>CM037879.1:269123953-270504218 GCA_021292165.1 Shinisaurus crocodilurus
CCTAAATATCAGGAAAAATGTCCTGACGGTCAGAGCAATAAGGCAATGGAACCTACTACCTAGGGAGGTGGTGAGCTCTCCCACTCTGGAGGCATTCAAGGTGCGGCTGGACAGTCATCTGTCAGGGATGCTTTGACCTGGATTCCTGCATTGAGCAGGGGGTTGGATTCGATGGCCTTGTAGGCCCCTTCTAACTCTACTTTTCTATGATTCTATGATTTGTGAGAGGATTTTTCTCCTCTTGTTCTCCATGCTCAGCTCTAACTTGGTTAGGCATTATTTCCATAATTCCATCCAAAGCTATATTAGATTTCTCTGGGGGTCAAGGATATATAAGAGTATCTCGCAAGGAAGTCATTCTGTTAATAATTTCTTCCTGCATCTGGTAAGGGAGGGCTAAAAAAGAATTTAATAGTCTCTTTTCATCTGGTGATCTGCCAATTCCTGAAGGTCACAACTGAGCGGGCATGATAATAATCGTAACTGCGGAAAATGAATTTTACACTGATTCTGGGAAAGCATACGTTTTGGCTTTGAAAAGTTTGAGAAGACCAGTTTTAGATGATTTAGAACCAAGTTCCATTTTGGGGATGGCGTTGATTTAATCTCGCCTTGTGCAGGGTGGTATTGCTTGAGCGTTTGATCAGGGCTCCTGATAAGAACTTACTGCCATGGGTCTTGTATCTTATCAGGAGAAGTCATTAGTTCTTTTGTCTGATTTAGAAGGGGAGTCACTCTAGGTGGCTTGAGACTGTGGGGTCCCCACTATTGTGCTGAAGCACCTCTTGTTTCTTACATGTCTTACATTTCCGATGTGATGATATTGATGATGACTTCTTTGATTATGACTTCTCCAGTAGTTTTTAAAAAATTGAAAGTTCATTTTCCGATAAGATTTGGTCATTTTTTTACTTTTCTTACAAGTTTTTATATTTTTGCTTTACTTTTGTGTATTATCCTTTTCACCATTTTTCTTTTTCTTCCTAGGTTTTTTATTTAGCACATCCTTCTTGTGGTCCTTGGTTACACCTTTCTTACATTTATTATCACATCTCACGTAGCTGAACAGGCTAACTTCCCATCACTTTTACAAATTTGGGCCAATATAACAAGCAAGCCATAACACTCTGACAAGAACTGCTTGATTAACGCTAGTTCTTTAATTACTGGATCAGTGTACTTTTCAGCAATTGCCTCCTTTATGTCCAGGCTTTCTTGCATAAAGAACTTAACTTGTCTATCCACATTAAGGGGACCAGTTAAGTTTCATAGATCATAGAGTTGGAAGGAGCCTACAAGGGCTATCAAGTCCAACCCCCTGCTCAATGCAGGAAACTAGAGGAGGGGTCCCCCATCCAAGTAGTTAATATCTGTGGGTTACTAATCTCGCTCCACGGCCCTTTGGTCTGCTTATTCTTATCCACCTTCAGGGGTTTGGGGTTCTTTAATTAATCATTGTGGTTCACTCCTAGGCCGGGGTGGGGGGGGCTAATCCTGCCAAGCCTCCTGCTTGTGCAATTTCAGTTGCGAGGTCAGTTATAAGATTAGTATCCCCCTCACTGGTAAATGTTTCAAGTTTATTCCAGGAGTAATCAACAGTCCAGTCAAGGATGCCAATGTAGGCAGTAGGCAGTTCTTTATTGACCTATCCTTTGGGAGAAAAGAAAGCTAAATTTTTGTTTGTCTTTTCCTCTGAGGTAAATCAACCACTTGGGGGGAAGAAATCCAAGGCTCTTGCAGCCATGTCTTGTAAGAACCATGATCGCATCCCCCATTTTCACAGTGGCACAGGATACGCCTCTTAGTAGAGGAAATTAAATCTCTGCATATACCTCTCTGCAGGGCTTTTTTTCTGGTGGAACTCACCGGAACTGAGTTCCAGCACCTTTTCTTCTATTAATTGCATTACAATTTAATTGCCATCTACTCCCGAGGAAATGTAATCCAAGAGTTCCGGTACCTTTTTCTCCAGAAAAAAAGCACTGCCTCTCTGTCTTTATCCCAGAGCTCTTGACAACAAGCTCTTTCTGCCAAAACTCCACGTCCATGCCAGAGCTCCTCTATGTTATCAACCTGCTGCAGACTTGAAAAGATCCCCGCTGCAGCAGATCTCTTCCTTACAAGTATATTTAGCAACTGAGTTCATAAAATAAAATTCAACTCCCCTGCTTTCAAAAGAGGGCTAGATAGAACCTTATATAACCTTATATAAAGGAATATAAAACAAGCTAAAAACAGATTAAAAGCAAACTAAAACAGATTAAAATCTGAGAACACCAGCTGCTTTCTGAAATGCAGCTAACCGCCTACCCCTTGGCTTGACATTATTCCCAGAAGCCTGTGCGAGTTATAGTTCACAACATCTGGAAGGCACCATGTTGCCTACCCCGATAGAAGAATGTCTACAATGCACCCACAGTGTACATAAATAGGCAGCAGGAAGGAGAGAGGCAAAACAATTTAGGGAAGGAGCATGGAGGGCAAGGAGTAAAGATAAGACGATCTATCTGGATGAGTCAAGCATTTGGGTTGGGTCATCTGGTGAAAGGATTCAGCCGCAAGTCACCAACCCTGGGGGGAGGGGAGGTGAATCCAATCCTACAGTGTCTAGGAAGGAATGTGTACAAAACAGTCCATATAGACAAGGCTGAGCTCTAAAATGAAATGGTCAACTCCCATCAGCCCCAGCCAGCATGGGTGATGGTCAGGGGTAATGGGAATTGTAGTCCAAAAACATATGGCACACACTAGGTTGCCTGCTGCCAGGATAGGCTATTTAGGATTGTGGGTGTGGCACACACTGCCTTGGAAAGTTGCAAGGATAGGGTCCAGTGAACTTTGGATGTTCTGTGTGCTTCCTGCACATTGTGGATTGCACCTCAATTGCCTAGGTTCTGTGCTGGGCTGGTCAATGGTTATAGCAGCAAGCTAGAAAAAAAATCCTTTTTTTTGTCCTTGACTCCCTCCTAGCTCTGTTGATCTCCTAGTCTCTCTCCCTTTGATGGCTATAATAAGCCATAAGCCATAGAGAGCTGGTGTGATGTAGTGGCTTGAGTGTCAGACTAGGACTGAGGGAGATCCAAGTTCCAAATCCCCACTCAGCTATGAAGGTCACTGGGTGATCTTGTGTTACTCACAGGCTCTCAGCCTAAACTACACCTCAGGGTTGTTCTGAGGGTAAAATTGTGGGGAGAGGAGAAAACCATTTATGTCGCTTTGAGCTCCTCAGAGGGAAGGGGGAATATAAATGGCAGCAACAAATAACAGAGACTTTAAGGACTATATCTACTGAATAACTGCCTCCAATATATATTTTTAAGGCGCAGTCCTATGCATGTTTAAACAGAAAAAAAATATATCCTACAATTCCCAGCATTCCCCAGCCAGCATGGTTGGCTGGAGAATGCTGGGAGTTGTAGGATATTTTTCTGTCTAAACATGCATAGGATTGTGCCCTTAATGATTCATTAGAAATTTGCTACACAGCACTGTAGCTGGATTTGTTTGATGTGTGGTTTCGAACCCATTAGATTCAGTGGCAGAGACTGAACGGATTAAGTGCACTGTTGGAGAGATTCTCCTTCATATCCTGCAGACATCTGGATTGTGTTTGGCTGAGATGTGGGTTAGAGCCTTCTCACTAGTCACGCCTAGATGGCAACTTCCTTCTGAGGAAGGCCCACCTTGCTTCCCTCCCCCCATGGCCTTCTGCCAACTCACAAAGACTTCCCCCCTTTCAGCAGGAATTTGGCTTGCTGAAGCATTGATGTTTAAAACTCCCCTGGCTTTTGAGTACTTAGCTGCTGTTTCCTGATATTTTTTCTTTTTAATCTTTTATCTTGTAGTTTTGTATTGTGTATTTCTTGTTTTAAGTGTTGTTGTAAGCTGTCTTGAGTATTTTGATGGAAAGGTCGGCTATTAAAAAATTTCAGTAAGGGAGAGTATATATTGGCTCATCTCACAGCGGATGTATTTGGAGGCATGTGTGTGTTGGGCGAGCACTGTGTCCCCAGACGTCACTCCTGGCAGTGGGGTGTATCTCATGTAGTTTACCAAGTTTTTCAATGTATAATGGGTTGGATCCAGTATCTGCCATCCACGAGAGGAAGGGACTTCCTTCGAGAGGCAAGGCTCCACTCATGGAAGGTCCCTCCATCCAATTTGGGGGGGATCCCCCTCCCCCACACACCACAGCTCACCCCATTCAAGAGAATCTCCTTACTCTCTGGACAGGTTTGCACATAACGAGAAACCACCGGGGGGGGGGGTGTCCTGCAGGGTTTCTCATTGCCGCAGTGGCTGCCATCTGAATATTCAAGCCATGGTGGAAGCATGCTGTAACTTGTCATTACATGAGGGTGGGTTGCTGGGCTGCTTGACAAGCCACCCAGAACCCATGGGCTGCTTTAGGATTGTAGGTGGCTTGTCAAGCACTCCAACAACCCACCCTTGCCGGGTTTGCATGTAACGAGAAGCTACCGCACGCCCCTGCCATGGCTTGAATATTCAAAATGGCAGCCGCTACAGTGACAAGAAGCCCCATGGGGAAATTCACCACAGTGGCTTCCCGTTACATGTGAACCCATCTCTCTGTAGCATTTTCAGAGGACTGGAGGGGGCAAGGAGTCCACTGCTGCCAGTGCAGGTGATCCAACTTAAATCTGGAGCCAACTCTACAGTTCATATAGCACAAAATGAACTGTGGGTGTAAATTGACCCTGAGAGTAAGAAAAGAATGAATAAACAATGTTTCTACTGAGCAAGACCAACATCTTCATCCTGCACCTGATGAAATAGATCCATGCCTACAAAAATTAGTTTGTCTTCAAGATGCTATAGGAATCTGTCCTTCCTATAACACAATTTATTTATTTATTTATTTATTTTATTATATTTATACCCCACCTTTTCTCCTGCAAGGAACCCAAGGCAGCTTACATAATCCTCCTCTCCATTTTATCCTCACAACAACACTATGAGGTAGGTTAGGCTGAGAGTCAATGTATCTGAAGCTGGTAGTTGTTATGCACTACTGGTAATCCATGTGAGTAGAGTCCGGTGTGGTCTATGTGCTTACAAGAGACTGCTCTTCTTTTTTGGACAAAACCTGGTAACTAGCCGTCATAGATGGGATTATTAAGGCATATTCAGTTGCCCCCTTGGGATGTGAGGGCAGGAAATCATACGAGATATGATTTGATATAAATGGAGGCTGCTATACATAAATACTTTATTATTAGAAAGCTTTAACAGCATTTTCAATCTTGCAATAATGTATTGGTTTTCCCATACAGAAGTTTGATAGTAAAGGCATATATAATTTGTATGTCTTGTGTCATCCTGGGCATGTAATTTTCAATTATAAAAAGAGGAAGAGGGAGAAAAGTTCCTGGATATTGTTAGGCAAAGTCTTGGGTTTTACTCTAAATGCTGCCCAGTTGTTTGCTGACAGCATAGCAAAGATCACTGCAAAAGTCTCTTTATCTGAAGACAACCAATGAGAAGGCATTGCAAGTTGGAACAATGCCTATGTATACACACCTACCAAAATACATCTACAAAGGTGAAAGCTTCAGAGGTGTTCTAACTTTCCTACAAAACATTTGCAACTGACTGGCAGGGACATGGTTCTGTTATGTATAGCTTTTGTTTTTGTGTTGACGCTGTTGGCTAACTTTGTTTTTCCAGTGTTCTGGTATTTGGGACATTTTGCATTATTGAGATGCTAGGAATTTTGAAAATATAATGTGCATAACCAAAAATGCAAGATTGAATGTTAGGAAGCTGTATACCAATTGGGGCTCCTTAATACAAGACAAATTTCCTACATAGAAGACACTTCTGTGTAGGAAATTGTGTGTATCTCGTGTGATGACTGTACGTGTGTGTGTGTGTGTGTGTGTGTGTGTGTGTGTGTTTCACAGGGTTACACACTGCATGTACACTTGGTGAACAGATATGCATGCAATCATCTGATAAGACAATCCACACATGGGGCACTTTTCAAGTATTTCCCTACATGGAAATGAATTGTGGCTCACTCAAAGCAAATAACGACTTTGTATCTGACTACATCAATGGTGCTTTTAAGAGATCAACTTTACATTCTCTTGCATGTAAATTTTGTCCCCTTTGAAAATAGTTTGCCACTGGGTTTTTAAAGGTGAGTGTGTGGCCTTGTATTTTTATTATACTGTCTGTGTATAAAACATCATAGAAGGGATGCTATATAAATACATTATTGCTGTCTTGATTTTCCTGGCATACTTGGGCTATTTGTAGGGCCAGGTATTTGCCATCCCTGAGCTAGGGTATTAGTTCACTGTGGACGTTAACCCATCTGTTAATGTACAATTGCTGTAACTTTTGCTCTTCAATAAATCTTACAGAACAAATAGGCGTAGACACAATGGGCTTGCATTTAGGATTGTGGTTCAGCAGAAGGGGAATTACTGTCCTGATCACAAATGTGCAGTTGAAGGTGGAAGAATGAGAGGGGGGGGTATATTTAAGATCTCTTTATGGGCAATTATATCAACCAGGAAACCATGGATCTGTCCAGCTGAGAACTTAATGAGGACATTTGAGTGAAGAAGAGAAAAATCTGTCCTCCAGAAATCAAAGACTAATGACAAATCCCAGTGTTAATATACTTCAGATCCTTTTTAAATTGGTAGATTCCAGCACATGTTGCTTCTCATTTGTGCAGTTGTAATAAGCTGCACTTTCTTGTCTGTGCCTTAATGACAGACCTGCAAGCTCTCCATCTCTGAAGAGGAGACATCCAGTTTTAAGGCTGCTAAGTCTCTCTTCCTTCTCACTTTGAAATCTAATCTTCCTACTTAGCCTTTGTTCGAAATAATCCACCCACCCACCCCTGCCACCACAGCCCATTTGAGCAAACACAGAAAAGAGACTTGTGTACCTTAAAAACTAACCAATTTATTGTGGCATAAGCTTTCAAGGACTGGAGCACACTTCATCAGTTATAGTGGAATCTAGTTCACAAAACTTCATGAAGGGGCCACAAAACCATGTTAATCTGTTACAAAGCAAAGCAGCCCAAGCTAAGGCAACTCATTTGTCTCTGTGTATCTGCCTCCAAAGTAATCAGGAGAAGTTTAGGTTAGATGAGGAAACTTACATACAGAGAAGAATACGGATTTGGTGTACATCTTTAGAAGTCTGCTGCAATGGTCCTGCCTGTATGTTTTCATTTACTGTTTATCCTTAAAACAGGGCAAATATAAAGTACCTTTATTTTATTGTATTGCTTTTAGCATGTACTACGAAGTCTTATTTGAATGACTGAATAGCGAACACCTTGCTTTCCTTTCATTATGGGTCCTCCCATATGTCTTCTTCTGCCCCCCCCCCCCACCGCATCTCACTCTTTGATATCTGCCTGACAGCTCCGGCTTTCAGCAATGCAAAACTTGCATCTTCTAAGAGCAGGGCCTTCTCAGTAGTTGCTCCAACTCAGCCCCACTGCAGATACACTCAGCCCCATTACTGGCTGCATTTTGGTATTGGTCGTGGGGGGGGGGCACCTGGAGCAGAACTTCACTCGTTGAACAGTGTGCACAGGGAAGGCTATATGCATTTTATTTTATTTTATTTTATTTATTTATTACATTTGTTAATGGCCCATCTGGCCGTGTTTTTAATGCGTGGCGGAAGCTCATCACGGAGGGGGCATGGTGAAGGTCACTAGGGAGGGAGTTCCATAGCTTGCATTTAACTAATATGCATTTTGCATATTACTAGCAAAATGCCCAATATCCTGGGGTTGGGGGCACTTGTATACCTCAGGGGGCCCTGAGCAGAGTGTAGAGCAGCCTTCCCCAGCCTGGTGCCGTCTGGATCTTTTGGACTACAACCCCTAGGATTCCTGACCATTGGCCATGGTGGCCAGGGCTGATGGGAGTTGAAGTTCAAAACATCCAGAGGGCACCAGGTTGGGGAAGCTGGTATAGTGCGTGTGTGTGTGTGTGTGTGCGTGCGTGCGTGCGTGCGCGCGCGCATGCCGTGCCCTCAGATGCACATTGCAACCCCTGCAGGATCCCTGTCCATGAGTGTCAGGCCATCCAGTATCAGGAGCGGAGGAGGGCAGCTTTTATTTTCACTGCCGGAATCCCAAATGTCAGTGTGGTATAGTGGTTAGAGTGTTGGACTGGGACTCAGGAGATCCGGGTTCTAGTCCCCACTTGGCTATGAAGCTCACACTGGGTGACTTGAGCCAGTCACAGACTCTCAGCCTAACCTACCTCACAGGGTTGTTGTTATGAGGATAAAATGGGGAGGAGGACCATGTAAGCCGCTTCAGGTTCCTCGCAAGAGGGAAAAAGTGGCTTATCAATGTTAATAATAAATGTAATAAATAAATACATGTAATAAGTAAATAAGTGAAATAAATAAATCATTTTACTATTCTCCATAAGAGGAAATGGCAACTAATCATTCAGTTGGTTGGGAGAAAGTAAAGTAGTGCCCTCTGGGACACCACTGAAGTGCGGTCCACACTATCTTGCTGCCTCTGACAACTGACTGCATGCAGATGCTGAGAACCATGCCTGCTCTTATCAGCATAGCCTGCCCTGGGCTGTTTCTTGGCCACACTGGAATGGAATGTTTGCAACTGGCTTCTATAGATAAAGATGAATTATTACAAGTGGAATCTACAGCAAAATGTTGCAGTGCATCCTTCTACTTAGCAGGGGTGCTCCTGTTCAGGGTCGCAGCCAGCCATTCCCTCCAAGCAGCACATTCCACTCTTTCATTCCCCTTCCAGTTCCCTGTTTTTCTTTTCCAATGGACTCAACATTCCGTGGCTACGAAGTATACTCAGTACACATTGTGCTGTTAGGAGGTGGGGTTCCCCCCTTATGTTTAAAAAGAAAAAAATTACCTCTGCAAACCTCAGAGTTCCCCTAAGCATGCGGCCCTGTTTTGGCTCCACTTGTGTCAGCATTCACCACCTAAGTTTGCTATCAGAGGGAGTGATATGTGGAGCCCACCCTTCCTAGATGGAACTCAGAACAGCATTTTTGTCCTTGCAACATTCCTGTGAGTTAGCTGAGAGGCATTATTTACCCAAGGCCACCCAATGAGCTTTCTAGGTCCGATGATTCCTACTACTCTATCAGCTTGACTGCATTTCAAGGTTTTGTCAGATTTTACAGCTTTCCTGGGAGCTCCTGTTTTCCAAGCACCTTGCCCAAGCAGTGGAAGGTTCAGGGTAGCCTTTAATGAAACAGTTTCCTTCCGAGGAGAGCGCAGTGGAAATTTTTAGTGTATAAAAATGTACAGATTAAGCATGTTACAGGGACACAGAAGGAAGCAAACAAGCAGGCCAAGCAAGATCACAGCAACAACAGTCTAGCCACCCAAAGTCATCTCCCCCTCCCCCCTTCTCTAGTATCATCTTTACAATTCTGCTAACTGCTCCTGAGGAGCTCTTCCTTTGCACCAACAACTTGTTCCTCCAGATGCATTCCAAAGTGCAGCAGGTAATGGTCTGAACCTCACCCATTTGTGTCCCTTCTGCACTATCAGCCAAGCCATGGCAATGCCTGAAAAGAGCACATCACCCACAATACTGCCACCACATGAAAATGTCTCACTGATCTTATGCAGGGTGCAAAATGCAGCAGCCAGAGTAGTTTCTGGTGTTCATTTCTCAGCATGTATTGAACCAGTATTTCCCCCCCGCCCTTTGCTTCCAATTGGTTTCTGGGCACAATTCAAAGTGCTGATTATCTATAAAGCCCCAAACATCTTGGGACCAGGTTATCTGAAGGACCACCTCCTCCTGCATGAACCTGTTTGCACACTGCATTCAACACCTAGGTCCTGCTTTTGTTTTCTGCCACGTTTGGAGGTGTGCTTGGTGGGGGACGCAAGAGTGGGCCCTCTCGGTAACCGCACCCCATGGGACTCCCTCCCCAAAGAGGTTCAATTGACCCCCCTCTCTGTTGAGTTTTAGGAGGGTATCGAAGAAGTTTCTATTCCACTGTGCTCTCAGTCTGTTATAACTTGCTGCTGAGCTGATGTATTTTTACACCGACCCAGTTGTTTTATACCCCTCTCGTGCTGCTGTTACAATGATATGACTATATATTACATTTATATCCCACCTTTTTCCTCTTGCAAGGAATCCAAGGCAGTTTACATGGTCCTCCTCCTCTCCATTTTATCCTCACAACAACTCTGTGAGGTAGGTTAGGCTAAGAGTCGGTGACTGGTCCAAAGTCACCCAGTGAGCTTCATGGCTGAGTGGATCTCCTGAGTCCCAGTCCAGCACTATAACCACTATACTTCATCACCAAGTAGGGACCAGAACCTAGATCTCCCGAGTCCCAGTCGAACACTCTAAGCACTGTGCCACACTGGCTCTCATGTTTATTATGTTTATCTCATTATTATTTGTGTGTGTGTGTTTTAATCAGGAAAAGTGGGATAGAAATTTTCTTAGATAATAAACTAAAATATTGAAGCTCAGAGACTATTATCAGCCTGTCCATCACAGGCCAGCAAGCCATGGACCTGGCAAGTTGATTCTACAAGGAAGCCAGTTCCAGAAGGAGCTGCAGTGTGCTCCATTTCCGTGGGTAACTGTGAAGCTGGTTTACAGTACTATCATAGCTGAGCAGTGCTTCCCAGGGGATGTTGCCTTGATTTTTCAATAAGAGATAAGGCACCGATTAAGATTATGAATGCTTTAAGCCCTAATCTGTATAAACTTAAATTAAAATCTCAGTTAACAACTGATCATCTGCAAAACCATTCTTAGGGATTATCACTTTCTAATCTGATGCTGGAAGTTTCACAAATGCTATCACAGCAGATGTGTAATATCTGTGTCTGCCATGGGCAGACATCTGCTTGTTAATCATTGGCTTTATGTGAATAAAACAAGAAAGGTATACAATGATTCATTTCCCATGTGAAATTGGTCACCTCTTCACTATGATTCCACACCTCTACCTCTTTCCTCCAGCCTTCTTCCATTAGGCGTCTAGTCTATTATTCAGTTAGTAAGCCCAAGGGCAGGGCCTGTGAATTTGGCTTTGCTTTACATACAGCACATAGTTTCCCTGATTTTCTACAGAAGAATAAAATCAAGTATTATTATTTATTTAATGCTTCATAGAATAAATTTCTCTAGCCCTTTTACAGTAAGTAGATGAACAGATAAAGATGAAAAAGAATGCTCCTGAGCAGGTAATGTACCCTCAAAGTAACTGCATACATAGGGCAACCTTCGGCAACCTGGTGTCCTCCAGATCTTATGGACTACACTTCCCAGCATTCCTGGCCATTGGCCATGCTGGCTGGGGCTGACAGAAGTTGAAGTCCAAAACATCTGGAGGGGGCACCAGGTTGGGGGAAAGACTTCCAGATCAGTGAACCTGTTGTGTTTCTTGACTTGCTTGAACTTTGGCATTACAGAGGATACAGCTATCAATGGCTACTAGTCCTGATGGCATATGCTACTTCCAGGATCAGAGGCAGAATGCCCATGTACACCAGTTGCTGGGGAATATGGGGGGGGGGGGTGCTGTCGCACTCATGTCCTGTTTGTGGTATCCTGTGGGCAACTGGTTGGTCACTGTGTGAACAGAATGCTGGACTAGATGGACTCCTGGTCTGATCCAGCAGGGCTCTTATGTTCTTAGATAGTACCTTTTTTTTCTTCTCTACCTTGTCTCCACCAACACCCACAGTCCATGACTCACATTCTCAGCTGCCTCCATTTGCTGGAGAACATGATGGGCGTGAGGGTGCTGTTGTACTTACGTCCTGTTTGTGGGTTTCCCCCAGGCAGCTGGTTGGTCACTGTGTGAACAGAATGCCGGACTAGATGGACCCTTGGTCTGATCCAGCAGGGCTCTAATGTCTCCTTTGTATTCTAGGAGAAACTAAACACTAGGCAGGGCAGAATGCACTAAGTGCTTTCCAGCCCGCACCTGTGTCAGGAACGTCCCCGCAAAAGCCTCACCGAAACTACACACACTCACTCACTTACACCCCTACGTGAGGCGGGGAAAAGTCGCGCGGAGTTGCGCTGGGACTTACTCCCGAGTAAACGCGTTCGCGCACATGGGCTCTTTTTATTCTTTGATTTCCTTCCCCGCCCGTTAAAGGCAAACAAGAAGTCACTGAACCGCTCCAAGGCTCCAGTGACGCCCCCCTCGGGGCGGGGGTTGAGGTAAAGGTGAAGCGCCACACCCGAGCGAGGGAGGACGGAGGAAGGGAGGGAGGACGGAGGAGCCGTCTAGTGGGCCCGCCGGGCGCGGCCAGCAATAGATCCCCGCGGGGAAGGCGGGGCCGGCTGTTCCCGCCGCGCTCCGCCAGGGGGCGACGCCTTTGCGCGGCCGGCCGAGTCCGCCTCCTCAAACTCCTCCGCGGGTCCCGCAGCCAGCGACCAGCCCAGCCCAGCCGACGGCCGTCCGCTCGCCAGTCCGCCTGGCCACGGTCCCCCCTCGCGCTCGCGTCTCTCTCTGCGACCATGGCCGCCGCTGCCCTCGGCCCCGACGCCGGCGGCTACATCCGCACTGTCCTGGGACAGCAGATCCTGGGCGAGCTGGACAGCTCCACCCTGGCGTTGCCTTCCGAGCTGTCGGGCGGCCGCGCTCAGGCGCAGAAGTCGCTCCGCATCCAGCGCCAGGTCGAGCAGACCCTGGCCAGGAAAAGCAGAGGCTCTCTGGGCAACGGTGAGTGGGTGAGTGAGTGAGTCGCCGTGGGAGTGAGGGCGGGGCGCCTTCTGGAGCCCCCTTCCGCCCCCCCTCCAACTTTCTAATCAACTTTCTTCTGAAAAATCCCGGGATTCATATAATGGGATGCCTTTATTAGGCCAACTCAGAGACCACCCCCCAAAATGTGCATGCTTTGGGTGATCTTTGAGTTGGACTAATAAACTTATTCCCCTGTATGAATTCCGGAATTTTTTTTCTGCTGGCCAACACGGCTGCCGTGTGTGTCTGTGCTGTGTGTGCGTGCGCTTCTTTCGAAAAATTTCCCCCACCCCATCAAGCAATCACCTCAAAGGGGGTGATGAAACAGGATCTTGAGATCCACACCCCTGTTTTGACACTGCAGCCTGTAGTACCGGGAGCCCTTAAATTCCCGCCCCTCCTCCCCACCCTGCTTCCCCCATCTTAAATGCAGAAGCACACAATCTATCCAAATTTGAAAGTTTGAAAATCTGATTGAAAACCGCATGAGACTGACTTCGGGTGCAGTCCTGTGCATGTTTAGACAGAAAAAGTCCTGCAACCCCTGGCTGTACCACTTCAGATCAAGGTGGGACTTTGGGGACTTCTTTCTGTCTAAATATGCGCAGGATTGCACCCTTAACTCTCTCCCACTGAAATCTATCAGACTTTTAAAATGCTTAATTGTTGACTGAATTGTGTGCTTATATTTAAAGTATGTATGCACCACTGTAGTAACGGGGCTTACTCCCTAGTAAGTATGTTTAGGGCTGCATTTTTACAGATATTTTCCAGGTACAGGGTTATCCCACTATTAACTTCCCTGACCCCTTTTCTTTTCTCTTTCCCCTTTTTAATGCCTTCTTTCCACTTCCAACTACTGTACGTACTTCTCTACTTTCAGTTTTATGTCTCCTCCGCAGCTCTTCCTACCAATCTTTCTGCTTTCAAACTCCTGTGAATTATGGACCCCTTTCTTATCAGAAACAGTAGAGCAGGGTGTCTCTTTTGACTCTGTCTGTACCAAACTTCAGAGAGCAACATACAGATTTTCCCTTTAGGTCGGTGGGAGTCTTTCAGATCTAGTGGGTAGTGGGTACTTTTTCAAAATTATAATACACATAGGGTTTACTGTATATGGGAGTTAGTGGTAATAATCCACTACAGAGCACGTTCAACCCATCCGGCCCCGATGGCAAGGCAAAGTTTACCACCTTCCTGCTATCTCACACTTCTGGTCTGTTGTGAAAAATAGTGAAATTCACTTTACCAAGGGCAAACACTTCTGGTAATTTTTAAATTGAATATGTACAAAATTAATACAAAAATACATAGCCCAATATATACACTATATATATATATATGTAAAAGGCAGAGCAAAGATAGAGGTGGCACAGTAGAGTATAACGTTTAATTAAAAAGACAAAACTGCAGTTTTTAAAAAGGTAGATAATTTAAAAAGAAAGAGGAGGATGTAAGAGCAGACCTAGAGCAGTCCCCCTATTTATCATGCATTAAATAATATAGTCATCTGAACAAAACACCCCGTGTTATAACAGGTTCAATACCTCAGCACTAACATTGTTCTGTCTATCTGTCTGTCTCTCACATTTCTCATGCTACTGCCTACAGCTGCAGTTACTTTCTTCCCAAGCATAACACCGCATATTTTATAGAGCCAGTCACACAAGGAAGGTGTGTTTATAGGTATTTGTTGATTATTTGTTGATTTTATAATTGCCTTTATGAAAACAAAATGTCCAATGCAGTGTATAGACTAGAGCAACGGTAAAATCACAATAAAAAGCAATTTTTAAAAATGCAATCACCACTTTAAAATATGATGGGCTTGATATGGTTGCTCTTTCCCGTGACCCAGTTCCATGCTGCTCCAGTAATATTAGAACATGGAGGCTCTGTGGGAAGAAACAACCACTTGTTTTAATTCCTGTACCATAACCCATCCTTGGTGGCTGGGGCTGATGGGAGCAGTAGTCCAAAACATCTGGAGGGCAACAAATTGGGGGGGGCTATCTTAGAGTTTTGACCAAATAACCTCTTTCACCTCTTCTCTATATCTAACACCATCTGCAGTGGTGGACAGTTTGTGGCCCTCCGGATGTTTTGACCTATAGTTCCCATCAGCCCTTGCCAACATAGCCAGGGGTGAGGGATGATAGGAGTTTTAGGCCAAAACATCTGGAGGGTCACAAGTTGCCCACTCCTGATCTAGGGCAATTTCTACCAGTGTTTATACTCTCAAAGAGTTCCACAACCATCATTGTGCATAGACAAATAATCCATTTTAATCAACAGACTTGATTTGCTTCCAACCTTATGGTGAGACCACACTTAGACCAGGAGAATTTTATTTTTTTTTAATTAGGAGAGCAATCAGATTGTAACCAAGGAGACAGGACAACAACAGCTCAAACAACTTGACCTTCTAGGAACCTTGGAGATAAAATGTGCTCTCTCCCTCTCCCATTCTCTGTAGGATTACTTAACCTTTCAGGTATGGATGAGGAGTTTCATTAACCCCCAGTCCTGCCATATGTCTCCTCTAATCTACAGAATTGCTGATGGCCTTTAAAGCAGTCTGGGTGCCTCTTCATAGTGGGAAGCTTAAGGAAGTACTGCCGTTTGCTCTAGTTTGTAACTGAAAGATTCCAAACCATGGGAAATGCAGTGGTGGGGTGATCAACGGAAGTGGTAAAGGAAGAATAAGCAGCAGGTTATCAGTGCAATTGCAGCAGCAATATAAGAGCAGGCAGTTGTACTCCTGCATGAACTATTTCCTAAACTGAAAAAGATCACCTGTGACAAGTATGATCTTGCCTACTGTTAACACCTATCTAGGCGTGGAAGTCCTGCAGGTAATCTCTGGGATTTGCAACCATGTAGCTAGCTAACTATTCTCAGTATTGCTGCTTTTATTATTACTGACCTCGTTAATGTAACATAAAACACCCATATTAATATTTCTTGTTCATTGAGAGGAGCCTAATTCTGAGCACCCTCTGGTTCTCGGCATTCTATTTGTAATTGTTTTTAATTCCATGAAACCAGGCTCTGGTTTTCATTATGTAAAATGTCTTGCATGTCGTTAGAGTTTGCTCCCTTTCTTAAAATTGTACTATCCCGCCAATTTTAATTCAGGGCTGGGGGGAGTCAGCTGCTTCAGCTATCACAAATGTGGGGAACATTTTAGGACTCAGTGTGCTCTCTTTTGAAAGAAAATGGCCGTTTAAAAGGCAAGCATGTACTAGTCCCTACTGCTTGGGCATGGTGAACACAAAGTTGGAGTATCCAGCAAAGGTGTAATCCAGCAAAAGTGTAATATCTGTGTGTGTATATATATAAATAAATAAATAAATCTGCACGAAGCTTGAAATGCAATATAGGGTTGTATCCAGTGTTAGTCTAACTTAAGTCCCATTCATTTCTATGGATCCACTCTAGTTAGAGTAAACTCACTACAGTGAATGGGACTTAAGCTAGACTAACAATTGGATACAACTCATAGTGAATAATGGAGAGTAAGACATGAGCAGGGACACTTGCTTTCAAATTAATGCTCAAGAAGTTCACCAGGTAGCCTTGTTCAGCCTCACCCAACTCGCATAATTGGGTGAGGCTTCGCAAGGACAAAAATGTTCTGAGTTCATTAACATGTAGTATCAAATGTAAAAAGGGACAATTAAAGAAAAATAACTTCAAGGATATTTGGGGACCATTCCTAGACTGTGTTTTAGTAAAGGGAAAGGGGAGTAAGCCATGTCAAGATACGATGTATTTTTGGAATAGTGAATAATAATGGATTATGATAGAAATTATTTCTTGGTCACGTGGTGATGGGTGCACCTTAGTAGTTATATGTATGTTTTTTTATTTGTTTTATATAATGTTTGAAATAAAGTTTAAAAAATTTAAAAAATTTAAAAAAATTTAATGTTCTGAGTTCTTTGTGGGAAGGGTAGGATCCTCATAGATCTATGATAGAGAACATGTGTTTCATACTTGGTATCACCAGTTTAAAAAAAACAGGTGGGCTGTTTTGGGGCATGGGTTTGCTCTTAAGTTCCCTCCCACCCAATATGTTTTCTACTACCTTGGGTTCCCCTGAGCTAGCACCCAATCCTTGGAGTGTGTGTTTTGGTTACATGGCTAGCCAAAACTCAGCACCTGAGCTTACTATATTAAAGGGGCCCTTTAGTTAAGATGAATTGCACGCACACACACACACACACACAGTTCCACTATTAAATGACACCTGTTGAGCTAATAACTTGAAACTTGGCATCCATGATCTACCTAATAAGGTTTATAATTCTGCAAAAAATTCAAACAGATCCAGCAATTAGAAGCTAAGGTTGATGCCTTTACATCCCCCATGATCAGTAATGATGTTGTGCAATGACAAAAATTGTGCTTGCTGACCACTTATGCTCCATGAACCCACACATTTCCTTGGTCTTCCAGGCCCAAATCCAGATGGGGAAGATGGAGTGTCTGGGACCAGCAAAGATGACCCACTAGTCCTGTCTTGCCTCATGAAGCAAGGCTGTGTTGTAGTCCAACACATCTGGAGGGCACCAGGTTTGGGAAGGCTGGTTTGAACCCATCCTGCCAGATACAAGCAACAAACGGGGTCAACTCACAGGAGGAATCCTCTAGCAATACAGTAAGGCTCAGATGCTTCGTAAGGCAAGGAAAGACCATGAAAACATGGATCAATTTTGCTAGTCCCAGGCACTGCAGCCTCCCCATCTGGATTTGGGCCTGAAAGACCAAGGAAAAGTGTGATTGCATGGAAGGTAAGTTGTAAGCAAGCAGAATTTGTGCCATTGTACAACATAATTACTGATCATGGGGCACGTCTATTAAGGAATCAGCCTTAGCTTCCAATTTCCTGGCTTTGTGGAGCTTGAGGCACCATGATATAACTTTAACTGTGGTCCTAAACTGGCAAATTTTATGATAGTTGAATTAGCATATATGGTGTGCTGTAAACCTATTTTTCATGCCTTTGTACAGGAAGTCTGCATCGGACCACCAGCGTTCCAGAGTATGTGTATAAACTAGATGCAGTTGAAACAGATTCTGCTTCGAGACCTTTTCTTAAAACTTCATACTACGATTCTCAACAGGTGAGGAATACTAATGGAGTACACACACACATGCATACAGATGCACATGTTGTTTGGCTGTATTTATGAATATGGCTGTATATATATGAATTCAGATGTATTTTTTAATTTTTATTATTCAAATTTCTATACTGCTTTCTACAGAAGTATCAAAGAGGTGAACATAAAATACAGTGGTATCAAAACAACAATAAATATAACAATAAAAACAGCACAATACAAATTAAATAGTGCATAGTTAAACTATAGAATTCACCTCCACAAGATGTAGTGATGATGGCCAGCAATCTGAATGGCTTTAAAAGGGAATTGGACAACTTGTTGGAGGATAAGGCTATCAATGGCTACTAGTCCTGATGGTCTATGCTACCTCCAGTAACAGAGGCAGTATGCCTATCTACACCAGTTGCTGGGGGACATGGACGGGAGGGTGCTGTTGCACTCATCATGTCCTGCTTGTGGTATCCCATGGGTAGCTGGTTGGCCACTGTGTGAACAGAATGTTGGACTAGATGGGCCCTTGGTCTGATCCAGCAGGGCTCTTCTGATGTTCTTACAATACAAATTAATCAGCAATCAAACTGCACACTCTGCTCTGCTACAAACCACAGCTGGCTGGGACACACTTCAGGGAAAGCCTGTGTCAAGAGATGAGTTTTAAGAAGATGTCTAAAGGTCAGAACTATGGGGACCTGTCTAATGTCAATTGGTAAAGCGTTCTAGAGGGTGGGTGCTGCAGCACTAAATGCTCTGCTGCAAGTGCTCCTGAGGCAAACCTTGAAAGCATGTGGCACCCTCAGAAGTGCTTTGCTGCAACAACTAATGGCTTGATTATATTTCGTTGGCTTCAGTTTTATGTTCTGAGTGCCTGCTGAGTTTTTCTCAAGGTTTAAGTTTAAAGGCCACGCATACCTTTTACTGTTGTTATGATGATCCCATAAACCAAAGTAATCGCTTACGGACAAGATTCATTGGTTGGATTCAGACTTAGTTATATTTGGAGTAAACTCTGAAATCAATGGGACTTTAAGTCCAGTTGATTTCATTGGGTCTATTCTAAGTGTGACTAGGGTTGAGGCTAACCCGTCAGGAAAAATTGGCTTAGGCTGCAGTTCTGTAACCACTTACCTGGAAGTAGGCCCATTGAAAGTAGTGTGACTTAGTTGAAGTAAACGTGTATTGGATTGCATTGTTATCGCCTGGAGCATTTATGGGGGCGGGAATGGGCTGTATTTATTTTATATTGGAATAGATGCTGTGATTATGCAGGACAGAAAGGAATATAATTTTGTAATGACAATCTTTTGAAATAAAAATTATTAAAAAGGGAATCGTTATTTTACATACCCAGTTTGGAGCAGAAACAGAAATGTTTAAAAGAGCTAACTACTGTTACATACAACATCTGTACCAAGAGGAAGGACTCTAATCCTTCTTTCAGACGCTAGAGCTTTTGATTGTACGTGAGCCAAGAGGAATTCTGCCTTTGTTTATATTTGTCAGACACATTATAGACCCTGTAGTCTCTGAAGCCATCTTGTTTGGATTAAGTTAAGTATGCCTCCGCTTTTAATTACAACGTCTGAATTTGTCTAATTACTTGCTTTGCCTTCTTCCTTTCTCCACTGTCAGTTGCACCTGCCTAACAGAGCTCTCAGTGTTCTCATACTACAGAATTGAAAACTACTTCATGTAGTCTCCATGCTAGATTACAAAAATAACTTGCCACTCTGGAAAGAAGGCAGAATGGGAAAGTAATATAAGCCTATGAGGAAATACCAAGATGTTTTCAATATTGTGTAAGGCCATTGAAATACCTTGGCAATTGGATGGCAGCTTGAAAACTGGGTAACCCAACCACATGAGAATGACCTTCACTACCAATCACATCACGACCATCTATTGGACAGATGGGATACTTGTGCCAGGAGCCGGCAATGCAGAGAGTGATCGACAGCTCAGGAAAGAGAGAACCACACTAGGCTGGGCAGTGTTGTGTAGCGGGTAGAGTGTTGGACTTCAAATCGCCACTCACCCATGGAATTCACTGGATAATCCTGGGCCAGCCAATTTCATCTCTCTCATCCTAACCTACCTCACAGGGTCATTGTGATGATAAAATGGAAATATGACACAGATTCCAAGAACTAGTTGGAAGTAGCGATAGCCGTGGAGCAGCACTTGATATGCAGGAGTGACACAGACTTGTCACTCCTGTTCAGAGTACTCAGATGCCTAGGAGAACCCTGCAGCTAATATAACACACAAAAACCAGCTGAACTCACAAACCAGCTCAACTGGTGCTCTTTGCAGAGCTACCCTTGAAAATGGTCCAAGGTGCTGCTGCCTCCCTTGAGGAGATGGGAACATGTCCAACCAGTATTGTGTCAACTGTGCTCCTTTTGAGCTTCTAGGCCCAATTCAAGCCCCTTATATATCAAAGCATGTCTCTCTGTCTCTCTCTAAGATCACCTTTGTCTATTAAAAGAACTTCTGAAGAAGTCCTACATTGAGCTCTCTCATTAAAGGAGATACTCTACTGCGGAAGGGAGCAGAGCCCTTTCTGCAGTGGTCCATAAGATGATGAAATTTGCTTCCCAACGAGGTCCTTAAATATTTATCTTTTCTTAATTTTAGGGGGTAGTGGGGAATTCAAGACATTTTCACCCATCTTCCCAGAAGGTTTGGTTTATTTGTATACTATTCTAGTGTATCTGGAGACAGGAAGGAAATTATTAAAATGTCTATCTCATCACAGTGATATGGGTTTTCTGGAAAATATTGAATCAGAACACTTTCCACTGTCCTAAATGTATGGAGATCTCACCTAGAATGTTTGACATATTAACTAAACAAAACTATTTAAAATGTTTTGTGCTATGTAAATATGTGAAAGTTTTTCTAGTAGTCAAAAGTAGTTGCGATGAAATATTTGGTTGAAAACTGTTAACATGCTGATTTTAGCAAGTCTGAAGATCTGTTCACATAGATGTACAGTATGTGCTTTCTTGGCTTAATCACTAAACACAAGTTAATTACAACTTATTTTAGATTCGGCTAGGATTATATCCATTCTGGTTGCTCAATTTGATTTTTATTGTATCCATTCATTACACTGCTGATTAATTTTATTTTAAAAATGCATTTCCAATAAAGGAAAATTTTCCACAGAGAAATGTTCCATCCCACATCACTGCCTTATCATGATGTTCTTCTTCTTTCTTTTGTTTGTGTGTTTAACAGATCGGCTCCCATGCCAGTTATGAAAATGGCGGGCGGCCTAGAATCCTGCCATATAACTTATACAGGACAATGGAGGAGAAAGTGCAAAGGCAGCCCTTGAAGAGATTGGAGGTTTCTCCTGATGGCAGTCCTGAGAAGCTGGCTTACTTCCAAAATGAGTTCCATTACAACAGGGGGCTAGCTATACGGCAGAGTGAAAGCAAGAGATCCAGCATCATGCCCCCAAGATATGCACGCTCCGAGATTGTTGGCCCCACAAGCCGCAGTGCTGCAATTAGAGGGTACAATGTTCAAAGGCAGTTCTACATTGGGCCTACTAATGAAACTCTAGTCGACAGTGTCCCTACCAGCCCAGGAGCAACAATCTATCAGCGCATTGGGAACAGTCGGAGCATGAACAACCTTCTGGAGAAAGAGAGTTACCTGACTTCTGGATCTGCTGTGGGACAGGTCAGATCTCCCATTGCTTCCCAAATTGTACCTCAGCACAGGGGGTCTCTAAGGTCCAGCTGGCATCAAGCTACCTTCAGGTCTCAAAGCACAAGGGAGGCCTCTCAGCAGGCTTCAATCAGCAGCACTGCTGCTGAGGTAGGTGGGAAGAAGATGGCATTGACAGCCGCCATGGCAGCCGCAGCAGGAAACAATTTCTTAGAGCAAGAAAAGATCGCCACCACCGGATCTCAACTCAGGTATGTTTTTAACTGCATGCCATTTCTTTCAGTGTGTAAGAATATGCTTCTGGTTGATATGTTCACCACCTTGCAGTGATGAAGCATGAACTCGAAACAGGGCTGTATATTATAAAATACTTTATTTTGCTTAGTCCACTTTATATCCCACTGTCCCTCCACTGCACTCTATGAATTTGTCTGATCCTTTTTCAAAGCCATCTGCGGCAGTGGCCATCACCACACCGTGGCCCTCCTCACATTTTACAAAAAGCAAAGGTAGCTGTGTTGGCCAGAAGAAAAATTCTAAAAGCCACATTTGGGCAATAACTTTATTAGGCTGCCTAATAATTGATAAACTAATAATCTTACCATGCACTTATGTAGAACGAGTGGGATTGTGCCCACCGTCCTCGTGCCATGCAGCATAACTTTGGAAAGAAATGTGTGTGCAGCATTGTTTTGCAAGCCTGTCTGAATTTGTTTTTCCTTTTGCCTCTGCAAACCTGGCAAAACTGGGACTGGGAGTGGGTAGGGAGACAAACAGGGCAGGATGACCAATGCAGACTACTGAGGAATTGCAACAAATGTTGGGGCAAAATAGTGGTAACTGAGTTTGGGGCTTAGACGGGCCCCACTTCTGCCTTGTATTCAGTTTGTAGTAGCCTTGCTGAAATCATGTCTTCGATATGCCTAGGATAGTGCTGTCACAGTATACTCTCTTCCAAAAGGCAGAAATATGCTTTTAATTTCCTTGGATATTTAGCCATTGAATGTATTGTTTTCACAGTGATCTTTTGGTTTGTTCATTTCTGGAATTCCTGCTCCATTCCACTGAGTTTAACTGCATGATGATGATTTTGGGTAGCCAGGAATTAAGTTTGCAGCTGTTAAGGCATACAATGTCAGGAGGACAGAAAGGGAGCGTTATTCATGGTAATCAGGTCAAAACAAATCCTGTACAGTGAACTACTTCTGGCTAGGGTAACAACTGGATTGAACATAACAGCTGAATTCTCCAGGTGACTGCGATGTTTGCTGAAGCTGGGTAAATTTCAGGTGGCTCAGTACAGATACGAGCAGCTGACATTTTGGGCTTTTTTTGTCTCCACTCAAGAAGTACTGGAGAAAATGGGTACAGCTCAAAAGACTTCGCTTGTTTGAGACAGGGTTCTTTTTTCTCTTTTGTTTTTTTTACACATCTCTTCTGGGCAACCCTAAACCTGAAGGGATGAAAAAGTGGAAACGGGAACATAATTAGTAGGGCTGTAATTGCTAGTCAATTAGAGGAAAACAAATGTTAAAATGTTTTTATGAGTTAAATTTAATCTGGCAGTAGATATTTTCCCCCTAAATGTTATTTTAATGCAAGTTACTAAGACCAATTTTTAGTACAAGAAGAGGTATTCTCCCTTCTTTAAAACACAAGAAGAAATTCCTCTTCTACACGTCATCTAGAAACAAGGATCTAATGCTATTTCCTTCAGAACTATTCTTTCTGAATTAATTTAATTGATCAATTAAAACTCAAACTAATTGGAGGAGATTACTTTAACTGGGTGACAACCCTGATCATTTGGGATCATTTTCTCTTTTCTACTACAGACAAGACTAGAAATAATGGACATTGGAGTGGACATTCAAAACTGGAAAAGGTTACCTAGCAACGTGGCGGAATCTTCTTCATAGCACTGAAATTCTTTGAGAGCAGGTTAAACAAAAGAGAGCCCTTGGTGGAGTAGTGAACAGTGTTGCTTTCCATTTGGACCTATGGAAGCCATGGGCCAGTTGCTATTTCTCAGGCTAACCCAGGGGTGGGGAACCTCTTCCAGCCCAAGGGCCAAATTCAATTTTTGAGAAGTTCTCAGGAGCCGCATTCCAGCGGTGGGCGGGGCCAAAAGCAAAGCAGGCAAAGCCAAAAATACCAGCACATTTTAGCGTAAAGCTCTTATTGCCAGTAACGAAGCTTTAGGAGAGGCATTTCAACCTTTTAGACTGGGGGGATACTGCACAAGAACCAGGAAACCATCAAATGATCGTGGTCTGGGGAAAGGGGGTGGGGCCAGAAGGGGGTGGGGCCATCTGGGAAACACTGGAGAGCTAGCTTGAGACCCCCAGAGGGCCAAATTTGGTGCCTGGGCCTGATGTTCCCCACCTCTGGCCTAACCAGTGGAGCAGCTATGTAATTTTAGACCCTGGACTTAATGGTCTTATGGGGAGCCCGTGTATATTACTGTAGTTGGGCAGCAGCATACAACTTACATTTCTCTTCATTCCCCAACCCCCATTCCATTTTTTTTACAACTGCCTCTACATTCCAGATATGCTAGAAGAATGACAAAACTGTTTGCCTACCCTGATGATTTATTTATTTATTTATTATATTTATACCTCGCCTTTTTTCCTGCAAGGAACCCAAGGCAGCTTACATAATCATCATCATCCTCTCCATTTTATCCTCACAACAACCCTGTGAGGTAGGTTAGGCTGAGAGTCTGTGACTGGCCCAAAGTCACCCAGTGAGTTTCATGCCGAGCGGGGACTAGAACCCGGATCTCCCGAGTCTCAGTCCAACACTCTCACCACTACGTTACACTGGCTGATGATAAATATGATGATAAATATTCTGAGCATTTGCAATTTTGCTCTTTAAACTCACTTCAGTCATAGCACCACCATGACTACAGGAATAAAATGGAGTTTGCTTCTGCTGCTCTGATGACCTCATCACCTGCTGCATTCTGGGTAGCTGCACCACTGAGCCTAACCTACCTTTCAGGGTTGTTGTGAGGATAAAAGAGAAAACCCAAGTATGCTGCTTTGAAATGTAATGAAAGAGTGAAATGTAATGCAGTAGTAATGAATAAACAAGTATTTGGGTTGGATTTAATTTAGGTGAATTTAATCCCAGAGGAAGGCCTCTTAGAGCACTTCCAGCTGTATATCCAAGGATATTTGTCACTGCATATAAGGTGTATTTTGCTTTAAAAGAAAAAAAAAAATCTCTTGCAAGGATCTGGCAGGAGATTGGTCTTGATTATTCATTCATTCATTCGATTTCTATACCGCCCAATAGCTGAAGTTCTCTGGGTGGTGAGCCTGATTAGGTTTTGAGTTCTGTGTTTCTATGTCTCTGCTCTACCTTTCATGTTAACCTTGCGAGTTTAGAGAAGACTGAGCATGAAGCCGAAGTATTGCCGTAGTATCCAATTATTTTAAAGATTTTAATTCAGAGGCAGGAATCAAATGGGGGAAATAGACTTGACTTATAATAATTGAAACCCTGTAAAGGCCAGCAGAAGTGTACTGGCTGTGTACATGCTGTTTCATTCATTCATATTTAGATGTTAGATAGATGATAGCTTGTTGCATCTTTGCATGACCCTGGCGTTCACAGGCCTCAGCATGAACTTGTTGAGTAGCAGTCACTGTTGATTAAGAGTTTCTGGAAGAAGGAAATACAGAGTTTGGTTTGTCTATCCTGTCTTTCAACATTCAGTTCAATGCACAGATTATCTTCTTCAGCCACAAACAGGGCAGGTCTAAGACATTTTACTACCTGAGGCAAAGGTGCCCCTCCAGTTCCACGTACAGAAGCTGATAGGCAGTTGAATCTTACTTTAACACTGGTGATGGGACAGAGTCCTCCAATGCACCTGAGGGCAACAGGCTAACTTAGGGGGTGCATAGCAGGCCAAACACAACTTGTGTCTTCTAAGGACCATACTAAATGTTCAGGTAATCACACATTGTGGAACTATGCGTGATAGTTTTGTTTTTGTTTTTTTTACCTTTGTGTAAGCATGCCTTGCCCTGATTTGGATTGAGACTATGGTGCTCCAGGCGGGGGTGGTTTCAATCTTTCCCCCACCCATTTTTTTCCTGAACCCCCCCCCCCCCGGGGGGGGGGTTTAAAAGAGGAAGAAAAATCTCAATTGGAGTCAATGGAGGCATTTTTCTTCTTTTTACCACCACCCCAGGGGGGATTTCAGGAAAAAAACAGTTGGAGGGGGAAGCTTTAACAGCCCCCTTCCGAAGCACTGTGGTTCCGATCCAAATCGAGCATGTGCATGTTTACACAAAAGTAAAGAAAACGATCCTAGCTCCATTATGTGTGATTACCTGAATGTCCAGTTTGGCCTTATCAAGGAACTCAGGAGGAACTGCTGGAGAGGGACTATCACCACTGCTCCCCCACACTGCCCAGCATCTGCTGCCTGCCTGAGGCAGCTGCCTCACTCTGCCTCATGGTAGGGCTGGCCCTGCAAAAAATGTTCAACTGGGATATATAAAGATGTGAGAACTACTCCTTCCTAGACTCACTCCTCGTGGGAGCTTCAAAGTAGTACTAGCTCAGTGCACTAGCACACAACCAGCAATACCTGGAAAAGGAAGTATCCTGTTGTGTGTGGTTATTATGTACAATAGTGATGGCCAGCTTTTACCTGTTTTTGTTTGTTTGTTGTTTGTTTGTTTTTGGCCACTACGCCACAAGGGAAGTATGAGATGGTTCCACTCTATGCTTTGAGTTGTTTTGTTTATTGTTACAGCATTTTGCCTCTAATTTACTGAGCCAGAGGAAAGGCAGTAGCACAACACTGGAGAGGCAGACAGAGATGCAGGCCTGACTTGGTCATTCTGTGTCCAGGCAAACCCATGGTGTGCATAACAAAGCTAGAAAGATTGTTGTCACTGTGAAGGAAAAGCTGGGAGGCCTGTTCTTTCTATGGAAAAGCCAGTGTAAATAGTGGGTGGATTGTAGAAATAACTTTCCTAGCAGAAGTACCGTAGTTGTTCCATACTCCCTGGGCCAGATGGCTCTTTCCCTTATCTCAGAGTTTCCGCGCCTTGCCCTCAAGGCCGATGGTCCCAGAGTGTAAGAAGAATTTACAGCTGGGGCTCATCAAGAGGGCAGGCGAGATTTACAGCTGAAACCTATTAGGAGAGATCTTGGGCAATGAGGTAATTGAGCATGGCCAGAGTGCCCCGAATTGGCTAGAGGCAATCAGGCCCTGGTCTGGCGGGGGGGGGGGGGATATAGGAACGTCCATTTGGGAACTCTGTGTCTTTTCTTCTGGCCCGGTGATGCAAAGGGTGGAGGGGGCTGCTGCTTAGGCAGGGCCCTGTGGAGATCGACCCCCTGGTGGAGTGGACTGGCCTGGGTATCTGTGGGTAAAGTAGTTTTTGTTGTTTTGGTAGCTCTGCTGTGTGTATCAAAGTAACTTTATTTATTTATTTATTTATTACATTTATCAATCGCCCATCTGGCCGGTCACCCGGCCACCCTGGGCAAAACTTTGCATTTTGTTTTCTCCCTTCCCTTCTTCCCACCTCTTATTTTCCCTTTTAATCCTAAATAAATTTCTTTTGTTTTAACCCTGAATGGTATGAGCAGTTTTCTCTATTGGTTTAGTGCCAAATCCAGTACCTTGACCAGGGGCAGACTTGTTGGGCCCAGGGCAAGGGCGGCAGGGACTGATCAAGTCCTTCACAGTCACCAGTTACTGCAGTTGTGAATGGTCGCTATTTTATCTGTACAAGTTTGAGCTTGAATGTCACAGCCCTAAGGTAGTACCTCTTGCTTTTCATGGCCTTTACACATCTGCCAACTGAGGATAACACTTAATCCATCTGACAAAGCAGGCTCTGGTCCACGCAAAAGCATATGCCACTGTAAATCTGTTACTCTTTGAAGGTGCCACAAGATCCTTTCTTGTTTTTAGCTGTTTAGAGTTATTCACAGCTTGTTGAAGAGCAGCCATCAGTTCCAGTGGTGCTCCTGGGCTTACTATGTTTTCATGTTTAATCGCCCAGGAATCCAGAAGGGGAGATGACACTGGAGCGTGCGGTAAATATATTGCAGACGGAAAATGCCTCATCCCCCCGAGTCCTTGCAGCAATCGTTTTTATACAGCACGAGAGCTTCCAGAAAGCAGAAGCCAGAAGGAGAGTGAGTAACCATTTTCTTATTTCTTGAGTGTCTTTCAGAAGATGTGAAGTGTTGCATCTGGAGCACCGGTTAGGCAGAATAATAGAGCTAAGAGATGCTAGTGCTGGGTGTAGTGGTTGGAGTGTTGGACTGGGACTTGGGAGACCCAGGTTTAAGGCCCAACTCGGCCATGAAGCTCACAGGGTGACTTTGGGCCAGTCACTGACTCTCAGCCCAACCTACCTCACAGGGTTGTTGTGAAAGTAAAAATGGAGATGTAAGTTGCCTTGGGTTCCTTGAAAGAAAAAAAGTCAGTATATAAATGTAACAATGAATGAACAAATGAAAGAACGAATGAGACTCTCCTCTCAGTACCAGCCTAAATTCTGGATGATAAGGCATAAGGTTTGTGTTCTAAAATAATCTGAAGTCAGCCTATCTGCGTGGTTATACTTCTTAAATGTCTAGTAGTAGTGCCACCTATCCGGTACTTGAAGTCACAGGATTACATTTCAAATTAGGCCAGACTCAATAGCCCATGGGTTACCAAACCTGTAAAGGGACTCTCTAGAATGAGTCGACTAGCCCCACCCTCTAGACATCAACACACACATTGGCCGCACACCCCAGGTGATGCATGACGAGCATCAGTCTGAAGAGGGCCTACATGCATAATTCTCCCTCCATAGGGACAGGAAAACTGGTTGATCAGGGTCCATCCCTGTGGAGGCAACCCTACATGTGTATATCCATATGCATGTAAGTTCCCTTCTCATGAAAATGATCATATGTTGTCCAGGGGGCCTAGCTGGCATGCTCATTGGGGACAGGGCTAGCCAGGAGTGGGGCTAGCCAGCATCTTCTAAAGAAGCCACTCACACTTTTGTTGAGAAGGCTAATTTAGCCTGCGGTCCATTCGCCATCTTTATAACCACATAAACTCTTTGCTGACAAGGTTGACTTAGTACATTCACACTTGGAAATAATTACAGTCAGTTATTAGTATGGAAAAAAGAGGGTTAACATCACAGTGCTCGAAGAGGGATAGGATGCCATCCCACTTATATTCAGGTGGACTTAAAATGGCATCAGTCTGACCAAGCCTAGGCCCATCACAACACCAAACTTCGGCATTTTGCTCTATGTCAGGAGGGGCTTAGCTCCTATGAACAAGACCTATGGCATATTAAAGGCTTCTATTGTGCCAGGAGCTTTTATAGGGAAAAACCTATATTGACCTGATGCATGAAGTGGGTATCTGGTGAAGTAAGCTCTCTTGGGAATGAATCTTGCTAAAACTGCTCCTCTGCCCTAGCCAAGCCTGGTGTTCCTTTACCAAAAAACGTCCTCACCTCACCGCAGGGATTTAGACTGGACAATCTTTGAGACACTTCCAGCCCACGCAGCTCTGTATCGGTTGTTCTGTTTCTATATTTAGTATGCCAGTAGGTGTGAAAATGTATTATGAAGCTGTTTACATAAGGGCTTACAATTATTTAGACAGCAGTGTCAAATATCTATGGTATGAACCACCTCTTACCAACATCGGCCACCTCCATATCTGCTGATTACATTGTTGATCAAGAGGGGGGAAAGCTGATCATAGTGAACTGTTGAGCATTCGCAAAACAAGCTCTCCAAAGCAAACTCTTCTCTCTCTCTTTCTTACTATCAGCACCTTTGCTTAGAACATGATTTGTCCTAATCTGAAAACAGTATGCAGTCCATTATTTTAACCTATTTCTAAGAAAAGGTCTTGTTGACCCAGCATAGCTTGAATGCAACATACATACTGGAGTTCATTTAAGTCAAGGATGCACAACTTTTTCGTTACTGGAGTTCATTTAAGTCAAGGATGCACAACTTTTTTTCTGAAGGCCACATGTGATGCTGGCTTGGGGGTCGAGGGCCATATGAGAACATACACACATACATCCCACTGATCCCGATACAGTTTACTTTTTCCTCACTGCTAGCAGTGCTGTCTACCAGAGAGACTGATGCTAAAATAGGTTTTCTTTGCTATAAAACCTTTGCTTCCGAAGAATATTTATTTCTCCATTTATTTTATCAATCTCTTAGCTGCCTTTCAAGACCGTAGTCTTCCCAAGATGACTTACAGCATAAAAAGAATATAAGAAACCTATTAATAAAATCATATTAAGTATAAACACATATAAATAAAAACAGTTACAACAAAATGCAATTTCAAAGCTGCTTGCAAAACTGAACATGCCGTTTGACAAAAATGGCTAGTGCCCAAGACAAATTTCCCTAGAGTTACAGCAGTTACATGTGTTTTAAGAACAATTCCACTATCCTAGGTTTGTTGATGTATTTTTAAAAAGTACAGCTTGATTGACCTTGTAGCCCCAGCCCAGTAGTGTTATAGATAGGACATACCAACACACAACATGCCATAAAAGTAATGTTTTGTTGTTACAGCAATAGTATAACAGCACTGCAGGCAAATATATTTGAGCAGATGCTTAGGACTGTCCATAATTTATAATCTTTCTCAGAAGCCCTGTTGTGTGTCCCACAACCAAGAGAGGCTAGGCTGATGGGTGCACAAGACAGAGCCTTTTCTGTAGCAGCAGCCCGGCTGCAGGAGATCGGCTTGGCTCTATCTTTACTGAGTTTTAGTTGGGCACTAAAAATTGCACTGTTCTGCTGAGCCTTTGATGGATTTCAATATTGCTGTCTGGCTTGTTTTAAAGAAGATTCCATTTCTGCTTTTATTTTGTGATGTTATTTTATGGTATTGCTGTTGAGGGCCCGGATATGGGCAGAAAACTGTTTTGTAAATACTTTAAATAAGGGAGGGGGATGTTTCAACCATTTATGTGTATTATATCCCTGTTCATTTGAGACTTGCCAGTTGCCAGAATTCAGCCAGTTGACTGGGTGTAAACAGCTGCAGAATGATTCAACCAAATCTTTTAAGCATTAGACCTTAAAAGCTGAAACCCAAATACAGACTGGCTAGTTATGAGGAGAAATGGCTAGTATGAGGAGAAGGCATTAGTACTGCCAGACTGAGCTAGACCACACCAAAGGGTCCTCCAAGGCAGGGGAAGGCATTCTTCAGCCATGTGGGATCTGCTTTGCTTTCAACCACAACCTTGAGAGCCACCAACTTTTGCCTGTTGCACTCAGAACTTAAGCAGAATGCTGAGTCCAGGAATTTGCATGGAGTACCAGAATTGCCCACAGTTGTTCCACACATTTTGTTGTGGAGTTATTTTGTTGTTCCCATTGTGATACTATTGGGAGTCAGAAATCCTTGCTAATCTACTTCAAGTCACCAGTAGATCCAGATCTACCTGCAGCCCACCCTGATCTAGGCTAGCATCCTGCCAGCTAGAAGTCTCAATAAACTGATAAGTATCTCATTAGGGTGATGCCCTTCCCTTGGTCTTTGTTTCTAGTATCAGGTTTCAGCGCATGCTACTATCACTGAACATGGAGGTTAGAGATGTGTGAGGAATCTGATAGGGGGGTGAAAATCTGATGGACTTTAACGATCCCCCCCCCCCCCCCCAGATTCCAGTTCATTAGCCCTGCAGTGGCACCGACTTGCTGTTGTGTGAGTCGAGTCTTCTCGCGGACTTCCGTCTCTAAGACGGGTCGAGGTTTGCACTTTTAAAAAAAACCCCACTAACAGTGTGATCCTATGAGGCTGCCAGTAAGCCTCCAAACTCGGAGGATTTCGGGCATCCTATTGAGGGTGGGAAGAGTGCAGCAGATAGGATATCTACCACGCTCGCCTTGCCCTAAAAAAAATCTAGACAGCCTATTTTGGCCGTCTAGATGTTTTTCCTCTCCTCACAAGGGGGAGAGGCTGCGACACTGCCTGGATTCCTTGGAATCCGGGGGTGCCTTGCTCCTTCCCTCCCCTCCTACAGGAACACACACACACACAGGGGAACCAAACATGGTCTTCCATGTTCAGTTCCCTGCTGGCACAGTGTCGTGTCTCTCTCTTTCTCTCTCCTACTCCCTTCTCTCCAACCAGAACGTCAAGCACAGCTCACAAGTTTCTTTGTAAAGCTTTATTAAGCAAAAGCAGGGCAACTCAGGTGGTTGCAGAAAAGCGTTACACAAAAGTGAAGAAAGACCCTTTACCCCATCAATGGGAAGTCAGGAATGTTCAAACAGTTGATTCCGCACTGAGGCATTTCGCGCATTCCCACCCTCAAACCAGAGTACCCACTCCACCCCTAAGGCGGGTCAAAAGTCTTGTTAGCCAACCGAGCCGAGCAACGAAGAGATGTCAGCTATAGCTGTTCCTGCCTACGTAATCGACGCCGCTCTCGAGGATCAGTCACAGAGGCTGGCTTCCCACCCATTTCCCTCAGTAGTTCTTCCCTTTCCGCCACCACCACCCTGGCTCTGCCTCCCCTGTACCCAGAGATTCTTCCCCCACTCCCCCCGCCTCTAGCTGCAACCTTGATGGCGCAGCTGGGTCCTGGTTATCTTCAGAGAGTGGCACCGCTCCTGCCTCCCCTTCCCCCTCCGTTTCAGAGTCCATTCCCATGGAATCTGACCAGTGCTGTTTTGGATTTAGGGAGTTAGAACTTGAGGGGCTAGGAGAGCTAGCCCCGACACACAGAAAGAACCACACCGGCTACCAGGTGGGGGGGCGGGGCGGGTGCTTTGCAGCACTGCGACCTCGGAAGAGATTTCCAAGGTCACAGGGGCTTCTGTGCCCCATCCTATGGCCCCCAGACAAGGTCGGGGGGGACGTATGATTGCGCCCTAAGGAAATTTGCATAAATCACGCTATTTGCACAAATTGGAAGCTGAAAACTATGCATTTCTAGCACCATTAGAGCAAATCGCACTAGAACTGTATAGTTCTGCTGCCTCAGTTACTGACTGCTAAACATTAGAGCCCTCCTCTTACTTTTCTGGAGCTGGCCTCCATATTTGCTATCTTTTCAGACTGACTTTCTTCATTTAAACATCTGCCTTTTTTTTTCCTTGACAGGTTTATTCTCTGCGTGGTATTCACAAGCTTCTAGAACTTCTGAATGTACAGAATGTGGAAGTTCAAAGGGCAGCATGCAGTGCTTTGAGGAACCTGGTATATGAAGACAATGACAACAAACTGGAAGTGTCGGAGCAGAAAGGGATCTCTGTCCTACTGAGGTTATTACAGCAAACCAGAGATGTGGAGACTAAAAAACAAATTACAGGTAAATAAGATGCTAGTGCATTGAAGTGCTGCCTTCATAGTGCACAGACCTTCTGTACCTGATGTCCTTGTTTGTTAGAGACACCCAAGGTCTAAATGTGATAGTGTGCTTAATTAGTGGGCTTCCCCAATATTTTATATGTCTGCAGGAACATCACCCCACACCATAAGCAACACATTTTGTCCAGTGGTTTTCCATCAAAAGGCTCCTGGAACCACACCATGGATTTTCACCAGAGAGGTATTATTTTAAAACTCATGAAGTCTAGCTAAAGCTCCAATGTCGTACTCTGTAGACCTACCACACTTACTTGGAAGTAAGTTCCTTTGAAAGTAGTGGAACGTAGTTCCAAAGAAATGTGCTTAAGATCAATCTATAAAGTGAACAAAAGTTGCTTATAGAATTCAGAATTCCAATTCCAAGGTCCCACTTAGAATTATTCAGCTTTCTAGCCAAGGATAGAGAGGTAACCCTGCCCCTCATGATGTCAGAGAAGCTCAGCCAGTGGCATCCAGAGGAGCCATACAATTTCTTCATGTCAAAGGCCTTCTATCATATCAAAAGCAGATCAGCTACATAGCAAAAGATAACATTCACAGTTTGTGAATGCCCCTGCACTTCCAGCTCTGTCTTGTATTCTAGTGTGGTTCATGTTGGATTTATTTATTTATTTATTTATTTCATTTATACCCCGCCTTTTTTCCGGCAAGGAACTCAAGGCGGCTTACATAATCCTCCTCCTCTCCATTTTATCCTCACCACAACCCTGTGAGGTAGGTTAGGCTGAGAGGCAGTGACTGGCCCAAAGTCACCCAGTGAGTTTCATGGCCAAGCGGGTACTAGAACCCGGATCTCCTGAGTCCCACTCCAACACTCTCACCACTACGCCACACTGACTCTAGTTTCCTCTGTGGCAGTCACCAGCGTACTTGTGACAATCGCCCCTACCTGTTCTAATTAAGTAGTAGAATAATGGATTCCTTACTTTGCTTGGGCTGCTTGGCTTGGGTTGACATAAAAGTAGACTCACTGTGGGGGGGGAGTAAGGAGGTTTGGGTTTGGCAGAGAACATAGATATCACATGGGATAATTCAGGGGGTGCAGTTATCAGAAGAGGTCCCCATAACAATTTACATAGGCTCAACCTAACGTAGTCGAAAACATTGCCTCTGTTCCATTCTTCTCCCCTTCAACTTTGCAGAATTTCTATCCGCAGTTAATTTCTATAAGAAATGTGAGAAGCTGTGTACTCCTAAAGCGTTTCAGAGCAGGGGTACTGACTACGGAGGATGTTACAGTTCCATAATTGGCCAAATCAGTCCTTCATTAATATTAATAAGTTCAAAGATAGCATATTTTTCATTAAACTCTCACAAGGTAGTTCACTGTGCAGGTTAAAATGTGGAGGCTGAAGGACAAGCGGATCTCTGGACAAATTAAATCAGACCTGTTGCAAGATTGTGGACCAGTTTATGTAATTAGCAGAATCCAGTGATGCAGCTTTGCATGGACTGCAGCACTTATTTCTGCAGATGGGGATGGAGGAGGATACGTGTGTGTGTGTGTGTGTGTGTGTGTGTTTCCTTGGGGGAAAATAACTCCCTGCACTTAGAAAGCATACGTGTTAGGGAGAGGGGTAGCTCTACCAGTTTATTCTGCTGATTCTATAACAGGAGAAGTACTGCATTTAAAAGGAGAAGTTTAGATGAAACTTAGCATGGAGGTGCAAATATTATATATGCTGCAATTTTATATGTGGTTTTTAAAATGTTGGATATGGAACAAGTTTGCCTTGGTGTATACCAGGTGTGTGCAGCCAGTGGCCCTAGGGATACATGCTGCCCTTTACCTAGTTTCAAAAGCCCTCTGTGAGCAATCATTTCAAATCTCTGGCAAAAGCAATCCTATCCTCCCCTAGCAGCCCGCTAGATAGGGGAGAGGAAGAGGAGGAGGGAGGGAGAGAGAGAGAGAGAGAAGGGGGTGTCAACAACAACAATCTTTATTACAGTCAATAGACCATTCCTCATACAATATAGTACAGACAAACAGCTCAGTTAATTAGACACGTGAAAGCGGGAAGTCAAACATAATCTGGTAAAGATGGCCTGGTTCAGAAATTTGGCCACTTGCTCAGTGATTAACTTATCAGAGCTGTGAGTAATAAAGTTATTAAAAATTCCGTCGGGTGCCCAGGAAAAGACCGTAGAATAGGGTAGATCAGGTCTTTCCTGGCCCTATGGTAGAAGCTGCAGGAAAGTAAAACACGCTGTATGGATTCTACCTCAAAGTTATTACATGGGCAGCATCTTTCAGAAAGTGGAGTTCCTTTATATCGGCCATCCAGCAATTTAGAAGGGAGAGCATTAAATCTTGCTAATGAGAATGCTCTCCTAAATTTGGGAATCATCAGCCAGCATAGATAAGGCAGCCCCTCCTTGCTAAAAAAAAAAAAAAAAGCTGGCAGACCCAAGGATAGAGGAGAGCAGGGGCCCCTGGCAGCTCCCTGTAATTCTTGTAAATCAATGTCCAACAACCTCTGATTCACAGTTGATTTAGCACTAATTAATTCACTAGATAATAACATATCTGGTGAAAGCCCTACCGAGATGATTTTATTTATCATGGCCTTTGGCCAGGGGGATTCAAAAGAGTCCGACCAGATCGTATAAACCAAAGAGTCTTATCGGGAGTGCCAGTCTGCAGCGAAGCCAAAAGTGGATGACTTGAATCCAAGCTAGGCAGTTTATCGAGTGCAGTCCGGCTTCCAATTTTAATGCAGCTCCAGATACACATCTGGGAACACCAAATAATGCCCTAAGGAAGAGCGATTGAATGCCCTCAAGTGAGCATTTAGAGCCCGGGAACCACAACGGGGCCCCATATAGTATCTGTGAGACAATTTTTGCTTTAAAAACCTGGACAGCTGCTGGAAGGAATTTCCCACCCCTAGAAAAAAAGAAGCGGGTTATTGCACCTACCTTCTGGGGGTGTCAAAAAGAGAGAGAGGAAGGGAGCCCACCCACTTTTGGTTCTGGCCCCACCCACCACTGGCTTCATCCCCACCCACCACCAGCAAGTGGCCCTCGACAGATTACCCCAAGGGAATGTGGCCCTCAACCACAACAAGAGGTTCCCCCATTCCTGGTCTGTACAAACTTGCACAAGAACTTACAGGGTTCCAAGAAGCTGTGCATTTCTTCTTCTGAAGCTAAATCAAGCACATGGGATCGCTGCATAAGCAATATTAGTCACATATTCTTAAATCACCCATTACAGACAATGAAATAGGCATAGCATCCCATAATGATGTACCGTAATGGCATTGCAATGCAATGATAACAAACAGAGGAAGAGGCGGGGCTCCAAAGCTCAAGCCAGAATCTCCCACTCTCTGGAAAGATGACAACCACTCTCCTGTTTAATCACTGCAAATTTGGCGGTTTGGGTGGTGGGGGAAAGTTCTGTAGAGGTTGATCATGTGATGTTACCCTCTGGTAACACCTCTGCAGATTATGTAGTTAATGTTTGGAGGCTGGCAGCACCTGATAGAACTCCTGCAAGAAGCTCCTATCTAGCATTCAAGGTATTAAAGGTTTTCCATAATCATGTCAACATCTCTGGTTAAGGCTGGCGGGAGGAAGGGCGTCTCTTACTAGTGCTTTGTTGGAAACTCTGCATTCTAGAGATTTGGGTTTTTTGAGGAGGAGAATGAAAACCTTGCAGAATATCCTGCAGGTGTCAGCAAATATGCCAGTTAGCCATTCCTAGTTGGCTAAATAGGAGGGATGGGAGAACCAGGAATGCTTGAGCGTGCCAAGATTCTCTGAACTCGACTAAATAGCTCAGTTTGGCTCGCTCTGATTCTCATTTGTGACCTGTTTTTCTTTCAAAAAGCATGCATTTCGAACAGGAAAAGTGAGCATTTTTCAAAAGAGCACACTATTTCCCCTTTGACTAAAGCGTGAAAATGTGTATTTATTTTTTTAAAGTGCATTTTAAAGTGAGCATTTGTCAAAATATGCATTTTTCAAGCACAATTGCAAGTTTGGGAATTTGCGAACTTTTTTTGAAAAAATGTGCCAAGTGGGGCAATGTCAAATTATTTGCAAGCTGCAATGAAATTCTCGTATATCCCTACTAGATAGGCCCAGTTTTCCTGGTTAGGCTTCCTTTTAAGAGCGGAGTTTTGTTTCTCTCATCTAGATGCATGGTTTGCATATCCCAGGGTTGTATCCCTGTTTTCCATCATAGAACTTATCTCAATATAAAACCTAGGAACCTAAGGAAAGGCCTGCTAGAACAGACCAAAGGTCCATCTAGTCTAGCTACCTGTTTCCTACAGTAGCCAAACAGATTCTCCTGGAAATCACACCAGGAGGGTGTAATAGCAGCAGCTCTTCCTGCTCCCCAGCAACTGGTATTCAGAGGCATGTTGTCTTAGAAAGTGGAGGTCCCATATAGCCATCATGCCAAGTAGATTTATCCTCCATGGATCTGTCTAAACCCCTTTTAAAGTAATCCTGCAAAAGTCAAGAGCCCCTCATCTTACTTCCTGATTCACCGGGGGGTGGGGGGGTGGGCTGGTGACTCCTATGTCAGTGGGGCTCCTTATCCATTGCAGTTTTTATTCTGAGCTTTATAGGAGCTATCCATGATGCTCCATGGTGGTGAACCTATTTTGGGGACGGAGCTCAGCAGTGCCCCACTGGCACATGAGTCACCAGCCTCCCCTGCTGATTCACCCACTGAATTTGGGGAAATGAAGTTGGAAATCCCCATATGCCCATTGGCTTTGGCCAGGTTTGCATGATCAGGGAAAGAATATCCATTTTCCCATCTTGCGCATGCCTCCGAATTACCATAATTACCCTTTCAGGGGCGGTTTCTCATGTCGTCCAAACCCAGCGAGGTTGGAGGGCGAGTGGGTTTACAAAACACCCCAGAACCTATGGCTTGATCTAAGGTTGCGGGTTGGTTTATAAACCGCTCCCGCCGCTCTCGCTGGGTTCAAACAACACAACAAACTGCGCCCAGTGAGGATAATTATGGTAATTCGGCAGTGCATGACCAGCACACATGGGGTGAGAAAATAAGCTACAGTGGCTTATTTTCCTTCCCTGATCGTTTCGAACCCACCCTTTGGCTTTTCTCCATGCTTCTGGGGTGTGCCCTTCCTTCTGTTTGCACACCCATTGAACATACAAAAGTTGCTGTTGTGCCAAAGTAACTATTAGGGTTGCAGCCATGCACCCCAGACATGGGCCTTTGGGGCTACAATCCTGAACACATTTACAAGGAAGTAAGACTACAGTTGCCAGGTTACAGCTCAGAGATGATGCATCTCACTTTCATATATCAGGAGGCTGCAGAAGATGAGGTCGTTGTGGTTTCTCTTGCCACTTGCTGAACCATTCCGGTTCTCCTCTGCACCAGATAGCAAGGTGGGGGGAGGAATGCAGCCAAGGAAAAGAGAAGCTGCAGCTGCACCAACTCCCACAGTCTCACAATTTTTAAAGGAAAATGCAATAGATCCAGGCATAGAACCTGGCAACTCTGTGTCAGAATAGGATTGCTGGGTTGCAACTGGAGATCACATATGACTTTCAGAACTTTGTTGCAGCAGAAAGGCTATGCAAATGTGACTTCTCTCCCCCACCCCCCAGAAAACAATTTATTGGTCACTGATGGTGGTGGGAGCTGCTAATCAGCACACCAAAATTGCTGAGCAGGAAGTCCAGCAGTGAAGAGGTGGGGTTTCAGTGCCACTAATAGTTCCTTAGCCTCTCCCATAACAAGCAGAAGAATAAATTATGCAAAACGAAGAAACATATGCAGACTTGCTTGGTGCCATTTATAGATGTCACAGATTCTGGCATAGATGTGTGGTTTTTTCACGATAGAATCCTATGCAGGTCTACTCAGAAGTAAGCCCCATTGAATTCAATGGATCTTACTCCCAAGTAAGTATGCATAGGATTGCAGCCTTAAGCACCTTTCTCAAAGTCAGACAAATAATCATAAAGCTATAGCTGGCTTTGTAAGACCTGGCTTTGTTTCCCGTTCAATTAGCAGCTAATGCTCTATAGGGGTTGAAAGGCACTTGGAAAGGAGCTATGAGAGAGAGTTCCAGGGCTGATAGGAAGGAACTGAAGCTTTCTTTATTATGGAGTAAACTCAATAGCAACAGAACGTCAGCCAAAACACACTTTTGAAGGTGAGCCAGCCGAGCCTTCGGGAGTGTCTAACCTCTTGATCTTGTCTCATGCAACATACATCTAAGAAATGGAAGAACATTCCTTCTGCCAGATGGATTATAGAAGAGGCAGACAGGCAGGCAGGCCTGTCATGAAAGAGAACATAAATACGGAAGGGAACTGCACCTATCTTGCACTGAGTCTCTACCATGGAAAGTCACAGCAGCCTGTTGTTCTGGAAGTCATATGCGTGCAACGCAACTATATTCAAGGGCCCAGTGCTGCAGGGGTCTCTGGGTGTGAGCCTTCTTTTCACCCATGTGCCCATAGGAGTATGGTTAAGTGCTGACAGAATCAACCTTTTGCAACTATGATCCATTTTCCATCAACATAATCAATAATACTTAGCATTTATATAGTGCTTTAGGGTGATCAAAGCACTATATACCCATTATCTTCATAGGGTTGCCAGTTTTTCAACCAGTCCCTACAGCTGTGTTCTTAGCAGCTACATTTGCAACAATTAGCCAGGGATATAATTTATGGGCTCTCTGCCCTGAAGAGTATCATGGGCTACTTTTCTGCATATCAAGCAAGCCACAGCTTGCAGGGACAGACTGAAAAGGCGGCAAACCTGTTAAGGCAATCTGGTACATTTATGGTAAAGAACTTACCATGAGATTGGAATCAGGAACTTCTTGGTTCACAGTTCACTCTCTCTTAACCTCTGCACTAAACTAATGCCTGGCATTTGCTTAGTGTAATTTATACATGTCACAGATTCTGGCATTTTTTACAATAGAATCTTGGTTATTTATTTATTTATTTATTTATTAACTGCATAGTATATACAACCATGACTAGAGTAGACCCAACATAAATGTTTTCAAATGCAGAGTAAATGGACTTTGATTTCATAGATTCATAGAGTTGGAAGGGGCCTACAAGGCCATCGAGTCCAACCCCCTGCTCAATGCAGGAAACTAGAGGAGGGGTCTCCCATCCAAGTAATAACCAGGCTTGACCCTGCTTAGCTTTCCACGCTCAGACAAGCTGAGCCAACGTGAGCCACAGGACAGCTTTTGGATCTCTAGCTGATGGGACTACTTAAGCACCTTTCAAAGGTCATATCTATATGATGATATTTTGTTTCATCATTATCTTTCTTGGCTCCTATCCCATGATATGTTTTCAGCATGCCAAGTATTTTACCATGTTATGCTCATGAAAAGGGTTGTCAGCCTTTTCTCTGATCGGGCTCTTACATGTTGAGACCTATGCTGGACCTGGCAGATGTTTTGCAGGTGAAACTTTACCTAAAATGGAAATGAAGTGATGAGCAAAGTGGCCGCCTACTACCCGTAAGGCAGTTGTTTAGGGGCACAGGAGCCCTGCCAGGAAAAAAAAGTTGGCAACTCTAATCACATTTAAAATTTGGACTAACAAATAGTGACCTGCCCACAGTCAAATACTGAAGTGTATGATTCATCATGGATTTAAATCTCAATTTCTCATGTCCAGCCCCAATATTCTATCCCATTGCACCCCATTGGCCCTTTCCTCTGCCCCTTCATTTCAGAGACTTTTCTTAGTTTCTGCCCTTATAACACGCAGGTGTTGCAATGATGCCAAAGTCATAAATATTGTTCTTCCCCTCCTCTGCTAACATGACAATGCAACTACTGTATCTGCATATTACAAAAGAATTATTATCTGTGAGCCAAGGGTGAGAAGATGTTTTGAGCCAAGATTTAAATGCCATCTGCATTGAACTAGGATCTAAAAGATGTGCCTTGGAATTCAAAGCAGTTAGTAAAAGAAACAATAGTTCTCTTTGTTGAGCAGAGCCACTGTGCATATGATATATTGCCAGATGATACTTACAAAACCTCTTTTTTTAAAAAATAAAACAGCACTGCTGTTAAGCTCTTGTGGTCAGACTTCCAAAATGCACAGATCTCCAAATTAGATTCAGCCTTCTTCCCCCCAGACACCCTTTTCATCAACACAAATAAAGCAATGGACTATTTTTTTCATTTTGTTGAAAAGTTATGAGGACTGAGTAGATCTGTGACCAGATAATCAAATAAGCACTTCATAAAATGGGAGACAAGCTTGATTTGATCACAGAACTAGGAAAATGCCTTTCACAATAACCCAACCTTCTCCAACATGGTGCCCTCCAGATGTGTTGCACTACTATAACTCCCATTGGCCATTTTGTCTGGGGATTATGGGAGTTATAGTCAACACACCGGGGTTGGGGAAGCCTGCTGTAACTGGTGGAGGGAATGGTTGAGTAGATAAACCTTAGGTCTGATCCAGCAGGGCCCCTCTTACATTCTCAATCCTTTCACTGACTAGCCCTGTGAATGAAGATGCAGTTTTGTCATCCTATTTTCTATACCTTTTGTAGGTTTGTTATGGAATCTGTCCTCCAACGACCAGCTGAAGAACTTGTTGATCCGAGAGGCCCTGCAGCCATTGACAGAAACCGTTCTCATCCCTTACTCGGGCTGGCCTGACAGAGATTACCCAAAATCAGGCATCGTACCTGACCCTGATATCTTCTACAATGCTACGGGCTGCCTGAGGTAAGCTCAGCTCTGATGATGCAGCCAATTTGGTTTTGAACTTCTTGTAGCCCAAGCAACTGTTGTTCTTCTGGGTTGTGTACCAGTCAGTGGATTAGGGCTTGCAGAATGTGTTGGCCAGCAACATACTAGAAATCCAAAAGGTCAGAGTAACATAGTTAGTTTCTTTGCATTGAAAACCTGTTACAGAATACTTTGTGTACAATAATTTCATACAGTGTCAAATACAGTTGCCAGTTTCTTCATTGTCCTACTCCTGTGCCCTCAACAGCCGGCCGACACACAAAAATGAAGCACGTGAAATTCCCCCCCCCCCCCCACTTATTCCCATGCCAGGAAAAACTTATCCTGCAGTGTCAGGTTGTTATTTATATATAGTTCCGTCAAAGTGTGTGGCACTTTACAGAGTAACAAAAAGAGGAGTCCCTGCCGTAAGGAGCTTGCAAACTAAAATTCACCAGAGCAGGGGGATATGGAGTGAGGGTAAACATTGGGCTAGTTTGAATGTAACTCTAAACCATAGTTTAGCATTATAAGAATGAACTTAGCCTCCCCCAAGATTCCCCCGCTCTTCCTCCAGCAGGACTGTAAGGGGGAATTTGCAAGCGTTCACTTCCCATTTTTGATAAACTACTGCTTGCTGTGTCATCTGAACCAGGATAATCTTTGGTTAATCTTAACTATGGTTGGTGGAAGCAAGCCAACTTCAAACCGTCATTTTTGAAGCTGGCTTGTTTTCACTAACCATAGTTAAGGCCAACCACAGTTTAGGGTTTGGAATCATGCTAAGCTGCAGTTAATCGAACACAGAAACTTCTTATCTCCTTGTGGCAGTGCTGGGGAAGGAGGGAGCATATGAATCCAGGGAGAAGCTAGGCTCATTCTCGTAACACTAAACCTTAGTTTAGCATTATGTCTGAATGCAGCCAATATGTTCAGTTTAATTATATGTACTTAGGCTTGGTTTCAATTGGGGATTATGACCACAAAGGGACATAGTCTATCCTGCCTTATTCCAGGACAGACTATTTGTCTATTTAGCCCAGTATTGTCTACCTGCCTGGCAGCAGCTCTCCTGGGTCTCAGGCAGAAGTCCTTCCCATTGCCTGCTACCAGAACTGTTGGAAGTGGAGACGCCAAGGGACTTACTCACCTGTAATACCTTTTGCTTTGTAACATCTTTATTCTCCAAGGAAAGGGAGATGCAGATTTAGTGGCAGACAAAAATAATGGCTTCCAGGAAACGGGGGATGTTTCATAAGCATACCTCTCGAACAGTTTCTATTGCGAGGGACATTTCCTTCACAGATCAGCATTGCGCGAGATGGGAGAGCAAGGACATGCTTGTTGGCCCTGCTCCCTCCATCACATTCCTGATGTCCCATCCCTGCAGCTGTCCATGTGTTCAGGTTGAGCTCTGCAGCAGAGATCCGGCTGTAATCATGTAGAAAAAGGGAAAGGGGGAAGTTCCAGCATTTCTTGCAAAGAAATGCTTTGGAATACATGGGTAGTGTCAAACAAAGGTTTAGAAAAGGGCAACCAAAATGATCAAGGGGCTTTAGCAACTCCCCCTATGAGGAAAGGTTACAACATCCGGGACTGTTTAGCTTAGGGAAAAAAGACAAGTAAGGGGTTAAGTTCCTATAGCTGCAGGAGTGCTACAAAGCCACTGATGTCATTCTGTAAAGAATGATTAACCAGTACAAAAAGAGAACATTGGTGTCTGGCTTTGATGAACTCAAATAAAACAGAGAAGCTTTGTTTATAATGATGGAAGAGTTTCAGTCTCACAAATATTGAAGTCCTAATTACTGTATCCTGTATCCTAGTGAATTAAACACCTGTCACCTGTGAACTTTGCCTACCTAAAGAGATATTGCCATACCTGGTGCTTAAGCTTTGAGAGAACAGGGAACTACCTTTCACTTTTTCTTGGACACTCAAAGCACTGCTGCCCAATTATAGTCAGTCAGGCTCAAAAGGTCTTCCAAGAAGAAGATGTTCTGCAACCTGAGAGCTACCGCTGCAAAGCCCTTCTTGAATTCTCTTGATGTTTTGCTGTTGCACAGATGATAACATAAGGAGAGGCTCTGCAACAGATCTCAAGGCTCATGGCAGAACTTAGAGAAGGATATGTTGAGTCTAAGATATGTTGGGTCTAAGCTACAGTTTTTCAAATGAAGCCAGCAAGGATTTTTTATATAGGTGATGGTTCGCTGCCATGAAACTCACTGAGTGACTTTGGGCCAGTCACTGACTCAGCCTAACCTACCTCACAGGGTTGTTGTGAGGATAAAACGGAGAGGAGGAGGATTATGTAAGCCTCCTATTGGGCGGTATAAAAATGAAATGAAATAAATAAATATAATAAATATAATAAATAAATAAATATTTCAATTATTTATTTAAAATTTATTTATTATGCATTGTTTTGTACAGAGTGTGATTATGCTATGACCATGCCTGGGGCTACAGCTAAGCACCATTTTAAGAACCATGAGTCTAAACCATTTAGGGATTGATAGGTAATAAAAACAATCAATTAGGGCACAATCCTACGCATGTTTAGACAGAAGAAAAAGCCCTACAACTCCCAGCATTCCCCAGCTATGCCAGCATAGCATTCCCCAGCATAGCATAACTGGCTGGGGAATGCTGGGAGTTCTAGGACTTTTTTCCTGTCTTAATATGCATAGGATTGTGCCTTTAGTCAATATATTTTTATACTGTTCTTTCACAGTAAAATTGTGCTAGTTGCAGTTTACAACAAACGTAAAATAACAGCAGTTCATAACAAATGCGACATCAGCACTTCCAGCAAATTCAATATTAATTAGAAAATATACCTCATGCGACTACAATAGTCTGGAACAATTAATTTCATAAATGTAATTCATGGCAAGAACGTATCCTAGCTAAGCAATAACTGACGACAGCCTCCACAAGTACTTCCCCAGGAGCACAATAAATCATAACATATAACAATAAAGTATACAGTGGGTTGGATCCTGTAATTACTTTCCATTTGCAGAAGGGGCTTGGATCCAGCAGAGGCTTCAACTCACAGAGGAGGGGGGGTGATTTTTGCCAGGTCGCCTTTCCCCACCTGCCCTTCCTGAAAATCTGTGCTGGAGCAGTGTTCTCCAACCTTAGGTCCCAAGGTTGGGGACCAAAGGTTGGAGAACACTGTGCTGGAGGGTTGGGGAGCAGCAGGGGAGGTGGCACAGGGGAGAGGGGAAATGGGTGAAAGTTGCGTTCTCATCCACCCTGCTTCCATTTATGCAGTGCTTCTCAAATAGTGGGGCGGGCCCCCCAGGGGGGGCGCGAGGCTCCGTAAAGGGGGGCTCGTTTGACCTCAGTTAAAAGTTTTTTTTAATATTGTGTTCCTTTAAATCCTGTGCTCCTTTAAATCTTTTCTGCTACAGTTAATAAAGCTATTCTTTGTTGTAAATTGATCCACATTTCTTTCTTTTTTTATTCTCTTATATGTTAATAAGGATACAGTGTTATGCAGAGGTGTACTTATAACAATTTTATAGACAAATGATACTATTTACAGTCGCGCGGGGGGCGCGAAATGTTTTCTTCTTCCTAGGGGGGGCATGACAGAAAATAATTGAGAAGCACTGCATTTATGGGAGCCTCCAGTGGATCAAAGGCCCTTGTATTTACAGAAGCCCCCCCCCCCCTTCCCTTCCCGGAAGGGCACGTTGGAGCCAACCTATGAGCGATAGAAGAAGCCTCTGACGTGACGGGGCGAGAAGCTGCCTGCCTTTTTTCTCATGCTAGATTTATACCCCTGAGCTTTGCTGAGTTCTGTGAAGCAGGGCTGCGGAACCTCTCTCGCCCCGAGGGCTGAATTTCATTTCTGGGAAACTTTTGGGGGAGCACTTTCCAGTGGTGGGTGTGGCTGAAGGCAAAAGAGGTGAGGCCAAAAATACCAGTGTATGTTAGCTCACAGCTCTTCCTGCCAGGAACTAAGCCTTAGGAGGGGCATTTCAACCATTCAGAATGGGGGGGGGGGACACACACCGCACGCACAAAGGCCAGGAAACCACCAACCCTTTGGTGGTTGGAGGAAAGTGGGTGGGGCCAGGGCAAGCGGGCATGGGGAATGCTGGGGAACCCCGGGCCTGAGGTCCTGCAGCCCTGCTGCATAGAGGTAGATCTCTTTTATTAGCGTATAATAAAAGAGATCAAGATCTAGGCAGGCAGCTGACAAAGCACATGGGGAAATGTGCTGACAAATGATTTACCTAACTGCTTGTACATCTGCCAGATTACAAATCCCTAATTAGTTCTTCCTTTTGTAACAGCGGACACCCTCATTGCTCGGGGTGTTTAAAGTCTACAGCCTGGAGCCTGTATTGCAGAAACAAAGCTATATTTTTAATGTATGGTACACTATGCATAACACACCGAGGTTGCTTGCTTTTAATAAACTTATCATAGCGGCAGAAAAAAGAGATAGAGCTGGGCTGAGTTATTTGCCCTGCTCTACTTAAGCACTTTGAGGAGGTGTTGGGAGCAAAGGTTGCCTCCCTTTCAGACAAGGACAAAATCCTAGTAATTTTCAGTGGGGGTGAGGAACTTACATTGAGATGGAGGAAGCAGGGGGTGTAAAAGTTCTCTTTTTCTATTCCTTTTTTTTTTTTTTTAACATGGGAACCACGCTGCCTCATGAGGTAGCATCATTCCCAGGGGCATTGTAAGGAGGAAAGATGGCTGCCCACACTGGGCAGAAGAAAGAGCAGGCATAAAGGGACAACATGGGCCATGGACAGTAAAAAGTGAAATACTTTACCAACATTAGCTCAGATACTTCATGCATGAGGCAAAAATCCAAAGAGTGCTCTCCAGTATTGGTTCCAGGTTTGAAGGGCCCTTGGGCACACCACCCTCAATGGGCTCCTCACTCGGTGAGTCTACCTTCTCGCTGCCATGGTCAGCAGCTGCTATTGCTCCTCATCCTGTTCTTCATCATTGCTACTACTTGCTTGCTTGACAGGCAGAGAGCCAGTGAGCAAGTTGGCAGTGGCCTCTACTGCTCCTCCTTCTCGCCACCACTGCTGTCTGGGCCACAGCAAGAGGCAGGTGAACAAGCAAGGGTGAAGAGGAGGAGCAACTCTAGGGGCCTCTTGTCAGTGGGCCCCTGCTGGAATGTGGACCCTTGGCAAATGCCCAACCATGCCTACCCTTGATGCCAGCCCTGGTACTACTGCACTGCCCTTCTTTGTTGACAAAAAATGAGAGAGGGGGGAAGAGAGGGAAAACGGTGCTTTCTCTGGAATTTCCTGGCTGAAGTTACTGCTTTGTGCTGCTTCGTGGTAAACTGAGCCTGTTTATGGCTTATGTTTACAGAGACATAGTTCAATGGTAAAGTGCATGCTTTGCATGGAGAAGCTCCTAGGTTCAATCTCTGGTACCTCCAGTTAAAAGATTGTCTGGGCTGGGAAAGACCTTTGTTTGAGAGTTCGTCATATTTGAGGTCTTGAGAGACAGGGCCGGTGCTACCATTAGGCCAACTAGGCAGCTGCCTAGGGCGCAGGGCTAAAGGGGGCGCCAGAAACGCCTTGAAAAAAAAATGCAGCGCTCTCAAGTGGGAAGGGGGGCGCTAAATATCTGATCTTGCCTAGGGCACCAAATTGCCTTGCACCGGTCCTGTTGAGAGATACTGCTAGTCAAAGCTGTGTGCATTGTGCCTTATACAGCAGTGTTCTCCAACCTTGGGTCCCTAGATGTCTTTGGCCTACAACTCCCAGCATAGCTGGCTGGGGCATGTTGCGAGTTGAAGGCCAAAGACATCTGGGGACCCAAGGTTGGAGAACACTGATATAGAGCACTCTGACTTGGTACATGGCGGCTTCATACGATGTAGATGTAAATACACTCCGCTTATTGTAGGCAGATTTTACATATGCTTTAGAAGTGCTCATGAAATAGTAATACCAATTTCATCAGGTTGTTAGGCCACAGCGTGTCCCTCATGATTTACCTCACCATGCCTGCTCAAGGCACATTGCCAGGTTTTCCTCTCCCTCAGCTGTAAACAAAGTTTGGGGCCGAAAACCTGACAGTTGCTGGCACAGGCCTCTATGTACACAATTATCATTTCCTAACACTGACAGTGGGATTAACTTTGTCCATGGCAGAAAGAAAACTAGCTTAATAATTATATATTTCTCCATCACTCAAGGCGCATAAATAAATGTGCACTCTTTGACTCTGGGATCAGGCCATATAGGCCTGTTTAAACTGCATGAGCAGGAATCCCAAACTCTCTTACAATTGTTTTGATTGTGTTTTAAGACTTTGTTTCCCACCCACACTGGTGTGATTTATTGTGCCAAGTGCATTTTCAGAGACTTCCAGGTGGGAGGGTTTCGAATCCTAGAAATTTTCAGTGCAGGAGGGGCGCACTTGCTATTAAGAAAAGGTGGTGGAGTCTTTTAAAGGTTTTTTTTTTCTTTTTTACAAAGCTTTGCTACCACTTTGGTCAGCAGCAGAGCTGCAAAAGTGGGAACAACACTTGCATCATGCCATTGCGTCATTCCCAGAGGCATTGTAGGAAAAAGTTAATTTGTACTTTTTCAGTACTAAATCTCTGCTTTCTTGTTAGTATTGGAGGAGCTTAACCATTTTGGAATATTCTTTAGAGTTTCCCATTTGAAGTTAGAAATATAAAAATCTACACTATTCATTGACCTATATTATGGGAAGTTGTAAATGTATTTTCTAGATGTTTGTAAACTATCTTGGGCAAAAGGTAGATTAGAAAAATTTAAAATAGATGAAAAAATTGAACAAATGGATACAGAGAGGATTCTGGTTTACTCTTAATGACTAGCAATATAGGAGGTGGTGATTAATTCTGTGGTCACTTCTTCAAAGTAAAAAATAGTGTTTCACTTATTACTGTCCCTGGACAATGTTGCCCCTTTAGGCCTGCTCTTTATTTTCCCCCTTTATTTTCCCCCTTGACCATGAAGACATTATTTCATAATCCCTTATATTGTACCCAGAAGGACAGCAGCTGATGCTTTTTCAAAGGATATCTTACCCAACCATTTTTGTCCAGTTGAAAAGTATTTAGAGCAGTCTTCCCCAACCTCACACCCTCCATATGTTATGGATTTCAACCCCCATCAGCCCCAACCAGCATGGCCAATGGTCAGGAATACTGGGAGTTGTCGTCGAAAACATCTGGAGTGCACTAGGTTGGGGAAGGGTGACTTACAGGCTCTGTCCCAGGATATTGGCTCTTCAGTGATAACTGAACCTACCCCTGATTATGTGTGAGCCCTACCTACAGCAGTAAAATATAGGACACTGCCTTATATTTGTCCATCTAGCCCGATATTGTGTACTTTGACTGGCATCAAATATCCAGCAGAGGTTTTTCACATCACCAGCTACCTGATCCTTCTAAGTAGAAATGCCAGAGATTGAACCTTGAACCTTCTACGTGTAGGGGCCACGTCTCCATGGCAGAGCACATGTTTTGCAAGCAAAGGTCCCAGGTTTAATCCCTGTCATCTCCAAGTAGGGCTGGAAAAATTCAGTCAGTGTCAACAATACTGGGTTAGATGGACCAATGGTCTGACTCAGTATAAGGCAGTTTCCTATGTTTCTATGTAAGGCATGTGTTTTTACCTCCGAGCTACATCCCCTTCCCGTACATAGATTAGGCTGAGAGAAAGGGGAGGCTGGTGATTCCTATTTCGGTGGGGCGCCTTTTTCCATTATAGGTTTTGCAGCTTTTATTTGGAGCTTCATAGGAACTATCCATGGTGGTGAACCTATTTCGGGGATGGAGTTCAGCACCGTGGACAGCTCCTGTAAAGCTCCACATAAAGCCAGCAATGGAAAAGGAGCCCCACCGACATAGGGGTCACCAGCAGCCTCCCTAGTGATTGGCCCAAGAGTGAGGATTTGAGCCTGGCTCTCTTTGGTCCTGATCCAGCACATTAACTGCTGTACTACACTGGTTCTCCACAGGGTGTCTTCAAGCAATAGTACCAGTAGTAAACCAATACTAGACTGCTGTTGTAAACCTTCTGAAAGTGGAGTGTCTTCTTGCTCTTCAGCTTGCTTCGCTACCTAACAGAGTAATTTGATAAGCAAAGGCATCTCACTCTCTGAGTCATTCTAGTGCCGAGTACTTGGTTGACATTTTGCATTTGTATGGTATTTGTGCCTATTACAGCATAGCTGACCTGATTTCCCAACACAAGATTCTCTGTTCGGCTATGAACACTGAAGGAACTGATCTTCCCTTTAGCATGAAATATCCATTTACAGGAATTGGGTGTTTTTTGTTTTGTCAGTGCTTTCCTCCTAGAAATATTCTCACCACAGCTGTCAAACAAGCAAATTTAGACAAAGCATGTCCTGCTCACCCTCTCATGTGCAGATGTCAGAGCCCAATGTGTCTGTTCTGTTGCCAGAGAATAGCTTAAGTACCAGGAGAGGCTGGGAGCTACATGCCATCTTCCAGCTGCTGAACTGAGTAACAGATGTAAGATTTTATGAGCACTCATAGCAGGTTCTTCACCATAGCACAAGTCCAGTTTTGCAACTTGCATGATGGATATGTATACTAGTAAGTTGAACCCCTATTGCAGCTGTCAGTCTTGCTCATCCTGGCATCATGAGGTGGACTGTCTGCCTTTAAAGTGTGTGTGTGTATTCATTTAAACCTTCACTCAACAAGATCTGCCACGGACGGCCTTCTCCTTATCCCATCAGCCAGAGCAGCCAGGCTGGTGGGGACTAGGAAGAGGGCCTTCTCTGTGGCGGCCCCCACGTTATGGAACTCCCTCCCTAGTGATCTTCGCCATGTCCCCTCCGTGATGAGCTTCCACCGTGCATTAAAAACATGGTATTTCAGGTGGGAATATGGGGTGGGTTAGGATTTTAAAATAATTTTTTATACTGTTTTAATTATCATATTTTATTGTATTGTTTTAATTGTACATTGCCCAGGGTGGCAGAGTGGCCGGCCAGATGGGCGATTAATAAATATAAGAAATAAATAAATAAAATAATTCACCTTGTTCTGGGAGTTGCACAAGGGTGGTAGGTTAGTGACATCATAGATGTTAGCCAACAGGTGTGGTCATAGCTTGGCTTTTCCCGTTCAAGCTGAGCCACTCAGAAAACTCAGGGTGGTTGTTTCTTCAGAGCTTGCCCCAGAGACAGAAATGTACATTTTGCAGAGCAGTAGGGTCAGCCTGCCGCCACCATTCCTAGCATGTTGCTTCTCTCTTTATACATGGACACACTTCCACTTCATTAAAATAATGTGTCTCTTGACACCATTACAGTGTGCAGAAGAAACAGAACCAAGCTTTCCTGTGTGATAGCAACAACGCTGGCTCCGACTCATCAAGTCTAGTCTAGGATTTTAAATCAGTGAACAAGAGCGCAGCAGATGCAGTGATAGAGCAAAACAAAAAACAAAAAAACCTTTCCTTTGTGAATGTTACACAAACATATATTTAGATTTCTGGGTACAGACAATGCAGGTTTCTAGCAGTTGTGACTCAAGAGACAAGACTGTGGGCTGTGCCTGCTTGGACCTTCATAAACCAGTACAGGTTCAGCAAGTGTTCTAGTGCTAAAGGAGACTCTAGTTCTTTCCATTGGTCCTTAACTTGCTATGAAATGTACTGCCTCACTTTTTGCCTGAAATGATACCACTTCCCATTCGTAGGCTCATGGAGATTTTCTTTACTATAAGAAGTGGTAGTGTTTTTAAACCATGGCAAATTATAAATCTGCAAAATAAAAACTACCTTTGGGTGCAATCTTATGCATGTTTAGACAGAAAAAAGTCCTACAACTCCCAGCATGTCCCAGCCAGTATGGCTGGCTGGGGCATGCTGGGAGTTGTAGGACTTTTTTCTGTCTAAACATGCATGGTATTGCACCCTTATCATACTATGTTAATTGCACAGTGCAGATGCAAACTATTATTTTTGATTCTGGGATGACACAAAGAATTCAGTGTAACCTTTTGCACAGGCAGTTGCCATTGTTGTAGTTCATTGTTGTCATTTATATTTATTTACCAAGCAACCTGTAGCTATTAGATGTGAAGTGAAAGAGGTGTCGAATGCATTGAATAGCAGGGAAGTGACATGTGTAGCCAGCACACTCATGCAGGTACATGTATTCAAGGTGTGTTTCCAAACAGAAGCGGGTAGATTTATTTTCTCATGAAAGCAGAATTGCGTCTGAGATGCACAATATGTTTCCCTCATTTGTTCCTGGCTGGGGAAGACACAACAGTCCACGGGCAGGCACGATGGCCAAGCGACAATCCAGCATTGTTTGTACAACATCTATCAATGTCAGTTTGCCATAACTGCAGCTATGAACTCAGTTTTGAAATCCACCCAGTTCAAAAAGTGGTGTTGCAAATTCCATCCTTATCACTTCTGGTTTATTTAGCTCTCACGTACCCACAAAACTATTTCTATATGCACAAGCAAGGCTGTTTCAAACAGGCTACTGTCAACAGAGCTTGCAAACTGAAAAACGGGGGAACGTGTTCTTTCAAGTGTAGTCATATCTCATTAAAGCGGAGCACACTGGGATTTTTTTTTAATGCCAATAATGATCTGAAAACTTATAGGGGGAAGAGGGCAAAAAGTCTCATACTGTGGCTGGGGATGAACTAGGCAGGCTGCTCATGAAGACAGTTCAGAAACATTAAGAGCCTAAGTACACATTATGTTAAATGGGTGGCTTGCTGTGATACCTGGATTTTAAAAGAAAATTGATTCTCAGCATGGGAGGAGAGGCAGTTTTTGTTTGGGCTGCAGCATGAGAGAAGGTTTACACCTTCCCTCCCCACCATGATGCCCCCTGCTCTTCAAATAGCGATAGGGGGAAAAAGCTCCCATTGGAAGCCCTTTTTTCCTTATCACTATTCGCAGTGCAGAGAGTATTTTTTGTTGGGATCTAGGGTGGCCACTTGTGAATCACCAAAGAAGGGGACATGCATCACCAAAAAAGAGGACAAAAGAGGATACCTGTCTGCTTAACATTTGCATATACTAGTAATTTATGTTTATAGGTGCAGATCTAGAAATAAGAATTATAATTTAAACTGAAATACAGTACATCTCATCATACTGTGGAAGACGGTGACCTGTGTGCCTTGCTCAGTCTGCTGTCCAGGTGCCACGTCAAGGACCAGTTCTTTGTTCTTATGATTCTTTATCTTTATACCAGACTTGCACTGTACAGCCCTTCAAATAGAGGCTAGTCCTCTGGCAGCCCTGCAAACAGAGGGTTGTAAAAGTATATGGCCACACTATAAATGGGATTGTGGTGGGATAGGGAAGATGTAAACCTCCCTTCCCCGTGCGCTGCAGACCCAATAAAAAAACGCAGTGGGCTTAGCATTCACTAAAACAATAACCCTGATACTGCTGTAAGAGACCCATTTAACATAACAGATAGTTTGACCCTGAATTGGTCCAGAATACAGTGGTCAGGGTTTTAGCTGTGGCTAGGAGATCAGAACATATTACCGTACTCTGATCCTTTCCCATCTTCACTAGTTACCTTAAAGCCCTAGACAACCTGGAACCACTTCCTCTGGGGAACCACCTCTTCCCGTACGAACCTGCCATTCCACTTCAGGGGCTTTCCTCAGTATCTCCTTGCTGTCTGAGGTGTGTCGAGGACACGAGAGAGAGAGCCGTTTTAGTTGTGGTGCCCAGACTGTAGAATAGCTTCCCCAGGGAAAAAACAACTGACCCCACCACTGCCTGCCTTTCAACATGCAGAGAAATCTGTTTCATTCCAGAGGGCCTTTGAGTTCAATACTGCCTCTTTTACAGTGTTTTAAAGTGCTATTTGAATAATTTGCACCTTGTGGCTTTCTTGTTGTTAAATTATGAGCCATTTGAGTACAGTTTCTCATAGCAGGGCTGGCCCTACCATTAGGCAGGCAGAGTGAGGCATCCGCCTCAGGCAGCTGGTGCTGGGTGGTAGCAGCAGTCCTCCGGTCATTGCCCTCTGTTGGACAGCAGAACTGTGTGAATTATATAGAGAGGCTTGGCTCAGGATAAGCACTCTCTCCACACAGGACACAACAGCATTTGCATGAATTATGGCCTGTTCTATAGTATACTTAACAGCTCAGTCCTAGAGGCAAGGTGTGTCTAAGCCCACTGATTCCAATGAGCATCAGTATACTTAATTCTTCATAGGATCAGGCTGCCCATTGAGTGCACACATCTGTGTCATCCATGTAGATTGTGCCCTCAGTACAAGCGAAGCATCACATTTGTTTCCCCTGCTGGCTGTTGAAGAGCTGGTTCCCTCCAGGGCCAGCACAAGAAGACCTCCTGCCACATGAGAATATAAGAAGAGACATGCTGGATCAGACCTAGGTCCATCTAGTCCAGCATTCTGTTCACACATTAGCCAACCATATGCCTATGGGAAGCCCACAAGTAGGAAATGAGCACAATAGCACCTCCTGCTCATGTTCTCCAGCAACTGGTATACATATGCACACTGCCCCTGATACTGGAGGCAGCATATATAAGCCATCATTGATAGCTTTATCCATGAGAGAAGAGCAGTGCTGCTTCTTTGATGGTGCCTACCACCATCCACTTTGTAGCTGGGGGACAGCAAATCATCTCAAGTACCCAGAGCGGGGCTGGAGAGGGGTGCGGCCAGGGGTGAGTCCGGAAGTCCAGATTGGGAGGCCTAGATGTCTGCATTTGGCCCATGTAGCAGAGGTTCCCTGTCTCTGTCCCATTCATGCATCTTCAGACACAGGTATAACTGCTCAGCATGTGCTCTTTCCTGTCTTTTAAATGTAGCTTGCGTAGCAACCTGAGGTCAGAGCCCACCTTCCCAGGAACCAGCATCCTCTGCTACAGAAGCAGAAGCCCATCACAAAATTGTATCTGATGTATGATATTTTTGTAACCCATTTTAATTCCTTTTTAACAGAAACATGAGCTCTGCTGGCCCTGAGGGGAGGAAAAAGATGAGAGAATGTAATGGGTTGATTGAATCACTAGTGTACTATATCCAAGGAACCACTGCAGATCACCAACCAGATGATAAGGTAACTCTTCCAAACGAATGGGTTTTCTGGGTCTAGGATATAGTATTAAAATGTCTTCCTGGCTCTATCCCTAAGGTGGGTTAATATCCTTCCTGTCTCATCATCCTTATCATAACTCTGTGAGTTTGTCATAGTAGAGCACAGACTTCGTGCATGCATAAGGCTGCATGGCATCTCCAGCTAAAAAGATCTCAGTTAGAAGGGTTTGGAAAGGCTTCTTCGCTTGATAGCCTGAAGAGCCACCACCAGGCGGACTATATAATACTAGGTTAGATGGGCCAAAGCTCTGGGCTGGTATAAGGCAGGTTCCTGTGTTCATATATTCAGCTGATAATGACTTGCCCAAGGCCACCCAAGAGGCTCATAGCTGAGCAGGAATTTGAATTTGGGTCTCCCACAACTAGCCTCAAACACTAAACTGGTTTAGCAAAACATCAATGAGCCTAGCCTCCTCCTGGGCTTGCACACTCCACCTCTCCCCCCCCCCCTTCCACACACCCGGAAGGAGGGAATTGGAAGCTTTCACTTCTGCTTTTGTTTAACCACAGCTTCCCATGTCATCCAGACCCAGTACTTTTCTGGGACTGTGATTAATCTTAACTATGGTTAGTTTAAACAACCCAGCTTTCAAAATGATGGGCATGTCTGAAAATAACCATAGTTTATGTTAACCACAGTTTGTCAGTCCAGATGAAGTGACAAACCACAGCTGACTAAAAGCAGAAGCAAAAGCTTCCGAACTCCACCTCTCAGCCATGCAGCAGGAGGAGAGCTGTTGGGTGCGGGAGGCATGTGAGCCCTACAAAGAGGCTAGGCCCATTCACACCGCGCTAAACCACAATTTAGTGTGACATCCAAACACATCCACTCTAACCAGGATCCAAAAAGGTCTCAAAGCACACATGAGCATGTCTGGTATTCTTCTGTTTGCTTTGATTGCAGCATCTTGTGCTGCACGCTAATGGTCCCCAGGTTTTGAGAAACAGCAAGTCAGACAGCATTTCCATGTTCTTTCTTATGCACAAGTGGAAAAACATATCATATGAAAAAAAAACACCCAGCAACTCCCATTACATTTACTTTTGTTTTCATTATCACAACAAAAACAAGTTGGCCTCTTCAGATACCTTAATCAGATATTTATATTGTTCTGAGGAAACAGGCAGCCTAATATACTTTGCACACTTTCTTTAGAAGGTTTGTGATGTAGGACGCAATCCAATGGGGATGCTGGTTAAGCCTCTGAACTCGGAGGCTTACGGGCATCCTACGCAGGGCGGGAGGAGCGCAGCAGCAATCTTCGCCTCCCTGCTCCTCCCACCCTGCAAATCAGCTGGACAGCCGATTTCAGCTCTCTGGCTGCAGCCCTTTGGAGGGGGGGAGTGAAGGAGGCTGGAGTGCTGCCAGGATGCATTGTATCCTGGTCGACCCAGCTTCCTCCCCTCCCCATCCCCTGGAACGCCCTCTTTACCACTTCTCCAAGGTTGCTCTTCTGACCTCGGAGAAGCAGCCGGCGCAGTTCTTTCCCATGCCAGCTGCAAGTGGGGGAGGCCGATCTGAGCACAGATCCCCAGCTGCAAGGTCGGAGCTCTTTTCCGACCTTGGATCTGGGAACCTGAAGCTTCCTATAGCTCTCTAGAGTCTTGATATGTTTTTTCCACTTGTGCATAAGAAAGAACATGGAAATGCTGTCTGACTTACTGTTTCTCAAAACCTGGGGACAAGATGCTGCGATCAAAGCAAACAGAAGCTTTGGTGAGTACCAGACATGCTCATGTGTGCTTTGAGACCTTTTTGGATCCTGCTTAGAAGTGGATTTCTGGAATACAGAAATGCATAAATAACAAATTGGTGAAGGATCAAAAGAAGAAGGGCAGGATCAAAAGAAGAAGGGTAGACTCTGTCTAGGGGCCATAGGGTCGTTCTGCCCTTCTTCTTTTGATCCTTCATCAATTTGTTATTATGCATTTCTGTATTCCAAAATAAATTTCTCTGTAACTTCATCTGCTTAAACTTCCCTTTGATCAGTTAATGAAACTCTAGCTTTAATTTTTTTTAAAAAGGAAAAAAGTCACCCACACGTGAGAAAATGTTAACATAGAGCAAGCCAACATAATACAAAAGGTATTTTAAAAATGAAATATTAGGACAGAAATGTCCACTTTGTGAACTTTAAAAGATCCATACTTTCATTTCAAGAAATTCATGCTTTAAGGTCTAACCTGAATGGCAAATCTGGTGGATTTTACAGGTTTGAAATGGATTAAAAATGCTCGTCATTTTCATTGGTTGCTGGTGAATCTTTATTTTAAAAATTCAGTACCTCCTACTTGGTCAGGAATCCAAAGCAGACCTGAATGTTTGAGGGCACCTTTCACCTCAACTGGCATTGGAGAAAATCAGGACAATAGTGCAATAATCCACAATCTACCAAGAGCCCCCAAACCTAAGGCCAAACCTCAAAGTGCCTGAAACTAAAGAGCATTACAGGTCTTTACTTGTCTCTTCCTATTATTTACGCAGCCAGAATAATGTACATTCATTCATTCTTTCAGGCCACAGAGAACTGTGTTTGCATTCTTCATAATCTCTCCTACCAATTAGAGTCCGAGCTCCCTAGCAGTTACACCCATAATATCTATATGCAAAAGAGAGATGTTCCTTCCAATGACAACAGCATCGGATGCTTTGGAACAAAGGGCAGGAAAGTCAAACAGGTAATGGTGGAATGATGAAGCCGTTATGGCTCAGTGGTAGAGCACTTGCTTTGCATGCAGAAGGTCCCTGAAGGTTCAATCTTTGGCATCTCCAAGTAAGGCTGGGAAAGACTTCTGTCTGAATTCCTAGAGAGCCACTACCAGTGCTCTCTGGAAGCATCTTCACAGAAAACAAAGTCCAGACTGAGGTCTTCTCCTGCCACAGTTCTTCCCAGAGATTGGTGGTGTGTTTCATTGCTTGAACTGTAGAGAGCAAAGGGTGTTGGTAATCAGCCAGTCCTGTGTTTTGGAAGGGAGGTTGTTGAACTACTGGATGATCTGCTTCCTCCCCAGCCTCACTCAGGATTGCTCTGAAAGTTGTTACATCATCATCATCATCATCTGCAAATACAACAATAGTAAACCCAAAACAAAACAAAAAAGAGGGGGGAACCAAAAAAAGAGAGGAAAAGAAGAAAAAAGAAAGAATATATCATAAAACATATCCATGCACAATAATAATTTACAAGTTGTTTATTGTAAATGAATAATTTGTTTATTATTATATTTGTTTATCCATTTTTTGTTTATTTTGATGTCCAGCCCACTCAACTAAAAGAGCTTGGTGTGGGCAACAACTATTTTATATAGATGGCCCACAACCTGTAAAGCAGGGGTGAGCAACCTTTTTTCTGCTTTCCCTCCCTGGTAATTTGTTGTGGGCCACGAGTCAGCAGCAGGCCAGGGCCAGATCCGAAAGTGGGTCACTCCTTTTCACTCTTAGAATGCTTAGTTATTGGTGTGGGTGGGCAATCCACTGGGACCCGAGCCGTCTCTGGCTGCGCCTGCTAAGCTGAACTGAAAGCTGGCACACGCCGCACCACTCGCCAGACTTTCGGGTTCCCGGCAGGCCGCTGTTTACTTAGAAAATGCCTTAAGATACGTCAAAAGCGGCCGCAGTTTGCACAAGTTATGAAAGTTACTTGCAATTTGCGCAAGTTCTGTTAGGAACCCAGAAGTCACTTCCCCGGCTCAACTCAGGAGATTGCATGTCGAGTTCGGGAAAAGGTCAGCGGGACTGGAGTTCAGGGGGTCGAGCCCAGCTAGTCCACCACATTTCTACCCCCCGAACTAAATCCTCGCACATCCCTAGTTATCAGCAATAAGAGCTTTAAGCTTAAAATATGCTGGCATTTTTGTTATTTTTGGCCCTGCCCCTTTTGCCTTTGGCCATACCCTTGCCTTCAGCCCCACCCGCCACTGGAATGTGGCCCCCAAGAGCTTCTTCCAAGTTGAATAAGGCCCTTGGGCTGAAAGATGTTCTGCACCCCTGGGTGAAGGGAAATAAAACCAGTCAGTCCCTAATGACATTTCATCAATAAGTGCAGTAATGCTCTATCCCAGTGTTCTGGGATATGCTGGCTGGGGCATGCTGGGAGTTGTAGGCCAAAAACATCTGGGGACCCAAGGTTGGAGAACACTGCTCTATCCTCTCTATTCCTCCTCAGTGGGACGTTGCTCGGCTGATCCTCATGCTGCAGCGATTTACAGACAGCCATTCCAACTGATTCAGGGTTGTTTCAGGCCAGATAAAGTTGGATCTCTTGTTGTTTGTCTGATCCAAAGAGACAGCCCTTGGGTTTTTTAACTGCCTCATTTCTGATCATTTAATCTGTTTGCGTGTTTAGAGGCAACAGGACCTGCTGCTGCCTGAGGAAAAGAGCATCCCCAAAGGTGTGGAAACACTCTGGCATTCCACACTGATAAGGATATATCTGTCCTTAATAGCAAAAAGCACAAGGAACTACACTCAGGAAGCATCCCTGGGAGCTCTACAGAACCTCACAGCTGGTACTGGTCCGGTAAGTATGCAGGGAGAGTGTCCTTTTTCTGCTTTTCTTTTCATTCAAACCTCCCCCATAACTTATGATGACATCAATAATCCGAGTAAGAGGGCAATTGTTCGGTTAACTCTGGGTTATTTAAGCCATAAACAATCCAGAATTACAGATTCACACTCTATGAAACAGCCATGGGCAATTGTTGGGTTAACTCTGGGTTGTTTAACCCCTAAACAACCCAGAGTTTCCAGCTTCACAGGTCACAAAACAACCCAGGAATGGGGCATGCCTGGATTGTTAATTAAAAGTGGAATTGACGAGCATGCAGTTCATGCACTCCACTTATCCCCGCAATTCCTGGGTTATACAACCCAGGAATTGCCGCCGTGACATACAGACCAGGTCACAGTTTCCAACTGTATAGGCTCCTGTTCTGAAAGAATATTCTTCAGACTTCTTGGAAAATAAGGTCTGGTTCTATACTCCACTGCACTGCACTGGGCTGTGCTTATTTATTTATTTATTGCATTTCTCTCCTGCTCTTCATCCTAAAAAGCTCAGAGCAATAGATATGGTTGTCCCCACCCCCCCAGCCTCAACCACAACCCTGTGAGGTAAGTTAGGCTGAGTGGCTGGCATAAGGTCACCCAGTGAGCTTCATGGCTGAGTGGAGATTTGAACTTGGGTCTCCTTGCTCTTAGCTTGATGCTCTGACCACTACACAAGTCGGGAACCCGGGAGCAAAATCAACCCCTTTATATCAGGTGTTAAACAGGGATGTGTTATTGCCCCAACATTATTTGCTATTTTCATCGCCATGATTTTACATCTTGTCGAGGGGAAACTTCCCACTGGTGTGGGAATTATATATCGAACAGATGGAAAGCTTTTTAATCTCAGCAGGCTGAAAGCAAAAAGTAAGGTAATTACAACCTCCGTTGTGGAACTTCAGTATGCTGATGATAATGTGGTCTCTGCACATTCAGAGGATGATCTCCAAACTATCCTAAATGCTTTTGCAGAAGCATACGGAAAACTTGGTCTCTCACTTAACATCAAAAAAACCAAAGTGCTTCATCAGCAAGTGCAAGCTAACCCTTTGGTGATGCCATCTATCCAGCTTGGTGGGACAATACTGGAAAATGTTGATCATTTTCTCTATCTTGGCAGCTATCTTTCTGTTACAGCTAACATCGACAGTGAAATCCAGCATCGCCTGAGCTCCGCAAGTGCCGCGTTTTCTCGAATGAAACATAGAGTGTTCGAGGATCGGGATAATTGTAAGAAGACCAAAACACTGGTTTATGAAGCCATTGTATTACCAACTTTATTGTATGCCTGCGAAACATGGACTATCTATAAACGTCACCTCCAACTCCTTGAAAGATTTCATCAACAACGTTGCCTCCGGAAAATCCTGAGAATTACTTGGGAAGATAGGCGAACAAATGTCAGTGTACTGGAAGAAGCAAAGACTACTAGCATTGAAAAAATGATCCTTCAACGCCAACTTCAGTGGACTGGTCATGTTGTTCGAATGCCTGACTGCCGTCTCCCAAAGCAGTTACTTTATTCCCAACTCAAGGATGGAAAGCGGAATATCGGTGGTCAATATAAGAGGTTTAAAGATGTTCTTAAGGCTAATCTAAAAAAATGCAATATAAACATCAAAAACTGGGAAGCTTAGACCAATGGTCCTCAATGTTGTCAGGAGGTTCCGTAGGTAGATGTTCCTTAAGAAGTGATTGAAGACGAGTTTGCTTAATAGGATCTTGAAGGGCGTGGATGTTCATTTTACGCCTTGGTTTCCTTCCTTGAAGCCTACGTTGGGGAGCAATGTTGATAACCATAGTGAACCGGATTAGTTGGTGGTCTGTCCAGCAGCCGTCGGCACTCACCACGGCCCTAGTAAAAAGTACATCACGGCGATCTCTAACACGGACAATTACATAATCCAGAAGATGCCAGTGCTTTGACCGTGGATGCTGCCATGATGTTTTAAACTTAATTCTTTTGTCGAAAGAGCGTGTTTGTGATAGTGAGATTATGCTCTGCACATATAGACAAAAGTAAGATTCCGTTCGGATTGCTATTACCAACTCCGTCTTTTCCAATAGTTTCTGGCCATAAATCAGAGTCACGCCCGACTCTTGCGTTAAAATCGCCCAGGAGGATAAGGTATCTCTGACAGGAGAGTGTCCAACTGGGCATAAAAGTTTTCCTTGATGTCTTCATCAGCATCTAATTTTGGCGCATAAGCGCTCAAGATAGTTACCTGCTGGTTATTGGCGAGCTTTAATCGAAGAGTTATCAGGCGTTCGTTAATGCCAGTAGGAACTTCTGACAAAGAGTTCACTAGCTCATTTTTGATGGCAAAGCCTACTCCATGTATTCGTCGGTCCTGCTCAGGTAGTCCTTTCCAGAAGAAGGTATAACCTCCTTTTTCTTCCTTCAACTGTCCCTCTCCTGCCCTTCGAGTTTCTTGAAGTGCTGCTATGTCAATTTTAAACCGTCTCAGCTCCCTTGCAATAATAGCAGTCCTACGCTCAGGGCGTTCACTATCTATGTTATCCAGCAGTGTCCGTATATTCCATGTTCCAAAATTCAAATGTCTTTTTCGACCGCTAAAATGGTGACCCCACTGGATGCGGTAATCCAGTCAGGGGAGAAAAGAGGTAGACTATGTTTAGGGCACCTTTTCTAGCCCCCTCCCCATACGGGGTGAGCAGAGTGGATCCTAAATAGGGCTGCTCAGTCATGGATACAGCTGCCGAGCTGCTCGACTACCTCGTTCCTTGAACAGGGCGACTGAGTCTGCATCCACCGCCCATGTGCTGGTCCGTGACTAGGGGTTTCCAGATTCACAATCCTGCCCCCGTCGCCATTCGCCAGTTGCCATGGGACTTTTTTGGTTGATGGGTTGGGTTGGTTGGGTTGGGTTGGGTTGGGTTGGGTTGGAAGACGCCTGTGCGTGAAGCTGTTTTCTGTGGGGAGATCGGTGCACAATGAATCACCACACAAACTTGACAGAGGACGGCAATGATCCAGTGGCACGGTTACCCTGACGATTGGAAAACCATTCTCTGCTGCAGCCTTCATCCGCCTTCACAGCCGTTGTAATTTAGGTTTAAATTATCTTCCGCCTGTTCTGCCGTTGAGGACTTTTTGTTTTGGATCGTTCTTTGTCTGGTTCCTCTCCCCGGACCTTACCGCCATTGGTGACCCTACCGGGAGTATATAGCTCCCGACGGCATTGCTCACAGGGTTCATCGGAACATGCAAGCCCACTCACCACTTCAAGGTGAGGATCCAGCGAGAGGGTGATTATACCACACGACAATTGATTGATCAATGGATTCCTTCCAATTCTTTGCTATTAGTTGGTTAGACGCCACCATCATAAAAGTCGGCATTTCTTTGCCTGGTAAATGTTCATAGCGGCCACGAAACATAGATAATAGTGCAGGATCCATGTGTACCTCCCCTCCTATTATATCACTACATTCTTGAAAAAGCTCCCTCCAAAAGCTATGTATTTGTCCACATTCCCACCACATATGATAATACTTACCTAATGTATGACACCCTCTCCAACACGTGGAGGTGGCATGCATCTTTGGAAAGGGGGCTTGTGGGAGTATCTTGTCATGGCAAAAATGTAATTGGGACATCTCCAGATCCAGGCTAGAGTCTTGGGGGCATATAACAACATTTATATTGTGTTTAGACTAATTTAGCTGGCGCAGTTCCACACATCCTGCCCAGGATCCTGGGAACTGTAGTTTGATAAGGGTGCTGAAGATCCCTCTCCCCTGGAAAAGTCATCCTAGGGCAGTGTTCTCCAACCTTGGGTCCCCAGATGTTTTTGGCCTACAACTCCCAGCATGCCCCAGCCAGCGTAGCTACGCTGGCTGGGGCATGCTGGGAGTTGTAGGCCAAAAACATCTGGGGACCCAAGGTTGGAGAACACTGTCCTAGGGGAGAGGGGACAGCTTTTAAACCAGCTGTAGTCTGTGGTGGCTACAGCTGGTTAAACATGCTTTAACAAGTCTTCCGTCAGTGAACTTGATAATCATCATTGTCATCACCTTTTCTGAAATAAAATGCATTGCAGATGCTGGTGATTTCACCAAGCCTGACAGCTGTATGTGTTTTCTGACAGATGCCATTTGGGGTAGCCCAAATCATTATCAAGAAGGCAAATGGTCTCCCAAGCATTCGAAACATGCTGCATGTGAGCAGTTCAAGCGTTACAAAAACAGCGGTCTCTTTGCTCAGGAACTTGTCTCGTGACACTTCCCTGCAGAATGAAATAGGTAAATATACACAACAGCTGACCCAAAATGATTTCAGTATTGGATGGATGGATGTTGAGTGCATGATAGTATATTAACAATGTGGAGTTAGATAAATGCCTTCCAATTGTAATAGTAATAATAAAGTTTAGCCTCAATAAATGCTTACATTAACATTTCTCTTCTCCCACACATACACACACACACCCCACCCGTTCCTTGCTTTGCAACTGCTTCTACGCTTCTGATATGTTAGAGCAAACAAATGAACAAACTGTTTGCAACCCTAATAAAAAATTAAGCTGAGCGTGTGCAGTTTTGCACCTTACACTCGCATAAATCGTAACACCATCATGGCTGTTTGCTTCTGCCTCTCTGATGCTAAACACAGTTATAAGGAATAAGAAATAATTTTGTTGTAGAAGAGGATAACATATTTTAAATAAAAATGGTAATAATGAGCACCTGAGAACATGTACATAGCCATCTGGCCATCCTCTGTCTCTAAATTGTTCTTTAAAGTAAGGAAGGATACTGCAGAGAGCAAAGCCGCTCTCAGTGTGGCCATGTCGGCCTGGGTGCTGGTTCTGGGCTTGTCTGCCACTGCCCCATCACCTGCCACTCTCCGGGTGGTCGTTTGAGGGGGCCCCGGGCTCTGGCCCCAGGTTCCAGCCCGAGCTCCACCACTGTTTAAGATACTACAAAAACTGTCTGTGGTGTTTGATCTGTGATGGCTGTTCTCACAACTAGTCCTCCGATGATACTCAGATCCTACACACAGCAGGGTTTGTGCAGAATCGGAATTGCGCTGACACAGTATAGACTTTCACCCCACTGCATGCCTGCCCTGACCCCACCTGGTGTTCATGTGTTGGATTTAACCTTTGCACAGGGACTGTCCTGTGTAGAGGCCAACACACGTAGACCCAATCCACATAAGCTGTGTAAAATCAAGGCGTACAGATCACACAAATCAGAGGTCACTGACCTTTACATTTATACAGCCTGCACAAAACTTGCCTGTACACCATGATTTTGCAATATACTGATGGCACAGATCAGGACTATTTATTTATTTTATTATATTTATACCCCGCCTTTTTTCCTGCAAGGAACCCAAGGCGGCTTACATAATCCTCCTCCTCCTCTCCATTTTATCCTCACCACAGCCCTGTTAGGTAGGTTAGGCTGAGAGTCAGTGACTGGCCCAAAGTCACCCAGTGAGTTTCATGGCCGAGTGGGGACTAGAACCCGGATCTCCCAAGTCCCAGTCCAACACACTCACCACTACGCCACACTGGCTCTCTACGCCACTGTGACTATGCACACGTTTCTACATGTTTAGGCCTCTGTGCAGACATTAAACCCAACACACATATCAGAGTAAGCTATGGGGGGGGGGTGCATAGTCTTCCAGCATGATCCTAATCCCCCATTGGACGTAGGATTTGAACATCAATGTAAGGCTACAGATACCAGTAATCGCTTTTCCTTGCAGCAATAAACACACACATGTAAACTCGCCCTAAGGATCTGGTCCAGTGGGAGAGTTGAACTTGAATACCAGAGATTCATTCTTTAACATTGGATAGTGTGATCTTGGGCATTTTATTGTTACAGTAATACCTTGGATTGCAAGTAACTTGGTCTGAGAGCGTTTTGCAAGACAAGCAAAAAAAAAATTAATTTTTTGACTTGATAAACGAGCAAGGTCTTGCAAGACAAGTCGTAGGGATGTAACCGCTCGCCTCGAGCGGGCGTAGTGGGCCGAAATCAGCCCTGCTTATGCCTGCCAGAGACTCGCTTTGATATAAGAGTGTTTTGGAGTACAAGCACGTTTCCGGAACGAATTATGCTCTCAATCCAAGGCATTACTGTATTTCTTAAACATGGTTAAGTGCAAATAGGTAAGTTTAAGCTGAATGGTGGAATGCCTATTAATTAATTAGTTAATCAAATTGACTACATTGGGTTGGATCCAGGGATTCTTTTCCTCCAAGAGAAGGACTTCCTTCCACCAGAGAAAGACCCATCCCAAAGAAAACAGTAGTAACATACCTCATAAGGTTTTTATGGAGTAAACTTGCAAACCAAATTATAACACTTGGCAAATTAAAAGTGCGATATACGTGCCAGATAATATTTAGGGGATATAGTTTAGACAGACAAGTGGGGGGGGGCATTTACACTTAAGAACTAGAATAAAGACAATAAAGACATGTCACATTCATCTTGCAGCCAGAGAAGTCTTGCCTGATTTGGTGTCCATACTTCCGGGTTCCGCCCCAATATCTGATGTGGCCAATGAGACCACAGCATCTGCTTGCTACGCTTTATACAACCTGACTCAGAACAGCTCCCAGAATGCTCGGCTTCTCTTGAACTCTGAGGGCATCTCTAAGGTTATGAACATCAGCACAAGTGACAGGTGGGCCATTTTCATGTGTGTTCCCCTGGAAGGCACAAGTTAAGCAGGTGTCCTAGCACTGACCTGTAGTCCAGAACTCCCAGTATAATATCCTTGCAATGCAAGAGAAATCTCCTGCTTCAGGATGATACTTGGCATTTCTCATTCTGAGAAATTCTGCAGCCCATTTGGGTCTTTTCCTGTATCTTGGTTTGTCCTTTATTAGCCTCCCACCATTGGTTTATGTTTTCTTACTCGCTGGGGTCTCCAACATGGTGCTCTTGGCCCCAATGTGTCCACAGATACTTCCCTTGACACCTGCCAGGCTCCCTGCCCTTCCTGATTTTTATTTTATTTGTTAAGATTTGTGGGGTTCTTTTAATCATTTTGTTTTTAACGTGTAAGGTGACATGATGCAAAGCAAAGGACTGCCCTCCAGTATCATCTTTATTTGGGTCCAAATGAGTAGTAATGAGTTTCAAAGCTCAGACCCCACCTCTGTCTTTTACTTAGGTTCTTGGGCAAGTTACTTTTCTTTCAGTCTCATCAGTTTCACTTCTGAAAAATGAGTGTTTGTGATAGGCCATGACTATCATGGCAGCCATTCTGTGAATGGGCAAGCCCTCCCACCCATGGCAGCCATTTTGTGAATGGGCAAGCCCTCCCACCCATGGCAGCCATTTTGTGAATGGGCAAGCCCTCCTGCCCATGGCAGCCATTTTGTGAATGGGCAAGCCCTCCCACCCATGGCAGCCATTCTGTGAATGGGCAAGCCCTCCCGCCCATGGCAGCCATTTTGTAAGATCACCTGCAACACAGTCCTCTGCTGTAAATGGTAACTAGTGAAAATTGCTGAAAATTTGCTGAAAATTGTGAACATTGTTTATAATTGTTCAGGTGACAATGTCCTAGAACAGCTATGTTATGGGTCTACTTATGTATACATTCTGCAATGAAAAGTGCATATAGGGTAGGATTTTGTCCCACATTGGTAAGAGAAGGGTTAAAAAGAGTTTGAAAATGTTTTATTTTCTTCTTCAGGCTTGTCCTTTTAGAGTGTAAGCCTGTGGGCCATTTGTTCTCTTTAACTACATTATTATACAGCACCTAACCTTTTGAGGAGCTTTATAAATAATGCATATTATAATCATTGTTTATTGTTCCTCTCTTCAGCAAAGCCGGTAGAGCCGCTTCAATCCTCATGTACTCTTTATGGTCTCACACCGATCTCCACAATGCCTACAAAAAGGTAAACTAGTGGAATAGCTAGAAGCTATTTTTAAAAATGCATACAAACTTGGGGTTATCTTTCCGTCAGCTTTTCTACATGAGTCTGTTAATTCACTGTTTACTTTCAGTTTTCGTTGCAGAATTCAAATCTGAGCACTACACAAAGAGTGTTTCCTTTCCTGCTTTTCCACTGCATAACCTCTAGGTGGGACTGTGGTATATAGCAGGGTAGCACAAATATGCAAGTGGACAAAGTGTTTTCTTTTGCTTTCACAAATAATACAGCATTTCCCCTGCTCTTAAAAAAAAACAAAAAACCACGCCAAAAGTGCTGTTTAAAAACAAAAGTGAAACTCACAGTATTGTCTAAGGAACCCATGAACAACCATGAGTAGAGAATGACGAGCACACAATAAATGCCTTGTGCAGAAAAGCTCTGTATTTCTTTTAGATGCAAGTTCACCAGATCACAAGACTTTTCAGTTTGAGGACTCAACCAGTGCAAACTCAGAGGTGTATGATCATCCTGTGCAAGGCAGGAGGAGCCCTTCTCTTCCCACCCTGCATTTTTCGCTAGATGGGCTTTTTTGCTCATCTGGCTGGGGTGCATCGCACTGGGAGGGAGCGAGGCTAGAGAGACCCCAGGTCAAGCCTGGTTGTTACTTGGATGGGAGACCCCTCCTCTAGTTTCCTGCATTGAGCAGGGGGTTGGACTCGATAGCCTTGTAGGCTCCTTCCAACTCTATAATCTATGAATCTATGAATCTATGAATAGCTCATATCCTGGCTCTCCAGTCCCCTCCCCGCCACCGAAATGCCCCCTTCTCCCAGGTCGACTTCCTGACCTCGGAGAGCAGCCAGAGCAATTTTTTCTGCACCAGCTGCAAAGGGGGAGGGGTGTCAGAGCGCTGTCTCCAGCCCCCGATTGGGGAATCCAAAATATCCTATGGCCCCTCAGATGCTGTTTAGGGACCATAGGATTGCTCCCCCCCTGAATATAAGCTGCCTTATGTACCAATGTTAGAAGACAGACAGACTGATAGATAAATAGATAGATAGACTAAAATCTATAGTGTGTGAGGGTGTATTTAATAAAGCAATTGGCAAAACAGGGATAAATAAATATTCTTTAATTTCTATCAAACATTTTGGCTTCCACCTTCATCAGTGACAGTTAGTAAAATGGCAGAAATTAAAGAATATATATTTATATCTGGTTTGGCATTTGCTTTATTAAAAATATTGATTCTTGTCACAGTTGGTTACATCCCTCTGGGATCCAGGGTTTGCCAGATTGCAGCACTGTTTACTTGCTTTGCCGATAGATAGATAGATAGATAGATGGATAGATAATTCTAACATTGGCACATAAGGCAGCTTTAAAAGAATATGGATCCGAAAAATAGCTAAACTGCTGCAGTCAAACAGGTCTTGACTGCAATATCCTTATAGATGATAATCTATAATCTATAGAATATTATATGTTATAATTTATAATCTATATCTAGATAGATCCTTCCTAAGAATAGACACACACCCCGCTCCAAGCCAGCTTCAAATGGATATAGATTTCAACCTTAATATGCCTGATAACTGGTTGTTGTGGGTTCAGACACTCTCTGTTCATAATTGTTCTTAATTATAATTTAATCTCTTTTATTTTTATTTTAAAGGCTAACTTTAAGAAGACTGATTTCATCAATAACCGGACATTAAGAGCCTACAATTCACTGAAAGACTGAAAAACAGGCTACAAAGACCTTAGAGACTGGTGAGACTTTATGGAAATTGGTGCAGCCATATCTTCCGCATTGCTCCATCAGCAAGCAAGAACTGTGTAGCATCTTCCAGGGGAGACTGGTTTTATATCTACAATGGATGAATAGAAGAAAGTGCCCCCCACACACACACACACACACAAATATTATCTACCTTATGCCAATGTTTCTCACTCCTTTTGAACTCAAGACTCATTTGTAAATCTTGAGCCAACCAAAGTTGCAACTAGTAAATCATTTTGGTACAAGGTCTGATACTGACAACATTATATTGGCCCAGTTTGGGACAACAATCCTCTGGACATCAATATCCTTGTTTTGTACTATGAGAAACTAATAACCAAAGAAGATGGAAGGTGTGAATTCCTTTTGAACTCTTTTGTATGTTTTGTTTTTGCTAAACTTACTACTAATCAGCACTTCATACAAAACTGTCTCTAGTCTACTGGCATTTTTACAGGTCTTTTGGATATGAATATGCAGGCAGATTCTCTATAGACTGCTCTTGAAACATGGAATTTTCCCAGGCTGTAATTTTTATTTTTTATAACTTTTTTGGTCATTGTCTTATGCATGTGTGTTTACTAAAACCTACTTTTCTAGCAAGGTGGAGTTGAAAGAATGTACCGAATGAGCTATTTTAAAAATAACCGCAAACTTGGGATTATCTTTCTGTATATCTTTTAGATATCCACACCCTGAGTGCACCAGGGCACAAGACTTTTTTTCAGTTTGAGGACTCAAGCAGTGCGAAACTGCTACTCTACATGATGTTTGTCTTATACTTATTTCTTCCATTTTACTTAGGGTTACCTGGTGACCAGAAAAATAAAATATCCCGGCGTGCTCCTGTAGTGCTTAATGGCAGTTTGATGTGCAGAAATGGAGATAGCATGGCCACTTGCTGATGTGGGGGGGGGGGGTTCAGATGACCCTCTCATCTGCATTCCAGGAACTTGTGAGTGGGGAGCGTGGGACTGCATGGGCTCCCTCCACTCTCTACCACCAACACACCCACTAGTCACAGCCCTCCTCCATTTGCAAGTTCAGCACACGTGAGAAGGGCTGGGCAGCATATATCAAATATGCACGAAGAACTCCTCCAAGCAGAGAGCCATATATCAACATATGCACGAAGAACTCCTCCAAGCTGAGAGCCAGTGTGGCGTAGTGGTGAGAGTGTTGGACTGGGGCTCAGGAGATCAGGGTTCTAGTCCCCGCTCGGCCATGAAACTCACTGGGTGACTTTGCACCAGTCACTGACTCTCAGCCTAACCTACCTCATAGGGTTGTGATGAGGAAAAAATGGAGAGGAGGAGGAGGATTATGTAAGCCGCCTTGGGTTCCTTGCAGGAAAAAAGGCGGTGTATAAATATAATAAATAAAAGCAAGGGGGTGATCCTAACTGGGCCAGCATCTTCTCCCCGCCACCTTGCGCGGAGGAGCTCTATGCAATTAGGTCAGCATGGGGGCATGATGGAGGCGTGGTCACTGGGCAAGTGGGGGTGTGGCTGGCCCACACGTGGGACCCCTCCCACATCCTTGGAGCACAGGAAGGCGGGTCGTCTGAACCCCAGTAATGTCTCTGAGCTACTGTTAAAGGCAACAGCAGTAACGACCAGTAAAATAAATAAATTGGCAATCCCATTTTTCACCCATGGCTTGAACAATAGCCTGGGGTTTCCAGCTTTTCATCCAGGCTTTACGGATGTGCCTTTTAAGAGCAGTTTGACCTGCAGCAGTTAACCATTATAAAATGTGTCTTTGTGCATGAAAACCTTCCCCTGCTCATTGTTGCATATCAGATGGCAATTAAAGTTACAGGAGCAGAGTCCAGTTCCAAAGTTGGCAACCTTACAGAAGTTTGACATTCTGGAATTAAGCAAGAAGCAAAGTTTTTCCCATTGCTTTATCTTTATGCTAGGAAACAACATAACCAGCTACATGGCTGTGTCTCATGCTGCTGTTAAAGGCACAGGAGAAGGGGCTGTAAAAAAGTTGACGCTTCCCCCCCCCCCCCCCCCCGTTACTGCTGATCTAAGGAAGCGTTCAGCACAATAAGCAAATGTTTATCATATTCCCTGGAGAGTCACCAGTGTTCCCTGAATAAATATAAGAAACACCGGGCTGGAGTCACCAAGACTCCTGGACAAGCTCTGGTGAAACAAATGAGAGCTGCACAGCATCACAAGTGCATCTTGTATGGTTACAATCCATTTCTTGCACAAGAGCATTCCTGGAAATTGTTCCCATTGATGATGCAGTGCTGTAGGGTTGCCCAATATCTTTTCTTAAAGGGCTCCTCTGCAAGGAAATGTAGCAAGAGAAGCTTTTCTTTTCACTGCGTTTCCAGAACACAAGAAGCTTAGCCTGCTTATTTTCTGTATGGCAGGCAGCTGTTTAAAAAGCACAGTATCCAAGCCCATAAGAGAAGTTGGCAACACAACAGTTGTGTAGTGGTTCTTAAGTCAAGCAAAAGGAAGTAGCGACCATTGGTTTTTCTTTAAAAAATAAAAGATGAAGACAATTCTCACACTGCTGTGCTTCTTTCACCTAATCCAGCTTTGTATTCCAGCACCTAAATTCATTATTCAGCAACTTTAGAGTCCTGAGGGGGCCCTGCTTTTTTCAGTTTGTCTTGGGGTGCTTTGGGGGGGACACTAGGTGTGTAGGTGTTCTCTAAGCAACTTGGAACAGCTGAAGATCAAAGGTCTGCTGCAGCCAGGCTAGCGCATTTGGATTAGTCAGTTACCTTAGATCAGAGACGTCACGCTAGTCAGTTTCAGCCTAACTCTGGGTCTGTCCGATCCGGGGAAGGAAACAGCTTACTCCAGCCGCTGCTGGAGGGTGGTTCGTACTCAAAAGTACCCTGGGTTCCCAACAACCAACAAAAGGAGGGGGGAGGGGTTTTCTACCTCTGTGTTTCTCGCTCTCTCGCCCCTTAGGTCAGGTGGGGCTATTGCCTGCCCCTTCGTGTCAGGTGGGCTCATTCCTGCCCGGGAAGAAGGTGACCTATTGGATACTTTACAGCTCTTTGAGACTGCCCTGTTAGGTTGATGGTCTTGATGGTCCTTTCCTGGGTTTTGTGGATTACAAGCGAGATCCTCCATTGCTGGAATGCCGGTCTGTCTGGCTGCTTCCCTGTAACCCAATCTCCCCTTCTCGCCCCCCTCCCCTGTAGGACGGAGACTGCGGCAAATCTGGCACAGAGTGGAACCATCCCATAAGAGTGGGTTGTGTATTTTAATTCTTTCCCCCCACACACACCGTCATAAATCTTCCACATTTTGTGTGGTTGGTAAGGAATGGGATGGTCAGCCTCTCCCGCGCAGCTTGGTCAATTCCTAGCTGTTCAGCATATCTACAATAGCTGTTTTTAGATGTACGTGCATGGGAGGTATTTATTTCCGCACACCCAACCCAAAAATGCATTCTTTCCAGGAGAAGCTAAGAGAGGCACCAGAGGGTGTGACCTTCTCTATCCTACTGTGACATTCTATTTATTGTTGGGATACTGAGCACTTCACTTGCTTTGCAAGAGCCAAAGAAAATGTGTCAAATCCATTGATAACCCACTTTACAGCTACCAATGCTTTTAGAATAACCTTTGAGTTCCCTCTCTGGTGCTTTTACACACATAATAGGCCTTCCCACACTTAAACGCGGCAGGAAATCCAGCCTTGCAACCATACATGTGGTGCCCTTGACAGGCAGCTGCAGCCAATCCTGGTGTTTTCTGATAGATGTGCCTGCAGATATTTGATGCAGATATTTTTCCAAAAACATCTTTGTCTTATTTGTGCATTACAATTTTGGGTGCGCACCTTTAAAAATGTGAATCAGCCAGCACTTGGAAGGAATCTCAGCTTCAGGATGGAACTCTTGAAGATGTATTTCGCTTAATTCACAATTGGGAAATAATTGTTGTACCATTGCAATAGAAAAATTGCCAACTGATATATCAGTGAATTTTATAAGGGTAGCTTTCTGTCCATGGGTGCTGTAGCTCTAGAACAGCCTACCCCAGTGTGATGCCCTCCAGATGCTTTGGACTACAGTTCAGATCAGCCATGGTCAGTGAAGCAATGAGGTTGTTCACACAACACGACAACCCTGGGCATGGGTTGTCATTGAATCATGGGTTGTTGTGTTCTATGAACCCAGCCACGCTAACAAACCATGGTTTGTTAACCAAAAACAACCCACAAAGAGAACCCATGGTTTGTTGATTGGTTGAGAATTCTGGGTTGTTTGTGGTTAACAAACCATGGTTTGTTAGCACGGCTGGGTTCATAGAACCCAACAACCCATGATTCAATGACAACCCATACTCTAGTTGTTGTGTTGTGTGAACCCAGTGAATCTGGAGGGCACCACATTGGGGAAGGCTGCTCTAAAATCACCCAACAGGAAGAGGGGAGCACTGTATTTTTGGAGCCTTCTCTGATATGTTTTCTATTGGGGAAAATCTCAGACATGAAGTGTTCATGGCCCTTTTAACACTTCTATCTCTCCCTTTGCTCCTGGACAGTGCCTATAACATAACTGATGACCAGTGAGTGATGCATCTATGTCTGGTGCCTAGCATAGCCTTCCCCAACCTGGGAGTTGTAGTCCCAACACATCTGGAAGGCACCAGGTTGGGGAAGGCTGACCCAGCAGTAGGTACGCAGGAGCAGGGCAGGGATTTCATCCAAAGGGAAAAAACTAAATACAAATCGAAACCCATACAACGATCCTCAAACTGTAAAAAGGAGCACTGAGGTTCCTGAAAGATTAGCAGGGGCCCTGTCCGTGAGACGATCAGTCAGTAATCTTGGACAAGCTTCCCTTATGCACCATTACCAACCTTACTCTAAAATGTGCACCTTGTGAGGTCCAAACTATGTGTGACACTAAGTGCATCTCTTGAAGTTATGTTATTGTGTGTGTGTTTCAACCATAAATAGGCATAGGGGGGCTAATTGGGACCAGAACACGTGGAGTCCCAATTAGCACATGGGGAGGTGGATGTAACACCACCAGAACCCCCACCACAGCCTATGGGGGGTAACACCACAAATCACCACCATCACCTTGCTTCTATTTGGTTTGGAAGGGAAGCTCCCATTGATACCAACGGGAGCTCCCCTTCCGAGCCACATAGCAGTTAGGAGGGCTGTGTGGAATTTTGGTTGGGATTGTGGTGTGGGAGAAAAGGGTTAACCCGTGCCGTGTGACCCACATGTTGCGGTCCAACTCCTCTTTCCCCCACCCCCATGCTTGCTATTTCCACTTCAAAAAAGCAATAGTATGACTGATGCGTTTAGCATCACAAGTTGTTTGGCCGGTGAGGGGTGGGTGTTGGACGTGTTCTAGAGTCCATTCTCAGCACGCAGGTGCACACACAAATAGACTGAGTCCTGGTATGCTTGGCCAGTCCTCTGCATGAACTGACTGTGCAACCTAAGATGTCCTAGAATCCTTAGTGAACCATTGCAAAAATACTGCTTGCACATTTTTCTTTATATCTCTGTCACTTAACTCTGTCTCTGTTATCTCTCTGTCACTTAACTTCTTTTTAAAAGGAAATTGATCAGGTGAGGGAACTGGAAAAGAAGAAAAGGAGCCCCTGCATGGATGCAGAAAATTTAGGGGACAAAGTGGCTGGGTGGGAAGATTTAACCGGGGGCCCTCACCTGTGAGTTGTGGTCCCAATCTGGATCAGGGCCCTGCATGCTTACATTAAAGTTAAAAAGCTAGGATAAGCTACCCATTTAGTGTAGTGTGTGGTTTAGCCCTAAGGCATACATGTTTATTTGCTCGAAGTGCAAAGGAGGAAGCAAAGAGGTGTGCACAGCCAAAGGACACATTCAAATCTCGGTTTATTAAACAGAGATATTATTGCCTGGTCTATGTTAGGCTGATTGTGAATTGTTGATGGTAAGATTATTCTGTTTTCTAGTGTGTCTTTCACCTAAAAAAACAAACAGCTTCTTGGCTTTCCAGAGCAGAACAAATTAGAGAGTACAGTGAACAGCATAGAGCCTTCAGCACCATGTCATGGTGGGTAGTAAACATCCTAGATATGAAAATGGGGGTCTTGTAAGCATGCCCCTATTTTAGTCTGTGAACATTTTGGGGAGTATTAATATAGCATCTTTCTCTGAAGGTTGTGAGCTTTTTTTCTACAAGGGGCATTAATTGTGCTGTCATCATTCCCTACTCATGGTTGTTTATGGGTTCTTTAGACAATGACGTGACCCTCCTGTTTCACTTCTGTTTTTAAACAGCATTTTTGGCGAGCTTTCTTAGAGTGGTATTATTTGTTTTAACAAAAGAAGATGCTTCTTTCCACTTATGTTATTGCACTATTCTGCTATACCACAGTACCACCTAGAGGTTATGTAGCAGAAAAGCAGGAAAGGAAACACTCTTCATGTAGTGCTCAGATCTCAGTTCTGGGAGGAAACCAAAAGTAGATTCAGCACATTAACAGCCTGTGTCAGAACCAGCACACCCCCTCCCACAGCAATGTAATCTTTTCCCTGCACCCCCTTCCTTCACTACCAGCAACAAGTCTTCCCCCTCTCCAGTATTTGAGGACAGAATATCACACTCATTACTCTGGTGCTGGCTTGAGTTTAGCTTTGGTATAGCACTAAGGAAAGAACAGCTTATTTTATCATTGGAGAAAAGCCTTAATGCCCATGCTAACAATACTGTTACGTTTAGTGTAAACCACAGAGAAAGACCAACTAGTTTTACCTGTCCTGGAACAACTGCAATGTCCTGGATCTCCCCACGCCCAGCCATAATCTATTTTCAACGGCTCTGCTTTCAAATTGACACATGCTTTTGGACCCAAGTCAGATGCAATTTTTACGTGATGTACCATATGCCCAGATTGGATATGGGCTGGGAGGAGTCGGTGTTCTTTAAAAACAACAAAGAATCCTGTGGCACATTGAAGACTAACAAATTTATCCTGGCATAAGCTTTTGTGGACTTCATCAGATACATGGTGAATTATGGTGTGTGTGTGTGTGTGTGTGTGTATATATATATATAGTATTTTTTATTGACTTGTTGTTCTGCTAGTACAATCATCCTGAACTTTTTTCCACCATACAATAAGAGTAATACAATGCATATTATATACATCGATCAATAAGACATCCCTTCTGTGAATCACTCAGATAAGATACATACATTTTCAAACTCACTTGAATATACATTATGTGTTCCTTATGCAAAACCAAAATTAGCAAACAATTTTCCATAAATTTTAAGTTCTTTAAAATATCGTAATTCATTAAGGGCACAATCCTATAGATTGCACCCTCACTGCTCAGAAGCCCCCAAATTCAGGGGCTTCCGAGATTCCTGTGCATTGCCAGGCTGAAGCCGGCAAGCAGGGCAGGAAGAGCATCGGAGGCGATCTTTGCCTCCCGGCTCTCTGTTCTTTGCTTTTTCACTATGGGCTTTTCAACCGGTCTAGCAAAGGCACTTCATGGGGGAGGGGGCTGGAGGAGGCTCAGGATAAATTGTATCCTGGCTTCTCCGGTCTCCTCCCCACCCACCGGAACACCCCCTTTTCCCCTTCTCTGAGGTTGAGTTTCTGACCTCGGAGAGGCAGCGAGCACAATCCTCTCCGTGCCGGGGGTGTGGGGGTGGATCTCTGACTCCTAATTCTGAGGTCAGAGTGCTGCCTCCAACCTCGGGGGGGGGGGCAGAATTTGAACTATCCAATGGTCTCTGGGATGCTCACCCAGGGACCATAGGATTGCTCTCTTAGCAGCACGATCCAATGCATGTGTATATGGATTGCAACCTAAATGTATTCAAAGGTGATATTGCCTTCTTCCCAGCACTGAGCGTAAGCTTTTAAAAAATGAAAAGGTTGGCTGGCAAAACAGACTGTATTAAATCAAGCCAGCCACAGATATAGATGCAACATTTCATGGAATCCTAGAAAAGTAGAGTTGGAAGGGGCCTACAAGGCCATCGAGTCCAACCCCCTGCTCAATGCAGGAATCCAGGTCAAAGCATCCCTGACAGATGATTGTCCAGCTGCATCTTGAATGCCTCCAGAGTGGGAGAGCCCACCACCTCCCCAGGTAGTTGATTCCATTGTCTTATTGCTCTAACAGTCAAGAATTTTTTTTCTGATGTTTAGGTGGAATCTGGGTTCCTATAACTTGTGATCCCTCCTTTGTGATACCATTTGGGTAATGCTACAAACTTTTCATACGCTTCATTCATGCCTAGTTTTTGCTATTTATTTATTTATTTTTATACCCCGCCTTTTTTCCTGCAAGAAACCCAAGGCGGCTTACATAGTCCTCCTCCTCCTCTCCATTTTATCCTCACAACCATCCTGTGAGGTAGGTTAGGCTGAGAGTCAGTGACTGGCCCAAAGTCACCCAGTGTGAGTTTCATGGCCGAGCGGAGACTAGAACCCAGATCTCCCGAGTCCCAGTCCAACACTCTCACCACTACGCCACACTGGCGCTCTCTCCACTGCATATTATGTATGCAGAAGGTCCCCAGGTTCAATCCCTGGCATTGCCAGTTTAAGGGGTTAGGTAGCAGGTGATGGGAAAGACCTTACTGTGCCAGTTGCAGTAGACAAGATTGAGCTAGCTCAGTGTTCTCCAACCTTGGGTCCCCAGATGTTTTTGGCCTACAACTCCCAGCATGCCCCAGCCAGCGTCCAAGGTTGGAGAACACTGAGCTAGATGGATAAATAACCTGACCTGGTACCAGCAGTGGCTGGTGGTGGCTCCAATGTCGGTGGGACCTATTTTGGGAATAGGACTTAGAAGCATGGATAGCTCCTTAAGAGTTCAGACTAGATCCTGGAGTGGTGATACACCGGCCCACTGACACATTGGAGCCACCAGCCTCCAGGGGCCTGGTATAAGGCAGCTTCCTGTATTTATAAGCCATATTCAGGCATTCAAACAACGCCCAATGAGTGAACACATCTGGGAGATTCAGCAGCAGGATCCACCGCTAACATACCACGTGTGTTCACTGAACACAGTTTGAACGCCTGAAATGAAGGCTCTCTATCCTCCTGTCACTCATGAAACTGGCATGTAAACAAACCAGGAAATGACACGTAATAATAACGGAAATGACTCAAATATACATCTGTTGTCAGCCTTCCTCAACCGGGCGCCCTCCAGATGGTTTGGACTACAAACCCTGACCATTGGCCCTGCTGGCTGGGACTGATGGGTGTTGTAGTCCAAAAACACCTGGAGGGCACCAGGTTGGGGAAGGCTGATCTGATGTTCCATGAAGCAATACAGTCCTAGGAATATTGTCTGCAAATCCATTATTGCTACAAAGACAGACAAAGGCATGCGTCTGTTACGAAGGTTTACTTGACCAGTGTAGCCAAATTCTTGGTTGACTTTTACTTGGTCCTAGCTCAATTTCACCTCTTCCCTGCTCCACCCCTTCCCTCTCTTTTATGGCCCATTTATAGCTGATCCTATCTAAGGTGAGAGAGCAAAATTTGTTGACCTCAGAAGGACGTACGCTCTCATGGTTTTCCAACTTGCAAGTGCACCTGGACCTGCATTTATGACATGGAGCTTTATGACAGAACAACTGCTGTTTGTGGCAGTTATTAAAGGCTGGAGCTTAAGCAGACAGTTGGCTTTTTGGAGAGAGAATGGGTGGAGATAAATAAAGAGATGTTTTCCCTGCCTTGAGAGTTGTATGTATACTGGAGAATACAGCCCAGGGCACAAGGGGCAAGCACCACTTTCATTGATCACAATGTGCAAGAAAGAAGAGCAGTTCAGAGGTTCTCTCTGAACAATTCTTCCTCTAGGGCTGTGACTGGGAGTGCCAGACACTGAGGGAGCAGCTCAGTGCCCAGTGCACTAGGCAGGGGAGGCCGATGACTCTTATTTTGGTGGGGCTCCTAATCCATTGCAGGTTTTATTTGAGGTTTAAAGGAGCTATTTATTTATTTATTATATTTATACCCCGCCTTTTTTCCTTCAAGGAACCCAAGGTGGCTTACATAATCATCCTCCTCCTCCTCCTCCTCTCCATTTTATCCTCACAACAACCCCGTGAGGTAGGTTAGGCTGAGAGACCATGACTGGCCCAAAGTCACCCAGGGAGCTTCATGGCCAAGCGGGGACTAGAACCCGGATCTCCCGAGTCCCAGTCCAACACTCTCACCACTACGCCACGCTGGCCGAACTCCACCACCACCCCAAAATAGATTCACCACCATGGAGCACCATGGATAGCTCCTGTGAAGCTCAGCATAAAAGCTGCAATGGATTAGGAGCCCCACTGACACAGGAGTCGCCAGCCCCCACTGCCACTAGGCACTTCCCACTTTAAAGAAGAGAGCCAAGAGGAAGACACAAAATGGCGGTCCATCCCTACCAGGCTATAGCTGGGGTTTCTGAGTACTGATGGTTGCCTCTCATCATACGAAGAACCCAGCGTCAGCTCAGCAGAGGGGAAGAGTGCTGGCAGTTCCCGGGGCAGTCTATCTCCCCACGCGCACACTTCCTTTGAAGTTGTGTTCTAGATCTTACCGTTCCTGCATAGCAGTCATTTTGGGAAGTCTCTAGCATTCCAGAATGCCATGGAGAATTATTGCATAGAACTCTCCCTTTTACTGGACAGCAGCTGGTAGCTCCAGTAGTCCCCAGTCAACACATACATGTTTGGTTAAAGAACTCTAGAACCAGCTCTTTAAGAAGAAGTGGGATTATAATCATTGCTATTCTGCATGGGGAGGGGGGCAATTTATATGTGCAACAGTTCGCTAACACATTTGGGGCTGGATCCAGATTTAGTCACACACACACACACACACACACACACACATATATATACATATATACAGACCCATTGGAATCAGTGGGACCTAAGTTAGTGATTATTTCAGTGGGTTTACTCTAAGTATGACTAAGTCTGGGTCCAACCTCCAACCCCTGCAAAGCATGATCTGCACCTAACCAGAAAACTGTAGCATACACTTCTCTCTCTTCATCCCCCAGTGCCATCACTGCTGCTGCTAAACACGTTTTTCTGGAGGAGGAGGAGGAGGAGGAGGAGGAGGAGGAGGAGGAGGAGGAGGAGGAGGAGGAGGAAATAGTGTAACTTATCTTGACTGATCACTGCCTCTGATCTAAAAAAAGAACAAAAAGTAAAGGAAGCGAAAGTCCTCCTCCCTCCCTCCCCCATCTGAAAAACCAATAGAAGGTTGGACAACATTCTTCCTGCGCACAAGTATTCTGGTGTCTTCAAAATGTGACCAGCATTTCTTCCTAAAGCTCTCCACCCTCAGGGTCAGATGATTGCTGTGTTCTGCAGTCATAATTTCACCCGCAAACAGACATTTTGACTGCATGGCATTTCTCCTTCATTTTGTTAACAAACCAGAGCTTTCCCCGCCTCTTGAGAGAACTGAGAGAATTAGGCCACCTGAAAGTAAGCATACAGCAGCAACGATGACTTACTTATTGATTCCAGATATTTTGTATATAATTTGCCTGCAAAGGTCATCATTAATATATTTACACTTCTATCCCACCCTTCTTCTAAGTTGCTCATGCATGGCATACATAGGATGGTCCTAATTTATCTTCGGTACCGTCTGTAAAGCTCCCAGGGAAGCCTGCGAGGTACTGCAAGGTGCTACAGACGTTCCTCTCCACGGGTGGAGAGGGAGCTCCATGGGCAGAGGCTTCCCACCCAGTATGTGGGGGGGGGGGAGCGCATAGTATTCCATAGGTGATGGGGCATTGGGGGTGGATCTGCAGGATCCTAAGCCTTGCTCCCCTGACATGCCCCCAAACAGGTTCCATAACTATGCCAGCCCATTGGTTCTAATGAGAGGGAAACATTAAAAGCAAACAAACAGACAAAAACTCTGGCCCTCTGTCCTCACCCCTTGGAGCCAGTGTGAATAGTTTTTTGGCCTGGGGGCTGAATGTGGGGCTGGGTGGTGGATTGGGATTGGCACACGTGTGCACATGTGTGCGTGCACACACACACACACACACACACACACAATATTTTTGTGGAGAAAAAGCGTCAGATTTTCCTTGAGCACACACACACACACACACATACACACCTCCTCACCTATAAACAAGTATAATCCCAGCCAGGATCTGGAAAAGTCATGCAAATGTATAGGTTATCTGATGGGGCCCTATGCCTCAGAGTCTGCCAGGCCTTTGGCATGCAAATGTAGTCCAAGCCCTGTAGTGATGAGCCACCCACCCCCCTGCCTGGCCAGGTGAAGTTCGTCCTGATTGGCTGAAGACACCTAAGCTGTTGAAAGGAGGGGGGGGAAGAGTCTATACTGCCTGCCGTGCCATTTGGTTTATGTTGTTGTTGTCTGCACGCTTTGGCGGGAGGAGGGCTGTGCTGAGGCAAGCCCTGAAGAGGACAAAAACCCCAGGTAAAGAGAAGGCCTGGGTAGTGATATAGTGAAGGAATTAGCTTTGTTGTTTTATAGCTCTACTGTGTATACCAAAGTGTCTTCCCAGTTCCCACCTTGTCTCCTTCCCTCATTTCCCACCTTTTGTTGTAATCTGTTTACCTTGAATAAACCTTCCTGGTTTTACCCCACACGGCGTATGTGGTTCCTCTGTGGTTCAGCGCTAAATCCAGAGTACAGACAAGGGCAAGGCCCTGAGAGACTCAGGTCAAGACTGCAGAGCTAAGGCTGGCAGTTTTGCACCTTTGTTCTCTGGTCTTGAGTAAAGGACCGGTTGGCAGAGTCCCTTCTTCACAATTTTATTATGAACTGCTTAGGGATTTTAAAAATTGAGAGCCAGTGTGGTGTAGTGGTTAGAGCCTTGGACTGGGACTCAGGAGATCCGGGTTCTAATGCCCACTTGACCATGAAGCTCATTAGGTGACTTTGGGCCAGTCACTGACTCTCAGCCTAACCTACCTCACAGGGTTGTTGTGAGGATGAAATGGAGAGGAGGAGGAGGAGGAGGAGGATTGTGTAAGCCCCTCAGGTTCCTTGCAGGAAAAAAGGCGGGATATGATGATGATGATGATGACGACGACGACCCACTCTTCCCACCACCACCCACATCTCAGGGTGCAAGGATGGGGAGGCTTAGACTTCTTAGCTCCAGTGCAAGCTCTCCTGCCGCCTGAGGAGGGGAGAGCACACCCATGCTGACATCACGTGCCACCACATTGCGATTGCGATGTGCTGTCCACCCGCACCTGCACCCGCAACTCCACTGCTGCTGCCGCCACCACCACCTGCCCACTGGAGAGCGGTGTTGGCCAGAGGGTCTGTCCACATGGGGCACAGCGGAGACCCGTATGCAGCCTGCAAGCAGCCCACATATACCCTGCAGGGATCAAGATCCCAAGACGAAGCGACAGCGACAGGAGCCAGAAGAGATTTGCCACACGCTATACACTCACCCCAGATATCCCTGATACATTATACCTTCGTATTGGATTTTAGTGGCTGTAAGCTGCTTTGGGAGCTGACCTTGTCTGAAAGGCAGGGATGGGGACTCGGACTCGAGGACTCGACTCGTGAGTCGGACTGAGTCCCCCCTCTGACTCGACTCGGACTCGAGTCCCAATATTTTTAATGGGACTCGAGACTCGACTCGGGACTCGAGACCAAGGACTCTTCAACATCCCTGGGCTGTGCCAGAAGGAGTGGAGAGGAGCGTGATTGCCAGTGAAGAGCGCATGGAAGCGAGGTGTGCCGCTGCTCGGCCACTATGGACGGCTACCAGGAGTGCAGGCCCAACAGTGTGTCAAGATTTATTTTGATTGATGTGTTGCGTACTTGGGAGAGGCAGAAGAAGGACCTGAGATTACTCTGTGTGGCTGCTCTGAGTGTGTTTCTGGTTCCAGCAAGTTCATCACCAGTGGAGCGGGTGTTCAGTGAGGGTGGAATTGTGATGAGACCTCACCGTTCCAGAATGGGGGCCAAACATTTAGAAAAAATCATGTTCCTCAAATGCAACATGGATAAGTTTTAGGAAGTACAGCAAGTTTATTTTTTAAAATCGTTTTTCTAAAATGCAACCTTTCAGTCATTTTGGGTTTGGCTGCCTCTGCCTGCCTGTCTGGGGTTCCCAGCCTCCTCTGCCTGCCTGGTCTCTTCTTGACCAGTTCAACAGTTGAATTGTCCAAGACAAAGGCCTCTGCCTGCCTGCTTTGGGGTTCCCTGCCTCCTCTGCCTGCCTGGTTATTTTGGGTTTTTCTGCCTGGTCTGTTCTTGCCAAAATCAGTTGCAGAGTTTTGAAATAAAAAGGCACACTTGTGCCTAGAATTTATTTAAACCACACATCTGAAGTAGCCTTATTTTGTTGGGAAAAACCCCCCATTGATTTTAATAGGGACTCGTGGAGTCAGCTTTGGGAGTGACTCGTGAGTCACCATTTTGGACCAAGGACTTGGACTCGGACTCGAGACTCGGGTCCAAAGACTCGTGACTTGACTCGTGACTCGAGACCAAGGACTCTTCAACATCCCTGCTGAAAGGTAGGATAAAAATGAAAGCAAGAAAGAAAGAAGGAAGAAAGAAAGAAAGAAAGAAAGAAAGGGAATTTTTATCACGTTTCTAGCATCCCTATAACTGATTCCCAAATATTTATTTTATTTTATTTAAAATATTTGTACCCCGCCACCTTTCAGCCCCACTTTCTCTTTATTTTTATATAATACAGTTCATGGGATCTTATCAGTTATGTACATTTTTCATCCTTATGCAGTTATTTCAACTATTCTAAATGAAGATAAATAAAAAATAAATGAACATATCGACCTGCTTCTGCTCTCATTTCATAAAATTAAGTTACAGGCTTGAACTCTGCCCTGCACTTTGTCATTCCAGAACATGATGAACTACCTCTATTGTGCTTAAAATGTTACATCTGTCCTCACCCTAGCTGGGGAGAAATCAGAAACTATGCTGGGCGTGCGTTTGCTCATGGAGCTCAGTGGACTGTTTTGTTAAGAGTTGGTTTTCCTGCATTGGGCCTTCATGGACGTCGGCTCAGCAGTTTTGCACTGGGAAGTACAATTGTAAAGAGCAATTCATCTGTGTCTGATGAATAATCGCTGATTCTTCTTGTTGTGTGTAAACCTGTACATGAGGGATTTTATTGTGATGGCTGGCTAAATTTCACACGAGGAAAGCCGCACCCATGCGCAGGCTGGGCTTAAACTGGATCCAGCTGTTTTGCATTAGGTTTCACTGCAATGTTTGAACCAAATATACTATTCCATGATTGTGCCTTGGAACAATAGAAAGTGGAAGTTACCTGATAAGATGGGAACGGCCTGGTTGTCCTTCCTGTGGGAAAAGAAAAGCTGAATAGACTCTCTGTGTGTGTATGGGCAATTTTTTTTAAAAAAAAAACTTGACCTGGTGCCCAAAGCTTTAAAAAGTTGGCAACAGACAAGCATTTCTAGGGAGGGAATGGACACGTAGACCCAGAGAACAGGTGCCATTTTGTGAACCTTGATGTATGCAGGTGGATATTTTAAAAGCACCATCCTTTGTGCAGTGAGACACCTTCTGGTGACTCACAGAAATCCTGTGGATGCAAGATAATGTGATTTAAAAATAAATGTCATTGGGCAACTCAGCAAGTGACAGTATAGTTTTGAAAGAAAAAAATGCTGTGTTTGAGGACCAGTTCACACAATCAAACTGATGCAGGTTGAGTAACAAGGGCTGAGTAGATCAACATGGCAACCAACTCTGTGGCAAAGGGGTCGTGGGGATGCTTCATTATGCTGATAACTTAAAACTCAAGTCACATTCGTTCCACCACTGCAAAATTTCCCACGCTGAAGCAAATCAAGTTGATTCAGGGTGTCATTCACCCTGAATTGTTGGGAAAGGTATGCTTATCTTTACATATCATTATTCAATTCTAATATGGGATCATAGTAACAGAAGTTTTGTTAAAGTTTGTCTGGATACACCCTGGATCCTGTGATGCCCGTGTCTCCCATCAGATCATCAGCCCAAAATGTTAGAAATGCCAAGTACAGATTGGATTGAGAGAGTCCTACATTCATTATCTTTTGAGGAACCAAGGTGGACCATTCAAGGGAGATAAGAATATACATCAATATATAATTCTTTATGAAATTCCATTGTTCCTAAATACTTTCATCTTCAAGGTCTTGCATTATTCTGAATTAGCTAAGCACTCTGATCTTAGCCTGTTAGCCCCAAAAGGGGGGGGGGTCCACAAACATTACAGTAATGGGAGCCTGCTGAAGAGCCGTTTCCTGGATGAGGGAAGCCAGTTGGAATTTCAAAGAAATGAGGTAGTATGTAAAGACAGGGATGGATATGACTGTGCAAAAACCAGATTTTTCAGAATCTAGACTCTTATCTGATCCAGACAGAACAGACAATATGTGATGTCCAATGTGTCATTTTTCTGTCCTCAAATCATGTACCTGATTTTATTTCTTATTGACTATTGTAAAGTTTTTTTTTGGGGGGGGGGTTACAAAGTTGCTGTCTCAGGATCTGGTATTAGATAGTGACTACTTTTGTAGGGTTTAAAAAAAGAAGAAAGAAAAAAACTTCTCAAGGTGAGTGTGTGACCAGGGCTGGCCCAAGAATTAGGCCATGCTGGCTGGGGATTATTGGAGTTCTAGTCCAACACATCTGGCTGATCTTTACTTGTAGGACTCTGCTGGATTGTTCTTTTCTCTCTAGATAACCTGGGGTATGCTGGGGTGATCTTAAATAGCAGTATCTTCTACTGCAAAGGGCCTTCCTTTTTAGAGAGCTCCCAAGATGGGCTTATCCAGAAGTAGTAGTATCCAACTAAGCCAGTTGACTTGAGCTGTTCTTTCTCAACACTGACAGCTGTTTACACAGCTGCATCTAGATTCACATGCCCAGCACCAAAGGAAATCCTCCCAAATCCATGCTGCATGCCTCCATTTGTTTTTATTTTACTTTATGAAGCAGCAGTTCCTCGAGATTAGTCTTTATGCATGCCACTCTCTAACCAAACTCGTGGCTTTAAATTGTTGGAACCAGTATGGAATTAGGTACTACAAAATTAGATTTTTAATATTACCAAGGGAACATTCTTCTTTTCTCCTTCTTCCTCGCACATAAAAGGGGTTTCCAATATTTATTGTTATTCTTATTGTGGAGGAAGGGGGGGCTGGCTGGCCCGCCACACCCCAACCCTTTCCTACCAAAAAGGAACCAAGACCCCCTGAGATCTCAAGGTACCAGATTGCCAGCCTCAGCTGTCTGCAACCCTACTTGAATCTCTGTTCAGGGACTCGCCTTCAATTTCTGTAACCTGGATTTAGATACTGAACTCACAGAGTACTACAAAATCCATGTGGGGTAAAACCACGACAAGGTTTATTCTGGTAGCATTTTACAACAAGATTAAGGAAATGAGAGAAGCACACAAAATAAAGAGAGAGACACTTTAGTACACAGTAAAGCTGCAAAACAATAAAACCTGATTCCTTAATATCTCTCAGGCATACACCTATGTTACCTGAGGGTATTCTCTTCAAGGGTTAAATCCAGCACAGCCTTGCCGCCCGAGGAGAACCACTCCATCTACCCACAGGTCTGAGATGGGTAAAACTCCCACAAGGCTTGCCTTCACTAGAGCCCTCATCCAGCTCATTTCACCAGGAGCTAACTGGGGTCGGATCCTGATGCCCCCCCCAAAGGCTTGGGGCCTCTCTTTGGCTTGCCGCCTTCCCCAATAGCCAGGGTAGCCGGTAGCCACGCGATCCAGGACAAAGACCAAAAACCACGCTTTGGGAAATATACCTTTTCCCCCCCTCCCCTCCTCTGCTGCCTCTTAGCCAATCACCATGCACCTCACCTGGCCAGGCAGGGGGAAGGGAACGCATGACTCATGGCTTGAACTACATTTACATATGAACGCTTTCAGCCTGGCTCCTCCAGACCTCCAGGCGCCAGGCCCCATCTTATGTTTTATGTACCTTTCGCTTCCTCCCAGCCCCCTCAACTGGCCCCACTTGGTTTACACATGAGGAGGCGTGTGTGTGTGTGTGTGTGTATGTGCATGCATGCAGGAACCCCCAAAGGCCCCTTTCTCCACACGCTAACTATGCACACCCCACCCCCAGCCTTTAGCCGGTTCACACATGAGGGTGTGTGTGTGTGTATGTGTATGAACCCGCAAAGGCTCTTTTTCTCCACACTTATATTTCACTGCACCTTCCACTAAGTTGCTCAGGGTGCCGTACAAATTTCTCACCCCCACCATGTTATCACAACAACGCTATGAGACAGATTAGGCTGAGAGATAGTGATTGGCAGGGGAGGCTGGTGACCCCTATGTCAGTGGGGCTCCTCCTTATCCATTGCATCTTTTTGTTTGTGCTTTACAGGAGCTATCCATGGTGCTGATTTCCAGCCCCCAAATAGGTTCAGTACCCATGGAAAGCTCCCATAAACTCAAACAGAAAGATGTAATGGATAAGGAGCCCCACTGACACAGGAGTCACCAGTCTCCACTGGTGATTGGCCCAAAGCTACCCAATGATCTTCACGGTTTACTGGGGATTCCTAGTTCAATGCTCTAATCCAGGGCTCTCCAACCTTGGGTCCCCAGATGTTGCTGGCCTACAGCTCCCAGCATACCCAGCCAGCATGGCTAATGGCAAGGGATTCTGGGAGCTGTAGTCCAGCAACAGCTGGGGACCCAAGGATGGAGAGCCCTGCTCTAATCACTGAGCCACATGGTCTCTCAATGGAACTGTCCGTGCGCTTCAGTAAAGACCCATAGCAGAAACCCAAGCCACTTTGTGGGCTTCTCTTCATGAGGCATTTATCCCATGGCTTTACTGAGCCTTCTTCTGTTTTCATTGCGGGAGGAAAAGTGTGTCCTTTACACAGGGTTTTTTTTCCTGGGGGTTGTATTTCTCTGCCTTTCTATATATTCTATTAACCAGCCACAAGGTGGTGCTGTGATATAGCTGCAGTATAGTGGAATTGCAACACTACACGAGGCTTTTGTTCCATTTTAAAATTTAATACTGCACTTTCCTCGCTCTATAAAAAAGCCACGAAAATGGCTGGAAAACAAGGGAGAAGCCCTGGAGGAGGAGGATGTTGTGAAAAGGCCCCGCAAACTTCCATGAGTGAGGGATCATGAGCACACAATAAATGCCTCATGTAGAGAAGCCCTGTATCTCAGTTCAGGACCTGCTCCAAATTCAAACTTCCATGGCAGCAGTGCATTATCTTCAAAATTAAAGCATGTGGGGTGGGGAATCAAAAGCTACAGTCCTGTGTACAATGCACATTGACTTGGGAGGGTTCAGCTTGTCTGAGTGTGGAAAGCTAAGCAGGGTCAGGCCTGGTTATTACTTGGATGGGAGACCCCTCCTCTAGTTTCCTGCATTGAGCAGGGGGTTGGACTCGATGGCCTTGTAGGCCCCTTCCAACTCTATGATCTATGAAATCTATAAGTCCCATTGGAATCAGTAGGACTTACTTCTTTACGAATATACATGCCTAGGATTGGGATGTGCAAGTCCCATTACTAAAAGGCGAAAGATTTATACGATCTGAAGAGAAACCAAAGTATTGCAAGTCCCATTACTGCCTCATTAAAATCTCAATATAGCCCCTCCCAGTTCCAGCTAAATGGCCTGACTACTTGAAAATTGCTTTCCATGGGCTGTTTTGGGGGTTGCTCCCTATTAGGATTTCTTTTCTTTTTTTTTCTATGTGCTTCTGAAAATCTTCAGGTTCCCCCAAAGTTGCAGCAGACATCTTCTACACAGATGGTGCCATTTTAGCTCCATAAGGATCGCCAGTCAAAGAGCTGAGTTTGCTATTAACATATATGTATATATATTGATAAGCACTATTTTTCAGGAATCCTCACCCTTTGTTGAGAACAGGCAGAAATAATGAGTAATACAAAAGGTGACATAAGTTCCTCTACTGAAAAGCACAACTCCTTTAGTGTTTGCTCCATGGCTGATGTAATCAGGCATTGTGTTCATTCCATTAACTTTAGTGTCTTTTAGGACTAGACACAGTGCTTTTTTTCTAGAGAAAAAGGTACCGGAACTCTTGGATTACATTTCCTCGGGAGTAGATGGCGATTAAATTGTAATGCAATTAATAGAAGAAAAGGTGCTGGAACTCAGTTCCAGTGAGTTCCACCAGAAAAAAAGCCCTGACTAGACATAAGAACATAAGAAGAGCTATGCTGGATCAGACCAAGGATCCAGCATTCTGTTCACATAGTGGCCAGCCAGCTGCCCATGGGATCCCAGAAGCAGGAGATGAGTGCAACAGCACCTTCCTCGAGGCATGATTTCAGAAGTTACCTATCTTTCATACTGCTGGCAATCATCAGAGTGGAAAGAACCATGGAAGATATATGCAGGTCTCTGTAATATTACAGAGACCTGTAATATGACAAGTCCCATGGAGTGGTATGGGGAAGCCCATGGAGCGGCATGGGGAAAGACTTAAGCACCTACCTACTGTTTCTCTACTTAAAATCCCCTTCCCCTGAAGCTGTTTTATTTTTATTTTTTTTTAACAATGGCATCAGTAGTTAGCTCCTAAATACAGCCTTCTCAGTGACTGCACCATTGTTAGGAAACACCATGAGGTTTGGATGGCTCCATCTTTGATTGCCTTCTCCTGGTTTGCAAAGACTTTTTATTTTGGCAGGCTTTTAATCTGTCAGACTGATTGGTTTTAGTGGAAATTTGTGTTTTATCTGCTGTGACTGTCCTTACTGAGATTGCTGATATTGTTATACTTTTTAACTTGTGACTGTTCTATTGCGATTTTTAAATTGCTGATATTGCTACAATATTTTTATATTCTATTGTGATTTTAATTGATGTAAGGCTCCTTGTGTAGTAAATGTGTAAACAAGGTGAGGTATGTTTTTGAATGTAAAATTAAAAATAAAATTTAAAGTATTTACAAATCCCTGAATGTATTTCCAGTCATAGTATAACATACTACGTGGTCTGGATGATAACAGGGGTGGGATGTCATTGGGTCCTTGCCTGAAGAGCCAGTTGGAGCTCCTTGCCCAAAGCACTACAGGCCAGAGGGTCCCCATTCCTGCTGAAAGGGGAGGGAGCCATTGTGGGGGCAGAGAAATGGAGGGCTGGGAAAGCAGAATAGGGGAACACAGGAAGCGGCCTTATACGGAGTCAGACCACTGGTCCACCTTGCTCAGTATTGTTGACACTGACTGGCAGCAGCTCTCCAGCTTTCAGGCAGTATATATTGATAAGCACTATTTTTCAGGAATCCTCACCCTTTGTTGAGAACAGGCAGAAATAATGAGTAATACAAAAGGTGACATAAGTTCCTCTACTGAACAGCACAACTCCTTTAGTGTTTGCTCCATGGCTGATGTAATCAGGCATTGCGTTCATTCCATTAACTTTAGTGTCTTTTAGGACTAGACATAAGAACATAAGAAGAGCTATGCTGGATCAGACCTTCCTGAAGATCAGACCTTTCTCCCAGCCCTTCCTGAAGATGTGAGGGATCGTTGAACCCGGGTCCTTCTGTATGCAAAGCATGCATACCACTTAGCTACGGCCCTTCCCCTGACTTCTTCTCCATTCAAAACCACCCGCTCTGAAAGTGGTTTTCCTTTTTTCCAAAGTCTAATCTATATTTGACCTTTCATAGCTCATAGAGTTGGAAGGAGCCTACAGGGCTATCAAGTCCAACCCCCTGCTCAATGCAGGAAACTAGAGGAGGGGTCTCCCATCCAAGTAATAACCAGGCCTGACCCTGCTTAGCTTTCCACGCTCAGACAAGCTGAGCCAGCGTGAGCCACAGGCCTGGATCCCCACCTGTCATCTGTGAAGTGAGTTGGCAATTTATGCAGGTTGCAGAATTCAGCCTTTCTTGTTGAAAAGTTTAGCTTTCTTGGAATAGAATTTTTTAAATTGTACATTGTCATACTGTCTTCCTTTTCTACTATATATTGAACTTTCAAATTCTGAAAGTTTTAGTACATGGTGGTCTGTGTTATCTAAATGTTAAAACACACATTTTGCCAAGGGGGGGGGGGGGGTTACTCAGATATATATGTTGAGATGAAGGTTTTCATGAAGGATCATTTTTTTGCTTTTGTTTTTTAAATGAGAAATGCCAACTTAGCCACCTTATGAAATGTCCACTCTTCATCACAGGCGGGAGGCAATAAGAATCTGCTAGATTCGTTCCCACCACCCCCAAGAATCGTGAATCAGTTCAACTCCTTTCCAAAATGGTGACATCAAGTTGGGTTGTTGACTTTTGCACAAGGTGGCCTTTGCCTGGTTCAATAAATACCCAATTCCCTCACACACTTTTCCAAAATCAGTACAGCAAAGCCTAGACTTGTCAGAACAATCACATGACCAGTTCACCAGATGCCAACATCAACCTGGGTTCATTTTGATGCAACAAACACGAGCCTCCAATACTGGATTCTGATTAGTTAGCCCTCACTCTGTTTTGTCATGCTTTCAGCTGAAAGGAAGATCCTTATGTGTAAAGACCTTTCATCAGGCCCTTCCTTCCATTCAATGCTCACATAATTCCCACCATATTTTAAATATCTGTTAGCACTCCCTCTGATGTGAACAATACAGTTAGGATCGATAATGAAACAAATCTTGGACTAATATTTTGGCAGCTGTGAAGTCACACCCAAACGTAAACAACCTCTAATGTGATCGGGTCTAATCTGTCGCTGTAAACTTTAGATACGGGAGAGCATGGCTCTGCTGGAATGTGAGATGATGCCAAGTATACTTGATGTTCTCTAATTCGGTTATCTCTTCTGCGTGGCCTTGGATTACTCAGCTCCTTTGCAATTTATCATGAACGCTTCTTTATCTTTGCTTTTCCCCAGTGGAGGCTGCATTCTCCTTAAACTGCTGTATATGTTCTGAATCTGGACCTTTAGGCAGATTCAGGAGGGAGTCTTCTCATTCTGAGGTTAAAAACAGTAATTTTTAATAGATCAGCAGCTACGACAGCACGATGCTAATGCCAGTTCAAGGGCAGGGCGGGGGGCATGGAAGACTTGAAATAAGCACAGAAAGGAAGTAAAGAAGTGCATTTGACAATGAGAAGAAATATAGTTATGGAGGGGAGAGGATATGATCTGGTTTGCAAATAAGGCTAACCCATGGTTTGTTGCCCTACCCAGGTCTGGCAGAAGATCATGGTTTGTTTTCTTAATCCCTGGTTTGTTTGTTTCCCTCCTCCTTTGCCTGCTCACTCCTTGTATTCCAAAACCTTTTCCGGTGCTGTAGTACTGGCATATAGAGCGACTGTTGTTGTTTTTACCACTTTTGCCTGCTTCCTCTGTAGCAAAACAACCCATGAACAACACATAGTTCTGGGTTCACATGTAATAACAACCCATGGTTTAAACAACCAAGAGCTCACAACTCAACAACAAGAAACAATGGGTTCTCTTTCTGGTTTAGTCATGGTTAACAAACCATGGTTTGTTATCGCGACCACTTTCACACATTGCATCAACCCAGAATTCAACAACTCGTGCCACAGTTGGCATTATGTGCAAACCCAGCCTATGTGTGTGGAGTGAGCAGGGAAAGGGTGAGCCAAACATCCCCTGAAAATGTATTTCCTAGGCCTAGGGTGAACGTAAGGATATGCAATTCCCACCATTATATGTGAGTGCCAACTTAAATAATGGACTGTCTGCTCCTGTAAATCACATTGTGCTAACTATCTTTCTGGAATGCATCTGTAGAAATTTAGCACAAATACACTAACCAGGCCCCTTTACGCTTATCTTACAAAATTCCAGGATGGAGGTTTGCATGACTGCACAGCACTAATATGTGCATTTAAAAGAGGAGAGCTCAGTGAAGGAGGAAACCTTTTTTCTCAGAGGAAAACTGCTATCAGTTTGGACACATCTTTTAAACAAAGTATCTAAGTTGTCTAAACAAGCATCTAATGTATTTACGGGTGTTTTAAAAGCCATGACATCTTGACCCCAAAACTGGTTGCAACAGAGATTAGCTCATTCCACAAACGAAAGAAGCCAGGTCCATTCATGCAATCTATTAACTCTATTACTAAATAGAAACATAAATTGTGCAAAAAGATGATGTGGCCATTTGCACTTAAAAGTAACACCCGTAAGCATGTTGACTTAGAAGTTAAGTTCCCTCTGTTTAAATTAAATTTATGTCCAGGTAAATGCATCTAGGATTTCAGCTTTCATTTCTTGCTTTACTATATGGCATCTGTCTTTTGCCCCACGGGGCAGATGGCAGCTGGAGTGGGTGCTTGGGGAAGGGGTTAGACCCTGCTCTCCCAGCCCTGTAGCCCTGATCTGAAATATGGGGCACAGCAGCTCCATTTAGACTTTTCTCAAAGCCACAAAAGATGCCATCACAGATTTCATAGATAGAGTTGGAAGGAGCCTACAAGGCCATCGAATCCAACCCCCTGCTCAATGCAGGAAACTAGAGGAGGGGTCTCCCATCCAAGTAATAACCAGGCCTGACCCTGCTTAGCTTTCCACGCTCAGACAAGCTGAGCCAGCGTGAGCCACAGGCCTGTATTTCCCACCATTGCATCTAGTTTGACCCTTCAAGAAAATTCCGATGATGTGCACAATCAAGGTGAGAGCCAGAGTGGCGCAGTGGTGAGAGTGTTGGACTGGGACTCAAGAGATCCGGGTTCTAGTCCCCAATCAGCCATGAAGCTCACTGACTGGGTGAGTTTGGACCAGTCACTGACTCTCTCAGCCTAACCTACCTCACAGGGTTGTTGTGAGGATAAAATGGAGAGGAGGAGGAGGAGGAGGAGGAGGAGGGGGATTATGTAAACTGCCTTGGGTTCCTTGCCAGAAAAAGGCAAGATATAAATATAATAAATAAATAAACATTACCAAGCCAAAAATTAATAATAAAGGCTTAGGACTGCTGCCTCATGCTTTGGAGCAGGACTGACTCCACGTTTGAGGGGACCCTGAGCAAATGCCTTCTCATCCCACCCCACCCTACCCCCATCAGTGGGCCTTGGCAAGAGTACCTGGATCTGGTGGCAGTGGTAGGCTGCAGCTATCACTGCAGTAAGCAGTAGAGGGGGGTATAGTTCAGTGAAGGGACTGTAACTCAGTGGTAGAGCACCTGCTTTGTGCGCAGAAGGCCCCAGGACCAGGTTCAATACCTGGCATCTCCAGGTAGGGCTAGAAAAACTGTGTGTTCACACTAGGCCTGCTTTGGAATGTTTTGGATAGATCCCCCATTAAAATGTGAGCATCTAGTAAAACACTGCATATTATCAACTGAGCTAAGTCAATAAATGATTCATACTAACATTTTCTGCACAAAGGAAGCACTAAAAGGGCTTTATTTGAATATTTTGCAGCATTCTGGCTGATGACAGCCGGCCAAGTGCTCAAGTATCTCTATCCTCCAGTATCTCTATCTTTTTCTGTCCTTGATCTAAATTTAAATCCAGTTAATTTGTGGAATACTGACTTTTCATACAAAAAAAAGAGTAAAAGATCCAGCAGATTATTTTATGATTTCTTAATTTAGCTCAGTTGCTAATCTACAATTGGTGAGATGTGACCGTCTCCTTTGCGTATGTACTTAGCACTCGTGATGAAATGGTTGTATTAAACTCACTAGGACTGCACTGCTAGTAGGACTGCTGCACTCCAGGCTCCCGTAGTAACCCTAAATTCCCAGATGCTTCGATTTCCTGGGAGGTCTGAGATGAGATCATACGAAGCCATTTCAAGAGTCGAATGACTGCATGAGTTATACAGTCACCTGAATGTCAGCTGAACGAATGCATGCTGAGATATAATTATGGGAAAATAAAAGACACAGGGGGAAGCAGATGACAGCCACGCTAAGTGCCACTTGAGCACTTGGCCGGCTGTCATCAGCCAGAGCCCCATGCCCAGAGCAGCAGCCATTGCTTGTCACTCTATGCCCCTTTTGGCTTGCGGTAGGGTTAGTGTGTCATCCGGGTTCAGACGACATGTGCTAAACCTCAGTAGCTTTAGCAAACCCTACCACAAACCATGGTTTAGTAGGGTGGTTAGGGAGCCTCTCCTCAACCACCTTAACTAAACCTTCCCGGGTTCACACAACACTTTACACCTCAGTAGGTTTACTCATGCGGTAAACCTACTGAGGTTTACTGTGTCATGAACACCCAGTCAATATATTGTTTTGAAAGCCAGTGTGGGCATAGTGGTTCAAGTTGTAAATTGGGACTCAGGGGATCTGGGTTCTAGTCCCTACTTGGCCATGAAGCCCACTGGGTGACTTTGAGCTCACTGGGTGACTCTCAGCCTACGCTACCTCACAGTGTTCTTGTGAGAATAAAATGGAGAGGAGAAAGACCATGTAAGCCACCTTAGGTTCCTTGTGAGAGGAAAAATGGTGGAATATAAAGGTAATAAACAAACAAATAAATAAATAGAACTGCTTGGAAAATCCATTTCCCCTTAGTTACTGTGAGAAGTTCAGCTAAACTCAGAGGGAACAGGGAAGTCGGGGGAGGAGGTGTAGATGACCCCATCATCCTTTCTAATAATAAAAAAGTCCCAGCACTTGACCCTGTGAGCCCTGACTCCACAACACCACTGCACACATGTGACACACACACCCTAGAAGGCAGGAAAGCACACTCCAGGCAAACCATGGAAGTTCAGAAATGGCATTCAGCAATGGCTCCAATTTTTAAAAATTGTGCTGCGAATGGGGACAGTCCTATTTGTGTCATTCCTAGCTAAGTTTAAAAGGAAGAATTAATCCCCAGCCTCTGTTTATCGCACCTATGTCTTCATGCAATGAATGGCTCAATAGTGTACTCCAAAGTGGGTAGGTCATTAAGGTAATGTGAGCAGGCTCGTGTTATGTCACTTGTTGTCAGGGATGTTGAAGAGTCCTTAGTCTTGAGTTACGAGTCGAGTCACGAGTCTTTGGACCCGAGTCTCGAGTCCGAGTCCTTGGTCCAAAATGGTGACTCACGTGTCACGAGTCCTGAGTCACTCCCAAAACTGATTCCATGAGTCCCTATTAAAATCAATGGGGGTTCCCCCCAACAAAATAAGGCTACTTCAGATGTGTGGCTTACCTAAATAAATTCTAGGCACAAGTGTGCCTTTTTATTTCAAAACTCTGCCACTGATTTTGGCAAGAACAGACCAGGCAGACAAACCCAAAATAACCAGGCAGGCAGAGGCGGCAGGGAACCCCAAAGCAGGCAGGCGGAGGCCTTTGTCTTGGACAATTCAACTGTTGAGCAGGTCAAGAAGAGACCAGGCAGGCAGAGGAGGCTGGGAACCCCAAACAGGCAGGCAGAGGCAGCCAAACCCAAAATGTCTGACCCTAACCCTAACCCCCCACAACAACACATCAATCAAAATAAATCTCAACACATCGTTGGGGCTGCGCTCCTGGTAGCTGTCCATAGTGGCCGAGCAGCGGCGCGCCTCGCTTCCATGCGCTCTTCACCGGTGATCGCGCTCCTTCTGGCACAGCCAGAAGACTCGTCAACAGCCCAGGGATGTTGACGAGTCCTTGGTCTCGAGTCCCAAAGTCGAGTCTCGAGTCCCAAGTTCGAGTCCCAAGTCGAGTCTCGAGTCCCATTAAAAATATTGGGACTCGAGTCCGAGTCGAGTCAGAGGGGGGACTCAGTCTGACTCACGAGTCGAGTCCTCGAGTCCGAGTCCCCATCCCTGCTTGTTGTAGCCTTTCGGAAACGTTCACCAAATATTTGTCATAAATTCTGTGATTACAGAGCACACCGTGAATAATGCCAGCGTTATTATAGGTTAAGTGCAATACCGCCATCTCCTGGAAAGTTGAAACGGCATGGCAAAATCAATTATTTTGAATCGGAGGCTGGAATATTTATGTAATGCAATGTATTTATTTATTTAAGCATAAGTACAACAGACTGGATGCTAAGGAAGCTGAAAGATGTTCACAGAAGGAAAATTTATCATCCCTCCTCCCCCTGCAGCCACCTGTGCCCCCTCAAAATTTAATGCTTCTTCGGAGGGACAGCAGCCCTCCTGAATAAAATCACCCCAGATTGGATGGACGTTTGCCCAATTTGGGGCAATTCCTAATTTGGGGTTTTCAGGGGCAAAGCTGGCTGCAGTGGGGGTGGGAAACTTTCCTTCATGAACTTTCTTTGGTCAGCGTATCTTAGGATCCAAGCCAGCGTCCAAGTACACGTGAAAGACTCTGCAGATAGTTGGAGCAGAGACAGATTTGGTTTTCATATACATTTCTTTCTTTTGAAATACATATTTAATCATTTTGTAACTGTCTGATGACAGACAACACGTTCCATGACTAGCTTGAAAGGAAATCTTACAGGGTTTTTGTCCCTGCACTAGAGACCGAGACCAGGTGGAAAAAAGAAGAACGGAAGCAGACACAGAACTGGGCTAAACAGGCCACAGCTTTACTGATAGCAGCTTACAGTACATTTTGGCGTAGCCAGAGAAGGGATCCCTGAGTGTGGCAGCTCCACTGATGACAGCGACATTCCCAGCCTGACTGCCAGGATAGGATGGCTCGGTTAGGAGAGCCAATGGTGTGTGCTGTTCCTCCTTGCCCACGGCTACCAACACGAGGTATGGTTAGACTACCAATGTGAAGGTTGGGCTGGCCCACTGGGCCTCGTAATGATCTCCCCCCACGAGGATAATGGTAATTTTGGAGAAAGTAATAGGTGACTGTGTCACTAGGTAGCCACTGCCCCCAGAGACTGGGTTCGTACGACACGTTAAACCTACTGAGGTTTAAATTGTTGTGTGAACCCTGCAGGGTGCTTTGGAAGCAACGGGGTGGTGGCTTCTAAACCATCCTGCCGTGCCATGGTTGGTGGTAGGTTAAGGAAACCCTCGTAGGTTTAGCGTCATCCAAATTGGGACATGCTAACCTACCCACAACACAAACAGGCACAGAGTCCCTTGGCCAGAGTGGCAAAGAAGGGCTGCTGCTCTAGGCAAGGGGCTCTGGCCAATGACCGTTGGCCAAGTAGCACTTGACCAGCTGTCATCAGCTTCCCGGTAGGAGTGCATGGGGAGCCACTGGGGACCACGTGCTCCCTCCCCCGGCCCCCTCACCACTGTCATGCAGCACTGCTGTCCACTGTGCACCATCACCGTCTGCCTCATCCTCCTCATCTGGACTGGGCGAGGAGGATGAGGCAGACAGCAGCGGTTCCGTGCAAGGCCGGGCTTCATCCGGCCTTTTTGCAAGGGTCCGCCAACACGGCAGCAGCTCCCCCTCCTTTACTCGTGAGAAAAAGGGAGCTGCCAGAATTTCAGTTTTCTTTCTCTTTTTTAATTTAAAAAGCCAAACTTTAACTTTGAATCCCTATTGAACTGTTTAAATTTGAATCACTGTCTGCAAACATCTGAGCAGGTGTAAAGTGTCTTTCCTTAAGCAATGCTAATGGTTGCTTCTCTTTTAGCATCCTTGTGTGTTTGTGTGAAACCATTTTTGAAGCAATACAATTCTAAAAATTGTTTTAAAATGTTTGTAAAGTGTATGCAGCATAGGGCAAGAAGAGGATTGCAGCTAAGCTTATTTCCAAGTAAACATAATCACAACTAATAGGGCTGTAAGTCCCATCAATTTCACCTGGGAATGCCCTGTCTAGTCTAGTCAATTTCACAACTGGCTCGAATCAGAAAACCAGACCTAGTCAGTTTCACAACCCAGCTAGAAAACTTCCCTGCTTGTTACTTGACTCTGAAACTGGAAATGCATGGCAAGCACTAGAGGAGGAGAATTTCCAATACATCATCCACCACCTTCTCCAGGGACAACTCCGCCCACTGTACTTCAGTCACACATTTTCCTATCCACACCTGCAACAAGACTGCACTGCTACTCTACTCTTTCCTTAATAGATTTTCTGACCTCCATAACTGTATAACTGGGCGACTTTGGGCCAGTCACCGACTCTCAGCCTAACCTACCTCACAGGGTTGTTGGGAGGATAAAATGGAGAGGAGGAGGATTATGTAAGCCGCCTTGGGTTCCTTGCTGGAAAAAAGACGGGATATAAATATAATAAATAAATAAATAAATAAACCAGGCATGGTGATTGTACAGTAAAAGCTGTCTGGAAAGCGCGCTGGGTGTCCTGGTTCTAAGGGTATTATCAGCAGAATGTATTCTGGTCATTAGGCAATAGTATCATTAGGTGCAGGGATTATGGTCCTCTCAGTCTCTTTTTTTTTTTTTTAGCAAGTAAGCACTGTAGTGGCACCATGACAACTGGGACCTCTACCTCTAGTTGTGGATCCTCTGCAGGAAGCTCTTCTTCATAATGCAAAAGCACTTCATTATGATGTTGCCGAATATGCCTCCCGTGTGGTAAATCCTTTCCCATGAAAGTGGTCCTACCTGTGCTGTGACCTGACAGCCAGCAATGACCATTGCTAAAATTAAGGGCACAGGAAGGGTTGTTGACCCCTAATGTTCTTGATGCTGCTTTAGAGTCATAGAAGAATGTTAACACTGTCTATTTCTCCCACATCATCTAGACAGAGGATCTTGCTCAGTCTCTCTTTTTGAGTCTGTAATCAATCTAATTCTTGATCCACGTTGTGACGGATAGCATACGGTAATGGCTAGGGCTTTAAAAAAAGTGGCCTGGCATATTGATCCACAGAAATCCTGCACGTTACACCATGTAGCTACCAGGGCCCTCTCTGAAGAACTCTGGGTGTTTTTCAAGGACTGCTTCTGTCCAAGTGAACCGACATGATTGATGTTTGCTCAGTCAGATTTCGTGCTCTTACCCAGTTCCTTTTCCTTGTGTGTCGTGTCTTTTTAGATTGTAAGCCTGCGGGCAGGGACTGTCTTGTTAATTGTTGTGAACCACCCAGAGAGCTTCGGCTATTGGGCGGTATAAAAATGAAATAAATAAATAAAATGTCTGGTCTGCATATTTCACTTCTGCATTGATACCCCTCTCATTTGGACATGTTGACTTGTATATATACATCTCACCATTTGCAATGCTCCAAACTGTAATACAGTGTCCATTGGCCTCCGGCAGTTATAAGTGACTTCACTGATTACGGAGACAGAAGCCCCTGTATCCACTTTCATAGTCATGCTTTCACAATAATGCAACCTTGGAGAAGCAGCCGGCATGGTTCTTACCACACCGGCTGTGAGACAAGGAGGGAGATCCACAGGTATGAGGTCAGAGTGATTTTCCGACCTTGTAGCTGGGAATCCAAAAAAATCCTATGGCCATCTAGAAGCTGTCTAGTGGCCATAGGATTGCACTGTAAACCGCTTTCCAGTAGGCTATCAATGCAGTTTACAGAAATGATAGAAACACAAAATATAATTATTAAAAAAACACCATCAAATAGTCACTAGTCAGTTCTAACTGGCTGGGTCACCTTTCAGGAAAAGCCTGCCCGAAGAGATGGGTTTTGAGCAGACATCTAAAGATCAAGACTGAAGACACCTGCCTAACCTGCCTAATGTCAACAGTGAGCGTGTTCCAGACAGCAGGTGCTGCAACACTAAGGGCACAATCCTATAGAATGTTTAGGCAGAAAAAAGTTCTACAACTCCCAGCATTCCCAACAGAACCTATTACAGGTACACTTGCTTTTTCCACAAAAAAAAGTTTGATTTACCGACCTACAACTCGCAGGATTGCACCCTGATTGGTTATTGTACCTCTTACACTATACAGTAGTTTGATTATTGCTGTTTGTTTTGGATTTATTATTCACATACAATTTATTTATACGCCCACTTCCGATCTGAAATAGAATGGCAAGGTTAAAAAAAAACACCACCTTCTAATAATTCAATAAATAAACAGCAGTCATCGGTGATCCTCTTGCAATGCTAATCCAGCACCTAAAGAACGGAAAAGAGAACCTCGATCTTTCCATAGACATTCTCGTGGGCTGCTCCTAGAGCGACCCCGACCCCACCCCCCACTCCCCAGTATGCTTTGCGCTCCACGCACGCGCGTCTTTCGGAAGTCAAGATGGCGGCGCCCGCCCTGCGAACCGGGCAGTGCCGGCTTCTTGCGGATCTGAGGGCGGCCGTGCCTCGGCGTTGGGCCTCTGAGAAGCGGCGGCAGCTCCACGAACAACGGCCGGAGCCCCAGCCTCGAGCGAAGCCGCCCGCCGCCAAGGGGCTCTTGGCCGCCCAGTGCGAACGGGGCCTGTTCAAGGAGGTGTTCCCGCCTCAAGCCGCTGAGGAGCAGCTGCTCGACCTCCTCGAGGCGGGCCGCCCGCCCATGACCGCCTACTGCGGCTTCGACCCAACGGCCGACTCGCTCCACGTCGGGCACCTGCTGACGGTCATGGGCTTGCTGCACTTCCAGCGCGCGGGCCACGACGTCGTCGCCCTGGTGGGCGGCGCCACCGCGCGCCTGGGCGACCCCAGCGGCCGCACCAAGGAGCGCGAGGTGCTGCCGGAGGAGCGTGCCCGCCAGAACGCGCTGGGCCTGAGTCGGGGGCTCCAGCGGCTCTTCGACCACCACCGCGAGCTCTTCTGGCCGCCCGAGGGCGCGCGCCTGGGCCGCGTCACCATCTTGGACAACGCCAGCTGGCTGGAGCGCGAGCCCGTGGTGGGCTTCCTGTGCGGGGTCGGGGGCCACCTGCGCATGGGCACCCTGCTGAGCCGGCAGAGCTGCAAGGCCCGCATTGGCAGCCCCGAGGGCATGGGCCTGGCCGAGTTCCTGTACCCGGCCCTGCAGGCTTACGATTTCCTGCACTTGCGCCGCCACCACGGCTGCCGCATCCAGCTGGGGGGAGCGGACCAGATGGGCAACATCATGTCTGGATACGAGCTTGTCTCCAAGTAAGAGAGAAGAGGCGTTCTCCCCAACTCCCCCTTAGCTGTTGCTTCCCCACACAGACACACCACTTTCATTTGTAATCTTTGCTGTTTTGTTTTTTTAATGAACCATACAACAAAGCAACAACGATAAACCTTAAAATAAACCCAATCTGCCCATAGCTCAGCGTAAAGACCTGGGGGAAGGCATGTTTACTGTCACTAAAAGATAAGGGAGAGGGGAGCGGGATGGGACAGGAATATTTGACACATATTTTATTTGTAGTTATATTTATAACTTTGGTCTAAGTTATACTTATGCCATTTCAGCCCCTTAATACGGGGGGGGGCATGTAATCACATGATACTAGGCCTTGTGAGGAGGTTCTCAAGGAACTGGGCACAAACAGGCAAAAGAGGCTTTGCTGAGTAAGCAGGGCAGCAGAGAGGTTTGACAGTTAGCTGAAGCAAAGAAATACTTAGCTTTGAGTTTCTCCCGTAATTTTGACTTTTCTCAAGAAGTGTTTGAAGCTCTGAGATTCTACTAAATGTATACCATGTCTTCTTGATAAATAATGTAACTTTAATATTTTTATTTGTTTTCTGTTAGGGTGACAGGTGAAGATGTGTTTGGAATAACTGTGCCTCTTATTACAAATACTACTGGACATAAATTGGGGAAGTCTGCTGGTAATGCAGTTTGGCTTAACAGAAATAGGACCTCTCCCTTTGCATTATACCAGTTTTTTGTCAGACAGTCAGATGATGCTGTAAAAAGGCAAGTACCGGTATGTTTCTTAAATACCCCCTACATGAGTTGCTGCTCTAGAAAACTGCTGTGTGTTAAAGAACAAAAGGACTCTGCTACTGGTGACCAGTCAGATATTCTGATAAACTAAAAAGTGAAAAAAGAATTAATGCAGCACTTAAAATGTGCCCTAGGTTTTACGGATTTGTTGGCAAATAATTTTTAAAAATAATGTCTTCCTTGCATGCTATACAAACTGTACATAAAAGATGCATGTATGTCCTCTGAGGAGTCCCCAAATGCTCTGAGGTTCTGCTACATCTCTGTCTGCTTCAGGAATATATTGCATAATATTGTTTGTGATACTGGATTGGTTTGCACATAACACTAACCCATGGTATGTCTTGTTGAATTCTGGGTTGTTGTAATGTGTGAATCTAGCCACACTAACAAACTATGATTTGTTAACCATGAATAACCCATGGTGTGTTGTTGAGTTGTGAACTCTAGGTTGCTTAATGGGTTGTCATTATGTTTGAACCCAGAACCATGGGTTGTTCATTACTTGTTTCACCAGGCTACAGAGGATGCAGGCAAGAGTGGTAAAAGAAACTCAACAACAGCCACTCTGCTTGCCAGTACTACAATGCTGTAAAGGCATTTGGGGTACAGGGAGGGAGTGGGTGAAAGAGGAGGGAAACAAACAACTCAGGGATTGAGAAAACAAACTGTAGTTTGTTTGATCATCTGCCTGACAAACCCTGGGTACGACAACAAACCATGGGTTAATTTTAATCAATTTTAATTGGTTCTGTAAGCCACCTTGAGTGCCACCTTTTCATAGAAAGGTGGGGTACAAATTAAATAAATAAACCATGCATTAAATAAAAATTAACTATGGGTTAGCAATATGTGTGAACCAAATTATTGTGTTGGTGCAGCAATAGCCTTGTCACATCCTAAGCATTTACTGGTAGTACAGCAAGTCTTAGATTCAGTATTTTCAGCCAGACATTGTAAAAATGCACTTTTTTCATACTTCATTTTTAAAAATTACTATTTAATACATTTATATACTATTTACTATACTTAAAAATATTTCTAAGAGGTTTTTAACATGGTTAGTTTTTTTTTAAAAAAATTACATCTAACATAAAAGCATAGACTGAAGGGCAGAAATTAGTGTACAGTATATCTATATTATCTGGTACAGAAGCAAAATGTTTCTATCTTCCTTTTAAGGTATCTGAAGCTTTTCACTTTCCTCCCTCTTCCGGAAATCAGTCACATCATGGAAATGCATGCTCAAGAGCCTGAGAAGTGGGGACCACAGAAACGACTTGCCGCTGAAGTAACGAAGCTTGTTCATGGCAAGGAAGGTCTGGAATCTGCCAAGAGGTGAAGGGAAATTGAATTGGTTAAGATGATTATGGTTGTTGGTCCAAAATTATGTTAATGGCAATGCAGATGGGAGCTTTCAGCTTCACAAATATCAGACAAATTATTTAGGTGGAAAGTTTATTTCCCTACTTAAATTGGGAGAAGGTAATTTTGCAAAAATCTTGGTTGTAATATAAATATTGATGACTACTTTTTTTTAACTAGATGTACAAGGGCCCTTTATTACAGCGATATTAAGGCACTGGAGACTATGTCTGATGAAGAGCTACAGGAACTTTTTAACGAAGCTCCATATATTGAATTGCTGCTTGAACCTGGAACAACAGTTCTTGATTTGTGTCGGAAAGCTAATGCTATTGCAGATGGACCAAGGGGGTAAGTTAATATTTACATTTCTGAAGCAATACTTTTGGATCTTTCTGCCACACTTTGCCCATGGATTGAGCTATGTAGGTACTGACTTCTTTTTTTTTTTTTTTAACCCTATAGAGAAACATAGGAATAAAATTTCACACATGCAGGGGGTTTGTTTTTGTGGTCTTTATTTTAATTGAATCAATTCCACAATCAAAATGGGTGTCACTGGTTTTGTTGCAGCATTACCTACAAATAAAGGGCTTGATGGCATAAGATAATGAGCCAAAATGTCCTGATGATGCTTTTCCCTTCCATGTGCAGTTTCAATAGCTTTCTGGACCTTACACAGCATCTTTGTTGCTCTTACTATTGCAGGAGCCTGCATGTTCTGAGTTTTTGAATGATCAAAACACCCAACCCTGGTGCTACTGACTTAAAATCTATCAATCCTAATATGTATTTCCATCCCATCCAAATAGGTTACTTCTGAACATCTTCAGCTAATAAAATGAACTTGCAACAAACTATCCCACAAGCAATTAAGTGACAAATCATTTTGGGTTGATTTTTCAATCATTGTAAGGGGTGTGGTCGTCATTGAGGTTGTTGTTGCAGGAAGGAGATAAACAAGAAGCTCAGTAGCAGGATTGAGAAAGCTTATCATCGGACCACATCTGAACTGTGCAGTTCAGTATGGTGGTGCTCAGCCTGTTGCGATACTTTCCAATGATACACCTATAGTAGCACTGCTGCTGAGGTATTCAACATCAAAGTGTAACAGAACTATGGGTTCAGTTTAGAACTGGGATAAGATGACACTGTATCTGTTTGTCTCACCTTCTCAAACAAACTTGGACCTGAACTGTGCAGTGTTCTGGTAAAAGCTCACACAGTTGCTGTAAAAGAGCATTTTGTACTATTGGACCATGACTACACTATGCTGACTCCATTGGGATTACAGCTGGAAAGAAGTGGGACCGTGTTTTTCAACCAGCCAAGTGCTTTATGCTTGAAGAACTGATGATCTTGTGCTGCAGCTTTTGCATTCACACAGGAATGTGCAAATGCAAGAGGTATACAATACTGTGCTGCATTTTATGCAACTACACAACTTATTTTCATTTAACTTGCACTAGTTATCCGTCAAAGATGAATATTGTTTAATTGGTTTTATTTCCATTGTTTAAATATTTATACAGGTGGTAGTGTGTTTGGCCTTCTTGGCTCAATGATATTTTAACCACAAAAACAAACATTCTGTATGTGCTTATTCATGAGTTACCATATATCCACATTTGTGTGTTTGCCATCTTGGGAATGTTATCTATGCATTTAATATTACAGAATGATCATATGTACCCCAGACAGTTTTGTAGCTACTTGGTACAGAAAAAATAGATTGGGGGGGTTGTTTGTATATTTATTTATTTATTTATTTCATATACCACCCAGTAGCTGAAGCTCTCTGGGTGGTTCACAATAATTCAGAAAAACACTGGCTTCACTGTGGCCCTGCTTCCCCTCTCATCTCGGGGGGGGGGGGCATTCCAACTGGAGCAGGCCCTGATGTTCCCTTTGCCTGCCCCTGCCTCCTTCACTCCTCCTTTCCCACGGGGCCATTGATGTCCAGTCCAACTGGAGCAGGTCCTGATGATCCCTTTGCCTGCTCCTGCCTCGAAAGTACATTGTAAGCCACTTTGTAGTGCCTTTTTCTTGGTAGAAAACCAGGGTACAAATCAAATAAATAAACTTTATTATGAAGTCTTACTGTGAATCCAGAACTATCTTCCTGTCCTTGAGACATTGAGCCTATAGATTGTGATCTGAGTGGGTTGCTGTTTTCCTATTTAGCACACCTTACAGGAAAAAAGATTAGTAGTACAGTATGACTGTATGACACGCTGAGCCTTAGTAGGTTAATTACTACTGAGGCTTAGGGTGTCATCTGAGCCCTGCAGGGTGGTCTATAATCCAACCTGATTTGGCTTATAAGCCACACTGCTAAGCCATGGCTTACACTAGGGGTTAGAAAACCCTAGTAGGCTTAGTGTGTCATCCGAACTGGACAACACGCTAACCCTAGCACAAGCCAAAAAGGCACAGAGCCCCTTGGACACAGCAGTAAACAAGGTCTGCCGTTCTGCCGGATGACAGCCAGCCATCGACTTCCCCGCATGCTCCTGCCAATATCCTGCATCGGCAGAAGTGCACGGGGAAGCCGGTGGGGTCTGCCGCCTCCGCAAGCCTCCTTGTCAAGCCCCACTTGGTTCTGGGTGAGGAGGAGGCGCAGTGGTGGGGTCTGCCACCAGCCCCCTTCTTGCTTGGGAAGGGGGTGGGAGGCAACCCCCACCACCGCTGCACGCCGCCTCATCCAGCCTCACTAGGCGTCAGCGAGAGGGATTGGCCATGCACTGTTGACAGCGCTCGTCCAACCCTTCTCGACAGCATCAGCGTAGCGCTCGCTGGCAATGGCGGGCTTAACCCATTGTTGCTAGGGAGTGCTGCTGCGGTGAGGTCTGCTTCCCTGGGCACCACAAGTGATTGCAGGGGGGGGAGCGGGGGGGGAAGCCCGGGGGCGAGCCCCACAGTGCTGCATTTACTCTCAAGGAAACATAGCATCATAGGGCTTGTTGCCCTTACTCGGCGGGGCCACAACTCAGCTGAGTAGCGGCCCCGCCGAGCAAGGGCAGCTGGTGAAGAGGGCCACTTGGGCACTTCCCTCCAGCGGTCATCCCCACTCTGCTCCCCTCCCGGGCAGGAGGACTGAGGGGAGAGGCGGGGCCTGGGGCAACTTTAAGCCCAGAGTTTAAGCTTCAGAGCTCTGTGGGCTTAAACTGACATGCGAATCCAGCCTATGTCTTGTCTGAGCTGTGCTTGGTTGTTAGCTTCCTTGGTTTTACCTTCCCAGCAAGAGAAGTGTCTCCTTTCACTGTGTGAGCCAGGTACTTTAGTAATAGCCATTTAACCTATTTGGTACCCCAACAGAAATGTATTACTTCTAAACTGGACTGTTGAGGTCTACTAGCAATAACTGACTACAATTTCTTTTTTCAAGGTATCGTGACATAACAAGTGGTGGAGTTTCTATAAACCACATTAAAGTAAATGATCCTGAGGCTGTTCTTGTTGTTGGACAACATATTCTCAGTAATGGCTTATCACTCCTAAGGATTGGAAAGAGAAACTACTATATTGTAAAATGGCTTCAGTTGTCACATGAAGAGCAAACATATTAAGGTTTTTCAGGTATGTTATGAAAATGCACTTTTCTTCAAGGACTTTGGAAAGGCAAACTTAAGTACACACATTAAATTACTAACTCTCAGAACAGTGGGATTCTTGGGGTGTGAATTGCTTTTTCTCACTGTGTGAGATTTGCTTAACTATGGTATTGGAAGATGGAAGGCATCTTAGTTCATACTTCAATCATGAAACATGTGAAAACTCAAGGCTGCAATCTAGATTCTATCCAAAGAATGTAACTGTTGAATAGGTCTTTATAAATAGTAGTTATGAAAAGTTTGTCTACAATAAAAACAAATCTTCAAAATTACTTTACTTGTGTCAGTGTCCCAAGTATATGAATGCTAATGGTCCTGTATGAATCAGACTTTTATCCTAGACAGGATGGAGAGTTGTCTGTTTGGTATCTCCTACGATGATATTTATTTTATAGGGCACTTAGGAAACAAGGATAAGGAAGTAGATTTGAGTGCCTGGAATACTTCTGTCCTGTCACCTCCATTGAACTTCCTGCACTCTTGTATTCAAAACATTTTGGAGGAAAGAAATGGGGGTGGGTGGGATGTATATCCCAAGATTCAGCTCTGATGCCTAATTGGAGGAGAGAAGCAGGACATGGGTATCTTCCTTCCACTAAGCATAGTCAGTACCAACATGGCTGGGACTAGAGGTATGGGATTTGCAAATGGGATTGTAATTTCCATTCCTATTAATGGAAGTAAAATGGCAGTGCTGTCCTAGAAGATGCAATCTGTGCTGTTACCATTTTCCCAGCTCACAGAGTTGCTTTTGTGTTAAGCTTACCGTAGTTAGTTCATATGAATTCAGCTATCTTCAAATTAAATGGCTGAGTGCCATTTGCTAGAGCTTGCCTATTATATACACATAGTGTCAGTCAGGCTTCTGTGCCAATCAGTTTTGTCTAGTCATGTCTGTTTTTATCTTTTTATTGTTTATCACTACAAAATCTGCTAAGATATGGAGTGGTATACAAATACTCTAAATAAATAAATAAATGTACAGGCCTGTGACTTACGCTGGCTCAGCTTCTCTGAGCGTGGAAAGCTAAGCAGGGTCAGGCCTGGTAATTAATTGGATGGGAGACCCCTCCTCTAGTTTCCTGCATTGAGCAGGGGTTGGACTCGATAGCCTTGTAGGCTCCTTCCAACTCTATGAATCTATGAAATGGTAGATTAGCAAAGACAGCAGTAGTAACACTGTGTTTATGGAAGAGTTTAAAAGCTACAAGGGTATCCTGGCAGTTTGGGAATCATCAACTCTGCAAGCATTGATGCGATCTATGCTTAGGATCAAAATCGCTGGAATGTAGAGCAGCAAGGGGGGAAAGTCAACAGCCCTGGATTTTTCAGTGTAGATCTTAAGACAGTGTTCTCCAACCTTGGGTCCCCAGATGGTTTTGGCCTGCAACTCCCAGCATGCCCCAGCCAGCATAGCATAGCTAGCTGGGGCATGCTGGGAGTTGTAGGCCAAAACCATCTGGGGACCCAAGCTGGAGAACACTGTCTTAAGACTTTTACCACCTCTTAATGTCAGGATAGTTTTTTTGTTTGTTTTGTTTTTTTACTGCAACTATAGTTTATTCTTGTAGATAAGGGGGTACAGAAACACTACTACTTGCAGAAACTTCTATTCTAAAAATGTGTGTTTACTAAGGGATTGTATGTTTGGATTACCGTAAGTTTTAAACCTGCTTTGACAGATTAGTAGTTGAGCAATTTTGCAGCTTCTGAAATTCTTTGAAGTATATGAATTGAAATTGAAGCCTAGTACAGTAATACCTTGGATTGCAAGTAACTTGGTTTGGGAGCGTTTTGCAAGACAAGCAAAATTTTTAAATATTTAATTTTTTTTTACTTGATATACAAGCAACGTCTTGCAATACAAGTACTGTAGTACGGCTTAAATTAAAAATCTCTGTACAAATTTTTTGGGGGGGGATTTCGTTTTGATATAAGAGTGTTTTGGATTACAAGCACGTTTCCGGAACAAATTATGCTCTCAATCCAAGGCATGACTGTAGTTACTCACACCATTTGACAGCTGTCTTGACAAGTGAAGTTTAAAACTGACCATACTTCAAAAGGTGGTTTATTGATGTAAAACTGTCACTTTCACACAATCAGCTTTATTTACAATAACTACATACAGATGGTACTGTTGTCAGATGTCTAATCTTCAGTCTGTATAGGTTAAAGGTCTTCAGCATCCTTATAATTTTTTCCTTAGCATAAATTGTACTAGACAATGATTTTTGAAATAGAAAAGATGTACAGCTAGGTCAGATGAGGCTTCAATTACCGGTACCTTAGAAGCAGAAGTATACTAAAGACAAGAAAAAAATTACTCTAAATGAAAGTCACACCCTGATAACGCCAAACTGCATAATATGTACATAGCATGCGTAAAAATGTTGTGCTTTCCCCCCTGTACAAGCAATACTGAAAGTGCTAGTACAGCAATGTAGCTGCCATTTTAAATTTGCTCACAGCTGTTGATAATACTTGAACTGTTTGCAGCTACATAATTTGAAATTGGCTACTTGGACACTCCCAGGTCTGATCCTAGCCTGAGAATTAGGTTAAAAATTGGCTTCCTCTTCAAAAGCTAGAGGATCACAATTCAGGTAGATAAAGCCTTTTTAGGGCAAGATGGATGGTGACCCATGCTTTTAAACTCTTGACCTTTTAAGATGCAGCATACGCTTCAAAGTCCATGGTTGGGACATAATGCATTGGGAGACATATCTATACTAAAGGATGATAGTTACTCCACACATCTATCCAGCTTTAGTTCTGCTTCAAGTAGTTATGCAAGACTACTGGCACTAGAATGGGAATGCAGATGTATATTTGTATGTCCCTTTGAAAACAAAGGAGTGCAGATAGATGGTATCTACACATTTGGATGCACACTCAATATCCAGCACATTATATATACAAACCTGCTTCCATTGTTCTAAAAGTCAATGGCTCCTGGCAAAATCATCCCCCTTTTAAGTGGATGAGGCAAATTAAATTTGAACTCACTCACTTAGGGAAATCTGACATCTGTACCTTTATCCCTTTGAAGACAGCATCAATTTATGAACTAAATTTTAAGCAGCAAACGTCCATGTATTTCCTTCAAAGCATTTCTCAAGTGGAAAGGACTCCCAACACATATAGAAAAGTCTTCAATTAAACACTTTTTAATTTGTAGTGTTTAAAAGAAAGCAGAAAAATCAGTGTGTTTTAGAAGGTTCCATTCTTTGACAGATTGACTAAAGAGTAATAATTAAACATTAGCATCCTAGTTTGCATGTATATCACCTGCAGTTGATAAGACTTTAGTTGGACTCTTACCCCAAAAGTGTGAGTAGTGGTAGAGCAAACGGAGGTATGGATGTGGCACGTGCAATTGGTTTGGACAGTGATCTTTGTTAGTCACTCACATTGGAAAATAGTTTTTAGGGGGGGTGGGAGGCTAGTAAGACGGAGAAATCAGAAAAAGCATAAATAGCAGGGGAAGTAGAATTAAAAGTGGTGATTCTAAGTTAGCAGGCATTAGTGCAGGTTCACCAGACTTGGTGGAATTGTTAATTTACCCCTCAGAAAGATGACATAGCATTTCCTTATGACCTGGTTCGCACATAACAACCCAGAGTATAAGTTGTTGAATTGTGGGTTTGTTACATGTGAACCCTGCACTATGGTTTAACTATGGCTACTTAACTGCGAACAAACCAGAGTTCACAACCCAACAAGAAACTACGGGTTCTCTTCCTGGGTTGTTTGTGGCTAACAATGCATAGTTAAACCATAGTGCAGGGTTCAAATGAGATGACAACAACCCATACTCTGGCCTGGTTTGCATGATACAGCAGCCCATTGGTTAATTTACCCTTGAGGAGGTGTGGCGCATGCCGACCTCCATTATGAATATGCAACTCCCAACCGGGGTTGTGTTGTGTGAACCTGGCCGCCGGGGGGGGGGGTAGCTGAGGACTAAACAACCCTCGCATAATGCAGTCTGTTGTAGGGTTGCCTACTTTCAGTACCCATCTTGCCACACAGATATACCAAAGCTCCAGAAGTGATCAAGTATAGTTTTATTTGCATATATGATTAAGTTGGCTGTGGGTATGGATTTGGGGGATGGGTCCAACTGCAGACACATATTTAAAAGCAGCGAATGCACTTAAGTTTCAGTATAATTGGGAAGAAGAGAAATATAGAATATTTTCAAACTGTTACTCAAATGTTCTTATTAAAGGGCAAAAGCATTTTTGTTTCCAATGTTTTAGATCATCAGATTGTTTTTTAGCCTGTTGTGTAAGGTCAGAGTGGAAAAAATGCTGTACACCATGTCTGAAGCCCAAGGGTTTATTTTCCTACAAGTACACAGGTGGAGGAAGGCAGTGTCTACTTTCTAACATATGCAGCTCAAAGCAAGCTAAACAGACTCACACTTGCTTCAATCTTGACCGTACATCTTTTCCTTCTACGCAGGATGAGTGTTATATTTGAACAGCCCTATTGTGCTTTAAACACAAGGTTAATATGACAACTTCAGGGACCAGTGTATCATTACTGTTGCTTTTGCTGGTTATGGTATATACCGGTAGTCAAGCAATCAACTTGGCTCTATCCTGTAGGGGTGGGAACTCCTGAAAACATAGTAATGTTTTACGGTCATTCAAGTTAATCTGATGTTCAGCTGCCTTTGTTTCAATGTTTTCTAAAGATAGAGAAACTTGATCGGCCACAGTACATTTTAGTGGCCATTTTTTAGTCTGGAACTCTGAAGGAGATGGTCCCAGTGTCCTGGTTCCAGCTAGACAGATTCTTACCAGATCTGTTTTATTGTTCTTTGGTTGACACTGTTTCTAAGCAGAATAGACAATGTTTCAGATTTATCTAGCTAAAGGAAAAATTTGCCAATGCAGTTTGGAAGTAAGCCAAATATTTCTTTTAAAGTTCTAAAACATGAGGCCACGTTACACAATTATAAGGCAGTATATTTACTGTGCCATTTATCTGCTTGAGACTTGAGTGCATGCAATTTAATTCATAAGAAAGAAAATATTGTGGTATCCTTTTCTTCATGGTTGAAAAACTTATATTGCAAAAGCAGCTGAAAAAGCTACATCACAATACTACACACTGTTCATCCTATCCACAGGCAACTCATTTAGCAAGCCAGGCACTGGAATTTTTACATGGTTCTTTCCCCATATTCAGTTTTGTCCAGTCCCTCTTAGGAGAACAGACTTGTTCTTTGCACCAGGAAACTGGCAGGGGAAATGTTGATTAAATATGACTTGCTTTGTAAAGTACAGCATACTTTTCTGTCCGTAGAAAGCCAAACCAAACTGTCTTCACATGAGCAGATTTATACATAGCAGTACACATAGGAGTTCATAAGTATATAATGCCTAGCAATTTCAAGTGATCTGTTTCTTCACCAAAGGTGTGTCTCTCGAATCTCAGCAATAATCTGACTGGCTCGTTGCAATGCCTATGAAAACAGAGAGATCATTTAGTTTTACACCACAGACAAGAGCAGTATCCTATGAGTCCTGGCATATGACAATCCTTTACATTTCTTAGCAATTTTTCAGAAGAAGTTGAGTTCTCCCTCAGCACTAGCCCTTTCCTTAAAAGATCGGCTACAAAATCTCTAATTTGAAAGTATTACAATCCATAAAGCTCTAGTTTTATCACATTATCTTCATATTTGCTTGTCTGTCATACTACATTATATCTGACCATATGCTTTTTTTCATACTAAAAGTAAACTATTTAAATATTTCACTTACAAAAAGGGATATCAAACAGGAGATACTTGGGTTCAGTTTGGTTTTCATTTTGTCACACGGATCTACTAATGCCTACTTGGCAGCTATAACAAGCAGCTCAAGATTTTTTTATTGGCAATAGACGCAGGGATGGGCAACTTGCAGGCTCCCTAGCTGTTTTGGCCTATTACTCCTATGATCCTTCAACACTGGCTATGCTGATTAGGGCTGATGGGAGTTATAGGCCAAAACATATGGAGGGCCACGATTGGCCCAACCCTGCAATACAGGATTCAGTGCAAGAGGTCCAGCTTCTATAATTTGGGAAGCTACCTCATACTCTATGCGATGGCCCTGGAGAAAAAAAACACATACCTTGCTACAAACAACTGCATCACCCTGTCTGGAAGAGGCCTGGCAGAATTCTCCAGACCTCTGCCAGAGAATGCATTAATTAAATCTTAAGTTTGAAATGGAATGTTTTTCCTTGGCACGGGCTCACTACAGCAGTTTGGAAATACCTGTACTAGAACAGTGTATGCAGCCTAAAACTCTGAACTTGCAATCCCTCACATTTTTCTTATAACGGAAGTACCTGTAACATGTCAGCCGCCTCCTTCCTGCGCTGAGCCATGTCCTCTGATTCGGTCAAAAGGTCATCCAGCAATAAGGCTTTGTACAGCTGTCCCACCAGCTCACTCTGAAGAGTGTCTTTCACGTGGTTAACCAGAAAATGCATCACGGCTTTTGGTACACTGCAAGCAAGCAACAATAGTTCAAGCACACTGCACAGTACTACAGACTGGCTGCTTAGGGTGCAATCCTATGGCCGCTAGCGCAGTGTTCTCCAACCTTGGGCCCCCAGATGTTGCTGGCTGGGGCATGCTGGGAGTTGTAGGCCAAAAACATCTGGGGGCCCAAGGTTGGAGAACACTGCGCTAGACAGAGCCTAGATGGCCAAAGGAAAATTGCTCCGAGGTTGGAGCCGAGACTGAACTCAGAGTGCCCTCTCGCAGCCAGCGCAGAAAGAACCGTGCAAAAGTGGCCTTGGAGACAGGCTTTTGAGGGTGGAGACGGGCTCTGCCAGCATACGCAGTATCCTGGTGGCGCCTCAGCCTCCTCTCCTCACACTCCGAGGCGTCACACTTAGATAGCCGAAATTGGCCATCTAAGTGTTTTGCATGGCGGGAGAAGCACGGAGGTGACCTTCGCTTCTGCCCTCCTCCTGCCATGCATAGGATGCCTGTAATCCGAGTTCAGAGGGCTATGGGCAGCCTTATTGGATTGCGCTGTTAAGAAGCAAAGATTTCACTTCCTTTCTAAGTAGCTAAATCTATTTCTACAATCATAACAGCTGTCGGCTTACAACAAATCAGTCATCTTTGGCAGAGACTTCACAGACATCAAGTTAAAAAACCTGCCCCACAAACTAAAATGTAAAGGTGGAAGGAGAACAAAATTGGGTATTCTACTGTTTAAAAGGTATAATATAGTTCTTTTTTTCTCTCTCTGCATGTTAAGAGACGGCAGGGCAGGGGGGGGGGGGGGAGCAAAGCCTGTGTCACCTGAGGATCTGACTGGGTCAAGATTTCTCCCCAGAAAGGACTATCTGAGGGTAGCTAATAATTACTTTAATGCTATTTTTTTGGGCATGTCATATTTATAACTGATTATTGGCTTTATATTTTGCATTACAGAAAGGCAGGGTATAACATTAATAAATAACACTCAAGGCAAAACAACCCAGCAACGTTGGTGAAGATATTAAAAGAATTTTTAAACACTTGACTTTTTTGGTGAAACAATCCATTGGCTCAGAGAAATGCAGTGGAAGAAAAAGCCAATGGCCCAGTTCAGACACAACAAACCATGGTTAAACAAACTGTGGGTTGTTCAGGAGTGAGTGTGCTGGGCTCCTGACCACTCGCCCGTTCCTGCTGTGCTAAACAACCCAGGGATGCTCCATCTCTGGGTTGTTTAGTATGATGTGCAAGCCCAGAATGATGTGCAAGCCCTTGTTGGGGGGCAAGCAACCCAGACTTGGAACCCAGGGAGCATCCCTGGGTTGTTTAGCGCAGTGGGAGAGTGATCGGGAGCCAGCATGCTCGCTCGCTCCTGCTTGTTCAAAACAACCCACGGTTAACACCTCCTGTGTGGGTTGTTTTACTATGTGCGAATCAAGTGAACGTAACGGTGGGGTTGGGCATACAAGACCAAAGTTCAAATCATTTTTGGCTTGGCTTGTGCAAGCCATCCTCTCACTTACCTGTAACCTGCTCAACTGTATTTAGATTTGCGCAGTAAAAATGGAATACAGTGGTAATAAGCAAGTTGCAATAGTCACTGATGAAAACTTACAGTTCTAATGTTTTAGTATAACTAACCTGTCCTGAATGTTCTTCCTCACAATTAGGAAGTATGATTTGATAAGGCGTTCAATCACCTCACAGTCTCGTTGCTCCCGAGCTGAAAGCTTGCGTGAAACAGGAACAGGCTAGGATAGAGAAAGGCGGCGTCAAGTAAGCATCACAAGTGAGCATTTTTATAAACATAGGATTTTATTATTAGAGTCAACTACAGAACGGTGGTGAATATACCTGTAATTTCGATGTAGTTTCAACTGGGTCACATAATACTAACAAATATCAGCATGGTTTTTTTTTTTTACAGGTGGTTGCAGTATGAGGCCGTAAAATTTAAACCTTGGGAGGTGGAACCAGATTTTCCTGGAGGAGGGCCCTGGACGAAATGCTGACACCATCATTGTCATTATTAGTGCTGTCAGTAATCTGAGCAATTTACAATAGATCCTAGTTCCTGACTAGAGTAACATAAACATTTTTCTTTGCTGGAGTGAATGTCATCACTCTCGTTCAGGAATAGATCATGATCTCAGAATATAGCTTTTCAAAATGAGGCCTTTCCTTAGAAGAGCATATTTCTAACCTTCATAGTTTGAGAGTAAAGCTCACAGATGTGAAGGCAGCACCTATTAAAAGCCAACAAAAGGGCTGGGCTGGGCGGGTGGGTTGTCAAATCGCTTTATTCCACACCTCTCCCCTGCATAACCAATATCCTGCAAGTGCATGCCCTTGCTTACCAACAGCCCTTGTGTCTTACCCCTTCTCCCCATCCGCCATTCCAACCCCTGCCAAAAATGCCATTCTGTGGAATGTGCTACCGAAAAAAGATACACAGATTAGGGATGGATAGGATGGTTTAGAACACTCATGCCATTAGACAGTGGTTCTCAACCTTTTTTGCCCCATGAACCTTCACCATATGTCAGAATGTCATTCCCCCCTTTCCAAGATTGTCTGACTTAACCTGTGCCATACAATAAAGTGTAATGTCCTGTAGATTATGTACAATCTGTAGAATGGTAATTTGTAGAAAGATCAGTATTCCAACAGTTTGAGTCTGTGGTCCCAATTCCCCCCTGAAACCCTAAAATTCCCCCCTGGTTTAGAACACTCATGCCATTAGAACCTTCTACCAGTATTTTACTAGGTGGAATCCAACATCACACAAACAGACTTCTGCTCACACAACAGGACTATCCTCCCTTTCTTCTCCTCTTGCAGTCCTTTGCACCATCCCAAGATCTGCTCCTTGGGGTTCCCCAACCCACCAGAGCAGATTTTGAGGAGGTACGGGGAGCTGTGGGAGGAATCACACCCCTTCCCGTTCTGCTGACCGAAGCCATTCTGTCAGCAGAATGTGCCAGTTGGATTCTATCCATTGTCCTAATGCACAAGATCTTGGGCTACTTCATGCAAAACATTCCAACTGAAAAACACACATTTAGTGGTGTGTAATAGTAGAATTCTACATCTGTATATATCAATAAAGTGATAAACAAAAGAAAGTCTCGCAAAAGTATATTTTAGAATTCACGACACCAGAACATTGTGATGATCACTGAAAGTATTTTTAAAGAATAAAATTTGTCTGTCATGACTGCTAGCTATGATATACTTAAAGCTAACAGCCACGTTCATAGGAAAGGTAATAAGGAACAAACTTCTCCAATACTAAGGAATACCTGTGAGGAAAAATCTGCTCTTCTTTTGTGTATCAAATTCCAATTCTGTTCAGTCAGATGAAACTATGCTCCTGTAGAAACTCACCACATCCAGCAAATTTACAGCATGACCTTTTTGGGGGCTGGCAGGTAGGACTGTTACTGGTTTTGATTTTTCTTCAGCTAATATCTCCTCTGCTCGTGAAGTTTTCAGCATTCCCCTCCAGTTGCCTGTTCCAGATTCTGGAGCTCCCTCTCCCACAGCAGGGGATGTCTAAAAAAAAAGCAACAAAGCAATATTCAAATTCAGATCAGTTATTTGCAGGACAAATGCCTTCTACGGTCCGTCAGTCGGTATCCACTTGTTCCAAATACAGTGTGGCGTAGTGGTGAGAGTGTTGGACTGGGACTCGGGAGATCCGGGTTCTAGTCCCCGCTTGGCCGTGAAACTCACTGGGTGACTTTGGGCCAGTCATGGTCTCTCAGCCTAACCTACCTCACAGGGTTGTTGTGAGGATAAAATGGAGAGGAGGAGGAATATGTAAGCCGCCTTCGGTTCCTTGTAGGAAAAAAGGCGGGGTATAAATATGATAGATAGATAGATAGATAGAAATAACCAGCAAACTAACTCCAAGGAGCTCAGGGTACATGCTGCCTTTCCCCAATCCAATTTAGGAAAGCCCACTGTTTCATTCAAACTAGGAAACTCTGGTTAACAGCTTTGGAACAAACCATGGTTTGAAATTGTCTCAGTATGCTGGCTTGCTCCAAAGCTGTTAACCATAGTTTTGTTGCTTCAGATGAAACGGAAGACTATAATAAATGGAAAACATCCTGGTTTGGCGTGCTCAATCAAAGGCACTGTGATGCAGCCATAAGGCTCGTTCACGTGGAAAGCTAAGCAGGGTCAGGCCTGGTGATTACTTGGATGGGAGACCCCTCTGCTAGTTTCCTTGCATTGAGCAGGGGCTTGGACTCGATGGCCTTGTAGGCTCGTCCAACTCTGATCTATGAAATCTACATCTCAACTTATGCCAAGATATGATCATCCAAAAGTGGTCACTGTCTTGCTCTTCTTTCTTGATACAGCAATCCACCTACTGAGTATCATCCTCACAAATGACCTTTTGTACTAAACCCAGAAAATGACAGAATTTTTGTTCCAGTACAGAAATGCATTTGAAAACAATGGCAGGCAGTCTGTAAAAGGTTCCCGTTTTCAAAGAGTAGAACATCTCTGCCCAGTCCTCATTGCTTCCAGCCCCTTTAGAACAACTATACCACTAAACATCACTTTGCAAAAAGGAAAAATTAAAACAGAAATCCCATTCTATAAAAAACACTCTGAGCACTACTATATTCAGATAAAATGCTCAAATTGATAACATCTGTGTAAAATAAGCAGGTCTATACTTGTGTATTAATTTGCACAATTTATTTCCAAGTAAAATCTGTGCTAAATACATCCAAGTAATTAAAATTGCAGAACTGAATATAATGGATTGGATCCAGATTTAGGTGCGTTACAAGTGGGCTGGTGGAAGTCCCCCCATAGCCCGGCCAGCCCCCTGAAAATGCCACACATGGCTGGGGAACTCTGCTGAACTGAGTGAGCTGGAGGCGAGGGATCTCTGAAATCGGACAAAGGCACCTTCCATAAGCAGAGCCCTTCCATCTATGGAAGAAAGATCCTGGATCCAACCCATCAGATCGGTTGAACTTTTTATCTTGCTGGTTTTTAACTGTTTGTGTATTGTATTGTATTGTATTGTACTGTATTGGTGTTTTAATCTGTACAATATCTAGAGAGAATTTGTCAATGACAGGGGTGGGGAACATGTGGCCCTCCGGATGTTGTTGAACTATTATTCTCATCATCCCTGGCCAATGGCCATGCTTGCTAGGGCTGATGGGAGTTGGAGTCCAACAATATCTGGACAGCCACACATCCCACACCTGTGGTCTATGAGATGTTTAAAAAATATGGTTAATAAATAATGCAAACGCTAAATTCTTTTCATTTCAGAATGGGGGATATTTTTTGCACAACAGAATTCCAACCTTGCTTATAAATAAAACATCAAATTCATAATGTCAATTAGTCCCATACTTGCAGCCTTTCAGCTGGCCTCTTGCTCAGCGTGAATGAAAATTCCTTTGCAAAGACTAACTTGGCAGACTGTACAGCAACACACAGATATAGCAGGCAGGCTAGTAAATTTGTGTTCCTCTATGTTGATATGCAACATAATAAGCCTGAAGAAACTTTTACTAACACATTTTCAAACTTCTCACAAGGGACTAGCTGCTTAAACTTTGGGGGGGGGGGAAGAGACTAGACTTTTGGGAATCTTAAGTCTGCAGTGGACACAGGAGAGACTTTTAGGCCACATGCAACTTGCAGGCTGTCCACCCCTGTGGGAAGACCATAAAACATGCAGCTTCACAGATACTTAACATGTTTATGTAGAAAATTAAGAAGTAGTAAGACTTTGTGTAAGCTATAGATAATTAGTTGATTGAAAGCAAATAGTCAGATAGCAAGAGTGGTGCATTTTTTACCTCATTATCCTCATGCTCCATAGAGCAATGGCTATCAACGTTTCTTCTTTTCCGGAACATTTGCACATTGACTTCCCTGCTATGGGATCCCTGAACATCTATCACAGAATCCCAGCATGCTGCAGAAGATTGGGGAACAGGTCTTACAGGATAATGTCAGCTCATGCAGAGCACTGTCACAGGCCTACTGGGCCTCATGGTTGTCTGTGCAAGCTGAAACAATGCAGCAGAGCACACCTGTAACTGCAAATGATTGGTTGTGGAAAGCACGCTATCTTCCAGGGAAGCTTGTTCACCATTACTGAACTTCTCACAGAGGTACCCGCTGGCTTAGGAGCCCTAAGGCTTCCCAGAATCCAGCTTGGAAACCACTGCCCTAAGGTAAGGTAATGAAATGAAATGATCACCTCAACATCTGGCAACACGATTCGGACAAACATACCAGCTTCTGATGAAAACACTGTTCAGCCATTACCAAGGTGCACCACAAGACAACTGAGCATGCAGTGCTTAGAGGAAGAAAGAGAGACAGACCTTGCCATCAACCTCAGCAGGACCAGCAGTAGAGGTCTCCTGGGAGGACGGTGCCAAAGCACCAGGAGGCTTAGTGGACTAAAGAAAGCAAGAAGGGCAGAAAATGACATCAGCATCACTCGTCTGTTTATTTCAGCTCAACCTCTTTGATTCCTCTCAGTGGCTGCCTTTCAGAAGATGGTATGCACTTTTTAATTTTGTTAACAGAACTTCCAAAAGCCCCTGAGCAAGGGAGCCTTTTGGTAATTACCACAAAGACCTGCTTGGGTTTGTTTAAAAAAAAAAAAAATCCTTCCAAGCGTACCTTCAGTTTTACTTAGGACATCAGGCACACACACTCACCTTGTCTCGTGACCCAGCAGGAGGCAGCTCCCTAGCTAACCTATTCCGCCTCTGCTCCTTTAAAAAAAAAAAAAAAAAAAAAGGCACTTGAAAGCCTTGATTAGAAATAGACACGCCGGTACATTCAAGTCTTAATGCCTCAGGGGCAGTGACCTAAACTGTAGAGACTGATAGCAGTGACATGGTATCAGTCACGGAGAATAAGTCTCCACGAAAGGTGAAGTAGCTACACCTGACTTGCAAACTGAAAGTCATTGCACTGATGCATTGCAATTACAATGGATGAGAATGACTTTTGGCAGTCAGCATTCAAGAACCAAGACAACAAAAAGCCTTGGATCCAATGTTTAGCAATGCTAGTGCATGTCCCCTCCTCTCTGATAGGAGACCATAGCCCACTGGCGGAGCACACACTTTGTACACAGGAGGTCTCCCGGTCAATCCCTGCATCTCCAGCTTGAGAGGATGTCAGGTAGCATGGCTCGGAAAGCCTTCCTCCTAGGGCATTGGAGTTCAATTGAACTAGATAGACCAATGGTTTAATTCAGTGGCCTGGTTCACACATAACACTAACCCATGGTTTATTTAACCCAGTTTGTTGCCTTACCCAGGATTCATCTGGCAGACTATTAAAAAAAATACGGTTTGTTTTCTCAATCCCTGGGTTGTTTGTTTCCCGCCACCTTCATCCGCTTCCTCCCTGTATCCCAAATGCTTTTGTGGCAATGTAGTACTGGCATGTAGAGTGGCTGGTGTTTTTTTTAACTGCTCTTGCCCATCACCTCTGTAGCCTGGCATAACAACCCATGAACAACCCACGGTTCTGGGTTTGCATGTAATGACATCCCATGATTTAAATAACCCAGAGTTCACAACCCAACAACAATAGGCTGTCTTTCTGGGTTGTTTGTGGTTAACAAACCATGGTTTGTTGGTGTGGCTTGGTTCACGCAGCACAACAACCCAGAATTCAACAACCTATATCATGGGTTAGCGTTATGTGCGAACCAGTATGAAGGCAGCTTCAAGCCACAGAAAAAGGACAGCTGTGATGTCCCCTCTTTCCAGATATGCCTATTTGATTCTCTTAGCAAAGTGGTTGAGTTGCTTCTTCCTACATCTACACTCAGATGACGACATTGGCAGGTGTTGGTACCACAAGTATTGTTATTGGAACGAAGTGTAAATGCTCAGATATATACGCTTCTATATCCAGTATGAGGTGTGGGAAAGCTACTGGGTGACATTGCACAATAACCACTCCTATCACCAAACCTTTGAACTCAAAGATATATAGCTACCTAGCATACTTCTGCCGCTATGCTATTTCTGATTTTTAAGATCAACAGAACACTTAATTATGGCAGCAGCACAGTCAATTTGGTAGTGATACACTCCAAGTATTTAGAGGCAAAGGAGATGGTGGAGTGTCCAACAGAACAGACAAGCTACAAGCAATATAGTGCTAGGGCAGAACAGAAGAAAGGGGAAGTCATTTGCCAAATAAGGACAAAGCATCAGCTGGCTTCTTTGGTTCATGGTTTTTAATTCAGAATACCAGGTTAGACAAAGCCTGGACACACCCGCTTGTAAATATAAGAGAACCTGTAGGTTCACAGGCAGCATCTCTCTAATTACTAAATGCTAGAGACAAGACATTGGATGTCTGTCCTCATCTTCCCCAGCTTATGAGCTTCTTAAGCTATATGGCTGGTCTCTTTGAGAGTGTACAATGCTAAATGGATCTTTAGCCTATACAGTCATGCCTTGGATTGAGAGCATAATTCGTTCCGGAAACGTGCTTGTAATCCAAAACACTCTTATATCAAAACGAAATCCCCCCCAAAAAAATTTGTACAGAGATTTTTCATTTAAGCCGTACTACAGTACTTGTATTGCAAGACGTCGCTTGTATATCAAGTCAAAAAATTTAATAAATATTTAAACATTTGCTTGTCTTGCAAAATGCTCTCAAACCAAGTTACTTGCAATCCAAGGTATTACTGTACCAGGTAATGTAATTATTTTGGTTTTGAGTTGGTACTCATCAAGCACAGAACGAAGAGTCTTAATTCATACTAAGCTGCTGACATGAAAATCTGATCATTTCAGTAAGATAAGACTGCAAAATAGAACATATCTATGCACAAGATGACAGACCCACTCATAATTAACAGAGAAAAAAATACTTAAGAGGATGAGTTTCTTCCCTTACCTCTATGTTGTTGTTTATTAGCCCACAGGCATCTGCAAAATCTGGATGTTTGGTGTTGATATAGGCCAACTCAATGGCTACCAAATTGTGAACCTACAAGAAAGAAGGAGAAAATCATTCAAAGTTCAACATTTTATCCCATTAAATCCACTATGGCTAGGGCTGACAGAAATTAGAATCAGAGAATCATAGAAAAGTAGAGTTGGAAGGGGCCTACCAGGCCATTGAGTCCAACCCCCTGCACAATGCAGGAATCCAGGTCAAAGCATCCCTGACAGATGTCTATCCAGCTGCACCTTGAATGCCTCCAGAGTGGGAGAGCCCACCACCTCCATAGGTAGTTGATTCCATTGTCTTATTGCTCTGACAGTCAGGAAATTTTTCCTGATGTTTAGGTGGAATCTAGGTTCCTGTAACTTGAGCCCATTATTCCGTGTCCTGCAAACTGGGATGATCGAGAAGAGATCCTGGTCCTCCTCTGTGTGACATCCCTTCAAGTACTGGAAGAGTGCGATCATATCTCCCCTCAGTCTCCTCTTCTGAAGGCTAAACATGCCCAGTTCTTTCAGTCTCTCCTCATAGGGCCTTGTTTCCAGTCCCTTTATCATCCTTGTTGCCCTCCTCTGAACCCTCTGCAATTTGTCTACGTCCTTCTTAAAGTGTGGTGCCCAGAACTGGACGCAGTACTCAAGAGGAGGCCTAACCAGTGCTGAGTAAAGGGGAATTATCACTTCCCGCGATTTGGAAGCTATACTTCTATTAATGCAGTCCCAAAATTGCATTTGCCTTCTTTGCAGCCACATCGCATTGCTGGCTCATATTCAGTTTGTGATCTACCACAATTCCAAGATCCTTCTCACTTGTAGTATTGTTGAGCCAAGTGTCCCCCATTCTGAACTCTGCATTTGGTTTCCTCTCCCTAGGTGCAGCACTTGGCATTTATCCCTATTAAATTTCATTCTGTTGTTTTCAGGCCCAGCGCTCCAGCCTATCGAGGTCACTTTGAATTTTGTTTCTGTCTTCCAGAGTATTAGCTGTTTCACCCAACTTTGTGTCAATCTGCAAATTTGATAAGCATTCCCTGTACCAAAACATCTGGAATTGTAAGCCAAAACATCTGGAGGGCCACAAGTTGCCCACCCCTGTCCTAAATTTACTAGCTGAAATGCAGTGTATATATACTGCTTCCTTTTGGGGAGCTAGCACCAATCAGGCACGTAGAGCTGAGGAAAGGGAGACTAGAGGACCTGCTGCTGCAAGGAAATCGTGCCCTAATTATTAATAGTGGCCCCTCCACTGACTGGCTTGGGCAGTCAAGATGTTTTTATTTCAACAGGCTTTTAATGGGTTTTAACTGAATGTTAACTTTCCTAGCTGCTTTAATTTTGTTTGTTTTTATAGTTTATACTGTTCTCAATTTTTATTGTAGCAGCATTGTGTTTTGAATGTTGTGAACCATCTTGGGGGCCTTTATGGCGACTGAAAGGTGGTACAGAAATGTTCTTATAAATAAATTAAAAAGGTAAAAGTGCAATCCGAGGCATGTTTACTCAGAAGTAAGGCCCAGAGTTCAATGGTGTTTACTCCCAAGTAGATGTAGACAGGATTGCAGCCTAAACTCCTCCAAGCTCCAGCCCAGCTTCACCTATGGAAGGAGCAGGTCCTCGGTGAAATTCCAGTTTCAGCTGCAAATCTATTATGCTGATCACCAAAAATGACTATCAACCATCAGCTCATTTTGGTACGTACCAGCCAGATCCTTGTCACCAGTACTATTGTCATTAGATTCATCTTATCGTGCATTCAAAGGAACACACGATGGCACACAGCAACCTTCATAGTAATTACCATTTCATTTGTAATTGGTAGCCTTCGACGTAAAAGACCGGTTACAACCTCAACAATTGCATCGTGGAGTTTAGGAAATCTCAGCAATTCCTGAATAGAAGCAAAACAAGGAAAGGTTTGTTTTCTGAAGCTACAAGGAAAAAAAATTACATTATCGAACTGACTAACCCATAGTCTATAATAGGAACGAATTTTGCAAAAAGACAAACAATGGATAGCAAGAAATCCTCTCCAGGCATTACTGATTTCCAGAGAACTGAGTATTCTGCAATCTGCGTTAAGAAAAAACAAATTAGTCAAAGAAAATCCTGGTTGGAGGTCATAAATTAAAACTCAAAGCTACAGATGAATTTTGGGTGGCAGAACGAAAGAATGTGCAAAACTGAGAAATCCTAATCCATCAGATCTAAGTACATGTCCTTAGTCCATCAAAGCTCAGGCTGCTCTCTTGCACGGTGCAAAATCCAGATGCTCGTAGATGGTAAACAGCACAGGGTACTGAGGACTTGTGTAAGGTGTTTCCAGACCACACTGGTCTTCACAAATGACACGGCTCCCGCAGACCAGCACAGGCTGTGCAGTGCACCCAAATGGCCCCTTAGGGGTCATCCTTAATTTGAGGCACTCTCTTCACTCCTGCTTGTACACTACAGCACCAAGGCAAGAACTCAAAAAGTCAACAACCTGGAGCCCTTTTCAGAGAGACCCGGTCGTTACACAGGTTTTTAATACAGTGGCACTCCCCCTGCCCCCCAACGGAAGCAACCAATTGGGCATTAGAAGCCTGGGTACTTCTGAAGTTCTGATCCCCTTCCTCCCATTTCTGCTCTGTATTGCTAGCTGTGGGATTGCTAAGGGACCCAAACAGGGAGTCTTCTGTGTGGGACAGAAAGGGGCATGGGAAACTGTTCTGCAAAGCCTATACCAAATTGAACAAACCAGGGGAGCATACATGCCTCTGAGTTTCTGCATATGCGTACACACAAGCTACACAAAGTATTTGCTTGTATGCCTATAATACAAGAATGCAGATGTGTGCACACAAACCTCCATGAGTTCACATTAGCGTTAGGAAGTTGCACCATTTAAACCAGGCCGGCCCCTAACCAGAAGGGCTCCTTTATCCATAAGGACACTCCAAACATGATGCATTACTTTGACAGTCTCAGCACAGTGTTTCCTATTGTCTAGGATAATTTCACACCCTGTAACATAAAGCTCCCCCTTTCACACCCTGTGACATAAAGCTCCCCCTTTCACCTGTGTACTGTAATTGCTACAATGCTGAATAATCCGCTGCATTTCTTCATGGACAAGCTCCACGCATCGCAAGCTGGGCTCTTCCAAACGTTTGATTTGCCTCTTTACTAGCAGCTCAAATGACACTTCAGGCACAAACAAGGCAGGACGGGGACCCTAGTCAAACCACAAGGAAACAGATTCAGTTTTATTTCATTGTAATGGAAATCACCATGGCATTGTCCACTCCCTCGGGAAGCACCAAGTAGTAAATTTGACAAGTAATGCAACCCCACCCACCATGGAGCACGGGTTAAAAAATGGGCACAACATCTTAACAGAAAGTTAAAGGATAATACCTACAGTAGCATTTCTAATGGCCGTCAAGATGTCAATGGTGTTGAGGCCACCTAGTGGATCAACGGATTCTAAGGTACGCCCAAAGGTTTCATGAAAAATGTAGCAAATCCTAGCTCCACCACACCTAGAGAATGAAAAAAAGGAATTGTGATACAGTACATACATACATTCATTCATTCCATTTCTATACTGCCCAATAGTCAAAGCTCTCTAGGCGGTTTACAAAGATTAAAACCCTAAAAATACAATATAATAACATAATATAAAACCATTTACATTCAAAAAATATAAAACAATTTTAAACAATCAACAATAAAATCGCAGGACCCATTAAAACCTTATCATTCCATGGTCAGGGAGCCTCCACTGAGAAGGCCCTCTTCCTTTGTTGCCATCCTCTCAACCTCTCTCAGAGGAGGAGAACAGGGAAGCTAAATCATATTTCCTATATTTGAGTTCAATGGAAAAGGCAGAAAAAATCAATTTGACTTGTAGAAGCATTACTATTAAATATACTTTCCTCCATCATCAATGGCAACTAGACTCTAAAACAGAACTTGTACTTACAGTTCCGAAGTCTCTATGTATTTTGCTGTCCCTTCAATGGTGTTGCAATATTCGGTGGCAAACTTGGTAATAAGCTGTAATAACGTGGCACTCTTGTCATCTACAGGCTCCCCGTAGCTGTTCAGCAGAGCCTGGTATTGAGCAGCTAGAACATTGATTCTGGTTTTCAGTTCTGGTAAGCAATCCCTGATGTGATGCATTAGTAGCCTAAAAGCAGAGTTTGGGAACAAAGAGTACTTTTAGAAGGCCAATGTAAACATACAGTCCACTTCGTTTTCATTCACACATTTTGATTGTTAAACAACCATTATTTCCACCTAAACAAGTGGGATTCTCTCACAGCAGTAACTTACTATACACTGAAATGCCTAACATTTCAGGATCCTATGATGCTGCTGTCTGAAAAGTCCACACAACTAACATTTATTTATTTATTTATTTATTATATTTATATCCCGCCTTTTTCCCTGCAAGGAACCCAAGGCGGCTTACATAATCCTCCTCTCCATTTGATCCTCACAACGACCCTGTGAGGTAGGTGAGGCTGAGAGTCAGTGACTGGCCCAAAGTCACCCAGTGAGCTTCGTGGCCGAGTGGGGACTAGAACCCGGATCTCCCGAGTCCCAGTTGAACACTCTCACCACTACACCGCACTGGCTCTCACATTATAGGGGTTTTTAAAAGAAAGATGGATGAAGCTTTGGTAATTGAGGGCTGCTGGCTAGACAGCAACAGGACAATTCAGAGTCCCAGCTCCAATCTCAGAAACTCGCTCCAAAGTCAGAGCTGGGACTCCAAATTCGGAGCGTACTCCCTCCGCACTCACAACTGGTGCAGAAAGCTGCGCCAGCTGCGGCTTCCAGGGGGCGGGGAGGAGTGAGGCTCCGCCGCCGGCATACGATGTATCCCGGCGGCGCCTCAGCCTGTCCTCCTCACAAGCAGGCACAAAAGACTTACCGGTAGATGGCCAAAATCGGCCATCTATGTCTTTTGCAGGGTGGGAGAAGGGCAGAGCCAACCTTCGCCTCCGTGCTCCTTCCGTCCTAGGAAGGATGCCCATAATCCTCAAAGCTTGGAGGGTTATGGGCAGCCACACTGGATCACACTGCCCAGAAACTTATTGTTTTAGGAATTTCTAGACCATCCTTCTTCCAAATGGATTTCGGCAAGCGTACAAGACATAAAAATTCAAAATTAGAATTATACTACAATAAGAACAACCCTCATTTAACCCTACTGCTAAGAGGCAAACAACTAATAAAACTACACCAGAAAAGAAGCCATGTTTTTAAATTAGGGGCAAACTTGATGTGATACAGGAAATCGGCAATTAGCAGCTGCATCTGGTTCCTTTGAAGAGGGAGGGGGAGGGGAAAGGTGTTTAATCCTTTTCCCCTCTTGCCCAATTTAAGCCACCTATTAGCAGCAGGTTTTAGCAGCTGACTGTGAAGCTAACAACAGCTTCAGGCAGAGTGTGATTTAGATCAGGGAAAGGACAGGGGCAAAGATAAAACATACTCACCCAGAGCACTACTCAAACGCAACCAGGTGCAGCTATTTTTTAATTAGTAGTAGTAGTAATACATCCATAGGAGATTCTAATTGCCAATTAACCATGCCACACGTAGTTTGGTTCTTATACTTCAAGGCATAAGGGAGGACTAGCAAAGCATGTGTTTGCAGCCTGAACTTCATTCTCATTACTATTGGGTTGGATCCAGATAACGCTGGATCAACTGCACGCTGCGACAGTGAACTTCCCCGTCCCCTCGTTCTCACGGTAGCCCCTCCAGCCCCCTGGAAATGCTACACAGAGGGTATGTTTGCATGACGCGGGAACCGCGGGGAAGCAGAAGTCCCCCGCGGTTCCCGTGTCGTGCGAACGCCGACCGGGGGCGCCCCCACGGGACAGCCGCGCGCAGGACGCACGCAAAGTGACCATAGTCGGTAGAGGGGTAAGCCCCTACCGCGTGTGGACACCCTGCTGTGCGAACAGCGGGCGGCTATCCCGCGGGGGCTGCACAGAGGTGGCTGCTCCATCCTGTAGGGGCAAACGGCCCCTCTGGGCATCCCTAGCCCCCGCCCCCTATCGCCGGGAGGCCCGCACTGCGGTGCAGGGACTGCTGGCTCCACCAGGGTCCGCCCACGCGCGCGGGGCGCAGGTCGTCTGCGGCGCACCGCCAAACCCCGCAGCTCGCCCCGTGGTGCCTCCCCCGCCTGCAGCCTGGGTCGTGCAAACCGGCCCAGAGACCCTGCTGATTGGTGTGAGCTGGGGGAGGGGTGTCCGCAAGCGGAGCCCTTCCTCTCGCGGAAGGTCCCTTCCCCTTGCAGGAGGCAGAGCCTGGATCCAACCTACTGAGTGCTATTTTTCTTGGTAGAAAGGTGGGGTACAAATAAAGTAAATTCAAATATTTAATTTGAATAAGCAGTGTGAGTAATGCAGTTCATAGACAACAGCCACGTTGGCACGTCATGCTAAGCCACCCTGCGAATAAGCAGTGTGGGTTGTTTGTGGAACAGCCCACGGTGCGCCCGACAGACAATCAGGCGAACCATGGCTTGTTCTCCCCCCTCCTTCCCCCTCGGTCCTCCAGCCAGTCTGGTTCTTCCAGACAATCAGGCAGAACCCATCTTGTCTCCCCCTCCCAACTGCGATCTCTACCTCTTTTCATTCACCACCCTTTGGGGGAGGAGCCTCAAAAATGAACAATTGGGCTCATTTTTGTTTTTGTTTTCTTTGGCCCCAGAAAATTGTGCAATTGTGTTCGTAGCGGTGTGGGTACATGGAAATTGACACGGCGAGACTGCATACAGGCTAATTTGCACAGGGTTGCCACGGACTAATTGCCGAGTTGTCGACTGAAAAGCACCAAAAAGTGGGGGGGAAACAGCAAAAGTAGGTGCACCAAAGGGGGGGGGATGATAATATCTCCCACATAGCTATGTAACCCTCTTGATTTTAAGTGTTGTACTGACACTTCTTAGTGCCCTGCACCTTTCAACACTTCCCCGAGTCTCCAGCTACTCCAGAAAGAGGAGATGTTAACTCCCCCACTTTTCGCAACTCCTTTCGGAGTACTTACTGCTGTGGTTCCATGACATTACTGAAAAAAACAAATGCAGAAATATATACAAATTTAATGGCTGGGACGTAAATGGAGGGAAATTCTGCGTAAATTTAAGGGCTGGGAAGTAAATGGAGGGGAAATTAGCACACCTGCAGTAACAGAGCAGTTAATGCAGGTGTGCAAATTTCCCCTCCATTTATTTCCTAGCCCTTAAATTTACGCAGAATTTCCCTCCATTTACATCCCAGCCATTAAATTTGCATATATGTTCCAGTCCAAAAAATTGTGCAAACATTTCCAACACTTAAAAAAAAAAAAAAAAAAACCTTATAGGTGGCAGACTGGGATGGAGCAAATAGGGTCCCAGCACCAGTGGTCCTTACACCCACCCCACTATGGGCTCCCATTTACTCCGTCCCATTCAGCCACCTTCTCAGGGTTTGTTTTGTTTTGGGGGGTTTTTTGGAACTGTCAAGGACCCGCATTAACCGCAACAGTTAGTGCTCTGAAAAGGAGCTGTGAAAAGGGTGGAGAGCCAATACCTCCCATTTCTGGAGACTCAGGGAAGTGTTGAAAAGGTGGAGGGCATTGAGAAGTATCAGTTCAACACTTAAAAGTGACAGGATCTCATTGCCAGGGGGGAAAGAGTATCCCCCACACCCTTTTGATGCACCAACTTTTGCCGCTTTTTCCCCAATTGGCCCCTGGCAACTGTGCACAAATTAGCCTATATGCAGTCTCACCTTGTCAGTTTCCATTTATGTTACCTACTCCACTTCACCTCCTTTGACAGCTGAAACATACGAGGAAATTGACCACTTAAGACCACATGTAGGACAGCCTCAAGAGCACACTTGTGAAAGACTGACAATAATAATAATAATTTTAAAAAGTATGAACATTGTACAATTCTGTGTGGCCAATTTTTTTTTAAAAAAAAGAGTGGCAAACCAGTGATGGTCGCTCTAAAGTTCCGCTTCGGCATCAGTGGAGGGGCTGTCACTGGTGGCAGCAAGGGCAATATCACAAAGAGCAGCAGGATTTTTTGCCGCTCTTGCCAAGCAGCCCACTAGCTGATCCCTGCAACGTATAATGAAATTGCTCTCCCGGGTTCAGACGACACGACAACCCACTGTGGATCAAACAAACGCTAGAACAAGTCAAGGGTTGTCAGGGTGGCTTGTTGCTGAAAAAAAATCCACCCTGTGGGAAGCGGTCTAGGTTCAGACAACACAACAACCCATCGTACCTAGTTACCCACAATGGGTTGTCATATCATGCAAACCCAGTCAATAAGGAGGCAGACTTTAATTTACAAGGATACTACTGTCATTAAGTAAGCTGGAGATTGGGTCGTTATGATCAGATGACATTTGATGAACCAGGACAATTATCTTGAAATATACCACTCAACCAGCACAATCTAGAATACCATTCAAAATTCAACATTGTAAACAATGGGTAGTATCCAACAATGTCATTTCGCTAATGTAAATTACATTGCGCTAGCATATGGGACCTCTAGCACAACAGACCTCTAGCATAACACCAACAGTGTGAGCTTGTGCAATGGGTTTTCTTGAGAATCCCATCACACAAGCTAATGCTATTGCGCTAGAGGTCCCTTACGGTAGCACAATGTAATTTGTATTTGGGGGATATCATCATCATCATCATCATCATATTTATTTGTATCCCACCTTTCTCCCAACACTGGGACCCAAGCCGGCTCATTGTTGGAAACTTCCCAATAGTCAGCCGTCCATTCTACAGTTAGCATCTCTAAACAGGCCAAGGAAGAATGAAATAATCTAGCTAGCAGAAAAGGTTGAGCACGTGTACCAAATCATCTGACCCCTCACAAATAATTGCTAGCTTTCCATTCATTCCCTGTGCATACGAGACTCAAAACTGTAGAAAAATTGAAAGTGTCAGGATGTTTCTACTCATCTGTCCCTTAAATACCAGCTTCACCAGCAAATGCAAAACTATTGCAATACAAGTGGGATGAGCCAGAAACTTGCAGTTCAGAATCTAAGCAAATTCTTGTACCTGTTGAGTGTTCTAGCAAGGTACTTTGTTCCATTCCGGTTGGCTAGAGAGGGATACTTCTTCTGGAGAAAAGCATATTCATCACGAATCGAATCAACCACACTCTTCTTATTGTTAATATCTAATTGACTCCTAAAAGTTAAGAGTCCAAATTAGCAAATGATTATGCATGCTGTAATATAATACTTTATGCTTCACATTTCATTCATTGGACTGCCATCGAACAGTGGCCTTTATTTTATTGATTGATTAACATTATATACCGCCTTATTTGCTGAAAAGCCATCAAGGCTTTCAAGTGGTGTTTAATCTAGATTCCATTTCATATTCTCTTGCTGCTAAAATTTGGTTCACGTGTTCTTCTGGCTTGGAAGGGGCAGTCCCAATACGCCATTATTGCTTTGAAAATATCACAATGTTGTTTCTAAACCAGCTGATTATCACATGGCACAGGGGTAGGCAATCTTGTTCCCTCCAGATGTCCTATATGCCCCATCCAGCATAGCCAAAGATCAGGGATTATGGGAGTTGTAATCCAAACATATGGAGAGCATCCTGAGTCATAGCACATAAGGTTGGCTGGTCAGTCAGCCATTACTGATAGACTAAGCATGAAACTCCTACTAATGTAGAAGCTGCAAGTGTGATCTACAAACTGGGAGGAGGCACAGGGCCCCAACTCTGTGCTTTCTCCAATTTCATCTGTTGTTGCCTCCACAGGAAGCCGCAATTTGCCCAGGCCTTTCCATTGCACCAGACCTAGAAGCATGCCTGTTAATTAAGAATGATCCCAGAAGAGTTTGGGAACCAAGCGTTCTGGTTACTGAAGTAATTCTACCCCCTCTACATGGCAAGATACATGAGAATTAAATGGTGGTTTTCAGAAAAGGAATGTTTTAAAAATCAAATTCTCATGCCACCCCAGACTCACCTATTCACCACACCAATGATGCCAAGTTTAACAGGTATCACTCTTCCCATAAGTACATCCATTGCATCAGTGCCAGCATCCATGAGGTCCAGCTTTGTGATAACAGCAAGGGTGCGCCGCCCTATCAGAGCGGCAGAAAAACAGTCATTTTACATTAAACTGGTCATGTATTAACTTTTCATGCCTAGGAAATAGCTACCCAAAGTAAAAAAAAGGAAAGGTGAAAGGTTGCCCACTGAACAAGGCCATGCAGGAGAAGGGAAATTCACCATGAAAATCTTATTCATTCTCAGGTTCACTGAAAGTTATGCTGTTGCACTGAATATATACATATATATATAGAGAGAGAGATGCTTCTTTCATCTCTCATATATAGAGAGAGACATTTCAAATCCCCTACCTCTGTCAGCAAGACAAATGCTTCCTATAAACCCCAAGTCTTTCAGGACTGCCCATGATTTGTTGTTGGGTTAACTCTGGGTTGTTTAGCCCATAAACAACCCAGACTTTCTGGGCTCGCACGTCACAAAGCAACCCAGAAACAGGGGTGCTCCTGAATTGTTAATTAACAGCAGAAACAATGAGCGCACAGCTTGCGCACTCCAATCATCCCTGCAATTCCTGGGTTAAACAACCCAGGAATTGCCACCGTGACATGCAAACTGGGTCAGTTTGGAACTCTAGCTAAGTGTCAGTTAACAAGGCAGGATAATAAGCCGGGGCGGGGGAGGGAGGGGAGTGCTTGGCCCAATGCAAGTTCCCAGCTCCGTAAATTATGGTTTAAGAAGCCTGGAACCATTGTCCTAACTGGGTCAATGACTTACATAGTCGTTTTTATTAATTTAATAGGAGGTGGCCCAGACTTGCCTTTAGCCTGAAAGCCTTCAGTTAGGAATTCATTCAAAGGCATCTTGCCATTTTAATTATACAAGTTACAACTGCAAGATACGCTTTCTTCAAATACAAGAGTTGCAATTTCTAAGAATAGGTGCTACTACAAGATAATAGTTAGACCATCAACTATGATAAGAGAATGTTTCCTGGAGAGGGGGGGGGGAGAGGGAGAGAGAGAGAGAGAGAGAGAGAGAAAGAGAAGACAGACAAGCTGGAATCTGTGCTCTTTCTACTTACCATCTGGATCCACCTCTCGTGCTATTTTAAGTGCCTCGGAGGTGGCCATGTCCGTATTGGCAGCAGTGACTGCCAAAATAATTGAATTTGGGTTACTAATGAACCTAAGGATTAGCTCTCGGATCTGAAGTTCAATATCCTTTGGTTGATCACCCACAGGTACCTATAAGAAAATAAGCAAGTGACATCTGGATGAACTTCCTTCTTTAAAACACACCTATTGTGTGTTTGAACAGCAATTCATAACCAGCCAGGCTTCTTAAAGTACAATATCTAAGGCATTCCCAGGAAGAAGAGAACAGGAAGCCAACAGGGGAACCTAAACCACGGGAATAACTTGGGGGGAAATGTAGCTGCTTGGCTCCCCTACTTCCAGCTAGTACTTAATAAGGGGCAGCCAATTAGCAACAAGAAAGAAAGACAAAACTATCAACAGAGTACACTGCAGGGTGATGGGGCAGCAGGGGGTGGGGGGGGGAAATTGAGGGAAGGACCCTTGGGAACTTCAGTAAGAAACATCTGCTACACACTGGGCCAGTTCGCGTGACACGGCTGGCTCACCATGAGTTATTTAACACAGGATGAGCCATGGTGCGTGCCAGGCTACATTATGAATACACCACCCCAAGTGGAGGTTGCCATGTCATATGAACACGGTTAAACAACCCACACATAACCCTACAACAAACCGAGGGTTATACACGTGTCATTTAACCGTTAAATAACCCTTGGTGGCCAGGTTCACACGACACGGCAATCCCCACTCAGGCCTGCATATTCAAAATGTCACCCCATGGCTCATTGTGGGTTAAACAACCACCAATGAGCCCAGCGTGTTGTGTGAACCAGACACACAACAGTAAATCACTGTCTTATGTATATTTCAACCTTTGCAAAACATAAAACTTTCAATTATGTATATAAAAGTATATATATATTCCTTCTTACCTTTGTCATTCCTGGCAAATCTACAAGGGTCAGGTTGACAACATTTGGTGAAAAAATCTTTAGATGAATAGGTTCAGGGCTGATCCCCTAGAAAGCCATGGAAAAAGTAACCAAAATAATTTCTACCAGACTTTTTTGCTCAACCGCAACATTTAGAAAACTAACAGCCATTGAATCCATAACCTTTGAATCTAGGCTATAAAATTTGGGTGTGTCTATAATCTGGCTTCGGGCTCAATTCAGGTTTCTACATCTGATGCCTTTCTTAGCTCAGCCATTTCAGCTATTTTCTCCTAGATGTGGCTGGCAGAATGTCTGCTTTTCTTTAATTGAAGATTTATAGAACAAGGCAATGGTCTTCCAGGGTGGCTTTGCATAATCTGTGCAAGATTTTCCCACGCTGCAGCCTTGGATATTATGAACAGCAATATCTACGGTAGATTCTGCCTCTGGAGAGGGAAACTTGAAAATCTAGATAAGTGTGACTTAACAAAAACTAGCAATAACATGACTATTTCCCAATTATGGCATCCAGATCCTATGCAGAAATAATTACCATTTGAAGTATGTACCAAGCACAGAGACCCACCTTATTATTTCCTGAAATTCTTTCAGTTTCACTTTCTATTTCTTGTCTAATTTCATCAAAGTCTGTGTAGAGCTGAAATTTTAAAGGGAAAAAAAAAGCTGAAAACCTACCATGAGTGGCTTTACTTACACAAGCCATCTAGAGAGCTATTTTTCCTGCCAAGACGCAAGGGGGCAGGTTAGCAGAGGGAATTTGTATTTATTTTTTGACCACCTTTAAGAGTAGAACCCTCTTATACAGTTGTATGCACAAATGCGCAAGCTTTGTGCATAATTTGAAATCTCTCTCTCTCTCTCTCTCTCTCACACACACACACACACACACACACACACACACACACCCCTATGCATGTTAATAGCTTTACAGTAAAAATTACCTTGTTTTTGGTGTGTAGAAATTTCCCCCATTCTTCAGTATCAATCCCTGGAAAGAAACAGTCACAGTATGAGATGAGAAGCGAGGCAACACAAACAAATGTTCTCGGTTTCAAATACCATTCCTTCACTGAGTTTTTCTATCCTCAACATTTCATGATGAAAACTAAAAACAAGCATTTAAGCAACATTAGTCAAATGAACCAAGCGTCTTTCCCCCTCAATATTTATGAATATCTTCTGTTCTATCTATCATTGCTTATGCTAACAACACAATCTGTTCTAAAACTGGGGACTAGCATAGATTGCTTATTGAGCCAGTGTGGCGTAGTGGTGAGAGTGTTGGACTGGGACTTGGGAGATCCAGGTTCTAGTCACTGCTCAGCCATGAAGCTCACTGAGTGACTTTGGGCCAGTCACTGACTCTCAGCCTAACCTACCTCACAGGGTTGTTGTGAGGATAAAATGGAGAGAAGGAGGAGGATTATGTGAGCCGCCTTGGGTTCCTTGAAGGAAAAAAGGCAGGGTATAAATATAATGAATAAAATAAAATAAATAAATTATTATACCCCGAAAAGGGCAGGGTATAAATATAATGAATACCTAAATAAAATAAATAAATAATTTTATTTTAATAAATAAAAATAAAGACTAATTATTGCTTAGTCTTGGAACAGGCTAGTTCCAAGACTAAGCACCTTTTTTTCTGGATCGCTGTATTTCCATCCCATTTTTGACCAGAGTCCCAGGAGTGGCTACAGAGTGAGTGTGTCTCTGCATGTACGTACACACACTCGTCATTGTGTACAATGGTTCTAATCCAACTAGAATTCTACTGAAATCAATGGAACTAATCCTGCCTAGGGTGCTGCCACACAAATGTGTTATTGTGCAATCACCCTGTCTTGTTCACAGAATTTTTACAGGGAGTCCAGACGACATCTTCAATTTGCAACCCTCCCATTTTCCCACTGCTTCTTCCCGTCATTTTCTTACCAGAAAAAATCCATTGAGGAAAAGATGGAATAGCTGCACAAGGCGGGATATAAATGTAACAAATAAATAATATATATAAATAATGCCTTTTGACTGGTAGTGCTAGGAGCCTCCACCCGGAAGGACCATAACTTTCATTGCTTTAAGTGGGACTTTGCCATGACTAAACTGCAGTTAAATATGAGCCACTGTGTATTATAAAACTAGCCATACAAGAGTAGCCCATTTTGTTGTGCTAATCTGTGGCCCAGAATGCTGTGTTCATCTACCATGAACAAAAACATACTGGAGTTTAAGCAGCCTCCTTCTATATGTGCAAAAGGGAACATCAGTATGCTTTTCAGGGGAGAGAAGGTGAAATTAAGAGACAAACATACAAAAGCATAAACTCTGAAAGCACAGAGTGGCTATCTAAGAAGATCCAGTTCTTATGCCAAGGGCTGTCATGCCATTCGGACCATCTTCATCAGTATGCCCAATTTTATTCACCATATTGGGCATACCCTTGGCTTACTGGGATATGGGTAGGGTGGCCAGAGGCAAAAGAGGACAGGGTTCCCTGTACCTTTAGAAGTTGTGTAGAAGTGGGAATCTCAGCAGGTGTGCCTTGCAGAACAACCTACACCTGCTGAAATTCCCTCTTCCACACAACTGGTTCAGGCATGGGGAGTCCCGTCCTTTTTTTTCCCACCCGGCCACCATAGATACAGGTCAGGGATCTGTCCTTCCTAGAAATGGAAGGTAGCAACTCTCGCCTTCAACTGCGTGATGACACATGCTAGTTGTGGCCTACTGTGAACATGCATTGTACTCATTCTGAGGTGGACCTCGGGTTCACGGGCAAGAAAACATGTAAGGAAGGTCCCCGACTCTGGATGTACGACTTTCTTTTAAAACAATTTCAGCTTAGGGGGCCAACTAGTTGGGTGGCCTGCAGGCTCGTTCCAAGACTAAGCACCTTTTTTTCTGGATCGCTGTCAGATGAAAGGTAGCTTTTTGCAGGCAGGGAAGGTGCACTGCTGTGCAGGCCCTGTGTCCTGGACCCCCTTCCCACACAGGTTGCAGCAACTTTCATCCCTGCAGCGTCAGGGGAGAGCTTTGGCAAAGTGTATCACCGAAGCACTCTTTCAGGAGGCACCATTCCTCCTGGAAAAACAGTGTCTCCTACATCCTCTTCCCTCCCCCTGCCCCAGTGATTAAGCAGAATTGGGAGTCCTTTCCACTAACTCCCATCATCCCTCACCATTGGCTATGCTGGCTAGGGCAGATGGGAGTTACAATCCAACATCTGAGGGCCACACATTGCCCACCCCTGCACTACAGCCACTAGAAGAGCAGGGCAGGAGAGTCACTAAACCCCCAAATTCTTTGCTATAGCTAAGTAGCAAAGAACTTTTCGATTCTATTGGTGAGCGGCCCACTGCATTATTACACCATCATGCAGTTTTCCAGTTCCAGTTATTATTAAAGAAAACTTATTTGAAATCAGTCACTCTCTCCGTTACATTATTTCCAAGAGACCTAACACTAGAGCAGATTTTAAAATTCAATTTGGTAAGAGAAGAACAATGACAGTTATGATAAAGCACCATACCGCAATTTAAAAAAAAGAAAGTTACATTTCTACATTACATTCTAATTTGACACAAAGGCAGAGAGAAGGAAAACAGCAAACTAAGCTAGCAGGCCCACCAAAAACCAGCTATTTAGCACAGCAGCCAGTGTATAAATGTGCAAATAAGGACAGCAGGCAGCGATAAAAGTGGCATGAAATGCTGGTGGCTAGAAGACATAAGCATGCAGTTTCTGTGTAGGGAGGGAAAAGAAGTGAACAGGAAACCTTTAGAAAGGTGCCTTGAATGTTTCCATGTTGCAGGGTCTGCAGTTAAAGAGAAACAGCATCAAAAGTTTAGTTATTCTTCTACAGAGGCTGGGTTGTCCGTCCATTCCCCCCCCCCCCCCACTTTCTAGACCATTTTGTGCTTTTTGTTATTGTTGTTAGTCCTGCAGGAATCACAATGTGCAAAAAGATATATGCGCCGATCGAGAAATCATTAATGCACAGTTAGTTTCCACCTAAAAGCCAGCCACAATTAAGTGGCATATATCATCTTCTTGTTACATGTGACTTAATTATGACTTAATACTCAAGCATGCAAATTACTTGATGCCTTTGCAATTACCAATTAGCTCCCTCAAATTACCTTAAATATTTCACTGTGAAGAATTTGTCAAAACTCACAACAAACATTTGCCTGAACCAAACGAAAAAGTGAGCAAGTTGGAATAGTCATCCCAAGAATGGAAAGTTTAAAATGGAACCATCAGTTTTATGGAAAACAGAAAAATCAAACAGTGGCCTGATTTGGGCGATCCTTTCAACTTCCTGGCACCGGCCGAGTCCGACTGCTCTGCATCTCAGATTGGAGGCAATGGCAAGGATGCCCTCTGAGTGTATTCCTCCAGGGGACGGGGCTTAGAGAGTAAGCCTGCCTGCTGGAGGAACCAGGGGAGGCTCTGTGGGGCGGGCTGGGGTGCCCCATGAGCTGGAGGTTCTGCACCCATACTTTAAAGTGTGTAGAGGCTATGTGTTGTGGCTCACGCTGGCTCAGCTTGTCTGAGCGTGGAAAGCTCAGCAGGGTCAGGCCTGGTTATTACTTGGATGGGAGACCCCTCCTCTAGTTTCCTGCACTGAGCAGGCATTGAGCAAGGCATCGATGGCCTTGTAGGCCCCTTCCAACTCTATGATCTATGAAATCTATCTAAGAGCCACGGTGCTTACAAAGAACAGGTTTGTGTGGGAAAAGAATGTTTGAAATCACTTAATTTATCTCAAACTAAGTTCCATAAGCTTTTGGACTTTTGTCTTATCTTTCAGAAACAGTATGATTTATATAAAACAGTGTTAAGCATTACACTTGAGCTCTTTATAATCCAAGACCTAATGCAGCCTTCCCAACCTGGTGCCCTCCAGATGTGTGGGAACTTCAACCCTCAGCATCCCCCAGCCAGCCATGGCTGGGGGATGCTGGAAGTTGTAGTCAAACACATCTGGAGGGCACCAGGTTGGGGAAGGCTGATCTAACCAGAGTCACAGTGGAAAGTTATCTTGCCAGCACTTTAATCTCACATTCCTCATGGCATTGTTCTCGTCTCTCGTCTCAAATTATTTTATTGCATTAGGAATGCCACATTGGCTTTGAGTCCAGAAGAGACAGGAAGAATACAAAATGTGTTCCTGACCACATGCTGCTGCCCCCAACCACCACCTGCAAGAAAATGAGCTATGAGAAGAGATTCTTAGCTCCCAGACCAATTTAAAAATTAATAAGGACAAACATTTCACAAAAGCTCTTTCAACTAGATTAGCAGAAAGGAGTTTGTTTCTTTTAAAAAAGCAAAATCAGAGATATTACACAGAGCTCATTACTCCACACAAGAGGCATAAAGCAGTTAATTGCATGATCCAACCAAACTAACAGAGGGAGACTTATTAATGCTTCCCCCTCCCCAAACTTACACACTTCCCACCAATATTAAAGGACCCGTAAAAATTATGCACAGTTATGGACTGCTTGCATTTGCTATAGTTACACAAGATCAGTGCTTGTTACCATACTAAGTAAATTGCATCTTTCTACTAAGAGACAACTACTACACTGTTATGTTTATTCCTTATTGGACTAGCCCTCTTTTTATGTTTTTCTTGCGGTAAATCCAGATAAAGATGGATGCCACATCTGGCAGCATTCAGTCCCCAAAGTATTCAACAGGGACACCGGTGGGGAGAGAAGAGCTTAAAGTCATGGAAGTTATGGACCTGTTTGGATACCATTTCCCATCACCCCTTGGGATTCACCCTGAGAAATTGGTTCTTGCTCAAGTGCTCCTCTCACACTTCTCCCCAGACACACAAGCACCACCACCAAAAAACCCCACACAAATCGCTTTTCTTCATGACAAGAGCAGAGGTCTAGGAACAAGAGGAATGCAAGGAATGAAATATATAAGCCTGTCGGCTAGGGATGTATGAGAATTTCGTTCACAAAACATGCACGTGTGCCCCGTTCGAAACTACAAACGTGAGTGCGAGCACAGGTCTGCTGAAAATATTCGCAAATTGTCGAACACAATTGTTCTTGTTCCCGATTCCCAGTGTGATTTATATAAATTTCCTAATGTGCGCTAATTTCCTCAGTAGACTGAATCAGCCCTGCTTTAGTCTAAAGAGGAATTTTGCGCAAATTTGGAAGGATTTGTGCAAATCTCCCTTTCAACTACTGCTCGATTTGCACAAGTTTCCCATTCACACAGAGCGAGCAGCAATCGCGAATGGGAATTGGGCACGAGACGGGCAGCGAGACAGTGTTCGGAGATCTCAAACATTGCTCATTCACCCATCCGAACCTGTCTCCTGCTTCTTCCTTGGGAGAGCCCCAACGGTAGGGGTGATAGAAAGAAGGAAGATCACATCCAAAGAGGCAATATATCTAGGCCAACACTTGTTAAAGCAACTTTGGAACCATTCTCCCCTTTTATTGCTGCTCTTCTTGGACTTAGAAGACCAGGAGAAATATATCGGTGGCAATCGATCCCTTACTCATCCTCTTCCTGCTCTTCTCTTCCCACCCTCCAAACAATAGGCAGCTGAGCATAGAGACCAACTCCCTGTTGCCACTTCCTATATGTTCACCACCAGGGTGGGGGAATAAGAGCCATTCCTTACTGCAGACAACCATGGAATCAATGCCATTGTCTTTCATCTGCCTTCATTAACAAATCAATGAATCCCGACAGACAGGTTTAAACTGCTGGTAATGCTATGGCTATCTCTGCCTGCCAGGCTTGTTCTTAGCTCCTCTAACAAGTCACTTTGTGACTTGTTTCTTTTTTCTCTCTGCCTTCAGCCGCCTTCTGGGGCCAAATTACTTGAAGGACCAACTTCACCTGTATCAGCCTGCCTGCACTTTAAGATCTGCAAGGGAGGCCCTTCTCATTTGCCCACCTGTGAGAGCAGTCAGGTGGGTGTCCACATGAGGGAGGGCCTTTTCCGCAGTGGCCCCACACCTCTGGAAGAAGTTGCCATTGTGGGTCTGCCAGGCCCCATCACTGCAGGTGTTTAAAAAGGCCCTGAATACATACTATTTTACTCTGGCCTTTGCTGGATATGTTTGCTACTGCTGCTCTTCTTATGGCTGTTTTCATTGCTGTTTTTATTGACCTAGTTCGCACAATACAACAACCCATTGTGTGTAACCAGCCACGGTGGGTTGTCGTATTGCCTGAACCCAGACCACTTCCCACGGGTAGCTTATTTTTCAGCAGCAAGCCACCCTGACAACCCATGACGTGTTCCAAGGGCTGTTTGATCCACGATGGGTTGTCATGCCATCCAGACCCAGGAGAGCAATTAAATTGTGGGTTGCGGGGATCCGCTAGTGAGCCACTCAGCAAGAGCGGCAAACCCCCCTGCCACTCTTTGTGATTTCACCCTTGCTGCTGCCAGTGATAGCCCCTCCATGGATGCCCAAGTGGAACTTTGGAGCAGCCATCACTGGTTCGCCACCATTCTTTCAGTCCCAGAAAATAGCACAAATGTGTTCATAATCTTTTTATTACTATTTTTGTCAGTCTTTTGCAAGTTGTGAGGATAAAATGGAGAGGAGGAGGAGGAGGATTACCATGTAAGCCGCCTTGGGTTCCTTGCAGGAAAAAAGGCGGGGTATAAATATAATAAATAAATAAATAAGTGCGCTCTTACGGTTGTCCAATATGTGGTCTTGCCTGGTCAATTTCCTTGTATGTTTCACCTATCAAAGGGAGCAGCTGAAGTGGAGTAGGTAACATACATGGAAATTGACAAGGTGAGAGTGTATATAGACTAATTGGCGCACTGGGATCTGGGAACAGGTTTGTGATATCCATACAAATGTGGAATTTGAGAGGGCGCTGACAAGATTCTCTTCGAATGGCTAACTAATTATTCAGAAAATGGCCTGACATTTTATGCTACTAGAATAAGTAGCACTAGTAATATTTCATGTATTTTCCAGTTTCACATAAAAACACAGAAGAGACAGCGTCCCTACTAAGAAGGTTTACATTCTACATTAAAAGGATGGGGCAGATACAGCGGAAAGTCCCAAGTTGTCCTTTACTTGAAGAAAGGGCAGATGTTACTGCAAATTTTGCTTCCTACTTACCACATACCAAAGAGATGTGTGTCCTAAGATTCAGAACAGTCAAGAGAAGAAGGGCTTTTAAAAAGCATAAGAAAATGCAATGGAAGCCAATTTATTTTAGCTAACTATTTCACCCAACTGCATTTTCCTCTGTAATTGCAGCAAGGGGGGTGAGGGGGGAATTCACACACAAGTAAGGCAAAAATAATAACAACAATAAATTCAATTTATAAGTCACTGTATAGCCAAGGCTCCCACAGCGACATAAATAATAAAAACAAATACAATAAAACCAGAAAGAATTTAAAGGCAGTAACAATACTTTAAAATAATTTTAAGAGGAAGCAGCCAAAACATGGAAAAGGATAATCTACTACCCTTTGACTGCTATCAAAACAGACAATTCCCCAAATCCCAGTTGTTAGGAGAGGCAGCTTTAGTAGGACATTTTTAATGACCTGACATCTTACTGTCAGCAGATGCTATTGGATTATTTGTGAATAATTCCTTTTCAAATAATCCAATATAAATCCTGCAAACAGACCGATATTCATTCCAGAGACTCAGCCAGATTTACACAGGGATACACATTCACAGAAATCTCTCCAGATACTTCACTTAACTGAAATGGCTCCTCCAAGTGGTGGCAAGTATTTTAATTTAATTACAAGGGTGGGAAATATTTGGGATCCACCTTTCATTATTTAAAGAAATCTAATGTTAAATTGCAGCATTTGAGGTATTCAAATTAAGAACAGTAGCTGGAAAAAGCACTTAAACGGCACACAGAACACCTTGTTTTAGTGTTTCTGTGATAATTAGCAAAAGGTTCAACACAATCTCCCTCCCCCACTACCACCATTAAAATCATCTATTTTCCCAGAGGGAGAAAGAAAATTCTCATGATCTCAAAAGACAATGTAGGCTATAGCTTTAATAAGCAGAGGGCATCGCCACGGCATAAGGACTAGTTAAGACAAGAGGCTGATCCCTCAAGAAGACATACACCCCTTTTCCAAAACAAAGAACTTCTAATACATTTTAAGAGACTGGTCATCAAAAGCTCCTAGTGGTTCCAAGGAAGCCTCTTGATTCTTTCAGAAATCTTTTGTTCAACTAGAAGCATGAATGCGTAATGTGTGTAGAAAAGAGCCTGTGGGACTGCACCTGTAACCCCATCCTCAACAATGCACGGATCCTCCCTGCCCCAAATTTGTGTGGTCATCTGAGGTGGAAATGCATGTACATCTTCCTTGGATCCTTGGAACGGTGCCCAATCAAGGATCTGAGGAAACCACCACGCATAGAGGTCTATGCACAAAGGCTTCCTTATCTCAGATGTTGAGGGCAGGGTTACAGGCATGACCCCACAGTTTCTGTCAACATACATTACCCCTTCAGGCAAGTGATGCATGATTGGCTGAGATTATTTAATACGCTTTATGGCAGAATGGGAATTTGAACCTGGATTTCCCTGTGCTCAGGCCTAGCCTGATAGTATACTGGTTCTCCATGAAGTTCCCAGTTATGAATTCACTAGGTCAAGTGCGGGCAGAGTTTAGACTTGCAAGATCTGATTTGGGTTATTCAGTGGAACCCTGAAGTCCATCAATCAGAGCTGGGTCCAAAATGGTGTCTGCATGGGCAGGTGGAGCCAGCTGTAAAGGTGGCTCAGGGAGTGGAGCCACTTATCTACAGTACTTCACTCCATGAGCCATACCACTGGGAAGCTCTGTAGAAGTACAACCTTCATCTGGGTTCCTATGAGATGGCTAGAAAACTATGGTGTTTGACGTATGTAGAAATATACAAGTAGAACGTAAGTCAGGGATGGGGAACGTGCAGCCCTCCAGCTGTTGTTGGACTGCAACTCTGATTATCCTTCACCATTGGCTATGTCAGCTAAGGCTAATGGGAGCTGTGGTCCTACAACATCTGGAGGGCTGCATATTCCCCACCACTGGCATAAGTGGAGGCAAGCAGCACGCACACTCCTATCAGAGAGCACTACTACTTCTCATCTGTAGCTTCAGCACCTGTGCCTTTAGCCAGTTCCCAACCTTCGTTCTCAGACTGTGCTGCATAACTGTTGTTTCTTCACACATACCTTCCATCAGCCCCTTCCGCTTAGCTATGGGGAAGTTGTGTGTCACGCACAATGCTCTTATAAGCCTCCCCCATTCAGAACATTCAAGGAAGGTCTTGCAACTATTTCCTAACCATGTACTCCCAATGAAGAAACATCTATCAGTCAATCTGGACCATAAATATAAGCAATCACCCTAAGAAAGGAAAGTTTGCCCAGTTACTGGAAAAATAATTTTCTCATGTCAAAATAATTATTTCATCAAGATGGATAGAAGAATAGCTACAGTAATGGTAAGTTAGATGTGAAAGCAATGGTTCTCAGTTCCTATGGATTGGGATTCTAATGGACTGGGGATCCGAAACCACAAATAACGCAGCAATCTACCTACATTTGTCTACTGCAATAGATCTAACATGCCATCTCCTTTGGCAATCCTGTTTTTATCCACTGATCTAGCTCCTGCCTACTTCTGCACTAGGCAGCCTTAGGGCGCAATCCTATGCAAGTTTAGACAGAAAAAAAGGCCTACAACTCCCAGCATGTCCCAGGCAGCATAGCTGTCTGGGGCATGCTGGGAGTTGCAGGCCCTTTTTTCTGTCTAAACTTGCATAGGATTGCACCTTTAGGCAAGCCACTAATCTTTCGACTTCTGCTTACCTCCCTACCTTTTACAACATAAGAATACTGCCATACCTTACAGGGCTGTTGTCAGGCGGATTGAGATATTGTATGTGAAACGCTTTGAAAACTCTAAAGCACTATTAAAATGCGAAGCATAATTGTGATGGCCCCCCCACTCCCACCCTATGAAGTCATAACCCTGGTAATACATACACAAACACTCACACCTCTTTTGATCTAAAATGGCTGAATACAGTGAACGAAGGTAGCTGCTGTACCAGTGAAGAGCGAGGACGCTTTTCGTCTAAGATTGTTGCACAGGCAGTACGAGTACATGTCAGTTGTGGTTTGTCACCGGGTTATCGAGAAGGAGAGAAATGTCAAAAGGACATAAGGCACGGCAGAGTCTCAAGTGATGGCTGTTTCTTCATTTGGCTTGACTGCATGAGGATGACACGTGATCAGCCGTTTCCTTTTAAGGATCAAATCCCATAAGGAGCAGCCCTTACCGTTTTCATCTCCGGCTGTTTTCCGACGATCCTCTGCCGAAACGTGCACCAGCTGCAGGATGAGGGGCCTTCGGGTGACAATCCCAGTGCCTCTTGGGAGCAGGTCTCTCCCCACCAGACTTTCCAGCACCGAACTTTTGCCACTGCTCTGGAAATGAAGAGAGACCAAGGAGTTAGATATTCATTCCACTATTCCAGTAACCTTAAACAAACGACAAGAGTTTGATGGCTCACAGATCCCAGGCAGGGGTCCCTCCAAAACACCATCCTTTCGAAAAGGTGGAATTGTCTACTGCAGCCTTCCCCAACCGGGTACCCTCCAGATGTTTTGGCCTACAACTCCCAGCATTCCTGACCAATGGCCATACTGGCTGGGGCTGATGGGACTTGAAATCCAAAATATCTGGAGGGCCCCGGATTGGGGAAGGCTGGTCTATTGCAACAGATTGAGACTGCCTGATCTCCTTTGGACAATTCCGCTTTCACCACACTTCACTTCAGTCAAACGCCCTGCACACGGGTGTCTAGCACATCGAGGGGAAACCTTTAACTTAGCTTTCTGCCAGGCATGCTGGCTTCCAACATGCAGGGAGGTTTCACATAGGGGAGCAGTTCGACGTTTATTTGAATGTAGGCCCTTCCTGACCTCATGACGTAGAAACCACTTCACAGGATCTCAGGCGGTTACTGCAACCTTCTAGACACGGCTGGGGAGCAGGAGAGGAAGTGTGTGAGGCCAGGACCTGCTCCCAATCGTATCGTGAGTAGAAGTGGAGAAGAAGAAATGGCACTGCAACTGTCCCCAGGACAAGCATGTAACAAGCCAACATTAAAAATAAGGGGCACTGATGCAAGCACACCATGACAGGCTATTCATCTTTCTTTACAAGTGGTAAACAGTAACCCTGATGAACGTATTAGAAGCCGCTACAAAATTTCAGAAATAGGTTACAGATGGATCATCGTGACAAGTTCCCTTGGCTATTTCTGAAGCACTCTTGCAGAAAACAATCCTAGAAATATCAAAAGCCAAGCAATTTTAAAAAAAACAAAAATGAAATACCACGCACAATTTTACACAGCAGAGAGGTCAAAGTCTAAGTGGGCCTAAGGATTTAGGCTTATAATCTAACCTATTCCTAGAGTGAAAGGCTGGTTACCCTAATCCATGCAACCAACAAAAAGGCAAGTATAATCCATAACAGAAATCTAAGACTTGCTGGGACTCAGAGTCTCTGCAGGGGCAGGGGGCCAATTAAGATGGTCTGCCCCAGGAGACTGATGGATCCAGATGGTTTTTTGATGGCTCTTGGGGATTTTCCTGTCACCTTGGCAGGCGATACTGTTGAAACCCTGGTTGACCTCTGGAATGGAGAAATGGCCCAGGCAGTTGACATGAGCGTCATCTCCCACAGAGTGGAGCCAAACGAGCCCCCTGGTTTTCCAGGGCATTGTGGGCGATGAAAGAAGTGGGACATCGACTACAGCAACCTTGGCAGAAAACTTGGAATGAGTCTGATCGAAAACTGGCTAGAGTTCACTTGAAAGCCTACTCCTTGGCAATGAGGCCGGGAAAGAAATTGCACTTCTTTGCACAGAGAACTCTCTGAACAGATTTGTCCAGTGGAGCTTTTTCAGGTGGTCAGATGTCTATTACACTCTGGCCTGCAAGAAGAAGAGGTGGACCGCTCAATAGCCTGCTGTGACCAATTTGCATGACACCTTATAGATAAAATCGATTGTATCCGTGCCGACTTGGATGCCACAGTTGATACAGGTCTGGTGGATGTAACTTTGGTCCCTGTTGTCCAGTTACAATGGATACGTCTCAATTTGTACAGCTCTAGGATGCAGAGAGAAACCTTGGAGAAGGCCAACTCTTTGTGTGTTGGACCCTTGCCCTTCCTGGTTTATAAAAGCGGGGAGGGGGGGCTGGCTGAGTGGGTAAGGGTAGTGGTGAACACCTCTTTAAGGCAAGGTGTGATTTCATCTTACCTAAAAGAGGCAATGGTAAGCCCTTTGTAAAACAACAACAACAACAACAACCTCCCTGAACCCTACTGTATTGGATAATTTCCAGCTGGTCTCCAATATTCCATTCCTGGGCAAGGTGCTGGAGCGTGTGGTGGATTCTCCACTCCGGGGATTTCTGGATGATGTGGATTATCTAGATCCATTTCAGTCTGGCTTCAGGCCTGGTTAAGGGACAGACACTACTTTGGTCGCCTTGGTGGAACATCTACACCAGGAACCGTCAGGGGGAGTGTGTCCCTGTTGGTTTTGCTGGACCTCTCATCAGCTTTCGATACCACCAACCATGGTATCCTTCTGAGGTGTCTGTCTGAGATGGGCAGCACTGCTTTACTATGGCTCCAACCCTTCTTGGAGGTGCGATCTCAGAAGGTGATGCTGAGGGATTTCTGTTCAATGCCATGGCCATTAGCCTGTGCTGTCCCTCAGGGTCCCAGCTTATCCTCTATGCTATTTAACAAATACATGAAACACTAGGAGAGACTCTGACTGGTGTTTTGGGGTTCGGTGCCACCAGTATGCTGATGACACCCAACTCTATCTCTCTTTTCTATCTGAATCCAAGGAAGCTGTTGTAGTTCTAAACTACTTCTAAAGGGACTGATGTCAGTAATGGACTGGATGAGGATAAACAAATTGAAGCTTAATCCAAACAAGACAGAGGTGCTCCTAGTTAGTCAAAAGGCAGATCAGGGAATAGGGATGCAACCTGTGCTAGATGGGGTTGCACTCCCACTGAAGAATCAGGCTCGCAGTTTGGGTGTACTCCTGGAATCAGCCTTGAACCTGGATGCCCAGGTTTCAGCTGTGGCCAGGAGCGCGTTTGCACAAGTGAAGCTAGTGCACCGAGCCCTCCTCTAGTTTCCTGCATTGAGCAGGGGGTTGGACTCGATAGCCTTGTAGGCTCCTTCCAACTCATGATCTATGAAATCTATGAAACTGTGCCCATTCATAGAGATGTCTGAGCTGACTGTGGTCACACATGCCTTAGTTACATCCCATTTGGACTACTGTAACACACTCTACATGAGGCTGCCTTTGAAAACTGTTCAAAAACTTCAGCTGGCAAAGACCTTTTTACTCAAGCAGGCCTTTGGTGTGTAAATCTGTTGGGTTGGATGTTGTTTTTATTCTGTTGCTGTATTTTTAATTGTGTTTTAATGCATTTGTTTTATTATTGTTTTAAGTGTTATTTGTGATTGTGTAAGCCGCCTTGAGTGCTATTTTTCTTGGTAGAAAGGTGAGGTACAAAACAAACAAACAAATAAATAAATAAATAATAAAATAAGTCACCAACAACCAAAGTTAAGTGGGGGAAAATATAAACACTACACAGGATTCGTACATACAAAATCCAACAACATATATAATAACATAATAAAATAATAAATTTTAAAATAAATAAATTAAATAATAAAAAACCCTAATAGATCAAGATTCTATGACTGACCATCCTAAGTAAACAATTTCAGTATTCCTCAATGTGGTCATCAAAAGAGTTTTTCCAAAAACCATTTCTGTATCTAACTTGTAAATAAAATGTCTTTCTCCTTTGCTCTCCTAAAACAATCTCAAGACCACTGTTGAGTCACAGAAGCTGTTTGAAGGGAACTGTTTAGTTGTCCTCCACCTAAAGATTTGCATACAAGAGCCAAGGCTGTCATTTGTTTTAGGCCACTGATAAAGTCAGCACATCAAAACGCCTTTGGCCAATTTTGTAACCATTTTTAGACATTTTGATCAATTAGGTTTTTTTACTATTTGTGTTATTATATATGTTATTGTTATATTTTGTATCAAAGAATCCTGTACAGTGTTTAATTTTTACCCCATAGTTTTTCTGTATCTTCATCCATGCAACGTAGTTCCAACGCTAACTCAAATTTTGCACATACTATACTGACTGCAAGTTAGCTTCTGGGCTCAATTCCAAGTACTTACTGGATTTAACTTTTAAAGCCCTAAATGGCTCGGGCCTGGCCTGGCTTTGAAATCTCCAATTATATCTTCCCTGGTCTGGATCCCTTCTCTGAGAGAGATCCCTGCCATGAGTGATGGCTAGGAGTGGGGTCTCTATTCCAAAGGAAATCCCTCCCCATAGAAACCTGCAGATGTCCAACAGTTAACTTTTACAAAAGATTCAAAACCTTGCTATTTGAGAGAGCTTTTAATCCTGATCTGTATCAGGCAATTATTTTTAGCTTCTGATCCTATTGTGCGCTGATGTTTATATTTGTATTTTTCTTGTAATGTATTTATTAGACATCCCTAATCATCTTCTCCTCCCTATACTGTACATAAATGTTTTGTTTTTATACCAAGACTTCTTGCAACAATTCTCCCAGTTATTAATTTCTCTCTCTGCAGCAATCACACAGGGTGCAATCCGATGCTCATATCTCAAGGCACTCCCACTACCCCCAGTGGGACTCCCAAGCAAACATGCATAAGATCCGGGCGCAAGCCAATGAGGCTGCCTGTAGCATCCTATGCATGGCAGGAGAGCGCGGAGGCGAAGGTCACCTCTATGCTCCTCCTGGAAAGGAGTGCGAGGCACCACCAAGAGATTTTGTTATGCTGGCAGAGCATGGCTCCTCCCCTCACCGCCACCAAAACCCATCTCCGAGGTTGCTCTTGCGACCTTGGAGATGCAGCCGGCACGGTTCTTTCCGAGCCAGCTGGGGGGGGGGGCGCTCCAAGTTTGGAGCCCCGGCTCCAATCTGGGAGCAAGTTCCCAAGGTTGGAACCGGGACTCCGAAAAATTCTATGGCTGTCTAGAAACCATAGGATTGCACTGTAAACCTTTTAATATTAATCTCTCACCTCCACCTCCTCCCCAGAGACACCTGAAACCTAAAAGGGGGGGGGGGAAATCCAGTAGTCTAATAGGGCTACAATAAATGGCTGCATTTTTTTGCCATTGCTATTAAAAAGTAGTTCTTAAAAGGCAAGAACTAACAAGAACTTACATTTGCATTCACCTGTGTCTTGCCTATCAGTGTGTTAAAGGTGTTTAAGGAAGGCCATAGGCTCTGATCACTGCAGAGATTCCTATGGCTTCTTGCTGTGAATAAGAGAACCATAATGCAAAACCGTGCAACAGATTCTAGGCACACTGATTAAACTAGTTTTATTTTTTATTATAGAGGGGAGAAAATAAAACTGAACCAAGGCAAGCTTGGCAGGATGAAAGGGGGAAATAGCAGAAGCCATCTTCTTAATGCAGCGCCTTGATGGCTTTGTAGTAGATAAGGCAATATATAAATGTGAATAATAAATAAATGCCCCATAGACACTAAATTAGCATGTCTGTGCCCAACGTGTTAAAATGGACAGACTGAAGGAGCACAAACTCACCTCTGCAGTATACCCACAAGAATCATTCAACTGGATCCATATCAGATACCTTCAAGCTGTCAGGAATTTACAGCATAAGCAGCTAATTACTGTCGGTTTCACTTTGCTGCTTTTCCCCAGCATACAGACCAGAACAGGAAAAGACAGTCTCTTGCAATGAGACAAGAAGAAGACAAAATCAAGCGTGGCAAGGAAATTCACCAGGCCTGCAGCACTGAGATTGTTAGTTTAAAAATATTTAAAAATCAGCAAAGGCTTTGGGCAGGGAGCGCTCTGAGGTTGGAGTGGCCAACATATCCAACAACCTGCTGGGCCCCGGGTTCGCCACCCTTCCTCCATTATTTAAAAGATCTATTTCCCTCCACTGCTTGCAGGGCTGGTGTAAAGTTTTCCCTAGGTTGGGAGGATGGTCTGGGGCTGGGAGGGCTCTGAATCGAAAGCCTCCCCTGCTCTGGCCATGCCCCGATCCTCCCACTCTGATGTCGAAAGGGTGAGCGCTGCAGCAGGGTCCAAGCTCGGATTCAATCCTTCCTATGGTCCCTGGGATGCCCTCCCAGGGACCATAGGACTGCACCCCGTTATTCTGCCAGACTGAGAACTAAGATTACTTCCCGTTTAAATACAAGATGAGGTGCTGCTAGTGCTTGTGATATGTATTTTGTTTTGTGAACTGTTTTATCTTGGTTTTACGATGCTTTATAATGATTTTGTTGTAAGCCACTTTGAAGGCCTTTGTGGCCAAAAAGTGGTCTATAAATCTGAGTACACTATAAAAGTATCAATATAAAATAAGTAGACTAACCAGAGAACAAATGCAAAAGACATAAGACCTGCCTGTAGAAAAAAAGTGGGAGAGAAAAGAGACACTAAGGGCGCAACCCTATTAAGTATGTTTAGACAGAATGGCTGGCTGGGGCAGGCTGGGAATTGTAGGACTTTTTTCCATCTAAACATGCATCATAGGATTGTGCCTTAAATTACGATACCAAGGATTTCCTTCCCGTTCTGGGTAAAAGTGACCAGATTTTGGTTTGACCACAACACAACAGATCTCGATAATAGAAAAGATTAACCAAGAAGCCAGCCAACAATATCCCCACTGATAGCACAGTAATCCTAACTGGGCCTAACACCAATATGATCATCTCCAGTATAGGTGGATTTACACTTTTGCAACTAATTTCGGGCTGGCAACCAAGATCTGCCATCAAGACAAACCCTACTGTAGACTAGACCAGGAAGTGTAATCCCTGAGACTTGACTTTGGCAGTCCAACGTAAGCAAAGCAGGAGTCAGAAAAGCTCAGCCTCAGCATGATCTTCCACTAGGGTGGACTGATTTAAGAGAACTTAAATCACCGATTTAAATCACAATTAAAACACACCGATTTAAATCACTGATTTAAACCAAGTTTTTCATTTTGTAATTCAAGTATTTTCTAAACCGATGTACATTCCAGTTCATTGCTATAACAATTAACACACATTGGTTTGCAACATATTTCAAACCCTTTGAAAATGTAACCCACACGTATTTTGCACAAAATAATTATATTTGGTTAGAGACCCAAAGAGCGGGGGGGGGGGGGGAGATTGTGGAATTAATGGAGTCTGCTGTAAAATTAATGGATTTGGCACTCTGTATCTATTAAGACTCTAAACAAAGTCTCTTGTTGAAGATTAGGTAAGTGCATCCATGGTTTTTCCTTTCACGAAAAAAAGCAGCTTTAACTCAGTCAATGGGTTACCATGACATGACAACCCATCGTGGGTAACTAGCCACGATAAGTTGTCGTGTCGTCCAAACCCAGACTGCTTCCCACACAGTGGCTTATTTTTCGGCAACAAGCCACCCTGACAACCCACAGCGAGGGGCTGTTCAATCCACAATGGGTTGTCACGTCATCCGAACTCGAGAGAGCAATTTCATAATGGGTTGCAGGGATTGGTTAGCGAGCCACTCAGCAAGATCAGCAAAAAATCCCTGCTGCCCTTCGCAACACTTTGGAGTGACCGTGACTGATTCACCATCCTTTAAAAAAAATTGGTCCCAGAAAATTGTGCAAATGAGTTGGTTAATATTTTTATTATTATTTTTGTCAGTCTTTCACAACTGCACTCTTGTGGCTTTTCAGTATGTGTAGTTTTGCCTGGTCAATTTCTTTCTATGTTTCAGCTGTCAAAGGGAGCAGGGAAGTGAAGCAGGTAACCTACATAGAAATTGACATGGCGAGACTGCATGTAGGCTAATTTGCGCACAGTTGCCAGGGACCAATTGCTAAGTTGTCAATTGAAAAGCACCGAAAAGCAGGGGAAAGTGGCAAAAGAAGGTGCACCAAAGGGGGGGGGCAATATCTACCCCTTGGCAATGTTATCCTGTCGCTTTTAAATGTTGAACTGACAACTCTCAGTGCCCTTCACCTTTTCAACACCTCCCCGAGTGTCCAGCTGCTCCAGAAAGGGTAACTATTGGCTCCCACACCTTTTCACAGCTCCGTTTCAGAGCACTTACTGCTACCGTTATTGCACTTGCGAAGCACCAACTAAAATAATATATATATTTAAAATTATGAATACAATTGTGGAATTTTGTGGAGCCGAAATTTTAAAAACTACAACCCCAATTGTGCATTTTTGGGGATCCAATGGTCTGTCGGGCACACCATGGGTTGTTCTCTGCAAGCAACCCACACTTCGTAGCTTATTCGCACCTGGCTTAGCGTGATGTGCAAACACTGCCAATGTGTCTGATAGATGGATTAAGTTTGATATTGGTCAACTTTAGCATGTTTGCATCAAATTTAGATTTTATTTTAAGCCTGTTTGTTTATTTATTTATTTTGAAGATAATGTAAGTTAAAAGGTGAACATCTGATTTTTAAATATCCACTTTCAAAAACCTTTTATCTTTATCCATTCTGTCTTCCATATTTTAGCTTCGATGTTTTCTGATTTTCTAGGTTTATTCCTAAACATATACTTCCTTTCAATATCAAGGCATGCATACAAAACCCTTCAAAGAGTTTCTACATCTGGAGTTACCTGAAGAAAAAAATGTTGTTGTTTTAATATCACAAGTGGCTCCAGTGTGGTAGAAGCCACACAACATAAATCAAGCCTGAGGTCACTTCAGAAAATGTATCTGGCAAGCACACAAAGAATTAATGAAGCCTCGCCCAAGTAAAATTAAACCTCAGAGGCCTAGAAGCCTTTCCTCTAATTATCCTTTAGGAGATTAAGATCAATAATTGTCTGATCTTTCTTATCTACATAGAAACACAGACAATGCATTTCTAATAACAGAACTGATAACAGCTCAGAAAGATTTGTTTTCTCTTGGTTTATATTTTCTATTAAGCACAAGTCTTCATTGGTCCGTGCAAACCAAGTCACCTACATTTTTGCAATGATATCAGAGAATACTTGATATCTTCTACACACCATTAAAAGTCCTTTTCTGTTATCATCTTTCTTTGAAGTATTTCGATCTTTAAAGTTACTTGTTAATATCATAGGTGCACAGGAAAAAAGTGCTGTTCTTGGGGGCCAATCCCCAACACTGCAACTGCATTCCTCCAACAGCTGCCTTGTATTCCATGATGGAAGGTAGGTATCTAACAGAGGACCCCAACCTTTTTGGACCCATAGGCACATTTGGGAATTTGAGAAACTGCTATGGGCACCAACACAAAATACCTAATCAGTGGATCGCCGCTTTGGTGTCCACCTGTTGTGTCTATGGATCTCAGGCTGAGTCTTATTCAGCAAAAACTTCTGCTTCGTGTCTATTGGACACCACAACATCTGTTTAATAAGGGTTTGTCTAATTTTGCTAATTGCTGGCAGTGCAATACAGCTAATGCTTCTTTTAAGCATATGTTTTGGCAATGTCCAGTAGTTGCTTCTTTTGGGGAGGAAGTTATTACACAGATAAATTTTGTACTGGAACAGTCTTTGATATTCACTGATGTACACACTCTTAAATTATTCATCTGCTTCATGGAAATTAATGAATGGTCAGCATAAAGGATAGATACTCACCTGTTATAATGCAATGGATTGAGGACCTTACAATGCTTTCCAAATCTGAATGGGTGGCATACAGATGCCACCTTCAAATGGATACTTCATTTGGATATTTGGTCCACTTTTGTTGAAGCTTATGTATAATCGCTAGAAAGTTGTATGCATTTCATATGTATTCATTGCTATGTGTATATACAAATCCATGTAAGCATATTTTAAAAAACGGAATAAATAAATAAATAAATGTTTTGTGGGTGCCCACAGGCACCATGTTGGGGACCCCCTTCCCGGGAGCTATTGGAGATGTCCGTGGGCACCGTGTTAAAAAACCCTGGGGGGGGGGTCTGTGTGCACGTATGTGTACACACACACACAAGAGCAGAACAAGAGGGGAAGGCACCAATATATAAACTATTGTTTATACTATCTCGTGACTGTCAAATAAATTTTTTTGGAGCGTATTTGGAAAAACCTTTGGCCCCTGACAAAGATGTAAACCGAAACACGTTGAGCAATAAAACATTTTATCTGGCACCTGTGACTTTTTTCTCTTCCGTTTTGGTTTATACACACACACACACACACACACACACGATGAAGACTGACAGATAGAATTCCTAGCTGGTCTCTAAGGAAAACAGGATGCTAGACAGGATCATCCTTTCATTTGATCCACCAGGGCTCTTCTTAAGATCTTATCAATCCTAAAATGTGTGTGCACCCACCACTTCATAAGTGGGATAAATCTTTCTGCTGTGGGTACAGGTGAGAGAATTTTCCAGCGAAGGTTGCCCTACGCCACAAATCTTGCCTGAACGTAGCCCAGCATTCCCCAACCTGGTTCCCTCCAGATGTTTGGGACTACAACTCCCAGCATGCCTGACCACTGGCTATGAAGGCTGGGGCTGATGAAATTTGAAGTCCAAAACATGTGGAATGCACCAGGTTGGGCAAGGCTGCTGCAGCCTAACGCACACTATAACCCCAATGGGTCTACCCCAGATGGGCATTACAGTCACAGATGTGTGGGACGTACCAAAGACTCCCTGCTAGCTCAAGTGGCTTTTACTGGCCAGTGCCTATCCCTGCCTTTTTCTTAGCAAGCTTCTAATTCCACTTTATTATTTCGAAGCAGCAATCTCTCCTCAATGCATACACGCTCACAAGACTGAGTTTCATACTGAGTCATACATGACAGTGACGAGAACAAAAACACACGAGTTAAATGTGTCAACCGACAAGCGATCCAAAGCACAGATAAAGCAACAGTGAAGGAGGACTGTCGTGCTCTAAAATAGGTGTAGAGATGTTGCTTCTATTATATACCACTACAAGTGTCATTTGGCAAAGAATGATTGATCGCCGATTTGATGGCATGCTGGCTGGTGTAACTACAGCATCAACCTTTCCAACGTAGATGGGGCAAGCCTGACTTGCTATGCTGCATATCATCTTTGACAACACCAGCTATTCTCCTACAACAGTGTTCTCCAACCTTGAGTCCCCAGATGTTTTTTGGCCTACAACTCCCAGCATGCCCCAGCCAGCTATGCTGGCTGGGGCATGCTGGGAGTTGTAGGCGAAAAACATCTGGGGACCCAAGGTTGGAGAACACTGTCCTACAACATAGTAGGCACATAGGTCTGCACTACTACAGATAGCTCCATGGCGGTCAAAGGATAAGTTGTTCTTCAGTCCTGCACCCATTCCACCTAGTCTCCATCCATAACTGTGTTTCTAACAGCAAGATACACAAATAGCGATTCTGGCTCCTGAGCTGACTCATGCAGATAGGGGGCAACAGCCCAGCCCAGCCTGTCTATTCTGTTACATTACTTCACTGGTACAAGAACCCATTGGACCGGGCAATTAAAATTAAGGCCATGATGCAATGCTCCATGCTCCAAAAGAGAAAAGGAACTCAGTGTGAGCAGGTGACCTACTCTTTTCAAATGTTGGGAATGTTCTACCCATACTTGAGGAAAACAGGTTAGGCCTTGCTTGCATGGAGTTCTATCAGTATAACAGAACTAGAGCACAATTCCTCAAAAGCAACCATTAGGGAGAAAGTTATGTCAACAAGGTGCTTCCTTTAGTTTCCTCAATGTACACACAAAGCACTGGATCTCTCAACCAGTAAATGGAACTCCCCCGAATTTAAAAAATAATAATAATTCTAACATTAAAGTTTAATCAGCATAGAAAATAGCCAAAAAAGCAATGCAAGGACATCTGTGTAATGCTCCAGTTCTAACTGGGAAACGCTGTCTAAGTAGGCCTAAACCATGTCCACAGAGAATAAAAATTAGGTCACTGAAGTTCAACGGAGCATATTTTCAATGAAAAGTCGTATCAGTGAAGCATGAAGCAAGGAGAAGCATGGGGGAGGAAGGCACGCAGGGAAAACTGAAAAGCAAAATTATGCCACATCCAAGGGTAATGTGCAATCTCATGCTATAACTGCATGAGAATGAAGAAATCCCAGTGCAAGACCAAAAGTTTATTAAGGCAAAGACAGACATAAGGAAGAGAGTAATCAATCTATAATCCAAAGAAAGTTGAATAATGTCTGGTCAGGGTTAAAAAGAAAATGTTATTATCTGTCAATGAGTCCTCCTAGAACTCTTGTAATATCCGTTTTTAAAGCAGGGGAGGGGAGCCTTCTCCCCATAAGGACTAAATTTCCTTGGAGTGATCTATCATGGACCACATTCCAACAGTGATACTTTGCGCCAGAGCCACAACCACCACACGCACTACGCCATTCTAGCCGCCACACTCTGTGGTTGGGCCTCCGAGCTCGTGTGTGCACCCATCTGCCTGCTGCACTTTCTCTCTCTCTCTCTCTCTCTCTCTCTCTCTCTCTCACACACACACACACACACACATACACACTCCTTATTTTTGCTGAGGAGAGTGAGAGACCAGCAGGCAGGCTCATGCTATGTCAGCTTGGAGGCTGACCATGGAGCATGGCAACAGAGGAAGAGTGGTGGGCAAGATTCAACGGCTCACTGGGATGCATCTGGGACTCATTGGCCCGAGGTTCCTTACTCCTATTTTAAAGCTTCTAGCTCTCATGTTCACAGGAGAAGAAAAGGAGAGGGTCAGTCTTCTAAATACTGCAATGTGTGCTAATCATTATTTTGCTGTGTAGCTTCTCCCCACAACTATGAATAAGTTTGTAACCTCCAACATGTACCTCTTTCTTCTAGTCATACATGTGTGAGAGCAAGAGAGTATAAGACCAGCATGTGCACATATACTTGCTTTTTAGAACTGCAGCTGTAGATTTGTATTCAGATCACATGACAGCCTTGCAAGAGAAGGGTACAAAAGACCACAGGGGGGAAAGGCAGGGTGGGAAAGCAGCCAGCTTCCCAAGAAGTCCATCCCAGCCCGTGTGCCACTCCCGTGAGTGATGGCAAGCATATGAAAAGAGCCTTACCTCAATTTATTGTCTTTGGCTTTTGGATAGCATACATCTTTGCTGTTACCTTGCACATAGAAGGTGCTCCTTCATGCTTCAGAGCAGTTGTTCATGCTCTGGTAACCTCAAGGCTAGACTACTGCAACACATTGTACCTGGGGCTACCTTTGAAGACTGCAGATAGTCCAAAATACAGCTGCTAGGTTACTAGGCCAAATAAATAAATAAATAAATAACTGGGGCTGGCAGTAGAAAAGGCTACGCTGGGTCTTGGTCCATTTCAGAGCACAATTCAAAGTGTCAGCGCTTATCCTTAAAGTCCTTAATGGCTTGGGGGACCAGATATCTAAAGGACTATCTTTTCCCACATGTACCTCTTCAAGTGCTGTTCATCTTCAGAGGCTTTCCTCTAAGACCCCCTGCCTTCTGAGGTGGTGATTAGCGAGGGGGCCTTCTCAGCTGTTGCACGCATTTATGAAATGCCTTTCCCAGGGAGGATCAGCTGGTGCTGAACATATCATCTAGTCCAGGGGTGGGCAACTTGTGGCCCTCCAGGTGCTTTGGCCTACAACTCCCAATAGCTCTAGCCAGCATCACCAATGGTGAGGAATGATGGGAGTTGTAGGCCAAAACATCCAGTGGGCCACAAGTGGGCCACCCCCAATCTAGTCCTTTACAGTTTCTGCTACCGACTTTGCTTTTATCATTGTTAATTTAATTTTATGTATGATTTTATTGTGTACTTGTTTTTACTGTTAGCTGTCCTACTCCTGAGAGTTTTACAAAACCAAAGGGTGGCATAAAAACCTCTTAAATTGATAGTGAACAGAATGCTGGACTAGATGGATCCTTGGTATGATCCAGCATGGCTCTTATGTTTGCATGATAAATGAAACAACCACCGGTATATTCCAGCCACATTTCCGGAGAGCTGCCTGTAGCAGACCATGAGGTGATAACACCTTCATCACATTGCAAAGGGGCACCAAGCAGCAAAGAATATTGTGCCGAACATCCTACATAAGACGAACTCAGGAGAATGTATCTTCACAGCAAGGTTGTAAAATCCCAGTTTTATCTGATTGCTGAATTTACTAGGCAGTGCAGGTCAGTCTTACTATTTCATTTTACAATCTTAAACTGCAATCAGTGGGTTTATGTCTGAGTAAACATGCACAGGACTACTCATTAGTTCCACAAATTTCATTATAATAAAACCTATTGTTAAAAAAATGGGGAACCAGATGTTGCTAACTGCAGCGTCCAAAACAAAACAGTGTAAGTTTTAAGAAGCGTCAAATCTACCTGCACAATTATTCCTAGGATAGCAGCTTGGATCACCATGCAGCTATTTTGAGTCCAAGGGGTTTGCGGTATTTGAAAGGTAAACCAATTCTCCAAAGGAGGTCAGTTAAGCCAAATGCTGCACAAAACTAAGAAAAGAAAGCAGCTTTACAGGAAGATATCATGGATAATAGCGTAGAACTGCTCATTACACTCTTCCCACATAAAACATAATAGTAGAAGTAATGGGGGGGCAGAGAAGGCGAGGAGAGACGGGTTGGCATCACAATGTGATGAGGAAAAATGGGAAAGGCAGACCACTTGGTGGGCAACGTGGGTAAGGCAGACCACTTGATTCTAAGTGGATGGGCAGAAGACACTGGAAGGTGGAGCTGTGGAACTCCCATCCCCTGGGCAGCAAGGTCATGGAACTCGAGGATCACTGAAATTTTACAGCATGTTTTGGAAACTTTACAGCTAATGTGTGTTTAGGGGTAAGGCCCATCAAGTTCAGTGGTGGGGCTTATATCCTAGCAAGACAGGCCTGGAATTTATCAGTAGTAGTTTCATAGATTATAGAGTTGGAAGGAGCCTCCAAGGCTATTGAGTCCAACCCCATCGAGTCCAACCCCCTGCTCAATGCCTAGACATGAATAAAATATCCAACTTATATCGATCAAATATGTCTACAGTACAGTTTTTCCATTTACAATATATAAGAGCTGGGTCAGGAATATTTGCCAGTAACATGTATTTTAAAAGAAAAAGCAGCCATGTGTGTGTAAGTATGTCCTTCATAGCAAACATGATATACATGTAATTTGTACTCGGATATCAATGACTGATACAAATGTTACTTAAAACATAATGTTAAGCCTAACATCTGCATGAATTCTCTCAAAATGCCCACAAATTGGGCCAAGTGGACCAATTTATCTTTACCCTTGCTAAAAATAAATCCCTTTGACTCTATCACTGTACTTATTAAGAAGATCAGTTGCTGAAGTTGGAGTCCACCAACCAGATAAAGATGCTGTGTACAATCTAGAATCCAGTGATTGTTTATCTGAAACAGAGACCAAAATTATTCTGAAACTGGAGATTCCTCTCCTCTCTCTGTATAGTTCACTCACTTTAGCTAATCAATTTTGTATAATTTAGAGGATTTGAAGTTTTTGTTCGATGTACTCATGTTATGAGCATGCTGGTTTATTTGAGCCTCTTTTTCATAATTAAAAAAAGCAGACCAGATTACAACATTACAAGATCTGCTTCAGTAATTTTCATTAGCATATTAATAAATTTAGTCCCAGGAAACGGCTGATCAAACTTGTTAGCAGTGTCCTGCCCATAACCTGTTTTTCCTTGGAAATTGCTGTCTTCCACATGAGAATATATTTAATAGTTATGTCTGTGTGCATGCTGTGATTTAATAAGAACTCAAAAGAATTACAGAATTTGGTAGCAGTCACAGAATTCTACTTCCTGAGAATCTCAGCTTCCTTTAAAAAACAAAAACAAAGTTCCTTGCCCTAATGGCAGCAAAAATATGCTTGAAAGAGTTTGAAAGAGTGTTGGTCAGACCTGAATCTAACTGTAGATCTCTGGCGGATTTGTAGTAAATTAGCAAGGGTTTATGACTCCCAATAGTTTAGCAACATCAACAACAAAAATCATCTCCCTACACCCAGTTATACTGCCAAGATGAAGAAAGCTTGTAGTAACCAAGAGTGGATTTGTGTGTGGAGGGACTGTGAGCTCCATTCAGTTCCAATACTCAGTACAAATTCCTGGGGTCAGAATTTCTTTTGCTCCAGGCTTCAGTGGGGAGTCTTGGAGTTCTAGTAAAAATCAAAGTAGATCTCACAAGCCTGAAGTCTGCCCACTCCTGGGGTAGGTAAATCCTACTGAAATCTCAGAAGTCAGAGAGATGGCTAAACAACATTTTCAGTGATGGGGAGTGGAACTTCAGTGTCTTTGTCCCCACCCAAGACTAGCAAAAAAGAAAATGCAGAATTATACAAATTAACAAGAAGTATGCAAATCTGTTCAGTTTAGAGAGGTTGCAGAATTCAGCTTCTCTCGACAAGAGCCCAGACTGCCTGCACAGAGATTCTTTTTAAAGGGTGAAGTACATGCAGCCCTTGGTCACCCATCACTCTCACATTGTTTTCAGATTTTCAACCCTTATTTATCACAGTTCAGACACCACACCCAAGAACAGAGCGTGGCTTGACTATGGTTCTCTGCTTATCAACCAGCCAAGGCAGCTGACAGGACAAGGCCCTTCTTAGCTCTAGCAGTAAAACTGTATCTCATCATGCCTCCCAACCATTCTCTGGATGTTTTCTCACACCCTTCAACCCTCTGCCTTGTTATCCTCACCTTTAATTTTTCACCCCCAAACCCTCAGTTAGCACATATGCTGCAACAGGCCCTGGAGCAGGGACTTGGATTCTGCTCTAATCTCATCTATGAACTGACTGGGTAGCATTGCACTCTTTCACCTTCTGTTCCCTGGTTTGTAAAAAGACAGCATGGTGACCTACTTTACAGGGTTGTTGTGAGGACAAGATTTCACACTGCATCACTGAGCATCAGCATGGACAGGGCCAGCCAGACTCCAAAAACAGCAAGACTTTAGGTGAGATCTTTTCTTTTCCCATTGGCTTTAAGCATCAGAACTGCCTTACTGACTCAGACCAAGATCTAAATCCAGCATCCTATTTCCAACAACAGCCAGCCAGATACTCCTGAGAAACTCACAACCAAGGCACAATGGTGAGAACCGTACCCCTGCTGTGTCAGTCCCCAGTATCAATTTAGAAGGATTGTTTGTTTTTAAAGTCTTAACTAATTTGACTAATCCTAGAGCAGTGGTTCTTAACCTTTTTGGTGTCACACCTCCCTTGTGAAAAATCTTATGACCCATGCCTCCCATGTGTTAACGGCCCAAAATTTAGGCTTAGGCAGGACGAGTTTGTATTTTTTTAGTTTATGCTCTGTCTCTGGACTAAAAAAAATGCATATTCAATTAAATGAACGGCGTGGCTCCCAAGATTAGTAGAAAGAAATAAGGTTGGGCCAGCCGCCAAGCTGTGCTGCTATGTACTTGTAAAATAAACAATTAATAGTTGAGGGGCTACTCACACCTCCCCTGGAGTCAGTCCAAACCTCCCCTGGGGAGGCGTACCCCACCGGTTAAGAACCCCTGTCCTAGAGAGAGTGTTAAGACTGTTCGAGCAAATACAAAAAGAAGAGAGAGTCCTGTGGCAACCCCAAGGAACAGATTTATTGTGGCATCACCAAAGTTTAAACGCCAATAAAACGGTCCGTCTTCAAGATGTCACACAGGACTCCTTTTTCAAAAAGTTTGGCATTTGACTAGTAAATTATAAAATTAGATCGGGATCTGGAAGCCACATTGCCCCAGCCCCAGTTCTCCAACAGGGTTTCTTGTGAGGGGAAAACCATTAATAGAGATTGTAAAGTGCTTTGCACGCTTATACCTGCAATACTGATGATGATGATGATGATGATGATGATGATGATGATGATTGCAATAAATATTCCAAGCACTCAGTCAGACCACAGCAATCCAATCCCCACCCAAAAAAAGCCCCTCAACCCCCGACTCCTCCTTCCACCCTTCAGCACCCCTTTCCCTGCAGGGGCCACCAGGTGCATCTCCGCCCGCCGCCCGCCGCCGCCCCTTGCTGCGCCCCTTCCCGGGCTGAGGTCACCCTGACTCGGGCCCCGCCCGCCTCACCTGCGTCCCGACCACCACAATCTGCGGCAGCTGGATCACATCGGCGCCCACCGTGTTGAAGACGTCCTGCAGCTTGTTGATGACCGGGATCAGCGCCTCCATGGCGGCGGCGAAGGCGGCGGCCTGAAGCGAGGGAGCGGGCCGAGGAAGGCGATGGCAATGAATGGAGGCGGCGGCAGGGAAGGGCGCTTACTCCGCCACCTTTCCCAGCCCTCCGCCGGCCGATTGACCGACCATTGGCGCCGGCCCGCTCACTCCCAGCAGGCCGCGCGCGCCCCCGCCATAGGCAGAGGCGGCTCCGCAAGGCATGGCGGGAGTTGTAGTGTGGCTGGCTATGCGCGGCAGCTCCTCTAGGGCGCTGGAAGAACGTGGGGGGGGGGGAGTAGAAAGGGAAAATAGACATGACCGACAGAACTGGTGGGTTTCTGGTTACTATAGAACTTTCTGTTTTGATTTTTTTTTTCCTCCTCCCCACATGGCGGAAGTGGCGGATGGAGAGCTACCCATAGAAATCAATGGAAAAATACAAGATTTTGGCATAGCAGAGCTGAGAATGGGCAGCAGATCCCACCCCACCAAAAAAAAAAGGCAATGAAAAGATCTTGTGCACGTTTGTTGTTGTTGTTGTTATTGTTGTTGTTGTTTATTATTATTATTATTATTATTATTATTTTCATTTCTTTGCCGCCCAATAGCCAAAACTCTCTGACTTCTCACCAGGAACGAGATGACGTATAGACAGTGAGCTCTCGCTCTATCTCTGTGCCCAGAGCACCAACGTCCTTGAAGTTTGTTGGGGGTGAGTTTCAGCTTACCTCCTGCTTTAACAACCCTGCCCATAATCCTTACACTTAAACATTTCATAGATTATAGATTCATAGATTTCATAGAGTTGGAAGGAACCTACAAGGCTATCGAGTCCAACCCCCTGCTCAATGCAGGAAACTGGAAGAGGGGGTCTCCCATCCAAGTAATAACCAGGCCTGACCCTGCTTAGCTTTCCACGCTCAGACAAGCTGAGCCAGCATAAGCCACAGGCCTGTATATTTCATTTCATTTATTACATTTCTATACCGCACAATAGCAAAAGCTCTCTGGGCAGTTTTCAAAATGAGCAGCAGAGATTGTCTGGTCATGCTGTTGATTTATTCTGTGTTGATGGATCTACAGTAATAATAATTATGACAACAACTTCCAGTCAGCCCCTAATTACATTCCTCTTAATGGATTGGTAACTGGTCGAAGAAAAGGAAGCGGAGAGTATGAATAAGTGGGCCGTTCTCACTGGAGGCATGTAAGAAAGGATCTGTCTGGTGTAGTGATTAGAGTGTCGGGCTGGGACTCGGGAGATCCGGGTTCTAGTCCCCACTCGGCCATGAAGCTCATTGGGTGACTTTGGGCCAGTCACTGACTCTCAGCCTAACCTACCTCACAGCTTTGTTGTGAGGATAAAATGGCGAGGAGGTCTATGCAAGCCACCTTAGGCTGCTTGCAAGAGGGAAAAATCCTAAAATCCAAGTTATAAATGCAATAATTATAGTAATACTTTTTAAAAATCTGTGTTGGGAACAGTGCTTTTCAATTTGTTCATAAGTGATCTGGAGTTCAGGTGAGCAGTGAGGTGGCCAAGTTTGTGGATGACGCAGGTGCAAGCCACGGTCCAATTGTGTAGTAATCTTGAGAGAGAGTTTGAAACCATGGTTTCAAACCATGGTTTGAAACACATGGTTTAAACAACTGTATAAAAATATAAAATATCTTTAACATAAAATCATTTCAAAATCCAGTATCCCTTCGTATGCATTATATATTATACAATATGCTGAGAACTCTCCTGTGAGGAAAGGTTGCAATGTTTGGGGCTTTATAGTTTAGAAAGAAGGTGAGTAAGAGGGAACATGATAGAGAGGCTTAAAATTTTATGTGTGGTGTGGAGAAAATTAAGAGAGATCATTCCCCCCCCCCCCTCAAAATACTAGAACTCAGAGTCACCCAATGGAGCTGAATGGTGGGACATTCAGGAAAGACAAAAGGAAGTGCTTCATCACAGAGCGCATAATTAAATTATGGAATTTGTTTCCACAAGATGTCAACTTGGATGGCATCAAAGTGGTATTAGACCAAGTCATGGAGGATAAGGCTATCAATAGCTACTCGCCATGATGGGTATACTGTATACTTCTAGGATCAGAGGTAGCATGGCTCCAAATACCAGTCACTGCCCAAACCTTTGGATGTCTTTAAGCAATAACTTCCACAACTTAGCAAGGTGAATAACCGTTTATTAATTACCTGTACAATGAAACTCCCCTGCCGCCCAGGTCTGCCCTGCATTGACACCTCTCCTTCCTGGCCTTTTCCTTTTACCCCTGAACCAGGAACTTCTCTCACACGGTGGTGGAACAACAGCAGACTATTGCCCTCCTGTCCTGCTTCTGGACCTCCCAGAAAGGGGACCGGCCCTTTCACAGGCAATCTGAAAAGTCTCCAGTTTGTGGCAGTCGAGATCCCCCTTGGTTGGGGCTCCTAAAGAAACAGTCAAAGCTACTGTTCTTGTTTCGTTTTCTGGCAAGAAGGAAACTGCAGAAAACACCCAGTGGAACCGGGGATTTCTATACGCCCTGTACAAAAAGGAGCAAGCACAACACAGAAGCATCTGCGCCTTGGATCCAGTAGCTGGGGGGGGGGGGCGTCGGGTTGCCCCCTCCGTTGCTTGACCTGAGAGTCTTCAATAAAGAAACTGATCCAAGGAGCTTCCAGACTGAATTTGTCAGTAAGTTTGATCCTATTCGTTTTCAAGGTGTAGCAAAGCTCGGAAGATTGTGTTTATAATTACAGGTGTTCCTAGTGGTCAGTATACTTGTTTTGTGCATTTGAGCTTTCTGTAGAAAAGTCACAAACTATGTTTGAAATGTCGTTGTGTGTGTATCAGAGAGAGAGAGAGAGAGAGAATATCTGCCAAGTAGCCCCTCATACATCTGGCGAGGAGGGCTCTAGCCACAAAAGCTTATGCCACAATAAATCTGTTAGAGTGCAACCCTATAAACATCTACTCAGAGGTATGTCCCACTGAGTTCAAGGGGACTTACTCCCAGGTAGGTGTGTACAGGGTGGAAGCCTTGGGCTGCAATCCTACATACACTTACCTGGGAGTAAGTCCCACTAAGCTCAATCGGGCTTACTTCTGAGTAGACATCCCTAGGTTTGCACTGGTAAGTCTTCAAGATTCCAGAAGACTAATTTTTCAATCCATAGATAGTTTTTTCCCCCATCCCGGTACCGACTGGTCCAGAGCTGCTGAGTTTAGCTTCAGAGATAGATCCAAGTCAGGCAGCTTCATTTCATTTCTCTGAATTAAAAATGTTTAATAAATAAATTAAGCTCTCTCTGGCAACTGAAGATTGGTATTTTGAGGTCCAGAGTTTAAACACGGAACCACCCGCGACCCGGAGCAAATTTCCTGTGGTGTCTGTTTTGTTCTGAGGGCAGTAAGGAGTCCAAATCTTGGGGACAAATCTGTCTCTCCAGTGGTGCCCCCAAACCTACTTAAGCCCCTTGGCTACCACCTGTGTTTCCTCTCACCCAACCTCATACACCTACAACCACTTTGATCTCTCTCCCTGATATAATTGGTGCTGTCATTATATTTCTACACCTTAAGTTCTAATTTGAGGCTGGGCTCAGATTCAGATCCTGTTCTGAACCTTCACTAGTAGCCATATATTGGCTACATGAAGATCCCCTCGCCGGATCGTCACCTTGAAGTGGTGAGTGGGCTTGCGTGTTCCGATGAATCCTGTGAGCAATGCCGTCGGGAGCTATGTACTCCCAGTAGGGTCACCCATGGCGGTAAGGTCCGGGGAGAGGAACCAGACAAAGAACGATCCAAAACATAAAAGTCCTCAACGGCAGAACAGGCGGAAGATAATTAAACCTAAATTACAACGGCTGTGAAGGCGGATGAAGGCTGCAGCAGAGAATGGTTTTCCAATCGTCAGGGTAACCGTGCCATTGGATCTCTGCCATACTCTGTCAAGTTTGTGTGGTGATTCGTTGTGCACCGATCTCCCCACATAAAACAGTTTCACGCACAGGCGTCTTCCAACCCAACCCATCCAACCCAACCCAACCCAAACAAACAAACAAACAAACAAAAAAAGTCCCATGGCAACTGGCGAATGGCAACGGGGGCAGGACTGTGAATCTGGAAGCCCCTAGTCATGGACCAGCACATGGGCGGTGGATGCAGACTCAGTCGCCCTGTTCAAGGAACGAGGTAGTCGAGCAGCTCGGCAGCTGTATCCATGACTGAGCAGCCCTATTTAGGATCCACTCTGCTCACCCCGTATGGGGAGGGGGCTAGAAAAGGTGCCCTAAACATAGTCTACCTCTTTCTCCCCTGACTGGATTACCGCGTCCAGTGGGGTCACCATTTTAGCGGTCGAAAAAGACATTTGAATTTTGGAACATGGAATATACGGACATTGCTGGATAACATAGATAGTGAACGCCCTGAGCGTAGGACTGCTATTATTGCAAGGGAGCTGAGACGGTTTAAAATTGACATAGCAGCACTTCAAGAAACTCGAAGGGCAGGAGAGGGACAGCTGAAAGAAGAAAAAGGAGGTTATACCTTCTTCTGGAAAGGACTACCTGAGCAGGACCAACGAATACATGGTGTAGGCTTTGCCATCAAAAATGAACTAGTGAACTCTTTGTCAGAAGTTCCTACTGGCATTAACGAACGCCTGATAACTCTTCGATTAAAGCTCGCCAATAACCAACAGGTAACTATTTTGAGCGCTTATGCAACAACATTAGATGCTGATGATGACATCAAGGAAAGTTTTTACAGCCAGTTGGACACTCTCCTGTCAGAGATACCTAAGGAGGATAAAATTATCCTCCTGGGCGATTTTAACGCAAGAGTCGGGCGTGACTTTGATTTATGGCCAGAAACTATTGGAAAAGACGGAGTTGGTAATAGCAACCCGAACGGACTCTTACTTTTGTCTATATGTGCAGAGCATAATCTCACTATCACAAACACGCTCTTTCGACAAAAGAATAAGTTTAAAACATCATGGCAGCACCCACGGTCAAAGCACTGGCATCTTCTGGATTATGTAATTGTCCGTGTTAGAGATCGCTGCGATGTACTTCTTACTAGGGCCATGGTGAGTGCCGACGACTGCTGGACAGACCACCGACTAATCCGGTCCACAATGGTTATCAACATTGCTCCCCAACGTAGGCTTCAAGGAAGGAAACCAAGGCGTAAAATGAACATCCAAGTCCTTTCAAGATCCTATTAAGCAAACTCGTCTTCAATCACTTCTTAAGGAACATCTACCTACGGAACCTCCTGACAACATTGAGGACCATTGGTCTAAGCTGAAAACCTCCATTACTGCAGCTTGTGAACAAACTATTGGATATGAAACTAAGAAACATCAGGATTGGTTTGATTAAAATGACAATGAGATTAAATATATAATTGACCAAAAAAGGAAAGCCTTCCAAATATGGCAAAATGATATTAACTGCGCTGCCAAGAAAAAAACCTACGCTAGTGCAAAGGCTGAGGTCCAAAGAAGAACAAGAGAACTTAAGAACGCTTGGTGGAAAAAGAAAGCTGAAGAAATTCAACAACTTGCAGAATCTCATGATGCACGGGGCTTTTTTAAGGCCACAAGGGCCATTTATGGACCAAAAACCTATGGTACAAACCCTTTACAATCAAAAGATGGCACCAAACTCTTAAAAGACAAAGAGTCTATTGCACTGCGTTGGAAAGAGCATTATTATGACCTTTAAATCGTAAGTCTAAGGTGGATAATGAGATTTTTTCGCAAATCCCGCAAAAACAAATTAAAGAGGAACTTGCAATACTCCCCACTTTGGATGAAGTAAAAAAAGCCATTAACCAAATGAAGAACAACAAAGCTAGTGGACCAGATGGGATTCCTGCTGAAATCTTTAAAGAAGGGGGCCCCGAACTTGTACAACATCTTCATAAACTCATCGAAAAAATCTGGATAAGAGAAGAGATCCCAGAAGACTTCAGGGATGCCATAATTATCACCCTCTTTAAGAAGGGTGATAGAACAGACTGTGGAAACTATCGGGGCATTTCTCTCTTAGCAACCGCAGGTAAAATATTTGCTAGGATTCTCGCAAACCGTCTTCTATCTATTTCAGAAGAGATCCTCCCTGAAACTCAATATGGTTTCCGCCCCTCTAGAGGGACAGTAGACATGATTTTTACTGCACGTCAGCTCCAAGAAAAATGCCGGGAGCAAAATCAACCCCTTTATATGGCATTTATCGATTTGGCTAAGGCCTTTGATACTGTAGACCGTACAGCTCTCTGGACTATCCTTATGAAAATTGGATGCCCCAATAAATTTGTGAATATCTTGCGACTTCTCCATGACAACATGACGGCAACGGTTTTGGACAACAACGGCTCTCATGGTGCTCCATTTAAAGTGGGATCAGGTGTTAAACAGGGATGTGTTATCGCCCCAACATTATTTGCCATTTTCATCGCCATGGTTTTACATCTTGTCAAGGGGAAACTTCCCACTGGTGTGGGAATTATATATCGAACAGATGGAAAGCTTTTTAATCTCAGCAGGCTGAAAGCAAAAGTAAGGTAATTACAACCTCCGTTGTGGAACTTCAGTATGCTGATGATAATGTGGTCTCCGCACATTCAGAGGATGATCTCCAAACTATCCTAAATGCTTTTGCAGAAGCATACGAAAAACTTGATCTCTCACTTAACATCAAAAAAACCAAAGTGCTTCATCAGCAAGTGCAAGCCAATCCTTTGGTGATGCCATCTATCCAGCTTGGCGGGACAATACTGGAAAATGTCGATCATTTTCTCTATCTTGGCAGCTATCTTTCTGTTACAGCTAACATCGACAGTGAAATCCAGCATCGTCTGAGCTCCGCAAGTGCCGCATTTTCTCGAATGAAACATAGAGTGTTCGAGGATCGGGATATTTGTAAGAAGACCAAAACACTGGTTTATGAAGCCATTGTATTACCAACTTTATTGTATGCCTGCGAAACATGGACTATCTATAAACGTCACTTCTACCTCCTTGAAAGGTTTCATCAACGTTGCCTCCGGAAAATCCTGCAAATTACTTGGGAAGATAGGCGAACAAATGTCAGTGTACTGGAAGAAGCAAAGACTACTAGCATTGAAAAAATGATCCTTCAACGCCAACTTCAGTGGACCGGTCATGTTGTTCGAATGCCTGACTGCCGTCTCCCAAAGCAGTTACTTTACTCCCAGCTCAAGGATGGAAAGCGGAATATCGGTGGTCAATATAAGAGGTTTAAAGAGGTTCATAAGGCTAATCTAAAAAAATGCAATATAAACATCGAAAACTGGGAAGCTCTGGCCCATGAACGATCTAAATGGAGGTTGGCCTTTCACAAAGGTTCCATGGACTTTGAAGAAGCCCGAGTGCAAGGTGAAAGGGAGAAATGTGCTAAGCGAAAAGCACGTCAAATGAATCCTTTACAGGACCATCTTCTATCTGGTAACCTGTGTCCTCACTGTGGGAAGCTGTGTGGATCTAGAATTGGCCTCCACAGTCACTTACGGACCCATCGCTAGAGTCTACACAATCTTCTTTAGAATTTCCTCCTTTTATCCCGGAAGACAATCTTACTCGGTCACGAGTGATCGCCTGATGATGATGATGACATGAAGAAATGGGGTGACTTGGTTTATATGCTGCAGAATGCCTTTCCCCTTCTCTGCTGAATCACAACTATGTCTCCTGCCAGGCACAAGAGCTTCAGGCATAATTGGTTATTGCAGATTAAAAAAGAAAAAGAGGGCCATGCCAATAACACAAGGCAATATATGAGGTAAAAAAGCAATGTGTAAAATTGATTTGATAAATTGAGGAAACAATCCTATGCATATTTAGACAGAAAAAAGTCCTACACTTCTCAGCATGCCCCAGCCAGGCATGCTGGCTGGGGAATGCTGGGAGTTGTGGGACTTTTTTCTGTCCAAACATGCTTAGGATTGCACACTAAGCAAAGCAGTAGATAGCAGGTCAGCCTTTTTAAGAGCAGTGAACCAAATGAGGATGCTCTTTTTCTATCCATTTCATTGTTGATTTCCCCAGAGGAAGAAATTTTGGCTGGTCAAAATGTATTGGGAATTAGCTTTGCTCAGAATACTGAATTGCTTTTACAGCTTTTTCATTTCTCCATCTTCTAGAACTGGGCTCCAGCAATTCTTCACCATACTCTTCAGTTCTATCACATCTATCCTAGATTCCTCTCCACTGTTTCCCTAAATTTGATTAGCTTCCTCCGGGCATTAAAAATGTGGCTTTTCAGGTGGGAATATGGGGTGGGTTGGGATTTTTAAGTTTTGTACTGTTTTTAATTGTGTTTGATAGTGTGTGTGTGTGTGTGTGTGTGTGTCCTCTTGTATTTTATTGGACTGTACATCGCTCAGAGTGGCCAGATGTCTGGCCATATGGGCGATTCATAAATATAATAAATAAATAAATAAATAAACTGTTCCCTTCTCCTTACCCCTACCAATCTAATCATGGACTTTGTCTGAATCTCTTCTTCATGGACTGTGCACTGAGAGTTATGTTGAGCTGACTTGGCTCTTGCTCTTCTTCAAGTTTTTTCCCCCATAGATCAGCAGGCCCTCAGAACTGCGGCCACATGGCACTGCGCGATTATCAGTGGGAAGTCATTGAGCCTGCCTTAGAGGGCAAGAACATCATAATATGGCTGCCAACAGGTGCAGGAAAGACCCGAGCAGCTGCCTACGTCTGTAAGAGGCACTTGGATAGCCTAGAGAAGAGCAAAGTGGCTGTGTTAGTCAACACGGTAAGGACCAGTTGATGGTGGTGGGGTGACTGGAAGTCCCCTCCCAAGAGACAAGACTTTGGTTCAGCCTTCCCCAACCTGTTGCAGTCCAGATGTGTTGGACTACTTCTCTCAGAATGTCTGGCTGGGGGATTCTGGGCTTTAGGTCCTTCTCTTGGGAAATGTTTCACTGTTGTATCTTTGCCCTGCCAGGTGCCTCTAGTGGACCAACACCTGAAGAATGAGTTCAGCATCTTGCAGAATGACTTCAATATTGCTGCCATTAGTGGCAACAGCACCCAGAAGCTGTTGTTCTCAGAAGTGGTGAAGCAAAACCACTTGATCATCTGCACAGCAAAGATCCTAGAAAACGCCCTCAACAGCCAAGATGAGGAGGTGCATGTGGAGCTGACAGGTGGGTATCTGGAGGGAAGGTGCATTGGTGATGGTGCTGTGATTCAGAGAAACTTAATTCAGACAACTGGGAAATATTTGTTTGATTGTTTCAGGAAATTATTGATGTAATATCTAAGCTATCCAAAGGTGTCTTTGCCCTGCCATAGATGTTAGTAACCACACACATACAAATTAGGAGTGAACATAAGAAGAGCTCTGCAGGGTCAGGCCAAGGTTCCATCTAGTCCAGCATCCTGTTTCCCCCCAGTGGCCAGACAGATCCTTCTGGGAAGCCCACAACCAGGCTATTAAGGTAACAGCCCTCCTAACACTATAGGAAGAGCCCTGCTGGAATAGATCAAGGGTCCAGCATTCTGTTCATACAGTGGCCAACCAGCTGCCTGTGGGAAGCCCCCAAGTAGGACACACATGCAATAGACAAGGCCTTTTCAGTGATGGCCCCACTTTCTTTGGAACTCCCACCCCCAGAAAGTACATATGGTTCTTTCATTGGCAAATTTTAAATGGATCATTAAAACATTTCTGTTTCATTTAGCTTTTTATTGAACTCTGTTGATTTTATGCACTTTTGGAATTTAGATACTGCTGTTGATAACTATAGTTGTTGGTCTATTTTAATTGTATATTCTGTTACATATGTACCTTTATAAGCTGGCCTGTGAGGGTTTTCCATGAAAGGTGCAATATTAAACAATAACAATACAGAGTTGGTCTCTGCTTTCCATCAGATTTCTCTTTGCTGGTGATTGACGAGTGCCATCACACTCACAAAGAAACCACCTACAACAAGATTATGGAAGACTACCTGCAGCGCAAGCTGCGAGGCCAACAGAACTTACCACAGATCCTAGGGCTCACTGCCTCACTAGGTACTGGAGGTGCCAGCACCCTGGCAGGAGCCCAGGACCACATCCTGCAGGCAAGTCTGATGAAATACATTTGGCCCAACTATTGGAGGCATTGACATCACTGCCTCTTTTTTAGCCTTTGCACACCTGCATGGAGGCTGCTCTGGATTGCAAATGCAGGCCTATTTCAGAGAGGCAGCAGGTTAGTAGAGGGAACCTAGCTCAGTGGTAGAACACGAGCTGTGCATGCAGAAGTTTGCAGGTTCAATCCTTGGCATTCCCAGTTAAAAGGATCTCACATAGCAGGTGCTGTGCAAAACCTCTGCCTGAGACTCTGGAGCAGTGTTCTCCAACCTTGGGTCCCCAGATGTTTTTGGCCTACAACTCCCAGCATGCCCCAGCCAACATAGCTGGCTGGGGCATGCTGTGAGTTGTAGGCCAAAAACATCTGGGGACCCAAGGTTGGAGAGCACTGCTCTGGAGAACCACTGCCAGTCAGAGTAGCCAATAATGGACTAGATCAACAAATAGTCTCACCTGAGATAAGCAGTGGTGTAGTGGAGCCAGGGCTCTCAGGGACGCAGTGCCTGCACTACTTTATCAGCAGGGACGCTGACATCATCTGCCACCTCCCTCAGAATTCCGTGTCCCCTCTGAGCTTAGTGCCTGGGAAAAATGAATCTTCCCAGCAACAATATGTTGTTCCTTGTTGTAATGCAAAGTATTTGTGGATGGCTTGGTCTTGAATGGGCAATTTAGACCCATTCACTTTACAAAAGACCTGCTCTTAGCAGATGAGAATTCCTGGAACTGGTTTGTTGATAGGGATCAATACAGCTGCTTGCAATTTTGGACTCTCCTTTGAGGCATGGCTGTGGGGACTGTCATGATGAGTATCTGTGCTTCAAAATTTACCACTGCACCACTGGATAAAAGGCAGCTTCTCATGTTCCAAATGAGATGGTAATATTGTTCCTAGACTGTACTGTTTCAGCTGCAGGCGAGGGAGTTGCATGGCTGAATGCTCCTCTAAATCAAAACCAAACCAAAGTTTATTGTATCTTAGCAATTTGCCATTATACACAGTTACAACTCTGCTAATAGAGCTTCAGAAATTAAATAAGTTTCCTTACAACCTTTAAACTTTACAGTACGCATCTGTAAAACATTAACAAGGGATTTAGATGTTCTAAACAATATATATTTGTCAGCATTAGACAACAGAAAACAAACCTTTACAAAGGATGACCTTCCCTTCAATGGTTTTATCAATGGATGAATATATTTAATTCTAAGATCATTATAAATAGAACACTCCTCTAAGCATCCCTACACCTAGAAAACTAGATATCAGGGAGAAGAGTTCTAGAAAATACTAGGCGTGTCTGCAAGTGACACAGGTGTGCTTGTGGAGTTGTGTTTCCCCCCCTTTTTGCCCCTCCATCTCCTGAAGGGAGCTTCTGTTGGTGGTCTAATAGCTATGTATAATAGCAAGTTTGATCTGTGCTTGAAATGCTCACATGGTCGACATATCCCTTTCCAGATCTGCGCCAACCTAGACACTGAAAAAATCATGTCATCCGATAAACATAAGATCTACCTTACTACTCATGTCCCACAACCCAAGAAGCAATATGATCTGTCTGAACACAGGCTTCAGGTAAGAAACCTCTGAGAACTAAATGGTGAATGTGTGAGCAGAGCAGAGGCATCATGATAAGATGGTGATGCTGGAGCTCCAAGCAAGTGACCACATGTTCATGTGATATCAGTTTGGGACCACAATACCTGATGGAACGCCTCTCCCAACCACAATCTACCCATACACTACGTTCAACATCTGGGGCCTTCCTCCGACTGCCACCTCCACGTGAGGCTCGGAGGGCAGCGACAAGGGGGAGGGCCTTTTCTGTGGTAGCCCCCCAACTGTGGAACAAGCTCCCCCCTGAGGCCCGCCTGGCACCAACTCTATTATCTTTTCTGCGCCAGGTTAAGACTGCCCTCTACATTGAGGCTTTTAATAATTAAATGGTATATGGTGGGGTGGTAAATTGTTTTTAGCAGTTGTGTTTTTATTAATTTTTAGAGATATTTTTTAAATTGATTTTTAACATTTCATAATGTTTTATTGTTTATATTTTTAACTGTATTTTATTGTTTGTTTTTAATTATTGTTGTACACTGCCCAGACAGCTTCGGCTATTGGGCGGTATAGAAAATGAATGAATAAATAAATAAATATCCTTTCCCCCCACCTTTCCAAATATGAATGATTCCCCAATCTGTCATCCACAGGACCCCTTTGGACAAAAGCTCAAGGAGATAATGACCCAGATCTATAGTTACCTGGATGTGTCTGACTTGACTACAAATTTTGGTACCCAGGTCTTTGAGCAGCAAATTGTGGAGCTTGAGAAAGAAGGTGAGTGTGCCATGGAAGGTTTTATGGACATGGATGGGGAAGAAAACATTCCCAGTGACAAGTTTAGTAGCTTCCTGGCTGGAAATGTTTCTTCCAGCCCTGCAACCTAAGATCTTTTTACTGGCGCTGTTGGGGGCTGAATTATTTTTGGAAATGAACCTCTAGACACAAGCACGTGTCTGCTTAAAATGACAGGTTTTTGCACCGTAAGCAAACACAAGGACCCCAACATGAACGCCCTGTTCTCCAAAAGGGTAGACCGCAGGCACATTGGCAAAGTGCCAATAGCATCATTCCACTTGTGTTCCTCAGCCGCTGGTGGACATAGGCATCCTGCCTCTGATACTGGAGGTAGCACAGAGCTCTCAGGACCAGTAGCCATTGATAGCCTGCTCCTCCATTAATTTGTCCAGTCTCCTTTTAAAGCCATCCAAATTGGTGGCTGTGACACCCCCACCTTGTGATTCGTGCCCGCAGCTTTACTATGGTCACATCCCACCTCCACGCTCCCCTAATCTCCTCCGCTGCCACCAACCCCCTCCAGGGTAACCAATTCAGACCACACTTTTAAGTTTAAAAAATGAAGTTGATTTAACTACAATTAAGGGTAGAGAAATGGATACGGTTATTGGATTCTAAATGTTGGAGCTTTTCCCTCTGACAAGACTCCAGCTCCCTACTCCACTCAGACTTCTCTCCCCACTCTCAGCTCACTTCCACACCTCCCCTCAAACTCCACTCAGACCTCTCTCCCTCCCTCCCTCTCTCTACAGACAGCCCTCTGCGACTCCTCCTCCCCTGAACAGCACCACCCACTGTTTATATATCACAGGCTTCACCCCCCCCCTTTCTCGCTCTCTCAGCCAATCAGCAGACATCCAACATTCCACACTCCTCTCACACTCCCCCCTCCCCATACATACTAACAGATATAACTGTTTTGCCCGTGGGCGGGGGCATGACGGTGGCCATCAACACATCTTGTGGTACTGAATTCCATGGTTTAACTATGTGCTGTGGGAAGAAGCACTTCCTTTTATCTGTTCTGAATCTCCCACCACTCAGCTTCATGGGATGACCCCTTTGGGTTCTATTATTATGAGAGAGGGAGATTTCCCCCCCTATCCACTTCCTCCACACCATGCATAATTCTGCACACCTCTATCATGTCTCCCCTTACTCGCCTTTTTTCTAAGATAAACAGTCCCAGCTGCTGTAACCTTTCCTCATAGGGGAGTTGTTCCAGCCCCTTGATCATTTTAGTTGCCCTCTTCTGCCCTTTTTCCAACTCTACAACAATATCCTTTTTTAAAAGTGCGGTGACCAGAACTGTACACAGATTTGTATAAGGACAGTATGATCTTTGCAGTTTTATACTCAATTCCTTTCCTAATTATGCCTAACATGGAGTTTGCCTTTTTCACCGCAGCCACAGACCGGGTTGACATTTTCATCAAACTGTCCACCACAACCCCAAGGTCTCTTTCTTGGTGAGAAAGAGATATCTTTATATGTCCAATTATGATGGGAGATAAGTCAGCCAGGGCTTCGCCAGCTCTGAATGTATATGTAGCTCACCCCCTTTCCATCCTGCTGTAATTGATTAGGGCTCCAGCTATGCTGGAGGTGGTGGTAGGGAATGGGCAGGAGATTTCAAGGCCTATGAATGTTACTCAGCTTTGAATCTGGCAACCTTATCTTCAGGTGGCCTACAAGTCCATCAGTAAGTCTGTTCTACTTATGTTTGCGTAATGATCTGACAATTAATAGATGGAGATGGAATCTTTTAAGGGCTGAAAGCATCAACAAAAAGATAAGGTGACCAACAGATGTAATGACCATTGTTTTCTTCATGGTGTCAGGAGCAAAAGAATTTTGCCAAAAGACCCGAGTTTGCGCATTGCACCTCCGTAAATACAATGATGCTATGCTGATCAATGACACTGTGCGCATGATTGATGCCTTCAAAACTCTGGATGAGTTTTACCTACTGGAACATGCTACCAAGGTGCTGCAGCACCCAGCAGAGCGCTACTTGGTCCAGATCTTTGAAAGTAAGTGTTAGTGGTGGGAATGCTACAAGAGATGCGGTGACAGGGGAGGGGGCTGCCAGTTTCTTTGAAGCAGTGTGTGCGGGGTTGTTTAATCCTTTTCTCCCGTGCTGTTTTCCTGACCGACCCCCCACAAGATTTCTGTTTGGCTTGTAAGTAAAAACAAAACAGGTACTGTATCTATATATTTTTCTCCACAGGACAAACAGCAGCCTTGAAGGAGTCATTTTGACTGGGAAACTGGTGCAGGGGAAAGGATTAAAGAGACCCTCCCTTTCCCACCACTCCAAACAAATTGATACACATACCCCTTCACCACGCTGCTCCATTTCCGTTAAAAAAACGAAGTTGGGGGATCCAGTCATGGATCTCTTGTGTAACATGTAGTGAATGCATAAATTGTCTTCTCTGAAAATGATTTTGCTTGATATAATAAAAAGTTCTATCTGTGATGTTGTGTCAGCGACAGCTAATTTACCCCTGCAGGCCATTAGCTGATGTGATACTACTCAAATGATGATAAAATATGCAGGGTTGCGTAAGATGTTTTTCTGCCTGAGGTGAAGGATAAGGTGGCACCTCCTCCCAATCCATGCACAGAAGCTGACCAGACTGGTAGTTGAATCTTGCTTCAACACTGGCAATGGGTAAAACATCCTCCACTGCGCGTGAGGACAGAAAGCTAGCTTACGGGGTGCAGAGGAGGCCATGTGGCACTCTTGGCAGGTGCATAGAAAATGAGCATCTCTCAGTGTACTTGAGCATGCTCTGTATTTCTGGATCCTGAAGATATGAACAGGCTGGAAGATGCAGGACAAAAGGAGTGTTTCACTCTCCTTGTAGTAACCTGCTACATCTTGTGTCATGCTTACTCCTATGATGCTATGGAGTGCTGGGGAAATGAAGGGAGGAGCACAGAATTCTGGGAAGGAGGAAATGTTGGTTGGTGATGGAGGGGGAAGAGAAGCTGAAGGGAAGATGTTGAGAGAAGTTTGGATAATATGTTTCAGTGCCAATCCATGCGGAGATGGCCCTCCCAAGTACAACCTATACACATAAAATCCTATGCACATAGGCCTCAACAGAGTGGTCAGTTACTGGATTGTTACCCGAATCGACCACATGGTTGAGGCCTACACATATACGCCATATTCAGATTGGCTATTTCTAGGTCAATGGCCATGGACGGCACACCAGCTCCATACAATGGGCCAGATTAGCACTTAAAGATATCATCTGAGCCAGTCCACTGAAGAGAGAGCCAAGGGAGAAGAAACCGAAAAAGGACAAAAGAAAGTAGATAGACAAGAGATCAGAAAGAAGAGGAAGAGTGAGCAAGGGCAACACAACTAAAGGAACTAAAAGGAAGTTTTCATGAGTAGGACTGGAGCAACTGACACCATTGCCATGCAAGGAACTGTAGTTTAGAATTGGGTTGTGGGTTTTTCCCCTTTATGGTTGTGCTAAATGTTTTAAATCTATAAGATAAAGAAATATTGTTTGTATGAATACTCATGTCCTGCTTGTGGGTTTCCTGTGGGCAGCTGGTCGGCCACTGTGTGAACAGAATGCTGGACTAGATGGACCCTTGGTCTGATCCAGCAGGGCTCTTCTTATGTTCTTATTAGGCTCCAGAGTGATTGTTAATCTGCCTTGACTCATCCAAAGTTGAGTTCTGTGTGCTTTGCACTTGTTTTGCAGGGAACAGGGCATGTCTCTTGGCCCTAGCTGAAGACAGCCGCTATGAGAATCCCAAACTTGGTAAGCTGCAGAAAGTCCTGCAGGAGCAATTCCAAGAGCTGGAGAGCTCACGGGGCATTGTGTTTGTCCGGACACGCCAGAGTGCTAATTCCTTGCACCAATGGGTACAGGATAACCAGGATTTACGTGGACTTGGGATCAAGGCTGCTGTCCTGACAGGGGCTGGCTACAGCAACCAGACAAAACACATGACGCAGGTAAGATGAAAATAGGGAAAGGCCTGGGTTGGAATCCCAGTTCTTCTGCAGGTCAAGGGTGGGGACCCAGGGAGACTCGGGGTCAGTTCATACATGCATCAAGTAATGTCTCATAGAGGATTGTGTATACTGTCTCTACTGAAAGCCATTTGTAACTGAGGTTGAGGTGATATCAGTGGATTCCACAAGGGTCATTTTTGTCCCCCATGCTATTTAACATCTACATGAAGCCGTTGAGAGGGGATATCCAGCCTTGCCATAAGGAAGCCCACCCCACCCCCACCCACAAAAAAGGCCCTGCTAATTGTGGCAAAGAGCCATGTCTGTGTTGGAGAGTTATCTGGTAGAAACACTTGAAGGAGACTCCTTTGGCTTTCCTGTTGAGGTTGACGATGGGAGAAACTTCACCTCAGGGTTTGAACAAGCAACATATCACTACCTCTGTTTTCTCCAGCAAGAGCAGAAAGAAGTAATCCATCGTTTTCGTACGGGGGCACTCAACCTGCTCTTCTCTACCAGTGTGGCTGAAGAGGGATTGGACATCCCTCAGTGTAATATCGTGGTCCGCTATGGGCTGATGACAAACGAGATCGCTATGATGCAGGTCAGTAAGCCCCACTCTCTGGAGAACCTTGTTGAAAGTCACTCTCCTCTTTCATGCAGGAGAGTCAGACAGCACTTAATACGTCCTGGGAAGAAATGCCATTGCTACTCTGGGTCATTGAAGGCAGTATGGTTGCAATGGGGAAGCTAGGATGGTTGTTGAGTGAACTGTGTTGCTGTGCCTGGAAATAGTTGAAGGAGCAGCTGGCCTGGAATTTCTAGGGATGGACACAAATGTTTCTCTCTTCTTCCTTTTAGGCCAGGGGCCGTGCCCGTGCCCCGAACAGCATCTGCTCTGTTTTGGCCAAGGCCCACAGCAAGGAGGTGACCCGTGAGAAGCTCAATGAGACCCTAGAGACCCTGATGGAGAGAGCTATTGAGTGGGTGCAGAAGATGCCTGAGCAGGAATACCACCTGAAGGTAAAAGAACCTTCTGGAAAGTAGGCAGTCTGTGTAAACTGAGGGAGCTGAAGAAGACTTGAAACAGAGGTACATAACATAAGAAGAGCTGAGCTAACTAATAAACCCCAAACATTTAAACCTTTCCTCAAAGGGAGGTTGCTCCAGCCCCTTGATTATCTCAGTTGCCCTTTTCTGCGCCTTTCCCAGCTCTACAATATCCTTTTTGAGGTGCAGTGACCAGAACTGTACCCAGTATTCCAAGTGTGGTTGCACCATAGATCTGTATAAAGGCAAATTGATCCCCAAAGTGGAATTTGCATTGTTCACAGCAGCTGCACACTGGGTCAACCTTTTCATCGAGCTGTCCACCACAACCCAAGATCCCTTTCCTGGTCCATCACCACCAGCTCAGATCCCATCAGCATAGATGTGAAGTTAGGATTTTTTGCCCCAATGTGCATCACTTTAGAATCCATTACAGCACAATCCTATGAGGGTGCCTGGAACCCTCCAAACCTGGAGGATTGCGGGCATCCAGTTGAGGGCAGGAGGAGCGCGGAGGATAGGATATCCCCTGCACTCCCCTCGCCTTGAAAAACATCTAGACGGCCAATTTCAGCCGTCTAGATGTTTTTCCTGTCCTTGTGAGGAGAGGCTGAGGCACTGCCTGGGTTCCTCGGAATCTGGCGGAGCCTCGCCCTTCCCCTCTCCACTCCCAGGAACGCCCCCCCATGGGGGAGCTGGGTGCAGTCTTCCGTGCTCAGTTCTCTGCGGTTTCCTTCTGGTGTGGAAAGAGCCACTCCGAGGCACTGTGACCCTGGATGAGATTTCTGAGGCCGCAACGCCTTCCAGGCCAAATCCTATGTCCCCCCAGACAAGGTCAGGGGAATATAGGATTGCGCTGTTAGTGAAGGAATATTTGCTAACCATACTTTTTTTGGGGGGGGGGGGGGAGGAAGAGAAAACTGTAGCTGAACTACACACACAGGAGAATCCCATGGTGCAGATCATGCTGGACTGTGCCACTTCAGAAGGCAGGTGGGGAATCACATGTTTGAATGCTCTCCCATGTCAAAAAAATATAATCCCTGTACATAGAAGACAAGCCCATTAGGAGGAGAGTTAGAAGGTAAGATTACGTTAGGAACCTTCTCCCCAGAGTGCTAGATTTCCATGGCAACAAGCAGTGATGTGTTTTTTATACTAAGGGAGCGTTTTGAAATGGTACAATCCAGCAAGGCTTGTACCACATGATCCTTGTGATTGTGTAGCTTGGTTTTAAGATAATTTATTTTTGCTCATTGTAGGTACAAGGACTTAAAATTTAAGACTCAAATCATCTTAATTTACAACAGTCATTTTGCAGATGGGGAATAGTAGCTGAGCGTGACTTTCTCCAGATCATCCAAGAGCAGTGCGGCTGAAGTTGGTGTATTCACTGGTCCATGTTAGCTCTGGACAATGAAACTATGTGGAACTAAAAGAATGTAGGCTAAAACTGCACGAATGGCTTGCCATTCAGCTATTCTGCATTTCCAGTGGGTGGGGTAGCAGAAGTGGCCAGGGAAGGTATTTGGGGAGTAACGCCCTCAAGTCTAGCAGAGATGAATAGGGGTTCTAGAGCAAAAGGAAGCATAAGCCAGATTTCCTGCCTGCATCTCACCTGCCTGTAACATACGCACTCCAGACCCTCCTGTTCTTCATCTCAATCATTAAGACACCATCTTCTCCTTTCCTGCAGATTGCAAAGCTTCAACGTGAAGCTGTTGTCAGTCGCAGGGTGCGGGATAATGAACGAGATCAGCAGCGCCGGCTTCATGATCCAGACCTTGTGCGCCTCTACTGCATCAACTGCAACATGGCAGTCTGCCACGGCACTGACCTGCGCATAATAGAGAAAATGCACCACATAAACATCAACCCTAACTTCAGGTGAGGGAAGGTGAAATGACCAGATACATGCTTTTTCAATCTCTATTAATCTGCTTGTCCTGATCACAACAGGGAGCAATAGGGCAGAGCTCCTCCTGTTAATCTCGGCTGAGATCTTTTTATCCCGACAGTCAGGGGTGTCCATTTGTAGGTCAAAACATCTGGAGGGCCACATCTTCCATGGTTCCTCACCATTGGCTATGCCAGTGTTCTCCAACCTTGGGTCCCCAGATGTTTTTGGCCTACAACTACACTACAGCTACGCTGGCTGGGGCATGCTGGGAGTTGTAGGCCAAAAACATCTGGGGACCCAAGGTTGGAGAACACTGGGCTATGCTGACTATGGCTGATGAGAGTTGTAGGCCAAAACATCTGGCAGGCCACAAGTGGCCCACCCCTGCTCTAATGGGGCTTGAGAGGTGGCTGCCATGCCTCCGGAGCCTCTGGCTTGGGTTGGGCTGGCCCCTGTGAGGAAGGAGAGGCTGAACCAGGCAAGTCACTCCTTAGTACTCTTCCTTCTTCTGCCCATGGCCTGGAATTCAGGATGTGCACACATGTGACATTTTAATACATAGACCTAGGTGAAGGTCTATGTCAGGGATGGACAGAAAGTAGATCTCCAGATGTTTTGGACTTCAGCTCCCAGCATTCCTGACCATTGGCCACGCTGGCAGGGGCTTCTGGGAGTTCAAGTCCAAAACATCTCTATGTGACCTTGAGTCCCAGTGGATACATTCTTACAGCACAGAATGGAAGGAAAGGGACTTTGCTCCAGCTCCTCTTCTCACTACCTTTGAATAAGAGCGATGTCTCAGATGATGTGGGCCTAGTATTGGAATTCTTGGATACTGTGTAAACACACAAGATAAGAATACATACATTGTCTTGCTTGAGTAGACCAAGGCATCACCTAATCCAGCATTCTCTTTCCAGGAGCAGGCTGCCCAATGCTTCTAGAAAGCTCCTAAGCAGGGTATGAATCAGGACCTTCCCTTTTGTTTGCCCCCAGCATCTAGTACTGGGAGGTATACTGCCACTATATACGGAGGTTCAATTTAGTTATTGTGGTTACAGCTACTGATAGACCAATTCTTTTTTTAAAAAAATCTATCTAAGCTAGTTACCATCATCATCTCTTGGTAGCCAACTCTGTAAGTTAAATATGTGTTACATGAAGAAGGTCTTCCTTCTCTGTCATTGAACCTGAGGTGTATATAAGTCTTTATGTAGTTACGTGTTGGGAGTGGGAGCCCAGCTGGAAGTGAGCGCATATATATGTAACGTCTGCGGCATGCGGCGTAGTATATTCAACAGAGGGAAAGGGAGGATCTGTGAAATACAACCCCTAGTTGGACAATGAAACAGTGACTTGAGTTGCAACAGATTTGCATATTCACCTGACCTCAGAGGGAGTGTGAATCAGGAGTGAAAAACAAATCAGGTTTTGTTGTTTGTCCTCAATGTAGACTGTACTACAGAGCATCACTTGGCCAGGTGGTGGTTCCTCGTGAGTTCAAGGACTGGAAGCCAGGCAGCTCCATCAGCTGTGATAAATGTGGGCAGGTAAGTGCAACCAGGGTTCAGAGACTAGAATGGCACATCGTCTGTTCAAACTGTATACGTCTTTTCTAATTCAGCTATCTTACTTGACAAATGAAGAACATTTTTGTTGCTGTTGAGAAAGCGGGGAGGCAAGACAGTAAACTTGGGGACAGTGGGAAGGACCAGTCTTGTGCCCTCTGGATTTATTCTCATACTACCACTACCACCCCTTTCTAAAAACTGAAGGTTTGGAAACTTGGGCCTCTTGGCATTCTGCAAGAGACACCAGATTCTGAGTTTGCAAGTGCAGCTATGTAGATTCCTAGATCTCCTAAAGTAGCAACCCCCAACCATTTGGGGCTTGTGGGCACATTAGAGAGAGTATCTCACAAAATGGCTGCTAGGGCATGCATGGTGAGTCAGAAAATACCCATTTCCCAGAAAGCAAACTTGTGAGGCTAAAAGAAAAGTAACTTGCAGAAGAACCTAAATACAAGGCAGAGGTGGGGGTCTGAGCTCCCAAATTCAAAGCACTCTTCTGAACCCACAGTTGGCTCCTCAAACACCCATTTCACGGAAGGCAAAGTGATGAAGTTCAGAGACAAATAACTTGGCCAAGAAACTGAGTACAAGGCAGAAGTGGGGTCTGAGCCTCAAATGCCAAGACACAACAAAATAGAAGGCAAATGGATGATACTCAGAGAAACACACACATGCACACCAATCCAAAAAAAAGCCCAGTGGACTTTTGCAATTAGGCTGAGGATGACAGGTTACTCACTCTTGCTCTAGGGACTTACAGGAAGGAGGTTGGGAGCACATGGCACTGTGGCTGGAATAAACAAAGCATGGCAGAGTAAGATTTATGTCTCTCCATAAATCATGGATTTTAGCTGTGAGGGAAACTGCCTATTGAAGGGGCAAATGGGCTTCAGCCATTCATATTATTTTTGTTCATTTATAAATCCAGGGCAGCAAGAACACTGGAAGGAAACTTGTTTTGTAGCTGGATCTCCCTACTGATTTCTGGAGCCAGCATAAAAGGCAAAATTTGAATGATGGAATAGGCAACTACAGAGAACAAATTCAGCCAGGCTGCGATACTGAAACCTTTACTGCAGGGGTGGAGAACCTGTGGCTTTCCAGATGTTGAACTCCCTTCAGCCCCAGCCAGCATGGCCCATGGTCAGTTATTATGGGAGTTGTAGCCCAACATCAGCTGGAGGGCCCAACCCTGCTTTACTGATATCAGTTTGCCAGGGGTGTAACTTCTGTCATTTATTTATTTATTATATTTATATCCTGCCTTTTTTCCTGCAAGGAACCCAAGGCAGCTTACATAGTCCTCCTCCTCTCCATTTTACCCTCACAACAACCCTGTGAGGTAGGTTAGGCTGAGAGTCCGTGACTGGCCCAAAGTCACCCAGTGAGTTTCATGGCCGAGCGGGGACTAGAACCCAGATCTCCCGAGTCCCAGTCCAACACTCTCACCACTACGCCACACTGGCTCTCATAGCTCCACATCCAGGCCGCTATCTAGTGCAAAGGCACACACAGTTAAGATTGTTGAAATCAATTAACTTAAGGGCCTGAATTCTGGTCCTACGCATCTGAGACAAATGAATAAATCCCTTGCTCCTTAACCTAATGTTATTATACCTTTCCAGTCACAGGGGAAATGGTTTGTAATTTTGGAACAATTAGAGTGCTTCTTGATTAAATAGTCTTAACATGCCCAGGTTACAGTCTACTGAAGACTTATTTTTGGTCTACCATTGGCATGGCTAGTGCTTTGCCCAACTAAGTGCGGTGCTGTGCCCTTTTGAAACCTGGGTGAACCTGGTAATAGCCTAATCATCCCTCTTTTGCTCATACAGGCTTGGGGAATGGAAATGATCTACCGGGAAATCACACTTCCCATGCTTGCCATCAAATATTTTGTGGTGGAAACCCCAGATGGCCGAAAGACCTTCAAGAAGTGGAGCAAAGTTACTTTTGACATCAATGAGTTTGACTATGTTGACTATTGTACCACCAATCAATTGCTAGACATCTAAGCCCCAGAGAATAGGTGGGAGAACATTAAATGCACCCCCTTGGAAAAATTGTTATCCTAACATAGCATTCATCTGATACGCTAGCTCATAATATTAGTGGGTAGGTCTAGCTGTTATGGCTACTGGAGGATCAGTGGGGCCCAGTGGACCATGAGTTGGGATTTAGATCTGGGAGACACTGCCCCGCCCCCCACATCATGGACTTACAATTGGCCTTCGGCAAATTGGATTCTTAGAACACTGTTCTAAGCTCACTGGGGGAAGGCAGGATGCAAATATGATAAAAGAAACCTTTGGGTAACACCAGAGGCTGAATGCTGAAAGTTAGGGAACTTTTCAAGAACACTTTATGATATAGCACAGGTTATGGGTACACAGGGAGCTCTGTTGCTCACTAACAAGGCCTTGCCCATACCTACAGTAGCTGTTTAGAGCCACTTGGGGACAAAACACCTTATATGTGTGAGGCCAAACTTCCGTAAAATGTGAAATTATATTTTAGGGAGGGCTGGATCAAAAGAAAGAGTGTGGGGTGGGATGTGTTCCCTTGCTGTACAACATTCTGGGTATATCACCAAGTCTGGTCTTCTGTCGATCAGTGCTTATTTTCTAACATTGTGTAGGGTTGAACCCTGCCTGGAAGAGTACTAGATTTGTAATTTTACTATTGTGGCTTTTTGCACCTTAAATGAAATTGCATTGCTTTTATGTAAGTTATATTCTTTAAAATAAAAAACACCATTGCGGTTTCTTCCACCTAGCTATTCCTTCGGTTTGTCTTCTGAAACAATGCATCACCTGCATTTCACTCTTAATTTGTTGTTCTCACTAATGTTCTCACTCTAGTATGAATAGAGATAGAAATAGACAAAGAGCACTAAAGCCACATCATTACTGATTTAATTATGCTTTTATTTTACAGGATACAAATTTTTAAAAGTTTTCAACAAGAATTAAAGTGCATAATTTTACAGTATTCCAGTTCCCACCTTTATGGACTAAATATACATATGTTACAGAAATATATACAAATATCTGCAAGTATTTTACATTCATGTACATATTATTAAATGGAAAAGCTAACCACTTTCACAATCTTTAATGTTGCCTTCTTTTTTTTACGTTTTGCAAACTATTTGTGGTGAAGCAAAAAAAAAAGAAAAGAAAAAAGAAAAAGCACTTTTAAAAACATTACTATTTTTACAACTCAAAAACCCCTCATTCAGTTGCCAAATGGAACACACTGGAGGTATATCCTGAAGTACTGTATGTGGTTCTGACCCTATCAGATGGAGCAGGCAACTTGTGGCTCTCCCATAGTCAACGGTGAGGGATGATGGGAGTTGTAGGCCAAAACATCTGGAAGGCTACAAGCTGACCATCCCTAAACTTACCCTGCTTCTACTCAGGTATCATTGAAAACATACCATCCCTTATCTTTCAGTCTGGAATTAATTCATTAAGTGGTTCAGCTTAGGTTGGTTCCCAATTTAGTCATTCTTAGAGTAGATGGATTGCAATCAATGGGAGCCTATGTTAGTCATGAGTTCAACTGATTTCAATGGCTCTACTCCTAAGTAAACCTAAATCTGGCTCCAACCCCTTGTTTGCTGATTTCCAACCCTTCCAATGTCCTGTGTACTTATAATATCTGTCACCACCTCAACTTCTTGAGACTAAGAGCAGCTGAGAACTTCTGTGTACTTTTAAGGAGAACACTGGAGGGTATGTTGCATTTGTTCCAGCAGGGGATGGGTGGGTATAGTTTTCCTTTTTTCCTACAAAGCATTATAGATCTCTTCTCTCATAAAATACTTTGAGAAAATCCACCCCCCTTTCCTCAATAGTTTCACCACAAATACTGTATGCATCTACAAGGATTAACTCCACACTGAATAGGACTGGCATTACGTACATATATTGATAATTTAAAAAAGAAAAAGAATAATTTACTTCAACAATGCAATAGGGAAAAATCAAATCTATATATTAAGTGGGTGAAACAAATCAAGAAAGCGCTGCAAACTTGCCACAAAAGCAGCACTTAATATTTTAAGTTTCCCTTTATGAATATACACAATGGGCACTTACTAATTTGATTTTAAATGGATTGCAATGTACTTTTGAATGTAAAATACAGTCAAACCAAAGCCATCCCAGAAATAAATTGTGCAAATTATAATTTGGACATTTCTTTTTCAATACAAACTGGATGAAGAAAGCTATGGGTAGTCCAAATTTCTACCAGAAGAGTTGTTCTGTATAGCTAAGAACTTTTAGTTTGCCTTGCCAAGTTGCTCTACCATGAAATAAGAATGAAACGAAAGGAACAAAATCTAACATATTTCTTCTTGTTTTAGTTCATCTTAAATACAGCACTTAGAACCAAGGGGGGGGAAACTAACCTTCTATTAGAAAACCCCCCTCAACTGCATGACTTGTGCTTAAACAACTGATTATCTTCTTTCCTATTTAATTTTGCTAAGGTTGCTTATACAAATGAAAGCAAGAGCTTCATCACCATGGGTTCTCTACATGCTCCTCAGTGAGAGTAAACTGTAGAGACAATTTAACTCCTTTATCCTGTACACATGAAATGCTTTCTTTGCCAATATTGACAAGTTACACTTATGCACAGAGGGCTTGAACCATAGCTTCATGTGGGCCACAATGCATTTCTCCCAAGCTTGATCTGGTATATCTGACAAGAATATGAGGATTGTGCTTCCAAATGGTGTCTCCTAATTTTATGGATGTTTGTACACATCCCTAGACTTATTATGAGCGCACTGCTCTGTAATCATTTGGTGTGTGGGTTTAAGTTCCTGGATTTAAGAGAAACCCTTGTTAGCCCCTCAATTGCGGTTCATGCCAGTGCAAACAAAATGCTTAACGATTACAAGGCGAGATGAGGGACTGTATTCCCGAGACTGGCTCCCAGTCGCTAACCATACTTTACAGTGAATTAGCTTTCCACATGCACCAGCCAAATATGATTACAATGACTGTTCAGCTCAAATATAAAAACTGCAAGACAATAAAATTAAACTTGAGGGAAATTCACAAGAAGAGTACAAACTCAAATTTGCAAAACATCCACAGAAACTGAATGGCCATTTTAACATCAAATGATAAATATAAGCATCTTACTTAAAATAAGCTTTTACTAAGGTTTCTAAAACCTTGTATGAAGTTGAAAAGATAAGGACAGAAAGAGGGAAATTGTTCATGTGCCTTTCAGTCATGTTTGTTTAAAAACATCCACTGAATTTCATAGATCTTTAGAAAGTGAAAACAGTTTTTCTGTCAACAAACAAGCCTTCCTTTTTTTAAAATGGGAACTTCTGGCATTTATGTTATTTAAGCCAACAATTCTGGGTAAAAAGGATCTGGGGATTTCCATTCAGAAAAGCTGCCTCTCCTCTCTGGGCAATTACTTAAAGCGGTTTGCAAGAAGTACAGACACATACACACACACAAATTCCTGCATCGAGTCTCACTGCATGCTAACTGCAGATTGAACCAGTCAAACACAGAATCAATTAGGGGGAAATGGAATAATATATTAAGTTAAAAGGCCAACATGACATAAAAATAAAGACTAAATACAAAATCCAGTATCTCCCAATAAGACAATGAAGTCCAGCTTAAAATGAGGTAAGGCTTGGGAAAGTTAACAGCAAATGTTCTTCTGACTCCAGACTAATGGTCTGGAGAGAATCAATTTAAAGGAATGTTTTCTTCATTGTCCAAATCCTTTGGGAATAATTTAAAAAGTCTTTAAAATCTTAGTATTTGGGTTAGGGTAAGGAAATTAGACTGTAACCTCTTATCTCATCTTCATTACAAGTAACCATTAGCTGTGCTTTACACAGGAGTCTAAAGACCCCCCCCCCCGACCATATTAATATATGGCATTGAAGTAAGTCTCATTTATTTCCATGGAACTTGCTTCTCTGCAAGTGTGCTTAGGATACTTAATGTAACAGGAAGTGCTCATAGAGATTAGCACCAAAGTGCTAATTAGATGCTATTTATCATTATAAATGACCCCCCCCACACACACACACACCTTTGCATTCCCCAGCTGCAATCTGGGAGGGACAAGATGAAGGAAATCTGACCTTATCACTGTGCTTGACCTCAACTCCCCACCCCTAATCAGGGGGATAAAATGTAGCCCATTCCATTCCAACCATTATATGGAATTGAGAACAATGTGAATCCTGCATGGTCACTAGTCCTGGTATAAGAAGCATGCTTTCAAACAAGGTTCCCAGAACAAAAAAATTAGAAGCCATTCTCCATCAGGGAAGGGAGAGAGGGATATATATATTCTCTGTCTGAAAAGAAACTGCATGCAGGGATCTTTCTATTCAATTGGCAAAGGAATCTGGGACATCTGGGTGGATGGGGTGCTGGCCATTTCCCTTCAGATGCAATTGGGAAGCTCCTGTGAACACAAGGCTTTGGAGGGTATGCAAAGGCTAAGAAATCACAAGTACTGAAAAATAATTAATATTTTCTTCCTTTTGTTTTGTTAGAGTGCAATCCAATGAGGCTGCCTGTAACCCTATGAATCTGGAAGATTATGGGCATCCTATGGAGGGCAGAAAGAACACAGAGGTGAAGATCATCTCTGTGTGCCTCTCGCCCTGCAAAATACTTGGATGGCCGATTTTGGCTGTCTGTTTTGTCCCATAGAGCGAGAAGAGGTTAAGGCACTGCCAGGATACTGCGTATGCTGGCAGAGCCTTACTCCTCACCGCCCACAAAATTCTGTCTCCGAGGTCGCTCTTGTGACTTTGGAGCCACAGCCAGCATGGTTCTTTCTGTGCCGGGTGTGAGGGGAGAGGGAGGGTGTTCCGAGTTCAGAGTCTCAGCTCCGACCTCGAAGCGTGTTTCTGGACTCCGAATTATCTTATGGCCGTCTACACTCTGTCTAGCAGCCATAGTATTGTGCCCGTAAGCATTTAAAACACAGTAAAAATCATCTCTGAAACTAAAAGCTAGAAACCCAGGGACTGTGAAAGAATCTCAGCTTCAGGTATGGTAGAATTCATCCTTGCTCCAGTAAAGATTGCTACAAACCACAGTAGTGATTTCTCTATACTTTCAAATTTTCATTTTCTTTTCTAAAAACACAAAATAAGGTCTTTCATCTTGGCTAGTTTACCTTTGTGCCACATGCAGAAATGCAGGCAATAACAACTGACTTAGAAATTTTAGGGAGAAGACAGAGGAGCATCATTGCTAAAGAAAACCTTGATTTAATTTACTAGACTAGACTATTACTACACGAGTCTAGCATAGGACAAGATACTGGCTGGTTGGCTTCACATCCTTAGGAATAAAAAATAAATCTGCCAAATCTTAATACCTTTATACAAATCTATGGGGCAACCACACTTGGAATACTGTGTACCATTCTGGTCATCACACCTCAAAAAGGATATTGTAGAGCTGAAGAAGGTGCAAAAAAGGGCAACCAAAATAATCAAGGGGCTGGAGCAATTCCCCCATGAAGAAATGTTTGGTGTTTTTTAGTTCATAAAAAAGGCAAATAATGGGGGTAGAGGCATATCAAATTATGCATGCTGTAGAGAAAGAGAAATTTCTTTCCCTCTCATATTACACTAGAGCCCGGCCATCCAATGAAGCTGAATGGTGGGAAATTAGTGGGACAGCACAGTCAGACTGTGGAATCCACTACTGCAAGATGTAATGATGGCCACAAATTTGGGCAACTCTAAAAGGGTATTTAGACAAATTCATGGAGGATAAAGCTATCAATGGCTACTAGTCATGATGGTTATATATTACTTCCAGTATCAGAGGCAGTATGCCTCTCAATACCAGTTGCTGGGGAACATGAGTGGGCAGGTGTTATTGCACTCATGTCCTGCTTGTGGGCTTCCCAGAAGCATCTGGTGACCACTATGGAAACAAAATTCTAGACTAGATAGGCCTTTGGTTTGACCCAGCATGGCTCTTCTTATGTTCTTACAACAACACAGGTGTCACCCTGAGCATTCTGTTTTCTCCTTTATCTAGCTATTGATGAAGTACACCTATCTGGAAGGCATAGCCTTAGCAAAAGTGAGAACAGGCTTAAACCCAAAGCATGAAAAAAGTGTTTCCAGTTTTTAAAATGTGATATACAGAGTCTGGACACATCTCCAGATGAACTTTTAGTAATAATTTTCTCACTGTGTTTTGCTGAATGCTGGTTATTTAGCATATAATATTTCAACTAATTATGTGTATTTTTCCATTCAGATACTGGAAATTTAATATGGATTTCTAATTGCCAAAATTACTGGTTTAAGTTATTGCACACATACCACCCCAAAGATGTGAGATAATTGTTTTGAATAATTAGTAGGCTACAATAAAGTTGTTACTATTATTAATTGGCTCAATACTGTAAAACCTGATTGGCAGTGCAATCCCATCCATGTCTACTCAGAAGCAAGTTCCACTGAATTAAATGGGGCTTTCTCCCAGGTAAGCAAGTATGGGATTGCAGCATAAGATATACTTAGCTAAGGGCACAATCCCATGCATGTTTAGACAGGAAAAAGTCCTACAACTCCTAGCATTCCCCGGCTAGCCATGCTGGCTAGGGAATGCTGAGAGCTGTAGGACTTTTTTCTGTCTAAACATGCATAGGATTGCACCTTAAGAATCCTTTTACACAACAAAGGAAGATCCAAGCACACAGGTTTTCAAGAAATTACTCCTCCCACCCCCACACTGCAAAATCAGTGTCCATGTATATTATATTACACAATACAGTGTATAATAATCCATGCACTCGCATATCATAGATGTCAATGGCAGATATGTCACCTATTTTAATGGTGTGGATCACATAATACAGTCGATACAGTATTCTGTTGCAACATCTATATGGTTTCTGAAAGTTACAAAGGCTTAGTTCAGTTATAATGTCAAATCATGGTTTTTGCTAATGAAAATTTAGAACCAAAACCACGGTTGGAGCTTCCAAATCTAAAAACTATGGTTTAGAGAAGCTTGTTGGCTCTCATCTTCTGTGCATTCAGCACTCTACTTTCTCAATGTGGTGGCCTCGGGAGGCAGAACAATGGGGCTTTATGATTTGTAGATTTAAAACATCTCGTCAAGCTATAGTTTGTGCAAAACATGGCTCAATTGTGTTTTTGCTGGCCAGTCACAAACCATGGCTTGTCCATTCAGATATGACAAACTACCGGTATATTTAATCCTTCTTAGCCATGAGTTGGCATGATGTCCGAACTGAACCATAATTTTAAGGTCTGGGTGTCAGTGACCAGCTATAAAGGCAAAGTACATGATCACAAGTGATCATTTAAGACCAGGCTATTGATTACTGAAGCACTTGTAATTTTAAAAAGGTAGCACCACCTTCCAAAGGTAACAGGCACAGGACTGAGAAGAGGAATTATTATGCTTTTCAAATAACAGCTAGAACTCACATATCCATTACATGCCATCTGAATTACTGCTACTTTTTTAAGCTCTATATTAATGTATAAAAATATCAATACCATTAGATATAAACAAGTCACTAGTTGTTTTTAATTCAGAATCCCCTTCTTAAATGTTCAGGAGGATGCATGCTTTATTTTAAAAGAAATCATAGGCTAGCATGAACATGAAGTCAAATCAAAATTAAGTATAGTACATTTTCACTTTAATAGCATACCCTGCAAATATTATATATTGTACTTATTGTTTAATAGATTTTGAAATGGAAAAGAATGAGTTTTTTTTAATAATTTGAAATTTTAGACACTGGGTATTGTTCTGTTCTCAAACACAAATTGATAAAATCTATGTACAAGTCAGTGTAAATAGTGCTAGAATTTAGATACAATACGCCAAACTGTCTTTACATTCCAATACTCATCTATCTATTTTGGCAATGTAGAGGTATATCTTTTAAACACACAGCTATGAATCCTGAGAAAGGAACCAAGATATACCAGTACTGACATCATAATGAAAAACAGCCATTTCTTCACCAATAGCTTTCATTTCATATGACGTGATTTTCTTGGAAAGAGCAGTAGTACAGTAATATTGGCAACTTTTTGATGAAGACATTCATTTAATAAAAAGAAAATGTGGAATGGCTCTGTACATTAATTTTATTGAAACAACAAATATAATAAAAAGTTCTCTAAAAAGATGAACATTTCTTTTCCAACATAAAGTGCTAAGAAACATGGTAGAGTTAGAAAGGCTGGCTTCTTTTTTGTTGTTTTCAGAAGTAGTGTCACCCCAAGTTTGAGTGGGGAAAATATATCTTACGCACCATTTTTTGGGTTAAGTTTCAGATTCTGATTTTGCAGAGCTTTCATGCTGATCCTCCAAACTCATCTGCAAATCATTTGGGCAATCTGGCGTTTCACCTTTGACAGCCAAAAGAATAACTTTCAACCACTTCTGCTTCAGTTCCTCGTTGTCTGCGGCAAAGCTGTGCACAGACTTGGACTGAGTCAATTTGAAACTGTGTGGCAGGTCAGCGCTTCTTGGAGTGTCATCTACTGTGTACCCCAACAATGGAATAGTAGCCAGTGCTTTTACATCCTAAGCAAACAGAAATAACATCCTAAAAAAATGTTCTGGATTTGGTGGGAGGCAGAGGACAGAAGTTTCTTAATTGATTACAGAGCTTGCATTACTTTACATTTTAAAACTATAAAATTCAACACAGAATGTTCTAAAGGAAATCAGAGTACAAGATTCCAGTCCGTCCGTCCCCTTCACATGCACACCCTCCCACCAACAGGAGCAGGCAGGTGCTGGAGGAAGGAAAAGCTACATTATAGTGGGTCCTAGGCAAGATGGAAACTTTGCAGGCCACACATTCATCCATGGGAAAACAAATGTGCAGAAACAGAGAAAGCCTCATTCTATCAGGTCAAAAAGAGGATCAAAGCTCATCCCTCCTCACCCTTTCATGACCCCCTGCAAAGAAAAGCAGGATGGGCAGAAGAGAAGCAGAGTAATGCCATGGTCTCCACAGCAGGCTCTTATTTCTATGAACCAAACTTTCCTTGTACACTGGAGGGGAGGAAGAAAAGGAAATGGGACAGGGTACATGAATTACAGTTGCAAAACTATAAGTGGGGGCCACGGTATCCCAATTTTTCATGTATGTTATCAAGTTACCAGGGAAGCAGGGAATTTCATTGTATTTTGGTTTTCTCCTACACACCTGTGGAGCACCGTACATATACAATACGAGGGCTTCATGTTTCGGAATCACACACCAAGCCTTTTGCCAAGTCTTAGATTTTTCCAAATATTGGAGAAAACTACATATCACACTGTTCCCAGATACTTCTGCTGATTCAATCTGTAGGAATGCAAAAGAAATATTTTCTTTCAGAGAAGTCTAACAGATCATTATAGCTAGAACAGAGTTTCTCAGAGATTATTAATTTGTTAAGAGTCAAGTCATAGCAAATGTCAGGTTGAGACAGATAAATAAAGGGACCATGTAATATGAGATAAACCTCTACCCTGGTTGCTGAATCACTATTTTACTGTTTGTCAAAATAACATGGTGTGAAAGCAATGAAATTTGTGGACACAGAATAAACAATGGAAGAACAGAATGCTCTTATATTTTCTATAAATACCTGATAATGAGATAGGGGCTAGTTAACTGAAATGGAATCTGATAAAGAGCAAAATGGTGAGCTTAAGAACAGCTAACAAAGAGAACAGAACAACACTGGAAGCTTCGGTTGAAACAGGAGTCATGGAGTTTATCTATTACACTGGTTTTGAGTTGATGTTTTAGCGAGTGGTTGTCACTCAGTCTTCTGCTCATCTCAACTAAATCCTGCCACTCTTCCTTCTTCTCCCCCTGCTCTAATTTCACCAAATGAAAATATGGCTATTCAAGATCCCAGTAATCTTATGAAATATGTCATATCCAACAGGTAGAGGGAACTGTGGCTGAGGGAGCATGACCTAACCAGTCTTAACCAGCTAGACCTGTTCTTACACAAAGTGGCCACCAAATGCAGGCTACATAAAAATTGCAATGAATCATTCACATCAGTGACTTGCCACATAGATTGCCTGCCAGTTTTCTGCATGCTGCCATAAAGCATTAACAGAAAATGTCTTGCAGTGAAATGGAAACTAACCACATAACAGAAACTAAGGCACATGGCTTGTCTCTTTTCGTGATGGCTTGCCACATGCAATGGTTGCCATGTGGGTGTAATTTTAACCAGTTACCATGAAGTGGCCATTCTGCACAGAATGGACTTCTGACTGTATACAAATAGATGTAGGATATCATTCATAGTTTCAGGGCCAGTCCAAAAGACATTAATGCTATGAAAACATCCAACGAAGACACATTTCCAAGAAACATGCGGGAATGTAAACCAAATAGCACATAATGCACAATACATTGAAATAATTATTTAAATTCCATACCTCTAAGATTCCCCTCTTTTTCTTTTCTTCACTGTCTGTGCATCCCATTATAATGTGGTAGCAGTCTTTACAAACCTTGTTCAGTTTATTGCTATCATACTCAAGATGAGCTTTGTAATCAGAACATTTCCAGCAAACCACCTTAAAAGGAGAGGAAAACCTTGAATTATTTAGGAAAATTTAATTTTATATGAAATGCACATCTTTTGATATTTTCTAGAATCAGATGGTTGCGAGCAACTAAAAGTGAAAGTCATCCATTCTTGTTCCAAGGCGGAAGAGAGAGAGAGAGAGAGAGAAAGGAAGGAAGGAAGAAAGGAAGGAAGGGAAAGAGATTGATTTAGGGTTAATATTAATTAGAAGCGACACTGAACAGGGGCAGGGGGAAGGGGCAATTTGCATGTGAGAAGTGAAGGAGCATGTGATCCCACAGTCTACTCCTTTAATTGTAATTTAAAAGACTGGATAAAGTTACAGACTGCCATAACCACAGAGACCATAAAGCACATAAGATCAACATCCTTCTAGCACAGAGGGCTCAAATAAGCAAGCCAAACATCTTGATTTAGGGAAACATGGCAACACACACACACACACCTATTAACCTGTCAATCTAACTCAGGGCATGATACATTACACACTACTATACGAGGCAAATAAAATTCTCACTACTTAACTAGTGACCGAAATCACTTGCAAACATAGTAGATTTCTTATTCCCGGGGATTCACATAAAGCTCTGAATTACAGCTCTGTATATAGTAAAGCAGGGCTCTCTAACCTTGGGTCCCCAGATGTTGCGGGCCTACAGCTCCCAGCATACCCAGCCAGCATGGCTAATGACAAGGGATTCTGGGAGCTGAAGTCCAGCAACATCTGGGGACCCAAGGTTGGAGAGCCCTGTAGTAAAGAATTTAATAGATGCCTTGAAAAAACATTCAAAGCAAGTTTAAGATGAGTTGGATGTGTCTTAAATTATTAGTTGGAGGACCCGATACTAGTGATAGCTCAGAAAAGAAAAGAAAAGAAAAGAAAAGAAAAGAAAAGGTTGTCTTTAGAATCATCAACATCAAGGCAGTAAAACGAGATTCAATATGAACTAAATCATACATTGCTAAAGGGACAATTTTATGAAGATTTGCCAAAGTTCTCCACAAGGGGGATCAGTTTTGATCAGCTATTACCCAAGTTGTGATCTCTTACTAGGGCAAGCTTCAACTGCAACAAAGCAGCATTTAGCAACCACCACCAGATGGAGTCTCTGAACATGTTTTTGACTGCTTCAGCATCTGTTAACAAACTAGCAGATGTGGCTTTGTGCTTACATGCCCACATGCTCGGCAATGATGCCTCCTCCTTGTCAGTGCATTGAAGGACTCCTTGCATTTCATGCACATGGTCACTTCATTGTCTCGAATCCATCTTGGCGCTCTCTTCCCAAGTTCAGCAGTCTGAAGGGGAGGGGAGGACAAATTGTGAAGTATTATTAGCACAGATGATTTTACAGGCCTGTGGCTCACGCTGGCTCAGCTTGTCTGAGTGTGGAAAGCTAAGCAGGGTCAAGCCTGGTTATTACTTGGATGGGAGACCCTTCCTCTAGTTTCCTGCATTGAGCAGGGGGTGGACTCGATAGCCTTGTAGGCTCCTTCCAACTCTATCTATGAATCTATGAAACTATTTTCTTGCTTCAGAAAAGAAGTAGCATAGCACAAACTATTCTGAAACCTAAATGGCATATTTAGGCCTTACGCTAAATGTGTGAATACCACAGAAAATGAGAGTTGCATGCCTAGCACTTCAATTTACCTATGTCCTGACATCACAGCATTCTGTCCTGATGTTCAGCACTTCCCCATCTCTGCTAGCAGCAATCAATGACATGTAATAAGGCAGGGAAAAGTAGAAGATTATGATGCCCAGTCATTACAAAAGGTTTTTGGGGGAGCGGGGGTCAAGAGGAAAGAGCTAAGAATGTGACTGCTGGTTTTGGTCACAACCATGCATCTAGTTTGACCCACAACTGCAGTAGAATCCAACCCAGAACTGCATTGTTCATTTCATCAAAAGAAGGGATCAATTAAAATTACTGCAGAGGTCATCATGTTAAAGGAACAAAAGAATTAACCAGAAAAGAAATATTTTATTATAGTAATTAAAAATAAATTCTAAACCTAAGTGCCTGTTTTCAGCCCTCAAGAAATATACCACTACTGCTAATGAACAAAGAAAAGGCTATGATTGTACTGCAATCCCTCTACAGCAGCTCTTTATGTCCCTCTGTGCAGCCCTTTGCATTTTCCCGACATGCATGCTCCCTTTCACTAGCATTATGCACTGTTCTATTAGTTTCTTTTAAAATAATAATGCTAAATAGAAAAAGGATAGCTGAAAAAGTAGATACGCACAATTTTTCAAAGAAAAGGAGAAAGCTCTCATAATGGAGGGGGAATGGACAAACAATGAATGCAATTAAAGGTTTGTTCCATATACCTGTACTTGTTAATAGGATACTAACTCTCACACAATACACATTTTGTACACACACTCAATCTTGACCTTCACGAGGTATGCCCTCAAGTAGGAAATAAAATAGTGCTACACCTAGGGAAAGGAAACCAAATGCACAGTTACAGAATGGGGGACACTTGGCTCAACAATACTACAAGTGAGAAGGATCTTGGAATTGTTGTAGATCATTAACTGAGTATGAGCCAGCAATGCGATGTGGCTGCAAAGAAGGCAAATGCTATTTTGGGCTGCATTAACAGAAGTATAGCTTCCAAATCGTGGGAAGTGATAATTCCCCTTTACTCAGCACTGGTTAGGCCTCATCTTGAGTACTGCGTCCAGTTCTGGGCACCACACTTTAAGAAGGATGTAGACAAACTGGAGACGGTTCGGAGGAGGGCAACAAAGATGATAAAGGGAATGGAAACAAGGCCCTATGAGGAGAGACTGAAAGAACTGGGCATGTTTAGCCTTCAGAAGAGGAGACTGAGGGGAGATATGATTGCACTCTTCCAGTACTTAAAGGGTTGTCACACAGAGGAGGGCCAGGATCTCTTCTTGATCATCCCAGTTTGCAGGACACAGAATAATGGGCTCAAGTTACAGGAACCCAGATTCCACCTAAACATCAGGAAAAAATTCCTGACTGTTAGAGCAATAAGACAATGGAACCAACTACCTAGGGAGGTGGTGGGCTCTCCCACTCTGGAGGCATTCAAGGTGCAGCTGGACAGCCATCTGTCAGGAGTGCTTTGACTTGGATTCCTGCATTGAGCAGGGGGTTGGACTCGATGGCCTTATAGGCCCCTTCCAACTCTACTTTTCCATGATTCTATGGTCAGCAGCAACTAGTGCAGAAGCTAGAAAGCTTATCACCTTTGGCACAGAAATTAGTTCTGATCATAGCACGGATCCAAAGCACCATGGCACAATGTTCTCTGTGCTCACAGGGGCTTTTCAGTTCCTTCCTCCTACCAGTAGCTTCTACCCACCATTCCATGTATGTGAGGAGGCATTTTGCATGTCCATTTAGCTTCTCTGGAACCCAGCCCATATCCATAATCTCCTCTATGTCTGGCTGGAGCATGCTGGGAGTTGTAGGATTTTTTTTTCTTTCTGTCTAAACATGCATAGGCTTGTGCCATAATAAGTGAGACAGCACGTAGAAGGGATCTAATGATTTAGTTACAAGTAGGGCATGGAGCTAGGGTGTTGTGTCTTCTTGGAAAGGGTGGGCTTTGGGGAGGAATTTACTGTGTATGCTTTTTCACCACACCACCCTGCACCCTACCTTTCCTTCTGTCATTATCCTCTCTGTGGCCTGCTTGAGTCAGTTCAGTCTGAAGTACATTTTTTTCTAGAAAGAATATTACAGAGGCACTGTAATATTACAGAGACACTGGTTCGCACACAGTGTCACAGTGGCTTATTTCCCCCACCGTGCATGCTGGTCACATTAACGATGCCTTTATCATTTCACAAATAAAATCTCTTGGATAAGAGCCAAATTAGGTGCCCTCATTGTAGCAGAAGCAGACAATGGGGTGTCCAGTAACTCCGCAAATAGGATTACACTGGATCAGTTTCAGTTGGTGAGTACTGAGGACGTGGACAAGCTGCTTGGTTGAGTGAAGAGGACCACTTGCCCTCTCGATCCCTGTCCTTCCTGGTTGGTTGTCCAAGGAGGAGATGCAGTTGGATTTACAACTACAACGTATTGTTAATGCATCTCTTCAGGGAGGGATTTTTCCATCATGTTTGAAAGAAGCGGTGGTACGGCCGCTTCTAAAAAAACACACCCTGGATCCCTTGGACTTTAACAATTATAGACCAGTGTCGAATCTTCCATTTTTGGGCAAGGTGATTGAGAGGGCGGTTGCCTTCCAACTCCAAGCAGTTTTGGATGACACCGATTTTCTAGACCCATTTCAAACTGGCTTCAGAGCAGGATACAGAGTTGAGACTGCTATGGTTGCCTTAGTAGATGATCTACGCCTGAGTAGCGACAGGGGGAGTGTGTCCCTGTTGGTGCTTTTGGACCTCTCAGTGGCTTTTGATACCATCGACTATGGTATCCTTCTGGAACGCCTGAAGGGACTGGGAATCGGGGGCACTGTGCTTCAGTGGTTCCGGTCCTACCTCTCAGGTAGGTTCCAGATGGTGATGCTTGGGGATAGCTGCTCCTCCAAAAAGGAGCTACTGTGTGGCGTGCCACAAGGAGCTATTCTTTCCCCAATGCTATTTAATATCCACATGAAACCGCTGGGAGAGATCATCCGAGGGCATGGGGCGGGGTGCTATCAGTATGCTGATGACACCCAAATATATTTCTCTATGCCTTCGGCAACAGTGTCAGCTAAGGATAGTGTGTGTCCTCTGAATGAATGCCTGGAGGCAGTAATGGGCTGGATGAGGAAAAATAAACTGAAACTGAATCCAGACAAGACGGAAGTGCTTGCTGTCAAAGGCCACAACCTGGGTTTGGAGGTATGTCAACCAGTTCTGGATGGGGTTACACTCCCCCTGAAAGACTGTGTTTGCAGTTTGGGGGTGCTTCTGGATCCGTTGCTCCAAATGACATTCCAGATAGATGCGACGGCTAGGAGTGCCTATTATCAGCTTCGGCTGATACGCCAGCTGCGCCCCTTCCTAGAGTCGAAGGACCTAAAGACGGTAGTGCACGCGCTAGTAACTTCAAGACTCGACTTCTGCAATGCGCTGTACATGGGGCTACCTTTATACCTAGTCCGGAAACTTCAACTAGTGCAAAATATGGCAGCCAGACTGGTTACTGGTACACCTAGGGGTGCCCACATCACACCAGTTTTAAAAGCACTCCACTGGCTGCCAATCAGTTTCCGGGCAAAGTATAAAGTGTTGGTTATTACCTTTAAAGCCCTACATGGTTTGGGTCCAGGCTACCTACGGGATCGCCTTCTCCCGTACAATCCACCCCGCACACTCAGGTCCTTGGGAAGAATCTACTTCAGTCAGCCAAAACTAGGCTGACAAGTATTACCCAAAGGAATACTTTTCTTCTGCTGCTCCCAGATTATGGAATGGCCTGCCGGAGGAGATTCGTCAACTTACCAGTATCTTGGAATTTTAAAAAGCCATAAAGACTGATCTCTTCCGGCAGGCCTATCCGGCGGAATTTTAGGATGCCTTTAAGATGTTTTTAAGATGTTTTAAGATGTTTTAATAGTATGCGTTGTGTTTTGATTAGCTTATGTATTTTCTATTTTTTGCTGTTCCCCGCCTCGATCTAGACGGAGAGGTGGGTAAGAAATAATATTTTTATCATCATCATCATCATCATCATCATCATCATCTTTGGGAGCACAGCTTGTTGTATTGTGCAAACCCGGCCAGGGTGGCTTGTTGCCATAGGTAACAAGCCATCCAGAACCCATGGGCTTTTGTAGGGTTCTGGGTGACTTGTTACCCACGGCAACAAGCCATCCTGGCCCAGTTCACACAGCACAGCAAGCTGAGCGTAAATATGCTAATCCCCTGGCGTGCACAGGGTGGTAAACAAGCCACTGTGGCTTATTAACTGCCCTGCAGTTGTGCGCACTGGGTCAGTGTGTGTATGTATGTTTATAACCATTATCACGTCCTTTCCTTGAGCCACTTTTTAGCTATGTTCTTAGTCCTCATAAGGGCCTATCTGGACCACCGTTCTGTTTACACAGTGGCCAACTAGATGCAATGGAAAGCCCACAGGCAGGACGTAGGTGGAACAGCACCTTTCCACGTGTGTTCCCCAGTAAGTGGCGTACTTTCTCTGAAACTGGAGGTGATATATAGGCATCATGACTAGTAGCTATTGATAGTGTTACCATTTCCCCCTGTCTCCACTTCCCTACTTTTCTCTCTCCCTTCTGTGGCAAACTATAGATGGTAAGCCCTTTGGACAGAAAACTATTCTCTTGTATTCTGTAAAGCACCATGTACACTGAAGGAATGATGCTGATGCTGATGCTGATAATCATGATCATCATCATCATCATCATCATCATCATCATCATCATCATCCCATATGAACATCTATATGGGGAAAGGTCATACTCATGTGCATAAAAAGGTATTGTGTGCATTAGTACTCAGCATTTCCAGTAGAAATTCCATTACATGAGCAGCTACAGACATGCCCTACCAAAAGGTTATAGGCACCCAACTTACAGAAACTTCAATAGGCATGTCGTCATATTCTTTTGCAATAGCATTTCTGAATGTTTCATTCCTCTGCTGGAAAGCATCTATAGTACTCTGAAGAGCCTGGAATGAATAAAATGGATTAGGGCTATCAAACCTAAGATTTAATCAAAGTAAAGTCTAATAAATCATTGAATGACAAAGTGAAAGAGGTCACGGAGAGATAGAGGCATGTCAGATAATATAACTAATTACTATTAGATAAATGAATAATTAGGTAACTAAGAATTAACCTTATTAGTTAATTTTTAAAAGCTACAAGCACTGGTAGTTTAAGTCTGAAGGAATAAAAAAAAATAAGGCAAATTCCAGCAGGGTAGCCATGTCAGCCAGTTGTAGGAAACATAAAATCTTAACAACAAACAAATGTATTGTGGCATCTAGTAAGGCAAGCACATTTACCTTTATCCATTCTTCTTTGTCTTGTTCTGAACTAAGAAACACAGTTGGAGATAACAGTTAAAATCAAGTTCAGGAAATGTTAAAAAGCTGCAGTCATTTATGTTTCAACTTTCTAAAGGCACCTAGAACTTTGAATTCACTCCAACATAAATCTAAACAGAGGAGGCTATAGTGAGAATAATGGAAATGTCCACTTAAAAGAAAAAAAATTGGGATCCTGTGTTCAAAAGCTGATGCGTTTCAACTGCGCAGGATTAATTTAATGTTAAAATATTATATCAAATGTACCCTGAAATCATGATGACATTTCTAGTACGAGGCTTCCCTCTGCTCTGCCAGTACATACTGATAAGGAAATGTAAAAGAATGACAACTGGAACAATGTCTATAGTGGTGCATGTATGAAAACAAACGCGTTTAGTCTTCACAAATTGTTCTATTGCATTTAGAGCTGAATTTCTCCCCTCTCTCGCAGCTCCTTTCCCCTTGCCCTTAGCTTAGCATTTCCTTTGAACTTAGTATTTAAAACTATAACTAGCAGTTACAGCAAAACACAACGTGAAGTCATATTTGTGAAAACAGTTTTATTACCAAATTGAACTCCGTATCTAAAACCTAACCATACAAATGTGCACATTGGATAGAAAGGATTTATAGGAACTGAGAACTCCTAGGTTTTTGTGCAGTATTAAAATTGCCTTTAAAAGCATCAGCAGGAAAGAAGTTTAGTAGTTTTGACTAGCAGCTCATTTAAATAAATACAAAGGCAGCTTAGCAATTCCCACCTGACACCCCTTCCTGTGTGCATGGTAAGATGGGTGCATGTGATTCCTTCCTAATTATGTAAATCCTCTCTTGTATCAAACGAACAGTTCATTCACATCACTTTAATGCGCCCTGGCACAATTTGGAAATTACTGCTCTACTGGTTTTCCGTTTCCAGGGTTAGGGGAGATCCTACACTCATATAACCATGGGGATCTTCTAGTTGACATTATTTTCTAAGCACATCAAGGGAAACAGGATAAAGGCAGGGGAAGAAGCAGCAAGTCTGAGACCTGCTTTGTTTCAGGCTTGCTGCTGACAGCTGAACAGGCCTAAACCTGTTTTTGAACAGCAGCTATACCGTAGCCTTCACCATTATTCCTCTTGTATGATACTGGTTGGGTTTACACAACACGACAACCACGACAATCAAGGATGGGTATGGGTTCACAATCCAACAACAAACAATGGGTTCTCTTTGTGGGTTGTTCATGGTTAGCAAACCATGGTTTGTTAGCATGACTAGGTTCACACAACACAACAACCCACGGTTCAACAATAACCCACGCTCAACCCATACTCAACCTTGAGTGTGGGATGTCATCTTGTATGAACCCAGCCACTGTTTAGAATGCAGCTAGTCGGAAAAAATCACTACCATCAATGTCAATGCCAAGAAAATTTGGAGAATGGTAAGCCAATACCTTTTACTGGTCCTTTTGAGACCCGCAAGGCTCTTTTTCAGGCAGATGTGAGTAACTGAATTGTCCATCATATTGATCTAATCAAACATTAAACTCAATTCCTCAACAGAGCTGGAGTAATCACTGTGTGAGCACAACAGGAAACAACCCTCTATATAATGAAATGCACCTTACTAAGCACACATATCAATGTGCACTCTAGTAGAATCAGAAAGTAAACAAATACAAATTCTTCTGGTAAAGGAAATTCTTTGGGCAAGCTTTACAGCACAGCTAATGCACTTTTTATGGGGAAGATGAAGATAATATCTATCACATATGAAGAGTATGCTAGATGGAGATGGGGAAGAAGGTTAGGCTAGTATGATAAACAATTAATGTTGCACTTTCATGAATGCCTGCTAAAAACTGGGAAAGCCTATGTGTTATGGAATGGACCTTACAGAATCTCCCCAGAAAATATAGGAAAAGTTCCCACAGCCCACTAAATTAAATGAACTAAGCGATCATGACTGTGAAACCGTTATTACAGGTAACTAAAACACTGCAAGGTGCACGCAGTTAACAACATTGAACTAAATTCAGTGCAGTCCTTCAGTCTACAGGCAAGATTTTCTTACTCCACTTTTCAAATGCTCTAAAGCTGCTTTGCTGTTTCCCAAAGATTCTAGTCCCCACTCAACCATGAAGCTCACTGGGTGACTTTGGGCCAGTCATGGACTCTCAGCCTAACCTACCTCACAGGGTTGTTGTGAGGATAAGATGGAGAGGAGGATTATTATGTAAGCCGCCTTGGGTTCCTTGCAGGAAAAAAGGCAGGATATATATGTAATAAATAAATATTTTGGGATCTCTTCATGCCTGTGATCTTCTCAGCACTCGAAACTTCTGAGACAATCCTAACCACCACCCTCACATATAACACTTCCACTTAGATCGGACAAACACCCAGGAAGAAGAGTTTTACCTTCCCTCACACAGCTTGTGTTTTAGCTCACTTGCAAACATAATCACAGAGCTAGTACTTTGCAGCCAGATTAATGCAAGTGCATCTTCCTCTCAGCCTGGTGTCTACTGAAGTTAAGAGGATGGTGGATGAAGGCAAAATATAATTTCTACCTCCATATCTACCATGCATCTAGAACTTCGGCAGGAGCACTGATGCATTCCAAGTGCAAACCTTATTGAGCCCAAGCTTTACTATAGGGCCCTACTACTTTAAAGCTTACCTTTATGTGTGCCACTTTACTAGATGATAAAATCTCAAATTTTCATTTCTCTTACCTGGCCTGCAATTCTAAAGTTCGCTCTTTTCCAGACACTTGGAATGTGTATGGGTATTCTTCATTGTGTGTTTCCACAATCTTCATACCATCAATACCAACTCTTGTCCGAACTGAGAACTTAGATCCCACTAAGCTGAATTTGGGGACACAGTATAGCAACATGTTGTTGAACTGGAAAAATACAAGCCACACCAATACACATTAGTTGACACAACGACAAAGCTGGGCCTTCCTGGAAAAGGCAGATGATTAAATACTGAAACTCAACGTAAGAATAGAAATGTTCAGAAATATGGTGTAGGGGTTGGGTCAGTCATCACTAATTATGTCAGAGAAACCCCGCAATATTCATGCTTTTGTTTTGTTTATTTTTTAAAGAAAAACTGCTTGCTTTTGAAACCCTTTGTGCTTCTCTGCTCTCAATAATCCCTTCCCTGAAGCTGCTTTACTGGTGTGCATTAGAGAGTGCCACTCTAATGCACACTGCAAGTTTGCTTGCAACTTGTACTTAGCCCCTGAGAATAAAGGGAAGCAAACACACTCACAAAATAGATGGGCAACCTTGAAAGAAGGCTTGAGGAATGTGCAAAACAGAAGGAATAAATGCAAATTTGTTGCAGGAAGTGCATGCCATGCAGAAAGGCCCTTAAAGCTGAGCTACATTGTATTTCAAAGATAGACAAATTAACACTTGGCTGATCATTGTTCCATCGTTTTCATTTGAAATCATCATTGCTTTGGTCTACATTTTTAAGCTTTATGGTGTTTTCAACAGGTGTGGGCAGAAGTGCCTGCAAGGACTATTTGTACTGTTAGGTGGTGGCCGAGTCAGCTCTTAACCACGGATGCATTCATATACATTCATGTTAATAAGCATAACAGCAAATGCCACATTGGAGGAAGAGAATACAGCAGCAACAGTTAAGGCATCAGGCAAGTGGGTAGCAGGAGAAAAGGGTGAAGGCAACACTGTGACATACTCTTCCAGCGTAGCAAAATGTTCTAGGATTAATTTTTTGTAAATAGTGCTTTTCTATGAAAACTTATTGCAACTGCTGACTTGATTTTTTTTAAAGTCCAGACTGTCTAAAGTTCAACTGAGTTCTCACTGTGCATTGAAACAACTAGTAATGAAATCTTGCTACTTCTAGGGATTCAGAAGAAAATCTAAACCCAAATGATTTACAGCCAGCTGTTACACATGGTTCTTAGAATCCATGTGGCTATGAATGCAACTACATTTTAATTCAGTAGTAACCGCCATTTCTTTTTATGGAGGGGAATATTCTATGCTGACTTTTACTTCCCACAAAGAGATTTATTTTGGACAACTGCAAGGGGGAATTTATACTGGGAGGGAGGCTGGCTTTCTGATTTGCAAACTATGGTTTGCAGAGAGCCAATATGGCATTTTCACTGGATCAGTGAAAGAGTTTGTGCTCTTCAGCATCCTGTGCCACAGCCACATGTGGCTCTGCTTCCATTGTTTTACCTTGTGCTCTGAATGGGATAAGAATAAAAAAGTTAGTCAAGTCTTTCTTTTGCTGAAGAGGCACAAAGCATGTTTTTGTTCTCACTGGGAAAGCTTGAACTAATTCCAACAAAACCTTTCTAACCAGCAAATGATAGGTTTTTCTGACACCCCCCCCCCCATGAACAGTAAAGTATATTTTCACATTGCTATTCTGCCCTTCCTCTTATTGGACATATTTGTTTCTTCCATTCAAACAGGTATGAGGGACGTACATGTTTGAACTAGAAAGAGAAAAATTCACTTATGCCCTATATAAGCTTTAGGTGACAGAGATGTGGCTTAAACCATCAAGGCAATCCTGGAGAATCCTTGTATATACTTAATCTGCTCTCAACCTAATCCATAATGATTCCTTCCTTGCAAGCCATTTTATAGTGTACTCCAGAGATAAGAAGCAGAGCCTCAAGTCAGTATAACAACTGAATCTCAGGGCTCTTAAATTACCTTAGCCGGGGTAGTATATGCATCTATGAAATGACATTTAAATGAGCTGCTGGTATGTTTGATCATTAATAACTTAATATGCTAGTGGTTTTAATTCTGGGAAGCTAGGAGCAATTTGAAACCTGCTTTATATGTTAATCCATGTAATATGAGGGAGTTCTGAAATGTGAGGCATGGCCCATTTTTCCCCACAGCACCCATGATTTAAGGCTTCTTAATATAGTTTGTTTGTATGTATGTATGTGCACACACACGCTGATACGTGTACTGCAAATATAAAACACAACTTAAGAAGTCAGTCTTAATCATGGTTTAGGGTTACATCTGCACTGCCACTAGCCATGGTTATTGTTACCCATGGTTCCAGTGTGGGTTTGAACCAGTTTACAAGCCCCGGTTAAGAGGAAATCTGGTTTGCAATAAGCACATTTAGCATTGCTTCAGATGTAATGTTAAACAATGGTTAAGGCCAACAAGGGGCAGGAGTGGGGAAGGAATGACAATGGGCAAACCTTGTTTTTCAGGGTGCCAGCAGTAGGGATGCACCAGATCACTGAAACAGAAAATCCCCCAAAAGATGAGAAATTAGAAACTTTAGGCATGGGTACAATAAGAGAGTTATCAGAGACAAATACTTACTAAGAAAAGATATCTTTCTTGGGCAGATGTATTACGAGCAGCAAGTTTAAGTATCTGTCCTTCTTTTATGAGCTCATTTGAAGGATTAACAATATCATCTTCTTCTCCTAACATTTCATAAACCTCCAGCAACTTCTTCAAGTTTTCCTTTTACATTAAAATTTAAAAAATTGTAGCATTAGGGCAGGCCACTTGAAATTGTTTTTATGAAAAAGGTTGAAGCATGAAATGGTTTTAAGAACACATGGACTGGTTTTAATAACAATGGTTCTCCATGAAAATGACTGATAATGTTGGGCAACTCTTGCAATAAAATGACTTTCCTAGTAAGAGTTTTGTATGTTATTAGAGAAAAGTCAGTCATCACTAAGGGCTTTTCTACCTGAGGCATTTATCGTGCGCTCATCATTCCCTACTCACGGTTGTTTATGGGTTCTTGAGATTATGTAATGACCCTCCAGTTTCGCTTCTCTGTCTAGAGAGCACTTTCGGCGAGTTTTTTTAGAGCAGGGAAAATGCACTATTTAATAATAAAAGTGGGGGGAAACACACACTTTTTTCACTCGTATGAATAAAGCAGGAAAGGAAGCTCTCTTCGTGTAATGCTCGAATCTCAATTCTGCGACAAAACCAAAAGTAGATATAGCGCATTAACAGCCGATTAACAGCCTCGTGTAGAAAAGCTCTAAATATCCTCAAAAGATAACACCGAAATACCGAGGGGTATTGTGCTCAGTCAGCGGAAATGTAAATAACTTTAGAGCCAGTGTTGTGTGATGATCAGAGTGTTGGACTAAGACTGTGATCAAATCCCTACTCAGCCATGAAGCTTGGGCCAGTCACTCTCTCTCAGCCTAACCTATCTCACAGGGTTATCGTGAAGATCAAATGGGAAGGGGAGAACCATGTATGCTTCCCTGAGCTCCTTGGAGAAAGGCCAGGTACAAAAGTAACCAACAAATACACTATCTAGCAAAACACTTTAATCACTTGATAGTAGGGTTGCAATTTGGTCAAATAATTTCTTAGATTAATAGATTAAAAACTTTTGATTGACTAAAAAGGTGCCCTCATTTAATCAGCAACACTTTAAAAATACTTTTAATACAAGCACTTAAAACAGGGGTGGATAACTTGTGGCAGATACTTTTCTAGTATCAGAGGTAGTATGCCTATGTATTCCAGTTGCTGGGGAACATGGGTGGGAAGGTGCTCATCTCCTGCTTGTGGGATCCCGTGGGCAGCTGGTTGGCCACTGTGTGAACAGAATGCTGGACTAGATGGACCCTTGGTCTGATCCAGCATGGCTCTTCTTATGTTCTTATGAGGCCCTCCAGATGTGTTGGCCTATAACTTCCATCAGCCCTAGCCAGGATAACCAATGGTGAGGGATGATGGGAGTTGCAGGCCAAAACATCTGGAAGGCCACAAGTTGCCTACCCCTGGCTTAAAACTACAGGTGACAGGTGCCATCTAAGAAGAGGCATTCCTCCTTTTCTCTCAGATCAGATGGTGGCTACAGTGACATATATATGCATAATCCCAAAGCAAAGTGTGCTTCTCTTTCAAAACTATATTTCATAATATGCACATTTATGCAGATTTAAATCCATTCAAACTCATACAATTCAATGACTAAGTTTTCTTTGATTAGGTGCCAGTCCTACTTGATAATTGAAATAGTAACTCTATTAAAAATCTCTTAAAATGGGACATCTAGTAAAAGCTAATATAATGGTTTAACAATATCAATATTTCCTACCTAGGCATTCACAAACTTCCCTGTTCACCATCCAATTAAAATTAAAATAATTTGAATTGCAGATTATGCAGAGTAGAAAGGTCCACAGAGTCACTCACCATTTTTCGGATGGCACTATTGGAATGACTTGCTGCTGTGGATATTATTTCCAAGGATTCTATAGGAGAAAAATAAACAAGAAAAGATGAATTTCTAGTTCCATAATATATAAACTGCTATTTCAAATGCAAACTTGCAAATTTCCTATGATTTGTTTTATTGCCCAGGTAAAGAAAAATCTATGATTTAGCCCAGTGTTCTCCAACCTTGGGTCCCCAGATGTTTTTGGCCTACAACTCCCAGCATGCCCCCTGGCGGGGGCATGCTGGGAGTTGTAGGCCAAAAACATCTGGGGACCCAAGGTTGGAGAACACCGATTTAGCCCAATGAGTCCTTAGACTTATCTGAACTTAAATTGAAGTAGAGAAAGTCAGAGAAGTAAAAAGGTCTTTGCACAGTTGATATAGGTTATTATAAAACAGACATGGGTCAGATAATATATCTTTCATTTAAAAAAAAGCATGACAAGCTCTTAACAGAACACTTGTTCAAGATTGGAAATTGCCATCCCAGCAATCAATTCAGCTTGTCAACTGCTAATCTAGTCACCTCAAAATGAAATCCTTATGAAAATGACAACTCCAGTCATCTTTTCCACACCTGAAGAAATCTATGGAGTCCAATAAAAGCATTGCCTAACATACTTTACCTCTCTACAGAATTTTTTTTTTAAAGTTAAAAGATATTAGTTAGGATTTGGCGGCGGGGGGGGGGAGGGAGAAACAGAGTCCATTAGTTTAATATAGGAAATACACTCACTTGGACAAAGTAACAGGAACATGCCATTTTTATTTAGTTTCAGCTAACAAGCCAACACAATGACCTGTCTGCGGCCTAGCCAGGCCTGGGAAATGCTATCCGTGGGACAGAAGGTCATGTGGTGTACATAGGCCAATGTAGTGGGGCCAGGTTTTGGTCATATGTATCGTGTTTGTATGATTCTGAGCTGCACATGCTTGCACTTGCTTTTTGCGGAGCTGGATGTACCTCCAGGGCTTTGTACTTTGCACATGGACTGTATATGGAATGTAAAGTAACCTGTAGTGATACTTTGTAATAAGTTAATAAAACAGTTAGAATAGAACTGTTTTTGGCTACAGAGTGATTCCTGAGTCCTGGATGGAAGCTGCTGGAAAGGCAGAAGCTGACTGCTCCGTGGGGAGTGTACTCTGCTGCTGTGTGTGGACAGCAAGGGCTTCATTTTAGCTTGTTAGCACACAGACCACTTTTTCACTCCAACCCCAACAGTTTGCACATCATGTGTGGGGATTAGGCCCAACACCTCTGCAGAGGCACCTCAAGGAAACCTGGGAACTGACTCTGTGTCCGGAGTGGGAGGGGGAAGATGCTGCCAAGGTGTCAAAAGAACAAAAGCAGGAGATAGGGTAGAATAACTGTGATTAGAGGCCAGCCAGCTGGTACCTAATCTACCAAGGGGTCCCTCTGAAGAGGTCCCTCTGAAATTGTGGGAAACCAGACTCCTAGTGAAGAGGAGGAGGAGGTGGGAATCAGAAATCCAAGGATTAGGCATCAGATGAAAAGGGATAGGGCAATGCAGTGTAATCAGTAGGGAAGCCCACCCAGTTGAAAGACCCACCTTGAGGATGGGGTGTGGTAGCCCACTTGAAATGGGAGGATCACAGCCATCCCTAAGTCAGTTTCATATCAACTTTCTGCTGTAACCTAGGAAACTGATCTTGTACTCTGTCATCAGGCGATCACTCGTGACCGAGTAAGATTGTCTTCCGGGATAAAAGGAGGAGATTCTAAAGAAGATTGTGTAGACTCTAGCGATGGGTCCGTAAGTGACTGTGGAGGCCAATTCTAGATCCACACAGCTTCCCACAGTGAGGACACAGGTTACCAGATAGAAGATGGTCCTGTAAAGGATTCATTTGACGTGCTTTTCGCTTAGCACGTTTCTCCCTTTCACCTTGCACTCGGGCTTCTTCAAAGTCCATGGAACCTTTGTGAAAGGCCAACCTCCATTTAGATCGTTCATGGGCCAGAGCTTCCCAGTTTTCGATGTTTATATTGCATTTTTTTAGATTAGCCTTATGAACATCTTTAAACCTCTTATATTGACCACCGATATTCCGCTTTCCATCCTTGAGTTGGGAGTAAAGTAACTGCTTTGGGAGACGGCAGTCAGGCATTCGAACAACATGACCGGTCCACTGAAGTTGGCATTGAAGGATCATTTTTTCAATGCTAGTAGTCTTTGCTTCTTCCAGTACACTGACATTTGTTCGCCTATCTTCCCAAGTAATTTGCAGGATTTTCCGGAGGCAACGTTGATGAAACCTTTCAAGGAGGTGGAAGTGACGTTTATAGATAGTCCATGTTTCGCAGGCATACAATAAAGTTGGTAATACAATGGCTTCATAAACCAGTGTTTTGGTCTTCTTACAAATATCCCGATCCTCAAACACTCTATGTTTCATTCGAGAAAATGCGGCACTTGCAGAGCTCAGACGATGCTGGATTTCACTGTCGATGTTAGCTGTAACAGAAAGATAGCTGCCAAGATAGAGAAAATGATCGACATTTTCCAGTATTGTCCCGCCAAGCTGGATAGATGGCATCACCAAAGGATTGGCTTGCACTTGCTGATGAAGCACTTTGGTTTTTTTGATGTTAAGTGAGAGACCAAGTTTTTCGTATGCTTCTGCAAAAGCATTTAGGATAGTTTGGAGATCATCCTCTGAATGTGCGGAGACCACATTATCATCAGCATACTGAAGTTCCACAACGGAGGTTGTAATTACCTTACTTTTTGCTTCCAGCCTGCTGAGATTAAAAAGCTTTCCATCTGTTCGATATATAATTCCCACACCGGTGGGAAGTTTCCCCTCGACAAGATGTAAAACCATGGCGATGAAAATGGCAAATAATGTTGGGGCGATAACACATCCCTGTTTAACACCTGATCCCACTTTAAATGGAGCACCATGAGAGCCGTTGTTGTCCAAAACCGTTGCCGTCATGTTGTCATGGAGAAGTCGCAAGATATTCACAAATTTATTGGGGCATCCAATTTTCATAAGGATAGTCCAGAGAGCTGTACGGTCTACAGTATCAAAGGCCTTAGCCAAATCGATAAATGCCATATAAAGGGGTTGATTTTGCTCCCGGCATTTTTCTTGGAGCTGACGTGCAGTAAAAATCATGTCTACTGTCCCTCTAGAGGGGCGGAAACCATATTGAGTTTCAGGGAGGATCTCTTCTGAAATAGATAGAAGACGGTTTGCGAGAATCCTAGCAAATATTTTACCTGCGGTTGCTAAGAGAGAAATGCCCCGATAGTTTCCACAGTCTGTTCTATCACCCTTCTTAAAGAGGGTGATAATTATGGCATCCCTGAAGTCTTCTGGGATCTCTTCTCTTATCCAGATTTTTTCGATGAGTTTATGAAGATGTTGTACAAGTTCGGGGCCCCCTTCTTTAAAGATTTCAGCAGGAATCCCATCTGGTCCACTGGCTTTGTTGTTCTTCATTTGATTAATGGCTTCTTTTACTTCATCCAAAGTGGGGAGTATTGCAAGTTCCTCTTTAATTTGTTTTTGCGGGATTTGCGAAAAAATCTCATTATCCACCTTAGACTTACGATTTAAAAGGTCATAATAATGCTCTTTCCAACGCAGTGCAATAGACTCTTTGTCTTTTAAGAGTTTGGTGCCATCTTTTGATTGTAAAGGGTTTGTACCATAGGTTTTTGGTCCATAAATGGCCCTTGTGGCCTTAAAAAAGCCCCGTGCATCATGAGATTCTGCAAGTTGTTGAATTTCTTCAGCTTTCTTTTTCCACCAAGCGTTCTTAAGTTCTCTTGTTCTTCTTTGGACCTCAGCCTTTGCGCTAGCGTAGGTTTTTTTCTTGGCAGCGCAGTTAATATCATTTTGCCATATTTGGAAGGCTTTCCTTTTTGGTCAATTATATATTTAATCTCATTGTCATTTTCATCAAACCAATCCTGATGTTTCTTAGTTTCATATCCAATAGTTTGTTCACAAGCTGCAGTAATGGAGGTTTTCAGCTTAGACCAATGGTCCTCAATGTCGTCAGGAGGTTCCGTAGGTAGATGTTCCTTAAGAAGTGATTGAAGGTGAGTTTGCTTAATAGGATCTTGAAGGACTTGGATGTTCATTTTACGCCTTGGTTTCCTTCCTTGAAGCCTACGTTGGGGAGCAATGTTGATAACCATAGTGGACCGGATTAGTCGGTGGTCTGTCCAGCAGTCGTCGGCACTCACCATGGCCCTAGTAAGAAGTACATCGCGGCGATCTCTAGCACGGACAATTACATAATCCAGAAGATGCCAGTGCTTTGACCGTGGGTGCTGCCATGATGTTTTAAACTTATTCTTTTGTCGAAAGAGCGTGTTTGTGATAGTGAGATTATGCTCTGCACATATAGACAAAAGTAAGAGTCCGTTCGGGTTGCTATTACCAACTCCGTCTTTTCCAATAGTTTCTGGCCATAAATCAAAGTCACGCCCGACTCTTGCGTTAAAATCGCCTAGGAGGATAATTTTATCCTCCTTAGGTATCTCTGAGAGGAGAGTGTCCAACTGGCTGTAAAAACTTTCCTTGATGTCATCATCAGCATCTAATGTTGGTGCATAAGCGCTCAAAATAGTTACCTGTTGGTTATTGGCGAGCTTTAATCGAAGAGTTATCAGGCGTTCGTTAATGCCAGTAGGAACTTCTGACAAAGAGTTCACGAGTTCATTTTTGATGGCAAAGCCTACACCATGTATTCGTCGGTCCTGCTCAGGTAGTCCTTTCCAGAAGAAGGTATAACCTCCTTTTTCTTCTTTCAGCTGTCCCTCTCCTGCCCTTCGAGTTTCTTGAAGTGCTGCTATGTCAATTTTAAACCGTCTCAGCTCCCTTGCAATAATAGCAGTCCTACGCTCAGGGCGTTCACTATCTATGTTATCCAGCAATGTCCGTATATTCCATGTTCCAAAATTCAAATGTCTTTTTCGACCGCTAAAATGGTGACCCCACTGGACGCGGTAATCCAGTCAGGGGAGAAAGAGGTAGACTATGTTTAGGGCACCTTTTCTAGCCCCCTCCCCATACGGGGTGAGCAGAGTGGATCCTAAATAGGGCTGCTCAGTCATGGATACAGCTGCCGAGCTGCTCGACTACCTCGTTCCTTGAACAGGGTGACTGAGTCTGCATCCACCGCCCATGTGCTGGTCCATGACTAGGGGCTTCCAGATTCACAGTCCTGCCCCCGTTGCCATTCGCCAGTCGCCATGGGACTTTTTTTTGTTTGTTTGTTTGTTTGGTTGGGTTGGGTTGGGTTGGGTGGGTTGGGTTGGGTTGGAAGACGCCTGTGCGTGAAACTGTTTTATGTGGGGAGATCGGTGCACAACGAATCACCACACAAACTTGACAGAGTACGGCAGAGATCCAATGGCACGGTTACCCTGACGATTGGAAAACCATTCTCTGCTGCAGCCTTCATCCGCCTTCACAGCCGTTGTAATTTAGGTTTAATTATCTTCCGCCTGTTCTGCCGTTGAGGACTTTATGTTTTGGATCGTTCTTTGTCTGGTTCCTCTCCGCGGACCTTACCGCCATGGGTGACCCTACTGGGAGTACATAGCTCCCGACGGCATTGCTCACAGGATTCATCGGAACACGCAAGCCCACTCACCACTTCAAGGTGACGATCTGGCGATCTGGCGATCTGTACTCTGTAAAGTCTGCTTAAATCTTTTGTTTCTATTGATTGAAAGAAGATCTGTTCTGTAGCCTCAAGCAATGCTGGCTTGTCTGTAACTTTTGCATAATAAAAGCTAATTGACTGAAATTCCAAGTTACTGGCTTGTCTACAGAGAGAGGCAGAGGCCGCATCGAACACCATGGTAACCAGAACTCTAGAATTCTTGTGCATGCTGCTTAACCATTTCCCCTTAGCTCCTCCTGCAGAAGCAGGTAAACAATCCAGGGACTATCCATTCATAATTTGTTTAAGGTGATGTCTGAACAGGGATCTCTGACTTGTTCTTCTCCTAATGAGCCTGAGTCATAAACCAGGGTTTGTTCTTGGCCTATGACCCTGGCATGTTGGGAGAGCAATAAGCTAGACATCCCGGTTTGGACATCAACCTAAACAAACCACAGACAGAGGCCAGGTTCACACGTTCATGGAGGAGAAATAAGCCACAGTGGCTTGTTTCCCCTCCCCGCGCATGCCGGTCGCATGCTGGGGGGATTAACATAATTACCCCTGGCAGCACAGCTTGTCATGCCATGCAAACCCAGGCTAACAAGCCACCCAGAACCCATGGCCTGCTATAGGGTTCTGAGTGGCTTGTTACCCACAGCAACAAGCCACCTTGCCTGGGTTCACATGACAAGCCATGTTGGCAAGGGTAATTATGTGAATCTCCCTGCCCCCCGGTACATGTGGGGAGGGGAAATAAGCCACCATGATCGTGCAAACCAAGTCAGAGGGTGCGTTCGCATGTCACGACAACCCACCCTGGCAATAAGCTACGGTGGTTGGTTGTTGTGTGAACAACCCATGGTGCACGCAACAAACGATTTGGCTCACTGTACCCAGGGGACACCATGGCAAGACCGAGTTGTCTCCCCCTCCCTGTCATGATCATGAACTGATTTCAGCTCACCATGATTTTCCCCCCTTTATCTTTTTTCTGAGATCGCAAAGTCTGGCTTGACAGACGTTTTTCACAATCTCTGTTTTGACAGCCACGGACTGCCCCTTCAATGTGCCCAAGCGACAAGTTGGGGGGGGGGGGCTTCCAGTGGGTTGAAAAAAATGTATTATTATTTTTTGTGCACACAATATGTGCAAAAAAATTTGTTTTTAAAGTTTATTTATTTTAAACTAGCTGCACTTGCGCAACAATGGGAATGGGGACCTTTGGTTGGGCAATGTCGTGGGGGGTACCTGCTGCCAGACAGCAGCAGGTACAAACCCTGGACATTGATCCAAAGAGGGTCCAAATAGGCTTTTTTCCTCCTTTGCTTTCTCTTGACAGCTGTCAAAAGGTAAGCCATCAAGAGAAAGCAAAGGTGGGATTGATCTTAGCTCACAAAAAGGGGGTGGTGAGATTTACACCCCCTTCGCGGTGAGATCCTCTCCCTCCTTGATAGTCCGCAGGGTGATGCACATTTTGCACTTTTCCCCAAGACTCTAGATCCCCTTTAAAAGGGGGCTTTGACAGGGAAATGTTGTTTTTTTGAATGGGACATATACAGCCATAGTCCCCTCCTGTTGTTGCTCTCAGCAGCTGGTAATCAGTGTCACACTGTCTCTGAACCTGGATGTTGTATATAACCATTATGACTACTAGTCATTGATAGATCTGCACTCACTGAATTTGTCTATTCTCCTTTTATAGCCATAAAAGCTAGAGGCTGTCACCGCATCTTGTGGCAGCAAATTCTTCAAATTAATTACATGCTGTGTGAGGAAGTACTTTCTTTAGTCTTTCCTGGATTTCTTGCAAATCAGTTTTGATGTAATTTGTGTATTCAGAATCTGCATTGCTTTCCAGAAAAAAAAGGCTGGAAATACTGCATATTGTTGTTTGCCCAGAAAACTCTGAATAAAAGGGACATTTTATAGACACATTTAATTACTGCACAAAAGAGAGTATTTGAAATGGTGGTTCCCCTGAAATTCTGTCTGCCCTCCCCACCTTGGCATAGCTCTGAATTGTTAAGTAGTTCCTCTGTTACGGTTCTATTGCAATACTGAATATAGAACCTGCACATATTTACTTTCAGCATCTTTCCAGTCTAGAGAGTCTTGAGGCAATTTTCTTAGATAGTCCTTCAGGAGCATCTCATACCGTGGAATGCGTTGCACTGGTTCTAGCATGTGATGTTGCAAGGTCAGATTTCCACAGACTTTCTGTTTCTAAAACAATACACAAACATTTGTTGATACTAGAGCTTCAGAAATATTAGAGCTTCAGATACTAGAGCTTCATCTTCAGATATTAGAGCTTCTACTTTGTATCTGTTAAAATGAAATGCCTTATTTTAATTATACTTTGTAGGAATACTACCAAATGAAAGCAACATCTTTCAGGTTGGGATTTTATTTAATAATTAAAAGTTCATTATTAAATAAGATTCCAAGTTGAAATGTGCTTCTTTCATTAAATCATTAAAACCCTTATAGCGTTCTGCCAGGACCTTGGTCTGGGAACCAGCTTTCCTATGGCTGGGAAAAGCCCGTGTGGAGTGAAGCAGGCTCCCCATCTGAAGCAATTCTCTACACTTGAAGTATGTTTTTGTGGCGAAAAAGAGCCTCTGAGGGTTCCTACACACACACTCACACGCCTGCACACACACACACGCACATGCCTCCTCATGTGTAAACCAAGTAAGGCCAGTTGGGGGGCTGGGAGGAGGCGAAATGTACATAAAGTATCGGATCGGGCATGGCGCCTGAAAGTCCGGAAAAGCCGGTCTAGTCAGTGACCCAGCTTTCAGATGCAAATGTCATGAGTCATGAGTTCCCCTCCCTGCCTGGCCAGGTGAAGTTCATCCCGGTGGTGAGTTTGAATTTCCCTTTCTAGGAGCTTCCCAGTCCCCATAGAAATTGTTGTGAAATCTTCTATTTTTGTCTTTGAACGGCTGGCAAAGAGTCAAGACTGGACTCTGCCATGCTCTAGAACCCCTTCCCTCACTAGCAAGCTGTTTTGGTGAATTCTTCCAATCTTGATAAATTTTAGCTAGCTACCGTGGTTTCAGGTTTCATTTTATTTTAAAAGCAACTGACCATTTCTGAACTTCTCTCTGCTTAGTTCTTGAATAAATATATCCAATTGGAAACTGGAGTTGATATAGTTCTTTACCTAGCCTGAAAGTTGGCCTTATCCTTGTGCTGGACCGCTTGGCAAACACACTGAAGTGTAGTGAAGCCCTGGGAAAGGAACCTATTCTTCTCTATATATAAACGCCACAAGCCTGGATTCTCATGTGGCCAGGGAATTACGAGTTATTAAGTATTAAATAAGAGTTATTAATACAGCCCTACCTCCAGAATAAACTTCACAGGGTTGGAAGTGCAGACATACAGTTTGTCACAACCTTCAAGCCCTCAGTTTGTTCACTGGAGGCACTATATCAAGCAATGAAATAAATGTTGTAGGGTAGACACTGTCCGTGTTTGGATGTAACGGCAGCTTTCAGTGGCAACTCGTGGGTTCATTAATTGACCCACGAATTGCAGGGTTGCGTGCCATGTGCAAGCCACTTCCTGTTTCAAGTAACATCCCACATTTGAGGGTTGTTCCCATGATGTCTGAACCCGGAAACATGGGGTTGTTTGTGGGTTAAACAACCCCAAGCTAATCCAAGAACAAGTCACAGGTTAATTAACTCACAAATTGCTGCCAAAAGCCGTCCTTACATATGAACAGCCCCATGGTCTTGATTACCACACTTAGCAAGTCACACACTCACATACTACCTGAATATCTTGAATAATGGATTTGAAGTGAGGTGATCGTTCAGTCCACATTTTCACCAAGTCCATTGCATTGTCAAAATTCTTCACATACTCTCCATACATCTTGAGGAAAGGAGCTAATTTCTGCAGGATATCACTGATTCTGGGGTTTGTGTCCCTGAACAAGAAAAAGAAAACCATGTTATTGGGATACACATTAAGACAGTTAATATTTGGTATGGGTCCCTCAGTCCTGTCCATTTTTTTCTCCTTTGGTTTATTCTACATCACTGTTATACTATATTATAAATGAAAAATGGTATTCCATAACATAGCCAAAGGATTTTAAATGGTAGTCTTTTTTTGTCACCATGTGACAAAGTATATAGATTGGGGGTGGAGAGCCTACTACATTCAGCATATTAAAAGTGCCATATAATATGCTGACTCAAGAAAAACTGTGGAGGAAGGGGGGGCTGGCTGACCCGCCACAACCCACCCTTTCCTACCCCAAAGGACCCAAGACCCCCAGAGATCTCAAGGTACCAGACTGCCAGCCTCTGGTGTCTGCAGTCCTACTTGAAACTCTGTTCAGGGACTTGCCTTTATGACTGTAACCTGGATTTAGTTGCTGAAACCACAGAGCAATCCACGAACACCATGTGGGGTAAAAAACCAAAGAAGGTTTATTCTGGTAGCATTTTACAACAAGAATAGGGAAATGAGGGAAGCACATGAAATTAGAGAGACACACTTTGGTACAAAGTAATAGAGCTGCAAAATAACAAAACCTGATTCCTTATATCTCCCAGGCACACAACTAGTTACCTGGGGGTCAGTTCTCTTCCAGAGTTGGGTCCAGCACAGCCTTGCCGCCCGGGAAGACTACACACCTACCCGAAGGTCCGAGATGGGTAGCCCTCCACAAGGCTTGCCTTTACCAAAGCCCTCATTCAGCTAATTTCACCAGGAGCTACCTGGGGTCGGATCCTGAGGCCACCCGAAGGCTTGGGCCTCTGCTTGGCTTGCCGCCATTGCTCCAACAGCAACCATGCGATGACCCAAAGACAAAGACACAAAGGCTACATTTTGGGAATATACCTTTTCCCCCTCCCCCCCCTTCCTGTAGCTCCGCTGCCTCCAGCCAATCAGGATGAACTTCACCTGGCCAGGCAGGGAGGGGAACTCATGACTCATGACATTTGCATCTGAAAGCTGGGTCACTGACTAGACCGGCTTTTCCGGACTTTCAGGCGCCATGCCCGATCCGATACTTTATGTACATTTCGCCTCCTCCCAGCCCCCCAACTGGCCTTACTTGGTTTACACATGAGGAGGCATGTGCGTGTGGGTGTGTGCAGGCGTGTGAGTGTGTGTGTAGGAACCCTCAGAGGCTCTTTTTCGCCACAAAAACATACTTCAAGTGTAGAGAATTGCTTCAGGGTTGAGGAAAATACAATCACAAAACTGACATAGAAAATCATAATGGCTACTGCTTTTTAAATAAAGGGGTAAAATAATTTGCAAATGATTGTATAAAGCTGCAAAATACAAAGCAGTAGTGACTGTCATGTAACTTTGTGTGTATACTAGGCATATTAAAAGACAGTGTGTCTCCTCTGAATGAATGCCTGGAGGCAGTAATGGGCTGGATGAGGAAAAATAAACTGAAACTGAATCCAGACAAGACAGAGGTGCTTGCTGTCAAAGGCCACAATCTGGGTTTGGATGTATGTCAACCAGTTCTGGATGGGGTTACACTCCCCCTGAAAGACTGTGTTCGCAGTTTGGGGGTGCTTCTAGATCTGTCGCTCCAAATGACATCTCAGACACATGCGACAGCTAGGAGTGCCTATTATCAGCTTTGGCTGATACGCCAGCTGCGCCCCTTCCTAGAGTCGGAGGACTTAAAGACAGTAGTGCACGCGCTGGTAACTTCGAGGCTCGACTTCTGCAATGCGCTGTACATAGGGCTACCTTTGTACCTAGTCCGGAAACTTCAACTAGTGCAAAATATGGCAGCCAGACTGGTTACTGGTACACCTAGGGGTGCCCACATCACACCAGTTTTAAAAGCACTCCACTGGCTGCCAATCAGTTTCCGGGCAAAGTATAAAGTGTTGGTTATTACCTTTAAAGCCCTACATGGTTTGGGTCCAGGCTACCTACACATGAGCAGAGCCAGAGAAGTATGAAATACATTCACAGTTTCATACAATTCCATTCATATTTGCTGAACAATGGCAAAATCTATCCTTCTGTCATACGACCCAGGATGTCTGGGTGCTGGCCTTGCACTCCAACATTTTATTTAGGGAAGACTCAATAGATGGGATTGGACCTGCTTTGAGGCAGAAAGATAATCTATTTTATATCTTTCTGGACTTTTCTGTGGAGTTATTAAAAACATCGTGGATTCCAATACTGCAGAGCTAGACTGCCCCTTTAACACAGGACCCTAGAGCAGTGGGTCTTAACCTTTTTTGCCCCATGCACCGTCTTCACCATATGTCAGAATGCCATTCCCCACCCTTTCCAAGACTGTCTGACTTAATCTGTGCCATACAATAAGGTGTGATGTCCTGTAGATTATGTACAATCTGTAGAACTGTAATTTGTAGAAAGATCAGTATTCCAACAGTTTGAGTCTGTGATCCCAATTCCTCCCTCTGAAACCCTAAAATTCCCCCCCTGGGGGGAATTCCCCCCTGGTTGAGAACCCCTGCCCTAGAGCCTCCTTTGGGCACAGATGATGCTCACATTACCATTCACAGCCTATTATCATCCAATAATTTGCTACAACGCTTACCATTCTTGCATTCTTTTCTCAAGCTCTGGCAGCAAGAATTGACTGTGGAATTGATTTATGGATGAAATATTGGAAAATATTTTATTAACAACTTCGGCAGGAAATGATCCCCGGTTAGCTTCATCCACCAGTTTACAATAAAATACCTGCAATGGATGAAAAGCCACGTCAGTCACAAAACATGCATTCTTGCTCTGCTCAAACAACATAGGGCAAACAGAAAATTCTCAAGAATTTGAAGGGTTTACAACTAATCTGAAGCAAATTTAAAAACCAGAACACTCCTTTTGTTATAATGACCTCCTTCCACTTTCATGAACCACCTCAAAACCACTTCTTCTATCTTGCTTATAATTATACTTACTTGCAGAAAACAAAGCAAACTATCAGATGGTCCTCAAGAGTCATACTGGTCAGCTTCCCTCTAAACTGCAGTTAATCTAAAATGGAAGAGGAAGCTTCTGATTTCCTCCTGTGGCTGTGCTGGAGGGCGTATGTGCAAGCCCAAGGCCAGCTCTCATAATGCTAAACCATGGCTTAGTGTTGCGTAGTGTTGGACTGGGACTTGGGAAATCTGGGTTCTAGTCCCCGCTCGGCCATGAAACTCACTGGGTGACTTTGGGCCAGTCACTGACTCTCAGCCTAACCTACCTCACAGGGTTGTTGTGAGGATAAAATGGAGAGGTGAGGATAAAATGGAGAGGAGGATTATGTAAGCCACCTTGGGTTCCTTGCAGGAAAAAAGGCAGAGTATAAATATAATAAATAAATAAATAAAATAGTGTTATGTTTGAACGCAGCCCTTATCTCATTCTTCATGAAAACCCTAATATTATTCTTCCTTTATTACAGATGAAGACACAAGACTCTAGCTGCCTAAGGTATACAACTGATCTACAATTAGAACACTGGTTTCCCTGACCACAGCTCAAAACACTTGCTGTATTTTTAAATAGATGATAATTTTTCATATCTGTATGTGTATTTTAAGGACAGGTGTAATTCAATGGAATATCCAATTCATATGATTTCCTAGCTAAATGTGATGTGAGATGTTGCTTTATATCATTTCTATTAGAGTCACTACATGACACAATTTAGACAGATCAGGAAAGCATCATTTCCAGCTACATGACTGAGCTTCCAGCTTGCATGCTCCCTCCTCCCCATTTCCACAGCCACAAGGAGGTCAGAAAGAGAAGAACGGTGATTTGTTTAAACTATAGTGTCAGGAAAAAGGGACATATGCTCATATGTGGTGGAGTTGTAAAAATGTATTGGTGTTTTGGCGAGAGGTTTTTACAGAAATATCGAAAATTATTGGTACTAATTTAGAGGTCTGTCCAAAATTAGCATTGTTATCAATAACTGAGAAGCTTATTTGTGATCAAAATACGAAGGAGTTAATTGTAAACTTGTTAACTGCGGCCAGGCTAATGATAGCGAGAAATTGGAAAGTACAACATGTTTTCCTAATAACAGATTGGTATAAGGAAGTTTGGGACATAGCCCTAAATGATAAACTAACTAGTAGTATCAAATGCAAAAAAGGATTGCTAAAGAAGAATAATTTTATGGAGATATGGAATCAATTACTAGACTATGTATTAATAAAGGGGAAGGGTAACATGCCTTGTCAGGATATGTTATATTTTTGGAATTTAGACTTTATTTGATCAAGAGGATAGAAGTATATTAATTGGTCCCTTGAAGGGTGGGGGGGGAGCACTTTATGATTTATTGTATGTTGATTATGTTATATTTGTGTGATAATTTTGTATTTTGCTAAATATATTTTCTGTGTTATAATTTGCTTTGAAAAATAAATAAAATATTAAAAAAAATAAAAAAATAAACTTTAGTAGTTTAATGAAAACAAGCCAGGATTAAACAGGGATCAATGGGAAGACTAGGTGGAAGAAAGCAAAGGCCAGAAAGCTGCAATGGAAAGGGGCCAAGATGCAGGTGGCTGAAAGAAGTGGGACAGAGTTTTCAGGCGCCCGAAATAAGTATAGGAAGAAAGAAGAGGCCAAAGAAAAAGCAGGCCTACATCACTGCACAGGGACAGGAAAGAACTGTATGTTTCCTACAATAAATTAATAGAGCGATAAGGAAGGCAAAGGAGGCAAAGGGCATGGAGGGGGTGAATTGCATATGTTGATTTGAACCTGCCAGCCAAGACATTTTAGTATGAATATTATTATAATTATTTGCTTCTACAACAATTTTAGTCGTATGACTTGTTTAAATCACTAGCAAAGTACCGGTAGTTTCTTACAAAACTGAAGGCAACTGCATGCAGTGGTACCGCTAACAGATGTAGTGAGATATTTGCAGTCAAAAGAACCTGAGCAGCAAGCAATTTAAAGCCAATAAGAGATGTCAAGTAGTTCTACTCCAAGAAAGGCAGCTATGCAGAGCTTCTTATATTTCATATTCAGAGAGAAAATTCAAAACCAACACACACAGGCTTGTTAAATAAGAAAAATGGACATCTTTGAACGAAACTGAATTTACCGGTATGCTCCAAGGACCTAGAAAGGGGAAATTAAGCATGCGGTGAGTGGTAACACATGATGAAAAATGTGCAGGCATTGGGAACAGAAATATTTTATTATAAAAGAAAAAAAACAGAGTGTTGAATCAGGAGAGCAAAATCAGAGCTCGTGGGTTGTGTGACATTTAAATGGCAAATAGTTTTTTGGCGGTAGAACCAAAATGGGTTCCATTATTGTAACAGAGGATATGAGTAATTCCTAGTCACTTTATGAAGTTGTTAGTCATCTTTTGAATTGAGACGGAATATTTTTTCATTTTTAAGTTGCAAATTCAAAGCTGCTTCAATGTCAGTAGTTACCAAATGCCCATATAATTGTGTTTGCCAAATTGCAGGGGGGGGGGAGGAAATTGCACCTCATTTCTGAAAGGGAAAGTGGGGCAGTGGGGCAAATAACCTTAACCAGTGTGGCCCAGTTACCATGGTCTGGCACAGGAAGAGGGAGTTGCATAGGAAAAGAAAGGAAGAATTGGTGTAGAAGTTGTGGGGAAGATATATTACATGAAGATTCATAAAGGTATGGCGGAAGGATGGAACAATTAGCATTTACGTGTTTAGAAGGACAACATGCTACATGGGGAGAATGTAAATGCATAAGGCAACAGACATGCAAGGTTATTTTGGTGCTAGCTACAGGTTAATTTAAAAGTAGATTGTGGTAAAACAAGGTTTCCCATAGTTTCCTCTTATATTGGCTAAAAAAAAGAAAGAAAAACACCCCACTCTTACCTGATCCAAGAGAGCAAGTCTGCTGACATAAGCTCTTTCTGTGTGCAAAAGTTCATTGGCAATTTTGTAACATTTCTGTTCATTTGTCTCCTGGAAATACATGCAATTTTATTTTCACAAGGAAGACATTACAATGTAATTGCAATTTTTTTGTGGCAATTGCACAAAAATAATTTTCTGCATTTATCAAACAACAATTCTCTCCTGCTACTACCCAACCAAATCATTGAAAACTGGATGACTGACAAGTGGAATGTGGGAAGCTAGAGTCCATCCTCCTCCTGTTCCAAGTGTGTGAACTCACTGAAGAGGTTCTAAAGAGCTTATTTACCGTATTTTTTGCTCCATAAGAGGCACTCCCCCCCCCAAATAGGGGGAAATGTCTGTGCGTCTTATGGAGCGAATATTGTAAAAAATTGTTTGTTGTTGTTGTTGTTTTACATACCTCCCTCTGCGCGCCTCCAACCGGTCCGGCGGAACAGTGGAGGGCTTCTGGGCGGAGCGGGGCAAGCCCCCACCTCTCAGCTGATTCCCCCTATGTGGCCGCTGAACAGCTGATTTCCCCGCCGAACAGCTGATTCCCCGCCGAACAGCTGATTCGGCAGCAGCTCAGGGTGGGCATGGGGGAGCCGGGAAGAGGCTGTTTGGCGGCTTGGCCGGGGCTTGGCTGCGCGGCAGGAAGGAGGCACCTGCAAACACCTCCTTCGCCTTCCCTCTCTCTGGCGGAAGGATGCACCTGCAAACACCCCATCCGCATGCCTCAGGTTCCTCAGCTCAACGTCCCCTGAAAGCAGTTATTTCCAGCAACCAGGGAGGGAGGGAAAGGTATTTTAAGCTAGCTGGGGCTCCAATGTTTTAAATTATTTACCATGCTGTTTCTGTGTTTTGGTTTTAAAATGGTTTTAGGATGCAATCCTACGCGTGTTTGGAGGGGGGGGCGAGTGCTACAACTCCCAGCATTCCCCAGCCAGCCATGCGCAATCCTACGCACGCTGAGGCAGAAAAAAGCCCCAGGGCTTTTTTCTGTCTCAACGTGTTTAGGATTGTGCCCTGAGCTGGTCTGGTGCGTCTTATGGAGCGAAAAATACAGTATTAATAACAACTTTTTAATAGTAACTTGTTATTTAATACAGTGAGCAACTGGCAGCTCTCATTTTGGCTCGTGGGAAAGATAGGTCTGCGAAAAAGGGTGGGGGAAAGAGGTATTTACAGGCAGTCCCCAGGTTACAAACGAGTTCTGTTCTTAAGAATGTCTTTAAGTCGCATTTGTACGTACTTCGGAACAGTATAACGTAGTATAAAGCATTTACGCAAATTGCGTAAATAACTTATACTACGCTATACTCTACGTAAATGACGTAGAGCCGGGGAACTCGGAAGCCCAGTTTGTAAGTACGAGCTGTCCGTAAGTCAGATGTTCTTAACCCAGGGACTGCCTGTAGTCCCATCCTGTGAGATGTTCAGTGATGTCCCAGTGTACCAAAAATTCAGGGTGTGTTTTAAAAGGTGACTAAACCCTAAAGAGGGCAAAAAATTAGCACATGTACAGCCTATTTGTGGTCAAAGATAGTAAAGCACTTTCCACAGGAAAGACTGATATACAAATGTCTAATAAAGTAAACAGTACGTAAACAGTATATAGCAAAAACTATAGCAAAAACAATTCCATAGCAAAAACAATAGATGGAATGATAAGGGAAGAGCCACAATATATAGTGTTTCTATTCTAAACACATCACAAACCAAAATCAACTTCTCAGTAGTTAGCATAATATCCACAAACCTACTAAGAAAGTCCTCCCATTCTCACATCATGGTGTCCATATTCCTAGTGCAGTGATGGCGAACCTACTGGCACGGGTGCCACAGCTGGCACGTAGGGACCTCTCTGTGGGCACTCGAGCCATTAGTTACTAGATCGCGAAAAGACCGTCCCCTTCTGCAAAACACTAATGATCTTGTTCTTTCTCACAGTGTGGAACAGAATGATTTTATTCTAGAATTCCTGTTACAGAATTCTTTTCTACACTGTTATCACATTTAAAAGATTTTGAAGAATGATGCACAGAGCATGGCTTGGATGTAAAGCCCTAAGAGTTGACCCGAGTGCTGCATGTGTTGTTCTCAAACTAATGGAGTATGAGCCAAGGTTTGACAAATTATCAGCATGCATGCAATAGCAAAAATCACATTAATTGTGCAAAAGCATGCCCAATGCAAACTTTTACCTAATGCAGTGTTTGCAGTCCAAGACATAAAGTGTTTAAAATGTGTTAAGCACGTTTAGTTTTCTTGTTTATCTTGCTCATCCTAGTACAGGTTGACTTTTACTTTTACTAATCCGACACCTGTAGAAGCAGGGAAAGGACCCGGAGTAAAGCTTGCCCCATACAATTTCAGTCTGGCATATAATCATATTACAAGTTGAGAATCCATTATCCAAAAATACATGTGCCTAATTATTTAAAAAGTTTGTATAAATTCCCTTCAGGCTATGTGTACAATGTAGTACTATAATAATTTTTTGAGTTGATTTTTTTTCCCCAACAAAAAACTGTACCATTGAAAGCTCTGTTATTGTGTTTTTCTTTTAAGACAAAAGATGTTAATTAGTAGTTCGGACAACTGTATGAGTTGTTTTTCTAAAACTAAAACCTCGGTATTCAGGTTTAATGGCAGTGTTGGCACTTTGAAATAAATAAGCTGGTTTTGTGTTGCAGTTTGGGCACTCGGGCTCAAAAAGGTTCGCCATCACTGTCCTAGTGTATTCTGATATGGCCTCTGTAAGAGGGACAATGTTCCCGCAACACCAAAGCATCACAGCCTCATGTCTTCCATTCATAGTGTCATATCTGGTCAGAGCCTCATATCTATCATCCACCCAGTGCTGATTCACAAGCACCGGGTGGATTCCCCATGCCCAGGTCTGCAGGACACAACAACCCATCATGGGTATAACAACCCCTACAAGAACCCATGGGTTGTTGGGGTGGCTTGCTGCCCACGAACAAGCCACCCTGGGGAAATCGGTCCGGGTTCGCACAACATGACAACTAATCGTGGATAGCAACCCACGATGGGTTCTCGTATTGTGTGAACCTAGTGAGAGAGTGGACCTGCATGTGAGATGGAACAGAGGAGCACGCAAGCAGAGTGCTAGGTCCTTATCCACCAAACTACAAATTGATCTGTAGTGTGAATCTGCAATGTAGCTCCCCCCCACCTTATGATGTCTAATAAGCTCAGAAACATGCTACAGGAAACTGCAAGTGCTCCGAGCTCTCTGCAGCATCTCCATAATATACACAGTTAAAAGACAAGCCTCTTCACATGTTTGTGTATTTCTTTAAATTAAATAAATTGTTAAGGGGAAAAGCTTTCATATGTACTTTCTTCTACTAAAATGGGTGAAACTGCTCTGACTCAGTCCTGATTAGGCTTGCTAGATTTTGCATTTGAAATGAGTTGATGTTACAGACACTGGCATTTCATGCATCCATGAAATCTTACTTTAAGATTTAAACTTTGTAGAGCAAGTGTCATCTGATACCGGCACATGAAAGTTTTTGTTAGGCTAATTGTTACTTCCTGAAATGCTTCTGATTACTGCATTTCCCTTAAATACTTTTTCTTTAAAGTACAACATTAGATGTGATGCTGGGTGCATTACTGTACCCTTGTCAACAAGGGGCTGGCACCTGTTATTCCGCTGTGTAATGTAAGCCTAGCTAGCTGAATGGAATTCTGAGTTTCCAGGATACATTGGTTTAAACTTTAACAACACTTCTCGTGGCTACAGCATCATAAAACTGCCATGCCTAGTGTATGGGTATCATTCCACATCTGCAGATCATGGATTTTTATTTTTCTTTCTAAGCAAAATTCCAAAATCCATATCGTGCAATACCTTTATTAGGCAAACTCAAAGATCACAGAAAATGTGCAAACTTTCAAGATCTCCAGATCTTTTTGTCAGGCAAGACGTTATCAAAAGTAGGTTGGCAGTGGGAAGGGGAGAGGGATGGTCTGCCTAGTTGATCTCTACTTCTGTTTTCCACCAACCAAGGAACCTGTTTGGTTCACCCAGGATGGAGACAGTTTTGAGTTAACAGCTGGTCCTATGGGCACTGAAACTTGAAAAAATCGTATCAGCTGGCAGAGCCCAATTTGAATGTCTGCAAGTCCTATTCCTCCATATCATCTTAAGATTCTGAGCCGGTTCGCATGTAACACTAAGCCACTCTGGGTTAATTAACCTGTGGGGCTTTGCACTGACCACCATTTTGAATATGCAAGCATGCTGTGGCTTGTTGTGTTGTGCGAATCCAGGCAGCATTAGTTATGCAAGGATTAAACAACCCTTGGATAACCCTAGAAGTAGAACAGCCCATGATTGCTCTAAAATATTCAAAATGGTAGCCAGTGCACACCATGAAACCCACGGTGGCTTAGTGTTACGTGCGAACTGATTCAATGACTATGCAAACATCCTAACTATAAGTCATCTAGTCAGACTCCCCACCACCACCAAACTGCTTTTTTGTAACATCTTGCCTAATGAAGAAAGATCTGGAGATCTCAAAAGCTTGCACATTGCTCTTTCTATGCAAGTTATTTAACACTTTCATTGCAAGATGAACTATAAGAAAAATATTTTGAACTCTTCACAATTATAATACTGCCTTAATCAGAATGGCCTCCTGTAAGGGAACTTAAAAAATGAACAAGCAACTGAAAACACAACATTAAGTTTAAAATTAGTTCTTCATTTCACTTTTTAAAAAATCTGTTCCTACAGGGCATAAAACACCACAAATTCCCGTATTTCTCTACGTTCAGAGGACTGATTCATAGGTAGTGGTTTTCCTCCTTAGGAGGACTTTAGAATTATTTATGTGGATGAAAGCACATGAAGAAATGCTACATTAGAATAGAAAAGCCAATTGCAAGGAAAGATATGCAATCAGGGTCCACCAGCTCCTGCTTCTTTCAGAAGTTTATACTGAAAATCTTTTTCACAGTTATTCTGATCAGAGTATCCACAGGAAAAAAATTTTTTAAAAAAAGAATTGTCCCTAAATGCAAATGTTTCCTTCTGCTGCTTCCTTGTCTGTATTCCAATACAGTCTGTCCTCAAATTAGTCAGGTTTCTCTAATCCAGTGTCATGCCCTGTGTATTACAGTGCAAGTAGGTAAGACAAATAGTCCTCCTAAAGCTGATTTGCCACATAGGGCACAGATATTATGCATAAAGCCAAGGTATGTTCATGTTCTTTCCAGAACAGCCCCACTCCTACTCTGGCTTTCTAGTCCCATTTAACAACTGGGTTTGATGGAATGCAATTAGTCAGAGACTCAAGAAAGCTGGCTAGGATTAGGGAATGGGTCCAACTTGAACAGTGAACACCATGAGGGAGAAGCCTACCTCATTGTTTTTGTACTTCACCATCACAGCAGGATACCACAGCATGGAATCATTAATACCATAGTGTTTATCATTCCTCTACTTCATTCTCTGTCTTGCAAAATGTACCAATGCTCCTTCCTGCTGGCTTCTCTTAGGTGTCCTTTACACTTTACAGTCCCTCCCTCTCCACATGGAAACCACATTTCCAAGGGTGTGCCAATTCCCAGAGAAAATACACAGGAGAACAGCCCTGCCACTATGGTTGAAGGCCATCAATTTAAATATTGCAGCTGAGCCATGAGATGAATCCACAAAAAAGCAGCTCCTATACAAGAGTTGTAACATACAAAGGCCACATGACATAATACTAGTTCATCAACCAGAAGGTGAGGCTCAAATTGAACTGCTTCCTTCCATTACCTTCTCCAGGTATTTGCCAATTTCCTTCCTCTATATTATTGTACCACTACCTTGTCTCTGCCTTTTCCTGTAAATTACTGCCAGAACCCATTTCATAATTTGGATGTCCTTCCTGTGTAGGTTGCCATTCAGCACAACATACTGTTGTGGACACACACGCACACAGAAGGGGAAAAGAACGGTCACAGCCATTATGCAGAATGAAGAATCCCTTTTATGTACAGGAGCACACTGGAGTGTCCACACAAGTGAGAAACCTCTGGATCAGAGCTAGAATCACCCTTTGTAGGAAACTCTCCCAAGAAATCTCCCTCACAACTGCTTTCATATCTAGGTTAACAGCAACACCACTCATATAATCTCTCCTATCTACATAGAAATATTGATTCTTTTAAGAGCTCATGCCTTATGTAAATAGAATGGACTCCTTCAAAATAGTAATCCATACACACAGAGAAACCATGTCTACATGAGAAAAAGGGGCCATATAGTTCAAACACTTTTATAAGGGTGTGTGTGTGTTCAACTTCCAGCTTTAATTTTCTACATTACTGTACATAGTATTGAAGTGCACCATCAAATTTCTTGTTTTCTATGATGTAGTCCTCAAACTGCAGATCGGCCTAAAATGTGTTGGGAACAAACACATCAGGCCTGTATACGAATGGTGTGTATGGCTTTTAGAAGCATCTCTATTAATGCAGAAGATGCATTTATTTTTATTTTAGTAATTATATTCCACTTTTCCTTATAAATCAATTGTCTTACCTTTGTCTCCACACTTGAGTCTTGCTTATTGTGCTTATCCTCTGCACTGGTAATCATTTCTACAGTTTCTTTTCCAAATGGGAACACATTCTCACTTGGTGTCCGGCAGCAGCTATTGATAATTTGCCCTTTGCAGGCCTCTGTAGTCTGCAGTGAGTCTGTACTAGTGCTCTCTCTTTCTCCATTTACCAAGCTGCTGTCAAAGGAAGCATCCTCATTCTGAATAGCCCTACTGGGATCAAGAAATGACAATGTGCTGTCCCTGCAGTCCAATTGTTTCTGTGCTACTACTCCATTGGCTGTGCGATTCTGTACATCCTGAGATTGATCTGTACTATTTCCCTGCTTCTGTAGTGGGTGTTGGGTGAGGAATTTTGGCTGAGGTGATGGTGCTGCCCCATGCTTTCCTTGAGATTTAGCAACATTTAGAACAGAGGATTCTTTCTTCAGCTCACTAGGAATGGATGGGCTAAAAAGAATTAAAATACGGACACTGAAAGTTATTGCATATTACATAAACATTTGTGAGCTGAATATAAAAATGCCATTATTAACAAAAACAAAGACAATACAGAAATGTTGAATAAAGGTTAGCTAAAAATGTACTACATGGTGAAGGTTAAGCATCTTACCAGAGGCTAACAGTGAGTGCAATCCTATTCACAATTACTTGGGACTTGCCTTGGTGAACTTGAGAGTAAACCCCATTTAAGTCAATGTACTGCAGCTAGTGTTGTTTGCTACCTACTAGGCTTAAACCTCATGAGATAGCAGAAGACATGTTTGTTTAAATCCAAACCTGGCCCAAACACATATAAAGCACATGTGTGTGCGCATGTACACACACCCCATCCAATTATTAGAGTTAAAGGTAAGGGTATCTGAACCCTTCCTGTGTCCACTGCTTATTTCCATATGGCCTTTCCCTAAGAGGAATTATTCTTCTCTCAGCAGGTCTTATTTCCTGTATAGGTGCCCCAGTTGGAAAAAAGCAACACTGGGGAGTTAAGCACCCTCCCACCTGCACACTCCAGTCCTTTTGTTCTAATAATCACTTTTCCCCTACCTTTAATATGTTCCATAGATCCTAGTTTAAACAAGCAGTTCTGCCACTGTCACAGGTAGTATAAGCTTATCAAAGGGTGATAAGAAAAACCTTACCCCTTCTTTTTTCTAACTGTCGCACAATAGGTACCTCACGCAAAAAATGTAGTTTATTTTGCTCCTACTTTTTTGTGACACACATGTACTTTAACTATTAGAAATACAACCTTCTTCTGACTTTATATATTGCTTTTCAACTTATGTATTGGTTACTCTAATAACGTGTTCATGTGTTTAAAGGTCTTTTTTGTAATCCACAGTAAATAAGTCTATCAACTGTTTTTGCCAAAGCATTATTCTTTTTCTTGTATTTTTAACTATGGAGTATTATGAACATATGCATGAACCTAGGGAGCTACCTTATACTGAGTGTCCATCTAGTCCAGAATTGTTTAGTCTGACTGGCAGTGGCTTCCAGGGTTTCAAATAGTCATAAACTGCTACCCAATAACTGGAGATGCCATGGATTGAATCTCTGATCTTCTGCATGTGAAGCATACACTCTGTCACTGAGCAATGTCCTCTCCTCATTTAGTTATATAACACTATCTTATATTAATATGCTGTAGTTCCCCGCACCAACCTTAGTTTCAGAATACCGTATATTGTGCATACCTACTCTGAAGTAAGCCCCATGGAGTTCAATGGGAGTTACTACCAGGTAAGTGTATATAAGATTGTAGCCCAGGTCTACTGCACATGGGATCCATTAGCTGTGACTCTGCAAATGTATATGTCTGTCACACCAACTTCCAATGTGACAATTGCCTAATCTTTGCCCTAATGTTTGCCCAAATGTCACTACTGTTTTTCTTTCTGTGTGTGTCATCATAATTCCTCTTCTCCCCTCCCCATATTATCTACTTCATTTATTGCATCTTCAGAAATGATGTGTACACTGTTGAGGTTCTGTTCCTCCCTTATTTTAAATGTGTAATCCTCTTTTACATAATAATTATCAAAGGACAACTGGATTTGTAGATTCCCCCCATATACACATACTTTGAGTATTACCCTTCCCACACCAGCCATGCTTCCTCTCCTTGTACCTGAGCATACCCTTTAACTGAGATTTACATCCTCAGAATCCCACAACTATACATGACCCGATGTTTTATTTTATTTTTTTGCTTTATCTCATTGTTTGCTTTAAAAAACCACACAGCTTTGTTATCAAAAATTCATGATTTTGCTGCATATCCAAAGCAGTTTTCCAGGACTTACTCTGCTTTCTTCCTAGGTCCATTTTAGCACCCAGTGTATCCACACTCCTTTGAAAATAGAGGGAGTGGTACACTACCTCTGCCTTCTTTCCCTCTTTAGTGTCATCCTTCAACTTTCCAGGTAACAACAAGCCAGTGTAATGTTTTTAAATCATCTCCCATCTCAGCAAGATAATGGTCTCTTTTGAAGGATCTCCTTTATTTCAGTAGGAGAGAAACATCTTACTTTCTCATTCTAAGGCCTTCCTTCCCCATCTCCAATGGGAGAGGATTAGAATAGAAAATTATTCCACCTCTGACTTCTCAGTTCTTGCCCTAAAGGAAAATCTAGCCAACTTATGTCTGAAATGTTTATTTGATCAGGGGTGCCATTTCAGTAGGAAGATTACACAACAAAAGGGGTGGGCAAATTCCCAGCAAGGTTGAAAGGCCTATTCTTGGGTATTCAAGCAGTGTATTTTAAAGCATTTGTTATACTTTTTATACTGCATAAATATAGCAACATTACCAATGTAGGATAAACAACCATCCTTTTTAAAGGAAAGGAATGGACGGGTTTGTATGAAGCTCTGGCCCATGAACGATCTAACTGGAGGTTGGCCTTTCACAAAGGTTCTATGGACTTTGAAGAAGCCCGAGTGCAAGGTGAAAGGGAGAAACGTGCTAAGCGAAAAGCACGTCAAACGAATCCTTTACAGGACCATCTTCCATCTGGTAACCTGTGTCCTCACTGTGGGAAGCTGTGTGGATCTAGAATTGGCCTCCACAGTCACTTACGGACCCATCGCTAGAGTCTACACAATTTTTCTTTAGAATTTCCTCCTTTTAAAATTTCCTTTTTGTAAATTTTTATCCTGGAACACAATCTTACTCGGTCACGAGTGATCGCCTGATGATGATGAAGTCACGCTAAGCCACACTGCAAATAAGCCATAGTGGGTCGGCTCTGGTACATATCCCAGGCACTTTTGCGGCAGAACCCATCTTGTCTCCTCATCCTAGCCCCCCTCCTGCTCTGATCGCTACCCCCTTTTGTTCCTCACATTTTTGGGGGGGTGACTCAAAAATGTGCAAATGGAGTGGTAATTTTTTTGGGGGGGTCAATCTTTTGCAAGTGTGCACTTACAACTGTCCAATATGTGTAGTCTTCCCTGGTAAATTTCTTCAGCTGTCAAAGGGAGTGGCAAAGTGAAATTAATAAGACGAGGCTGCATATAGGCTAATTTGCGCACAGTTGCATAGGACGGGGAGAAACAGCAGTAAGAGAAAGGATGGACCCATTAGCGCAATTCAGAAGCACTGAAAGGCGAACGGAGTATGTGTACTGAAAGTGGGGGGACTATATCTCCCCCCTGGCAATGTGACCCTCTCACTTTTAAGTGCTGAACTGACACTTCTCAGCGTCCTGCACCCTTTCAACACTTCCCCGAGTCTCCAGCTGCTCCAGAAAGGGGAGATATTATTAACTCCCCTTCCCCCCTTTTCACTGCTTCTTTTTGGAGTAGTTACTGCGCTTCGGTGGATGTGTGCAAATTTCCCTGACAGTAAATGGAGGGAAAATTTGTAAATTTTCGGTGAAGGCAGCAAAAAAGAATTTCTATGCTGCCTCCATTGCGTCTGCAGAGTGCTGCCCCAGGAGGCTGTTCCAAGTGGTCCCGAGTCTGGTCGCTCCAGTCGCTCCGGACCCACTGGAACAGTCAAAAGCCTCCTGTGAGGCTTTAGCGAAGCACTTCGCAGATAAAATCGATCGGATTAGGAGTGGGATATCGTACGTCGTGGACACAGGGAGTGAGCGGGAGGAGGCCAATGGCAGACCGGTTTTGTGGGATCGGTTTCGGCTTCTTCCTTCTGATGAAGTGGACAAGGTGCTTTCATCTGTGAGGCTGACCACCTGCTTGCTTGACCCTTGCCCGTCCTGGCTCATCATGAGCTGCAGGGAGAGACTGGGTGAGGGGATCAAGGCGGTGGTGAATGTCTCCCTCGAGGAGGGAGTGATGCCATCAGCCCTCAAGGAGGCAGTAATAAGACCGCTTCTAAAGAAGCCCTCCTTGGATCCCCAGGATTTAAACAACTTTCGCCCAGTCTCCAATTTACCATTTCTGGGCAAGGTGATCGAGCGGGTGGTGGGTGCTCAGTTGAAGGCACACTTGGATGAAGCCGATTATTTGGATCCGTGCCAGTCGGGCTTCAGGTCTGGACATGGGACGGAGACGGCCTTGGTCGCCTTGGTGGATGATATGAGGAGGGCTTTGGATAGGGGCGAATGCTCCTTTCTAGTCCTCCTCGATCTCTCAGCGGCTTTTGATACCGTTGACCACGGTATCCTCCTGGACCGTCTGGAGGGGTTGGGCTTGGGAGGCACTGTATTGCAGTGGTTCCGGTCCTTCCTCTCTGGAAGGTATCAGAGGGTAGTTCTCGGGGAGGAGGCTTCGGACCCTCGGCTGCTCACTTGTGGAGTGCCGCAGGGTTCCATCCTCTCCCCGATGTTATTCAACATCTACCTCAAGCCGCTGGGAGCTATCATCAGGAGGTTTGGGGTGCAGTGTCATCAGTATGCGGATGACACGCAGCTCTACCTCTGTTTCAAGTCCTCACCGAGGTTGGCCGTTGAGACCCTGTCCAAGTGCCTGGAGTCAGTGGCTGGCTGGATGGGAAGGAACATGCTGAAGCTGAACCCCGACAAGACCGAGGTACTTCTGGTGGGGGACAAGGGAAGGTTAGGGGATGTTGACCTGGTGCTGAATGGGGTACATCTACCCCTGAAGGACCAGGTCCGCAGCTTGGGGGTCATTCTAGACTCCCAGCTGTCCATGGAGGCTCAGGTGGCAGCTGTGAGCCGGGCGGCGCTGTATCAACTCCATCTGATACGGCAGCTGCGCCCCTACCTTCCTAATCACCTGCTCCCATCAGTGGTTCATGCCTTGGTCTCCTCTCGCCTAGACTACTGTAATGCGCTCTACGTGGGGTTACCCTTGAAGACGGTCCGGAAGCTTCAGCTGGTACAGAACGCGGCGGCTCGCCTGATTAAGGGCAGCCGCCGGCGTGATCACATCACGCCAGTGCTTAATGAGTTGCACTGGCTACCAGTTGCTTGCCGAGCCGAATTCAAGGTGTTGGTATTGACCTTTAAAACCCTACACGGCTCCGGCCCAGCTTATCTCAAGGAGCGCCTCCAGCAACATCAAGTAGGCCGCTCAACAAGGTCTGCCACGGACGGCCTTCTCCTTATCCCATCAGCCAGAGCAGCCAGGCTGGTGGGGACTAGGAAGAGGGCCTTCTCTGTGGCGGCCCCCACATTATGGAACTCCCTCCCTAGTGACCTTCGCCATGCCCCCTCCGTGATGAGCTTCCGCCGTGCATTAAAAACATGGCTGTTCAGGCGGGAATATGGGGTAGGTTAGGTTTTTAATGAGAATTTTTTATATTGTTTTAATTATTATATTTTATTGTGTTTTACTGTATTTTAATTGTACATCGCCCAGGGTGGCCGGGTGACCGGCCAGATGGGCGATTGATAAATATAATAAATAAATAAATAAAAATAAACCTACAGTATTGGAGCAGTTACTGCAGGTGCGCACATTTCCCCTCCATTTACTTCCCAGCCTTTACATTTGCACAAATATTCCCGACTGTTTTAAGGAAAGGGGGGAAAAAATCAGCTTAGAGGGTGGCTGAACAGGATGGAGCAAATGGGGCGTCCACACCAGCAGTTACTTACACCCACCCCCAACAGGCCCCCACTCGCTTTGTCCCATGTAGTCACTTTCTCAGTCTGTTTGTTTTAACTGTCAAGGAGATTTGCAGGGTTGTTGTTTTTTTTAAAAAAAGTAAACGGAGGGGAAATGTGCACACCTGCAGTAACTGCTCCAATACTGCAGGTTTACAAATTTCCCCTCCATTTACTGTCAGGGAGATTTGCACACATCCACTGAAGTGCATTATTTCATAGATTTCATAGATCATAGAGTTGGAAGGAGCCTACAAGGCCATCGAGTCCAACCCCCTGCTCAATGCAGGAAACTAGAGGAGGCATCTCCCATCCAAGTAATAACCAGGCCTGACCCTGCTTAGCTTTCCATGCTCAGACAAGCTGAGCCAGCATGAGCCACAGGCCTGTATTAACTGCAGCAGTCAGTAACTGCTCTGAAAAGGAACCACTGAAAGGGCAGGGGAGTGATTTTCAGGGAAATCCAGAAGGTTCATGCCCAAGTAAACCAACAGGACCCAACACAAACAACAAAGTGGGCTATTTGGTGAAACTTCAAATCCAAACTCTCATGACAAGCCATTAACGTGTCATCATCATCATCATCATCAGGCGATCACTCGTGACCGAGTAAGATTATCTTCCGGGATAAAAGGAGGAAATTCTAAAGAAGATTGTGTAGACTCTAGCGATGGGTCCGTAAGTGACTGTGGAGGCCAATTCTAGATCCACACAGCTTCCCACAGTGAGGACACAGGTTACCAGATAGAAGATGGTCCTGTAAAGGATTCATTTGACGTGCTTTTCGCTTAGCACGTTTCTCCCTTTCACCTTGCACTCGGGCTTCTTCAAAGTCCATGGAACCTTTGTGAAAGGCCAACCTCCATTTAGATCGTTCATGGGCCAGAGCTTCCCAGTTTTCGATGTTTATATTGCATTTTTTTAGATTAGCCTTATGAACATCTTTAAACCTCTTATATTGACCACCGATATTCCGCTTTCCATCCTTGAGTTGTGAGTAAAGTAACTGCTTTGGGAGACGGCAGTCAGGCATTCGAACAACATGACCGGTCCACTGAAGTTGGCGTTGAAGGATCATTTTTTCAATGCTAGTAGTCTTTGCTTCTTCCAGTACACTGACATTTGTTCGCCTATCTTCCCAAGTAATTTGCAGGATTTTCCAGAGGCAACGTTGATGAAACCTTTCAAGGAGGTGGAAGTGACGTTTATAGATAGTCCATGTTTCGCAGGCATACAATAAAGTTGGTAATACAATGGCTTCATAAACCAGTGTTTTGGTCTTCTTACAAATATCCCGATCCTCGAACACTCTATGTTTCATTCGAGAAAATGCGGCACTTGCGGAGCTCAGACGATGCTGGATTTCACTGTCGATGTTAGCTGTAACAGAAAGATAGCTGCCAAGATAGAGAAAATGATCGACATTTTCCAGTATTGTCCCGCCAAGCTGGATAGATGGCATCACCAAAGGATTGGCTTGCACTTGCTGATGAAGCACTTTGGTTTTTTTGATGTTAAGTGAGAGACCAAGTTTTTCGTATGCTTCTGCAAAAGCATTTAGGATAGTTTGGAGATCATCCTCTGAATGTGCGGAGACCACATTATCATCAGCATACTGAAGTTCCACAACGGAGGTTGTAATTACCTTACTTTTTGCTTTCAGCCTGCTGAGATTAAAAAGCTTTCCATCTGTTCGATATATAATTCCCACACCGGTGGGAAGTTTCCCCTTGACAAGATGTAAAACCATGGCGATGAAAATGGCAAATAATGTTGGGGCGATAACACATCCCTGTTTAACACCTGATCCTACTTTAAATGGAGCACCATGAGAGCCGTTGTTGTCCAAAACCGTTGCCGTCATGTTGTCATGGAGAAGTCGCAAGATATTCACAAATTTATTGGGGCATCCAATTTTCATAAGGATAGTCCAGAGAGCTGTACGGTCTACAGTATCAAAGGCCTTAGCCAAATCGATAAATGCCATATAAAGGGGTTGATTTTGCTCCCGGCATTTTTCTTGGAGCTGACGTGCAGTAAAAATCATGTCTACTGTCCCTCTAGAGGGGCGGAAACCATATTGAGTTTCAGGGAGGATCTCTTCTGAAATAGATAGAAGACGGTTTGCGAGAATCCTAGCAAATATTTTACCTGCGGTTGCTAAGAGAGAAATGCCCCGATAGTTTCCACAGTCTGTTCTATCACCCTTCTTAAAGAGGGTGATAATTATGGCATCCCTGAAGTCTTCTGGGATCTCTTCTCTTATCCAGATTTTTTCGATGAGTTTATGAAGATGTTGTACAAGTTCGGGGCCCCCTTCTTTAAAGATTTCAGCAGGAATCCCATCTGGTCCACTAGCTTTGTTGTTCTTCATTTGATTAATGGCTTTTTTTACTTCATCCAAAGTGGGGAGTATTGCAAGTTCCTCTTTAATTTGTTTTTGCAGGATTTGCGAAAAAATCTCATTATCCACCTTAGACTTACGATTTAAAGGTCATAATAATGCTCTTTCCAACGCAGTGCAATAGACTCTTTGTCTTTTACGAGTTTGGTGCCATCTTTTGATTGTAAAGGGTTTGTACCATAGGTTTTTGGTCCATAAATGGCCCTTGTGGCCTTAAAAAAGCCCCGTGCATCATGAGATTCTGCAAGTTGTTGAATTTCTTCAGCTTTCTTTTTCCACCAAGCGTTCTTAAGTTCTCTTGTTCTTCTTTGGACCTCAGCCTTTGCGCTAGCGTAGGTTTTTTTCTTGGCAGCGCAGTTAATATCATTTTGCCATATTTGGAAGGCTTTCCTTTTTTGGTCAATTATATATTTAATCTCATTGTCATTTTCATCAAACCAATCCTGATGTTTCTTAGTTTCATATCCAATAGTTTGTTCACAAGCTGCAGTAATGGAGGTTTTCAGCTTAGACCAATGGTCCTCAATGTTGTCAGGAGGTTCCGTAGGTAGATGTTCCTTAAGAAGTGATTGAAGACGAGTTTGCTTAATAGGATCTTGAAGGACTTGGATGTTCATTTTACGCCTTGGTTTCCTTCCTTGAAGCCTACGTTGGGGAGCAATGTTGATAACCATTGTGGACCGGATTAGTCGGTGGTCTGTCCAGCAGTCGTCGGCACTCACCATGGCCCTAGTAAGAAGTACATCGCGGCGATCTCTAACACGGACAATTACATAATCCAGAAGATGCCAGTGCTTTGACCGTGGGTGCTGCCATGATGTTTTAAACTTATTCTTTTGTCGAAAGAGCGTGTTTGTGATAGTGAGATTATGCTCTGCACATATAGACAAAAGTAAGAGTCCGTTCGGGTTGCTATTACCAACTCCGTCTTTTCCAATAGTTTCTGGCCATAAATCAAAGTCACGCCCGACTCTTGCGTTAAAATGCACCCAGGAGGATAATTTTATCCTCCTTAGGTATCTCTGACAGGAGAGTGTCCAACTGGCTGTAAAAACTTTCCTTGATGTCATCATCAGCATCTAATGTTGGTGCATAAGCGCTCAAAATAGTTACCTGTTGGTTATTGGCGAGCTTTAATCGAAGAGTTATCAGGCGTTCGTTAATGCCAGTAGGAACTTCTGACAAAGAGTTCACTAGTTCATTTTTGATGGCAAAGCCTACACCATGTATTTGTCGGTCCTGCTCAGGTAGTCCTTTCCAGAAGAAGGTATAACCTCCTTTTTCTTCTTTCAGCTGTCCCTCTCCTGCCCTTCGAGTTTCTTGAAGTGCTGCTATGTCAATTTTAAACCGTCTCAGCTCCCTTGCAATAATAGCAGTCCTACGCTCAGGGCGTTCACTATCTATGTTATCCAGCAATGTCCGTATATTCCATGTTCCAAAATTCAAATGTCTTTTTCGACCGCTAAAATGGTGACCCCACTGGACGCGGTAATCCAGTCAGGGGAGAAAGAGGTAGACTATGTTTAGGGCACCTTTTCTAGCCCCCTCCCCATACGGGGTGAGCAGAGTGGATCCTAAATAGGGCTGCTCAGTCATGGATACAGCTGCCGAGCTGCTCGACTACCTCGTTCCTTGAACAGGGCGACTGAGTCTGCATCCACCGCCCATGTGCTGGTCCATGACTAGGGGCTTCCAGATTCACAGTCCTGCCCCCGTTGCCATTCGCCAGTCGCCATGGGACTTTTTTTGTTTGTTTGGTTGTTTGTTTGGTTGGTTGGGTTGGGTTGGGTTGGGTGGGTTGGGTTGGGAGACGCCTGTGCGTGAAACTGTTTTATGTGGGGAGATCGGTGCACAACGAATCACCACACAAACTTGACAGAGTACGGCAGAGATCCAATGGCACGGTTACCCTGACGATTGGAAAACCATTCTCTGCTGCAGCCTTCATCCGCCTTCACAGCCGTTGTAATTTAGGTTTAATTATCTTCCGCCTGTTCTGCCGTTGAGGACTTTATGTTTTGGATCGTTCTTTGTCTGGTTCCTCTCCCCGGACCTTACCGCCATGGGTGACCCTACTGGGAGTACATAGCTCCCGACGGCATTGCTCACAGGATTCATCGGAACACGCAAGCCCACTCACCACTTCAAGGTGACGATCCGGCGAGGGTCTGTAGCAGGGGTGGGGAACCTGTTTTGGCCCAAAGGCTCTATTGGTTTCAGGGAAGCAGGTCAGCTATGGACGAGGCCAGAGCCCAAAGTGGGTGGGGTCGTTCCCCTCTTGCATGCACACACAAGCATTCATCTATTCATTCCCTTTCTCATATTCCCTCACCCCGCCCCAAATCATTAACCATCCTAAATCCTGTGGCTTCAAGAAATTTATTCCCCTCCAAATTGACATCTGCCCATAGATGAGCCCAAATTATTTCCCCCCCTCTTCCCCAAAATCATGTTTCCTGCACTGGCATTGTCCTTTTAAGAAATGTCCAAGGCACTGCCATCGTCAGTAAGCATTTCCCTTTTAAGAAAGCCTCCTTGGACCATTTCTCCCCTTCTCTCTCTACCCTGGGAATTGGAGAAAACAGCCTATACTGGGGCTGAAGGAGTGAGGGTGAGAAATGCCCTCTATGTGGGTGGAAGAAGCAGTAAGGGCCAATGGCTCTCTGATGCAGCCTCCCAGACATCTGAACTGCCTGGAATGCAGGAAGTATGGGAGGTTGCATTGGAGAAAGAAAAATACAAAAAACACTTGAGAACACTTCCGCGTTCTAGCTCTCAAGAGTGCAGAGAAAAGCAATTAATTGGGTTCACAGCTTGGGAGTGCCCCTGGATCCAGCTTTGCTCCTGATTGGTCAGGTGATAACGGTGGCTGGGTGTGTGTTTGCCCAGTTTATGTTGCTCCACTAGCTATGCCCATTCTTGGAGAAGGGGAATCTGGTCATGACCATTCATTTATTTTTATTTATTTGTTTAAAATGATTTTAGGCTGCCTTTAAAGGAAAGCCCACTCAAAGCAGCTTAGAGAATAAAATAAAATAAACCATACAAAAATATACAAATGGACAATAAATATACAGTAAAATAGTATAAAAACAGATTACACCAATAAAACCTGCAGCCCACAGATTATGGGGAAATGGGAGGGGCTTCAGAGCCTGCAAAGAAGGGGCCTGACAAACCCCTTATGGAAGCTGATTCCAGGGGTGTGGGGCCACCCCTGAACAGGCCCTTGTACTCATCAGCCTAATTGCCCTTGCCGGTGGCCAAGTGAGAAGGGCCTCTGTTGCGGACCTCAAAGTGTGGGCAAGCTGGCACAGGAAAAGGCGGTCCTTCAAGTAACCTGGGCCCAAACCATCTAAGGCTTTAAAGGTTAAAAACGGCACTCATGCCTTTGTTACGTCAAAGCTGGATTGCTGCAATGCGCTGTTTGTGAGGCTGCCTTTAAAAAGCATTTGGAAACTTCAGCTACTCTAGAATGTGATGGCTAGAGTTTCAGTAGGAGCCAATTTTGTGGAGCAGTTGGTTCTTGTGCTTAACGTGTGGTTAACGTGTAATGAATGGGCTAAGACCTAATACAAAACCACAATTTGTACTAAACATAGTTAAGAACTCAGGTCATAGTTTGAACTTTCAGACATAAACAGGGAAACCATGGTTTAGAGCTGCTTGTCTACTTTTGTTTCCCATCTTCTCAGAACAAGGCTTATGTGCTTTGTAAACCAACATCAAATAGTGGTTTCAGATTGGTTTGTCAGCCTCAAACAAACTACAGTTTGTGGGCAAGCTCAAGTTCAGACATTAGCCTGGTTTGGACAGAATAATAAACTTTCCCTCCTCCTGCTTCCATTTTCAACTACGGTAACTGCAATGTGTCACTTCGTCCAAATATAGTTGATATTAATTATGGTTTATCTGAGCAAGTCAGAATCAGAAATGACAGCTTGAAAATGGCTTGTTTGGAGAAACCATACTTAAAATTAACCACAGCTTGTCTCCATTTGGACAAAATAAATTGAGGTTAGAAAAAAACTGACGTGGATGCTACCAATCTCCTCCTCACGGGGAAAATTGGAGGAGGAGTGGGGAGCACATAAGCCTGAGGCTCATGCATGTAGCAGTAAACTATGACTTAGTGTTACATCTGAATGCAGCCATTAAAATGAATGGAGTTTGGCTAAACAAACCATGGTTTTGTATTCTATCTGAATCCAGACTGCAGACAACAGAATTTCTACATGGAAATACTACAAGTACAAAATAATAGGGAAGGGAGGTTTGCAGAAGCATTGCAAAAGTTAGCAGGGCTTTTTGTCTTTTTGCGGTTATAACCCTGCATATACAGGCAGTCCCCGGGTTACGAACGAGATCCGTTCGTAAGTCTGTCTTTCAGTCAAATGTGTACGTAAGTCGGAACAGAAGACGTGCAATGTTTTCAAAGTGTTGCAAAGTATAGTGCGTGCATTCATAAGTATGAACCATTGTATTTAACTCAGATTTTTACATATATGGCAGACCGTTCTTAAGTATGAGTTGTCCGTAAGTCGGGATGTTTGTAACCTGGGGACTGCCTGTATACCAGTTGCAGAATAAGCCCATTTCCTTTCTGAATGCAGTCAAGGATGGGCATTTTGTGGCCGTCCAGATGTTTTGGTCTACAACTTCCATCAGCCCTAGCCAGCATAGCCAGTGCTGAGGGATGCTGGGAATTGTAGGTCAAAACATCTGGAGAGCCACAAATTGCCCACCCCTGTAGATAATGAAATGGAATATAATCATTAAGGTTTGGGTCATTCTAGATGCCTGAGTCCTAAGAACCTGAGTATTCTTTTACAATGACAATCAGGTTCAGTCCAATCAAAAAGATATCATCTTCCCACTTTTGCATCTCAGTAGATCAAACACGGCAACCACGATTTATACTCTGCTGTAAAAGTGGGGACAGACACCACTTCTCATTCATTATCACTTATGTTGCTTTTAATCTGTAGCCTTTGAATAAATATGAAACATGTTTACCTGCCTCCTTCAAAATGACTGATGAGATCAGACACTTTACTAGATTTCTCTTTTGATACACAAGAAGAGGTAGGTGTAACTTCCTCCATTCTTGGCTTCGTAGTATATAAAGCTTTATGCCTAGGAGTTTGGTGGGCAACGGACGACTGTGAATTTTGCAGGTGCAATGGCTTTGGAGGCACTGCGAAGAAAAAGGAACAGACACAAAACTGTATTTTGTATTTCTAGAAATTTCATATACCAGTGCTGTTCAAACCCATGACTCCCAAAAAAAGTTCTATGGGATTGTTTAAGACCTTCCCAAGATCACCAGTTTTCTTAGATTCTTGTTCTTGATCTTCAGCTCCACGCAGCTCTCAGTTGGAGGAACTTTGCTGTGATTTAAAAAGAAAACACCTGTCCTCTGTCCATTCATCCCCTGCTGCCCTATACCTTCTTAGGGACTTAAAATGGATGAATGGACCACACAAGCAAGACCTGCCTTGTGTCCACCACCCTCTACAACTGCATCATGAGATACCTCAGTAATAAGCACACTAAAAAGGCTAACGGGCATAACCTACAAATAATACTTGAAAAGGCTGCTCTGGAGCTTCCCAGTGCAGGACCACCATCAATTTTTTGTGGGCATTGGGCAATATAGCATCAGTGGGCTTCCTTTGGCGCCCCCTTCCTCCTCCAACCACACCCCTTCCTTCTCTGACCCCTCCTAATAGTCTCACACCTTTCCTTTTTAACCACACCCCCATTTCCTCTTGTGGCTCCTCCCCCTTTATACTAAAACAACAATTTCTGACAATGCAAAGTTATCTCAATACTGCTCCAAACACACTTTTTGGACTGCAGGCTGCGATACTAAACACTCAACCTTCCCCAACCTGATGCCCTCCAAATGTGATGGACTACAATCCCTATGATCCCCAGCCAGCAGTCCTTACAGGGCTGTGGTCAGGATTACTAAGATAAGGTATGCAAAGCACATTACACAGTCAAGAGCTGCATCGTGAATGCCAAGTGTTACTGTACAAGAGAACTGTTCAGCCTCACATCATCCTGTGGGCACATTTGGGAATTTGAGAAACTGCTGTCACAAAATGGGTCCCATGGAGGATGTGGCTAGTTATATAATGGCTGCCATGGTGGCCTGGCTCATCAAAAGTGAGCTAAGGAGGTGATGTGGAGGGAGTAATGCTAGAAGCTGGGAGGGAGGGGGAAACAGCAAGGCAAAGGGGTACAGAAAAAGCAAGGCTAGAAGCTAGGAGGGGGAGAAACAGTGAGCTACAGAGGTGTGGGGGGAATAGTGAGGCTGGAGGCTGGGAAGGAAGGGGAAATAGCAAGGCAACTGGGTAGAGGGGAGAGAAAGAGCAAGGCTAGAGGCTAGAAAGGTAGAGAAAGAAGACTGCCCTAACATTTTCCAAGGCTTTATTAAATATATATATTAAGTGGGCAGGGAGTGGAGAGTTTCATGGGCACCATTGGAGGTCCCTGGAGGGTGCCATGGTGCTCACAGGTGCTGCATGGAGAACCCCTGCTATATAGAGCCACAGAGATGAAAGAACCCTCTTTATAAATCCATTATCAAATTCATCCATGAAAACGGAAATTTGATTCATCCAGCTCTTACCCGTTGCCCCTTTCTTATTTTCTCACTGCAAGAGAATCTCTTTGGAAGACATTAGAAGCATGGTGGGAGGAGAAACATACACCTTAACACAATCAAACTTCGTAAATCATACTTCCCTATTCCCACAGATGAGTACTATATCCAATCCCCACATTAGAGAGTGTGTCTTTAAAGGACTCTGTCCTAAGGACACCCTAATTTGTAAAAAGAGATGTATAGACAGGGGAGAGGAGGGCATTTGATTTCAGGGGGGGGGGGACCCTCAGGGAGAAAGATTTAAGGGAGGCAGGCAGCAGGAGCGGAAGCACATATGGGCAAAAAGCCAGCAAATCCAGGGTGACAGGCCAGATGGGCGATTAACAAATAAAATAAAATAAAATAAATAAATAAAATCAGATGCAACAGAGATCCTCACAGCTCCTGTGCCTTTATTTCAGCAAACACCATTTTTCTCCAGTTACATGAAAAGCAACATCTTTCAAAATAACTTTCTGTACAGTGGACCCATAAGCCCATGAAAGCTTATTATTCCATAGTAAATGTGTGAGTCTTTAAGCAGCCACAAGGCATTGTGGCTTTTGAACACAAAACAGCAAGAATCTCTATCCTCTTCCCACATCTATTTACCTTTCTCTAGCCAGTCCAAACCCCTGTTGCCAAGGAAGACCATCCACCCACATGGATCTGGCCACATGGATCATGCAAAAAGCAGATGCACTTCAGAAAAGCTGACTGCAGATCCAAGGAGCTCCAGACACACTCAAGCCAGCAAGCCATACACTCATATAGTAGTAGAATGAGGGCAAGCCATACACTCATACAGTAAATAGGAACTGCTGCTTGCCCCACTCCGTATGCAAATTCCCCATAGCTCCCTCTCAACTTGACAGTGTACTTCAGGGCTCCTGCCAGGCAGAGGTTGACTGATGGTGTGCCAGGGCTGTGGATGACACGGCTGTTTTCTAAGAGGCTCTCAAAGCAGCTTTCCCATAACTAGACAGATTGTGACTGCTGGAGGCCTTACACTGCTGCTAGCCACCACTGCTACCTCCTCGTTTCCTCATGCAGGTGGAGCAGCTGCTACATATCTTTGGTGAACAGCTGCAGCCTTGGACTGCACCACAACCAGAAGCTAAGGATGTATATTTGTGCACATTCCTAAACTTCACATTCAGTTGTGGGCCATCCTGAGGGTACAGGTCATTGGCAGGTGTTTGACAGTAATGACTTCTGAAGCCGGGTCTGTCCTACTGCTTGGAGTGTGAAGCAGTGGTGGATGACCTTGGTAAGCCAAAGATGGTCACATAAGCCTTACACTGTAATTTCTCCTAAGCTAAAATATAAACTGTGAATCTGGAACATGTGAGTCATTTCTGTGCAAAGACAAAGTTATCTGTAAGCTCTTGTATACATGTGTGTGTGCACATGAATGTGTGGTATGTACACAACTTTACAAGTAAATCAGTCCAGCAAGTACACACAAGATGTAAAAAAAGTTATAACAAAATCACAATCCTTTTTAACAGCATCCCAGCAGAATCCAACCCAATCCTGTTCTTTCTGTAATTAGGCTATGAACTGAGCCATCAACTCCTCCTATTCCCTACATTAACAGAGATTTTCTGAAAACATGAAAGAGAAAGAAAGCATCATGAAGGGATAATTGGAAGGACAGCTATCATTGTCACCCTGTTTTTCTTGGAACTGTCATAATAGTTCATTATAGCTGTATTGTGTCAATGTTTTTTTGAATGCGCTTTAACATCCACCTGCTTGCTATTAAGGAATCCTAGCTGTTTCCTACCCTGTTTCCCCCCTCAGAATTGACAGGCAGATCTAGGCCAATGAACATCAGATAATTGCCATAAAATTGAACTGCTAGCTAACAGAGAGATGATAAACCATTAGAGGGAAGCAGGAGAAATCGAGACCAACCAGCTGAGAAAAAGGAGGACATAGAATTACCCTGGGGAAGAAGACAATGGAGGAAGAAGTAGGTTATATAGGGTTAATGGCCATGATTAAAGTAATTATCACAGAAAGCATCTTGAGCAGGGTGAAGAATACTAAAACCAACCTTCCAGAAGAATGCCAGAAGTGAAGGAGTTAACCATACTATGCTGAATGAGTGAAATGTGTACATTTTTAGAGATCCATTGCCTTGCCAAGAAGTGTGCAGCCATAGTGCCTGTACCAGGGAGTGCAATGTTGCTGAAAAGAAAGGAGAACTGCCAGTCTGGGTAGACGAGTGTTTCTCAAATTTCTGAAGGAGAGGCACACTACACCTATAACCCAAAATAAATTGTAAAAGAAAGAAGTACCTGCTCTCAATGGCGCCCACCTGCTGTATGCATGTCACTGTTCTGGATCTGCCTCCTGGTTGCAATGTCCAGAGCAATGACCCACACAAGGATGCAACAGGTAGCCTCTTTCAGGGCAGCAATTCTGCTGTGCGTCTGTATCAGGAATGACTAAGTGCTCCAAACTAATGCCCTGAAATCCACTAACTATTGCCTGGTGCAACAGACATACCATTTCATTTATTATATTTCTATACCGCCCTATAGCCAAAAAACCTCAGGGAGGTTTACAAAGATTAAAAACTTTAAAAATACAATATTGTACATAATATACAAACATATAAACACACAGCTCTCTCTCTCGCTCTTTCTCTCTCTCTCTCTCTCTCTCTCTCACACACACACACACACACACACCTTAGCAATTTTAACTATCAACAACTAGAAATCCGGGACCAGACTTAACAACCTTATCATATGCTGCCAAATGCCTGAGAGAATAGAGGAAGGTCTTAACCTGCTGGTGAAAAAATAACAATGTTGGCACCAGGCAGGGCTCACTGGGGAGATCATTCCATAATTGGGGGGCCACCACTGAGAAAACCCTCTCCCTTGTTGCCACCTTCCGAGCTTCGCTCAGAAGAGGCACCTGGAGGAGGGCCTTAGATAATGAGCCTAGTATACAGGTAGATTGTGAGCCCAGGAAATGGTTTTGAGTAGCAAAACTGGACAGAGCTCACAGTCCTTCCACACAAAAATCCACTCCTGGTTACCCGAAGCTTTCTTCAGTTCAGCAGTATAATTTTGGGTGGGCTGGGAGTCATTCTGCTGCTGCTATTGCTATTTGGAGTCAAAAATTCTTGCCAATCCACTGTAAATCACCCAGAGATCTACCAGTAGATCCAGATCTACTTTCTACCCTCCCTTAGGCTAGAGCAATTAATCATGAATAAATGCAGACTCATTTGTAGATGGGTGCTCCCAGGTGTTTTTATTTATTTCTCACCACACGCTAAATGTGCGCCAGCATATTGAATTACTGGAACAGACAGTAAAAGGCTAGGACCATTGGTCTGACATGTATACAAATCAGTTAGTGCCACTGTATTGCAAAATATTAAAAAATAAATTTCTTCGTTAGCAGGTCAACAGAAGACTGCCTATCCTGTTGTTTCTGCCTCTGTTTACACACATTATAAAAATGCATCTTGTTCTAGGATTTTGGTTAGACAAACTTTTTGAGTTTGGACCAAATAGCCCATAAAGTCTACTCCATGCCACTTTCTCCTGCTGAAATCTTTAAAGAAGGGGCCCCCGAACTTGTACAACATCTTCATAAACTCATCGAAAAAATCTGGATAAGAGAAGAGATCCCAGAAGACTTCAGGGATGCCATAATTATCACCCTCTTTAAGAAGGGTGATAGAACAGACTGTGGAAACTATCGGGGCATTTCTCTCTTAGCAACCGCAGGTAAAATATTTGCTAGGATTCTCGCAAACCGTCTTCTATCTATTTCAGAAGAGATCCTCCCTGAAACTCAATATGGTTTCCGCCCCTCTAGAGGGACAGTAGACATGATTTTTACTGCACGTCAGCTCCAAGAAAAATGCCGGGAGCAAAATCAACCCCTTTATATGGCATTTATCGATTTGGCTAAGGCCTTTGATACTATAGACCGCACAGCTCTCTGGACTATCCTTATGAAAATTGGATGCCCCAATAAATTTGTGAATATCTTGCGACTTCTCCATGACAACATGACGGCAACGGTTTTGGACAACAACGGCTCTCATGGTGCTCCATTTAAAGTGGGATCAGGTGTTAAACAGGGATGTGTTATCGCCCCAACATTATTTGCCATTTTCATCGCCATGGTTTTACATCTTGTCAAGGGGAAACTTCCCACCGGTGTGGGAATTATATATCGAACAGATGGAAAGCTTTTTAATCTCAGCAGGCTGAAAGCAAAAAGTAAGGTAATTACAACCTCCGTTGTGGAACTTCAGTATGCTGATGATAATGTGGTCTCCGCACATTCAGAGGATGATCTCCAAACTATCCTAAATGCTTTTGCAGAAGCATACGAAAAACTTGGTCTCTCACTTAACATCAAAAAAACCAAAGTGCTTCATCAGCAAGTGCAAGCCAATCCTTTGGTGATGCCATCTATCCAGCTTGGCGGGACAATACTGGAAAATGTCGATCATTTTCTCTATCTTGGCAGCTATCTTTCTGTTACAGCTAACATCGACAGTGAAATCCAGCATCGTCTGAGCTCCGCAAGTGCCGCATTTTCTCGAATGAAACATAGAGTGTTCGAGGATCGGGATATTTGTAAGAAGACCAAAACACTGGTTTATGAAGCCATTGTATTACCAACTTTATTGTATGCCTGCGAAACATGGACTATCTATAAACTGTCACTTCCACCTCCTTGAAAGGTTTCATCAACGTTGCCTCCGGAAAATCCTGCAAATTACTTGGGAAGATAGGCGAACAAATGTCAGTGTACTGGAAGAAGCAAAGACTACTAGCATTGAAAAAATGATCCTTCAACGCCAACTTCAGTGGACCGGTCATGTTGTTCGAATACCTGACTGCCGTCTCCCAAAGCAGTTACTTTACTCCCAACTCAAGGATGGAAAGCGGAATATCGGTGGTCAATATAAGAGGTTTAAAGATGTTCATAAGGCTAATCTAAAAAAATGCAATATAAACATCGAAAACTGGGAAGCTCTGGCCCATGAACGATCTAAATGGAGGTTGGCCTTTCACAAAGGTTCCATGGACTTTGAAGAAGCCCGAGTGCAAGGTGAAAGGGAGAAACGTGCTAAGCGAAAAGCACGTCAAATGAATCCTTTACAGGACCATCTTCTATCTGGTAACCTGTGTCCTCACTGTGGGAAGCTGTGTGGATCTAGAATTGGCCTCCACAGTCACTTACGGACCCATCGCTAGAGTCTACACAATCTTCTTTAGAATTTCCTCCTTTTATCCCGGAAGACAATCTTACTCGGTCACGAGTGATTGCCTGATGATGATGACACATGTGATTCAGCAGTGCAAACACAGTAAACATTCACTTTAACCTTAAACATAAAGGTTGGATCCAAAGATAAGTTAACTTAAGGAAGATCACAGAAGGAAAGTTTCTCATCCTTCCCTTCCCCCTGTAGCCCACCTGTGCCACTCAGAAAGTCTCTCTGGAGGATTGGGACCCTCTTGAACAATGTGGGATGAGGGGTGGATGGTGGGGGAAATCGCCCAAAGTCAGGCGAACTAATTTTGGGCAATTCTTCCCTCTCCCCACAGCAGTTCCCAAGCCCCCTTCCAGTTTGTTCAGGAGGGCCTCCAGAGAGTTTTTTTGGGAGGTGCAGATGGCTGTAGGGGATTGGAAAGGACACAAAACTTTCCTTCTATGAACTTCCTTAAGTTACCGTAATTTATCTTGGGATCCATGCTATAGGCAACTTGGCTTGAACATCAAGAAACTTGCTCCAAAACTCTTGTTTATTTCTAATACCTTATCTATCAGTGCACCTAGATGATAACAACTAATTATTTTCAGTCAAAATTTATTAAGTGTGTTTGTTTTAAATGGCAGCAATATCTTTTTCTGGTATTTATCCACCCATTCTGAGGGCACAAAACTAGTATATAATAGTGCAATTAGTTTCCAAAGACTTAAGCTGCTTTTCAGAAAGAAACCAAGCACTGTGGAAAACCAGGTCAGAGTCCATTGTTAGCTGCCAGCACAAATCTTGAGAAGGAAAGGCAGACTTTGAATATTTTCCACTCCATTAAAGGCAGATCTTTGAACGTACAACCATACAGAATAACCAAAGAAAACATTCCAAGTTTTCTTAGATTAGCAGGTTAGAGGAATATTATTTATAAAGCAGCTACACAGTAAAATTCAGGTCTGTGATACCATTTCCTATCCTATCAAATTGTGCCCAATATTGGCAAAACCAAAACACAAATTCTAAATAATATTTTGAAGACATGTGTTGATATCTATCTATCTATCTATCTATCTAGAGAGAGAGAGAGAGAGAGAGAGAGAGAAAGTTTAAACAAGAACAATCTAAATTATAAGAGAACTGGTCCATTAATTTAGACCTGAGTCTTGCAATCAGTTCTCCATGTGCTTAATGTACTGAGAAGCCTTATCAAGATGAGCACAAGAACATAAACAGCCCTGCTGAATCAGACCATGGGTCCTTCCAGTCTAGTATCTTCATTCCAATGGTGTTCAGTCAGATACTTCCAGAAAGCCCACAAGTGGAATATAAAGGCAACACTGCCCTGCCCTGCCTTTCATCAACTGGTGTATACAAGTAGAATACTGCCTTTGAACCTGGAGGTCCCAGTTAGCTATTGTCTAATGTCCACTTAGCGATTATCTAATTTAGCTATCATTTATTCCACTTTAAAGCCACCGGCTATTACCACATCTTGTGGCAGTGAATTCTATTCATGCGTCGCATACTGTGTGAAGAAATATTTCCTTTTGTCTGTTCTGAATATACTCCCAAGTCAATTTCATTGAGTGAGCCTGCGTTCTAATGTTATGAGACAAAGGGGGAAATCTCTAACCACTCTTTTCCGCACCATCCATAATTTTATAAACTTCTATCATGTAGTCACACAATGACCTGGTTCACACAACACGACAACCCACCATGGGTAACCAGCCAATGGTGGGCTGCCATGTCGTCCAAACCCAATGTGGCTTGTGCAGGGTGGCTTATTTTTCACAAACAACCCACCCTGAGAACCCATGACTTGTTTTAGAGTTTTTCTTGCCCACAATGGGCTGCTGTGTCATCCGAACCCGGCAGGGTGATTTTATCGTGGGTTGCCGTGATTGGCTACAGAGCTGCTTGTCAAGAGCAGCAAAAACCTCTGCTGCTCACTTTTGCAATCATGCCAGTGACTGCCCTTCCACTGATCCAAAATGGCACTTTGGAAGGATCACCACTTGTTCTTCACCTTTTTTTTCTTCAGTGCCTCAAAAAGGGGTAGCGATCGGAGCGGGGAAGAGGAGACAAGATGGGTCATCTGTCGGGCATACCATATGTTGTTCAGAGAACAACCAACCCACTGGGGCTTATTCACAGGGTGGTTTAGCATGACGTGCGAACACGCCCAACAGCTACAACTACCAGCACCATAACAGGAACAACCTTCCATAGGTGAAATGCCACAAACAAAGCTTTAATCATTCTTTTGAATAAAAACAATCCGCCCATCAGGCCCCAAGTCACCAAGTGATGGGACAGAGAAGGGGTTCCCCAACAAGTGATAACAGAAAGAACAGGTTGCTTACATGTAACTGTGGTTCTTCGAGTGGTCATCTGTGCATTCACACACATATGGGCTCTCTGCGCTTGCGTGGAGTTCGTTCAGAAGATTCTATAGCTGAGGAGGAGAAATCGGGCAGGAGCCCCTCCCTTTTGCGCATGCTCCTTGGCGCAGCTCCCACCCATTCCCTCAGTTCCTCGAGACCGCACAGCGGCCTCAGGACAGAGGGAAGAGAATTTTCTTATGTGACCGTCAGTACCGAGGTCGATAATAGAAGTGCCAGCCCTGTCCCCAGAGTGAACTGGGGAAAACCAGCAACACCAGAAGGGAAGGAAGGCGGGTTGTGTGACTGCACAGATGACCACTCGAAGAACCACAGTTACAGGTAAGCAACCTGTTCTTCTTCGTGGTCTCTGTGCATCACACACATATGGGCAAAATAACAAACGGACTTACTGGTGGTGGGAGGTGGAGCGTCTTATTGCAGAGCCAACGACAGGACAGCCCTGCCAAAGGCTATCAGCACTCTGGCCCGGACATCTAGCCTGTAGTGCCTCACGAAGGTGGAAGGTGTGGCCCATGTGGCGGCTCGACACAGGTCCGGAAGAGGCGAAGGCAGCAGATGCGGCCTGGGCCCTGGCGGAATGGAACCGAACCAGGCCTGGTAAGGCACGCCTGGCGGCAGTGTAAGCCAGTCTAATGGTCTCCACAATCCAAGTAGCAAAGCATTGGCTCGACACTGGGGTCCCGGTGGAACGACCGGCCATAGCAAATAAAGAGGTGCTGAGTCTTTTGTAAGTGTCGAGTCCTGTCTTGATAGAAGGCTAATGAGTGGGAGAGCCCACCACCTCCCTAGGTAGTTGGTTCCATTGTCTTATTGCTCTAACAGTCAGGAAATTTTTCCTGATGTTTAGGTGGAATCTGGGTTCCTTAAACTTGAGCCCATTATTCCGTGTCCTGCAAACTGGGATGATCGAGAAGAGATCCTGGCCCTCCTCTTTGTGACAACCCTTTAAGTACTGGAAGAGTGCGATCATATCTCCCCTCAGTCTCCTCTTCTGAAGGCTAAACATGCCCAGTTCTTTCAGTCTCTCCTCATAGGGCCTTGTTTCCAGTCCCTTTATCATCCTTGTTGCCCTCCTCCGAATCCTCTCCAGTTTGTCTACATCCTTCTTAAAGTGTGGTGCCCAGAACTGGACGCAGTACTCAAGATGAGGCCTAACCACTGCTGAGTAAAGGGGAGTGATCACTTCACACGATTTGGAAGCTATACTTACTGTGGCAGTCAGCCTGGTGTCTAGCCGTGTTCAATTGCAGCTTCGCAATGCCCATGGCTTCAGATTGGAAGACCCTTGAAAGTTCTCGGTGTTCTTTGGGTAGGTGGTTACATAGGACCCCAATCTTTTCCTAGAGGAAAAGCTGGTAACGTGCCATGGTGGCCTGGTTCCCATTTACTCAGAAGGCCAAGCAAGCTCGAGGCGTAGACTCGTCTCCCAAAGGCGTCTAGCCTTTCCCCCTCTTTGTCTGTCAGTGTCAAGTGGCTTCTACCCGAGCCTGACTGCGCCAATTCCACTATGATGGAGTTCGGTACCAGGTGGGAGAAAAGAAACTTGGTGTCTTCTACTCTCACCCGATACATGGATTCGAGCTTCCTGGCTGTCGTGGGAGTCAAAGCCAGCTTTTTCCAATTGCTCTTGACAGTGTCCATGAGCATAAGGATGAACGGCAGGAGTGTCGGTACAGACTCGGTAGTGGTGATGACATCATATATGGGATCATGCACTTTAGGCTCTTCAATTTTCGCCTCAATCCCAAGGGCTTGGGCCATGCATTGTACATGGTCTGTAAAGCGGCCGAGGTCTTCTGATGGGGATATGGCTGTCTGAGAAGAGGTCTGTACGTTGGGAGATGATGACTCCGGTGACGGGGAGGCAATGGAATCAGAGTCAGACCCGTAGTCTACAGACGATGGAGAAGGACCTGGAACTGAGCAACTGAAGAAGTGAGGCAGCGGAGGCGTCGGGCAACCGGCCTGGGGGGGGTGCCCGTGGTCTGCTCGGAAGCGGTCGCAGGAAGGCCATCCTGGGTGGAACCAGAGGGGGTGAGGTCAATATTCCTCGGTGTTGATGGTAGTGACAAGAGGTGCATCACCTGTCCTCCCATGGGGAGCGTTCCCGCTTGTAGGTATAACTGAAGTCGTCACGGTACCCAATAAACTGAGAGCGGGTCGTGGACGCAAAGGAATATACAGATCCCTCACTATACAGGGATGATCTGGAGCGGCATGTATGGTGGGAGCGACTCACGAAGTCTCGATCCTGTGTAGCAAGTGCCTGCTCATGCAATGCCTGTAGGGCCGTTGACAAAGCAGTAGTCTGCAGGTCTTCTGCTCTTGGAGATGCTACTATGTCGCCTTCCGACACCGATGCGTGTAGTGCCACTGGGCTCGGGGATTTCCTCGGTGTTCGAGATTGAGACCTGTCCGAGCGAGCCTCAGGCTCATGTAGGCGTCATCGAGGGGACGGACTCCAAGAAAGTGCCGCTGTTGGGGGTGGGCGGTCAAGCTCGACAGGAGTAGGCTGGTGCCTCTCGGGAGGCTTGTCGAGTGAAGAGGGAGAACGGAGTTTTGCGTCCTTCGACCTCTTAGAATCTTTATGCTTTTTACTGCGCTCCGCGTCCGTCTTTGGCTTGTGAGGCTTCTTTTTAGATAAGAGGGCCTCAATGGATTTGCCGGGAGTCGCAGGTGCTTCTCTGGTGACCGTATGAGACAGAGGAGATTTAGGCCGCGAAGTAACGGCTGATACTGGCAGGGCCTGAACAGCCTCCAATGCTTTGTGCTATAGGCCGGCTTTGAGCTTATCTGCTCGGTGTTAATGAGCCTGGCAGGTGAAAGCCTGGCAATGGTGGCAAGAGTCGACCACGTGGCCCTCTCCAAGGCAGAATAGGCATAAGGAGTGGTCGTCTGCTGGTGGGAGCTTTGCTCCACATTTCACACATTTGCAGAATGCCACCCGGGGCCCCATGTGAAGGGGGGGGAAGGCGTGGAGAAGAGGGGCGAAACAAGAGTCCATCTTTCTCCCTTTTAACCTTCTTTTCCTTTTTCTTCCTTTTTTTTTGGTAGCACAAGGCCTCAGCAAGAACAACTCTCAGAGGAGAGAGAAACTTCCTACACGACTGTTCGTGTGAGCGGGTGAAGAGGAACTGAGGGAATGGCTGGGAGCTGCGCCAAGGAGCATGCACAAAAGGGAGGGGCTCCCACCCGATTTCTCCTCCTCAGCTATAGAATCTTCTGAACGAACTCTGTGCAAGCACAGAGAGCCCATATGTGTGTGATGCACAGAGACTACGAAGAACACACTTTCCTCTTAAATACTTTAAACATAAACCTTTTGAGATGCAAGATTTAACAACTCTGCTAGAGGAGCCCATTCCACATTTCAGAGGAGGAGTCCTTTCCACATGGTCACCTTTCTAAGCATGGCTTATATTGGAAGGAGGCCAACTCCACAGTTACCCATGCAAAGGTTGCCCATTCTGACTTTCCACGAGTCACTGCTCTGGGCTGCCTTTGTTGCAACAATCCTTGGTGTGTGTGTGTGTGTGTGTGTGTGTTGATGTCAAGAGGCAGAGGAGGTTACCCTTAGTGGTGTACCCCGAGCGGGAGCTTACCTGCTCTTGGGAGTGCTCCCGAGCACACACACACACACACACTCTTGCCCCTCGTAATGCCGGAAAACCGGAAGTGACGCGACGGGGAACTTTCGGTTCCCTGGCACTGTGTTTTTAGCGTAAAAACCAGAGAAACCCAGCTTAAAACAGCCGAAAATAGCAAATCACAGCAGTTTCAAGCTGGGCTGCCCTGGTTTTTACGCTAAAAACGCAGCGCCAGGGGAACCGGAAACAGACGCGCCAGGGACCTGAAGCTCCTTTCCCTGGTGCAGCATGGATCAAGCGGCAGCAAGGTAAGTCACGAGAGTCGGGGGGACGAGCAGGCTGCTTTCGGCCCGCTTTCAGCCCCCCCCCCCCCGAGACTCTCGGATACATCGCTAGTTACCCTTTCAGAGGTGGTTACCCGATGTAATTCTGCTGCCTCTCAACAACAGGAGGGATTGCACTATCAAATTAAACCCAGTGCAGAGACATGGCAGTATCACCAGACTCTAGCTCAGGATGGCTGGGAAGGGGCCACCCCAGAGGAGTAAGTAATGCATAGATGCATTAGGCAGTCTCCACTGCGGATGGTGCTTTAAACTTACAGAAGCCTTTTATTTTTTTACATTTATCCTCACTTTTCATCCAAGATTGGCTCCCAAAGCAATTTACAATTAAAATCCACAAAACTACTATATATTAGTGATACATAGGGGTGTTTATTATATTATTTTCTGGTCCTGGTCAGCTGATGACACTCCAGTTTTCAGGCTGTTCCTTTTAGAGTAAGGGGACAGAAAGAGCTACAGGTAGACTCAGGGGCTGCCCAATAGTAAAAATGCAAAAGTAGCCCTTCCACTGACCTGCAGAATCAAATGACATGCCAGTGGACTCTGACACAAGGGTTGGGTAAGTCTACAGAACCTGCGATGAACCCAGCCTACATTGGCACGATTGCAAAGTTTTATCAAGGTAAAATAGACTTCATGTTTATGTAACCCAAAACCACATTCTGCTCTACTGACAAGGTAAGAACAGTACCGCCAATGGAAACTCATCTAACAGATTATCACTAGGGGTTATATCCAATGTTAGTCTAACTTAAGTTCCATTCCTTTCAAAAGGTCTATTCTAAGCAGGACTAACAATGGATACAAGTCTAGGGACAGAATGTAAGATCTTATCTTTATGCATGCTTTCTTTCTCTCTTATCATGGTGCAATGTAAAGGGGGGGGGAACCTGCATTCACACAGGTAAGTTTGAGTTAGCTGCAACCTTGAGATTAAGAGGGAAGTAGAGAGTTTAGTAACTTCACTAAACCCTGATGAATGTCTTCCAGGGTTCAGTTCAGAGTTACAAATATTGCCCTGGTTCACACAATTGCAGGGTGGTTAGTTAACAAGTCACTGTGGCTTGTTAACCACCCTGCGCATGCTGGCCGGATCTGCATAATTACCCTTGCCAGTGCTGCTTCTTGTGTCTTCCGAACCAAGCAAAGGTGGCTTTGTTGAGGTGGGAAACAAACCACCCCACAACCCTACTGAACAGCCCATGAGTTTTGGGTGGTTTGTTACCCACCTCAACAAGCCTTCCACCTGCTGACTGGGTTCGGATGACATGAGAAACTGCACCGGCGAGGGTAATTATGCAAGTATGGCCGGCACACAACCACCCTGTGATCATATGAACCAGCCCACTGTGTGCTATTGCTTCAAGAAAGCATAGGTCTTGATTTAAAAACACTTAAATTTGACAGACCAACCAGCATAAGAGGAATGCAAATAAAATGAAGAGGAGACTAGGTAGTCTGGTCACAAAAATTAGCATAATGTCACTTCCTTTACTTTACTTGTAAATAAATACAAGCTCTGTGAATTATATTGACTGAGACACAAAGCTGAGAAGCAAAGACACAAAGACCTTAAAAACACTTCCTGCTCATATCTCAGTATTCCCATATCTTAACGGCCTCATTCTCTTCTCAGCTGCTAAAGCATGTGACCTCACAATCTAGAATCATTTCCCTGCTCAGAAAAGTGAGATTACTTTAAGAAGCTAAATTTGCTAATTTTTACAATAAAAACACAACAGGGAGACTGCATTCATTTAAACCTTATAGAGAACCCAATACACTACAGAGAACCCAAAGACCAAGACTATAATTTCACGATCATATGTGCCTATCTCGATACATTAGTACAAGTGAACAAACAGTTTTATTTGTGCCACAAAATACTGCATATTTGATTCAAGCAAATTGACTTGCTGGACCCCGAGGTTCAGAGCTGGGCTACTGACCTTGTGGCTTTGGATTTGAAGCTGGCCGTGGAGAGTTTTTAACTGGCACGTTTCCATTTATTCCCTGAGCCACTTCATTGCAGATGTTTGGCTCATATAACCTATCTGTGCTGTTTGCTGAACAAGGTGAAGTTATGAAGATCTTTGGACATGTACTGCCACCTGTAAGGAGAAAAAGCGAATGTGAATATGACCGGACATATGGATTTCCTTGTTACTTCATTATTATACTATGAGTTTGGGAAGAAACTTTGTACCAGGTCAAATGAATGGCTGACTCTGAGTAGCTTATTCTCTTACTACTACATTCTCTAGCAGTATGAAGCATCGACTTGAAACACCTGGGCAAGCCTCAATTCTTCAGGGACTTTTAGGAGGGTACACTACAGTACAATCTGAAACTAGACATAGTCTTGGAAAGGCTTTTAGTGCATAATTCTATTTTAATTCTCTGCTGCCTCAAAATTCTGAATTGAGCAAATGCAGAAGTAATGTGGCACATATAGATTTTCATTCATTTTTCTGTGATTTCATAGAAAAAGGAGAATTTATGGCACTACAGCTTTCAAAGATTTTTAAAGCCACCATTATTAGTTACCCCTCTTTAACTACCAATAGTCAAATGTTGCTATGATGAGAACATAGCAACATTAGAGAACAATCCCAGTGCTAACTTCTCCCTCTGTAAATGTTTACCTATGTATGTATATATCTGAAAGAGACACCAATTCAGATTTTGACTACTTAAGTCAAAACTAGCCACTTCTCCAAATGACAATTTTGCAATGGTTTCACATTGCAAGACAAAAAAAAATGACTTCAGTTCAACTAAGGGAATGTCTTTGGCTCAATGAATAATGTTAAGGAGGAGAACTTCATTTTTTAAAAGAAATTTTCCAAATAGCTGTCAGATGTTAGAAAAAATACAATGCAATACAGCTGTAAAAACAGAGATGAGCATGGTCATGTGATTAACTGAGAAAACAGCTGCAGAATTTGGCTACCTGTAGTCACAAGAGGCCAGTGCAATATGTAGCCCCATTTTCCTAACAGTGACATCAGGAAATGTGGCAGATTATAGTGGAGGATGACATGGGCTAGGAACTTTGACCTAAGTTAGGAGAGAGTTGCTGGTAAAATTTAATGGGTTAGACATGTTATTTTAGATTTATGAACTAGATACAATTAAAACTATAACCCCCAATATGTTAGAAAGACATGCCCAAGGCAAATGATACATTGACTAAACCTCTGTGGGAATGGAAATCCAACATTGACCTAGCCACAGAAGTACAGCATCATTAATAAATCTTTAAGAAGGGAAGGGAGGTCAATTTTAGTCCCAAAACTGTAATGTATATCTTCTGCATTAATGCACAATGAGACTCTCTCATTGTGCCTCTATTTAATATGTGTATTTTGCAGTGCTATGATGTGCATTACTCCAAGCACTATTTGCCAAACTAACACAGTGTGCCATAAACTCTCTAGTATTTAAATTACATTTTGCAGTTCAGCAGGTGTCTGCTGGAGGATCAATTCACACAAGAACACTTAATCATATGTATGACTCCCTCATAGTAGAGGCTTCTAGATTACTCCATCTACACACACTGGTATAGCCACTTCAAACACTGAATTTTTAAGTGTGCACCTAAGATTTCTGAAGTGTACATCTAAAAGGATAGTCATAATCACACTTTAAATAAGTGCTTGAACTTATCACACAAGTATCACACAAGTACACCCATCAGGAAGACAGGATTGTACAGTTCCCTGCTGTTTACACACTTTGGGGCAAATGGAGGTTTGTTGCTATGAAATGACCCTTAAATGGGTGGAATGGATTTAGGAATATATAGAAAAATTGGTATCTCCAGAAACAACTACACATAGACAAAACAACAAATGTCTTAGATATCATTTAGTTTCTGCAAGACATCCGCAATGGAAATGCCCGTCTTGAAGAGGATGTGGAAATGAGAAGGAACATTTAACAGTGAGGGCCTCTGAACTTGCTTCCCAATGCATTAATTTCTCTAAGAACACTTAAGTAATGACAGCAAAACATCCAAGAATATAACAGAATACTCCAAATAGGAAGGGATGTGTTGTGATATGAAGTGGGAGTTGAGCTGTGGCTACTTTAGAAAGACAAGCATCTGTGTATTTGTAGTCTGTCAATGCATGTGTGTGCTATAAAAGATCTGTGGCCAATTTCCACAGGAAGGAACCAGTTTTATGGTGCAGTTTACAAAATGCACCTAAGGCTTTGAGAATAATGGAGCAGAGAAATGCTCTCTGGTTATTTTGTTTTGATGCTTCATTCTTATATTGGCAATCGTGGTTGAGATTCCCAATATAAGAATGAACTTCCCAAGGGGAAAGGTGTGATGAAAGGGTTAACATTTAGCGTTGCCAGGCAGAGTGGATGCGCCCAGCAACCTATCTGGGCTCGCCTGTAGAAAATTCTGATGGGAGGGGGAGCTCTGTATATATGTGTGTGTGTGAGCTGAGAGGAGTTAGAGTTAGAGTGTTAGTGAGTTAGAGTTAGTTAGAGAGATGAGTTAGAGAGATGAGTTAGAGAAGTGAGTTAGAGAAGTGAGTTGGAAGGAAGTGAGTTAGGGGGATTCTAGTCAGTCAGTCAGAACAGAGTCATAAAGTGAATTCAACATAAACTATTGCCTTTATGGAAAAGAGATTGTTCCTGTTTAAAGAAATGTTTTACTTAAGAAAATAAAGAACCATTTGTTGGGTTACTGAAGAGACTGATTTATAACTGTTACTATCCTGAAGCTCACCCCTAATCACTTGGTACAGCTGCTAAGAGCAAGATAAACAATATCTACCCAGCGTAAACACCACAATAACCAGCCATGGTATTTTAACAGAGTTTATCTCCCACAGACAGATTGTCCGCTCGGGTTTGTTTGGGAGTGAGTGAAGACTTATGACAGAGTTGGAACAGTGTGTTAGTTTAAAATATAGGGTGAACTAATACGCTGGAGCTGACACAGGTTTCCTACTCTCACTTAGAATAGCATCCTTTCATCTATAACTTTGGTAGTCTTATTAAATGCAGGTGGTGGGGCACAGTGATGGTGGGGAGAGACTGTTCTACTTGTACAGCCTCAGTCAGAGACAGGGGCTTACTACGCACAAAGCAATCTAGCCTCTCAACTTTAACAGTGTTTCATGGCTTCCCACTTCATCAGGCAATAGGAAGCTCTTCTTTGTGAAGAGTGTACTGAAACCTTGCGGCATTTTTTAAAATGATACTGGTTTATAAATGCACATAAGCATAGTATGTGGGTGGTGGGGCTGGGGCTGGAAAGCAAACAAACACCCTGACAAAAAAAAAATGCTACATTTTAAAGCAGCCTCAATTCCCCAAAAGCAAACAGCATGCAACTGGTGCACAACCCTGCCCCTACTTCTCCATGCAACCCACCTGCAAAATCAGATGTTTGTCTCTTCCCCTGACTACAGTCAAGACTTCCAGCCTATCTCTCTTCAGCCTCTATCTCTGCAGGTGGGGTATGTTAGACAGCTAGTATTCAAAGAGGATCATAGAAATTAGGGAGTGGGAGCTGGCAAGGAAAGGGATAGGAAGGGCTGAGGAGTGGGACTTTGAGCTTCACCAGTTTTGAGAGGACTCCAAACACACACACACACACACACACACACACACACGTACGTGTCAGGTTTTGTCTGTTGATCTGTTGTGCAAAGCTGGAAAAATTACTGACTGATCATAACTGACAAGAATTCTTTTCAACATCTATGTTTTAGATTTTATACACCAAATTTTGGTCCCCATTTCCTACCAGTTCTCTTATAGGGTAGTTGTTTATTACAGCCACTCAAACTATAATCAGGTAGCCCATTTGCTTCTGGGCTTCCCCACTCACTCTGCCATGTTTCTATATCTTTTAATATTCAATGAGGAAATTAGTTTATATTGTTGCGTAATTATCTTCCAACTGTAGTAGCAGTCTTGATTTTAACATTATCTTAGATGCATAGATTCATAGATCATAGAGTTGGAAGGGGCCTACAAGGCCATCGAGTCCAACCCCCTGCTCAATGCAGAAAACTAGAGGAGGGGTCTCCCATCCAAGTAACAACCAGGCCTGACCCTGCTTAGCTTTCCACACTCAGACAAGCTGAGCCAGCATGAGCCACAGGTCTTAACTTCCCCCTACCCTTTCCTGGTGTTCTGAAGAGAATGCAGTTTCTGTGAATACTAAAGCTGGCATGGGTTGCAATTAATTGTCTGAGGGGCCAGTAAGAATGGAGTTTGTTACTTGCATAAAGTATATTGAGATAAAGAAAATATTATTATTACCTTTTATATTTTCAACTACAGACGTATTTCCCCATTATGGGGAACAGTATTTAACATTTATTTTATTTTATTTATTTACAGCATTTATATACCAGTCCCCATCTAAACAGATTTTGGAGCAAGAAAAAAGATAAAAAGAACAAAGCACCACTATTAAAAGATTTTTAAAAAAAATAAACACAGGATACCAATAAAAACCATGGCTGGTCAATCAAGGAAGGCTTCTTGAAATAAAAATGTTTTCTTTGATGTTTTCATTTATCTTGAAATAAAGATGTTTTCAGAAGGTGCTGAAAACAATACAGTGTTGGTCCCTGCCTGACCTCCAGAGGCAGGTACTTCTACAGAAAAGGAGCCACCACACTGAAGGCTCTTCTCCAGGTGGATTCCATGGGCCAGAGCTCCATGTGGAACCACCAGGAGCATTCCATCTGATGACCTCAGTGACCAGGCAGGTTGATAAGGGAGAAGGTGCTCTTTCAAGTATCCTGGTCCCAAGTTGTTTTGGGCTTTATACACTAGTACCAAAACTTTAAAACTTGGTCCAGTTGTGAATAGGTAGCCAGTGCAGTTCCCTTAGCAAAGAGTTGCATGCTGAAAAGGGGCAGCTCCTCACAATAGCCAAGCTGTTGCATTCTGCAGTAGCTCCAGCTTCGGGACCAACCTTCAGGTCAGCCACAGATAGAGCACTTTGCAGAAATCAAGTCTTGAGGTTACTAGCGCCTGCACCACTGTGGCCAAATTATCCCTGTCCGGGAGAGGCCATAGCTGACGAACCAATCAAAGATGGTAAAAGGCACTCCAATCCGTAGCAGCCATGTGCATCTCAAGCGACAGTGATGGATCTAGGAGTACCCCCCAGACTAAGAACCTGATCTTTCAAATAATCTGTAACTGTGGTTCTTCAAGTGGTCATCTGTGCATTCATACACATGGGCTCTGTGCCTGCACTGAGACCGTTTTGGGAAAGTTCTATAGCTGAGGAAAAATCGGGCAGGAGGCCCTCCCCCATCGTGCGTGCTCCTTAGTGCGGCTCCGGCCCGTTACCTCAGTTCCCTGAGACTGCCTATTGCAGCCCCTGGACCAAGGGTAACGATGATATCGACACCAGTCCCAACATCGATAATGCTATTGTCGTACCCTACCACCCATGGTAGCCCCATCGAAATCGATAGAGACACCGAAGTGGAGTTGGAGGGTGGGTTGTGTGAATGCACAGATGACCACTCGAAGAACCAGTTACAGGTAAGCAACCAGTTCTTCTTCATGGTCTCTGTGCATCACACACATGGGCTGAGTAACAAGCTGACTTACCGGAGGAGGGTCGGTGTCTTTTTCATAGCAGAACCGAAGACAACACAGCTCTGCCGAAAATGTTGTCCACCCTGGCTCGAACATTGAGTCTATAATGCTGAACAAAAGTCATAGGCGAAGACCAAGTCGCTGCTTTGCATAGGTCTGGCAGGGCTACCCCTATCCCAAATGCCACTGAGGTAGACATCGCTCTGGTGGAATGGGCTCGAACTGATGAAGGTGGCTGGAGCTGTGCGAGCTCATAGGCTAGGGAGATAAGTCTGCACTATCCAGCCGGCGAATTGCTGGGAGGAGACCGGCATGCTGAGGGCTTTACCTCCATAACAAAGGAAAAGTCATTGAGAGCGGCATGTTGCTTCTGTCCTAGCCTTATAAAATGCTAGAGCTCTACAAACATCTACGGTATGTAGAGAGCACTCAATGGATGAAGACGGAGCTGGGGGGGGGGGGAACTGGTAGCATAATGTCCTGATTGACATGGAAACTGGACACCACCTTAGGCAGGACAGTCAGATCTGGTCGGAGAACAACCTTATCATGGTGGAAGATTAGGTAAGGTGAGTCCACTCGTAATGCACAAAGCTTGCTGGAGCGTCACACCGACATAATCGCCACCAGAAAGGCAGTTTCCCAAGTCACCAAGTGTAGGTCAGCCATTGCCATAGGCTCGAAAGGCTTCGATGTCAGAACCTTGAGCACCAGCATTAAGTCCCAGCCTGGGACCAGGGATCGAACTGGAGGTAGCAGATTCCTCAAACCCTTGAGGAGTTGCTTCAATAAAGGATGAGAGAAGACCGTACCTCCGTGGACGACTGGGCGGAATGCTGAAATAGCCACTAGATAAACTTTGATGGACATCAGTTTAAGTCCCTTGGTCATCAAGGCATGTAGAAAGTCCAGAACAAAAATGATCGGACAAGAGAGAGGGTCTGCACCCTTTGCCCACACAAAATCGCAGAACATAGCCCATTTCCTGTCGCAGGAGAGAAGAGTAGAAGGCTTCCTTGCCGCCATCAGCACTGCGCACACCCCATCCAACAGATCCAACTGGAGCGGTTCTAACAAATTCTCCAAAGTGTGAGGTGTAGGGTCCCGGGATTTGGATGACATAATTGACCTCCGTCCTGCATCAGCAGCGTCGGTTTCGGGGGCAGAGTCCAATACTCTCCCCAAGACAATCTGAGGAGTGGTGCGAACCATGGTTGCCTCGGCCACCAAGGCACCACCAGGATACAATCCATCTGATCGAGTTGGATCTTGGAGATGACTTTGGTGAGGAGAGGGATCGGAGGAAACACATAGGAGAAACTATCCTTGGATGTCCATCCAAGGAAGGAGAAAAGCATCTGTCAGAGACTGGGGATCTTGACCCGCCCTGCTGCAAAATATAGGGCAAGCAGTGTTTTCTGCTGTAGCAAACAGATCCACAGCAGTTGTCGAAGAGAATGGACCAAGTCTGGGGATCCAGCTCATCATCATCAGGCGATCACTCGTGACCGAGTAAGATTGTCTTCCGGGATAAAAGGAGGAAATTCTAAAGAAGATTGTGTAGACTCTAGCGATGGGTCCGTAAGTGACTGTGGAGGCCAATTCTAGATCCACACAGCTTCCCACAGTGAGGACACAGGTTACCAGATAGGAGATGGTCCTGTAAAGGATTCATTTGACGTGCTTTTCGCTTAGCACGTTTCTCCCTTTCACCTTGCACTCGGGCTTCTTCAAAGTCCATGGAACCTTTGTGAAAGGCCAACCTCCATTTAGATCGTTCATGGGCCAGAGCTTCCCAGTTTTCGATGTTTATATTGCATTTTTTTAGATTAGCCTTATGAACATCTTTAAACCTCTTATATTGACCACCGATATTCCGCTTTCCATTCTTGAGTTGGGAGTAAAGTAACTGCTTTGGGAGACGGCAGTCAGGCATTCGAACAACATGACCGGTCCACTGAAGTTGGCGTTGAAGGATAATTTTTTCAATGCTAGTAGTCTTTGCTTCTTCCAGTACACTGACATTTGTTCGTCTATCTTCCCAAGTAATTCGCAGGATTTTCCGGAGGCAACGTTGATGAAACCTTTCAAGGAGGTGGAAGTGACGTTTATAGATAGTCCATGTTTCGCAGGCATACAATAAAGTTGGTAATACAATGGCTTCATAAACCAGTGTTTTGGTCTTCTTACAAATATCCCGATCCTCGAACACTCTATGTTTCATTCGAGAAAATGCGGCACTTGCGGAGCTCAAACGATGCTGGATTTCACTGTCGATGTTAGCTGTAACAGAAAGATAGCTGCCAAGATAGAAAAATGATCGACATTTTCCAGTATTGTCCTGCCAAGCTGGATAGATGGCATCACCAAAGGGTTAGCTTGCACTTGCTGATGAAGCACTTTGGTCTTTTTTTGGGGGATCCAGCTACCACTCGTGTGAATTCATGGATATTCGACTCAGGGCATCTGCAAGCACATTCTTCTTGCCTACTATATGGATTGCCACAAACGAGATGTCCCGTGGAATCATCCAGTCGAAGAGCTGCAGGGTTCACAAGCATGAGAGTTCCTCCTTCCTTGTTTAGATAAGCGATGACTGTGGTGTTGTCTGTTACTATCTGTAGTTGCCTCCTTGTCAGATCGGACTCCAAGGCTCGGAGAGCATTCCAGACCGCTTTCAAATCTAGGACATTGATGTGGGCCTTGCGCTCCAGGGAAGACCAGACTTCCAGCACTACCCGTTGGCTGCAGTGTGGTCCCCAGACCAGTAGAGGCGTCAGTGGTCACCGTCCAGGAAGGAGGAGCTGGAGCGAATGGCTGGCTGCCTGTCAAATTCGTCTCCGACATCCACCATCGAAGAGCGCTCAGTATTATTATTATTATTATTATTATTATTATTATTATTATTATTATTCTTACCCGCCTCTCTGTCTAGATCAAGGCAGGGAACAGCAAAAAATATAAGATACATCAAATACATACATAAACTAATCAAAACACAACACATACGGTACTATTAAAACATCTTTAAAACATTTTTAAAAATCTTAACACATCTTAAAGGCATCCTAAAATTCCGCCGGATAGGCCTGCCGGAAGAGATCAGTCTTTATGACTTTTTAAATTCCAAGATACTGGTAAATTGATGAATCTCCTCCGGCAGGCCATTCCATAATCTGGGAGCAGCAGAAGAAAAGGTCCTCTGGGTAATACTTGTCAGCCTAGTTTTGGCTGACTGAAGTAGATTCTTCCCAGAGGACCTGAGTGTGCGGGGCGGATTGTATGGGAGAAGGCGATCCCGTAGGTAGCCTGGACCCAAACCATGTAAGGCTTTAAAGGTAATAACCAACACTTTATACTTTGCCCGGAAACTGATTGGCAGCCAGTGGAGTGCTTTTAAAACTGGTGTGATGTGGGCACCCCTAGGTGTACCAGTAACCAGTCTGGCTGCCATATTTTGCACTAGTTGAAGTTTCCGGACTAGGTATAAAGGTAGCCCCATGTACAGCGCATTGCAGAAGTCGAGCCTTGAAGTTACTAGTGCATGCACTACTGTCTTTAGGTCCTTTGACTCTAGGAAGGGGTGCAGCTGGCGTATCGGCCGAAGCTGATAATAGGCACTCCTAGCCATCGCATCTATCTGGGATGTCATTTGGAGCAACGGATCCAGAAGCACCCCCAAACTGCGAACACAGTCTTTCGGGGGAGTGTAACCCCATCCAGAACTGGTTGACATACCTCCAAACCCAGGTTGTGGCCTTTAACAGCAAGCACTTCCGTCTTGTCTGGATTCAGTTTCAGTTTATTTTTCCTCATCCAGCCTATTACTGCCTCCAGGCATTCATTGAGAGGACACACACTATCCTTAGCTGACACTGTTGCCGAAGGCATAGAGAAATATATTTGGGTGTCATCAGCATACTGATAGCACCCCGCCCCATGCCCTTGGATGATCTCTCCCAGCGGTTTCATGTGGATATTAAATAGCATTGGGGAAAGAATAGCTCCTTGTGGCACGCCACACAGCAGCTCCTTTTTGGAGGAGCAGCTATCCCCAAGCATCACCATCTGGAACCTACCCGAGGTAGGACCGGAACCACTGAAGCACAGTGCCCCCGATTCCCAGTCCCTGCAGGCGTTCCAGAAGGATACCATAGTCGATGGTATCAAAAGCCACTGAGAGGTCCAAAAGCACCAACAGGGACACACTCCCCCTGTCGCTACTCAGGCGTAGATCATCTACTAAGGTGACCATAGCAGTCTCAACTCTGTATCCTGCTCTGAAGCCAGTTTGAAACGGGTCTAGAAAATTGGTGTCATCCAAAACTGCTTGGAGTTGGAAGGCAACCACCCTCTCGATCACCTTGCCCAAAAATGGAAGATTCGACACTGGTCTATAATGGTTAAAGTCCAAGGGATCCGGGGGGGGGGGCTCTTTTAGAAGGAGCCGTACCACTGCTTCTTTCAAACATGATGGAAAAATCCCTCCCTGAAAAGATGCATTAACAATACGTTGTAGTTGTAATCCAACTGCATCTCCTCCTTGGACAACCAACCAGAAAGGACAGGGATCGAGAGGGAAAGTGGTCCTCTTCACTCGACCAAGCAGCTTGTCCACGTCCTCGGTACTCACCAACTGAAACTGATCCAGTGTAATCCTACTTGCGGAGTTACTGGACACTCCATTGTCTGCTTCTGCTACAATGAGGGCGTCTAAGTCAGCTCTTATCCGAGAGATTTTATCTGTGACATGATCGTTAAAAGTATCACAGCAAGCAACCGTAGGCTCTAAAATCGGGTTCAGGAAGGTGTCTGCGTTAGACCCCTCACCACCCTGAACAATTCTTCTGGACGCGAATTCACAGACGCAATGCATGCAGAGAAGAAAACTTTCTTCGCTGCATGTATTGCCACCCCACAGGAGCAGGATGCACAGTCCTGGCTTGATCTGAGCCAGGATGCACAGTCGAGCTCGAGGCGAGTCCCTCTCTGGGTCGAACGCTCTCAAGAACCAGTTCTCCAGTAGTCGCATTCGCAGGTGGGCGAATGCGACTACCGAGATCGTGGATGCCATGTGTCCGAGGAGAAGTTGGACAGAGTGAGCTGTCACGACGTCGACGGCTATGTTTCTTCGCAGAGGTATGCAACTTTTGCACCCTGTCCAACGGAAGGTAGGCTCGACCCACTTTTGCATCTAAGACTGCTCCAATAAATTGGATCCTCTTTGTCAGAGTAAGAACTGATTTCTTTTGGTTCAGGCAAAGTCCAAGGTCTTCCAGCAAGTCCAGAGTCGTCTGAAGGGAGCACTGAAGGCGTTGTTCTGTCGAGTCCACCACAAGTCAGTCGTCGAGGTAAGGGAATATCTCTATGCCTCGAGCTCGAAGACTGGCACAGACCACAGCAACACACTTGGTGAAGAATCTGGGTGCTGTCAAAAGGCCGAACAGAAGGACGACGAACTGGAAAACCTCTGGACCCATGCTGAACCGAAGGTACTTCCGGCTGTTCGGATGGATCCCTATGTGAAAATAGGCACCCTGGATGCGTAGGAGAGGCAGGATCGATTGGAGTGTGACCATCCGAAACTTCCTCATTGTTATGAAGAAGTTGACTGCTCGCAGATCCAGGATCGGTCGAAGCCCTCTATCCCTCTTTGGCACCGTGAAATACCTGGAGTAGAGGCCTTCCTGAGAGTTTTAAATCGGGATGGGTTGAATTGCCCTTTTTCGAAGGAAGGAAGTCACCTCCTCCTGCAGCGTTGGTGATGGCTGTGTGGTGCGGACGCCAAGAAAGGTAGGGAGAGTGTTGAACTCAATTCTGTACCCATGCTGGATGATGTTTAATACCCAGCGGTCTGTTGTTAATTTTCTTCCAGGATCGGAGATGGTAAGACAGTCTGTTGTGAAACTGGATAGGCTGTTGTGAAATTGAAGCAGGTGGAGCAAGCGGAATCCGAGGTGATGTTGAAGTCAAAGCCAACATTTGTTGCGGTCTCCCCCTCTGTGGGAGTCCTTGAATCAAGGTGACATGTAAGAGTGCCTCGAAGTCTGGGGCTGCTGCGTCCGAGGCTGACAATCGTATGCGGACGTGCCGAAAAGGAAGATTAGTAAGGTGCCAAGAAAGATGGTTGTCGAAACCACCTCCGCTGGTGGTATGGTCTAGCCAGCGGCTGTGATCCAAGGCCCATCTTTCTGGTATTTGCCTGTGCCTTTTGAACGGCATTGAGGGAGTCATCAGTGTTGGCGTTGAAAAGACCTTCGCCATCAAATGGTTGATCTTCGATGTGTGACATCACCTCTGGCGCTAGGGATGTTGAACGGAGCCAGCCATGGTGCCTCAATGCTATTGCTGTGATCAGGGAGCGTCCGTGGCAGTCTACCTGGTGTCGTGCCATATTCATCTGTTGCCGCGAGAGACTGGCGGCAGTGGTGGCCTCCGACTGGAATACTTGAGCCAGCTCCCTTTTCTCATCTGGTAGCGAATTACACAAGGTTTCATAAGAAGAGCTGGTACCTGGCCTGGTAATTCGCCACTCAAAGGCCAAGGGAACTGGACAAGTAGACTCGTCTGGTGAAGCCGTCCAGCCATTTCCCTTCTTTGTCAGCTGGTGTCGAATGTCTTCTTCCGGACTTTGAGCCGATTCCACTATGATGAAATTCGGCACAGGATGCGAGAAGAGGAATTTAGCGTCCTCTTCCCGCACCCTGTACATTGTCTCAAGCCTTTTCGCAGTTTCTGGTGTTGTCGCCAGATTCTTCCATGTGCTTTGGATGGTCTCAAGCAGAGTTGGTAGGAATGGGATCAGTGTCGGAGCAGTTGTCGACATCATGAACACATCAAAGACAGGATCATTCAGTCTTGGCTCTTCAACTTTGGTTTCCATTCCCAAGGTCCTCCTTCATACACGTTCTAAAAAACTCCCAAGAACCTCAGATGGGGAAATTGCAATATTAGAACCCACTGTGGGATCTGGCGAGGATGAATCTGGGGTTGAAGACACTAGGGAAGTGCTATCGGAAGTGTAATCTTCTGGCGAGGATGATCGCCTCTGCTGTGGTACCGGCTGGGCAGGTTGAGCCATAGCTGAAGGTGGAGAAGCGGTCGCAGCTGGAATCTGTGCTGAGGCCGGAGCGGGGGGCTTGTCAGGTGGATGTTGCTTCTGTATGGAGTGTGCTCAGTGTGTTGTCAGGGATGGCAACCTGGAGGAATGCTGGGGATGATACCGATACTGGGGGGATCTGTATCCTTCCCAAGGGGACCGCACTCCGTAGCCGTAAAAATCTCCACGTCCCCAGTACTGCTCTCTATACGACCGTCCCCTGAAGGAGCCCATGGAGAACTCGAACCCGATGTCGCATATGGGTGACTGAGACCGGTAACAGCAGTCTCGGTCTCCCATGCGGTGTAATTGGTGGTGCTGGGCTGGTGACTCTCAGAACAACGCCGGGCACAGATGCTCCTTGGGATGATGGGATAGAGTGCTGCTTGACTCCCTGGATGCTGAGTGACGACAGGCCGGTGATGCAGAGCCTGATGGGTCCAGACTGGGTTTCTTCAGCTTGCCCTAATATGTTTCCCTCCTGAATTGATGAGTTTGGTGGTGCTGTATTTGCTTTAGCTTCTTAGACTTGGGAAAATCTTTGTGGATTTTGAACTAGTAGTTTCTAGTGTCATGAAATTGCTGTTTAAATGTATGATGATGACAGCTTTGCTGTAAAGTATGATTTCCTATTATCTGCAGGGAAAGTATTTAAATTTCACTGCTGTGGGAAAATGTTTGAGATGGTATATAGAGCCACAATAATATCATTTACTAGACTTCACTATCATCCTTTAGAAAGATCAGAATACATTTAAGTTCATAAAAGGTTATTGGTAAGATGGTCAGTTTTTAAACTTCCGGTGTTTTTGTGAGATGAAGCATCTTTCTGTGGCATCCTGTTTCTAAAAATATTAACTTAGTGGTTCCAGTAAGTTTCCTTACAGTAAAGAGCATTTGCTTTCTTCATTCGAGAAATACATTTTTAAAACGGGCATGTGTTTCTTTAAAAATTACTTGCTTACGTGCACAATCTTGTCAGGAAGGCTGGGAATTGTGTTTTTAATATACTGTAATTTTATGTGAACATTCAAAGGGATTTTAAAAGCCTGGATTTTATTCCAATCATAAGGCTGCCATTTCTTCCAAAGAAGGGGTGCCAGGACCTCACCTCAGTCCCAGAATTATTCTTGGTCGGTGTTTTTCAACAGGAGAATGGTGCCAGTGAATTTATAACTTGGAATTTAGTGCTACAGCTGAGTAGCTACGGTAATTCACTTTCTGATTTGGTTTAAAGGCAAGGTCCAGGTATGTTCCAGGTAAAATGGAACATCTGCTTCACTCTGTCACATGTCTGTGACAATCTCCCTAGGCAGTATTGTTTATTTCATAGCACACTTGTCCTGCTTAATAGACACTAGCTTATAAAGCACAGAAGAAAAACAAAGAGAAACAAACAATCCATCTAGTGTGTTCACACAAAGAATGCGAAGTCATTGTGAGGCAAGGCACTTCCCATTTCTGACTTGATTGGAATTCTTTAGGAATGGTCTCATGGGCCTAGCCCAAGCCAGGAGAGAGTCCTGCTTTGTGAAGCCATTCATCTGCAACATTCCTTCATGTTGCAGAAGAAACCCATCAGGATAGGGGTCAAAATTATGGTAACTCAAGACACCTCTGCCATATAAATTTGATTTCTAAAAACATCCGTGCATGTAACTGAATGAAAGCTTGAGTGAATCTTGCAGGACTGGAACTCTGGACAATTGGAGTTTATGCATTGTCTGGAAAGTTATGACAACTCTATGCTCTCACTAAAATGCATCTCATAAGCCTGGGATTCCTTTTGTACGTAGCTAGCTTTAACAACTTCTTTAAAAAGACATGGTGGTGTTGAGACTTTAAGAGGTTAGGAAGCAATGGTACTGACAGAACACTCCCAATCTAACCATTGGCTTTAGAAAAGTTGGGCATGTGCAATTTACACTTATTAGGCATGTAGCATCCCTCAAAATAAAACATCAGAAAAAAGGAGATATCCTGTAGCCTTCCAAGGTAGATGGTCCCTCTACACTTAGACATGACGTTCCTTCAAATTATATCCTAAAATAACCACTATCTGTCCAAGTGCTTTTTGAGGCCCCTATGATGGCCCACACAGTCTTTTCGTTCTTCTACCACTGCCCCTTCTTTTTAAAATACAGCTTTAAAATTGTTGGAATATGATTGTACTGAATTAACAATATTTATGTTTATGTGAAATACCTTGAGCAACACTTGCCCACTGGCATTATTAACACTTTTATCAACATCACCCCCCTTGACATAAGAACATAAGAAGAGTGATGCTGAAATCAGGCCAGGGTCCATCTAATCTAGCTCTGTATTCACACAACGGCCAACCAGCTGCCTGTGGGAAGCCCACAAGTAGGATACAAGTGCAAAAGCACCGTCCCGCTCATGTCCCCATCAATTGGTATACAGAGGCATACTGCCTCCGATACTGAATGTAATAAATAGACAACTTGACTAGTAGCCATTGATAGTTTTATGCTCCATTAATTTGTCTAATCCCCCTCTAAAGACATCAAAATTGGTGGACATCATTATACCTGGGGTGAATAAATCAAATTCTCCCTCATCTAATATAATCATTTCAAATATTTGAAAACTGTCAAAATACTGCTCACCCCATCCTCCCACACACTTTTCTGCAGGCTTAAGATCTTTCTTATTACCGGTATCTTCCCTGAATATTCTTGCTTTATCTTTTTTTTTTTTTAATGCAATGCCAAGAATTATAATTCTTGTTTATGCAAAAACACAGGTTTGATTTTAATTAATGATGGTCAAATGCCCTTTGGTTCAATTCAGATCTGGTTCAGCATCATTGGGCAACTCGGGGAGGGGGACATTGGCTCATAATTCGTTGCACACAGGTGCTTGCTTTCTGAGATACATGCATATTCTTGCACGGCTATTTGGGTACTGTAGTGCACAGGTGTGTTTCCTAGGCAATCATGAAAAGCTCTTTTTTCTTCCTTGTCTTGGAAACAGGAACAGGCCAGAAAGGAATCATACAGGCCTGTGGCTTACGCTGGCTCAGTTTGCCTGAGCATGGAAAGCTAAGCAGGGTCAGGCCTGGTTATTACTTGGATGGGAGACCCCTCCTCTAGTTTCCTGCATTGAGCAGGGGGTTGGACTCGATGGCCTTGTAGGCTCCTTCCAACTCTATGATCTATGAAATCTATGAAATCAGATGTGTGCACACTGTACTAGTTCAGAACTGAGATCCTCCTGAACAGTGAAATGCAATTGAAAAAAGGTCACAACAGTAGGGATTTTAAAGATTGCCAGGGTGGTATGACAACTCAGTTTCCTGCCATTTTTACAAAATTGGATACTGTAGATCACATGGCCTGGTGGGCATGTCAATGAGTGTTGTTCATGAGGATTTTTTGTTTTGTTTTTTTAAAATAGGTCAATTGATTGCTCAGAAGTTGAAGTGTTCTGTAAATTACACCCTCATTTTGTAAAGTTCTAGTAAATTTCAGCAACAAAAGTTTCATCAAGAATAAGTTGAAAAAGTAAATAAACTTTGGACCATATACCAACAATAACAGCTGACGTTGAGTGCCTAATCTGATGAATGCAGACTATGCAGGTGAACCCCGAAGAATTTTAGAGGTAAGAACGTTACACATTCCGGGACTTTTTCTAGGTCCTCTTTCATAGCTACTGGAAACTTTATATTCACTTATTTCAGAAAGCTTTTCAGAAGCTTGTGAATGTTAACTTTCCCCCTTTCATCATAGTAACAAACCAGGGAAAACCCTGGTCTAATCAAATAGATGTAATACAGGGGCAAACAATAATAGAACGTCCCTACTGTAAGAGGAATACAATTAAACAACTGAGCACAACTAAGTGCAAAAGCTTCAATTCCATAACCCAACAGAGCAGTTACTCCAAAGTAAGTTACTAAATTAATCTCTTTAAACTATTGTGTGTGTGTGTGTGTGAAAATAAAAATCAACAAATTATGGAGGGATTCAGCAATTCAGCTGTTAGTCCTGCTACCAGACTAAGATTAGAAGAGTCAGGCCAAATTGTGATAGGAACTAGTGGGAGAGGTTAACAGTCTTCAAACAAACATCTAATAGGTCTTTCTTCTTTCTTCCATTAAACATTCAAGCAACAGCTGAATTATCCCCTTAAATACAGACCTGGATTCAATGGATAAGACCCTCCTCAGGTCTAAATCAGGTTTTCCTTATTATAAGTTCAAGAAGAAAAAAAGTTTGGTTATTTAATCTGAACTCCCAGTCCCAGCCACTAGATACAGTAGAGTCTCCAAGTTAAAGCGAAAGATTCCTTTCTCTCTGCTTTCTCTGTAAGTTTTTTTTTCCAGATTTCTCTCTTTCAAGCTGCTTCTTCTTTCAGGGCTGAAAGTCTCTTTCTCCGGGTTGTTGTTGCCCCTCTGCCCTCTCCCATTCACATATAGGGGTCCAACCCAGGCTTCTCAAAAGGCACCCACAAATAGACCAAGGAGTGCTGGCCCCTCCAGCTCACCAAATCTTCCCAGATGGTTGATTTTTCAGACTTTCCAAAAGCATAAGTCAGATAACTTGCAGGCAATAATCAAAACGCTGAGAGATAGCAGGCAACACCCACACCAAAACACTGTTCAAATGTCCAGATAATTAAAGTCTGGCACACGGAGATTCGGAGGTTAAAACAAACTAAAATATAAACTCATTAAAATTAAACTCATTAAAAAGATAAAAGTTAAAACAACGCTAAAAACAAATTGTAAGACAGGAGCAGCGGCGGCCGTGACCACCGCCCCTGCTGCCCAAAACCGGAAGCCCTCACACAATCCAGGGTGAATGTTAACTTTCCCCCTTTCATCATTTTATTTTAATAAATTCTCTATATAAATGAAATGGGTCTTCCTCCCTGCCTCAAAGGCACTATTTATGTACTTTTTCCCTAATGGTTTTCAATGGCACAGCCTGCATTTCTTGTAACTCAGTGGCCATTTGAACCCTACCCCCCTCTCCTATTCAGGCTTCTAATGTGTCTATTCCTGATTTGTACACCTTATTTAGATTTTAAGTTCACCCCAGGCAGGGTTCATGTCATTTCTGTGCTCTGTACAATACCTAGTATGTTCCAAGCATAAACAGTCATTCCCAAATTGTACAGAAACGGTAGCATGCTACAAAATCTAGCAGTATGCCATGAGAACTAAACTGAACAATTGAAGTCTCTTGTGAACCCAAAGCACCCACCCCATGGTGGAGACTGCCTATTACATCTCTGTATGATTCACTGATCTGGTCTTATCATCTTCCAATCAACCTCCACTAGGGCAGGTAATTCCACCACCTGATCTCTCTATCAGGTGCTGAAGTCCACAAATCCACTCACCGCATATGCCACAGTGAGGGCCCCTTCCTCCTCAGGCAAGCGGGACAAACCACCACCACTGTCCACGGCAAGCCTCCTCTTTCCCCCTTCCCAGTGCCCCTCAATGCTAAGAAGTACTCAGTGGAAGAGCCCTGCTGCCCTTTACCAGGGCATCCCCCCTTTCAGGCTGAGCTGTGTGCATGTGCACTGTGCACTGTGCACTGGCCAGCCATGGTTGCTCATGCACCAAGTGACTCCCGGAGATTAGAGGTACTGGAGAAGGAGGGATAAGAAGAGGAGAGAAATGGTTTTGTTGGCAGTCACAGAGACAGGTGGAGAGAGAAAAAAGAAGCAACAAAGCCTCTCTATTGCTTCTAAGCTCTGGGAGAGGCAGGGGATCATCTGCACAGTGCATGGTGTTTCAGCCTGAGGGCCAAATTTCATTTTGGAGAAGCTCTCAGCGTTGGGCATGGATGAAAGCAAAAGGGGTGGGGCAAAAGGGCCTGGGGCAAAATAACCTGCTTATTTTAGCTTAAAGCTCTGTCAGTAACTAAGCATTACAAGGACAATTTCAACCTTACAGGATGGGGGGGGGGGAATGCACAAAATCTGGGAAACCACCCAATGTTCAGTGGTTGAGGGAAAGGAAGTGGGGCCAGGGAAAGGGGGGTGACCATCTGGGGAACCCTGGAGGGCTGGACTGAGACCCCAGATGGGCCAGATTTGGACCCCAAGCCTCAAGTTCTGCATCCCTGAGTAGTGCTTTGCTTTGGAAGTGCTCTTTGAAAAGCAGTGCCCTTTCCAGCTCCACCTCATCATCTGCCTTCTCCAGTACCTGTCAGTTCTAGGAAGTGCTCAGCACATGAGGAGTCAATGCTATCTATCACGGTGTGTGCATCTACTGCCTGTTCCAATCAGTTCGGGCTAGAAAGGGCCGGGATGTGCTGGTGGAGGGCAGCATATGCTGGATGCTACTTAGCACTGAGAGGTAATGAGCAGGGAAAGAAGGAAGGATGTGGCAGCTCAGGCTTGTGTGCACTTGGAGATCCCTTCTGTGCTTGGAACTGAGAAGGGGGAAATCATCACTGATCTTATGCTGAGCTTCAGAGGCTTTTGCCTCTACTGAGCATGATGACAGATAAAGACCTCAGCTCTTTAGGGTGGGGTCCTGACTAGCCTAAGTTTTGAGTTGGCTACCACAGCCAGCCAAATTCTGCAAACCCCCTGAATGGATACAATTGGATCATTTCTGATGCAGGGACACAGCAGAATTACCTTCACCCTTGAGGCAGCATGCCCAGATCAGTGACTCATGCAGAAACAAAGTTGGCTGCAGAATAAAAGGTGTGTGTGTGTGTGTGTGTGTGTGTGTGTGTGTCTATCTCTCTCTATATATATATTTGATAAGATCTGATGCTCCTGAAAGGAGGCTAAGGACTTGGGCAGATGGTAGAGGAGGGTACATGCTCCCCATTAGTTGGAAATGCAGCATTTTCTCAAGGTTCAGTAGATGTAGTGTTATATTTAATAAACTAATATGCAGCAAGAGTAGCAAACCATATTAACTTTTCCTGAACTAATTATTATGGCCTGAAGATCCATAATAAACTCCTAAACTGTTAAATTCTTTACACACTATTCACCTATTGTATGCATGCATGCAGAAATGGGCACAGAGGAACAGATTTGTAAGTCTCTTTTTTCAAGTTACTGAACATTTATATAATATCATTTTTAAAGCAAAATAGGCTTTCACTGACGTTTTACTCAACTTACATATGACTGCATATAGAGATAAAACACTTAAAATTTTAATCCTACAGATTGAGATAATAAAATACTTATGGCTTCTTACAGAAAATAAGGTACCTTTTCAATAAATCTTGGCAGCTATAACAAACTACTTATGCGTCAGCCCAAACATGTTTTTCAATTCATACTGATCTGTTGCACATATTTAGAGGGATCACAAAACAGCAAAAACTGTTGCTGCACTACATATATAAATTTTTTGAAGAAAACCTGCCTTTTAGCAATAGATTCCAAGTACAGCTATTACATAAATGAGAGGGGAAATGGTATCTCACATATTATCACAAATGATTTATAGGAAGAGGAACTAGGAGTGATTCAATTTTTAAAAAGAGAATTCCCAGGCTGTCAGCTCAAGAAAGAAACCGGAAATAGAGCTCACTTAACGTAACAGCCAATTCAATTGCTCAAGTAAACTTCCACGCATGTTAAAGTAATAGAAGAAGAAAGCCAAAAACAACACGCAGTCATTTTGCATAATATATTAACCAAACTTTTGCTTTCTAAACTAATAATACTAGTTGAAACAAAGGGGGTGAGGTGCAGCATTCCAGAAATATTACACAACATTTATGCATGCTATGCTGTCATTAATTTGGAGATGCTGAAAAGCGTGCGCACACGCACGCACGCACACACACACAGAAAGGAGCTTTGCATAAATCAAGTAAACTTTGATTTATACAAAGTTCCTTTGTATTAAGGAGAACTTCGATAAATCAAGTAAGCAGCAGCAGCAGCATAAATAAATAAAACCGTTTACCTGGATCAGATGACATGGCAGTCATGTATTTAGATACACACGTCAATCTAGAGCTACTGTGCCTACAAAGAATCAATGTTGCAATGGCAAAGATCATATGATTGGCTCACATACGCCTCAGCTGCAAGCTTTGTCGACCAGACCTAGGAGGAGTTCTAAATCAGTACACATTGGAAGTTTTCAAGAACGTCATAAACAGACTGCCCAGCCCCCTGAGGCTTGCCTGTTTTTGTACTGCACTTCAGTAAGCATGCAAATGAGCAAGAAGCTGCGAGTGGGGGGAAGCATGGATTTCATCCTGCTAAATAGTTAAGAGGGAAAGTCAAATTATGTAATTTCAAACTGTGGGACAAACGTGCAAGGGACTTCTACAAGGTTGTTTTCCTCTTGTACCTCAGCTGTTTAAAAGCTTCAAACTGTAACAGTAGAGAAAAGAAAAGCAGCTTGAAGGTTAAATGGTATAAAAGCCATTTCCACAAAGTGGTCAGTAGTTCCCCCCCCCCCTCCTAAGCTTTTAAATTCCCAGTGCCACTTCTATTTTGCCTCTGTCAACATTATTGAACAGACAAATCTTGTTTTGCAGCTTATTTGAGGGGAACATAAAAATCTCAAAGTGGAATGCCACCAAGAATTATGACAATTTCCAGAAGATTAACTATGTTGGCCTGTTGCAAAAAGTCTTGTGGCACAATAAAGACCACAAGTTTACACAAACAACGAAGAGTCTTGTAGCATCTTAAAGACTAACAAATAAATTCATTAGTCTTTAAGGTGCCACAGGACTGTTGCTTTTGCTGCAAAAGACTAATGTGGCTACCCCCTGAATATTGTCACAAGTTTACAGTTCGAGACTCTCAGAGTGCAATCCAATGTGGCTGCCTGTAACCCTCCAAATTTGGAGGAATATGGGCATCCTATCGAGGACGGAAGGAACACGGAGGCAAGTACTGCCTCCGTGCTTCTCTTGTCCTCCAAAACACTTAAGACTTCCCATTTCAGCCATCTAAATGTTTTCCCCCAGCTGGCAAGGAGAGAAGGCTGAGGTACCACCAGGATTCCTCGTAGCATGGTGGTGCCTTACTCCTCCCCTCCCCTCCCCTCCCCATCTGTGCCCCCCAAACACTGTTTCCAAGGTTGCTCTTGCAACCTCAGCATGGCAGCTGGCACAGTTCTTTCCATCCTGTCTGCGAGGGCAGAGGGAGGGTGCTCTGAAGCCAGTCCCAGCTCAAACCTCGGAGCACTTTTCTGAGGTTGCAGCTGGAACTCCAACTTTTCCTATGGCCATCTAGACAGTTTTACCAGAAAGTACAGGTTGCTTACCTGTAACTGTGTTTCTTCAAGTGGTCATCTGTGCATTCACACACATATGGGCTTTCTGTGCCTGCGCAGAGATCGTTCGGAAGATTTGATAGCGGAGTAAAGCGATTGGGCGGGAGCTCCTCCCCTTCGCGCATGCCCTCTGCGCGGCTCCCGCCCGTTCCCTCAGTTCCTCGAGACCGCATAGCAGCCTCGGGAGCGAGGGACGTGTACGGACCTATCGATCTGGGGCGACATGTTATCTTGATGCCATCTGAAGGGTTACACTAGAGGGGACGGTGGGTGGGTTGTGTGAATGCACAGATGACCACTCGAAGAAACACAGTTACAGGTAAGCAACCTGTACTTCTTCTTCGTGGTCTCTGTGCATCACACATATATGGGCAAAGTAGCAAGCAGATTTACCGGAGGTGGGAGTGTAAGCCGTCACTGCAGAATGGATGAAAGAACTGCTCTGCCGAAAGTTGCGGGTGCCCGAGCCCGGGTATCTAGGCGGTAATGCCGTATGAAGGTAGACGAAGCCCAGGTAGCGGCTTGGCACAAGTCTTGTAGGGGTACCCCTTTATAGAACGCGGTCGATGTCGAGTGCGCCCTAGTGGAGTGCAACTTGACCGGGCCCGACAGCGTGCGGTGAGCAAGCTCGTACGCCAGTTTGATGGATTCGACGATCCACGAGGCGAAGCGTTGGGGTGAGACCGGTAGGCCCTTAGATGGGCCGCCATAGCAGATAAACAGACGTTGGGAGAGACGATAATGGCTCGTTCTGTCTTTATAGAAGGCCAGGGCCCTTCAGACATCGAGCGTGTGGAGAGATCGTTCCAGCGGTGAGGACGGAGTTTGGAAGAAGGCAGGGAGGACTATGTCCTGACTGTGGTGAAATTCGGACACGACCTTCGGGAGGAAACGGAGGTCCGTTCGAAGGACCACCTTGTCCCGGTGAAACACGAGGTGAGGGTCGTCTATCCGGAGGGAGCAGAGCTCGCTCGCTCTCCTGGCTGATGTAATTGCCACTAGGAAGGACGTTTTCCACATCAGCAGGCAAAAGTCCGAGGAAGCCATGGGTTCAAAGGGTGATTTCGTGAGCGCCAGTAAGACTGTCAGTAGGTCCCAGCCGGGAGTCAAGGGTCTGGACGGCGGGATGAGGTTACGCAGGCCTTTGAGGAATGCCTTTACTAGCAGGTCCGTAAATAGGGTTCCAAAAAGGAGTGGTGGCCTGGGCGCAGAAATAGCTGCGAGGTGGACCATGATGGATGCAAGAGCAAGGCCACGGGTCAGTATTGGAGGATTTCCGGTACTGAGCATGTAGAGGGGTCGATGCTGAGATTGGAGGTGTATGTCAGGAATGCTCTCCACTTAAGGGCGTAGGAGTGTTGCGTGGACGGTTTCCTAGCTGCTTTGATCACCTTGGCCACGTCATGGGAGAGCACCTGGGTTAGTGTAGGCGGATACACCACGCGGTGAGGCAAAGGGTTCCTACATTGGGGTGTAGGACCTTCCCCGAGTCCTGGGTGACCAGGTTCGTGGTCGCCGGGAGCGGTTGGTAGAGGCCGTTGGACAGCTCTAAGAGAAGAGGAAACCACGGCTGTCTCGGCCACCGGGAGGATATCAGGATGCAATTTGTGCGATCCCGTCTGATTTTGGCGATGACCCTGGTGAGGAGAGGGATTGGTGGGAACATATAGTATAGGCCCTCGCTCCAGGTGAGCATGAAGGCATCCATGAGTGAGTTCAGGTCTGATCCCCCTCTGCTGCAGAACTGGGAGCATGCTGAGTTCGCTGTCGTGGCGAACAAGTCCATGATCGGGTGGACCCCATTGCGAGAAGAGGGTGGTCCGGATGTGAGGGTCTAGTTCCCACTCGTGGTGAGAGAATTGCTTTCTGCTGAGGGTATCTGCCAGTGTGTTGTCGTGTCCCGCAATATGTATTGCCACTAGGGAGATGGTCTTCGATATGGCCCAATCGAAGATGTGCAGGGTGAGCCGAAGGAGTGCCTCCGACCTGGTGCCGCCCTCTTTGTTCAGGTATGCGACGATGGTCGTGTTGTCTGATACGATCTGGACCAGTTGTCCGCGGAGGTGGCGTTGGAGGGCCCTGATGGCATTCCACACCGCTTTCAGTTCCAGGACATTGATATGCTGGCGGCGTTCCAAGGGCGACCACGTCCCTTGGACTGTATAGGGTCCGAGGTGTGCTCCCCAACCTGTGAAGGACGCATCCATGGTTAATGACACCGACAGTTCCGGTGGGGTGAATGGCACTCCTCTGGAGAGGTTTGGTACCGACGTCCACCACAGGAGGGAGTGTCAAACCCATGTGGGGAGGGACTATCGTTTGTGCGGGCTGTCAAATCCCGGCTTGAAGGCAGAGAGTAGCCAGTGTTGGAGAGGGCGCATTCGGAGGCGTGCAAGGGGCACAATGGCTATGGTTGAGGTCATGAGTCCGAGCATCTTCTGAAGTGACCATGCTGTTGCTGTACGGTCTCGAACGAGTTTCACGGCAGTATTGTGAATGTCGTGTATCCTGTGGTCTGGCAAAGTTGCCCGACAAGTAGTGGCATCTAGGGTGGCCCCAATGAATTGGATACATTTCGTGGGAGTCAGTACCGACTTCTCGGTGTTGATACAGAGTCCCAAGTCCTGTAGAAGGTATAGTGTGGTCTGGAGTGCAGATTGTAGTCTGGTTCGGGAAGAGTCGACGACTAGCCAGTCGTCGAGTCGAGGTACAGGTATATTTTGACACCCCGTGATCTGAGACTTGCACACACTGGGGCCATGCACTTGGTGAAGACCCTCGGTGCCGTGCAGAGGCCGAACGGGAGGACAGGGAATTGATACGGATGGAACCAACCATGAAGAGAAGGAATTTCTGGCTGTCGGGGTGGATGGATATGTGGAAATAGGCGTCCTGGAGGTCTATCGAGGCATACCAGTCGGACTCGCGGAGTATCGGAAGGATGGACTGGAGGGTCACCATTCGAAAGCTTGGCGGGGTGATAAATAGGTTGACCGTCTGTAGATCTAGGATGGGTCTGAGTCCCCCGCCCCGCTTGGGTACGGTGAAGTACCGCGAGTAGAGGCCTTTTGCTTGGTCCGGTACGGGTACCCGCCATATGGCCCCTTTGAGTAGTAGGGTTTCTACCTCTCGTTGCAGCGGAGCTATCGGTGGGGTGGCACGGATGCCTGTGAATGGCGGGTGAGTGTGGAATTCGAGGTGGTAGCCTTGGTGGATGATCCGCAACACCCACTGGTCTGTAGTGATGTACCTCCAGGACACGGAATAGGCTGTGAGTCTGTTGTGGAAGAGGGGTGTGGTGTCCATGGTTGGGCGAGTGGTGGCGTCAAACTTGCCGCTTATTAAAGTCCCCATTTTTCTTAGAGCCCCGGTGGCGGGGTTGCGCATTGGGTCGCCGTGGTGCAGGTTGCTGTTGGTCCTGTGGGCAACGGTCTGCATAGCGTTGGGGGAATGGTTGGTACGGGTTGGAGAAGTTCTGCTGTCTGCCCCAGCGTCTTGGGCGGTATTGCCTTGTTGTGGGTGAAGGTGTCAGCTCCATCTTTTTGGCAGTCGACTTTGCCTTCTGGACTGCGTCCAGGGATTCATTAGTCGTCGTATTGAAGAGTCCCTCGCCATCGAAGGGGAGGTCCTCTATTTTAGTTCTCGCCTCCTGTGTGAGGGAGGTAGATCTGAGCCATGCGTGTCTGTGGAGGGCTACCACTGCTACCATGGATTTGCTATGGCAGTCTGCCTGGTGGCGCGCTGTATTAAGTTGGAGCCTCGATATTCCCGCTGCCTCAGCCTGGAGGACAAGGGCTATGTCTTTCTGCTCCTGTGGTAGGTGGGTGCAGAGGGTGCCAGTTTTCTCCCAAAGGAGGAGCTGGTACCGTGCCATAGTGGCTTGGTAGGTATCGACTTTGAGGCCCAGAGAGCTGGATGCATACACCCGTCTGCCGAAGGTGTCTAGGTGCTTACCCTCGCGATCCGCTGGGGTAGAGTGTCCTTTACTCGAGCTCGACTGTGCCGATTCGACCACAATCGAGTTAGGTGTTGGGTGAGAGGATAAAAACTTCATGTCTTCCTCTCTGACCCTATACATGGACTCCAGCTTCCTTGCCGTAGCTGGTGTCGAGGCCGGGGCCCTCCAACTGTTTTTCACTGTGTCTAGTAGCGTAGGTGGGAAGGGCAGGAGCGTGGGTGCAGGCCCTGTGTCGGAGACAACGTCGTAGACTGGGTCCTTCCTTTTAGGTTCGTCTACTTGGTCCTTGATGCCGAGAGCCTGGGCCATTCGCCGTACATGCTCGGCAAACCCGTCACAGTCTTCTGGTTGCGTGAGCGGGAACTGGGTCGGTTTCTGCGGATCGCGTGAAATGGATCCGAGCAGTGTGGAGGCTACTGAGTCATAGTCAGAGCTGTAATCTGGCAAAGAGGCAGATGAGGTGGATGGTGCCGCAGGACGGTGCGTCGAGGCCGGCGGCGGGGCTGGGGAGATGGTCGCTGTGGGCTTGATCGATGCCCTCCGTGGTGGGACTGGAGGGGGCGACCTGGACCGGTCCCGGCGGCATTCCCTGATCCTCAAGTAGGCATTGTCGTCACGGCAGTGACCGTCTCTATGGTATATGTACCTGTACGTGTAGAGAGAGCGGCTGGAGGAAGCGGCCGAATATACTGATCCCGCCGCTCGAGGCGAGTGCGAGCGTCGGCGGTAGTATTCTGGTTGGTCTGAGTGGTATCGAGGTGAGTATGCAACCTCGAGGATTTGGTTTTCGACTACCTGGGGGTGAGTGTCATCCCGTGGTAGTGGTAGGGGTACAGGATCTTGCTGCTGGACCCCCACTGTATCAACATCGTGGACGGCTTCGGGATCATGGATAGTCTCTGGCGCCGGTTCTGTGGTATCGGCGAATGGGACCGAGACCTGGCTTCGGGTCCAGCAGTCTGAACTGGTGCCCCGCGGGACCTGGCCTGGAGAGGTCAAGCGATGATCGGGCTCAGCCGGGGTCGAGACTAGCCCTGCCGGTTGGTTAGATCGAGAAAGGGAAGTACGAAACTTATCGCCCTTCGCCTTTTTCGCCTCTTTATGTCTCCTTCTGCGCTCAGAGTCGCTCCTGCCCTTGTGGGGTCTCTTGCGCTGTTTAGAAAGTGGAAGTTCAATTGACTTGCCTGGGGTTGCTGGGCGTTCGCTGGTGACTGTGTGGGAGGGGGGCGTTCTTGCCCTTGACGCTGACCCAGGTTGAGATGTTTCAGGAACCTGGAGCGCTTTAAGCCACAGCGACGCTTTCAGTTTGTCTGCTCTGTGCTTCTTTGCTTGGCGCGTAAAAGTGGCAGTGGTGACAAGTTTCAATTACGTGGCTTCCTCCCAGGCAGAAAAGGCATAGGGAGTGGCCGTCGGTAGTTTGGCCCCGCATTTAACGCATTTGCGAAAGGGGGCCTTTGCTGGCATTTTTTTAGGAATACTAATAGCTAGCTAACAACAACTTATAATAACACTAACTTCTACTAATATATCTTCTTTTCTTTCTTTCTTTTTTTTAGGTAAATACTCAGCAAACTAGAGAGAAGAACCTTCCTACGACTGAACGCGTGAGCGGTCGAAGAGGAACTGAGGGAACGGGCGGGAGCAGAGGGCATGTGTGAAGGGGAGGAGCTCCCGCCCAATTGCTTTACTCAGCTATCAAAACTTCCGAACGATCTCCGCGCAGGCGCAGAGAGCCCATATATGTGTGATGCACAGAGACCACGAAGAAGAACTGCAGTTATATACTAATGATTAAGAAAGCCATTGTAGTATAAATTGTGGTGGAGACTTAAAAGAAAAATCTCTTGCACACTACAGCTGAATGAAACAGCAGTGTTTGATACACCTTTAGTCAAGATAAACTGCTTACAAAACAGCCAAACCACTGGTCCTCAAATAATTTTGGACATGGAGCCTCCTCTATACTCGCTAAGGAACAGAATTTCTTTTTCAGGTTTGTTTTTTTTAAAAAGCAAATTTTCTAGTTCTTAAAAAACCATATCTTTTTGACCTGCCTAAGACGATTTACCTGCCTGGTAAGGTTAAGGGTGGCTACTCACACCTCAAAGCAGGAATTATTTCCTGGAAGTAAAAGCACAGGTTCATATCTGCGGTAACAATATCAGCAATTGAACTTCTCTGAATAGTGGAAACAATATGGACACTGGATGCAAACTATCAGTAATATTGTAATGACCTTAACCCCTAACAGGAGTGTTCTTATTCAAGGTTCCAGCCAGCCTGGAACCAGAGCTTTGCAGTGTCATTTGGAGCTGCTTACAGAGAGGTTTCATGAGAAGGGAGAAGTAGTGTCATATTTCTAACCCGCCATTCTAAAACCTTCCCCCAACATGCTACATATGCTGCAAGGCTAAACCTAAACACTTCATTGCTATATATTGTGGAGGGGGAATGAGTTTTCTGGAGAGCTTTCAAACAGATAGGCATTCAAACACATGAATTCAGTATTAGAAGAAATTATGTTGCTGAAATCTGGACCTTCAGGATGAAGGCCTTTGTTCTCCACTCCTTGCTCAACATGAATATTTAGAAAGAAAAATGATATCTGTGCTGGTCAATGAGTAAAACATCCAAAATACAAGGGGGAAATAGCCATAATCTACAGTTATGCAATACCTTTATTATTAATTTATTTGCTGTACTGTACTTTTAAACCACCCAATAACCAAAGTTTTCTGGGTGGTATACAACATACAGTACAAATATTAAAACAAAAAATAAAAACAGCACAGAATAAAACCAAGAAAAAAGCAGCAACGTATAAACCAGTACAATATCATAAAACCAAATTAAAACAAGCAGCAGAATAGAGTACTAAAAGCACTAAAAACAACCAACAAGTTCTTAGGAACAAACCAAAATGCCACACACGATTGTACAAGCTTTCAAGTTCTCCAGAACTCTATGGAAGAAACAGAAATGTTCAAAAATTAGGCCAGACCTCATGGCCGTGAAGTCTGTCATATAGGCTTAGAGCTATCTAGTTCTTGCTTAGAGATAACTGCTTTACAGATATAAATGTAGCGCCATTTCTGTTGTGCATATATATGCGCGCTGCGTTTGGTACTGGAAATGTTTTTAAAGATCTAAATGATTTAAAAGTTACAATATCAGGTGGGTAGATTTGTACCAATGGAGCCAGCTCCTCAATTACAAGAATTCCCAGAGGTGAAATGTCCCCTATTCTGGACATGACCCATTGTTACATGACCCAACACCCACTTCTTAGCTTCCTGACAGCTATATACAGCACTGTAGGCCACATCTAGTGATGAACAAAAGCCATAATACTTAGGTAAGTATAATACTTAACTTTTATATAAGGCAAGCACGCACAACACGACAACCCACCCTGTAAATAAGCTACATAGCATGGGTTGTTCGCGGAACAACCCACAGTGTTCCTGACAGATGATCAAGCTCACCATGGCTTGTTCTCTTCTTTCCCCCTCAGTCATCCTGCTGGTATCCTAGTGTCCCTCGCGGCACCCATCTTGTCTCCCCTGTCCCCACTCCAGTTGCAACCCCTTTTTGTTCACCGCCATGTTTTTTCGGAGCTTCAAAAAAGTGCAATTGGGGTTGTGGGGGGGGGGTTGCCGCCAGGAATGTACGCAAATGTCTTTGTATTTTGTTTTAATTTTTTTTGTCTGTCTTTTGCAGTTGCACAAGTCCACTCTTACAACTTTCTGATATACAGTATGTAGTCTTGCCTGGTCAATGCCCTTGTCAGTTTCAGCTGTCAAATGCTAACAGATTGATGAGATGAGACTGCACCTAGGCTAAATTGTGAACAGTTGACAGCTGTCAGTTGCCTAGGTGTCAACTGGAAAGCACTGGCAAAGGGAAAAAAGCACCAGAGTAGGTGCACCAAAAGAGGGTGGTATTAAGATCTTCCCCTTAGCAATGTAATCCTCTTGATTTCTAGTGTTGAACTGACACTTTTCAGTGCCCTCCACCTTTCCCACTCTTTCCCAAGTCTCTAGCTAGTCCAGAAAGGGGACAGGCTTAAGGCCACCCCTTTTTTGCAGCCGTTACTGTGGTTCCATAACAGCTATCAAAGAACCCTGAGAAGGTGGCTGAATGGGACAGAGTGAATGGGGCCACACTGAGGGGGGCGCCCCATTTGATCCGTCCTGTTATGCCACCTCTAGGGGTGTTTTTTTAAAAAAACCTCTCTGGGATATTTTCACTTAAAAAAAAAATAAAACAACCAAGGAAATATACCCAGATTTCAAGGCTGGGAAGTAAATGGAGGGGAAATATACATAGATTTCAAGGCTGGGAAGTAAATGGATTTGTACTAATCGGGTTTTTTTTTACAGGGACATATGAAGCCATGTAATCTGTCTATGTCCCTGTCAAAAGACCCTGATTAGCCCTGTCAAAAACCTCATTTTAAAAGGAACCCTGAGTTTTGACAGCTGCCAAAACTCTGTGCTCCCGTAAATGGGGTGTCTCGCACTTATCTACCTTCCTGAACACCAAGAGTCTCGGGAAAGGGTGGAAAAGGTGGGGGAAACTGGAAAAAGTCAGGTCCAACCCAAAAAACTAGAGGATCTCACTAGGAAGGGGATGATCTACATGCCACCCCCTTTCGCCAGCAAAGATCCCCTCATGGCTTTGCTTCCCACTTGACAGTTCACCGTTTCACAGCTGTCAAATAGGTAGCAAAGCAACAAATTAACCTACTTGTAGCCTTGCTTTGTCAATGTCCATGGATGGTGCCTCCTGTACTTTGACAAGAGACACCACCCAGGGCATTGACAAGGCAAGGCTGTGCATCTGGGATAGTTGGAGTTGCAACGCCAAACTACCGACCATTTACAAACAAATTTGTGCAAATCTCGGGCACAAAAAAAGGAGTGAACCAGTGAGAGCCTCAGCAGAGTGTGCTGCTTGGGCACTTTGAAGGGGCTGTCAGTGGCTCTCACTTCAGAGATCACGAAAAATCAAAAATGATCTCCCAAAACAGAAAGTAAAACACACACACAAAAAAGCTGCGGCAACGACAAAAGGGGTCACAGTCGGTGTGGGGGAGACGGAGCCAGTGACAGTTGCTCCAAAGTGCCACTTGGGCACTTGGAAGAGCAGGTGTCGCTGGTGGTGGCCCGGATGAGCTTAGCAAGAGTGGCAAGGAGGTTTTGCCACTCTTGCCAAACACCTCTCTCGCCACTTTCCTGTACCCACGATAGGGTCGGTCACCCGGGTTTGGACGACACAGCAACCCATTGTGGGTACAACAACCCCTAAAACAAGTGATGTGTTGGCAGGGTGGCTTATTGCTCACAAACAAGCCTCCCTGTGGGAAGCGGTCCAGGTTTGCACGACACAACAACCTACTATGGCTAGTTACCCACAATGGGCTGGCATGTCGTGCGAACCCAGTCACAGTGTCGTTCAAGTGTTCAAAGCACTTCTCATACATTATCTCCTCAGAACAACAATGAAAGGGAGGCCAGGGATTCAATTGTGTAGATGATGCAAAAGACGACGTGGGTTAAATTCACACTAAATTTGAGTTTTAATATGTGGCAAGGGATCCGTACAGATGATTCTCAGAATCTAAATAATCAGAGGAAGACATCTCCACTAAGCCTGGTGTTTACTTCCATTTAAAATATTTTTATTTATTTATTTATTATATTTATGAATCGCCCATCTGGCCAGACATCCGGCCACTCTGAGCGATGTACAATGCAATAAAATACGGGGGGGGGGGGGAACGGACGACGACACACACACACAGTATAAAACACAATAAAAAATCCTAACCCACCCCATATTCCCGCCTGAAAAGCCATGTTTTTAATGTTTTTTAATAACAACCCACCATGGCTTTGAGTGATGTGTGAAGCAGGTAAGAGGGAGACAAGTTTCAGCTGTGTATGCTTTTTAGGGGGTGCTGCTGGCTTTCGTTCCCTAGTGATCTGATATGGAAGAAATAACTTTACCTGACTGTTAGAATGTTTAAGCTGTACTTCCAACTATGCGCAACCTGTACATTTGTAAGTGAACTCAAATATTACACAATATTGCCATAAGCCTCCACTGATCTCCTTCCAAAGGAAACTAAACCTGGGTAAGCACTGCACCCCTGGAACTTGTCACCGCTCAAGAGAAGTGAGGTAACAATATAATTAATTTTGAAATCAAAGAGTAATTATTTCAAATAAAAGTAAAAATCAACAGTTTTTTCTAGGACAAAACAAAAAAATTAAGTGTAGAGACACAACCATATTCCTGCTTCATACCATATGAAAAATGCATTTCAGGTATCTCTTTATAAAACCATGAAATAGTTATAGACTAGAGAGAGTTAAAGTCCTCAATGTGAATGATGGAACAGGCTAATGTGAAAACAATTTCACTCAATTAAAAAGCTGTCTACCATTCCTAGAAACCTCAGTTTCCTGAAAAGAAAGTAAGAGATCAACTGCTTTATCCATGGATGATTTAAAAGATAAAGGGATACATGAGAGATTAAGGGAGATACAGTGCTGACTATCTCATTAACTGAATCCAAAGGTCTACAACTGATTTTGTACTTAGCAGTGCTTACTCTAACCAAGGCTAGTGGTCACTGTAATAAAACTGATCAAGCTCCTAGAACAAAAACTAAATGAGAGATTTCTGTGGTTCCATATTGTAATACAGTACTAAGTTAGCATCTTTGTACTATTACTTCAAAGATATAAACCATCCAGTCAAGCAAGTTCCCCTGCAAATAGCAACATTCAGTGAGTACAAAACCTCCTTCCCTAGATCATCTGTAGCAAGATCTCTTCTTGAACCCAGCTCTATCACTGGCATGATGGTTATGCAAAGACCTAGCAGCAAAAATTAGGGCTACTGCCTGCGTGCCTCAAATAAATGTTGACAGAGAGTCTATGCTTTTCAGCTCACTTCAGTCACTCATGAAACCTTATACCTACAATCTGTTTTTGAAAATATTTTAACATTTTAGACAAATAGGCTTTTGCATACACGTTGGCTTGTTTTTAAACAATACATTAAAAATAATTTAGGCCTAGGCCGGAGTTTTGGCCCATCTGAGTTTCTCCACACTTGGGGAATGGAAAACTCTCCTGAAAATTGGGAGGAGGCAGATGTTTGGATGGGAGGTTCTAGTACATATAGTAATACACGAGGTGGTCCAAGGGCTCCTCTGCATTCCTTTTATAGTTTATTAGTCATGCTTGAGCTTAGCTGCGTGCCCAACAGCCCAGCCCCAGCCCCTGTGCACTTTTAAAACTGAAGCGCAAATGCCATTGGAAACAAAGGCTGTGCATTAGCTACCAAGCTATGTTGAAGGTTCTGTTAAAGCCATAAATGATGCAGGACCATGATACCTAGCGGACCGACGTCCCTATATACACCCAGCCAACCCCCAAGATCTTCAGAGGAGGCCTTTTTGGCTGTTCTGCAACCAACAGAATGTTGCCATGTAGCATTTTGAAAGTAGGCCTTCTCAGTAGTGGCACCGATCCTCTGGAATGCCCTCCCCCATATGGTTTGGGAAGCAGAAAATGTGGTGTATTTTAAACACCTCCTGAAAATGTACTTGTTCACACAAACTTTCCCTGGCTTATCATCATGATGCTGCTCTGTTTTACTGTCTCTTTTTATTGTTTCTTTTATCTTACCTTTGTTGTTGGAAGTTAAATTTTAAAGTGTTATATTGTATTATATATGTATTTTTAATTGTAATTTTTAATATTTTATATGTAAGCCGTTTAAGAATTTTATTATATTAAATCCCAATCGCTTCTCCTTTTGTGTTGTGTCTTTTGTATTATATTCAGCTAAGGAGCAGGGTAAAAATGCTGTAAATAAACGAACAAGTGTAGCTACTACTATTCCCAGGGACACTGTATAGAAAAACATGGTTGCAGCCAAGGGTCCATGAATTTTTTTCCCCATACAATGTCAGTGAACGACAATACCCAATGATGTACCATCATTCCCTGAGGCATTTGTGGTCCTATTTACAAAGTACACGGCAGCTGCGTAGGGCTGCTATGTGTGCAGCTAAGGCCCGGATTGACCTTATTCACACAACACAACAAGTTAGAGTACAGGCTGAGTATGGGTTGAGTGTGCATTGTCATTGAACTGTTGGCTGCTAATCTTCTGTGAACCCAGCTGTGCTAACAAACTATGGTTTGTTAACCACAAACAACAGACAGTTCACAACCCAACAACAAACCCACAATTCAACAACAACCCACGGTTCAATGACAACCCACACTCAACCCATATTCTGGCTCATTGTGTTGTGTGAAACCAGTCATTGACTAATAAAATATAAAAGGTAGGGGAGGGGGAGGAAGAAAAAGTCCTTAGACCACCTCATATATAAATACCTTATGACATGTAAGAAACATTCAAACTACTACTTGGCAACACAGTACTATCTGTATCGTCAACTACAGCATTTGAGTATTCTTATTTTTATTATTTATTTATTATTACATTTATGAATCGCCCATTTGGCCGGTCACCCTGGGCGATGTACAATTAAAACAATGCCATTTGCATACTGTTAGCAGAAGTCATATGGTTTTGGTCTCTACTCATTCCACTGTACTGCATAAAAAGTTTTCTCCTACAGCCTGCCTTCCCACTTATTTTTAAATGCTGAAATTGCAAAACCCAAACTCCATTTATTATTAACTCTGTTTTTAAAAAGCCACTCATGAATAAATTCAAATAATCTTTCATCTTTGATCATGCTGAAAATAAAAAGTCTGTGTCTCGATTAGTGAATTTTAATTGCTGGAGTATTTCAACTTTACATTGGCTTTATACTGTATTACATACATATGTATTGTGAACCACCTAGAGATTTTCAGGTATTAAGTGGTATAAAAGTAGTAAACAAACAAACAAAACAACTATTAACCCAAAAGATATTTTCCTACCTGGAATGCAGAATTAGACTGCCTAACTCAAGCAGAAATTGAAATGTAACGCCTTAATGTGCTATTTCTCCTTTATTTGAATTAGCATTGCAAACAAGGTTAAAACATTTAGTTTGTTTTAAGAAGCTAAAGAAGCAGCAAACAGATTCAAATTAAGGAATTATTATTTTAAAGTAAATAGACCATATCTCTGCAATAATACAAACTATGGGTGCTTCCAGACAATGGGCTGGATCCAGCAAAAGCTTCCCATAGATGGAAGAGTTCCTTTTGTCAGCGCTTTTGATCCAGAGAAGCTTTTCTGCTGGATGAAAGAAGACACAATCTTCACGAATTTCCCCCCCTCCCCACAGTACTCCATCCCCACAAAATCTGCTCTGGAGAGTCTGGCACATTCAGAGAGGTAATGCTGAGGTCTGCAGAGGGAGGGGATCTGTAGAAATCATACACACCCATTTCCACCAGTGGGAGCGCGCTGAACTAAAAACTGAAATAAAAACTATGGATCCAACCCCAGGCTTTTAGCATTCAATCACCCTGCTTCAAACTGTTCCAGACTTCATTGTCTTCTCTTGGTAACCCTCCTGTGTTTTTCTACTGCTTCTTCCCTTTTTTTTCTTACGTACATCAAAAAATCCATTATGGACGGAACGATGGAATAGCTGCACAATGCCTTTCAATTGGTGGTGCTAGAAGCCATCCATCGGTCCTAGTAGCTTTCAATAGTATGTTAACAGGAATCACTTTTGCAGACTATGCATGTTGGGTACGGGAAAAGAAAGGGCTCTATTTTGCTCTGTGGGGACCCCTCAGAGCAAAATATAGCCCTTTTCTTTCCCTTGTCCTACCAATCCTATGTCATCCATTAATAATGCTGAGCGCACCAACGCAATCCACCTGGCCATTACTTACAGTAAGAAGGCCGTGTGTAAACTAGAAATATAGATCTAGTGGTCCTACTGCTTGATATGCTTGATCATGCTGGGAATCTGGGAAAGATTCCCAGGTTGTAATGATAGGAGGTATGCAAGTGTCATGAGTGGATGGCATAGAAGGCACTAGTTCTGGGAACACCAGCAGAAAACTGAAACTTAGGACAGCAGCTATATTGAGATTAGTTGTAGTAAGAGTTGCACATCGTTATGTAATATTGGAATGTTGTATAATTTAGTCTCTTCTGGAAATGTTTAAAATTTTGCAGACACAGTACCTGGTAACCGAAGAGAAACAAACAGTGAAACAAAAGCTAGATGGTTAAACCACAGGGAAATTTGGTGTTTGATGGAAATACTGCAGAAAATTGGAGAAAGTAGAAACAAGGTTTTTATTGCAAGAGGAGCAGATATAGAAAAAGGAGAGGCTTCTGTCAGCACTATATCATGTGGCAGGTGAAAAGAGGTATTTAATACCTTTCAGTCTGTAAATAATGCAGATAAGGATAAAATTCATTTTAATTAGTACATTTACATCACGTCGCTGCATACTCAAAAGAAATGTTAATATGAAAGGCACTTTTCATTAGAGCTCAGGAAGAAGGAAAACATGTATGTGTCCAATTTAAAGCTGTTATGACAAACTTATGAATTACTTAAAGACTGCATAATCACGACACAAGTCCAACAGACAGGGATATAATTTTTGACAGAAATGGCAAAGGCATGCTCTATGTCAGGGCCGTAGCTCAGTGGCAGAGTATAATACTTCTGATGCAAAAGGTCCTAGGTTCAGTCCCTGGCATCTTCTTGTGGGGCTGGAAGAGCCTCCCTAAAACCCTGGGAAGCAGTTATCAGACATAAAGCCAACACATGGTTTATTTAACCCATGGGTTGTTGAATTCTGAGTTGTTGTGATGTGTGAACACAGCCACACTAACAAACCATGGTTTGTTAACTATGAACAACCCAGAAAGAGAACTGCTGGTTAGTTGTTTGGTTGTGAACTCTGGGTTGTTTAAACCATGGGTTATGGTTTAAACCATAACCAAAGAGACTAAATTATTACATGTGAACCCAGAACCGTGGGTTGTTCATGGGTTGTTTTGCCAGGCTACAGAGGCAGCAGGCAAGAGTGGTAAAAACAAAACAAACACATGCACCACCTGCTCTATACACCAGTGCTACAGCACCACAAAAGCATTTGGGATTCAGGGAGGGAGTGGGCAAAGAAGGAAGGAAACAACCCAGGGACTGAGAAAACAAACCAGTTTGTTCAATTGTCTACCAGACAAACTCTGGGTAAGGCAATAAGCCATGGGTTAACCATGGGTTAAATAAACCATGGGTTAGCATTATGTGCAAATCAAGTCTGTAAGTCAAGGGTGGGCAACATGTTTGCCCCTGAGGACCGCATGCAAAGGTGATTCCTTCTTGCGTACTGTCCTTCCCATCGCCATCATGTTCCCCCCAGCCCACCAAACAACTGAGCAGTGGGCTTGTAGTGATTTGCAGGAGAATTCAGAGGAAGGGGCAGCAAAATTTGGCATCAGCCAGGGCACCCACAAGGGCCACACTGAAGGCCTCTGAGGGCCATCTGCAAATTGCCAACATGTGGTATAGACAGTACTGAGCTAGACAGACCAATGGTCTGACTCTATATAATGCAGCTTCCTATGTTCCTATATATGGCATCAGCCACAGTGTAGAAAATGTGGCAACTTAATTATAAAATGTGTAAAACTAGAGAAAGTGTCAAGTCCACAATATGTTTTCATTGACAGAAAAGATACAATTCACACAATGTCTTAATTGGTACACTGAATTGTTCATCTCTGTAAGATGTATTGTGTGGATCTGATTTCAAAACAGTGGACTTTAAAACTGACACAGGCACACAAACTAATGCAATGTCTTTAAAAACTTGTGACACAGTACAAACTAAACCATTTCAACTTTCAAATACTAGATTAGTAACATACTCTAGAAAAAGACTGCAAGTGTTTGGTAGATGTCTTTATACCCTCAGCTCAAATTAAAGGACAACTCAGCTGGAATTCTAATTGGTAGACTTTGATATACAACCTGTACTGGGTATAAGGGTCATATCACTGACTAATTTAAATTTGGTACAAAGTGTTCAATTAATAGAAGGGAGATCTAGAAAATCGATAGAATGCTGATACAGATTACCACGGAGTGTTTCCAGGCCTAGGTTGCTTACCATAGGAATACTCTATAAAAATCAATCTACAAGTACAACCTGTAATTCACGAATCTCAGAAGGTTTTAATGACACTAAGCCAGGATAAAATTTAAAAGGAACCAAGTTGTATTCAACAGTTGAAACTGATAGACAAGGCAGAAGAATATACAGAATGGGTTAATCAAATAGTACAGGAATAGGCAACATGGTTCCTGTAGGCACCAATGTGCCCTGGGATGCCTTTCTTGGTGCCTGCCAAGGTGCCCTACCCCAACCCCCCCCCTTTTAAAAAAATTAACACATATGTAATCTGCTTTTGCAGCACCCAAACACTACATTCTCGGTTAAATAGTAAAATACATTTCAGACTGTGTTTGCAGTGCTGAATTTTAGATTGCTTTAGAACTGTTCCCAGGTACATAAAGGTCCCCGTGTACATAAGCAACTACAGTAATACCTTGGATTACAAGTAACTTGGTTTGAGAGCGTTTTGCAAGACAAGCAAAATTTTTAATATTTATTTAATTTTTTTTTACTTGGTATACAAGCGTTGTCTTGCAATACAAGTACTGTAGTACAGCTTAAATTAAAAATCTCTGTACAAATTTTTTGGGGGGGATTTCATTTTGATATAAGAGTGTTTTGGATTACAAGCACCTTTCCGGAACGAATTATGCTCTCAATCCAAGGCATGACTGTATTCATTTTGTTGTTCTTAAAACAGAAACATCTAATAGTTGACTTTTCTGAATAATCCTATTTCAAAAGTAATACCAAATTCTAAGAATTCAAATATTTTGTTACATACATTGCCAGAAAATTGTGTTTACCTAAATTCAGAGAGCTATTACATTCATTTAGCACAGTGTTCTCCAACCTTGGGTCCCCAGATGTTTTTGGCCTACAACTCCCAGCATGCCCCAGCCAGCTCCACTGGGAGTTGTAGGCCAAAAACATCTGGGGACCCAAGGTTGGAGAACACTGATTTAGCATATGTGTACAGAACATGATTGCCATTGTCCAGAGGGCTTTCAGCATACATATAAGATGGACACAACAAAGATACGACGCTAGGGTCAGAATGTACAGACTAACAGATTCCACCTACTCTCAAACCAGACTAGAATACAGATGATGATGTTTTTAAAGATGTCTTTCCATGTCTTGCTTTCATATTTAATTGCAATACTCTAGCCCAGGGATTGCTAACTGGCAGCCCATGGGGCAGATCTGAACCTCAAAGCAATTTTTTCTAGCCCTTGGTAACCAGTGGTTTTTTCGTTTGTTTTTTTAATCAAGATGTGGTCAGTTTCCCCACAGGCTCACTCATAAGAGTTTCCCCCACAAAGTTGTAAGACAAACATTCCACTATAGTATTACATCACTCCATGTTTTATATGTAATGCTCCAATTATATCAAAGCGTATTTGCTCCATAACTGTTCACTTTTACTGCTAGATCAGGGGTGGGGTATGTGTGACCCTCCAGATGTTCTTGGACTGATACTCCCATCAGCCCTAGCCAGCATAGCTAATAGTGAGAGATGATGAGTGCTGCAATCTAGCAATGTCTGGAGGGCCACGTGTTGGCCATTCCTGTTCTAAATCAATCTTCCCCAATCTGGTGCCCTCCAGATAAAGGGCACCAGGTTGGGGAAGGCTGTTCTAGAGTGTGCCAACTTTATTGCAGTGTGCCTGGCCACTTGTTAGGAAGTCTGTTTGTGTCATAAGCTCATTTTGTCACACAACCAATCTAGAGAATTGTGTCTCCCCACTACCACCAAGAAAACAGAAGTTGACTATCCATGATATTCTACACCATAATAAAGATGTGACAGGGTCCATACATTGTAGCTCAGCTTGGTTAGCAAGGCTCAAGCCCAGTTCAAATGTAACAAAAAAAAAACAACCTATGGTTTCCCACGATGTGAATGAGTTACAGTGAGCCTCAGGTAATCTGTGCTTCCCCCTGCCCTCTCCTCTTCAGCATCTACAAGGAGCCTGGAAGTGCCAGCTTCTACTTTTAAAGAAACCATAGTTCCCTGTTGTAATTACATGCTTGTAATCCAAAACACTCTTATATCAAAATGAAATCCCCCCGAAAAGATTGTACAGAGATTTTTAATTTAAGTCGTACTACAGTACTTGTATTGCAAGACGTCGCTTGTATATCAAGTAAAAAAAATATTAAATATTTAAAAATTTGCTTGTCTTGCAAAACGCTCTCAGACCAAGTTACTTGCAATCCAAGGCATTACTGTATTGATCATGGACCTTTTAATAATATTTTTGTAGTTATCAGACTAATTATTATACATCATTCAATTTCCCTCTATAGCAGGGCTCTCCAACCTTGGGTCCCCAGATGTTGCTGGTCTATAGCTCCCAGCATACCCAGCCAGCATGGCTAATGGCAAGGGATTCTGGGAGCTGTAGTCCAGAAACATCTGGGGACCCAAGGTTGGAGAGCCCTGCTTTATAGTAAAGTTTTTATCATTGTTGTTGGAATCCATTTATCAAATAGATGCATTTATTATTTACAACCTCTCTAACCCACTTGGGGGTATGGGGGAGGAACACTCGGCAAGAGGAATAGTAAAAAAAAAAGTTGCAGCACAGAGCATGTCCAGTTTGCAGATATATCTGTATATATTTATTTAATTTATTAAAATGTTTATACAATCACCTTCCAGCCCCCAAGGCTACATAAGAACAGAGCAAGCAGACATAGCAAATAGAATATAGGCAGATAATGAGGTTTCAAGGCAGAACTCCAGTCTTTTCAGACCAAATGAGGGCAATACATTGCTTATTTCGCATAAGCACTCAGTCTAAGGGGAAAATAGGCTTGCAAGACATGCAACAGTTTTATTCCAGACCAAAACAAAAAGGGCATTTAGTAAGCAACAGCAAAGCATTGCCCTCAAGGGCCATGTAGAAATACAGGCTTCTATTATCAGAAAGCCTGGATAAAGCTTCTGGCTTCCATTAGGGATAGGGAAGTCTTGATCCTGACCACAATTTTCAAACTTTTTGATTTATATGTTGTAGTAACTTCCTAGATAAAGAAGCCTCTGTCCAAACTAGATACCAACTTCTCACCACAATGCCTCTTAAGAGGCAGATCAGCCTTTACAACATAGCAGCAATTTGCCAAGAAAAGTGGTTGTACTGTGTGCAGTACCCCTCACGTAAAAGAGGACTAAACTAAATTATCACTTATATCAAGCCAATTCCTTCAATACCTATTCATTTCAGAACTTCGTATATAACTGAGGACTATATTTGTGAGAGAGGCAAAGAAAAAGCCCTTCGATAAAATCAGAGGATGTTGCTTTTATTTTTCAAAATTGAAGAGGAAAGAATTCAACAACTATATGTCAAAGAATTCACAGTGACCCAAGAGTCATCAATGATCATGCAAATGGCAGTACATCTAATACAGCCATGCCTTGGATTGAGAGCATAATTCGTTCTGGAAACATGCTTGTAATCCAAAACACTCTTATATCAAAACGAAATCCCCCCCCAAAATATTTGTACAGAGATTTTTAATTTAAGCCGTACTACGGTACTTGTATTGCAGGACGTCGCTTGTATATCAAGTAAAATAAATAAATAAATAAATATTTAAAAATTTGCTTGTCTTGCAAAACACTCTCAAACCAAGTTACTTGCAATCCAAGGTATTACTGTATATGCTTAGAGTTTCTAGACAATCCCCAACTCAATCAGTTTTGGTTATGCCATGAAACAACCATTTTCAAGCAATACAGAATCCTTTTCAGATGGGGTGACCATTATAGTATAGTACACAGTACTCTAAATGCAGAAGCACCATAGCTTTATATAATGGCATTAGGATACTTGCTTATTTAATTTTCAACCCCTTTTCTAATTCTTCCCATTACTGAATTATCCTTTGTCACTGCCATAGCACACCAAGCTAGCCTCTTCAATGAGCTTCACACTATAATCCCAAAGTATCTCTCCTAGATAGATACAACGAGTTTAGCCCACCTTATCATAGGGATGGGGAACATCCAGCATGCGGGCTAAATTTAGCCTGCTAGGTTGGCTCATCTGCCCCACAGGGACTCATGTGAAGCCCCTCTCAGAAGCCCTATTTGCTCAGAGGAGGGGTGGAAGACCAACTGAACCACAGCTCAGTCACTTCACTGTTCCACTGCCTTCCCTGCAGTTGTCCAAAACAATGTTTGTATGCCACCCTGAAATTCATTAATGAAGGGTGGTATATAACCACCCTAAACTAGCTTTTTTTACCCGGCGTTGCACAGGTCGTCATTTTCCTTCAGGCACTATTTGTTCGGAATTCCTTAAGGCAGCTGTCCACTGTTTTGAATCCCTCCATAGGAAAGGTCCCCCGGGACTACATAATGGAATCCCAGCTCCCCCAGGACTGCACAATGAAATCCCAGCTCCACCGGGCCTACCAGCTTCCCCGGGACTGCACAATGAAATCCCTACTCTCCCGGGACTACACAATGAAATCTCTGTTCAACCCCCCCCCAGGACCACACAATGAAATCCCAGTCATCCCCCCCACTGGGACTACACAACGAAAGATTGTAAGCCTGCGGGCAGGGACTGTCTTGTTAATTGTTGTAAACCACCCAGAGAGCTTCAGCTATTGGGCGGTATAAAAATAAAATAAATAAATAAATAATGAAATCCCTACTCCCCCCCCCCCCGGGACTGCAGAACAGTGAAATCCCAGCTCCCCCCAGGGACTACACAATGAAATCCCTGCTTTCCCCCCCCCCCGGGACTTTACAATGAAATCCCTGCTCCCTCCCCCCAGGACCACACAATGAAATCCCAGTTGTCGTCCCCCGGGACTACACAACAATTAAATCCCTGCTCCCCCGGGACCACACAACAATGAATTCCCTGCTCCCCCCCACCGGGACTACACAATGAAATCCCTGCTTCCCCCCACCAGGACTACCCAACAATGAAATCCCTGTTCCCCCTCCCCCTCGGGACTACACAACAATGAAATACCTGCTTGCCCCCTCCCCCTTGGAGCTACCCAACAATGAAATTCCAGCTCCCCCCCCCCGTGTAGGCCCCAGCTGCAGTTCATATGAACATTCTGTTTGGACGTAGGAGAGATTTGCATATCTGCTCCTGATTGGGCCCCTTTGGCAGCAGTTCATACCAACATTCTATATGTCGGTGGAGTGATTTGCATAACCGCTCCTGAATGGCCCCTGCAAACATTCCAAGCCAACATCCCATTGGCTTTCATCTATTTTGGGCCGTTCAGGCGCAGCGAGGGCTTTTTCGGAGATTTAAACCTGCCAGTCTTTGTGCTTGGGTGATGGAGAGTATGCGTGCCAAGTTTGGGGCGGATCCGTCCAACCGTGTAGGAGCCTATGCGACGCATGCAAACACGGACACACAGCCACAGCGACAGACAAACTTTCACATTTATATAGTAGATATTTATACCCCGCCATTTTTCCTGCAAGGAACCCAAGGCGGCTTACTTAATCCTCCTCCTCTTCATGTTATTGTCACAACAACCCTTCATGTTATTGTCACAAGAGGTAGGTTACGCTGAGAGTCAGTGACTGGCCCAAAGTCACCCAGTGAGTTTCATGGTCGAGCGGGGACTAGAACCCGGATCTCTCGAGTCCCAGTCCAACACTCTCACCACTACGCCACACTGGCTTTCTTTTCTCTGTGGATTCTCTTCCGGTGTGTACAAAGCCCAGATTTCTAGGAAAAATATTTCCCACAATCTGTGCATTTATACGGTCTCTCTCCTGTGTGAATTCCCAGGTGTGTTGCTAGGGTTGGCTTTTGTGCAAAACATTTGCCGCACTCCAGGCATTTATGTGGTTTCTCCCCTGCGTGGAAAGTTAATAAATCACCAGGCCTAAATGGTATCCACCCTAGAGTTCTTAAAGAACAGATCTTCTAACAAAAATATATAACATGTCCATAAGATCAGCCTCTGTACCAGAAGTCTGGAGAATGACCAATGTAACACCAATTTTTAAAAAGGGATTCAGGGGAGATCTGATAAATTACAGGCCAGTTAGCTTAACATCTGTTCCAGGTAAACTGGTTGAAAGCATTATTAAATATAAAATTAGCAGGCATATAGAAGGACAAGCCTTGCTGAGAAAGAATCAACATGGCTTCTAAAAAAGGTCTCACTAACCTTTTAGAGTTCTTTGAGAGTGTCAATAAATATGTGGACATAGGTGATCCATTGTTTACTTGGGTTTCCAAAAGGCCTTTGATAAAATCCCTCACCAAAGATTCCTGAACAACCTTAGCAGTCATGGAATTAAGAGAAGAGGCCCTCTTATGGATCAGTAACTGGTTAAAGAACAAAAAGCAGAGAGCAGGAATACATGGTAAATTCTGCCAATGGAGGGATGTAAACAGTGGGGGTCCCACAAGGATCTGTATTGGGACCAATTTTCAAATTGTTCATAAATGATCTGAAATTAGGAGTAAGCAGTGAGATGGCCAAGTTTGCTGATGACACCAAATTATTTAGGGTGGTAAAACCAAAAAAGGACTGCAAAAGGCTCCAGAGGGATCTCTCTAAACTGGAAGAATGGGCATCAAAGAATCCCAACTTCACGTATATGCTGAGCAGCAGTGACTAACCAAGAAAGAGATCTTGGGAGTTGTGGTGGACAGCAAGATGACGATGTCAAGCCAATGTGTGTCTGCTGTGAACAAGGCTAAGTATAATTAGAAACGGAACTGTTAAATATAATTAGAAAAGGAATTGAGAATAAAACTAGCAATATCATACTGCCCTTCTAAAAAATCTATGGTACGACAACACTTGGAATACTCTGTACAGTTCTGGTCACTGCAGAGGTCAAGGGGCTGGAGCAACTCCAGGAGGAAAAGTTACAATATCTGCGACTGTTTAGCTTAGAAAAGAGGTACCTAAGTAAAGGGAGACATAATAGAGGTGTACAAAATTATGCATGGTGTGAAGTGGATAGGGAAACATTTTTCTCCCTCTCTCATAATACTAGAGCCTAGGGTCATCCCATGAAGCTGATTGGTGAGAGATTCAGGACAGATAAAAGGAAGTACTTCTTCACATAGCAGATATGGAATTCACTACCACAAGACGTAGTGATGGCCACCAATTTGGATGGCTTTAAAAGGGGATTGGACAAATTCCTGGAGGAGAAGGCTATCAATGGCTACTAGTCCTGATGGCTATATGCTACCTCCAGTATCAGAGGCACTATGCTTATATACACTAGTTGTTGGGGAACATGGGTGAGAGGGTGCTGTTGCACTAATGCCCTGCTTGTGGGTTTGCCATGAGCAGCTGGTTGGCCATTGTGTAAACAGAATGCTGGACTAGATGACCTTGGTCTGATCCAGCACGGCTCTTCTTATATTCTTATGCACTTGGGAGTTAGAAACAACACAGCTGAAAGAAAGTACCCCATGGTAATATTTTGTCTGATACAGCACAAGTATTTGATCTCAAATGTTTGAGGGGGGAAATTAAAGTGCACTTAATGTGATTCAAATATTAAAATATATAGAATTTTTTATTGGAATATTTGTAACAATTTTAAAGACAATAGCATGTACTTGCTTACATTGTTTAAATTTAAGGGGGGGGCACAAAGATACTGAGAACTGTTAGCACACTAATTAATTTTAGCAGCCCAAGAACTGTGCAAGACATGCTGAAAACCAGGGCTGTGGAGTCGGTAGATAAATGTTCCGACTCCGACTCCGACTCCTCAGTTTTTTGTACTTCCGACTTCGACTCCTCTGTATTAATATGCTAATTAATTAATTAATATGCGAGGTAAAGCATGCTTCTTCACGGTCACTTAACGTGTTCGTTTTGCGGTTACGTGAGGCACTGCATGCATTGGTCTTTATTCTTACAGTAGAGAAGTCATTAATTATAACTTTTTGTGAATTGGGTCATTTAAACTTGCTTTTTTTAAAATTCCAATCTAAATTCAGTCGGAGTCGGTGCATTGTTTGCCGACTCCGACTCCGACTCCAGGTACCCAAAATTTCCTCCGACTCCGACTCCTCGACTCCGACTCCACAGCCTTGCTGAAAACCACTCATCTATTTCAACAGAGTTCCACTCTCTTCCACTAAGGTTGTTGGGGCACCTTTAGTTTTGCTGTCACTACTTATTCGTTCCATTTTGCACTGAGAAATATATGTATTTCAATATATGAAAGTATCCTTTCACATACTTGCTAGAGATAATCACCTAAGAACATTAATTACAACTTTGAAAATGCCAAGCTTGCATAATACTGTATTTGCAACTGGCATACATTCATTTTTACTAATGAACTGATGAAGCAGAAAATTTTCCATGGAAAAATAAAGCACTTAAAAAATTTCCGGAACATTTCCAACCCCACATCACTCACCTCATCCCACCCAGTCTCAGTGATACCTATCGGATCATAATCACCTTCCCTTATTAGGATTTCAAGTTCATCCTGTCAATTTCCCATACTCCATACATTAGTGGCCAGACAATAAAGGCCATGGATGTTGTATCTTCACAGTTCCACAGGTGTATTTTACCTTCACTGTCTCTGCCAGCAGAGCTACTGGCTTGCACTTGCTACAGGTGTAGTTCGTGCTGTTCTCAGGCAGGAAGACAAACATGGCACATAACCTTCAAGTTGTTACCACAACAGCTCCTTCATTGTTCATATTGCCAGATTCACTAAATGAATCTGCTGTCTCCTGGACTCCAAACTTCCCCTGAAACTCCCATGCAAAACTCCGTTTGCTTGCTCCCAGGAAACAGAGAGCCTTTCTACAAGGTTGATCTGCTTTTTTCTACCTGCCTGAGTCAGGTGACCCAGCAGCCAAAGCTTCACCCGTAACCCTAAGGCAACAGCAGAAAATACAAAATAAAGGTGTATTTTTTAAAAAAGCAGTAAGATAAAAACACTCATAATAGTAGAGTGATTCAGGTGACTCAGCAGCCTAAGGAAAGTGGGGGAAAGCTACAGGTGAGGACCAATGCAGATTATTTATTTAGCCCATGTTGTCAAATTGCAGCTTAATAATAAGCGACCAAAGATATTTCATCCATTCCCATCCAAGCTGAAGTCATTCCTAGGGGATATGCAGCCTGTGTTCATAATCAGACTTCCCCACACCACTTTCATTATAGAAGGGAGAGAAGAGTCTCTTTCCTGACTACTCCCATTGCACTGAACGTAGCAGAATTTGCTGTTGCGTGTGTTCTGCGCTTTAGTTGATAGCAAGTGTGAAGGGCTTTTGAGTGCATGCTCCACTGAAATCAGGAAGAGGATGTGGTGTGGGCATGGTCAATTTGGGATAGGACTTAAAGACACAGTTTCTTGTGCCTTGATGGAGCTGGTCCAGGCCAGTTCATTCTTAGTTACATAGCTACATTTTATTGATGAAGACCACAAACAAACAAACAAACAAAAAGATCAAGAAAAAGTATAATTCCTTAGTTCAATACATTCTGACCACATCTAATTTTCATTTAAAGAATCACAAAGCAAACAGCAGCTGTTCCTGTCTTCATCCTTTCATGTGCCAATGTGTTTAACAAATATGCAAAAAAAACAGTTAGTAGCTGAATGTAACTGAAACAACCAGCTTTGCAGAATTCAGGATAAGCAACTAATGTATCACTTTGCTGGACTAGGTCCAAAAATGTAACATATGAAATGGTATTCAAGATACAGGCAGTCCCCAAGTTAAGAACATCCAACTTACAGACAACCCATAATTAAGAAGGGATTTCTGGGTTCCCTGGCACTATGTCGTTTACGCAGAGTACATAGCGTAGTATACTACGCAATTTGCGTAATTTACACAATTTGCGTAATTTACGCAATTTGCATAAATGCCATAACGTATAGAACACTATGCTGTTCCGACTTACATACAAATTCGATTTAAAGACGTTCTTAAGAACAGAACTCGTTCGTAACTTGGGGGCTGCCTGTACTAATGGTCTTTAACAGGGGGGAGCATTCACACACACCCTTCATCCAGGTTCCTAACTTCATATAAATAATTGTTGAATAGAGCAGCACAGAAAAATAGCACATATGTTTCTATAAGAATTCTTTTTAAAATAATTCATCCTAACTATACACAGGCACTCAAGTTCTAGCCAACCAAAAATATGCTGTGTTGATTTCTAAAATTGGGTGTGAGAATTCATTTACCCAGCAACAAAGCAGCTCTAGAATGTCTAACCTGACAAGCAAACTCCAGTGTTTCCTCTTCTCTCTTAACTTGCCCAATCCTGAAGGATAACAATTTTTTTAATTGAACATGCCATTGTTGCATCCATATGGTCACGCCTATTATTTTATACTACCTTCATAACCAATTTTCCTGGAATTTTTTTTTGCAAAGGGAGAGAACTACCTATGTCATGCAAATTTTGCAAACTTTTGTTCCTGAATACGGATTCAGACTCCTCTTTCCTTGGGGACGGACCGGGGCTGCCAATGAGAATCTCTGTTTACAAAGCTCCAGCTGTTGTGATACTGCATATGGATGAGACTATTAGGAAGGTGTTCTGTTCTATTCTCAGTGAAACTTATGGCAGCCATTTAATTTACCCCAAGTGAAAGTAGTAGCAAGAATCCCCCCACCCCCAGCAACCACACAAGTGGCAAACTTCATGGTGTACACAGTATTTTCCAGCTTTGAAGAGCTACTAACTTTCAACACTATAAGAAAGCTGAACTACATGCACAACCAGCTCAGTGGTGCTTTGTGTTTAGAGGCTACTAGCTTATTAACCCGGCATTGCCCGGGTTGTCATTTTCTTATAGGTACTACCGTATTTGTTCGAAATTTCTTAAGGTAGCTGGCCGCTTTTTTGAATGGCTCCATAGGAAAGGTGAAGCGAAAAATTCACAACACTTTTCAATCATTTATTGTTTTTAAAATGCTTTCTTAGAAAGCCGTCACAACATGATTTTGTTTTTCTGAAATCCCAGCTCCCCTGGGACTACACAATGAAATCCCAGCTCCCCTGGGACTACACAATGAAATCCCTGTTCCCCCAGGGCTACACAATAAAATCCCTGCTCCCCCGGAACTACACAATGAAATCCCTGCTCCCCCAGGATACCAGCTCCCCCAGGGACTACACAATGAAATCCCTGCTCCTCCAGGTCTGCACAACAATGAAATCCCAGCTCCCCTGGGACCACACAATGAAATCCCAGCTCCCCCAGGACTACACAATGAAATCCCTGCTCCCCCCCCCGGGACTACACAAAAATGAAATCCCTGCTCCCCCGGGACGACACAATGAAATCCCCGCTCCCCCGGGATGACACAATGAAATCCCCGCCCCCCCCGGGATGACACAATGAAATCCCTGCTCCCCCATGTAGGCCCCTGCAGCAATTCATATGAACATTCTGAATGACGTAGGACTGATTTGCATAACCACTCCTGATAGACCCCTGCAGCAATCATATGAACATTCTGAATGACGTAGGAGTGATTTGCATAACCACTCCTGATAGGCCCCTGCAGCAATTCATACAAACATTCTAAATGATGTAGGAGTGATTTGCATAACCACCCCTAGGTCATTTTGCCCATTAGCTATCTGAGAGTGAGCCATACAGGCGCAGTGATTTTTTTCCGGAGATTTAAACCCACCAGTATTCTTCCTTGGGTGATGAAGAGTATGTGTGCCAAGTTTGGTGGGGATCCATCAAACCGTGTAGGAGCAAAACGTGTAGGAGCCTATGCGGAACACACCAACAAACGGACACACACAAAAACTTTCACATTTATATAGTAGATGATGTGACGTGACAACCTCACACTGATTCCCTCCCACCCACACATACTCTCTGTCTGACACACTTCCTCCCCCCACACACCCCCACACCTCCTTTTCACACCCACATATCTTCCCCCATCTCTGCATGCGGGTGACCAGCCAGATGGGCGATTCACATATGTAATTAATTAATTAATGCAGGGATGGGGAGATTTAATAAACCTTCCCTTCCCCGCACACTGAGATACCATCACACCTCGCAGCCACTGCCCAGTTGATCAGCACTGGGAACAGCTGAGGGGGAGTGGTGAGGAAGGAGGTGCATGATTTAAATGGGAAGACAGCATGTATGGCCCGCCTTCAGCTCATGCAAAGCCCCCATTAGGAACAATTCAGTGAATGGGTTTGCAAGACCATGCCAACCCATTGTGGGTAACAAGCCACAGTGGGTTGTCATGTCGTGCGAACCTGGACCGTTTCCCACAGGGTGGCTTGTTTGAGCACAACAAGCCAACCAGACAACCCGCAGCTTGTTCTAGGGGTTGTTTCACCCATAATGGGTTGGCGGGCGTATCATCCAAATGCAGGCGACTGTCCCCATTGTGGGTGAAAGGAAGGGGCAAGCAAGCCACATGGGAAAAGTGGCAAATCCCCCTTGCCACTCTTGCCAAGCTTGCCCAGGCACCCACCAGTGACAGCCACCCCACAAGTGCCCAAGCGGAACTTGGGGGCAGCTTTCACTGGCTTGCTGCCCTCTCCACTATCACTTATCATTTTCAGTTTGCTGTGGCTTTTTTCCCCTTTCCCCTTTGTTTTCCCCCCAGAGATCACGATCTCCAGATTGACAGCCAGTTTTCACAGTCCCCATTTTGACAGCCACTAACAGCCGAAGCAGCACCTTGGAGGGGTTAACCATGGTTGCAAATCTATTTGGCTCACACTTTTCCATGTTCCTGAGCTAGCTGTCAAAACTCTGGTTTCTTTTAAAAGGGGGTGGCTCACACTTTTCCATGTTCCCGAGCACCTAGTCTTGGGAACAAGTGGAAAAGTGAGAGCATCCTTAGGACAGTTGAGTCCAGAAAAAAAGAGGATCTTCCCATGAAGGGGGTGTACACCTCCCTGGACACTGCCTAGGCGAGGCTGCCCATTTTCGGAAGCAGGTGCACACCTGCAAAATGACCCCAAAAAATAGTAATAATGTGCGCAAATATTGGCGCACATTAGGCTATCCAAAAAATAATTTTTAAAAAGGTTTTCAACCATGGAAAGCCACTCCAAGGTGCTGCTTGGGCACTTTAAAGGGGCTGTCAGTTGCTGTCAAAAAGGGGAGTGCAAAAGCTGGCTGTAAAGCCAGAGATCGCAATCCCCAGGGGGGAAAGGGTAAAGGGGGGTAAGCCACGGTGAGCAGAAAATGGCTCACAATCACTGTGAGGAGGGGGAGACAAGTCCTGCTGCGGTGTCTCCTGGGATACCCACAGGAGGGCCAAGGGGGAAGGAGGGGGCAAACAACCCATGGTGAGCACAATAATCTGTCAGGCACACCATGGGTTGTTCACAGAACAGCCCACCCACCGTGGCTTATTGCCAGGGTGGGTTGGCATGACGTGCGAATGCGCCCATTGTTATCTCTTAAAACTTTAGGACACAATTTCTAATTCTTGAGGGAAATATACAGGAAAGGGGAGATACATCAGGCATAGGCATTTCCCCTCAAAACCTGTAAAAAGCATATTTCGATAGCAATGATTTTCAGGTTGCCAGCAGTAGCAAACACTACATCAGCTAGTTTGCCCTCCCACACATGCAATACCATTGGCACTCCATCACTACTCAGAAGTTGAAGGCACAGCTTGTAAACAGGAACCGTGTCTTTTCAAACTGACTGCCAGCTTTAACCTTGAGGCAGAGAAGCTCCCTTGAATAAGATCCCACAGGCTTTTAGCAATAAGTTTTACACTAAAACCTTGAAAATGTAACAGAAAAATTAAGCTCTGCCGGACAACAGCCTGAATGCAGTAGACAAATCTAAGTCATGCCCAACAGCATTCCAGAATAATGTGTCAAAGGGAAAAGCAGAAAGACTTGTCTGTTTGTGGGAAACAATTGGGTCAGTTTATTTGCCATTCATTTAGACCCCTATACATCGAGTCAAACTCAATTACTCAATGCCAGACTTCCTATTCAACCATCCACTCCTTCCATACATGAGAGAACAGAAACATACACATTAAGTATCTGCTGTGTGTCCTTACATTACATTTCTAATGATCTGACAAAAGAAATATGATAGGGTTTCCTCCTCTACAGAAAGTAAACCATGATTCATTCTGACATCTTTTGTAGCCTAGATGCACAGTGTTAATAACATTTCATCTTTCCCTCTGGCAGTTCTGAAAGAGAATTTCCCTAAAGCAAGTTGTTTATGAAGTACATGAGTAAAGGATGGATCAGGGTAAGCATCAGCCAACTAGGACTTCTATAGCACAGTTATTAACATTGCCACTAGGATCAAAATCAGGACCATTAGAATAAAATTCATTTACGGTACTTAATATATACCTAGCACCAATTGTTCATAATACAGTATAGAGACCTTTGAGCAACACAGGCTGGACCTCCATGAACATTTTAAAGAACTGGATTTTCTAAGTGAGGACACAGAGCTTATCCTAGGTTCATGCTGACTGGTGGACCCACACGTGAAAATTTTGGGAGCAAGCAGATCTTGCACCAAGTTCATAGCTAGAAAAAGCCTGTATAAACTGGTGCCTCCATATGGGGCTGTACCACAATCACTACAATCCATGTAATCACAGTACCTTGAAATGTGGCTACCACAATCCTGCAAATCACAGCTGCCACACCATACGTAAATCCCACATATGTCAACAACGATCAAGCTTCATGAAAAATGTAAATGCCTGCATCCATCTGTGCAGGCATCAATCACATGTGAAATCAACTTGTTTAACACAGATCATCACAAAACTAGTGTTGGTTAACTCTGGCACATGACTCCGCCAAGCTCTGCCATACATATCTCTTAACAGTATTCCAGATGTTAAACTCGGTTTTCAAGCTCCCTATTGCAAGTTCATTCAAACAGTGGCCCAGAGGGACAACTGCAAACAGTTTGTTTACACAAGCACACACGAACTTATTAAGTGAGAGCCTAAAGCCTAAAATATTTTGGAAGAAATATTAGTTTGATCATGAAAGCTTTAAGAAACATAAACATAAAAGGCAGTTTTGAACTTACTTGATCATAGAGATCTTCCAATGCTGGACACACTAGGATGGCAGACAGTGGCCAATACAGTTGCAAAACTGCCTCTAGACAGGATGCTCAAGACAAGATGCTTGATTACAGGGCTCTTATGTTGTTACAGACTTAAAGGCCAAACTAGATGCAACACGGGAGATCTATGAACAGGATCTCCAGCAGTTTAAACAATCAACAGCAGCTCCCAGAGATGGAGGAGGGGGGTAATGTAATTCAGTCCCACTCCTTGCATAAAAGGTTCTAGGCAAAGAGGTAGAAGAATGGCTCTCACTGCTCTGTCCCACAGCATTTTATTCAAGTGCTTGCTGCCAACACTGCAATGCAAGTGAAGGGCAGATTTGGGTCTAAGTCTGGACTTGCTCCTCCATTGCATTTTAGTGATAGCGGCACGGCAGCAACAGCATGATTTGATTAAGGACAGTTATGTGTGGTTGCGTGGGAGGGCTGCTCCCAACCTGCCCTCATCAAAGCCTATTCACTTGTGCAGATACATGCCTCCCAACAGGCAACAAAAAAGTGGCAATTGGTTGGAAACATGTGTATTTTAGAATCCTACATACATTTACTTCAGATTAAAATCCACTAAGCTTGTAAGAATAAAGGCACAGGTATTTGCAAGTATGCCAAATACCACTAACTGTATTTAAGTAAATATTGCATTTAAAATGATGGCGATTAGTATAGCACCATCATTTTTTAAGGTTCTAATCTTTTGTAAGCCGCCCAGAGAGCTTTGGCTATTGAGTGGTTTAGAAATGTAATAAATACATTTCAACACAGGGGGGAAAGAGAAAAGGTTGCAAAACTGAGGCGGGGTAAACAGGAAGAAATGTGCTTTGGATTATAGTCTGAATTATAGTACAGTATGGGAACTAGAGGGTTCTGACAAAGGCATAAAGAAAAAGGTGGATTTTGAGAAAGGATTTGAATGAAGTAAGCATTGTGGCATCACACAGATGTTCTGGGAGGCAATTCCAAGCATATGGGACAGCAAAGGAGAAAGTCTTGAGGGCGCAGGAAACCATTGGTCAGTACAGGGTGGTGGATGTATCAGAATATGAGAGAAGAAATAAGTGGGGACAAGGACATGAGAGGGCTTTGAAGGTAAGGACAAGGAGCTTGTGCTGGATCCAGAAGCAGACAAGAAGCCAGTGTAGGGATTTAGGAGGGACAGAATCACTTGATCAGATGATGAGTGAGATGAAAAAGACCCATTTTCTGTGGAAAAGCTGCATATGTAAAAATCTAATCTAATTTCATAATGCAATACACATTTTTTTAAAAATCAAAATATCCCTAATGGCTGCCTCATCTCCCATGACAAACATCAATGCATCTATGATCACTATGCAACACAGAAGAGGCCTTGCATAGCTCTTGGAAGGTATTTCAGCTCTGTTGGATCCCTCTGGGGAGGGATTTCCACAGCTGAGGAACAGCCATTAAGAAAGCTTCTTCATTCACACTTGCAACATAGAAAGCACTATGGAAAAAGGCCATACCTGACTAACCAGACACTGAAAGGGGGCCTATGGAAGGGGGGGGAGAACTCTGACATAACCAGGGCTCACATCATGTCTCTTTCACACTAGAATAGGATTTGCTGCTATCATGAGCTTTTAAAAAAAGCTAATATACTTTTTATTTAAAAAATCTGATGATGTACATTTAATACTTCCAAATTCTGTTTTCCAGACTGGTGATTCATGATCCATTGTCCTGATCCTCCCAGACTTTGACCTACTAATATGTGAAGTACACCAACAGACAGCTGGATTGGTGGAATTAGTAGACTGGCAAAGCTTAATTAAAAGGTGCCTAAGCTATTCCACCCAGACACATAAAATAAAAATGGTAGTCTTAGCAAAATGAATGCAGCATATGAGCTCCAGGAGGGGGTGGGGGCATGCAAATGGGGAGGAAGATTTAACATTTTTATGTACAGATATTTACCTGAACATATTATCTGTACATAAAAATGTTAAATGGGGCATTTGACATATACAACATGCACAAAATGCCACCGCCACCTACAGTACATCACTACAACACACACACCATTTATAAAAGAAATGAAAGACATTTTCCTATGTTACTCTGGCTTTTACACACACACAAAAATGCCAAGAAAGCAATGTCACATTGATTCCACATGCACACGCACCCTGAAAACTTGTTCAAAACTCACTACACAATAACGTCTAATGGAGCGAGTCTGTGATGTTTAAAGAGAAATGAGCCTCATGTCCAGTCATCACTATTTCCTGCATCATTTGCAGCTCCTGCACAAATTACTTTACGAAAACCACATATCTATTGTGTTCATTGCACCATACAAATGAGCAGCTACCCTAAAGAAATAAATATTTAAATATGATTCTTGTCGCTATCATTATTCCATGAAATGCAACATGGAAATCTGCCATGCATCCCTTAGAATGGTGTAACAAAAATGCACAGTAATGTACATTAGGCAAAAGGTATTTAAAAGCCAATTCAGGTAGGGTTTGCAAGGACTTTCTCTAAAAAAAAAAAGGTACAAAATTAAGCTGCTGAACACAAGACAAAAGACCTTTGCCTCCTCCCCATACTCTTGCTCTGTTATACAGAAACACACACCCTCTCTTGCTGATCAGCATCTATAGAAAGAATGGCTGACAATAAGAGCTCATTGATAAAATATCAATATCATAAGCTATGTTGCCATCAATGAAACAAAAAACACTGTGCATTTAGCACTTACCTTTTATGAGCTAAATTCACTCCTCTTGGTGAGATATCGCTTATGCTTTTGATTGTTTCTTTAAAAAACAAACAAACACCTTTACGTGCTTCTCCTGCAAGCTAATCCAAGCCTTCCATTAACACACTCCATTGCAGATAATTGCAGTCAGCACACACTCCCCTGCTTTTCCCAGTTCCCAACACAGCAAGGATAATCACATTCCAGTGGGGAGTGAACAGATGGTGGATTCCATGGTAACCAACCCTCCTAAGGCTATTGGTAGAAGTGTGTGACTACTGCTTATTTGGTAACAATCACTCTTTGTGCTTCAGCTTTGCAAATCCCTAACGATGGGACTACAGCATTTAGCACAAACTGAGCAAAGCTAGCAGGTGATTTACCATGTCAAACAACACTGCAGCAACACACACACCCAAAGCAGGTTTAACCTTGATGTATGTACACCCCAGGCAGGCTTCATGTTCCCAAATAACAATCATTTTATTTATTTTAAATCTCTTGCCTACCCTACTGCAAAGGCTTGAGGCGGTTGACAACAAAGTGCAAGCATATACAACAGTCCAATTAAAATCAGATCGGAATTAAAATAAAGCGAGTGCAAACCAAAGCCTATCTAAAAGTGAGCTTCCAACTGTTTATACGTACTTACAATCTTACTCTAGGATTTATTATTTAGGTTAGATATTTCCAGATGGTCCGAACTTTGCTTTCCTATTAATTAATTTTATTGTAAAGCATGCAATTTATACTGTCATAAACAGATAAAAAACATTATGATAAATCACCACAGAAAAAGCAAGAACAAAAATCAGGTTTCTAATATACTAGCGTCCTGGGAAAACAAAGGCAGGAAGAAGTGCAAACCCCACCCCCACTCTCATCTCAAATTTCATAGATTTCATAGATCATAGAGTTAGAAGGAGCCTACAAGGCTATCGAGTCCAACCCCCTGCTCAATGCAGGAAACTAGAGGAGGGGTCTCCTATCCAAGTAATAACCAGGCTTGACCCTGCTTAGCTTTTCACACTCAGACAAGCTAGTTACTGTGCAAAGCAGCTAGTTTCCAGGTCCATTTATTAGAAAAAAGTATTTTATGTTACTTGGTGGCCTTCATTCCTTATAGCATTTTCTGTGTGCATACTGTATTTTGAAATGGCCTTACTGAAGAATGCTGCAATCTTCTAATCTAAGGATTTATTCAACAAGAATATTACAATTCCTTGCTTTTGGTTTTAGAGCTTCTGCTAAATATATCTGCCACAGTATCTGTCAAGAAGACTACAGCTGAGTAGCCAAAAGCTGCCTCTGTTGCATATATTTATACTTGGAGCAAGGGGAATGAAAAGCCTCTGCGGATCAGGGCTGTGCCTGAAGCAACTCATCTCACCTAACCATCTCTCATAAAGAAATCTTATAGTAATACAGCATAATACCTCACTGAAGCATGCTCAGCAAAATTGCCACTTTATCTTCAGGGATGGCAGATGGGAAAACTTTTATTTTTTACCACCCTCCTTAAGAAAAAGAAAAAGGAAGCTTTTAGATGGCAATACATTCAGAGATGCTATTTTTGTTTAACTATGTAACTGTGGAGAAACGAGCCTTTGGGGGTACACACACACACCTCATGTGTGAACCGGCTGGAGTGGGGTGTGCATAGTTAGCGTGTGGAGAAAGGGGCCCTTGGGGGTTCCTGCATGCATGCACGCACACGCTCACGCACACGCACACGCACACACACGCCTCCTCATGTGTAAGCCAAGTGGGGCCAGTGGAGGGGGCTGGGAGGAAACGAAAGCCTCAGCGCCTAGATGCCTAGAGAAGCTGGCCTAGGGCAGTGATGGTGAACCTATGGCACGGGTGCCACAGCTGGCACGCAGGGACCTCTCTGTGGGCACTAGAGCCACTGGTCACCAGATCGCGAAAAGACCGTCCCCTTCTGCAAAACACTAATGATCTTGTTCTTTTTCACAGTGTGGAACAGAATGATTTTATTCTAGAATTCCTGTTACAGAATTCTTTTCTACATTGTTATCACATTTAAAAGATTTTGAAGAATGATGCACACAGCATGGCTTGGATGTAAAGCCCTAACAGTTGACCCGAGTGCTGCATGTGTTGCTCTCAAACTAACGGAGTATGAGCCAAGGTTTGACAAATTATCAGCATGCATGCAATAGCAAAAATCACATTAATTGTGCAAAAGCATGCCCAATGCAAACTTTTACCTAATGCAGTGTTTGCAGTCCAAGACATAAAGTGTTTAAAATGTGTTAAGCACGTTTAGTTTTCTTGTTTATCTTGCTCATCCTAGTACAGGTTGACTTTTACTTTTACTAATCCGACACCTGTAGAAGCAGGGAAAGGACCCGGGGTAAAGCTTGCCCCATACAATTTCAGTCTGGCATATAATCATATTACAAGTTGAGAATCCCTTATCCAAAAATACATGTGCCTAATTATTTAAAAAGTTTGTATGAATTCCCTTCAGGCTATGTGTACAATGTAGTACTATAATAATTTTTTGAGTTGATTTTTTCCCCAACAAAAAACTTTATCAAAGCTCTGTTATTGTGTTTTTCTTTAAAGACAAAAGATGTTAATTAGTTCGGACAACTGTATGAGTTGTTTTTCTAAAACTAAAACCTCGGTATTCAGGTTTAATTGCAATGTTGGCACTTTGAAATAAATAAATTGGTTTTGTGTTGCAGTTTGGGCACTCGGGCTCAAAAAGGTTCGCCATCACTGGCCTAGGGCTTTCATTATGTAAATAGTTCAAGCCATGAGTCATGAGTTCCCTTCCCCCTGCCTGGCCAGGTGAGGTGCATGGTGATTGGCTAAGAGGCAGCAGAGGAGGGGAGGGGGGAAAAGGTATATTTCCCAAAGCGTGGGTTTTGGTCTTTGTCTTTGGATCGCGTGGCTACCGGCTACCCTGGCTATTGGGTGATGGCGGCAAGCCAAAGAGAGGCCCCAAGCCTTTGGGGGGGGGGCCATCAGGATCCGACCCCAGTTAGCTCCTGGTAAAATGAGATGGATGAGAGCTCTAGTGAAGGCAAGCCTTGTGGGAGTTTTACCCATCTCAGACCTTCGGGTAGGTGTGGCAATCTCCCTCGGGCAGCGAGGCTATGCTGGATTTAACCCTTGAAGAGAACACCCTCAGGTAACAGGTGTGTGCCTGAGAGATCTTAAGGAATCAGGTTTTCTATTGTTTTGCAGCTTTACTGTGTACTAAAGTGTCTCTCTCTTTATTTTGTGTGCTTCTCTCATTTCCCTAATCTTGTTGTAAAATGCTACCAGAATAAACCTTGTCTTAGTTTTACCCCACATGGGTTTTGTAATACTCTGTGAGTTCAGTATCTAAATCCAGGTTACAGAACTGAAGGCGAGTCCCTGAACAGAGATTCAAGTAGGGTTGCAGACAGCTGAGGCTGGCAATCTGGTACCTTGAGATCTCTGGGGGTCTTGGTTCCTTTGGAGTAGGAAAGGGTGGGGGTGGGGGTGTGGCGGGCCAGCCAGCCCCCCCTTCCTCCACAATAACAAAAGAGCAGACTGACAGCTTACACACATTTTAGGAGTGGGCATAAATATAGCCTCTGCTTCTTCTGTTTCATGAACACAATTATAGCAGTGATCAGCAACTATATACCAGGGGTCAGTCTAGAACAGGCCTATATAACCTAAGGGCTATTTGCAGCCATCTGAGAAACATTCCAATTGCCCATTATTCCCCATTACCCTTTCCCACTGTGGAGAAAGCCCAACACAAGTCTGCACACACACACACACACACACACACACACACAGTTTTCCCCTAAGGGAGGGGGCGAGGGAGGAGGGATGAAGTCACAGGAGAAGCAGCCAGACAGGTCGTCATCCCCAACAAGGAAGAGTCTCGGTGGAGATCCACAAAAACCCAGGAAGGACCATCAAGGACCATCAAACTATCAGGGCAGTCTCAAAGAGCTGTAAACTACCAATACGTCACCTTCTCCCCGGGCAGGAATAAGCCCACCTGACACAAAGGGGCAGGCATAAGCCCCACCTGACCTGGAGGGTGGGGAGAGCGGGAACTCAGGGGTAGAGAACCCCTCTCCCTTCCGGTAGAGGGTTGTTGGGAACCAGGGTACATTGGGGCCAGCTTCGTCCTTCAAGCGGCAGCCCGAATAAGCCAGTCTCATCCCCGGATCGGCCGACCCGGAGCCAGGCTGAAACTGACTAGGCGTAGAGTATCTGATCTGAGGTAACTGACCAGATTCAATCCGCTAGTCTAGGAGCCTGTTCATTGAGTAACGCAGGGGTCAACTAAGGTTGTGTTGACATTGTAGTATTCCTGGAGAGCTGTTAGTTCCGCTCTGTGTTTTGTGTAAACAAATAAAAGCCTTATTTGGTCATTTAAAGGGCTGTGGTTTCCTCTTGTGCGCGAAAGCCTCTCAGGTGGTCGCCAGCGCTCGTACGGGCTGTAACTCAGTGCCGGTTAACCCGTTAAGCGCCGAACTCACGCAGAGGATTCTGCTAGTGATCCTTCACACCCACTTCCTTTTTGTGGAAAATCTAAGCCTCGCTTTTTATGTTATATTAGTAATGTGGTACCCTTTGCAGTGCAGCTGCTTTCCACACAGCCAGAAGCTCTGGGCCAGGTAGAAAGCACACACACTGCACACCAGCATTGCCTGTTTCCAGGAAGAGTAATGTTGTCATGGCTAAGAACTATAGGATGACCGCCCCCCTCCCACCCACCTGCCCTCCACATGAGCTGGACTTTGTCATGTTACCCTGCCAGTGTGAGAAGGATCCACACTGGAGCAGCTCCTTTAGCCTGTGCATTGCTCCTGTCCTCCCTGGACTAAGAGGCATGTGGAGTTTTTTCCAACATGTTGCAGCCAGCAAGTCATGCAGCACAACCCAACTGCATCTCCCTCACTGCATCTCCATTCATGAATTTCTGAAAGAGTAAACACCCAGTGTACTGTTGCCACTGAATTCCATAAGAAGTAGAGATGGTGGTGGTGGAGAATGGGAAAGAGCAAAAGAGACAATGAAAGAAGAAAGGGGGTGCAGAGAGAAGCATCCACTACAGGGGTAGAGAAAATAGGCAGGAAAGTGGTTACATGAGGTACAGAGACCCATGCATGTTAAGAAAGTGAAAAGAGAGTAGCTGAGAAATGGGGCAAAGAGAGATCTATGGGGAGAAGAAAGAGAGAAGGTGGCAAATAGGGGTGCAGAGAGGTACTGTGTGTAGGCGAGGAAAGGAGGCATGATATGATACAAAGATAGAGAGCTTGTGCTATAAGGTGCAAAGAAACACAGACCAGAGCAGCTTTGCCCAACTTGGTGCCCTCCCGATGTATTGGACTAAAACTCCCATCATCCCAAACTAGCATGGCCAATGGTGATGCGGGCTGGGGATAATGGGAGTCATAGTCCAACACATCTGGAGGGCACCAGTTTGGGGAAGGCTGCCTAAAGAGAAGGAAGGGGGGTTAACAGAAAAAGATGTGTAGTGGTGCAGAAAGGATTGGCCATGATGTAGGATGCAAAGCAAAAAAAAAAACACGCACTGTAGCACAAATGCCTGCCCATGATTAATATAGCAATGTGACACTCTTGAGTAAAATAAGAATGTAGAGGTGGCCTTCTAAGGAATTCTAAGTTGTGCACCCCTGATCTAGGACATAGTATGGGTCCCCGTACTCAGCTGCAACCTCCAACATACTTACAGCTGGTTGCATAGTACTATTATATTAAACTAGCTTTTTTTACCCGGCATTGCACAGGTTGTCATTTTCCAATAGGCACTATTTGTTTGAAATTCCTTAAGGTAGCTGTTCGCTGTTTGGAATCCCTTGGAATCCCAGCTCCCCCGGGAATCCCAGCTCCCCCAGGATTACACAATGAAATCCCAGCTCCCCCCGGGACTGCCAGCTTCCCCGGGACTACACAATGAAGAATTCCCTGTGTTCCCCCCCCCCCACCGGTACTACACAATGAAATCTCTGCTTCCCCCCCCCCCCCCTGGGACTATGCAACCATGCTTTCTCTGTCCCCCCCCCCGCGGACCACACAATGAAATCCCTGCTTCCCCCCACCCGGGACTACGCAATGAAATCCCTGCTTTCCCCCCACCCAGTACTACACAATGAAATCCCTGCTCCCCCCACCCCCCAGGACCACACAATGAATTCCCTGCTCCAGCCCCAGGACCACACACAACAATGAATTCCCTGCTGCCCCCCCAGGACCACACAATGAAATCCCTGTCGTCGTCCCCTCCCCAGACTACACAATGGCGTTGCACGGGTTGTCATTTTCCTATAGGCACTATTTTTTCGAAATTCCCCACCCCCTCGTGTAGGCCCGGGATGCAGAATCCCTGCTCCCCCTCCCCCCGGGACTACACAATGGCGTTGCCCGGGTCGTCATTTTCCTATAGACACTGTTTGTTCGAAATCCCCCCCCCCCCGTGTAGGCCCCGGCTGCAGTTCATATGAACATTCCGTTTGGACGTAAGAGAGATTTGCATATCTGCTTCTGATTGGGCCCCTGTGGCAGTGCATACCAACATTCTAAATGCCGTTGGAGCGATTTGCATAACCGCTCCTGAATGGCCCCTGCGTGCATTCCAAGTGATGCCATTGGCTCTCATCTATTTTGGGCCGTACAGGCGCGGTGAGGGTTTTTTGGAGATTTGAACCCACCAGTCTTTGTCCTTGGGTGATGGAGAGTATACGTGCCAAGTTTGGGGCGGATCCGTCCAACCATGTAGGAGCCAATGCGACACACGCAAACCCCTGCGTGGACACACGTACGTATGTACAAATGTACGGACAAACATTCACTTTTATATAGTAGATAAGAATTAGAAGAGAAGTACTATATAAACACCAAAGGCTCAAAGCACTTCATTTAGCACTTATCTCAGTAATCATTACAACAGCACTGTCATCATCATCAGGCGATCACTCGTGACCGAGTAAGATTGTCTTCCGGGATAAAAGGAGGAAATTCTAAAGAAGATTGTGTAGACTCTAGCGATGGGTCCGTAAGTAACTGTGGAGGCCAATTCTAGATCCACACAGCTTCCCACAGTGAGGACACAGGTTACCAGATGGAAGATGGTCCTGTGAAGGATTCATTTGACGTGCTTTTCGCTTAGCACGTTTCTCCCTTTCACCTTGCACTCGGGCTTCTTCAAAGTCCATGGAACCTTTGTGAAAGGCCAACCTCCATTTAGATCGTTCATGGACCAGAGCTTCCCAGTTTTCGATGCTTATATTGCATTTTTTTAGATTAGCCTTAAGAACATCTTTAGACCTCTTATATTGACCACTGATATTCCGCTTTCCATCCTTGAGTTGGGAATAAAGTAACTGCTTTGGGAGACGGCAGTCAGGCATTCGAACAACATGACCGGTCCACTGAGGTTGGCGTTGAAGGATCATTTTTTCAATGCTAGTAGTCTTTGCTTCTTCCAGTACACTGACATTTGTTCGCCTATCTTCCCAAGTAATTCGCAGGATTTTCCGGAGGCAACGTTGATGAAATCTTTCAAGGAGGTGGAAGTGACGTTTATAGATAGTCCATGTTTCGCAGGCATACAATAAAGTTGGCAATACAATGGCTTCATAAACCAGTGTTTTGGTCTTCTTACAAATATCCCGATCCTCAAACACTCTATGTTTCATTTGAGAAAATGCAGCACTTGCGGAGCTCAAACGATGCTGGATTTCACTGTCGATGTTAGCTGTAACAGAAAGATAGCTGCCAAGATAGGGAAAATGATCGACATTTTCCAGTATTGTCCCGCCAAGCTGGATAGATGGCATCACCAAAGGGTTAGCTTGCACTTGCTGATGAAGCACTTTGGTTTTTTTGATGTTAAGTGAGAGACCAAGTTTTTCGTATGCTTCTGCAAAAGCATTTAGGATAGTTTGGAGATCATCCTCTGAATGTGCGGAGACCACATTATCATCAGCATACTGAAGTTCCACAACGGAGGTTGTAATTACCTTACTTTTTGCTTTCAGCCTGCTGAGATTAAAAAGCTTTCCATCAGTTCGATATATAATTCCCACACCAGCGGGAAGTTTCCCCTCGACAAGATGTAAAATCATGGCGATGAAAATAGCAAATAATGTCGGGGCGATAACACATCCCTGTTTAACACCTGATCCCACTTTAAATGAAGCACCATGAGAGCCGTTGTTGTCCAAAACCGTTGCTGTCATGTTGTCATGGAGAAGTCGCAAGATATTCACAAATTTATTGGGGCATCCAATTTTCGTAAGGATAGTCCAGAGAGCTGTTCGGTCTACAGTATCAAAGGCCTTAGCCAGATCAATAAATGCCATATAAAGGGGTTGATTTTGCTCCCGGCATTTTTCTACACATGTGTTTGTACACACATACACATTCTGCTGACTTTTAGTGTCCTGTCTTAATATGCTGAAAAAGGCTCCTGGTCCTTTCACACTCCATGCCCAGTTCTAAATGAAATTCTTCACATTCTTACTAGTTTTAAAATATATAATACTAGCTAGTGATCTGCACATAATAGTTCAGCACTACAAAACCAAGATGAAAAGCTCAAAAATAGTGGCCAATTAATGCTGAGCAACAAGCCTATACACTGATTAGACAACAGCAATTTAAAATACTGCTCCTTTACTACTGAAGAATATATTTTCCATAGGAAGTAAGAGTTCTATGTTCCCGGGCTAATGGCACCCACATTTCATTTACAACTGTTGCAGATTTACAAAAGGAAACAGCGTTGATAGTACCTTACTAGAAATGGATGGCAGAGGAAATGTTTATAGTTTGAATCGACTATGGAATACATCTCAAACCAACACCCGTATATTATAGCCAGGCAGCTTTTGGCAGCTCCAACTACCCACAGTTGCCTTTAGCTTTAATTAGAGATGTCACAAGTTTAATATCTGCAGAATTATTTCCCATACACATGCTAATTACCTGCTGAGAAATAAATGCTCATTCTTCATAGCAAAAGGAGGGAGAAAACACACATCAGCAAAGCATTTACCACTTATACTACAACAACTAATAACATGGATGGAGACTCCTGGGGGTTACTGTTTTTCTGTCTGGGTCCTCCTGTGAGTACTGGGAAAGCTCAAAGGCTTGGCTAGACATGCTTGGGTAGATGACATGAAACAGCAGGGGCAGAAGCAAAATGCTGGGAACCAGGCCGCAGGAAGAGAGTAGGTAACAAGAGACAAAAGCCAGGATCTGGCTCAGCTTGTCTGAGTGTGGAAAGCTAAGCAGTGTCAGGCCTGGTTATTACTTGCATGGAAGACCCCTCCTCTAGTTTCCAGGACTGAGCAGGGGGTTGGACTCGATGGCCTTGTAGGCCCCTTCCAACTCTATAATCTATGAATCTATGAATGACATTTCTCCAAAGAGCAGCAGATATTGTGAACACAAACACACACACACACACAGCCACAGAAGTCTGCCAAAATAGTGGCAGACAAAGGCAGAATTTGGCATAATCAGTTGGCACTTACTAAGATCATTTTACATTGATATCTAATCCCTGAGGCTCTGAGGAAGACTTCTTGCTTCATAATGTTTTCCTCCAACCCGCACACACACCTCTCAAGGTATTCCTACTAATCTCCTGCCATTTCTTCTCCTCTTCTTTCACAGTTAACTGGTAACCTAGCCCTCCCGCACAGTGCCAGTTTATTTAATCTCTCCCTCCTGCTGCTTTTACATTCACTTCCTCCTGTAACAGCTTCTCTCTCTTCCTCTTTATTCCCAGTTTTTAAAAATTGTAATTATTAAAAGTATTACCCTTGCTCTCCAATCAATTCCCACTGCCAGACCAATCTATGAAGTGGGCATGGGCGCAGCTGTGGCACAGGGTGGTCAAACAAAGAGGCACCGGGCAATCTGCAGCACTGAGACCCATCTGAAGGTTGGCTGCTGCAACCCACTAGTCCATGCTAACCTTACCCAACCAGGTGCTTTCCAGATGTATTGTACTATTGGTCATGCTGGTTGGGGATGATGGGAGCTGTAGTCCGACACATCTGGGAGGCCTTGCCATTTGTGATGCTGCTACCCAAGTTTTCCAACATTGCAGTTTGGTCAATTTATAAATGTTGTAATATCATAACACTAGAGAGAGGGAGCAGCCCTCTGGCTGATGTGCTCCTCCCCACTTCTTCAACCTTAGGCTCCCCCTAGCAGCTGACTTGCTCTTAGGTTTCACAAAATCCTGCACCCCTATCCTACAATGTTCAAACTGTCAAGCTATTAAGATATTGAAACGGTTCTACTTCTTTCCATAAGGAAATTTTGCATTTTAAGCCCTATGCCACACATATTGCCATTAAATATTTATGGAATGGTAGGGTCCAGAGGTCAGCAATTGTGAATTTATAGTGCTGAGTATGCATGGAATATGATAGAGCCTGTTCCAAAGTTATTACAGTATGAACGAAGGAAGCTGGTGAATGCAGGAGTGTCTGATATCCCATTATAGTGGCTTGCAGCGTGCCTAACAATTATCCATAATAAATGACATTTTAAAAGGCATGAAATTTTGTAAGCAATTTGTGCTGCATCACTCCTACTCTCCCTTCTGCAGCTGGAATTTAATGGAATTAATCTTTGCTATCCACTGTGAAGAATCAAAAATTCCTGTGCCATGTTATTGCAGATCTTTCTTCAAATACTATTTAGAAAAAAGGCCTCACATGTTGATTTTCTAAGAAGCTGGCACGAGGTTCCATTTTAGAAGTCATTTAGGGCTCAATCCTATGCATGTTTAGACAGAAAAAATGGTCTACAACTCCCAGCATGCCCCAGCCAGCCATGCTGGCTGGGGCATGCTGGGAGTTGTAAGCCTTTTTTCTGTCTAATCATCATCATCATCATCATCATCATCATCATCATCATCTTTATAACCCGCCTTTTTCCCAATACTGGGACTCAAGGCGGTTTCACAACATTAAAATGTGTACAGTTAAAACATATAAATAGGATTGCATAGGATTGCAACTTTAAGATCACAACTCGTCACCTGAAGCTCTGATAGCATGTGCTAGTTCAAGGCAGCAGTTCAAGAGACTAACATGCCAGGTGTTGGTATTTGATCATGGAACTGCAGCGTCTGACCCATCTGTGACCACAGCTGTGTGCCTTAGTGCCTGGCCAGCAGAATCAAGGGGGCGGGGGAGAGAAAATGGAAAGAACAGCAACATTCTCAAGTCCAGGTACATACATTATGAGTCAGCCTGTATGTTTTCTTTGATTTATAGTAATGTTGGTCAACAATTTTAAAAACCCTTTGGTTTGTGGTTTTAAGCCTGAAACGTGGTGGTTGAGAGCCCTTTCCCTGGATTGTCATCTATTCTATTATGAAAGAGGAAGAAAAAATAGTTCCCACACTGGCAAATATGCAGTAAGTTCAGTCATGCCTTGGATTGAGAGCATAATTCGTTCCGGAAACGTGCTTGTAATCCAAAACACTTGTATATCAAAACGAAATTCCCCCCAAAAAAAATTGTACAGAGATTTTTAATTTAAGCCATACTACAGTACTTGTATTGCAAGACGTCGCTTGTATATCAAGTCAAAAAAATGTAAATAAATATTTAAAAATTTGCTTGTCTTGCAAAACGCTCTCAAACCAAGTTACTTGCAATCCAAGGTATTACGGTACAGCAAAATTAAGTGTGTCCAAGTCACATAGCAGAGTGCATGCATGTGTGTGTATCTGTACATGTATGTGTGTATGTATACATAAACATGTTACCTGCATAATTTTCTTGTTAAATTTTGATCAATTAGTTTTCACCACACATTTTTTATTACCATACCAGTTCTTGGCATTTGATCATTCAGTTGCTGTATCTGGTTAGTCTCTGGCCAGAGCTACCTGCCTAAATGTCAGTTCAACAGAATCCAGGGGGGGGGGGGGGGGAGAGATAGAACATTCCACAAAAAATAAGACTTTGCCTGCTAATTGCAGGGAGGGGAGGGGCAAAATAATGAACTATAAGTTTATAGACCAGGAAGAGAAACTTAATTTTATGCTAGCTTAAGACGTGAACATACTGGACTAATAATTTAAATGGCATATGATTTTTACCATGACTGCCAAAATATTGTTGGAGTACTGACTAGCACTGGGGAAAGAACCCATTCATGAAACTGTTATGGCATTTAACTTAGGGCATCCCAGGGATCAAAGGATTTTTTGGGAGTCCCCCTCCTGAGACTGTAGACACTGCTATGACCTTGGGAGGGGGGACCTTGAGTTCCAATCTCTCCCTCCACCCCCACGCAGCAGCCATAGAAAGAACCATGACAAGCTGTTTCCCAAGGTCACAAAAACAACTTCAGGAAGGCAAAAAAAGTGGGAGTTCCAGGCAGGGAGGGGAGAGAAGAGGCTGGGATCCACAGTATCTTGTAACCTCTCCAGCCCCAGTCATGCCCATGGCAGTACAACCTCTCTAGATGGGCTCAGACACCCATCTAGAGAAAAACAACAATGAAGAGCGCAGAGAGGCAAAAAATCGCCTCCTTCACTCCTGCTCTGCTGGGCATCTGCTGGCAGAGCACTGGATATTCAGAGGACTCCAACATTGGAAAGCTCCTCTAAAGGGCATAGGATTGCTCCCTGAGATGACATTTCCCTTTGTTATTGTATGGTCTCTTTTGGGCATTTTTGGCTTGCAGAAGCCAGTCAGCTTAAACATATGCTAGCCAAACACAACTACCACCAGCAAAGACCGTTTTCTTTACCATCTGGACACAAAAAGGACTGAACTTAGCTACAAAAACACATATCCCATTGTGACTGATCTGGAGAACTGAGCTGCCCAATTCATAGTGAATATTTTGAGAATGACAGCAATGCATGCCTAAAGCATTGTTGTTTTTTAAATCCTCTCTAGACTACACATTGCCATTCTTTTGATAGAAGCATGTCTCCCAGCAAGCACTTTCTTCATCCATCCAAAATCTGTGGATTTGGAGGAAAGACTTGACCTATATCAGTGAACTACACTATTTTTCAAGGAGGAGCCACTTTGGCTCTAGACACCACCACCAAGGACACATGGGGGGCCTTTCCCAGGTCATGGGAGGCCTCCCCTCTCCCCAACCCCCAGTCCCTGCTTAGTCAAGTGGCAATGCTGTGCACCAGACTCAGCTGGAGGATCTCTCTCGCCTGCTCATTTAATTTCCCTTCTACCTCTAGCACCTGTGCAATGCACTGCTGCAGCTAGCCAATCACATTGCTCTTTGCCTCTTGGGCTCCTCTTCTGCACAGTTATGGCTGGTTACTTCTGCATTCTCTTCTCCCACACCCACCTTACAAGTTCTAGTAGGCCAGATCACCGCTAAAGCAAACAAGGCAAAGCTAGAGAGCCCTTGCTGAGAGCAAGCAATTACTGCAAAGCAAGGGGGGGGGGGAGTTCGCATGTTAGGACAACCCATCGTGGTGATTTACCATGATGGGTTGGTTGTTCCACAAAGCACCCACGATGAGCCCAACAGACGATTGGGCTCATCATGGGTGCTTCACTCCCTCACCTTTCTCCCAGTGGTATCCCAGGTGACACTGTGGGAGCAACGAGTCCCCTTTCCCTCAGAGCCGTGATTGCAAGCCCATTTGGGCTCGCCGCGGCTGTCCCTTAAAAAAAAATTTTTTCAAGATCACAAAAGCTGACCTTCACGTTCCCCTTAAGGGGCAGGCATTAGCTTCCCCTTCAAAGTGCCCAGAGGCACCTTGGAGGGGCTGCCTGTGCCTGCCCACTATTTTTCAATTAATTTTTAGCGCCTGCAAATGGGCGCAAAATATATATTTTTTCTTCTTATTGGTCCCCGTTGTGCAAACAGCGCTCAGTTCGCTGAAGCACAATGGGGTCAGCTTCCAGCTATGACTGTGGCAATGTGCAGGGGGCTGCCTGCTGGAAGGGGGCAGCAGGCAGCGCCCTGCACATTGCCACAGCAGAGGCTGGAAGTCCAACCTCCACTTTGCTTTCAATGGGCGGCTCATGGAAAGTGAGCTGCCCATTGAAAGCAAAGGCATAAGGGATCTTTTGCCGAGAAGGGGGTGTTTTCCGCAAAAAGCAACCCCTTCCCAGCAAGATCCTTCTCTTTTTGTTTGCTCCCCCTGTAGTCCCCATGAGAGAGCACGTTTGCCCTTTGTCCCAAGCCTCTGGGAATTCAGGGTCAAACTGCTCCCCCTCCACCTTTTTTAAAGGGAAAACCTGTTTGACAAGTGCCAAAGTTCAACTGTCAAACTTTGGGGACCCTTTAAAAAGGGGATTTTCAGTGGGACGGGGGGGGGGGATTGGACTGGGACATATTCAGAGGTATCCAAATCCACCAAGTTGTAGGAGATCCCTCGCACTTTAGCTTTCAATGGGCTGCTCACCTTCTGCGAGCTGCCCTCTGAAAGCAAGGAGCTGAATGGATTTCCAGTCTCGGCTGGGGCAATGTGCAGGGTGCTGCCTGCTGCCACCTTGAAGCAGGCAGTCCTCTGCATGTTGCCACAGCTGCAGCTGGAAGCTGACCCTGTTGCACTTTAGTGAAACAGCCCTGGTTGTGCAACAGGGCAACTCGGGGGGGGGGGGATTTGTGCCCATTTGCGGGCACAAAAAAATTAATTAAAAAATAGTGGGCAGGCACAGGCAGCGCCTCCAAGGTGCTGCTGGGCACTTTGAAGGGGTAGCTCATGCCTGCCCCTTAAGATGATAGCGAAAGCCAGCTCTCCTGATGGCTTTTGTGATCTGTGAAAAAAAGTGTGTGTGGGGGGGTGGAAGCCGCAGTGATCGCAGCGGAGAGAAGGGGCAGCCACTGCCAGGTGGCTGGTAATGGCAGTCACCCAAGAGCCACTTGGCAAGAGCGGCAAGGGATTTTTGCCACTCTTGCCAAGTGACTCACTGGCTGTTAGGGTTCACCTACAGTAGGTCAAGTCATCCAGTTTCAGACCACAGGACCACCCACTGTGGGTGAAACAAATCCTAAAACAGTCCATGGGTTCTTATCGTGGGTAGTTTGAAAACAGCTACCCACAGTGAGTAACGCATGATGGGTTCGCACGAAATGACAACCGTTGACTGTTATCATTAGTTGATTGTCATGTCATGCGAACCCAGTCAGAGAGAGAGTGAATGAGGGACAGATGCGGAGAGCCACATTTGAGGTAATAAAGGCACTTACCTACATGTGCAGGGTGATCAGAGAAAATTGGCAGTTTAAACTTCTGAAAAATATATATGGTATACTGGGGGCCATCTCCGAGGGACTTCTGCAGGTGAAGGGAGGAGATACATGAAAAAGGAGAGAGGCTGAATAGTTTGGATAAATTGAAAGTGTAAACCTGCATATCCAAAAGACAAAAGAAGTTCATCAAGACTACGGATGCTTCCAGACAAGGATTTTGTTGTGCGTACATTCACAGTATGTGACAAAAAGATGTCAACTCTGCAGAGAGTTTTTAAGTTGACTGCCCATTAAAGGGTTAAGGCAGACTTGTATAGTCTGGTTAAAGGGCAAAAGGAGAAACGAAGCTTCTCTGTGTAGTCAGTGGGCAAGGTTCAGTGGAATAAACCACATGATTGTATCAGGGGAGGGAATTCTGGAGCAACAAGTTAGACATCTACTCTCTCTCTCTCTCTCTGATAGTTAGGCGAGTTGACAGTTAACAGTTTTCAACTGACACTTGCTTGGATTAGCAAGGGACTTGACCAGTGGTTTTCCTTTCTTCACAATCTAAGTAACATTTTAAGAAACTGAACTGACAAAGTCTGTAACCATCAAGTGTATAGTACCTAAGAAATTGTATGTTACTGTTTACTTTAAAAAGCATCTACTGTACTTAGAAACTAGCTGTGTGTGTGTGTGTGTGTGTGTGTTGGATGAACTCAGCTGCTGCTATTGTGCTCTGCCATCATTCTGCAGGTGAAGGGAGGGGATACATGAAAAAGGAGAGAGGCTTAATAGTTTGGATAAACTGAAAGCGTAAACCTGCATATCCAAAAGACAAAAGAAGTTAATCAAGACTAAAGATGTTTCCAGACAAGGATTTTATTGTGCATACATTCACAGCATTTTACAGGGAGTCCAGACAGCATCATCTTGCATTGGTAACCCACACTTGTTTTCCCACTACTTCTTCCATCTTTTTTCTTACCATAGAAAATCTCTTGAGGAAAAGACAGAATAGCTGCACAGCACCCTACTGTAGTTTTAACGAAATCTTGTACACTGGCTTGAAGAGGCAACTGTTCCCTGAAAGGTGGTCTATCAAGCAGGTAATACAATAAATAAATTGAGGTTTTGTCTGTGCCCTTACTCATGATCACCTAGCAGGATACATATTGAATTCATCACAAATAATCCCAATAAAGCCCTAATCCCAGCCACCAAGTGCTGAATTTACCGATCTTATTGCCAACAAGTAAGGCCTTCCTCCACTCTCCCAAATCAGCAGACCACATGGATAGTGCCAAATTAAACCAGATATGCCCCCACCCACGCCGAGGACCTGGATTCCTCTTGTCACGATCTTTCCCAATTCACAGCAAACCTAGCAACTACAGTCAAAATCTAGTGAATATAACAAAAGACTTCCAAAAAGAAAAATGAGTCCAAAAGGTTAATGATCTAAATGTGGGGCTTAGAAGTCTGAACTTTGAGTTTCCAGGGCACCTCCATGACAGAAGTGATGCATGGCAAAATGCACATTCTGGGAAAAACTTTTATACCAAGAATGCTAATCTGAATGAAACAACTGCTTCCCCTAGAAGTACAAATAAATGCATTCAGAAGACCTTACACTGTGTGTGAGACGAACATGAGCTGTGCTGCTCTTTCAGGCAATCACCTCCTAATATACCTTGCACAATACTACTCTGCCCTCAAAACTTCAGTTTAGAAATAACTAACCACAGAAGAAAACACATGCAACATTCACTCAAATAAGACCAGGATAATGAGACCAATATCTACACCACTAAGAAACAACTAGATTGACTTACAGATCCCTGTGAACATAGTTTAACTTGATCCACATCCAGCAAGGTATCAGCTGCATTTTTAAACTGTAAACATTTTCCTTTAAGTAGCTTGCTACACTGTAGGTTTCCACTATGCACTCACCACAGTTTTAAAAAGGAAGTACTGAATTTCATCACAGCTGGGTATCAGGAAATATGCAAGAATTTAAAACACAGCAACAGTCATTTTCAGAGAAGGAGAAATGCTGGAAACCCATTTGCAAAGAGTTTTGAAAAATTAAAGAATTCCAGTACAACAGGCACAATCTGGCCAAAGTTAAATACATGTTCTGTTGATTTTGGTTGGAGATGTTTAAACATATGGTTTACTCTTGCTTGGAAATCAAGAGAGTGTTAGGCACTTAAATTTGGCTGGAGTGTGTCCAAAATTTATTTCTATTGCACAGGCTGAGTTTTTATTTGATTACTGCATCCCATTTTACCCAATGCTGTTCTGTCACTTCACCCAGAGAAAGTAGTACTCATAGGGTTGTATCCAATGTTAGCCCTATTTAGCGTAGACCCATTGAAATGAATAGGACTGAAGACAGACTAACATTGAATACATACAACCCAGAGTACTCAGCCCATACAATGTCACTGCACACATCAAAACCACACCTCTTGGAAAAGTAGAAGAGTGGCACTAAAAGCCATCCATGCCTGTGGAGATTGCACTTTTGTTCCATTCTTTTTTATAAGTCAGATTTTCTGAGGTCTGAGAAAAGATTAAGGAAACACAGGAGAATAATAATATGATGGTTGTGTCATCACAAAAAGAAAGTAAAAGAAGTGTGGCTATTCTTGAGTAAACATCTAGTGTGGAAGCACTTCAAGACAGCCATTTGGATAAGTATGATATAGCTAAGAAAGGCATCAACTTTGAGAAGGTGAGGAAAATAGTATTCCTTCTAAAATTAGGGTTAGTTTACACAATATTCTTTCCAGACCCTGGAGCAGCCCTGGCCACTTCAGAACACATTCACACAGAGAAATGTTAAGTGCTGTCAGATAGACAGGCTGCAGCCCTTAATCCAAAATTGTCTCACCAGCAACATGGCTTGAAGATTACCCATTCTTCTCTCACATTCTTCAGATTCTCCTAAGCGGAAGCCAAATTTATTTTTCAATGTTTTAATTCTTGTGAGTAACACACATAAAGGATTAGATGAGGAAAATAAAACTCCAGTGAAAAGAGATCACCTTCAAAGAAGGATTTTATTCTTATTATATGGATGTCTGAAATGTTAAAGTGTGAAAGAGAAAGTGTCTGAACTTGATGTTCAGAAGACCTCCCAATTTCTCTCAGATTATTTCCGATACTCTTGGAAAGCAAGATTATTTACTTCTGTAATAAGGCTGCCAGTAACTCTTTGGATGAGCTATGCAAGTGGACAGCTGGCACAGGAATATGTCAACAAACAGGGCACTACAGTAAATACAGCTTTCCTTTGTTTTGCTTTAAAGAAATAAAAAAGGATCACAAACATTTGTCCAGTTTATCCCTACTTAGTTCCCCATCTACTACTGAACTCTGCTCCTCAGAGTATGATTCAATTTACCCTGGAGATAGATTTTGCTTTCTTAAAACTCCAACTTGGCACAGATTCACAAACAGCTGCACAGTGGCCACTTGAAATGCAACCATATGGCAGCTGCTCCTCAATTCAAGTTCTTTGTGTGCACTGACTTGCCACCACAAAACCCCATACACATCCATGCCTGCTGGGGTAGCATGAAAGAAAGTCACTAGATCTGTGTGGTCAGCTGATGCACGTGAACACTAAAACCTGCCTCCATATATCTGCCTTTCAAGTAACCACCACCACACCTCCGTTTGCAGAATCCCGCTCTTGCACCACACTGTTACAAGTGTCCAAGACTGTTTAGTTTGCTCTATGTAAGTTTACATAAGCCTGGGAAGATTTTTATGGTACTTCTTTTTGAAGTCTAGAGTAGGGCACATCCTTAGCCATATGAATTACGGTAACTAGTATTACAAAGGAAATAATGTAAACTGGAAAGGCTATCACTCAGCCTGCTTTATGTGTTACATTTTAACATGTACCTTTAACCTACACACTAAAGTTTGTCATTTTAAAATCCATGTTTGATATGCACACATCCCACAGGGAATTCCTAATGGCCAAAGCTTACTGCAGAGTTCCCCTTTATGGATGTTTCCTCTGTAACATATAAAGAAAAACACATGGAGATAATCTCTGTGTAGCAGAAAAAAATGAATTATGGCACAAACCTTTATTTTTCCACAAATACAAAGGTCAGGAATGCATTACATTGATTTTATACAACATGGATACTTGTAGCAAAATAAAACACCTTGTCCTACACTTGAAAAGTGATGAGATACTTTTCCTTAGACAAAGTTCATTGCCATGTAGCAAAATCATCATGCATAATGTGGTCTTTACACCCCTACCTAAATACATGAGAAATGGCAACCAGTTGACCCTGTCACTGTGGAGGGTTTAATTCTCCAGCTTAAGAAAGGGAAGGCCTCGGGCCCTGATGGTATTCCTGTTGAGTTACTTCAAATTAACATTAGTTGGTGGTCCTTGATGTTAGCTTCTGTATTCTCTCTGATAAACCAATCAAGCACCATTCTGGTAGCCTGGCTGAAAGCCTATATTATTCCAATCTACAAACATGGCTCTAGAGCGGATCCATCTAACTATCGGCCCATTAGTCTACTATCGATAGTAGGGAAGGTCTATGCCAGTTACCTAGGCCTCAAATTGAAGGCCTGGATAAACGAGCACAACCTGATGGGAAAAGGGCACATTGGTTTTAAATCTGGATCCTCTACCCTTGATCACTGCCTGGTCTTGGCCCACTTGGCTTATAAATATTCTTCCCCTAAAGATGGCAATTTGCAGCCTTTATTGATTTAAAATCTGCATTTGATTCTATACCCCACCCACACCTCTGGCATAAACTTGACCATCTCTCTATTGACAAAAGACTTCTATTTTTGATTCAGTCCCTCCATTTTAACACTTCTGCACAAGTTCGTTGTAATTCACAAGGTCTTTTTACCAGTGAAATCAAAATGTCTCGTGGTGCTAGCCCCTATTTTGTTCAATCTATATTTGGCAGATCTTCCGCAAATGCTGGAGTCATTGCCCTCCCATCCGCCTAAGATCGGTTCCACAAAAATCTTTCTGCTGCAGCACGCAGATGACGCTGTTTTGATTTCACAGACCAGGTTGGGTCTTAAGAGATTGCTCTGTGGTTTTTCTACTTATTGTACCGAAAATCTCCTTACAATTAAACACAAAAGCCTAAAGTGTTGGTCTTTTCTAAGCGTAAGGTCGGACTACCATGGTTTATGAGAGGCTCTAGAATTGAGCAAGTGGACACCTTCAAATATTTGGGCATATGGTTCCATGAAACTATTTCATGGAACGTGCAGGGGAAGTGTGCCAAGTCTAAAGCAGAGTCGAACGTGGGTGCAATAACAAGCTACTTTTTCTCCAGGGGTGGGAAATTCCTTCCAGCAGGTTTTTAAGGCAAAAATTATTTCATAGATACTATATGGGGCCCCGTTGTGGTTCCCGGGCTCTAAATGCCCACTTGAGGGCATTCAATCGCTTTTCCTTAGGGTATTATTTGGTGTCCCCAGATGTGTATCTGTCTGGAGCTGCAATAAAATTAGAAGCTGGACTGCATTCGATAAATTGCCTGGCCTGGACCCTAGTCATTCACTTTTGGCTTCGCTGCAGACTGGCTCTCCCGATAGACTCTCTAGTTTATACAATCTGGTCGGACTCTTTCGATTGCCCCTGGCCAAAGGCCGTGATGAACAAAATCATCTCGGTAGTGTTTTCCCCAGATATGTTATTATCTAGACTAGAGAATTAGTTAGCGCTAAATCAATTGTAAAACAGAGGCTGTTGGACATTGATCTACAAGAATTACAGGGAGCCGCCAGGGGCCCCTGCTCTCCTCTATCCTTAGGTCTACCAGCTGTTTTTAGCAAGGAGGGGCTGCCTTATCTATGCTGGCTGACGATTCCTAAATTTAGGACATCATTTTCATTAGCTATATTTAATGCTCTCCCTTCTAAACTGCTGGATGGCACATATAGCAGAACCCCACTTTCTGAAAGATGCTGCCCATGTAATGACTCTGAGTAGGGATGGGCGCCAAGCCTGGCACCCAACTCATGGGGTGCTCGGCGAATGCCCCCGCCACGTGATCCGTCCCGAGAACCCCGCGAGCGCCAGCTGAGGCGCTCGCCGAGGAACTCGCTGGAATTCCAGGTCCCCGGCACATTTTTTACGTAAAAAACATGGTAAATTACCTTAAAACGGCCGTGATTTGCGTAACCGGCTCTATGTTTTTAATGTTAAAAACAGCATAAAATACGTTCGAATCTAACATTTTTATTTATTTATTTATTTTTAAATCGGCCACCTGGCCGGCCACCCGGCCACCCTGGGCGATGTACAATCATTAAAATACAATAAAACACAATTAAAACTATATTAAAACATAATTAAAGCACAATTAAAAATGTTTTAAAAAAAACAAAACCTAACCCACCCCATATTCCCGCGTGAAAAGCCATGTTTTTAAAGCCCGGCAGAAGTTCATCAAGGAGGGGGCATGACATACTTTATGCTGTTTTTAACATAAAAAACAAAGCGCCGGTTACTCAAATCACGGCTGTTTTAAGGTAGTTTACCCTGTTTTTTACGTAAAAAATGTAGTGCTTGGGACCCAAAAGTGTAGCGCCTGGAACCCAGAAGTTCCTTTCCCCAGCTTGTCTCACGAGGACGTGAGCTGAGCCAGGGAAAGGTAAGTCGCATGGCGTTCAGGGGGGGGCTGAGGCCGGCGAGTTCGCCCCGCTTCCACCACCACCCCGATCGAGCTCCACGCACATCATTACTCTGAGGTGGAATCCATACAGCATGTATGAAGGGATGTCACACAGAGGAGGGCCAGGATTTCTTCTCGATCATCCCAGTTTGCAGGACACGGAATAATGGCCTCAAGTTACAGGAACCCAGATTCCACCTAAACATCAGGAAAAAATTCCTGACTGTCAGAGCAATAAGACAATGGAATCAACTACCTAGGGAGGTGGTGGGCTCTCCCAGTCTGGAGGCATTCAAGGTGCAACTGGACAGTCATCTGTCAGGGATGCTTTGACCTGGATTCCTGCACTGAGCAGGGGGTTGGACTCGATGGCCTTGTAGGCCCCTTCCAGCTCTACTTTTCTATGATTCTATGATTCTATGTTTTATTGTCTTGTAGCTTTTACCATAGGGCCAGGAATGATCTACAAGAATTACAGGGAGCCGCCAGGGGCCCCTGCTCTCCTCTATCCTTAGGTCTACCAGCTGTTTTTAGCAAGGAGGGGCTTGCTAAAAATGGGATTTATCCCATTTTACGGTCTTTTCCTGGGCACCCTACAGAATTTTTAATAACTCTATTACTTAGCAGCTCTGATAAGTTAATTACTGAACAAGTGGCCAAATTTCTGAACCAGGCTATCTCCACTAGACTATATTTGACTTCCTGTTCTCACGTGTTTAATTAATTAGTTGAGCTGTATGTATGTACTATATTGTGCGAGGAATGGTCTATGACTGCAATAAAGATTGATTGATTGAATAGAATAGCTACAGCAACAACAACAACAACAACAACAAAAGTAGCAAAATCATCATGCATAATGTGGTCTTTACACCCCTACCTAAATACATGAGAAATAAGTCTAGCTGCTTACATATAATTTACTTCCAAGCAATGTGTTTTGGACTGGAGGGTTAATAAAGCACTTAAATATGGACTTCATACTCAGAGGTGGCCACAGCACCCAGTATGATCATTCTACCATTGCTTCCTTAGGATTAATTACAGTCTTGGAATTTATTACTCTTTCATTTTTTTAATCTGTCAGAGCTACATTAACACTGAATACTTACAGAACCCAGGTAAATGAAGAAGAAGTGTAGCTGGAAGCTATGATTCCAAAACATCGCTGTCCAGTGAAAACAACAGATTAAATTCACAGGCAAGGCCAGCACAAGAAAAATTGCTTAGGAACAGATATGCTCATTTCGTCATGTTTAACCTCAACTTCTTTCCTCTTAGCTGAGTGAACTTCCTGCCCGCATCTTGAATACCAACACATTTAAAGCAGGACATGCAGGTTATATATTGATGGTCTAGCAGTGTCTCACTTCCTTTGTGGTTTTTAAGGCTCAAGAGAAATGAGCAGCAGCATTGCCAATGGAAAGCATTATTCCTTTGTAACTGCAGTATAAGTAATTTATAGTACTATTTCAACATAATCCTAGGGCCAAACTAAACGTAACATTGGCTGATCTGTGTATCAGGATCAAGTCATGGAATACCTATAAAACTGGGATGTGTTATCCGAGTATGTAAACTGCAGCATGAAAGGAAGGGTGGGGCTGTTGAATTCTTCCCTGCCCTTCCTCTCCTCCCCCTAATCACTTTCGCCCAGCCACTTTTCTCCTGCCGCAGTTCAAAAATTGTAACCAAAAGAGTCAGAGGTATGTAATTTTTATCAGACTATCTAATAAATTTACACAATGAAGTACAAATACTGTCTGAGCTAGACAATTTCTTTAAAATATGGGTGTAATGCCCAAAAGTTAAAAGACAGAATTATAAACAAAATACAATATTCAAATCAAACATTCATAACAAACACAATTAGATCACAGCACATACTCCATAGACAAGGCATCATAACAGAGTCATTGCATATTCCAGAAATATGAAACATGAACAGTTCAGTAAATGCGTGACTGGAAGCTCATGAACTGGATGACAACAATAAAAAATAATCTTCTCAAAAAAGCCAGACACGTTTCGGCCTGCAGGCCTTTTTCAGTGTCAGGTTTGGTCCAAATATAGTTGAGTCCACTTTTCTAATATTGCAATATAATCAGTGCTCACTGTCTGCTCTGCATCTTTGAAATACTAGCAATACACTAGGAATATACTCAACTATATTTGGACCAAACCTGCCACTGATTGATTTGAATATTGTATTTTATTGTTTATAATTCTATCTTTTAATTTTTGGACATTACACACATGCGCAAGGGCCTGAATGTCAAACCGGTAGTGCTGAATGAAGGTAGATGGAGTCGACCAGGTGGCTGCCCTGCACAGGTCGGGCAATGGAATACCACTGTCAAATGTCACAAATGTTGAGACCCCTCTGGTAGAATGGGCTCGAATTCCTGGCTTGAGCTCCAGTCCGGCAAGTTCATAGGCAAGTCAAATAGTCTGCTCCACCCACTTAGTAAAGCGCTGAGTGGAAATAGGGAGACCCTTGTTCTTGCCGGCGTAGCAGAGGAACAGTCACTCAGACCGACGGTAGGATTCAGTCCTCACCTTATAGCACGCCAAGGCCCTCCGATCAAGGCAATGGAGGGCGTGCTCTTTCAGAGTCGTTGGGGTCAAGAACGCCGGCGAAACAATGTCTTGTTCCGAGATGGAAATCAGAGACTACCTTCGGGAGGAAGGAGATGTCTAGTCAGAGGACCACTTTGTCTCTGTGGAAAACAAAATATGGGTTGTCCACCCATAAGGCGCACAACTCATTGAAACAGTCAGCCGATGTGATTGCCACAAGGAAGGCAACTTTCCATGTCAGCAGGTGAAGGTCCACAGAGGCCAGAGGTTCAAAGGGCTTGGTCATCAGTGCCTTTAGGACCACCTCCAGGCTCCAAGCCAGAACAATCGTCCTCACTGTGGGAATCAGATTCCATGCGCCTTTGAGAAATTTTCTGATCACTGGGTGTATGAAGACAGAAGCTCTGGCGATTGGAACATGGTGAGCCAAGATGGCAGCAAGATATACTCTGATGGAGGAAAGTTTGAGACCTCACTGCATAAGGCCATGGAGATACTCTAGAATACACGGTACCTCACAAGAAGAGGGGTCCAACCCTTTGGATTTGATAAAGGAGGAAAAGCTTGCCCACTTCCTTGCATAAGAGAGGCGTGTAGAAGGTTTTCTTGCCATGTTGAGGACTGCTTGGACGCAAGGAGAAAATGAAGCCATGTGTGTTGCTATTGGAGCCACCATGCCATAAGCTGAAGGGTCAGAAGCTCCAGGTGTCAGATCCAACTGTTGTCTTGGGAAAGAAGCGTCAGTGTCGAAGGAAGGCAGAGATATTCCCTGTTGCAGCAGTGGACCAAACCAAGGTTGACGGGGCCACCATGGGGCAATCAGGATGCAATCAGTGTCATCTGCTTGGATCCTCACAAACACTCTGGTTAGGAGAGGAAACAGCGGGAACAGGTAGAAGTAACACCTCATCCAGCGGTACATAAAGGCATCGCCCATGGAGTCTCAGCCCAGGCCTGTTCTGCTGCAATAGAAGGGGAACTCTGTTTTTGTTTCAGAAATGAACAGGTTGATCTCCGGAGTGTCCCACTGATCGACGATCCCGTCTCATATGATCAGATCAAGTTCCCACTCGTGGGATTGGAGGGCCATCCGACTGAGGGCATCCGCCAGTATGTTGTCTTTGCCAGCAATGTGGATGGCGGACAGAACAATACCTCTGCGGAGAATCCAGTGGAAGAGACGAAGAGTTCAGGCAGTCAGCTTCGACAAACTCATCCTACCTTGCTTCTTGATATACGCTACTGCAGTGGTATTGCCCGTCACCACTTGAATATTTTGACCAAAGAGGTCCCTCTCCAATGCCAGGATCTCTTCTCGATCATCCCAGATTGCAGGACACGGAATAATGGGCTCAAGTTACAGGAAGTCAGATTCCACCTGAACATCAGGAAAAATTTCCTGACTGTTGGAGCAATACACGAATGGAACCAACTACCTAGGGAGGTACTGGGCTCTCCCACATTGGAGGCATTCAAGGTGCAACTGGACAGCCATCTGTCAGGGATGCTTGACTTGGATTCCTGCATTGAGCAGGAGGTTGGACTCGATGGCCTTATAGGCCCCTTCCAACTCTACTATTCTGATTCTATGACTGCAAGCGGTACCACTTATGCTGCTTTGAAGCTGGTACTAGAGGGTACTGGGTAAGACCCATCTTCTTGGCTGTGGTTCTAGCTTTCTGTACTGAATCCATAGCCTCGTCTTTGAGTTAAAGAAGCCTTCACCATCAAAGGGAAGGTCTTCTATATGGGAGCGTGCCTCATGGTTCAAATCTGCTGAGTGCAGCCAGGCGTGTCTTCATAGCGCACTGGAGCCTACCATTGCCTTGGCATGGCAATCGGGCTGGAGACAGGCCATATTGATTTGTTGCTTAGCAAGTTTTGTGGCCTCTGACTGGAAGATGCGGGCCAGTTCTCTGCGGTCCTCGGGGAGGGAATCACACATGGCCCCTATCTTTTCCCAAAGAAAAAGTTGATAGCGGGCCATGGTGGCTTGATAGTTGGCAACCTTCAACCCGAGGGTGGCAGAGAAATAGGTCCTGGGGCCCATGAGGTCCAAACATCAGCCCTCCTTATCCACAGGAGTGGAATGCTGACGCCAAAAGCAATCTTGCACTGAATCCATGATGACAGAGTTCAGCTTCGGGTGTGAGAACAGAAAGGTAGTGTCTTGTTCCTGCACCCGATACATCCGCTCAAGCCTCTTCAAAGTAGGAGGCATCGAAGAGGGATTTTTCCAGGACACCTTGACCACCTGGAGTAAGGTCGGGAGGAAAGGGATCGTAATCAGTGCTGCTTCCTCCAAATACACAGCATCAAACACCGGGTCCTTATCCTCTCTTCCTGCTGCTGTATAGTGATCCCCAAGGATTCAGCCATCCGACAAACTTGCTCGGAAAAGTGTCCCATGTCCTCAGATGGTGAGTCAGGATCTTTGGAGCCAACCACAGCGTTTGGTGAGGAAAGGAAGGCACAAGTGAGGATGTGGAAGACGAGTCCAAGTAGTAGTCTTCAGGTAAAGAGGCTCTTGAGGATTGCAAAACTGCTGGCGGTTGCTCTTGCTGAGGTGAGAAGGCTCGGGGAGCTGAGATAGACAGGTACCTCATGACTCGGCAGTGAAGGAGATGGTACCGAAGGCCTCGGTACCGAAGGTGCTGGCTTTTGATATGGCCTCGACTCCCACAGAGGAGGGGGAGGAGGCGGTCGAAATTGATGTGGGCTAGGTGGTCTTCCCAGAGAAGCAGAAGACTCCTGCCTGAAATGTGGCGGTTGGAAAAACCGAGGATCGTAATAAGGATCCTGAGGTCGACGCAGCTGCCAATCATCCCAATAGTATTGGAATCGAGGTGGAAACGACCACTCTGAATGGCCCTCCCAGTTAGACATTGGGAATGGAGAATGATATCTGGAACCGTGGGGGGAGCAAGGGCTCCTCTCTCTGTGACATGCCTCCATCCGCTGAACCTGAGGGGACAGATGTTGTTCCCGCTGGGGCGAATGTCAGTACCAAGGTGGCGAATGGGCTCAGTCTCAAGGTTGGTCCAGAGGAGAAGAATCTCAAATCTCCCCCTCCGAGACTGGTACCAAGACTGTTGGTGCTGATGGGGCTCGGTCTTCAGGTGCCAGCAGGAAGGCTGTCAGTGTAGTGGACTTTCACCACAGAGAGGAGGAAGCAGCCTTTCCCTTTGTGGATGGTGACCTCAACTCCTTTTTCTTCCTCCGCTCCGGGTCAGATTTTGATGAGCGTGCTTTCTTAGCCAGTTTCTTAGCTGTCTGAATAGACAGTGAATGACCCGGTATAGGAGGGTCTCTCCTGTCACCAGGGTCTGACCAGGAGGAGACACAGATATGATCTGGAGAGCTGGAGAAGACAGTGCTGACATGGGGACGGCAGCTGCTGGTTGATCGAGGGCCTCCAACACTTTCCTCCAGAGGATTGTGTCAGAACTCCCTCCGCCTCCACCTTTTCCAGCCCATGTAAGTGCTTCAAAAATCAACACTCTTAATCTCCTCCGCTGCCACCAACCCCTTCAGGGTAATTTATTCAGGCCACTCCTTTTAAGTTTTAAAAAGGAAACAAGTCTATTTAATTACAATTAAGGGTAGGGAAATGGATAATGTTAATAGATTCTAAATGTTGAAAACCCTTTCTCTCCCTCTCTCTCTCACCTCACTTCAGACTCCCCTCAGACTCCTTCCAGACTCCTCTCTCTCCCCCCCTCTCTTTCTCTCTCTTCCCTCTTCACACTCCCCTCAGACTTCCCTCCTGAACAGCACCGCCCACAGTTTTTATAACACAGGCTTCACACACCCCTTCTCACTCTCTCAGCCAATCAGCCGACTTCTCAACATTCCTCACTCCTCTCACACTCCCCCCTCCCCTCACATACTTAGTGCTATAACGCTTTGCCCATGGGCAGGGGCATGACAGATCGCTTGGAAGCGATTGGAGCAGTTTCTCCTAGCCTGTTTCATAAAGGCTTGCAGTGGAGGCATGTATCCATTACGTGCCCCTCACCTAAACAAAAACAGGCACAAGGAGTGGCTGCCCGTAGGCGGCAATTTACTACCGTAACGGACGCATTTGTGAAGTGGGGCTTTCACAGACATCCGCTTCACAAGAGTCCCTCACGAAGAAGTCGTGAAGAGGAGATAGAAAAAAACAAAGCTAAAAGGAGGAAAGACTGAGAAGACAGAAGGAGAAGAATAAAATATTAGTTAGACCTCAGCGCTGCGGTCAAAAGACACAGAGAAAGCTCCCCCAAGGCACGCACAAAGACGGTCAAAGAGGAACTGAGGGAATAGGCGGGAACCTACTAGTAGCATGCGCATAGGCACAGTGGGGGAGGGGTTTCTGCCTAAGATCCTCAGCTATGGAAGTTTCCCAAAACAGGCTCTGCGCAGGTGCAGAGCCTATATGTGTGATGCACAGAGACCACGAAGAACCCTCCTCTGTCATGCACATAAGATGTGATGCAAGGGGTGCCATGTTTACAGCCAATTCTCCCTAGAAAACAAAAAACAAGAGGAGGAGTGAAGGAACACATGAGACATGTATGCATGCCTGAAGCCCTTCAGTTCCCCCCCCCCCCCATATTTCCTAATAGGGATAGTGGAGAGAGAGGCATGTGGCCCACAGTGTTAATGTTTTTTTTATTCAGAAGTGCCTTACTGGCAAGAAAGTATTTATACTGCTAAAATTATGAATTATTTCCAAAGTAAAGAATAGAAGACTGTATGAGACACCTGAAAAATGAACACATCCAATAAGCACATTCCATCCGACTGCAGACTGTGTGTGTGAAAACCTATATCTTACCATTCTATTGGGCTGATGCTACAATTGTACTGAAAGATCCATTTAGAAGCTACATATGAACTTCTATGAATAAACAATATTACCTAAATTTCTTGGCCTGGCTCAGCAGCAAACTGAATGAAGAAGAAGCCTGCAGGTCGCACAGCGCAACTGGGGCTGAGAATAGAAGCTTCACAGTCCCAGATAGTGATCAAACAATTATTTCCTGCCCCAACACTGGAAGATTAGCAGGGAAAGCTTTCCAATCGGCAGTAGGTCAGGAATATAACCAACAGAAGATGCAGGAAACTCAAACACCCAATAGGTAATGATAAAACTGCCGACCATACATACTTATTTCATAGCTCAAGTAGACTTCTATCATAATTCATCCATGTTTTGGCATCAATAGAATGGGCAGAATAAAACAAACTTTTGTTCTATGTTGCTTCCTATAATCATTAGACATTTGTTTTGTCAAATAACTAACTCTAAACAACAGTGGATACTAGGATATTGAGGGAAGAGAAAATATAAACAGGAACTTTTGGGCTATAGCAATTTCACACACTGAGAGGTAGAATAGCTACTAGTGACCTTCCTATGTATTTCCTCCACTGACCTCTATTGGCTGAAATGTTGTAGTACAAGCTAAAGAGCATCTTCCCGCACTGTTCCATTATGGCAACAAGCAGAATAAAATATTTATTTAGACATTCTAAACATCCAACTGGCAGCAATACTATCACTTTGTTCTTTTCTATACGTTTTTATTTTTTTTAAAAACCCAAGGGAGATAGTTAGACATATTTAATATACTTTAGAATTTTGTAAACATTTGCTGGGGTTTGAAAGACTAACAATTCCAGAGATCCATCAAAACCAGAGTACAACTTTCCCATTTCCATGCATCTGTTATCACTATAAAAACAAAAATAAAACTACAATTCTCACCACACCCTGTTCTTAGTTAATACTTATCTGAAGTCATGCCACCCCTCACAATAGATGCATTATAAGGCACAATTTATTTTAAGTAGGATGCCTGCAATAGTAATGGGTATCACTGTCATTTTACTGCCGCGGCTCTTTCTGGCTGTTATAGCAATACCTGGTGGCTTTTCTACTGTAGCAGTTTGTTCTGTGACCATAGGCTGTATTAGTTAACAGCATTTAACACACATTGCCTGATGATGATAGCATCGATAATAGGATGTGGAATAAGATCACTTGTATTGACACCACACTGCTTGATTTTTTGACAAGTCAAAACATCATGAGTGCATGATGGTTTCAATGAAGGGCAAAACTGAACCAAACAAGGACTTTTACTAGACCCCCTTAAAAACATTCTAGATGAGAAGTAGAAGCCAATATGCAATGGCTTCTAACAATTTAGTTTCAAGATTACTGCAAAAGAACAGCACTGCATCAAAACAAGCAATTACCTGTTGAGATTCAACAAAGCACTGCTGCATACCATGCACCTGTATTTTCCAAGCAAGAATGGAGAATGATATCTGGAACCGTGGGGGGAGCAAGGGCTCCTCTCTCTGTGACATGCCTCCATCCGCTGAACCTGAGGGGAGAGATGTTGTTCCCACTGGGGCGAATGTCAGTACCAAGGTGGCGAATGGGCTCAGTCTCAAGGTTGGTCCAGAGGAGAAGAATCTCAAATCTCCCCCTCCGAGACTGGTACCAAGACTGTTGGTGCTGATGGGGCTCGGTCTTCAGGTGCCAGCAGGAAGGCTGTCAGTGTAGTGGACTTTCACCACAGAGAGGAGGGAGCAGCCTTTCCCTTTGTGGATGGTGACCTACTCAACTCCTTCTTTTTCTTCCTCCGTTCCGGGTCAGATTTTGACGAGCGCGCTTTCTTAGCCAGTTTCTTAGCTTGTGTTCCAAGTTTGGAATTTTAAAAAAACTATTGATAAATATGAGGAAGCACAGTACTTGCTTTCAAACAAAGAAGTGCTGTTGTTGTCAGATCTAAGCATCTTCTGGGGCATGAATCCTATGAACTGAATGGCATGATCTTTAACACACCTATTTACAAGCAAATTCCATTTGACAGGGATGTTTTTTATATTTCAGGAATAGCATTGCGTATGTTTCTCCCATTGCTTCATCCCATTCCACTATGTTAAACTTAAGAATGCAGAAGGCCACTGAAAGGTTTGGGCTCACATGGGAAAAGCTACATTAATGCCAGCCTCTCACGCTCCTCAATCCAGGATCTGTTTCTTCTCAATTACCACCCTTGTCCTACTGTTGCTACCTTCTTCCTTTACTGGAACAGCATAGGACAGAGACCCAGGGGACTAGAAACAACACTGTTCTCATTTTTAAAAAATTAGGTCTAACTTTCAAGCAATTTTTAAGGACTGAGGCAAATTTTCAGGATTATGTTCTCAGTGTCACTTCTGTCACCTGAAAGTGTAGCATTCCTCCTTTGTTTACTCATCCTAAACATTCATTAATATATGAACACAAGATCCAAGATAGAAAACCATATTTGGCCTTAATTGTTAAAATCATTAAGAATATCCCTATGGATTAAAAACTGTATACATCCTTTTTATAGAGTGATAAGGTATTAGGTGTAATACCTAATTATCTAAGGTGGATAATGAGATTTTTGCGCAAATCCCACAAAAACAAATTAGAGAGGAACTTGCAATACTCCCCACTTTGGATGAAGTAAAAAAAGCCATTAATCAAATGAAGAATAACAAAGCTAGTGGACCAGATGGGATTCCTGCTGAAATCTTTAAAGAAAGGGGGCCCGAACTTGTACAACATCTTCATAAACTCATCGAAAAAATCTGGATAAGAGAAGAGATCCCAGAAGACTTCAGGGATGCCATAATTATCACCTCTTTAAGAAGGGTGATAGAACAGACTGTGGAAACTATCGAGGCATTTCTCTCTTAGCTACCACAGGTAAAATATTTGCTAGGATTCTCGCAAACCGTCTTCTACCTATTTCAGAAGAGATCCTCCCTGAAACTCAATATGGTTTCCGCCCCTCTAGAGGGACAGTAGACATGATTTTTACTGCACGTCAGTTCCAAGAAAAATGCCGGGAGCAAAATCAACCCCTTTATATGGCATTTATTGATCTGGCTAAGGCTTTTGATACTGTAGACCGAACAGCTCTCTGGACTATCCTTATGAAAATTGGATGCCCCAATAAATTTGTGAATATCTTGCGACTTCTCCATGACAACATGACGGCAACGGTTTTGGACAACAACAGCTCTCATGGTGCTCCATTTAAAGTGGGATCAGGTGTTAAACAGGGATGTGTTATCGCCCCAATATTATTTGCTATTTTCATCGGCATGATTTTACATCTTGTCGAGGGGAAACTTCCCACTGGTGTGGGAATTATATATCGAACAGATGGAAAGCTTTTTAATCTCAGCAGGCTGAAAGCAAAAAGTAAGGCAATTACAACCTCCGTTGTGGAACTTCAGTATGCTGATGATAATGTGGTCTCCGCACATTCAGAGGATGATCTCCAAACTATCCTAAATGCTTTTGCAGAAGCATACGAAAAGCTTGGTCTCTCATTTAACATCAAAAAAACCAAAGTACTTTATCAGCAAGTGCAAGCCAATCCTTTGGTGATGCCATCTATCCAGCTTGGCGGGACAATACTGGAAAATGTCGATCATTTTCTCTATCTTGGCAGCTATCTTTCTGTTACAGCTAACATTGACAGTGAAATCCAGCATCGTTTGAGCTCCGCAAGTGCTGCATTTTCTCGAATGAAAATAGAGTGTTCAAGGATCAGGATATTTGTAAGAAGACCAAAACACTGGTTTATGAAGCCATTGTATTACCAACTTTATTGTATGCCTGCGAAACATGGACTATCTATAAACGTCACTTCCACCTCCTTGAAAGATTTCATCAACGTTGCCTCCGGAAAATCCTGCGAATTACTTGGGAAGATAGGCGAACAAATGTCAGTGTACTGGAAGAAGCAAAGACTACTAGCATTGAAAAAATGATCCTTCAACGCCAACTTCAGTGGACCGGTCATGTTGTTCGAATGTCTGACTGCCGTCTCCCAAAGCAGTTACTTTATTCCCAACTCAAGGATGGAAAGCGGAATATCGGTGGTCAGTATAAGAGGTCTAAAGATGTTCTTAAGGCTAATCTAAAAAAATGCAATATAAACATCGAAAACTGGGAAGCTGTGGCCCATGAACGATCTAACTGGAGGTTGGCCTTTCACAAAGGTTCCATGGACTTTGAAGAAGCTCGAGTGCAAGGTGAAAGGGAGAAACGTGCTAAGCGAAAAGCACGTCAAATGAATCCTTTACAGGACCATCTTCCATCTGGTAACCTGTGTCCTCACTGTGGGAAGCTGGGTGGATCTAGAATTGGCCTCCACAGTCACTTACGGACCCATCACTAGAGTCTACACAATTTTTCTTTAGCATTTCCTCCTTTTAAAATTTCCTTTTTGTAAATTTTTTATCCTGGAAGACAATCTTACTCGGTCATGAGTGATCGCCTGATGGTGATGATGATGATTAGGTGTAAGTATATTAGTTCTGTTCAGTCTAAAGCGATGTATGCAAATAAGATTAACTTGACCTTTTGCTATTTTGAAATGAGATTTCCATTTAAACAGATGTGCTCCTAAACTAAAATGAAAATGTGTGTAGTGCAACAAATATCAGTGTGTTGAGATTTCAAATCCCTTTGCTACTGCACTTAAGTAGATGTTTTATTAGGAGACAAGAAACTGCCTAGCAACCTCTTATTAGGAACACTGTCCAAAGCAGATTTGAGATCAAAACCACTGACCCGCAAATTATATATCTTAGAGGCTACAGAAGAATGTCAAGGATCGTTTATTACATCAAATCTATATTCATCTTTTGGGAATGTTGATGGTAATCCCATGGGTAAACAACTCTTTCAAACAATGAACTGCTGAAGGAAAGTGATACAATACTGTACAGAACAAAGTCTTGTGGCATCTTAAAGACTAAACATATGTTGTGGCATAAGCTTTCATTGGCTAGAGTTCCCTTCATCAGATGCAAGGTTGTTTCTGCTGCAACAGATTAACATGGTTACCTATCCAGAAACTGTACAGAAGATAATTTTGGAGATATACTAAAAAGAGAGTAAATGGCCATTGGAACTCATTGGTCCCTTCCAAGGTTTGCAGGTCAGGATCCAGGATCCCCAAACATCCCCCTATGACCATTTGGCAGAACAGTACCGGTACCTGGAGTGTCCTAATTAGATCAACCTCAGCCCTCCCCCATAAAATTGAAAAAAAAATTGTTCTACCTCACAAGGTTGTTGTAAGTACTAATGATATTAATGTGAAAAACAAGGAAGAGCACTGTATGAATACTTAGTTGTTTGCTTGGCTATTTGATGATAGTCCCTAAATATATAGCACTTTTCCTGGGTGTTTATATATAAATGCTAAGTAATTTATGTTTGGTCACTGCATAAGCACCCAAATACCCTTGATTGAATGTATTTCAAAGGCCATGTGGAAGAAATTCTACCGGTCAGCTAGATGTCAGCAACCTAATCTTTTGGAGACTGCAAAATAAATAGATTCAATATTTACTGTTGCTTGTGTGTTGTTCAGACTACCTTTAAGTTACCGTATATACTCAAATATACGTCTAGTTTTTCAGCACATTTTTTGTGCTGAAAAATGCCCCCTCGACTTATAAGTGGGTCAGCGCTCCCCCAGGACCCCCGCTGCCACCGCCAGGCACCGCCAGGCACCCCCCTCCACCCCCAGGACCCCTGCCGCCACCCCCAGACACCCCCACGCCACGCTATTCCTCTCCGCTCGCTCTTTAAAATTATTTTCCTCCCCCCCCCATACCTTTGTCAGCGGCGGCTCGCTCTGCTGGCGCCTTGCGCGCTGCCATGCCGGCTCCTAGGCAGGGAAGCGGCACAGCAGCACGAGGCGCCCGTAGAGCGAGTGGCTGGGCTGCGTCTCCCTGGCAGGGAGACATGTGGAGCCACTCCGCTGTTCCTCTCCGCTCGCTCTTTAAAATTATTTTCCTCCCCCCCCCATACCTTTACCAGCAGCCGCTCGCTCTGCTGGCGCCTCGCGCGCTGCCATGCTGCTTCGTTCCCGGGAGCCGGCATGGCAGCGCGCGAGGCAACCGCAGAGCAAGTGGCCAGGCCGCGTCTCTCTGCCAGGGACCCACGTGGAGCTGCTCCGCCATTCCCCTACCTTTGTGTTGCTTCGTTCCCGGGAGCTGGCATGGCAGCGCGCGAGGCAACCGCAGAGCGAGTGGCCAGGCCGCGTCTCTCTGCCAGGGACCCACGTGGAGCTGCTCCGCCATTCCCCTACCTTTGTGTTTGTAAGCGGAGGCTCGCGGCGCTGCCGGCGCCGCCCTCGTCGCTTCCGGGCCGCGACGGGCATCACTTCCGGGGCCGCGACGGGCATCACTTCCGCCTCCCGGGAACGAAGCAGCATGGCAGCGCGCAAGGCGACCGCAGAGCGAGCGGCTGCTGGTAAAGGTATGGGGGGGGGAGGAAAATAATTTTAAAGAGCGAGCGGAGAGGAACAGCGTGGCGTGGGGGTGTCTGGGGGTGGCGGCAGGGGTCCTGGGGGTGGAGGGGGGTGCCTGGCGGTGGCGGCGGGGGTCCTGGGGGGGCTTTAGCAGTGGCGGGACTTCGGCGGCAGCGGGTGCAGGTACGGGGGTGGGGCTTCGGCGGCGGCGGGTGCAGGTACGGTGGCAGGGGGTGTCTGTGAGAGTTGGACTGACCCGGGTTCAAAAGCTCCCCTAGCCAATGACCCTCAGTCCCAGTCACGCAAGCGGAAGGAGGAGATAACAGCAGTTAATAAAGATTAAAGAGTTTATTTGTAAGACCCAATTACATGGGATTAAGGCAATCAATGCATTTCTACTCACTACATCATTGCAGACTCAAACCCACTACCCCAGTGGTAAGGCTAGATGAAGTGAAGTCCAGAACAATCCACATGTCGTGCTGAGACGAACAAGCAGCAGAGAGAGATGAAGAGGAATGAACGGAAGCAAGCAAGTGTGCTAGCTTATATACCCCAGACCCTGCATCTATGAATAGGATATTACTCACCAGTAGTATAACTTATTCATCAACATGTTTATCCAAACCTGTTCAAGGCTGCTGAGTCATATCACCTCGAGACTATGTCTCCTGACCAAAGACCTTCTGTACTTGAACTCAAGTAACACTCACCAGGTCAGGTGATAATCCCGATGTCAGGTGGTAATCTCGTTCTGCCTATGCAAAACCTAACATCCCCCTGCTTTTGCATTTGCGTAGAACGTGGTTATTTACCTCATACAACAGCAACAGCGTTGTTGACATCTGATGCTGTTCCTTCATCTATGGACTTTGATAAAAAAAACTTTTGCAGGAATGACTTTACCTGTCAGAAATTTGAACCACCATCAAATCACTTCTGATGTATCCCTTCTTATGACACAGTTTTATTTGCAAACCCAAAACGTTGTGTATTGCTATCTGCCTGCAGCATAGCAATCCTGGCCTTGGTTTCCTGAAAAAACTGTAATAGGTTTTTCACATCAATCCCAGCATCATTTAAACATTTTTTTACAATTTAAACTATTTAAACAAATGCATTCACTATTCAAGCTTTACAATAGCATAATAGCACAATACATAATACAATGTATTCAGTTCAATTTCAGTTGAACTCTAACTTTTAAATGATTGTTTCTACAAAATCAATCAAACAAAGTATGATTATAAAAATAACAAACTTCAGGTGTGTTCTTGTTGTTCTTACTATCACAACCACAACTGGCATTTCTGTGAATCTGTAAGCCACCTGTGCTCTGACTTGTAAATCTTAGTCTGAAATGTGATGTTCCTTCCAGATAACACTCAACTCCCTTTCAAGAGCTCTCCAAGCATGTCCTGTTGGTCTAACAGTCTGCCCATTACACTGACAGCAATATCTGGCCTTGTTGCTTGTACAGTAAAGCTCAACAGCCCAATGCTTCTGTGTAGCATTCAAACTGCTTTTCCATCAGCATGTGCTTGAAAATCCTCAATTATTTGGAGTCTCTCACTGAGTTAACTATCTCCAAAATTCTCAATCACATCCATGATATTTCTCTGATTGTTGCAGTAAGTACTGCCCTCTTGGTTCTCCCTCAACCTCTATTTACAAATAAACAGTTGATCCACCACCAAGCAGTTTCAATTCAATGAAATTCCAAACCCTGGATCAATTATATCATATTGCTTTTATCTGTCCAGAAAAAAACAATAGATCACCCATCTAAACAAAGTACATACAGTCTATGTCCCTGTTCCTTCTGCTTAACAAACAAACATTGATCTGCCTCTCTGTGCAAATCTCACTTCAACAATGTTTGAGTTCAAAACAGAATTCCAGCCTCCAGCTGATTTCTAGCTTTCCTAAAGAAAATCTCACAGACAGTTTTCCATTTAAAGACTTCCTCTCATTTAAAATGCTTATGTTCCAATATTTCTCTGTGAAATATCCATACATCTTCTCCACATTCTTAAACATCAGTCTAACTGTTTCAAAGCAAATTGTTGTTGCACTCACTTATGATTATCCTGCTCCTTTTAACTAAGCAAAAATCACAAGCAACCAATCTTGCTATTTGTCATATAACCTTTTCCAATCTGGTTAGTTTTCACTTAAAAAATCTATCTGGTAACAATGAGTTCCATGGACTGCTGTTTGTTTCACCAGTTTCCATGTTTTGTTCTTTATCCAAAGAATTCAACTCAGCTTGCATAGCCTGAAGCTATGGTTCAGCTTCCTTAACAGATAATTTTTCACCTCTTTGAAATTTTGAAGTTTCAAATGGCTTTTCCTGCAAATTCATCCTGATATCTCACAGGTTGTTTGACTCACCTGTTCCTTACCTCATCAGTTATCAGGTTCCTGTTCCAATAAATTTGCACCAATGATGAACAATCATTTGTTTAGTCTCCACTAAACCAAATGTGTATCAAAGTTTGTCAAATTTACCTGACTGTCTTTTCAGCAAATGCTTTTCTATTCTGACTCTGCCCTGATGCATCCCCTGCATTAACAGAATTAATTTTGAAAAATGATCTCACCTTTTTCATTTAGCATTATACTTAACACTTCTAGATAATCTCACTATCCAAGTGTTGTTCATGTAAAACACAATATTCTCATTTCTAGAAAAATCTCATGTAAGCTCCCTTACAGATTTCTTCTAACTTTGAGGTGTATGTACCTACATATCAGATCCAAGATCCTGAAATGTTTCTCCAGAAGATTCCTCCTTCTACACTACTTTCTATAAGGTGTACAGTTCATTACAGAACTAAAACTTCTATCATGTACATAATCAAAACATTTAAGAGCTTCTACCCAAACCTCATTATCCAAATTAGTATCACCTCTTCTGAGTGTTTGTTTACTCTTCCACATAATCCATGTGTTCAATATCACATCCTGTTAGAAAGTCATCAAAACATGCACTGAATTGAACTTCCCCATATCTGAAAGAAAATAGGTAACATGGGTAATATGCTTGTTTCCCATCCAAGCACAAAACACCTTGACTTTGTTCAAAACTCCAGTTTTCTATCTAACATGTACACAACCTGTACCTCGTGTATTGATCAATTGACACCATGAAATAACGTGCCTTTCCTCTAAAGACCATCAGAGTATCCCACAAGATCACCAAGAACAAATTGAAAGAAATGAACTGGGTTTTTAAGCTTGCCTTCCAGTTTACCTGTTGAAGCTAGCATCCCTTGTTTATGTGCACAAAATTACCTTTCATGTGAAAATTACATTTTTCCCAATGCTTTCCCCACCAGAGTTTGCATTTTCTTTCACAGGCCTGTGAATCTAAATGATCAAACATTCATGTGATATGCATGCATGTACATGTCATACATATAAGCATTTAACCTTTTTATAGTTGCATCAGTACAACTTTCCATTTCTTTATTTACACCATTACAGTATGAAAGAAATAATCCATCTCTTAGCTTTGCCATATAAACATACCTAATTATTCAGTATTTTACATTTTGCTACAGAAAAATCCACAATATACTCAAGTCATATATACATTCAGTACATTTCAGAGCATATATTACACTTTCTTGAATCCAAGTTATCCAAACTTTCAAGAAATACATTTCAAAAACATGACTGTTAAACTCCTGACCATTTGCATAGTCTTCTTCCTGTTTATTTATGTCCAACACAGAAAGCTTCGTTTAAACAATCCACTGCTTCTGGTCCACAACAAAATAATGTCCATTTTGTTATGTCCTGGGTTAAAACATAAAGGTTTTCCCTTCAGCAGCACCCCTGCTGATTTCAAGCTCCTTCTTCTGTGATCCCACATGAAGAAAATGAAGAACAGCTTCACATTTTAAGCACAGCTTTCTCTGTTCAAAACTGCCGCGCTGTTCCCCTGCTGTTTTGATACAGCCTCCCGTGTAGTATCAAGTTTCCCAAGATACACACGTGACCTTGCTTTGCTGCGACATGACGCTCCAGACGCTTTACCCACGTCAGACGTAATCCACGCATTTTGTAATCCAAGCCACTTGTTGATACAATGCAAAAGATAGCTGATCCGCTGCTGTGTGAAGAAGCAAACTGTAGATGAAATATGATCCTCCTGCCTGTAGCCTTGATGAGTAGACACACAGAGCCTCCTGAAGATTATTTCTTTGCCCGATACAGCTTCTTGACAATCACTCCAGCAAGCTGTGGAATACGAAATCCTTGTGTCCAGCGTTGTTCACTTTTCAGCCTAGTAGCTGCCCGAACCAGCTTCACAGTCTGTAGCCTTGGATTTTGCCAAGCCTGGCACCTCCGTTTCAGCTGCTTCCAAAACGAAAAATCCTCCGTCTCTCTGTCTCTGCATTTTCAGTTGTGCTGCATTCCAAGCCGCTGTTATCAGCACTCAGCTCTAGCAACAAACCTTCGCCTTCTGCGGTTTGTTTACAAACCGTTCTTACAAATAGTAAACAATTTCCTTAACTCTATAACTGCTGAATTTCTCCAAACTGCGTTCCTATGGCTTATCTGCCCATCAGATAACCATCAGATCGTTATCTGATCCTTATCTGGGCCCATAACCGATGTGAGAGTTGGACTGACCCGGGTTCAAAAGCTCCCCTAGCCAATGACCCTCAGTCCCAGTCACGCAAGCGGAAGGAGGAGATAACAGCAGTTAATAAAGATTAAAGAGTTTATTTGTAAGACCCAATTACATGGGATTAAGGCAATCAATGCATTTCTACTCACTACATCATTGCAGACTCAAACCCACTACCCCAGTGGTAAGGCTAGATGAAGTGAAGTCCAGAACAATCCACATGTCGTGCTGAGACGAACAAGCAGCAGAGAGAGATGAAGAGGAATGAACGGAAGCAAGCAAGTGTGCTAGCTTATATACCCCAGACCCTGCATCTATGAATAGGATATTACTCACCAGTAGTATAACTTATTCATCAACATGTTTATCCAAACCTGTTCAAGGCTGCTGAGTCATATCACCTCGAGACTATGTCTCCTGACCAAAGACCTTCTGTACTTGAACTCAAGTAACACTCACCAGGTCAGGTGATAATCCCGATGTCAGGTGGTAATCTCGTTCTGCCTATGCAAAACCTAACAGTGTCTGGGGGTGGCGGCGGGAGTCTCCCCTCATACATTTCCCACCCTAGACTTATACTGGGGGCAATAAGTTTTCCCAGTTTTGGGGGGTGAAATTAGGGGCCACGACTTATATTAGGGCCGACCTGTACTTGAGTATATACGGGTACTTCTAAGGTTACAATTTTATTGAAGTACAGTAATACCTCGGATTACGAGTTACTCGGTATGGGAGCTTCTCGTAAAACGAGCAAAATTTTATCATTTATTTACATTCGGAAGATGAGCAAGTCTCGCAACACGAGCCACATGCACCTAGTCGTGGAGGTGAATCCTGGCCGGGAGCTAGCAAAGCACCCTGTGGAGGTGAAGCGAGGGAGCCGCGTCACTCGCTCTGCGTGCACCTCGCGCTGCCGCTTTGCCTGCTCCCTGCCTGGGAGTCAGCAAAGCAGCAGCACGAGGCACACGCAGAGCGAGCGGCCGCGCCACGCCTCCATTCGGCTCCCTGACAGGGAGCCAGCAAAGCTTTGCCGGCTCCCTGTTAGGGAGCCGAATGGAGGCTCCTAGTGCTGCCGCTTTGCCGGCTCCCAGGTAGGGAGCTGAAGAATGGAGGCTCCTGGCACTGCCGCTTTGCCGGCTCCCAGGCAGGGAGCCGAAGAAGGGAGGCTCCTGGCGCTGCCGCTTTGCCGGCTCCCAGGGAGGGAGCTGAAGAAGAGAGGCGCCTGGCACTGCTGCCTTGCCGACTCCCAGGGAGGGAGCCGAAGAAGGGAGGCACCTGGCGCTGCCGCTTTGCCGGCTCCCAGGCAGGGAAGCCCCGTGGTGGCTTTGCCTTGCGCTGCCTCAACCGGCGCCTCACCCTTTTGCGCTGGCTCCTGGGCAGGGAGCCCCATGGAGGTGGGCGCGCGCCGGCCTCGCCTTTTGCGCAGGCTCCAGGGCAGGGAGCCCCGTTGCGTCTGCTTGCTTGGTTGGTGCCTCCCACTGCTGCGCTGGCTCTCCCTTCCTGCCCCCTCCCTCCGCGGGAAAGGAGGCTTGGATTCTTGCACGCATGTGGGTGCGAAGCCTGAAGCCTCTCCTGCCTTGCAAGGGGGCCAGTGAGTTTGGGAGCACATTGGGGCGCACGGATGGGAATGGGAGGAAAGTGCGGGGTGTGTGTGAAGAGTAGCAGAGCCCAGGAGGGGACACCACAAAAGGCAGGGAGGCACCTGCTGCTCTTTGAGTGTCTGTGTCTCAAAGCCTACTGTATAAAGGCTGGAGGCAGGAGCAAGCTGAAGTGGCCCCTTGATCAATAAATAAATTAAAGCCGGTGTGGCATAGTGGTGAGAGTGTTGGACTGGCATTTGGGAAATCCGGGTTCTAGTCCCCGCTTGGACATGAAGCTCACTGGGTGACTTTGGGCCAGTGACTGACTCTCAGCCTTACCTACCTCACAGGGTTGTTGTGAGGATAAAATGGAGAGGAGGACAATTATCTAAGCTGCTTTGGGTTCCTTGCAGGAAAAAAGTCTCCCAGTCTCAGCTGGAGTACCTCACTCGTTCTCAACATCTGTACTGCAACAATGGCCTCAGAGAAGAAGAAACAAAAGGTTGAAAACGAAGGCAGTAAGAAGGAGACGATTACGGTGGAAGTTAAAAAGGAAATCATTGAGAAGCATGCCCGAGGTATGCGAGTGGTCGACCTCGCAAGATTTTATAACAGGGCTACGTCGACAATTTGCACAATTTTAAAGAAGAAAGAAGAAATAAGGGGGCTAGATGCAGTAAAAGGAGTCACGAGAATATCAAAGCAGCGGCCACATGCTCTGGAAGATGTAGAAAAGTTGCTTCTCATCTGGATAAACGAGAAGCAACTAGCAGGTGACACTGTGTCCGAGAACATAATCTGCGAGAAGGCAAAGGCAATGTATGCTGACCTTGTAAGTAAACTGCCAGGCACATCGACAGAAAACGACGAAGGCTTCAAGGCGAGCAGGGGATGGTTTGAGAACTTTAAGAGGAGAAGTGGCATCCACAGTGTTGTGAGGCACAGAGAGGCTGCAAGTTCGGACATTAAGGCAGCTGAGGCGTTCACTGCAGAGTTCCAGCAGCTCATGGTCTCCCGAGGGTTACCTGCCGCAGCAAGTTTTTAACTGCGATGAGACGGGTCTTTTTTGGAAAAAGATGCCAAGGAGGACCTACATCACAGCAGAAGAGAAAGCGTTGCCCGGTCACAAGCCCATGAAAGACCGTCTCACTCTCTTGTTTTGTGCTAATGCAAGCGGGGATTTCAAAATCAAGCCCCTGCTCGTGTATCATTCTGAGAATCCACAAGCCTTCAAGAAATGCAAGGTGCAGAAGGGCCAGTTAAACGTCATGTGGAGGTACAACAGCAAGACTTGGGTCACTCGCATCTTGTTCGTTGAGTGGATCAATGAGGTCTTCACTCCTTCAGTGAAGAAATACCTTTTAGAAAACGATCTGCCACTCAAAGTCTTGCTGATTATGGATAATGCTCCTGCTCATCCTCCAGGCCTTGAGGACGACTTACTGGAGGAATTCGAGTTCATTAAGGTCAAGTTCCTTCCTCCCAACACCACTCCACTAATCAAGCCCATGGATCAGCAGGTCATTGCCAACTTTAAAAGGCTTTACACCAAAGCACTATTTCAGCTATGTTTTGAGGTGACCGAAGGAACAAACCTTACCCTCCGAGAGTTTTGGAAAGATCATTTCCACATTGTGAACTGCCTCAAGATCATCAATAAAGCCTGGGAAGGGGTCACCCAGAGAACCCTCAATTCTGCTTGGAGAAACCTGTGGCCCAATTGTGTTCTTGGACATGACTCTGAGGGGTTTGCTCAGGAACAGGAGCAGCCACTTGTCGGTGAAATTGTGTCCTTGGGGAAGACCATGGGACTGGAGGTGAATGAGGACGACATTCAAGAGCTAGTGGAGGAACATGGCCAGGAGCTGACCACCAACGAACTGATGGATCTGCATCACGAGCAACAGCAAGAAGTTATGGAGGAGATCTCGTCTGAAGAGGAGAATAAAAAGGTGGAGGAATCCCTCACTTCAAATGAGATTAGGGAGATGTGTAAGATGTGGGAAACAGTGCAAAATTTTGTAGAAAAGCACCACCCAAATAAGGCTGTAGCAGTGCGGACGATAAATCTGTTTAACGACAATGCAATGTCACATTTCCGCCAAATCCTCAAAAGTAGGCAAAAGCAAGTGTCATTGGATAGGTTCCTTGTTAAAGTTGCAAAAAAAATAAAAAATAAAAAAAAGGAGATTCCAGTGAGCCAACAGATAGTGGCTGTTATAGTGGTGTTCCCGTTAGTGATCACCGTCCTCAGTGCTTTTTTTCTGGAGAAAAGGGTACCGGAACTCTTGGATTACATATCCTCGGGAGTAGATGGCGATTAAATTGTAATGCAATTAATAGAAGAAAAGGTGCTGGAACTCAGTTCCGGTGAGTTCCACCAGAAAAAAAGCCCTGACCGTCCTACACAATAATCCCCCAATCCATCCTCCTCTCCTCTCTCTCGTCTCCCTAACACCAGCCACGATTCCTTTCAAAGCTAAAGTGCAGGTTAATTTGTTTTATTTCTAGTTTATATGTTCTGTATTTTGTATTACAATAATCATTCTTATATGATTAAATGGTTGTGGAATGAATCATCTGAGTTTCCATTAGTATTTCTACTTTAAATGTTCTTTTGTTGTTGTTACTATAATCATTTTTATATGATTAAATGGTTGTGGAACGAATCGTCTGAGTTTCCTTATTTCTTATGGGGAATTTTGTTTTGATATAAGAGCGTTTTGGATTACAAGCATGGTTCCGGAACGAATTATGCTCTCAAACCAAGGTATTACTGTATATATATGCCTCAATGTGAAATGGAATTAATAAGAAGTGACAGTGAAACTGGAGGTGCCCCAACAAACTTAATGGAAGAGAGCTGAACTCTTTTGAAATTGATGAGCGGTTGTCAGCATATCATGCACAGTTCTTTGGGCTGCTAAAATTAATGAGTGCATCCTTCCCCAACCTGATGCCCTCCAGATGTGTTGGAGTACAACTCCCAGCATCCCCCAGTCAGCATGGATGGAGATGCTGGGAGTTGTAGTCCAACACATCTGACAGATGTGTGTATACCACCGTAGGTAGAAGAGTATATATTAATATTAAACATTCTCCAAATAAGCTGTATATTACAAAGTGATTTTCAGGGATGTCCTGAACATGAACCTATTTTTAAGCTCACTCTCTCTAACCTTCATTATCCTTGCAATACCCTTGTGTCTCTTTTCAACCATGTGTTTCCGTTCTGGTTTGTTTATAGTTACTCACTGCTAGAGGCTACCATAATGACTGCTAATGCAACAATAAGCCTTCATATAGACACATTAATCATAGACCAAAAATATTTGTAATCAGAGCATTTATTTTCTGTGACAATACATACTCAGCTCCTTGAAAACCACTAAATAAGACATTAAAAGCGGAACCCTATGCATGCTTATTCAGAAATAAGTCCTACTGTGTTCAGTGTGGCTTAGGGAGCAATCCCTTGGCCACTAGACGCTGTCTACACGGCCATAGGAAAAAACGACTTGAGCCAGCACTGGGGGGGGGGCATTCTTGGGGGGTGGGATGGGGAGGAGCGAGGCACTGCCATCCAAAAGGAATCCTGGCAGTGCCTCTGGCTCCTCTCCTCACAAGCCGGTGTAAAGCACATGTTTTGGAGGGTGAGGGAAGCGTGGAGGCAAGGATTGCCTCCTCCCACCCTCAACAGAATGCTCATAATCCTATGAGTTCAGAGGGTTATGGGCAGCCACATTGAATTGTGCTGTTAGCTCCAGGTAAGTATGTATAAGATTGCAGCCTAAAAGAGGCTTTGGGTATTACAGTACCTACACTCCCCCACTCCCTCAGGTTTCCAATTATTGAGTTGCTGTAACATACAAGAGATTGGCAGTATTCCCAATATATTTACATATTGAGGACCCAAGCCTAGTTCTCACTAAAGTGGGAAACCTGTGTCTGGGTTGTACCATTTCAGGATGAGAATATGGACTTGCATGATTGCATGCTCCTCCATTAAAAAAAAAATCCTCCACATAGAAACTAGAGGTGCTTCCAGATTAGACTTTTATTGCACCATCACCCTGCCTCATTCCCAGAATTTTATGGGAGGTCCAGATCATAGGATCATAGAAAAGTAGAGTTGGAAGGGGCCTACAAGGCCATCGAGTCCAACCCCCTGCTCAATGCAGGAATCCCAAGTCAAAGCATCCCTGACAGATGGCTGTCCAGCTGCACCTTGAATGCCTCCAGAGTGGGAGAGCCCACCACCTCCCTAGGTAGTTGGTTCCATTGTCTTATTGCTCTAACAGTCAGGAAATTTTTTCTGATGTTTAGGTGGAATCTGGGTTCCTGTAACTTGAGCCCATTATTCCATGTCCTGCAAACTGCGATGATCGAGATGATGTTGTCTTCCGCTTATAAGCCTCCCATGTTTTCCTACTGCTTCTTCCGTCTTTTTTCTTACAGCAGAAAATCAGTTAAGGAGAAAAAGACGAACAGCTGCACAATGCCTTTATGATTTGTAAAACTAGGAGCCCTCCATCTGGAGGTACCCCTAGATGTCAAGGAGCACAATTTAATTCCCCTCCTTCCAATATGAAAGCCAGACACCACTGTGATGAATGGGTTAACAGTTAGGCAGAGTAGATGCGCCCAACAACCTATCAGGGCTTGCCTGGAGAGGGTTCTGATGGGAGGGGGAGCTCTATGTTTGTATGTGCCTGTGTGTGAGAGAGTAGTTTGGTTTAGGGTTTAGAGTGTTAGAGAAAATAAGTTGTACCTGCTTAGAGAAATGTTTACTTAAAAAATAAAACCACTATAACCAGCCCTGGTATTTTGAGAGTTAATCTCCCACAGACAGATTGTCCGCTCGGGTTTGTCTGATGAGAGAGGGAAATCTTGTGACAGAGAGGGAACTGATGCCCTGGAGCTAACCTATCTGAGCCACTGGGTTAGTGAATGTGAACTAACAGCCAGGTGGCAGGAAGAGAAATAAAATTTAAATAACCGGCCACGTTATCCTCACAACCACCCGATCAAGTTTGTCTTCACAGTCACAAGGGGTAGAAGTTTGTAGCCTAAACAAAAATAAACAAAGCTGAAATTCTCAAGCGTTAAGAAAGTAGTATTCCTCATATGCTCAAAAGCCAGATATCACTACTCATGGTACTGATCACAGCTGTTCATGCTACTAGGTACCTTAGTTAAAGAAATCATACCTTTAGCAGGCTCAACTCTAGATGTGGCAGCAGGCTTTACATTTGCAAACCTCATTCCTGAATGGAGCAGGTTTATACTGGTGCATCTATTCCAAGGTGAAATATAATTGCCCATCAGCTGCTGCTATATTCAACAAAAGGAAAATGCATGTGCGCACACACACACATCACATTCCTTAGATAACTAATCTGAATGACATTTCGATGAGGTGGCAACACAGGTAGAAGGGTGCAATTAACTGAATTTATTATGGCAAGCAATAAATGAGGCTGACAAAAGTCTATTTAACAAAGTCTAATGTGAGAGGAAACAGAAGTGTCCTCAGAACTTCTGGGGGGAAATTTTTTAGTTCTTCGTTCACTCTTGTATTATATGACTCTTGGAATTTTAGCTTTTCAAATCATTCCCTCCCTTATAACATTACTATGCATTCTCGGTGAACTCTGCCTAAATGGGAGGGGACTCTACCAATGGAAGACCTCTGTACCCTTGCACAAAAATAGTAGGGGTCAGAGTTACCAATTCCCCCCAACCTCCAAAACTGGCAGAGGTCAGGATTGCACAAACACAGCCCTAGTTCTGCCAGGGAATATCCCTAGGAGAAAAGAACAGCATGCAGGGGTGGGTGCAAGGATAGCTAAATGAAAGTAGCTAGCCTGCTGTTTGCTTTCTGGGGCTTAAAGGATTATTGGGTGGGAGAGCTGAGCTGGGAAGATATGCACTCTGTGATGTGCATCTGAACACTTCAATCCTACCCCACTACAAGATCCTTTTAGCAGCAAGTGGGGCTTGTCCCCTGGCTACAGAAAGGATTGTACAGGAAAAGTTAATCACTGTGGGCAAAAGGAGCAAGGAATCAGAAGTCCTTTGCCCCCTTCACTCCCCCCCAATTCCCCCCACTTCCCTGCTCCGTTAATTATTCACAGCTCCCTACTAGTATTTATCCAGAGGAGGTGCCTTCTTTGTGGATATCTAGGTGCCAAACTGGGTGGTGCAGGGAGAGAGCATGTTAGAAGAGGGTCTCAAGCATGGACCAATGTACAATGGTTCCCTGCCTGCCATAAAAACTACTCCATGCACACATTTCTCAGGCCGCCAGGGGGCAAAAGGACATCCATGGAGGCAACAGCCCTAGACCAAAAATATTTGTAATCAGAGCATTTCTTTTCCATGACAATACATACTCTCAGTCTCAGCTCCTTGAAACCCACTAAATAAGACAAATGCCTTCTACAGTCCATCAGTTGGTATCCACTTGTTCCAAATACAACGCTCATTTGCGTTGGCCTTTTTTAAAATGTCAAGTGCTACTGGATAAAGAATTGTGGGTTCAGACAAGTTGGACAGGTTATCCTTATCACAAAAATGCTAATGAGTCTCTGTTAACATGAAATCTAAAAGGAAATACAGGCATGATTTGGCTCCAATCACTGTAAGAATAACAGTATGTCATTACTACAGCCCAAACAGTAAAGATACCGCTGAGATTACTTCACATTTTAACACCAAAAATCTAGTCTGTATTAATACTCACACAAGTAAGAGTTTTGAAGTTTCACTTCTAAGCTGTCCAGAATGTATTTCTAGTTCATAATGGTGTCCATGAAACCAGTATACATGAGTTGATTCATGTACTAAGAAAAAAAAAAATTGGAAGGTGGGGGCAGTGAGAGGACCACCTACCAAGGAACTTGTGAGTTTCCCATTATGATGGAGACTATTTTAAGTAACAGCTGGATTTTATATTTTCAAAAATAGGGCATCAACCAAAGTTTCTTTCATTCCGTCTTCTTCCCAGCAACCCTTGGGAGGGGTGCAACCTGAAACCATCTCAGTAAGTGGTACAGGCTAATTTGAATGTCTGCAGCCCCGTTGTACTTTCTATCTGAAAACTGTGACTAAATGCAGAGTCCATGGCTTGAACACATCCCATTTTGCTTTGTTTACCATCTTGCCTGCACAATTCTGGAGAGTTTGAAAGCTTGCACAGTATTGGAACAGTCAGTTTATGCTTCATGTATCTTTAAGAGCAGCCCCTAGTAGGAGAACTGTCTGTGGGAAGGCGGGCCAGAGAGGGTTCTGGAAACAGAAAGGGGGGGGGGTGCGTGTGTAAGTGGACTTTCAAGAAGGGAGGCCTAGTTTTGTGTTCCAGAAGAAGAACAAATAAAAGATCTGTTGTGTTCCTAAAGTGGATCACTATCCTCTCTGAAGAATAACCTGCCTGGCTGATCTGCTTGAGTCAGCCAGGAAGCTACACAACAATATTTGTGTCCTCTGAATTGGCCTAATAAAGTTATTACAGAGGTAAGGATTTTGGACATTTTCTTTTGGAAATTTGTTCTTTGTTCCACTGGAGTGGTGAGATTTGCAATCTCCATTCCACTTTTCCTCTTCTTGGGTGCCTTACACAACCTGCAGGCAACATTTTAAATTAACATCCTTTTCATAGCTCTTGCAGGTAATGTTCAATAAAACTTTATTGGCCCTTTCTCTACTTGCCTAGGACTGTGATCCATTCATACTGTTTTCCTCAGTTTGCTGCTATTTGTACAATCAACCAGGTCTGAAGCAATTTCTTTAATCCCTTATTTGTACAGTCATGCCTTGGATTGAGAGCATAATTCGTTCCGGAAACGTGCTTGTAATCCAAAACACTCTTATATCAAAACAAAATCCCCCCCAAAAAAATTGTACAGAGATTTTTAATTTAAGCCGTACTACAGTACTTGTATTGCAAGACCGCTTGTATATCAAGTAAAAAAAAATTAAATAAATATTTAAAAATTTGCTTGTCTTGCAAAACGCTCTCAAACCAAGTTACTTGCAATCCAAGGTATTACTGTATATCCCTTTGTCTTTCAATTCCATTTTCCCCATGTAACTGCTGCTTGTGGCTTTCCCCAAAGGATTCTATATTTTTGTGCCTTACTGGCATCCCCATAGTCACCTCCCTCAACATTTCTTAATATTGATTTATTATTTCATTTTTATCACCAGGTTCCTTGAGTGAGCTCATGGCAGAATTCATATATTACTGCAGTTTCAAACATTTGGGACTGGTGATCCTGCTCCCCACCCCCAGCCTTTAACAAATATATTTGCTCCAACTGTGATACTTGAAAACATAGGAAACAACTTAAAAATCATTAAGTAGTTCATGAATACATGACGTTTAACAGACATAATTTCAAGCTTACACAAAAATATTGGGCAATTTTCCTAACCTATACTTTATATTAGCAGAGCAATTTCATACCTAAAATGTACTGTGTCCTTAATTGTTACGCTTATTGTTAAATAAATTGTTGCAATTATTCCTACAGCAGCAGGCCAAACCCATAAAAATCGTTTACAAAGAGGTAAGCACTCCAACTAGCCCATCATCATTGCACATTCCCAGCCTTAAAACATATGAAGAGAAAAAATTCTTTCCCCCTGATGGAATTTACAGTGCAGCCGCTGCTACTGCGGCTTGCAACACAAAGAGGAAGTACCAACAGTTGTTCTCCAAGCACAGCACTTCCCCACAAAACCACTTAGAATCATAGAAATGTAGAGTTGGAAGGGGCCTACAAGGCCATCGAGTCCAACCCCCTGCTCGATGCAGGAATCTAGGTCAAAGCATCCCTGACAGATGGCTGTCCAGCTGCACCTTGAATGCCTCCAGAGTGGGAAAGCCCACCAACGCACTAGGTAGTTGGTTCCACTGTCTTATTGCTCCAACAGTCAGGCAGTTTTTCCTGATGTTTAGGTGGAATCTGGGTTCCTGTAACTTGAGCCCATTATTGCGTGACCTGCAAACTGAGATGATGGAGAAGAGATCCTGGCCCTCCTCTTTGTGACAACCCTTTAAGTACTGGAAGAGTGCTATCATATCTCCCCATAGTCTCCTCTTCTGAAGGCTAAACATGCCCAGTTCTTTCAGTCTCTCCTCATAGGGCCTTGTTTCCAGTCCCTTTATCATCCTTGTTGCCCGCCTCTGAACCCTCTCCAGTTTGTCTACCTCCCTCTGAAAGTGAGGTGCCCAGAACTGGACGCAGTACTCAAGATGAGGCCTAACCAGTGCTGAGTAAAGGGGAATTATTATTTCACGCGATTTGGAAGCTATACTTCTATTAATGCAGCCCAAAATAGCATTTGCCTTCTTTGCAGCCACATCGCATTGCTGGCTCATATTCAGTTTGTGATCCACCACAATTCCAAGATCCTTCTCACTCGTAGTATTGTTGAGCCAAGTGTCCCCCATTCTGTAACTGTGCATTTGGTTTCCTTTCCCTAGGTGCAGCACTTGGCATTTATCCCTATTAAATTTCATTCTGTTGTTTTCAGCCCAGCGTTCTAGCCTATCGAGATCTCTTTGAATTTTGTTTCTGTCTTCCAGAGTATTAGCTATTCCACCCAATTTTGTGTCATCTGCAAATTTGATAAGCATTCCATGCACCTCCTCATCCAAGTCATTAATAAAAATGTTGAAGAGCACTGGACCCAGGACCGAGCCCTGCGGTATCCTGCTCATTACCTCTCCCTAGTTTGAAAAGGTACCATTGATAAACACTCTTGGAGTCCAATTCTGTAGCCAACTGTAGATCCACCTAATAGTTGTTCCATCCAGCCCACTTTCATCTAGCTTGCTAATCAGGATAGCATGAGGCACTTTGTCAAAACCTTTGTTGAAGTCAAGATATATGATGTCCACAGAATTCCTACAGTCTACAAGGGAGGTTACCTGACCAAAAAATGAGATCAGATTGGTCTGACAGGATTCGTCCAGTTCTGAGCACCACACTTTAAGAAGGATGTAGACAAACTGGAAGGGGTTCAGAGGAGGGCAACAAAGATTATTAGGGGACTGGAAACAAGGTCCTATGAGGAGAGACTGAAAGTACTGGGCATGTTTAGCATTCAGAAGAGGAGACTATGGGGAGATATGATAGCACTCTTCCAGTACTTGAAATGTCGTCACACAGAAGAGGGCCAGGATCTCTTCTCCATCATCTCAGATTGTAGGACATGGAATAATGGGCTCAAGTTAAAGGAACCCAGATTCCGGCTGAACATCAGAAAAAAACATTCCTGACTGTTAGAGCAATAGGAAAATGGAACCAATTACCTAGGGAGGTAGTGGACTCTCCCACACTGGAGGCATTCAAGGTGCAGCTGGACAGCCATCTGTCAGGGATGCTTTGACTTGGATTCCTGCATTGAGCAGGGGGTTGGACTCGATGGTCTTATTATAGGCTCCTTCCAACTCTACCTATGATTCTATGAAGATCAAACATGCCTTACAGAATACTACATCACCTCAATAGTTTAATAAGCAAGTCCTGCTCTCTAAATCTGCTGGTTTCAGAGAAAACCTGGGTACCTCAGAGCCAATCTAGGCGATGTTCCAACTTCAATATGAAAGCTCTCAATATTAAGCAAACCTGGATTGCAGTTCTATCATCTTCGTTGCACAGGCACAACATTTCAAAATTTGGTAAATCAAACCTGTTAAAAAAGTTTGAGATTGAAAGAATCCACTGTTAATTTAAGGAGGATTCCGCAGGAGTAGCACGAAACAGCACAGAAGCATACGCTTGGGTTTTATATCAGAAGGGCCTCTGCAACCATGGTGTTTATTTGCTTAGAGAGCAAAGAGAAGTTTTAGGGTTGGTTGGTTCTGGATGGTTTGCTCACTGAAGCATAGAAGTGTTAAAAATTACTTCAAAACTTTAATCCTAAATTGTGGAGAAAGCCCAACACAAGTCTGCACACACACACAGTCTTCGCCCAAGGGAGGGGGCAATGAAGGGGGGATGAAGTCACAGGAGAAGTAGCCAGACAGACCGTCATCCCCAACAAGAAGAGTCTCGGTGGAGATCCACAAAACCAAGGAAGGACCATCAAGAACCATCAAACTATCAGGGCAGTCTCAAAGAGCTGTAAAGTACCAGTACGTCACCTTCTCCCCGGGCAGGAATAAGCCCACCTGATACGAAGGGGCAGGGATAAGCCCCCACCTGACCTGGAGGGTGGGGAGAGCGGGAACTCAGGGGTAGAAAACCCCTCTCCCTTCCGGTAAAGGGTTGTTGGGAACCCAGGGTACTTCGGGGCCAGATTCGTCCTCCAAGCGGCAGCCGGAGTAAGCCACTCCCATCCCCGGATCGGCCGACCCGGAGCCAGGCTGAAACTGACTAGCGTAACGTCTCTGATCTAAGGTAACTGACCAGCTTCAATACGCTAGCCTAAGAGCCTGTTTCATTGAGAACGCAGGGGTCAACTAAGGTTGTGTTGACATTGTAGTATTCCTGGAAAGCTGTTAGTTCCGCTCTGTGTTTTGAGTAAACAAATAAAAGCCTTATTTGGTCATTTAAAGGGCTTCGGTTTCCTCGTGCGCGAAAGCCTCTCAGGTGGTCGCCAGCGCCCGTACGGGCTGTAACTCAGTGCCGGTTAACCCGTTAAGCACCGAACTCACGCATAGGATCCAGGTGGTGATCCTTCACATAAATAGCCTTCCATTTAATGGCCTTCCACTTAACTAGTATAGTTAAGTCCCATTTGATCAGTAGAATTTACTTTTAAGTAGGACTAAATTGCACAATAGAATCTTGAACACAAGAAAACCTTTTCACCCTATATTTGATAGAGAAAATACTCAGCATAAGCCAGCCTAAGTTAAGCACTTTTAATTAAAACTTAATTGCTAGGAGAGATTTCATCTTTCAGCAGGAGAGATCCAAGTATACATTTCTACTCTTCCACTAGAGCCAATGGGACCTGCTTCACTAATTTTAAATATGCCTTTGCAGAGCTTCAACTCAAACATTTCAGCAGTATACAAGAGTACAAATATCAGACAAAACATATTGGAGTTGTCCCCCTCTTTTTTAATGCCTAAAGGAGGGGGGGGACAGAATATGATTCTAAACAAGTTTATTTATAATTAAGCCAAGTTGATCATGATGGAATGTGCTTTCATCCCTTATGCTTCCCCGCACCCCACCCCGATTTTTGTGATATTAGCAAGGAACAAAATGCGGCTATTACTTTAAAAGTCACTACGGCGCAATCCTGTACTGTTTAGCGGGGGGGGGGGGGGGGAGGAGTCTTATAACTCCCAGCATTCCCCAGTCAGCAACGCTGGAAGTTGCATAGGCTTGAGCCCTGGAATTGCTTAAAGGCCAAGCAATCACTTGGATCATTGTTTGTAAAAACTAGGGCGTGTCTTAAATATGTGTACAATACAATACATGTACAATTTTTTAAAATAATATGCATCGTTCTTTAAAGCACCACGGAATTGGTTCCCGGTTTTGCAGCAAACAAACTCACAAGGATAACCCCTCTGATAATGGGTTGCAGCAACTTCTGCAAAAGAGACGCTTAGGTTCTTTTCTCTCCCTAACCCACAAGGAAAAGAGAGAGGGCAAGTCCGCTGGAGTTTGCCCCGTGCGCCTTTCCAAACCCTGCTGTAGATCACTTTTTACCTTGACGCGACCTTAGACCCAAAGCTGTTGGGTGGACACCAGGCCGACCAAGAAGCCACAGGGAGGAGAGGAGAGGGAAGGGAAGGTAGGTCTGGGCTCGGAGCGAAAGGGAAACGCCGGAGGTGTACCTGCCGCCGCGGGCCCCGCTTCCTTCCGCGAGTCTCTCCTTCGCTCCTGACGGGAAACAGGCGAAGCGCCTGCGCTTCCCTGGAAGACCAAGGCAGTGCTGTGCAGGGTAGGGTTGGATTTCCTCCGGATGGCCAGCCGCCTGAAATTGATGTTCTCGGGGCCGTTCATTTCCCCCCTCTTGTCGTCTCAGCTCCACAAGCCGCGAAGGGGCAGAAAACGGCCTTTCCTCAGCCCCCGACAGGAATCGCGCTGTTCATCCCACACACCGCGCAGTTTTCGCTGAGGGGCGGTTACTATACTGCTGCTGGTCCCGCCGCCTGCACCGGCCTTCGCCTGCTTTGTGAAGTGGTTTAAAAATAATAAATACAAGAATCACCGGCTGCCTGTTTGCCCCGCCTCGAGTCGGAGAGGCGCCAAGTATCCTTGAGGCACAACTCTGCCCTAGTGCGAGACCCCGCCCCACAGAGTGGGAGGAGGAGGCTGGCAATTACCTTGAAATTCCCGCTCAAGTCTGGACCTGAGCCAAAGCGTGAGCGCGCGCCCGCGGTTTACCGCAGCCGCGCGCTCACTCGCGCGCTGGCTGTTCTAAACTCCTCACCTGTCAGGTGAGACAGGTGGTAGGCAGCGTGAGAGAGGCCTTTCCCTTCCGGCGGGCCGCCGCTCGTAGTTATTATGAAAGTTCTGCTTGAGTTTCCAGCCCGATGCTGTGTAAGTAAAGTGAGACCGCCGCCTCCGCCTCCGGCAGACCGTTTGGGTGTCGTGGAGGGCAGCAAATAGTCCATGATTTAATTCATTGTTGCAGTTTTAGGGAGGATCTGCACAAATCACTGCTTGTGGGGTTTTCTGCCTCAGATGACAAAAGAACTTGGCTGGTGGCCTTGGGTATTTCTGCACCTTGCTAGGGTTTATTGCTCTTCCACAGGGTGGCCGGCCAGATGGGCGATTAACAAATATAATAAAATAAAAATAAAAATGTCCTGGGCTAGCCCTGCTGATTTCAAATGGCTATTTATTTATTTATTTATTTGATGCATATTTTTTTTAGCCACGTTTCAAGACTACAGTCTTCCCAAGATGGCTTACAATATAAAACATACAATTCTATATCAATATAACAAGTTCATAAAACAAGAACTTAACATCATAACCAATTTTAAAATGAACCAGTAACAAAAGCAGCATATGTAATAATTTTTTAAAAAACACTTTCCATTAAAAGCCAAACCCCCCCCCCACAAAAAAAACATGTTTAAAAACCTTCTTAAAGACCATAAGAGATGGATCTCATGGGAGAGAGTTCCACAGAGCGGGAGTTCCACTGAGAAGACGTGACATAGTGCCTGCTGATCTTACAGATCTTAATGGTGGACTAGTGCGTAGCAGCATCTATTCATCTTAACACACAGCCAGGGTCATAAGGATGTAGTAGGTGATCCTTCAAATAATATGGACCCAAACCATTTAAATCCAGGGGTGAGCAGAATTTAGGTTAGTGGAATCTACGTTTTTCCCACTGGAACACTAAAGTCCACCAACTGGAAAGAGATGGCTCAGGAAGGCAGACATAGAATTGTGGAACAAGTTTGTTTTCAGTTCCAGAACTGGAGCTACTACATAATTTTTTTCTTACATAAATTTACTCCTTCCAGTGGGGTAGCTGTGATAGTCTGTTGCAGCAAAAACAACAAAGTCTTATGGCATCTTATAGGCTAACACAATTATGGCATATGTTTTTGTGGACTGAAGACTACACCATCAGATACATGAAGTATTGTTCTGACCTGCAGGATCCCCTGGGATAGGTGAGTAAACAGCAAGGTCAGAGGAAAATAAAATACAGAAAATACAGGCAGTGATAATTACTTATTGTACTTATTAGCTTTGACTATTCACAAAATCTACTTCTGTTTCCCCCCCCACACACACACACACACTTTCTTTATGTTAGCAACCTAATTTAGGAGCAGAGAAAGGTCTTTTTTTTCACTGCTGTTATACAATTGCAAGCAGGGCCAGTGCAAGGCAGTTTGGTGCCCTAGGCAAGATCAGATATTTAGCGCCCCCCCCTTCCCACTTGAGCCCTCCCTCCCTCCAGCCCTATGCTCCTGGCGCCCCCTTTAGCCCGGCGCCCTAGGCAGCCACCTAGTTGGCCTAATGGTAGCACCGGCCCTGATTGCAGGTCTGAAATTCTTGCTGATCTGCTGCAAATCATCCAGAGATCTATCTTCTGTCCACCCATTATAGGCAGTTATCATTCCACTTCTCTGTTGTTTCTTTCTCTTTGGCCCCCGCCAGCCCACCACAGTGGTGGAAATAAATAATTTGCAATCTTTCCTAGAGAGAAAAGTCCTGCTTTGGATGTCTTTAAACCATATCCCTGCACATTCTTAAGTGTCTTTTGGCTGCTTGTAGCTTCTCAATTATGAATGGAAAGGCTCGATGTCTATGCACATTCAGAGAGACACATCTCTCATGTATTAAGATTTCTCAGATGGCAGGAATGTTTAGAAGTTAAGAACATAAGAAGAGCCATGCTGGATCAGACCAAGGGTCCATCTAGTCCAGCATTCTATTCATACAGTGGCCATCCATCTGCCCATGGGATCCCACAAGCAGGATATGAGTGCGACAGCACCTTCCCGCCCATGTTCCCCCACAACTGGAGTACATAGGCATACTGCCTCTGATACTGGAGGAAGCATATACAGAAGCCAATCAGGACTAGTAGCCATTGATAGCCTTGTATTTAATTGTTTAGAATTTCATTTGTTAACAGGAGCATTTCCAGGGCTCTGACATTAAGGGCACAATCCTATTGGTTGCACTCCCAATAGAGAGAGAGCTCCAAGTTCAGAGCCCCTGCCTATCCTATGCCCTGCTGGAAAGAGCCAGCCAGGACAAGAGGGGAACACAGGTGATTTGGCCTCTGTTTAAAATACCAAAAGCAGCTAGGCTGGCCTGTGAGTCATCTGACTTTTGATGGGCAGGGAGGAGAGGTCCTAGGACAGGGGTCTTCAAACTAAGGCCCGCGGGCCACATCCGGCCCGCCTTGCCTTTTTATCCGGCCCGGCAGCCAATTGGCGGAAGCAGACTTTTTTTTAACTTTCGCTTCAAGCGCCAATTCTTTTGTCGAGTATGCTCATTTGTGTGATGGCAAAAACAAAAGTATATTCGTGTTAGGCATGAAACAATTGTGCAACTATATATGTAAATACCACCAGCCCTGCCAGGAGTATTCATTAATATTCCCCCTTCTTCCTTCCCCATTCCTTTTTCCTTGTGTGTCGTGTCTTTTTAGATTGTAAGCCTGAGGGCAGGGACTGTCTTGTTAATTGCTGTAAACCGCCCAGAGAGCTTCAGCTATTGGGCGGTATATAAATGAAATAAATAAATAAAATAAAATAACTTTCCATTTAAGGGGGAAAAAATTCACCCCATCAAGTAAAAAAAAGGGACCTGGGTCCTTTTTTTTTTACTTGATCCATTCATTCATATTTTTTTCAAACTATAGTCCGGCCCCCCAACAGTCTGAGGGACAATGAACTGGCCCCCTGCTTAAAAGGTTTGAGGACCCCTGTCCTAGGATATTGCGCAATCTGGCCTCCCCCCCCACTTCCCCACAGGCCCCCTTTTCTCCCTCTCTTACTTCTCTTATGAAGTTGCAGAGGGAAGATTTCCTCCTCCACGCTTATAGTTTCATCTATGGGTGCGGAGAAGTTCCACAGCATCCTATGGCACCCCAGATGCTGTCTAGGGGCCATAGGATTGCTCTCCCCTGGATGGATTTTAATTTCTCTTAGCATAGATGTTTCTTAGTGATGTGGAAAAATCTGCACTTACCATGGTGACTGTAAAAACTTTAGCATAATGCCCCCCACCACCACCACCACCTGCTACTACATTTCACACTATTTTATCCCTGGAGGCAGAATTTACAGCAGGTGTGCTCTCTATTTTTTTTTTTCTCTCCTTACTTGCCTTTTTTCTAAGCTAAGCAGCCCCAAACGTTGTTACTTTTTGTGGAGAAAGCCTGAGCACACACACAGTGACATGAACCCTGACATGAACCCTGACATAGTTTTCCCTTGCACATTGGCGCCCGGGGGACAGGAGCCACAGTTCTGGTCAGACAGATTGTATGTGACCAAATCTGCATACCCTCAATACAATAGGTCACATCTGCATCAATCCACATGGAACTGGCAAGAGCAATCCCAAGGTGAGAGGCAGTCTCAAAGAGCTGCAAAGTATCTCGCAAGAAGTCAGTAAACCCAAGGCGCCACCTTTTCCCGGGCAGGAATAAGCCCACCTGATCACCAAGGGGCGGGGAGGGGGTGTACAGGGTAGAACCCCCCCCCGCCAGAGTTACTGAGTTGTTGAGAACACAGGACGGGCTGATCCCTTACAACCCTAGGCCGCCTCCAGCTAGGACCAAGCAGTTCTCTTCCCCGAGCACAGCAAGGCTCGGAGTCGGCGATACAAGACCGCTACGCAAAGTCCATAAGTCCAGAGTGTCTGGTGTGAAGTGACTCACTCTTACTGCAATACGCTACGCCTCTGTATTGAAGCTTTCTAGCGAATCAGGTCACGACCTGGTTTTGTTTATGGTGTAACATTCCTGGAAGTCTATTAATTCCGCTCGATTAACCTTGTAGTAAATAAAGTCTATTATTTGGTTTAAATAGGGTTACGTGTGATATTTAGGTCACGGTTGGGTTTAAATCGCTTGATATCCCTGTAAAGGGCAATATCTCAGTGCCGGTTAACCCATTAAGTGCCGAACTCGCACCAAAGACCCGGTTGTTGGTCTTCCACACTTTTCCTCATAGGCAAGTTGCTCCAGGCCCTTGATAATTTTTGTTGCCCTTTTCTGCACCCTTTCCAGCTCTACAGTATATTTTGTTGAGGTGTGCACCAGAAATGAAGTCCTTTTTCCAATCACTTCCTTGACACTACTTGCTAACCATGCTCTTGAACTTTGTGCTATTTTCCTTACATTTGGAATACATTCTAATCTTACATTTGGAATACATTCTGAGCTTCTATTATTGTGGTTTTGAATTAGCCCCAAGCATTTTGGTGATACCTGACCTTCCCTTTCAACTCCCTTTTTTTACCAAATGTGACTATGTCAGATTAGGGATGATTCAACCCAAACTGGATGCTTCCCAGCTCCTGTCGGCTTTCCCCGAGGGTTCAGTTTAAAAGCTGTTTTGCCACCTTTTTGATGTTAAGTTTCTCTCTTCCTTGGAGTGATACCCTCCTTTTCTAGGACCCTAATTCTCTGTGACTGCAGAGGAGCTGTCACCCTATGAGCAGGACACCACTATCATGTCCCTGAAAGTCTTGTCCACCATCCTCTCTGCCTTTCTCAGCTTCTCCAGGTCAGCAGCTTTGGCTTCATGGGAACAGACTTGTTACCTGAGAGCCAGGAGCTCATAAACCAAGCACACACCCATGGCTTCTGTCCAGCTGACAGATAGTTGTACATGCAACACTCAGTGCAATAAACTGGGTAACTCCCAAACCAATGCTAGCTTTCAACCATCATCGCTATTTTTATTGGTATTGTTTGCCTGAAAAAACTAAGTTCATCCCTTATTTTTACCTTAATGCTTCATCACTAGGGCTCTTCCTCACCCTCAGTGAGCTGGACTCCCTCACAATCCTGCCCTACTTATATAGCCCTGGCTAGCTTCCCCCAACTGATGCTGTAAACTTTAGGTTAGGAGCTGCACCTTAACATTGATCCTTAACTGAAAGCTAAGCATACACTTATTTATAAGCAAACTTTCCCACTATCTAAGTCTGCACTGTTGCCCTTGTCAATGTAGATTTATGTGTTAGCTTTTTTAAACCTTTTCCAAACTTGGGGTTAGTCTAAGTATCTGGTTGAGATTTTTTGCAACCACTTAGGCTACTCTGCTAGAGTTGTGCTGAACAACTGTAAGTTTCTGCAGGATTTTCTCCCCTGGGATTTAGTTCCTGTACTGCAAGTTTCTAAGGGATTGCCTTCCTGGGATTTAGCTCCCCTTGCTTTGTCCTTGTTTTGGGTTTAGCTGATTATTTATATATTAAATGATGACCTAAGATGGATGGATGGATGGATGGATGGATGGATGGGTAGCACTTAGCTTCACCTCGCATGGGTGCTTAACTTGCACGTGTATTTCCTTTCTTTTTACTGTGACACTCTGCCACTGGGGCTAAGATGCTTTGTCACTGGGGCTACTCCTCACACTTGGTGAGCTCATATACTAGGTTGGTATATACTTGGTAGTATGAAATATTTTTGAATCTTGGGGGGGGGCTGTTTTATTTTTGTAATGGTTTGGTTTAGTACACATCTATTTATGAGCTGGAAAGTCTGGTAACTAAAATCAAATTAGACAACTTTCTTTCAGACAGGATCCCTGGAACTTGAATAGCTGTGGAACAAAGAAGAAAGATCTTCAAGGATTCGCTGCTCTCTCCAGGGGTGATGTATTTCAGAGTGAATATCAAAATTCTCTTCCTTTCTCATTGGAGGAGTGGGGGGGCATACACACCAAAGCAATTTACAGTGACACACTAAAGCATACAGAGACAGCACAGAGTTCAATGAACAAAAGATTGCCAGTTTATTTGCTGGGATAGTTATGCATTACACCATAATTTTAAGGAACATAATGATGTAAGAATCAGTATATTAGCTTCTAATTTAGTTTCTTCCATTCTGGAGTGTCTTAATTACTGAACCATTCAAACTGCATGATCATACCTCACATGTACAACCACATGATTCCCTCACAAATCCATTCATCTAGGATTGTCTACAGGTATAAAGACCAGGATGGAATTGGGTTTGACATGGCAATTATTTCAGAGCTTTCAGAACAAATGGTTTTAGAATCCAGAATTAGTCAATATTCTTGTCTTAAAATCAGAGTTGTAACACAAGAAAAGTTTCAAACATTCAACCTTTAAGTAAATGAGCACATCTATCTGTATTCTCCACCATCTAGAAATACTCCATTCAACCTCAAAAAGGCATTACAACAGAACTTCAATTCAGTTTAGGAATAGCCAACTTTTACAGCAGGCGAATATAGTGTATACAAATCGTGTTTTAATGCAAACTGCACCAGTATTTAAAACCATTTGGAATATAACACAATACGTCCTTTTGTGTGGTTGGTTAGATAAGGATATTCATGCAAAGGGGAACATTCATAGATTACAAAAGTCACAAAACATCAGGATTTTCAGTTTTTTTCTTCATTATTATTATTATTATTATTATTTTACAAAGGATCAATTTAATCAACCCTTTAACAGTCAAACCACAAGGTTTGAAGGTCTATAACTAGTGAGGTGTAGTTAGGTTTATTCAAAGATACGGTGCACAAAGCCGTACCCATGAATAAGTATTTTTTAAAAGCTAGATTATTCTTATTTCCCTTTTTTTTCTCTCTCACAGCTGGTTGGCAAGATTTCCCCCCTAACATTTGTACTAAACCCTTTTGACAACTCTCTAATACAGATCGAATAATAAAATCAACTTTTCAAGGGAAACAAAATCTGTTTATGCTGCAAAATATCAAAACAATTGCTGTGATTGTTATTAGTGCATAAAACAATGAGTAGCACATGTACCTTCATATCAAGACACTAACTGAAACACAAGGCCCTCATCCCTCCAGAGTCTGACAAGCAAATTAACTCCAATCACAGCAACGTATTATTTTTTCCTTCTTGTCTTGTCAATTTATCACTCTGTTGCCTTCCGATTTAATAGAGGGGATTTTCAAGAGCTCTGCAGGAGAGAGATTAAAATGCAGTGAGGATTTAAGCCATGCGTCTCTTGATGAACGTTATATCAGACGTGCATTTCCAATATGGAGGAAGGGGGGGAAGAATAATCTCATGAAATAAGAAATCTCTAGCTTCATCATCAGGGTTATGGAAAAGGGCACATTAAATTATATCATGCAAGCTTTTTTATATTGCATATTTAGATGCATTCTGCCTTAAGGCTAAATGCAATTAATTGCTTTTCTTTTTTACTTTATGAAGAATAGTAACCCAAACATTTTAATAAATGGAGGAAAAATTCTGAATACTATATTTCCCTTTCTGGTATAGTAGATGTACAACTGGGAGAAATCCTGAAGGGAAAAAAAAATCAATTTTTAAAACAAGATTTAAGTAAGGAAATGGCTGTGCTTCTTATGTAGGACTTCAGTGCCTGGAATTCTGGAATAAATAATACATTTATAGCTAAAGGAAACAAAATAATTTAAAATGAAACAGCTGTACAACAGTCATCAGATAAAGAGATTTAACCAATAAAGGGATCATGTGTAGCCTCAATAAGAATTAGATAACATGTTGAGCTTTATTGGCTTCAATAGTACAGGAATGCCTAATAGTTAGTCAAATGTTGGCTTGTTCCTATTTTGCAGTTAGGTTTAAGTCCAATGTGAATTGCACCAATACAATCCAGTTAAGCAAATTTTGTTGGCAAAGTGTAATCTTGATTAAAAACCGCTCTAATAAAAAGAGGCTTGGCGTTTCTCATGGCTAAAAGGTGCCTTTTTGGCTATAAATAACTGTAAGACTACATTGGGGGTCTTCTGAGCACCATTACTTACTTTGTAGTATTAAATAATTTTCACATTTAGGGGTATTTTCTTGATCTTGAGTTTCTAGCACTTCACCTCTTGGCATAGTAATAATTATGACCCTGCCATTGCTTTAGGCATACAGTAGGAGCCTTTCACATCCAAAAGCATATGTTTTGTACATATAAACATGCACTGGATCCCACTGCTTCACACAGGAAAAAAGTGCAGGTATCCACATTCCATGCATGAAGGTTGAGGCTGGATGTTTTGGTGCCCAGCTAAACCAACTTTCATGTATGGATGTGGGTGGAAATCCAAAGCAGATTCCCCACATTGACCTTGCAAACTGTGGATGAACATGAATATTCCCATCTCTCTCTTGATGTGGATGGGAATACGTAACCTCACCATTTTGCATGGTATAATTGACTATCTCTGGATTGCGGTCATATTATTTTTGACACTCAAATTTTATTTTGAATTATTCCTTAAACCTCACAAAATAAAAGTTCAACTGATATGGCTGAACTATAATTTCCAGTACTGTATGTTGAATGCTCTGGAAATAGACATTTCAAAATAATAATCTCCCCACCCCCCACATTACAAATTACAATCTATATTAAAAAGAAACTGACATTCTCAACACATTTACTTGGAGGTAAGCCTCCTGGCATTCAGTGGAACTTACCTCAGAGCAGGTGTGCTTAAGATTGAAGCTTAGCAGTGCACTCCTATGGATTTTTATTTGGAAGTAAGTCCTACTGTGCTCAATGGGACTTATTCCCAGATAAATGCGCATAGGATTGCAGCCTTAAATGTATTTCACTGGAATTATTTCAGAGGGAAGAATATTTTTTATCATTGTAAAAGATGTTTGGTAAGAATAAGAGTTAGCAGCTGTAGCACAGCTTATGCAGCAATGCTCATGTCTTTGTATCTGAAATATGCAGACACTTCAATCTAACAAGCCCAAGTATTCTGAGGTGTACTTTGGCCCTGTTGAAATAGCTCCTTGATAGAATAAAAATAAACCAACAAACTAAAAATAAAGGGCATGATCCAGCCAAAGTTAAACACTTTTAAGGCCTATTGGTTTCAGTGGCTGAGTTTTAAGCATGTGCCTAACGCTCCCTCTCTCTGAAATCAACGTGCATAACTTGGGCTGGATCATACCCAATTAAAACAAAACCCTCCATAGGGGTCATTTCAGTGTTCATCAACATCATGCTGACAAGATTGCCACCTCTGCTCCTGGATGGGGTTCCTGTCACTTAAAAACCTATCATGTCAAGCCAGAGGTAAGGTGAAGGCAATATATTTGTATCTGAAGTCCCCAGCAGACTAGCAAGGACTGTCAGTTCAACCACATACTCCTGCATAATAGCTTCTTTTTTTAAATAATGAACAGCCCCATCTGAAGCTGGAGGTGGCAGCCTTAGATGCTGCTAAAATAAAAGAATTGTAGACATTCCCTTATTACAAAAGAATATGAGCATAAGATACAGCATTAAAATGTTAAATGTCACATGAGATAAACCACATGGAAACACATGAATGAGTGCAAATGTTAGTTTTCTAACAGCAGAACTGTGTATGATTTTGAGCATCACACACAAGCCATTTAAAATCAGTGTATTTCCATTTAATTAAGCCCCTATAGTACCATTTATTTATTGGGGGGGGGAGGATGCTTTCAAGTGGCTTGTGGATCCCACTGGTAAATTACTTTTCACCTCTAACTCTTACAAAAACTCAACTGCTCTGTTGTGATTATATTACATGAATTGCTGATTAGGATTAACTTGTTTTTAGCACCTTGGTTACTGGTTTTGTAATGATAATGATTGTTAGGCACAAGGATTGGCCACCTCAACTTTCCAATGTCCTTGGCTGAAGTCCCACTCCAAGTCCCACTCATCCCCCCTCCCATTTGGTAAAAATGTATCATTTTCTTCCTCTCAAATTCAGATGGCGTAGGTCAAATTATCCCAGCTGCTTTTGATTTCTTTCAAAGTGGCTGCATGGCTCAAGACATTTTACTTTATTGTCCCTGTCCTGTGGATCATATCAACACTGCTCACGCAGAACAGACAAATCTACCCAGGCCTTCCTTATTTAAAATGTATTATTAAGGCTACCTGATTGAGAGCAAGAATTCTGCTAATTAGCTGTGATGGGACATCTGGGGAATCCAGCAGAAGGCTCGAAGTGATGACTCGAAGCCTAGTCAGCGATCTGACTTGCTTCCAGGCATTGTGCAAAATAAATCTGATTATGCTTCATTTTCCTCTATACCCATCACTCTTCAAAACAGCTGTTACAGAAAAGGTTCTTACAGTAGGAACACCATGCATGGCGAGAACAGAATCTGTGTACTGTGTGTCACCTGAGTATTTGTCGTAGAACTAATGAGCTAGATCTCTATAGTTGTTGGGAGTTTTGGCAAGAAAAAAATGCACTAGAGCAAGAACTATTATCTTCAGTCCAAGACTTCAATCCCATCTGCGCAGCTAAAGTCACCACTGAATACAACTGGGAATGTACTATTTTTGTCACACTTTGTTAACTCTTATTTTCCCATTCCTTATGCCAAGATAAGGCATTAACCTGGTAACACTGAATTTGGGAGCAGCAAGTGAAGAACATCCTGAATATTTCAATTATAATAAAACACAGCATGTTTACTTCAAGTTCATTTGCATTTTTTGTATGGATACCAAACAGAAAAAAAGAACAGCACCAAGTCATCATCTTGTCTGAAATGCCACCAAAAAAAAAAAAAAAAGTGGGGGGAAGTCACCAAAACAAAACCCCACCCCAAAACACAAAAGTTAACCACAAGGAAACAATTATCAATGCATTATTCAGTAAAACCCATTTTAGGCTTACCGGTAATCAGATTCCAGTGAAGTAGTAAAACAACAACCAGCAGCTAACATCATATTAGTTATAAAACAAGTGCGTAAACAATACCAGTGCAGCAGAAAAGTACAAGTCAATGGGCACAATACAGAGAAAGTTAGGCATGCCAGAATTCTATTGAAATCAATGGGATTTAAGTGCTTTACTGTGTACCTATTTATTTCAATGGGATTTAGGCACATCCAGCTCTCTCTGGAATGCCCCCAAAGTTCACATTCCAATTCAACTCACTTTCAACATTTTTGTGCAATTAAGAAAAAACAAAACACCAGGCCAAACTCTTTGACCAAGTGAACAATCTTCAATTACAAAATAAAAACCCTAACTGAAAAAAATAATAATTCCCAACATGAACTACTTCTGTGTTGCTTAAAAAAAAGAAAAGAATAAAAACACTCACACAACATGGACTGCATTTCTAATAAATATAAACTCATGGTGCAAATATGGTAAAAAGAAAGATATAGAACACCCTTTAAACCATAGAAAGGAAAACTGGAGTTGGTGGTTGTAGCTAAACTGTCAAAATAAGGTCTTGTAACACACTTCCTTTGTTTTGCTTCAGTACTGGTTTAGGTTCTCAACACATTAGCAGTGTATGCCAACTGGGAGTAACATGTTTTGACTTCCAAACTGCAGTCATGATGATCTGAATGTAACTAGAGGAACTGTAAAGATCTTCTTTGAACAGTTTGGGCACTGTGCTTTATGCTCTTCAACACATCCTCAGTTGTTAAGACTGTAGATATGCGACCGGACTCATCGATGCAGCAACAAGGCAGTAATGCCTACTGGTTCCTTCAGCGCAAACTGTACTTTTGCTGTGAGACCTCTGACTCAGTTTGTATTATGGGGGGGTTCCCCCCAACTCTTAGGTTGCATATGAAGATTAGGGTTAAGGAGGAGGCTTAGGTAGACAGCTGAGAGGGGCACACTGAGAGCTGGAATGTGGCTGTTCTTCTGGAAGAGCTACATCAGGACTGAAAATAAAAAAAGGGGGAAAGTGTTTAAAATGCACAGCCAAGTCTAACAAACATACACAGAGAATTCTATTTTTAAAGAGAGGCAGCCTTATGTATCTCTGTAAACTCTTGCTGTGTTAATTATTACACACATGCCTATAGTTCTTATACTGTACATAAAAGCAGTATGTGCTTATGCAATGCAGACACTGATCCATCAGTTCACAGGGACAATAGCATGGTATGTGTAATGAAGCCAAAAGAAATAAAGAATATGGATATTGATGTAAGTTCAGTTTAAACAGTCCCTAAACCCACAATTCTATAATAGATGGGAGGGCTGGTCCAACCCCAATGTTCAAAGTCAGATGTCTGAAAATCAGGTAAGGTTTTTCTTTTTATAAATAATTCCCTGGCTTATCAAATATACCATAACTTTGAAAGGATGTGATATCAACATATTTCAGCAAAACTTACTTGCAGTCAAGCCAAAATGAGAATGTTTAAGGAGTTGAAATTATTGATTACATGACTTTAAGCTTAAACACACACACCCCACTAAAATTGTGAGCAGCCAGCAGTGCTAGGATTAACAAGTCACTACCTTTTTCATATTTGAAGGATCAGGTAAATTTGTGAATGTATTTATGTAATTGTGATTGTTGCTCTGACCTTGCCCAAGTGCTCAGGGGTTGGCTATGGCACTTTAAAGTCAAAGAGATTAAAAAATAAAATTGGAATAAATACCTATAAAAGCATCACAACCAATTAATACATTTATAATCCAAACCAAGAGTCCATTTAAATTAGCACAATGCAACTTTCCATTTTTGACAATGATTTAAGGTTGCCCTATTCTTTCCTGGTGGAAGATTTGTGCTCTTTTAACAGCCACATGACAGACAGCAATGTGCAGCTTTTCCCATATGGAGATGTCTAGTGATGGAAGAGGGAAATGCGCTGTTAAATTTCTGCCAGTTGTATAGTTAAAGCACAGCATCTTTATATAAAAAAGAAAAGGCGGCAAGCCTACTGTTTACAACAGTAGCACAACTGGCTTGCACTGAACTGCAGGGTGGGGCACATTTTGATGCATCTCTTTTCAAAGTTGCCCCCCTAGGACTAAGAACCTCAACACGAAAATATATTCATGCTACAATCATCAAGACCTACCATCCAGGGCACAAAGTCTTAGTGTACATTCCTTGTATACTTTAGAATACCAACGATTAAAAGACATTACAATTTGCTCAGGAGGTACAGAATTGGAAGGGACTTCATATCCTGTTATATGTTTTCCACTCCCACCTTCAGCAGGATTCACCTGTTGCTATGAATTTGATAACGAAGTATGAAATTGCTCTCTGCTATTATGGCAGACTCTTGTCTTTTGTTCTGCTTGGACATTAACCTAACAATGGGAGCTTATATGGGAGGTAATAAGACAATTGTTTGTGAACTCACTGTTCCCCCATGCAAGAAAGGAAAGTCTGCAACTACCTTGGCCAGTTTCTTTACATCTGTTCTTAGGGTTGGGATGTTTGCTTTGAGAATACCATTTCTCTTCCAACTGACTACTCTTGATCATTAAGAGTATCCTTTGGCCACTTATGCAGCTGTTCATTCCAAGCAGAAATATTCTAGTTGATCATTTAGATCAGGAGTTGGGTGAGTGTATTACAAGTGGTAATACTGTGCTAAGATATCTTCACCAGACTTGCATTGCCTAACCTTGTGTGCAAGCTCTGAAATAAATAAATGTATTTATTTATTATATTTATATCCCGCCTTTTTTTCTGGAAGGAACCCAAGGCGGCTTACATAACCCTCCTCCTCTCCATTTTATCCTTACAACAACCCTGTGAGGTAGATTAGGCTGAGAGTCCGTGACTGGCCCAAAGTCACCCAGTGAGCTCTGTGGCCGAGTGGGGACTAGAACCCAGATCTCACTTTGTTTGTTTTCCAACTGACTTAAGGCCAGGGTGGGGAACCTTTTTTTTCCACAGAGGGCCACATTCCCGCAGGAGTAATCTTTCAGAGACCGCATACCAGTGGTGGGTGGGGCCAGAGCTACCCCACTCTCTCTCTGAAGGAATCAGTATGGGGCTCAATATAGCCCTGTCCCCTCCTCCCTCCTCCCTCCCTCTGACTGGCCCTTGGCTGTACAGCAGGGGTGCAGAACCACAGCGTGGGGGCCAAATCTGATCCTCCTGGGGTCCCAATATTGTTCTCTGGGGTTCCCCAGAAGGCCATGCCCCCTTTCCCCAATCACCAATCCTTTGGTGGTTTTCTGGCTTTTGTGCCATTTTTTCTCTATTCTAAAAGGTTGAAATGCCAAAGGCTTAATTACTGGCGGTAAGAGCTTTAAGCTAAAATATGGTGGTATTTGTTTGTGTGTAGGGCAGTTGGCCCTGCCCCCTTCGCCTTCAGACCCGCCCACCACTGGAATGCAGCTCCCAAGAGCTTCTCCAAGATGGAATTCAGCTCTCGGGTTGAAAGAGGTTCTGCACCCCTGCTTTAAGGGTTGCAGAGCTTACAACAGCAGGCCCATGCAACCTTCCATATATGCATCCGGCATCCAAGATCCTCTCCAAGGTCCCAGTATGCAAGTTACTTGATCTGAATCTGCACAAAAAGCAATTAATATTAGGGAATGTTTCATATATTTTTTAAATACGTATTTTTGCTTAGTCGGTGATTTAGGAGCAATTTAGAATCATTCCCCCTCTAGTGGCTCCAGGCATAGCAATGTGGCACATGATTATAAATACAATTGCAGTCTTGGTTTGTTTTGGCAGCAACTGTCTTTTCTATATGCCTTACTTCCTTTATAAGTGAAATGCTCTCTCTGCTGGTGCAGCTTTTGACTGGAGGCAAAGAACTTGCAAATGTCTGACATTTCCATCACATATTAGTATGCATATTATTTTATTTATTACACAGGTTTATATACCGGTACCACTTTCCTGAGAACTATCAAAGCAGATGATGATCACGACGACAACAACAACAACAACAACAACAATAAATATAACAATACAAATACAATAAAATAACCAGTCTTCAATAAAACTATAACCATACTATAACTATATTATGATTGTATGTCACTTTGTGTGCCTCTTTGGTAGAAAGAGTGGCCTATCTAAAATAGATAATAATAAACAATATACCGTAAGTCTTCATAATAGGTAAACCAATGAGAAGCAGTGAAGGCACTTATGGTTCACCCAAATCCACAGGTTTATAGTCTACTTAAATGTATCTGTTTGCCTCACAATCTTTCAGATTTTTCATTTTTTTAAACAGGAAACCCTCCACTATAGGTATTTGAAGAGTTTTATGCAGTGTAAATAGCTATAGTGGTACACTTTTCAGGAATGTTAAGTAATGACAGAAACAAGAGTGGCCTTGATTTCTTTTCCTCGTGGGACAAATGCAAAGCATACCCTTGGATCTGTGTTATGACAAAATGTACTAACTTGTTTTCTAGACCCATTGCCACAGAGGCACTTAAAAGACAACTAGGGATATATGGATTTAGTTAAATCCGTCCCATCTGTGTTTCGCGGATTGTTAGGCATCTTTCATTCCATCATCCGCTCATTGACGGAATCAGATTTTTTGTACGAGGATTTGGCTCATTTGCAAGTGTGTATTAGCATAACGTACGCATTTGCACAAATCTCCCCCAAAGATATAAAAACAATCCACAAGTCCACTGAATCTGCACAACTCAGAAAAAGCTGGTCCGCTGCAGAATCTGCAGGTTGGATTAATAGAAATCTGAATTCCTTTGAATCCGTTGAAGATTTCGCCAACATCCCTACGACAACAACATTCACATTTTCCTTTTTGCACCAAATGACAGGTTTTAGGAAGTTCCCTTGGATAACTTCAGTTTGCAATGCCTGGATGTACTGGATTCATGTTTTCACCTGACTTTGGAAATAGCAGTCTTTTTTTTTTTTTAACCACTTATAAGATATTGTTCCTAAACTATGTAAGTGGGGGCCAGTGCTGAAATAATCCTGGAGCTGGGTAGGATTATTGCCATACTTGTGATAGTCTGAAAGAAGGGGACTCTCTCTTCCAATTCAAAAAAATTCCCTGCCTGGTTGCCCAGAACTGATGCTTACTCATACAGACTAATTGGCTCTACACAAGCCTCTCTTACTATATAGGAAGAAGTATAAACAGGGGGGGGGGGGGAACTGTTAGGTTTTGCATGGGCAGAACGGAGATTGTCACCTGACATCAGGATTGTCACCTGACATGGAGGATGTCTCTTGAGGTGAAGTACACAAGGTCTTCTGTCACCAGACATAATGTCAAGGTCTATGACTCAGCAACCATGGGACAGGTTTGGGGTAAACATGTTGTGATGAATAGGTTATATAACTGGTGAGTAATATCCTATTTATAGGTACAGGGTCTAGGGGTATAAAGACAGACACTTACTGACACAGTGACCACTCTCCTCTCTTGTTCTGGACTTCTACTTCAAGTCAGTCACTTCACTTCATCTCAGCCTTACCATTGGGGTCTGGGATTTGAATCTGCAATCATGTAGTGAGTAAGAGATGCATTGCTTGCCTTAATCCCATGTAATTGGGTCTTACAAATAAACTCTTTAATCTTTATTAACTGCTGTTATCTCCTCCTTCCGTCTGCGTGACTAGGACTGAGGGTCACTGGCTAGGTAAGCTTTTGAACCCGGGTCAGTCCAGCTCTCACAAAATCGTCTGTATGGGTTTCTCTAGATCAGTGATGGCGAACCTATGGCATGCGTGCCACAGCTGGCACGCAGGGACCTCTCTGTGGGCACTCAAGCCATTGGTTACCAGATGGTGAAAAGATCGTCCCCTTCTGCATTCAGCATCGGGTTTAAATAGGAACTCCTCTCCACTCATTCCTCGCTGGCCTCCACAGGCAGGCACACTCCAACATCTCCACCCCCAGAAGCGGACTGCACAGGCACCCAGCCCTCCTTCTAACTGAACAGACAGCTCAGAAGCACAGCGCGCGCACGCCCGAACCTTTGCGCGCCCGGTGAAGAGCCATGCCCTGAGACAGAGCGGGGCGCAATTAGCTAGTGCCCCCTCCTCCTTCCTGCCAAATTTAAGGCACTTTGAAATAAATAAGTTGGTTTTGTGTTGCAGTTTGGGCACTCGGGCTCAAAAAGGTTCGCCATCACTGCTCTAGATCATAGAATCATAGATAGAGTTGGAAGGGGCCTACAAGGCCATCGAGTCCAACCCCCTGCTCAATGCAGGAAACTAGAGGAGGGGTCTCCCATCCAAGTAATAACCAGGCCTGACCCTGCTTAGCTTTCCACACTCAGACAAGCTGAGCCAGCATAAGCCACAGGCCTATGTAATAAGGAATTAACCTTCTTCATTTCAGCATAAGTATATGCAATTGCAAGCAAGCTACCAGTAGGAAATGTGAATCTGATCTTTTTCCTTTGGACATTTGCAGCTTTATTTTCAGAGTGGATATACTGAAATATGTAGTATGGTATGGCTGCTTTCCATTCAGTCATGGATTTTTCAAAAGTTGTTCAGCAAGATATGAATTACTGAACCACACCCAACCAGATTTTGTTAAACATTAAAAACACCCTTGAAAAAAATGAATTCTTGCACAAATACTGTAAGATGTTTGCTCATTCAAAGGCTATGTTTGCTCTTGTGGCATGAAGCAAGCCTTTCCAATTTGATGTGCTTTTCTTGTGCATGTCCCCCCAAAACAAATGTGTTTGTTAAGGTTGCAATGTTTGGTTGATTAATCAATTCAATTAATAGATTAAAATTGTTTCAGGCACAATCTCATGCATGTTTAAACATGTATAGGATTGTGCCCTTAATTGATTTAAAAAGTGCTCCTGATTAATCACAGCCAAAAATTTGTTTAAATATTCATTATTGTTTAATGTAAGTACTTATAAATCATTGGGTGGCAGGGATCTTCTTAGAAGAGGAATTCCTCCTTTTCTCACACACAGGAGGGAATGCCTCTTCTGAAAGTGTACGTGCTGTCATGCATGCATGCATTATCTAAAACGGGTGGGGAACCTTTTTTCTGTTGAGGGGCACATTCCCTCATGGGTAATCTGTTGTGGGGGCCACAAAGCCAGTGGTGGGTGGGACCAGGCAGAGCCAAAAGTGGTTGGACCACTTTCTCTTTTACTGCCAACCCCCACTCTTTCTCTACACCTTCTCTTCAGGGCCAGTGCTACCATTAGGCCAACTAGGCAGCTGCCTAGGGCGCAGGGCTAAAGGGGGCGCCAGAAACGCCTTGAAAAAAAAAGCGTCTCCCCCCAACCTCCCGCCGCCCACCCATATCCCGCTCAGGAGGGGCCAGTGGGCAGGAGAGCGCCTCAAAGTTTGGCCCAGACTGCGAGCAAGAGCAGCCAGCAAAGTCCTCTCACCTTCTCTGCACTCCGTCCCTCCCTCCTTCCTCTGCATCCCCAGCAGCAACAAGCAGCAACTTCCCTGCCCGGTCTCCTCCTCCTCCATGTGCCGCTCAGCCCTGCTCTCTCTCCTTCAGCAGCAGCAGCAGCAGCAGCAGCTACAGCAATAGCAACAACCCAAGTGCTCGTCTCCAGGGGACAATGCTCTGGCTCTCCGGCAGCTTCCGAGCGGTGGCTCAGCCGCTCCGCTTCCCCGGGCTAACCTTCGCCGCCTGGCCCTTGCTGGACCACCTTGGACCCCCCATGACTCTGGCGTCCTCCTTCTTGACAGGTAAGGATGGGCACGGGGATGTTGAGGGCGGGGGTGTGTGGCTCCAGGCAAATGCACATTATGCAAGGATTGTCTGTGATAAAGGGGATCTGTAGAACTTCTCCCTCATTTTCACATTTGGCAACACAGCCTGTATGAGAATTTAAAAATTAATACTTTTTCCTCACTCTGTCCAATTGACTTTTATTTCATAATGGGCATAGGGCTGGAGGGAGGGAGGGCTCAAGTGGGAGGGGGGCGCTAAATATCTGATCTTGCCTAGGGCACCAAACTGTCTTGCACCGGCCCTGCTTCTCTTCCCCCCCCCCCGTCCCTGCCACCCCCTTCTCCCCCCACCTCTGCCCCTTCTCTTTCTCTGTCTCTCTTCCATCCCACCCAGCAGGCTTCCAGAGAAGGGACAGATTGACATTTTTCTTTAAAATTAGCCTGAGGGCCACAGGTTGCCTATCCCCGAGTCTAAAATGAAGAGAATGTTCATTCTCTTCATAAGAGTAAGTACTTAAGTTCATAAGAAAAAGTACTTACATTACAGTTCTTACATTAATTTCCCCATATGCAAATTAATACAGAGTTAATCAATCAATTAACTGAAACTCATAGATGAATTGTCTAGGTTTCTTTAATCAAGTAACAGTCCTAGTGTTTGTACCACATCTATTTCCATTAATTTCACCACCTGCACTGGACTTATTGCAGCCTGTGATTTTAGTTTTTGTTGATGTTTCCAGAGAAGGGTGCTGCTTAAGACAATTTTATTTCATCAGCAGGATATCATTTTTGCACTTTAGTTTTTGTGCTTGACAGAAGCTGTGGATCTTAAACTGTAGTCCCTGGAGAAGGATCTAGGTAGGCAGTGTTGTAGAAATATTAAACTGCGCCATAAACACTTTGAAATGGCGCCGATGTCCGGAGTCTGGAAAGCCCCCGACACCCAAGGCAGATACAGGGGCTAGCAACAGACAGAAGCCCCAATCAGGTTGTAGTAAAACAGGGCACAAGTAAGGCTTGCCCAGTAACACGCAAGCGCAGTAGAAAGAAGTATTTTGCTTATCTAACCCTTGCCCAGGCAGAGCGGGGCCCTTCCCTATCTAGTCAGTCCTGCATGCCTGACCTGCGGAGAACTGCCATTGAGTGCACTCAATAAAGCTTTGGAACCAAAGCCTCGCCTCTGTCTTCTTTGGCTGCCGAAGTCTGGTTGGACCAAACCTAGATATCAAGGACCACTGTTAGTGTCCAGCTTACAACAGCAGTCCGCTTTCATGTACTGTCAAGCCAAGCAACTGCAAAGGACCACAGTGAGGATAGAACAGTGGAACATACCATTTTTCAACCCTAACCAATGCATCAGATACAGGCTCAATATCTGATCAACCTGCTAGAGCAGGGCTCTCCAACCTTGGGTCCCCAGATGTTGCTGGCCTACAGCTCCCAGCATACCCAGCCAGCATGGCTAATGGCAAGGGATTCTGGGAGCTGTAGTCCAGAATCATCTGGGGACCCAAGGTTGGAGAGTCCTGTCCAATGTTGGACCCTGAAGGACCAACATTGGTCCAAATTACATGTAACACTAATAGTATATTTAAATACCATGCTTGGGATTGGGCATGCCTCTCTATTAACAAACAACAAGAAGCCCAATCCATAGTAGTACTATGGCCAAGGGGTAGGAGGATTTTCCTACCATGCCATGCTGTTGGGGGTAAACAGCAGCTTTGGGGAAGTAATTTTTGTCAGGAAACCACCATGTGGGGAAGGGTTTAAAACCATGCTATGGTCCCTATCTGGATCTCCACACAGCTGCTTTGTAAGAAATATAGGAACACAGGAAAACTGCCTTATATCAAGTCAGTCCATTTGTCCATCTAGCTCAGTTTAGTGATGGGTGAACTTACCCCAACAGAAATCATAATTTCTGTGTCAAGTTACAAATTCCTTGGTCTAATCTTGGATGAATGTTCTCCATTATTTCGAGATCTTGTTATGTATACACAAATTGTTGCACATGTGCATCTACAAAACACATTTTGGGAACTGTAGTGTGGCATCATGCATCACTACATTATGTTCCCCTCTCTGATTGGCTGTTTTTACAGAAATATCGAAAATTATTGGTACTAATTTAGAGGTCTGTCCAAAATTAGCATTGTTATCAATAACTGAGAAGCTTATTTGTGATCAAAATACGAAGGAGTTAATTGTAAACTTGTTAACTGCGGCCAGGCTAATGATAGCGAGAAATTGGAAAGTACAATATGTTTTCCTAATAACAGACTGGTATAAGGAAGTTTGGGACATAGCCCTAAATGATAAACTAATTAGTAGTATCAAATGCAAAAAAGGATTGCTAAAGAAGAATAATTTTATGGAGATATGGAATCAATTACTAGACTATGTATTAATAAAGGGGAAGGGTAACATGCCTTGTCAGGATATGTTATATTTTTGGAATTTAGACTTTATTTAATCAAGAGGATAGAAGTATATTAATTGGACCCTTGGAGGGTGGGGGGGGGAGCACTTTATGATTTATTGTATGTTGATTATGTTATATTTGTGTGATAATTTTGTATTTTGCTAAATATATTTTCTGTGTTATAATTTGTTTTGAAAAATAAATAAAATATTTTTTTTTTAAAAAGGAAGAAATCATAATTTGTGTGTCAAGTTACAAATTCCTTGGTCTAATCTTGGATGAATGTTCTCCATTATTTCGAGATCTTGTTATGTATACACAAATTGTTGCACATGTGCATCTACAAAACACATTTTGGGAACTGTAGTGTGGCATCATGCATCACTACATTATGTTCCCCTCTCTGATTGGCTGTTTTCATGTGCCCTGCTGTCTACCCTACGGTTGGTATGCAGCAACTGGAACTGGAAGAAACAACTGCAAGACAAGTGGTTGCAGCACAAGTCGGAGCTGCGGAAGAGGTACCTCCATCTGTCAAAGTTCAGATCTCCTCCTCATCTACCAGTTGCTTCCTTCCTGACCTCCTTGTTGGATTCCCATTCCAGTACCCACCCACCAGCACCCAGGTCTAAAGTAAACTCTTATTTATCAAATGGGGGGGGGGGATCTGTCCAATATTAGAGAGAGATGGCCTTGGTTGACTAGTTGCATACAGAAAGGAAACCAAGCCATGAGTGAGAAAGAAACACTGAACAAGGGGTGAATATAGCCTACATGGCTGTTTCTTCAAACGTGATTAGTTTGTTGAAGGAATTCAAATCCAACATTTACACTGAAGTAATTTTTGTCAGGAAACCACCATGTGGGGAAGGGTTTAAAACCATGCTATGGTCCCTATCTGGATCTCCACACAGCTGCTTTGTAAGAAATATAGGAACACAGGAAAACTGCCTTATATCAAGTCAGTCCATTTGTCCATCTAGCTCAGTTTAGTGATGGGTGAACTAACCCCAACAGAAATCATAATTGGTTTGAAAAACAGTAACTTAGCGCACAATCCTATGGCTGCTAGACGCTGTCTAGATGGCCATAGGATAGGTTGGAGTTCCAGCCCCAACCTTGGAAATACATTCTGAGGTCAGAGCTGGAACTCTAACCTTGGAGGGCCCTCCCTCCACCCTTGCAGCCAGCATGGTTCTTTCCGTACTGGCTGCAGCTCTGAAGTCCCAGGACCGACTTCAGAGCCAGTGTTGGTGGGGGGGCGTTCTGGGGGTGGGAGGGGAGGAGTGAGACTCCGCTGATATACTATGTATCCTGGAGGCACCTCAGCCCCTCCTCCTTGTGAGCATGGGTAAAACACTTAAGACAGCCGAAATCAGCCATCTATGTGTTTTCCGGGACAGGAGAAGTGTGGAGGAAAACTTTGCCTCCGCGCTCCTTCCATCCTTGATTAGATGCTCATAATCCTCCGAGTTTGGAGGGTTACAGGCAGCCACATTAGACGGTGCTGTAAGTGCACAATCCTATGCTTGTTTAGATAAAAAAAAGTCCTACAACTCCCAGCATTCCCCAGCCAGCCATGTTGTTGGACTTTTTTCTGTCTAAATAGGCATAGGATTGCACCCTTAAGGGTTAAGTGACATCATTCCATGAACATAAGAATTGCAAACAGTACATTTCCTTTCCTTCAGAAAGTGAAGGGTTAAACCAACCAACATCAGGACATATGCAGAAATGGCAGAGTTTAGATCAGGGCTCTCCAACCTTGGGTCCCCAGATGTTGCTGGACTAAAGCTCCCAGAATCCCTTGTCATTAGCCATGCTGGCTGGGTATGCTGGGAGCTGTAGGCCAGCAACATCTGGGGACCCAAGGTTGGAGAGCCTTGGTTTAGATGCTTCGTCATGCAGACTGAGCAGGTGCAGAACATAGCTATTAACTCATAATCAATCTCAAATTGAAAAACAAAAATACTAAACTGAGGGCCAGGGAGGGGGGGTTTGCCATGGTCTATAGGAATTCTATCTCTCTCTCCAGGCTCCCTGTCCATCTGACTACTGGTCTGGAGTGTTTGCACCTTGTGTTGGGCCAGCGGGACAGATTAGGGATTCTGTTGGTGTACCACCAACCTACACCTGAGCTGACGGAGGTGGTCTTGGTGGCGATGATGAGGTCCCCCAGGCTTTTAGTCCTGGGGGATGTTAACATCCATGCTGAGGGCACCTTGTCTGGAGTGGCTCAGGAATTCATGGACTCCATGACAACCATGGGACTGTCCCAACATGTCATCGGCCCAACGCATGTAGCAGGGCACACTCTAGACTTGGTTTTTTCAGCCAGGCATAGAGATGGTGATCTGAAGGTGGGGGACTTCGAATCAGTCCCCTTGTCATGGTCAGTTCACTACCTGCTAAGATTTAGGCTAACGGCAGCTTTCCCCCTCTGCAAGGGTGGGGGACCTATTAAGATGGTCCGCCCCTGGAGGCTAATGAATCTGGATGGTTTCCAGAGGGCCCTTGTGTGTGTGGGGTGTTTCTGGCTGATATGGCTGGCAGTCCTGTTGAATCCCTGGTCGATCTCTGGAATACCGAGATGGCCCGGGTGGTCAACACAATCGCTCCTGAGTGCCCTCTCTGTAGTAGAGCTCATACGACTCTGTGGTATACCCCGGAGCTGAGAGTGATGAAACAAACCAGGAGACGGCTTGAGTGCAGATGGAGAAAAACTAGTGAATGCAATCGAGCCCTGGCTGGTACGTGCCTATAGCCAGGTATATCTAGAGGCAGTGAGGGTGGCAAAGAAACAACATCTCACTGCCTCTATCCAATCGTCTCTTTGCCGCCCAGCAGAACTCTTTAGGGTAGTGCGGGGCCTATTCTATGCTGGCCCCAGGGACATCATCGACCCATCTGATGCCCGCTGCAATATATTTGCTAGGCACTTCCAGAAAAAAATTGCTTGCATCCGCAGGGACTGAGACTCCAATATTATAGCAGTTGAATCAGGTGAAGTACCCAGAGCACAGCTTGGTCCAGTTATTTTGGATGAGTTTCAGTTGGTACAACTCGAGGCTGTTGACAAGGTGCTTGGATGGGTTCGTGCAACCACGTCTGTTCTGGATCCTTACCCCTCTTGGTTTATAAAAACTAGCAGGGAGGGAACAGCCGGCTGGTCCAGAGAGGTGATCAATGCCTCTTTGCGAGAGGTTGTGGTCCCATGCCACCTGAAAGAGGCGGTGGTGAGACCACTCCTGAAGAAACCCTTTCTGGACCTGGAAGATCTTAACAACTTTAGGCCGGTGGCGAATGTTCCTTTCCTGGGCAAGGTCCTTGAGTGGGTGGTGGCCAACCAGCTCCAGGTGCTCTTGGATGAGACTGATTATCTGGATCCATTTCAGTCGGGGTTCAGGCCTGGCTTTGGCACAGAAACAGCTTTGGTCACCCTGTATGATGACCTATGTCAGGAGAGAGACAGGGGGAGTGCAACCCTATTGATACTCCTGGATCTCTCGGCAGCTTTCGATACCATTGACCATGGTATCCTTCTGGGGCGGCTGTCTGAGTCAGGAGTGGGGGGTACTGCATTGCAGTGGTTCCGCTGCTACTTAGATGGCCGGCTCCAGAAGGTGGTGCTTGGGGAATACTGCTCGGCCCCGTGGACTCTCCAGTATGGGGTTCCTCAGGGGTCGGTCTTATCCCCCATGCTATTTAATACAGTCATGCCTTGGATTGAGAGCATAATTCGTTCCGGAAACGTGCTTGTAATCCAAAACACTCTTATATCAAAACGAAATCGCCCCCCCAAAATTTGTACAGAGATTTTTAATTTAAGCCGTACTACAGTACTTGTATTGCAAGACGTCGCTTGTATATCAAGTAAAAAAAAATTAAATAAATATTTAAAAATTTGCTTGTCTTGCAAAACGCTCTCAAACCAAATTACTTGCAATCCAAGGTATTACTGTACCTACATGAAACCACTGAGTGGGGTCATCCAAAGTTTTGGATTGCGTAGCAATCAGTACGCTGATGACACGCAGCTTTATTTCTCCTTTTCATCTTCAGCAGTTGAGGCTGTGGATGTGCTGAACCGGTGTCTGGCTGCGACAATGGACTGGATGAGGGCTAACAAACTGAGGCTCAACCCAGACAAGACTGAGATGCTGTTAGTGGGTGGTTCCTTTGACCGGATGGAGCGTGTTCAACCTGTTCTGGATGGGGTTGCACTCCCCTTGAAGGAGAAGGTTCGTAGCTTGGGGGTGTTCCTGGAGCCATCTTTGTCACTTGAGGCTCAAGTGGCCTCAGTGGCAAGGAGTGCCTTCTACCAGCTCCGGCTGGTAGCCCAGCTATGCCCCTATCTGGCCAGGGATAGCCTGGTCTCAGTAATCTATGCCCTGTTAATCTCTAAACTAGACTACTGCAATGCACTCTACGTGGGGCTGCCCTTGAAGACTGTTCAGAAGCTGCAGCTTGTGCAAAATGCGGCAGCCAGACTTATTACAGGGACCAGAAGGTCTGAGCATATTACAGCAGTTCTGGCCCGTTTGCACTGGCTGCCAATATGCTTCCAAGCTGAATTCAAGCTGCTGGTTCTAACCTATAAAGCCCTACAAGGCTTAGGACCACAATACCTAATGGAACGTCTCTCCCAACTGCAATCTACCCGGACACTACACTCAACATCTGGGACCCTCCTCCGACTGCCACCTCCAAGGGAGGCTCGGTTGGTGGCAACAAGGAGGAGGGCCTTCTCAGTGGTAGCTCCCCACTGAGGCCTGCCTGGCGCCAACCTTACAATCTTTTTGGCACCAGGTTAAGACTTCTCTCTATGCCAAGGCATTCAATATTTAACTGTTCAAAATAGCACAGGGGGTGGTGGTGGGGGATTGTCACCTGTAGGCTTAGTTTTATTAACTGTTTGTATTGTCATTTTAAACTGTGCTTTTAAATTTGGTTTTAATCTTTTTAACTATATTGTATGTTTTTATTGTTGGTTTTTATGTAGATTTTTTTGGTATAAATTGTTGTGAACTGCCCAGAGAGCTTCAGCTGTGAGGCGGTATAGAAGTGAAAATCATCATCATCATCATCATCATCATCATCATCTTTGTTAGATAACCATCCAGGCTCAGTATACGGACGGGCATTATGGACATAATAGATTCTACCAACAAACTGCCTAATTTTGGGTTTTGGTGGCATCCCTTCTTGGTATTGTTAACACTGATTGGCAGTGGCTCTCCAGAGTTTCAGATAGGAGTCTGTTCCAACCTTACCTGGAGATGCCAGGGACTGAAACTTGGATCTTCTACATGCAAAGCAGGTGCTCTATCCAGTGTGCTATGGCCCTTCCCCAAAAAGAAAGAAAGAAGCATGCCCAATCGTAAGTATGGTATTTAAATACGCCACTAATGTAACATGTAGTTTAGCTCTTAGTTAGAACTTGCTTGCTCCACCTAACAAGACTGTGCCTGCCTATTGGTCCCTTCCTTCAGACACTAGACACAACTATGCAGGGGATTTACTGCCTTTGAATTCTGATACAGCCTGCGTGGTATTGTTGTGCACCTATAATTGTAAGACATAACTGTTGGGTTAACATGCCATGAGCGGCACTCTTCACTCAACTGGGAGTTTCTGGTGCTCTCTCATATGGGTGCTATACGTCTATAAATACTGCAGCCATGTGGGCAAGATCAATGGCGTGGATGCCATGTGGTTGTAGTATTCGCACGCATACTAACTGCTCAAGTTTGTATTTTATATATATTATTTGATCCCACCCCAATTTTTAAATGCAAAACATACAGAAAATGGGAAGTGGAAGGACAGGGTGGAGAATTAGGGTTGGGAGTGTTGGAAAAGGTGGGGAGAGTGTGATTATTGCCTGTGGCAGGCTGGTTACAGCATGCAGTGACGACTGAAAGGAGAAGAAAGAAGGGTTAGCAGAACATTACCTGACAGTCTGGCAGTCTCGCCTCCTGGCTAGTTGTGAGCCGTGTGGCGGTATGGAGGCAGCAGGCTGCTGACAATCTACAAGAAACTGATAAATTAGACATATATACACAGAGACTTCACAAGGGGTTAGTAAGTAATAAACAGACAAGACAGGTGATAGAAGAGATTTAGTGAGGAATATATGCTCTGTTTATGAGCCAATAGGAATAAACTGTTAAAAGCAGAATGAGTTCACTCACAAATGCTGATGGAAGTAGTTTTTCAACTAGGAAAATGCCCACAGATGGGTTCAAATCCCAACATGGTCTAGACATGGGCTCAAAGTCTACCACATTAATAGAATTACTGGTTGGCATTGCAAGTCAGTATCTCTCAGTCTCAATTCCCCATCTCCAAAATTTGAATCCTTGAGCAGTATCCAATACTGCCACTGCACCTCTGCTAGTTCCATTGTGCTTGCAGGATCCACCACAAACGCAACAGGAACTATTTATTTATTTATTTTTTATATTTATTAATTGCCCATCTGGCCGGTCACCCGGCCACCCTTTAGGAACTAGAACTTCCTAAAGGAACCCCAGAAATGAGCAGAAGCATTCATTTCTGGAACAGGACAGGTCAGCAGAGCTCCCTTCTGCGAATTTTGCACCGCTCCGGAAAAGAGCATTTCCACTAATTTCTGACTGCTTTGGGAATTGGTAGGTTCCTATTGCACTAGTGGTAGATCCCACTACTACAGAGGCAGAACTGCCCATAGTGATTTACCTCCTAGGGTTGTTGTGGGGAAAAGTAAAAATAATGGGTGTAATCAGGGCCGGCGCTACCGCTAGGCAGACCCAGGCGGCTGCCTAGGGCGCGTGGCGGAAGAGGGCGCAGCGTTTCTGCGCCCCTTCCTCGCCTCCGGCACGCTCCTGCCCCGCCTGCCGCCTCCGCCGCGCCTCCCCGCCCGCCTGCCAGCCGCTTCCGCCGCCGCCGCACCTCCCCCCCCGCGCGCGCGCCCGCCCACCAGCCACCTACCTATGGTTCCTGCTTCCCGTTCCTGCTTCCCGTCGTTTCTGGAGCCCCGCCTGCGTTGTTTTGGCGGGAGGAGGAACCAGGGCAACAGGGCTTAAACAGCCCTGTTGCCCTGGTTTCCCCGGCAAAAAAAAAAAAAGCGTGGGGGTCGCGTCGGAGGAGGAGGCGGCGGCGGCGGCAGCAGCAGCAGCAGCCAGCAGCGGGGGCGGGGGGAAGGTAGGTGGTGGTGGTGGGGCGGTGGCGGCGCGGGGGGGGGGGTTGCAGAGCAGGGCTGCTTTGCTCCGGAGCCCGCCCCCCACGGCACGAGAGGGGGGGCGCTAAATATAATTTGGCCTAGGGCGCCAAACAGCCCTGCACCGTTCCTGGGTGTAATAAAAAAAAATTAAACAACCTTAGCTATGGGTCTTCTGTGTACATGTGTATATGTACTCATGTGTAAGCCACTGAGTCCCATTACTTTCAATAGTATTTAGGCATACCTGGCTTTCTCTGGGTTGAACCTATAAAGCATTTGGCACATTCAAAGTGTATTCTAAAAGACCACTTGGTAAGCCACTCATATGTACATTATCCTGCCAAGTTACCACTTTCCTGCTTCCCTGGATTTCTGATGGGGTGCAGAAATGTGGTAGGATTCTCCTCACCACTTGGCAAGATAATGTAAGTGACTGGCTTGTTCAATGATAACATGCACATTGTGAAAGTTACTGCTTGGTAAATGGTTGCTTGTATTCCTACAAAATCTGATGGGAATAATGTTGTCTGCTTCCAGAGTGTTTCAATAAATATGACTTACAGAACAATGATAATTCTTTGTATTTATGAGGGGAGAAGATATCAACCATTATGTTAAATTGTTGTGCATGAAGTTTCATACTATAAAAGACATATAAAAATAACATTAAAAATGCTGTGCAGATGTATATTTTGGCCTTGATACAACTATCAGGAAATTAATTTGGTGCCTTCCCTGGGTATATAACTGGAGCAAAATATACATGCACATGGCCATAATATTATTTTAAATATGTGAGTATGAATTTCCATGTATAAAGATGTAATGCAAGAATCACAGATCTGTAAATGTGAATTATAAATTATCTCCCTTTATTCTCATTGGGTGCTAAAGTGAGGTTAAAAATGCTTGAGAACCTATATTAAAAAAGTAACTTTCTCAATCTGGCCCCTGGAGACCCCTTCAAAATAAGCGTTATTGTTTGCTTTACATAATTAATTCTTTTGGAAGTGATTAAAATACCACCCAGGCTCAGCAGACAGCTAGGGTTTTTTCTGCTAAAGTTACTGAGGGCTAATTGATGTCACCCTTAAAGTGCATGGCTGATGGTTTTCTTTTCTCAGATGAGATCTCAGATGTGGCAAAACAGAAAGCTGCAATTCAGCATGCCACTCCTCAGCTTACATGCAAAAATCCCAGCTTGTGCAGAGTACTCGTATGCCTGGTACACACAACCATACTTGAATTCAGAATGTCAGCAAAGATGCCTGCCATGCACCTAATGGACCTGAGAATTAGCCTTGACTCTGGATTCCAGCAATTGTACCAGTGATTATTACTGTAGTTTTGTTTGCCTTCTCAATTCACATATCCAGGTTGCCTGCCTTGGCATTTCTCATTTTTCTGTGCAGTTCTGCACTGCCCTCCAGTGGCATATATATATTATATCTATATAGGAAAATTATTTTTTGCGGGTCAGACAATGGCAGTGTATATTTATGAGCTTGAGAAGGATCTTTGGCAGGAGAGTGTTTCACTCTACAATATATGGAAGTATTTTATGGACACAATTAAATTTCAAAATGCTTTGAAATGCTGGACAGAGCTTTGAAGCTAAGAAGAGAGAAGGGATCAGCTGTTATGTTCAATTGTTCTGCATGAATAATTCTATTCATAATAATTATTTTAGAGCTTCGGTTATTGGGCAGTAAAGAAATAAAATAAGATAAAATAAAATAAAATAAATAATTATATAATTGGCCACCCTCAGTACTGAGCAGAGAGGCAGGGGAGAAATTTTGTTTAGAAATAAATAAGTAAAGATCTTCTATCTTTTTAACTTGTGTTTTGAATCGTTGTTATGGCTTTTAATTTTGTTTTTAATTTTTCACTATGTTTTTATTTGATTATGGTTTTTATGTTTTGAATGCCACCTTGGTTGATCCTAGAAAGGCAGTATAGAAATACATTAAATAAATAGATAGGATCAACTGAACTCACTGATGAACTTGAAGAGGGGAGAAAAAATGTTTCCAGAAATAAGAATTGTTTTATGATTTAGGGTGCAATCCCATGCATGTTTAGACAGAAAGAAGTCCTAGAACTCCCAGCATTCCCCAGCCACCCACGGACTTTCTTCTGTCTAAACATGCATGATTGCACCCTTAAAAAGTTCATTATTCTGAGTACATGATTCACAGAGGGTGTATTCACACTGGGTCTTTCAAACCGAGTTTTACAGCACTTATAGATCAAACAATGACAGGTGCGAAAGGAAAGTTGGTCTGTGGACGATTATTGCCCATAAAAACCAAGGCTGCAGTCTCAAGCAAGCTCAAGGTTCTTTTTTTTCTTTTCTTTTTTAGGGACAGTTATTATAAAGATATATAGCAGCATTTTATGGAAAGGATTTCATAAGCTGGTGTAGGAAGGCCTGTAAATTAAGACTGTGGGGGCTCTAACCCTATATTTTCAGTGGTCCTATGCTTTTGACTTTTGGAAGATGAGGCGAATTTGACAACTTTACAAATGAAAAGTTCTAGGTAAGTGACAAATATTAATGGTAGTTGTTCTGTAAGGAACACCAAAAGCTTGTTCTATGTAAGGATGTAATAAAGTAATAAAGTAACTAGAGAATTCATGGAGGACAGGTGAAGTGCCAGATGACTGGAGGAGGGCAAATGTTGTTCCCATCTTCAAAAAGGGCAAGAAGGAGGAACCTGGGAACTATAGGCCATTCAGTCTGACATCAATCCCTGGGAAATTTTTGGAGCAGATTATAAAAAAGTCAGTTTGCAAGCACCTTGAAAACAATGCAGTGATTACTAGAAGCCAACATGGATTTGTCAAGAACAAATCCTGCCAGACTAATCTGATCTCATTTTTTGATCGGGTAACCTCCCTTGTGGACTATGGGAATGCGGTGGACATCATATATCTGGACTTCAGCAAAGCTTTCGACAAAGTGCCTCATGATATCCTGATTAGCAAGCTAGCTAAAAGTGGGCTAGATGGAACAACTATCAGGTGTATCCACAATTGGCTACAGAATCGGACTCAAAGAGTGCTTATCAATGGTTCCTTCTCAAACTGGGGAGAGGTAACGAGCGGGGTACCACAGGGCTCGGTCCTGGGCCCAGTGCTCTTCAACATTTTTATTAATGACTTGGATGAGGAGGTGCAGGAATGATTATCAAATTTGCAGATGACACAAAGTTGGGTGGAATAGCTAATTCTCTGGAAGACAGAAACAAAATTCAAAGATATCTCGATAGGCTGGAGCGCTGGGCCGAAAACAACAGAATGAAATTTAATAGGGATAAATGCCAAGTGCTGCACCTAGGGAAAGGAAACCAAATGCACAGTTACAGAATGGGGGACACTTGGCTCAACAATACTACGAGTGAGAAGGATCTTGGAATTGTGGTGGATCACAAACTGAATATGAGCCAGCAATGCGATGTGGCTGCAAAGAAGGCAAATGCTATTTTGGGCTGCATTAATAGAAGTATAGCTTCCAAATCGCATGAAGTGATAATTCCCCTTTACTCAGCACTGGTTAGGCCCCATCTTGAGTACTGCATCCAGTTCTGGGCACCTCACTTTAAGAAGGACATAGACAAACTGGAGAGGGTTCAGAGGAGGGCAACAAGGATGATAAAGGGACTGGAAACAAGGCCCTATGAGGAGAGACTGAAAGAACTGGGCATGTTTAGCCTTCAGAAGAGGAGACTGAGGGGAGATATGATCGCACTCTTCCAGTACTTGAAGGGTTGTCACACAGAGGAGGACCAGGATCTCTTCTCGATCATCCCAGTTTGCAGGGCACGGAATAATGGCCTCAAGTTACAGGAACCTAGATTCCACCTAAACATCAGGAAAAATTTCCTGACTGTCAGAGCAATAAGACAATGGAACCAACTACCTAGGGAGGTGGTGGGCTCTCCCAATCTGGAGGCATTCAAGGTGCAGCTGGACAGCCATCTGTCAGGGATGCTTTGACCTGGATTCCTGCATTGAGCAGGGGGTTGGACTCGATGGCCTTGTAGGCCCCTTCCAACTCTACTTTTCCATGATTCTATGATTTCTATGATTCTATGTTGAGAAATCTGCAATGGATTCAAATGAGTTCAGATTTCTATGAATCTAACATGCGGATTCCATGGACTTGTGGACCATTTTTTAACAGGGAGCAGGGCAGGATGTGTGGAATTTGTTGCAAACAGAAACAAAATTCTTGTACATCCCTAAAAAAAAATCTGACTCCGTCAATGGGTGGACAATGGAATGGGAGACTCCTGACAATCCACAAAACATAGACAGAATGGATTTAACAAAATCTGTACGTCCCTACAGTTATACGTGAGATATATGTCTTAGCAATATAAAAGGATAGTGCAGACAAGAGAATGTGAGGTTCCTACATTATACATTATAACAATGTTGTAGACACCCCACCCCACCCCACCCCAACGTTCAGACCTACATATTATCATCCTCCCATTTAGATCTTTTCAATAGAGCTTGAGCCATTTCAAAACTGGTGAATAAGCTTTGATTTGTCCTCTGAAATCTACTGCTTTGGGTCTAGCACAAGGACATAACACAACTCAGCGAAGATGTACCAGTTCACACAAGGTATTAATTTAACCCTATCACCTATAAATGGCTTCTAAATGTTTTCCTACTTTTTATTTCTGGCTCAGCAACACACTAGCACATTTCCTGGTTATCACAAGGTGTTCTCTGCTATTTTGACCATAAGACAGGGGCACACACAAAAGCATTAAAGCTGTCTTTCATAGATTATTTATTTTGTATTACCTGGGAGATGGATGTAGATTTATTTTTGCTGTCAGCAAAATGAAACTTTTAAATGCTGACTACTTTTCTACCTACCTACCTCATATGAAGCCATATTATAGTAAAAATCAATGTGCGTTGGTTTGGCATACATACTGGCATTCAATAAACTAAAAAACAAACCAACCAAACACCTGGAAGGGAATAACTGGAATAAGTTCTATTGTGTTGCTCCAATCCCTACACCCTAAAGAAAACCTGAGGACAGAAAGTAAACATGGGAGCATTTGAAACAAGCTCATACAGTATTCAGATGTATTTTCAATCTTATACCTAGCCCTTCAACCTAATAAAGCTCTCAAGGCAGCTCTCAGTATATCTGAGATATCACTTTCATATATGGCAATTTTCTCTGTTTGTCAAATGTGTCTGGGAGCTAACAGAGGGTCACAGAGCTCATGAAGCTCTGCAGATCACCAAAAGCTAGTTTTCTGATCACCTGTCTGTCTGATCTGAATTTGTAAGCAGCAATGCAGCCTTTTTCAGGGGGCTTCTCTTCACAGTTTAAGCTCTGAAATATAAGTAAAATGACCTAACAGAGTCAGACCAGGGTTCTATTTGCCAAATGGTGTCTAGAGTGGCAGTGGTGTTTCCCAACTTTAACTGGAGATGTAAGGGATTGAGCATGCACTATGCTCTACTGAACTATGGCAGGTAACGCACCTGGTGGCACCAAGTCACATTCTTCTCTACCACATCTGTCTGTCATGCACGTACTTTTTTCAATGACCTCTTTAATAAAAAGTAACAGGGAAACCACTAGGTTTCTACTTGGCAAACAGTAGGTGATTGAATGGTTGTCTGTTAGGGCTTAGATATTGAATGGCTACTGCCTTTTCAAAACAAAGCAGTCAAATACATGCTGTCTATGTTCTCCAAAGCACTATGATGAAAGTCCTGATGTTAACAGTTTAATGCTATGCTTTGGATACAGGTGATGATAAATGGCTTAAAGGGTAGGTATGTTTGAATTGCCTCCTGGAATAGGTCAGGCTTGCTCTCCTATATCATTATTGTTCTTTTCTTATTTAAACAACACAGACAGACTATGTTGTTCCTTCAACTACCTTTAATATTTAGCTAGATTATTTCTCAGCACATGTAGTGCAAAGACAACATGTTTAGATAGTTCTCCTAAATGTTATATTCTTCTACATTTCCTCCCTTTTTCACTTCTGTCACATGGAGTGTTCCTGTTTTGGGTTCCAGCCTGCATGTTCCAGGTTCAAACAGGGCATACCTCCGCCTCCACCACCACTCTCCCTTGTTTCCATAGCTCCTGGAAGCTCAATGGAGCATGCAGTATTCATTGGGCTATTTTGGGGGGATCTCTCCCCTTCTGAGATATATACAGCTTGGGTGAATCCCGAGGAATACAGAATATATATATATATTTCACCCAAGCATGCACCTCCTTCTTGTTTTTCAGTGGCCCCACTTTGGTTCCTGTGCTGTTGGCACTCACTACCTGGGTTCACTGTTAGAGAGACAGAGATACTAGACCAAAGGTCCACCTAGTCCAGCATTCTGAACAGCAGTCAAGCAGATGCCTCTAGGTGCTACAAGCAGGTCATGAATGTTATGTTCTTCCTCTATTGTTTCTCCCCAGCACCTGCTAGACATATCTACCACCTCTGAACATGGAGGTTCTATTAACAAATCACAGCTAACAGCTGTTGGTAGCCCTACCATTCATGAATTTGTTATATCCTTTTCTCTTTTTTTGAGGCTAACTGAGCAACTGACAATCATCACATCTTATAGACAGGAGTGCAACGCTGCTAGTCTGGAGAAATTTCTGCTCTATTTGAAGATATGCCTGCAACATTTATTTATTTGAAAGTAGTTTTTATCTTGCTTTTCTATTATTAAAAATACTCAAAGCAAAATAGTCAAATATAAATCACATCAACAATAGATCAATTGAACAGAACAGAACAAAAAACCTGAAATAACATGAGGGAGCGATCCAGTGGCCCCTAGACATTGTCTGAGGGGCCACAGGATTTTTCTGATTCCCAGATCCAAGGTTGGAGACTGTGCTCCAACCTCGGACTTGGGGATTGGAACTCTGACCCACCAACTCCGCCCTCTTTCAGCCATCATGGGAAGAACTGCACTGGCTGCTCTCTGAGGTCAGAAAAGTGACATTGGAGATGGGTAGAAGGGGGCGGTTCATGGACCAGGGGGGAGAGGAAACTGGAGCAGCCATGGGTTGTTTAAGCATGCAAACTGGGTATGACTTGCTCAAAAACAAGGAAGCAAGCAACTGACAGTTAAAAGTATTCTTATTCCATTGTTTATTCATGCCCTTCTCCTACATTAAGAGATACAAACTGCTAATAATTAAAAATAGCAGATGTTGTCAAATATACAAAGAATAATCATGTTTCTGTGCACTTTAAAAACAAAATAAAAACACTTGTTCTTCTTTTTTAGAATATTGAATGAAATTTTGTTCAGAAACATAGTTTTACTCATTCCTCACTAAATCGACTGACAGTCTAGCCAACAGGTTAGTGAAGTAGCAGACACAGAAGGGCAGAAAGAACATTTAAAGTTGTTTGCATTCCCTTAGTTATAGAATACATAGAAATGACATTTAGCAATGAAACTAGACATGCTCATATTTAAAATGTGGCATATTTTTTCAAGACTTTAGTATGAAAAAGCTCTTGTAAGCACATAAAAGTTAATACCATTTCACATGGCATCAGTCAGAAAAGAAGCATAATTTGCTGGACACATTCAAGGTTCTATTAAAGTGTCAAAGGAAATTGCATCAAGAGTCTAAAGGCACAACCTGAAGCTGTTTCCAGAATAAATTATACACTGCATATCCATATTACACTTGCATTCATTTCAATGGTAGGAGTAACTCATCAGATTAAGACAGACAGTAACATTATAAGCAATACTTTGCAACAGAGCTCAAAAAACCAAATATGGATACTTTAAGAAGCAGGGCTGATTCACATGAGTGTCTGAAGGTGGCCAGTTCCTTCTTGTGAGCTCAGATTGCAGTGTACACATGGCAAATGGATCATCTTAACACTTCATCATGAGCACAGATCACAATTTCACAAATTAATACAAACCTTTCCAACGTGGACTAAGAAGCATCATGCCAAATTGCAATTTGTGCTCATGATGAACCAGCATGGATCTGCTCATCATTTTCGAACTATGTTGTGCAGGACCCTGAGATTCTATGGAATTCGGCAATAGAAGATTGGAAACATGTGGGACCCAGCAGAAGTGCTCCTGATTAGGATTTCTTCATGACCAACCTAGGTCTCATCCATTTCTATGAGTCTACTCTAAGTAGGACTAATATTGGATACAACCCATAGTTGTCAGTACTCACTTTACTGAGTTTGCTGTTGGAAACAATGGACAAGTCTCTAAAAAGGCACTTATCTGTCACTACTGATCTTCTGCGACAAAGTACCATGTGAGAAGTGTTGGGGTGTATTCTACAGTGCACACTAAATTCATGCAGGGGCATCAGTAAGTCCTGCAGTCCAGAATAGTTTCCCAAAGGAAATAAGGCTGCATTCAGGAATGTACCCCTGAATCCTCTACAACTGCAGAGTTAGCACGGCAAACATAGATCTATGTGGAACGGTTTCCTGATCGTAGACTATCTGAATTCTGTCGACTCACGCTATAAATTTGTCACATGTACTCTGTTATCTGGGATGCAAAAGAAAGGCCAGCACCAAGTATGCTCGTGTGAAATGGCTGTCATTTTTGATTGATACACCTGCATTCTCAAATGAACAGCACAAGGCAGTATTCTCATATGCCATGGAAAAAATAGGTTACACACAAAAATCTCATCAAACCATTCCGGGGGGGGGGGGGGGGGGAAGCAACCTAAAGATACCGAAGGTTTGTGCCAAGAATTCCTAAAATATTTCAGCAAGTGTTTCAGATTACAGAAGATTGTGGATGCAGTGCAACAACCAGTGTCATGCAGAATGCTCTATAATGGTGTGGCAGAAATTGCTCTAGTATGGTTGAAACCACTGCAACCATGTGGAGATCTGATTCACATAGTTTGCGGCATGCAGCTATACCCATGCGGGTTCATTTTCAAGTGGTGATTTCATTACTAGCAAACTTATGAATTGGGCCTTAGCTGGAACCTGTAAAGGACAACTTGAAGATGAATTCATTTTTTAACTGTGAACTAGTCTTCCTGTTAGTGAGACCACAAATGTTAGTATTAAAGGGGGAAAATAATACCTGGTGTTTAGGCATGTATTCTACATCAATACTTCCCAGTTATTTTATTTAGCAAGGTTTGTCAGAAAGTACATATTGCTTGATTGCCAGTAAAATAAATGCTTTTAATAAGGTGATCCTGCTATAAAATTCAAAATGAAAATTTGGAGAAAAATTAATATGTGAGGCATAGCAGTGATTTTGTGGCATCACATTTATTAAATCATATTGCTCAGCATGAAATGTATGCTCTCAGTCTTGTCTGCAGTACTTCGAAACCTAACCAGACTAGAGGAGAAAGCACAAAGCAGTGGCACCAAGAGGTAAAAGTATGTTTAACTAGCTTGTTTGTGAATCATTTTAAACCAAGTAAAGCCCGTAGCAAAATGTTCTCCCCCCCAGTTTTGAAATGGATTTTACAAGGACGTGTACCACAGCTGGAATGATCTGCACATGTAATGCTCATTAGTTTAATTCAATGAGCATATCAAACAAGGTGGATCTAAAATAATGGTGAGACAGACACAAGCAAAGACATGTGTTAAACTGCAGACAAAAGTGAAAATAACATTGAAAAACAGATAATAAAATGAACACAAAAGAGTAAATTATGCTAGCTTCTGTAAGAAGCACCGTTTTTCATTTCAGAGCAGTGTAAAAATAATTGATTAGATATAGAATGCAAAAATATTGCAATTTGCCTGATTATTATCCTGATCCATCTGTTTTGGTGTACATTTGGTGGCTCCAACCTGCAAATAGAATTCCCTGCAAGTAGGAGCTGCCTCACTCATTTCAGCATTCTCTGTGTGTGATGTGATCAGGGCTGGCATCAAGGGTAGACATGGTCAGGCACCTGCTGAGGGCTCTTATCTCACTAGGGGCCCACTGACAAGACTTGCTCTACTTCATCATCATTGCAACCTTCTCGCTCCCGTTTCTTGCTCTGGCCCAGACAACGATGGTGAGGAGCAGCAGCAGCAGATGTTACTGCCTGTTTGCTTACCTGCCTGTATGCAAGCAAGTGGTAGTAATTATGAGAAAGAAGAAAGAAAGAAAGAAAGAAAGGGGCAATAGCAGCTGATGCCAATGATGGTGAGTAGGCTCCCTAAGGGAGGGGGTCCATTGAGGATGTCTTGCTGAAGGCCCTCAAAAACCTGGAGCTGGCACTAGATGGGATTATACATGAGAAACATCAGACTACAAGAATCAAGCCACTTTTTGCATGTTAAAATACATTGCAGAAAACAGAGCCTGGTAACTTTTTTTTTCACGTGGACATTCTTGCTTTAAAAAATGTGTGCTATTTTAAAAATCTATGCATTAAAAATGATTGATATTTATGGCTTGCCAGCATGAAACAGCCACATATTACTTTCATGCTAGTCTTTCACTTACTGGCCAGGACTCAAGAGGACTTGAATATGTCTGGTGGGACTTTTACGTTTTTCTTCTTCTGTGAACTACAGATGTCACATGCCATGCCACAAACTGCTTTGGAAAGTTTCCTCAGTTTCAGCAGTGGTTTGCTATTATTATGACAGATATACCCAGACTGCTCAATAGGAGGTGCTGCAGCAAGAAAAACTAAGGAAGGAGCTTGAACTTGAGCAAGCCTAATACATAACTCACTGTACCCTTTTAAATAACTGGAGCACTATTAAAACAGCCAAGCATGGGACTATTGTTTGAGACACATGAATTGAAGCTGCAATTTGACATGTAAAAAAATAGTTGTCCAGTCCTACAGATCTTAGACACTGTAAATTACACTGGGCAGATTTATGGGTGGGAGCTGGCTCCATAAGCAAGGCCAACAAACTACAGGGAAGACTACATATGGCCCATTCCACTTCTGTAACTTAAGAAACAAATACATAAAACATTCTCGTACAGATTACATACTTTGGATGCTCCTATGTATCAGCACACATATATTTAATGCATTTCTCTCTGTGTAGCCCATAAACTGTATTTGATAGCATATTTCTGAGCCTACATACCACTATAAGAAAATTGGCACCTCAGTCCTAAACACAGATACTTGAAAATGTCCAATGGGATTAAATAGAGGTCACTTCTGTTTAATTAACTTAAAACTATGGATGCAACCCTAAACACATTTACTTGTGAGAAACCATTGGATTCCAGATAAATGTGATGAGAATTGAAATGTATGTTGATAGGTGAGCAACTGAGCTTCTGATCATACTCCCCCCCCCCCTTCCTGGATATTCTTTTTACTTTTCATCTTTGAGAGACTGATACTAGAGTTGCTGTTGTCAAAGATATGATCCATGTTTGCAATCAATCACATTCTAGGAGATAAGATAACCAATATATTATTAAGGCTTAAACGTTGTCCTTGTTTGGGCATAATGCAAAACAGATGGTTCGCAACCTCAGGTCCCCAACCTCAGGTCCCCAGATGTTGCTGACTACAACGATCATCCCCAGCCAGGATGGCCTTTGCCTCAGTGATGATGAGGGCTGTAGTCCAACATATAGGCACCAAAGGTTGGGAACCACTGTGATAAACTATGGTTTAGCATAATGAGCCTGAGCCTGTGTGAGCCCTTCTTCCCTTCCTCTGGCATGTTTGTAAAGAATTTGGACGCTTCCGCTTCCATTTTTTACTAACCACAGCTTAACGTTACATCCAAACCTAGACTAAATCCAATTAGTCTTAACTATGGTTTGCTAAAACAAGACAACTTCAAACCTTGGCTTATAAAGCTGGCTTGTTTTAGTAAACCATAGTTAAAGATTTATCAGTTTACAGTCTGGATGTGTAACACTAAACTGTGATCAATCAAAAACAGAAGCATGGTTTAGCATTACATGCTAATGCAGTCACTGAAGTCACTGTTGATCTAAATCTGGAGGATAAATAGTTTGTAAAGGCTTACTGGTGCTATTAAACTTTGGACAGTTGACCATGCAGTGCCATTTTACAGTCTCCATTTATTTCATGGGACTTGATACTAATCATTAATTATTAAGTGGCAGGTCACTTTTTGAGAATGGCTGTGCTAGTTGAGCTTAGGCATCCAAGAGTCTCGATGGTTCCTAGGGCTCTCACTGCCAGTTATGGTAGCAGCAGGTGCTTTCCAAGAACACCGCATACCTTTCTCTCTCATTGGTAACAACAATACATGATATAGTGATCCAAAGCAGAAGATTTTCCTAGCTCTGGAAATAAATAATTATATCATGTTATTGTATCAGTTTCCTCAAGTCTCTATATATCCTACATACATAGTCTGTGAGCAAGAAAGAAGAGATTACACAGTACAGAATTAGCTGACACATTCTGACAAACACTGGATTCCCTTTTACACCAGGGTAATTCCAAAGGACAATTCATATAATCCCTCCATGTGGAATAGACCCATGGATACAGTTTCATGGGCAAAATAACTTCTGACCCGATATTGCTAAGATTACAGGTGGCAATTTTCAATTCCAAGTGACAATTTGTGTAAGTGCAGGAAAAAATGTGTCACCACAAATGTGTCACCTGTAACTACAGATGTCCCAGATCATGTGGCTGCAATCACTGGTATTCCACATGGAGAAGTTTTCAGGTGCCTATGCCAGCTGTCATTAAGTCAGGCAAAAGCAGTATCTCAAACCCCACCCCTCCCATTTCTCTCCCCTGGAGGTACGAAGAAACTAGGGTGCTGCAAATCACCAGTGGGTTATTTAGTCTATGATTCAGATGGTTTTGTTCCCCAAGTACCAAGTACTTGAAACTGGGCCTAAGCTCAAGGCAGAGAGCCTTTCTGGGCCTGTTGCCAAAGGGAGTAATGTGGAAAGGATGAAAGTCTCTAGAGAATCTTTGCCCCCTGGTTTCTAGCATCATTTTGGAGGCTTCCTACTCTTATTTCTTCACCAGCCCGTCTGTTCCCACAATCTGCCGCCACCCCCAACCATGTTCTGGCCACCAACCACGGGCTCCTAATAGGGCCTGAATATTGCGTCACTTCCCCCACACACCCAGCTTAAATCTTGCTCCTCCGGTGCCCCCTTCTCCCCCTCCAGTGAGAACTCATCTCCCCCTTTCTTCTCTCTTCCACAGTCTTTTGTCTCTGTGCCACCTCATTCTTGGAGCTGCCTTCTCTGAGCTCACCTGGTTCTTTCCTGCTCCTGCTGAAACAGGCCTGTGGCTCACACTGGCTCAGCTTATCTGAGTGTGGAAAGCTAAGCAGGGTTAGGCCTGGTTATTACTTGGATGGGAGACCCTCCTCTAGTTTCCTGCATTGAGCAGGGGGTTGGACTCGATGGCCTTGTAGGCCCCTTCCAGCTCTATGATCCTATGAACCAAGCTTCTGTAATCCCTCCCTTCACTGTCCAAACTCTCCCTCCCCTGCAGAGTGTCTTTTTAGCTCTCCTGTTTGGTCAGCCTCTCCCTTTTTCCTCTCCTTCCTCCTTCCCTCCCCGGGTTCCAGCCTTTTCAGCTGCTCCTTGGTGACTTGGCCTCTTTGCCCATGCATGATGGTAGCTCCTCAGCTCTTCGCCAATCTTTATATTGTCTCATGAGTTCTCAGCATCCACACCTGAAGTCATCATTAACAGGTGCTGAAACTTGTGGCCACTCCAGACCAGCAGCACTATAACATTTCAAGGAGGTGACCATGCTGAGCATTAGCCCATAGATTAAATTTAAAGCACCGTATTTAACATTTTTCTTTGTTGGAGACAAAGCAGACCTTTCATGCATACAATTGTACACCAGGATTGTAGCCACTGGGCATAAGGATAAAGTGGGATATAAACTTAACAGAGAATCCTACCTATAGCTATGCAGGGGGGAAGGGGGGGAATCCACTGACAGAGCCACCACCAAATCCATTGCCCTGCCATTGCATCAGGAGGTACTGTGTGTGTGTGTGTGTGTGTGGGAGGACAGGTTGTTCATTGTCCCTCCCTTTACTACAATGGGAGGGATTTTTTACCCAGCCTGGGGCATGTCAGGGAAATGAGAGGACTGTATGTAGTATTGCCATGCCCACCCCCGACATGCTCTGAGTCCCTTGCCTTCTTGGAATACCACTAGTAGAAGACTGATGCCAGTGGAGCTTTCCGCAAGAGAGCCAGGAGAGTTTTTGGTGTTTTACATGTCATCTATTGGAAGCAGTAGTGCCGCTAGTGCTAGACCTTGGGGCCAAAGTTCAGGGCTCTGCAAGCCAAGCCCCCCCCCCCCAAATTGACCACCCAGAGAGTGGCAGGCGATAAGGGCATCAGGGTAGCAGAAGCAAACTCTATTTTATTCCTGTAATCATTATGGGGCTATGATTTAAATGAGCTTAAAATGAACAATGGCTGGCCAGATGGGCGATTAATAAATGTAATAAATAAATAAATAATCAAACAAACAACAGCACATGCTGTAGAGTATTTCTTTTAGCAGGGTTGGCAAACATGCTAACATCCTCCTACAGAAAGTGGAGGAAGGAACTAGAGGATCGGCTATCCTTGACCTGATTCTAACCAACAGAGACGAGTTAGTGGATAAAGTGGCAGTTTCAGGAACTCTGGGGGAAAGTGACCATGTTATACTTGAGTTCTTGATTCTAAAGGAAGCAAAAGCTGAGTGTAGCCAAATGCGTACCCTGGATTTTAGGAAAGCCAGTTTTAACAAACTCAGAACAATGATAAGTAAGATCCCATGGCAAGCGACTCTAATGAGAAAAGGAGCCCAGGATGGGTGGGAGTTTTTAAAATAGGAAATTTTAAAGGCACAATTGCAAACAATTCCCACAAGGAAAAAAAGCAGAGGGCAACAGAAGATGCCAATGTGGCTTCACAATAAACTCAAAGATGACCTGAAAACAAAAAAGGACACATATAGGAAGTGGAAGGAAGGACAGGCTACAAGGGAAGAGTACAGGCAGGTAGCACAGAACTGCAGGAATAGTGTCAGGAAGGCTGAGAATGAGTTAAGGTTAGCGAGGGATGCTAAAAACAACAAAAAAAGCTTTCTTCAGATACATGCATAGTAAAAGACAGAGGAAAGAAATGGTGGTTCAACTACGCAATGAGGATGGCAAATTGATAACAGAAGACAAAGAAAAGGCAGAAGTGTTCAATTCCTACTTCGGCTCGGTCTTCTCCCAAAAGAGGGTCTATGACCCCCCTGGCAAACCTGATGTGCAGACTGAAGGGGCAGGATTGCAGCTTGAGATTGATAGGCAAATGGTCAAGGAGCACCTGATTACTTTGAACGAGTTTAAATCTCCAGGGCCTGACAAGCTGCATCCTAGAGTAATAAAGCAACTGCCAGAAGAACTCTCAGAACCACTGTCTATTATCTTTGAGAAATCATGGAGGACAGGTGAAGTGCCAGATGACTGGAGGAGGGCAAATGTTGTCCCCATCTTCAAAAAGGGAAGAAGGAGAAACCTGGGAACTATAGGCCATTCAGTCTGACATCAATCCCTGGGAAGATTTTGGAGCAGATTATAAAGAAGTCAGTCTGCAAGCACCTTGAAAACAATGCAGTGATTACTAGAAGCCAGCATGGATTTGTCAAGAACAAATCCTGTCAGACTAATCTGATCTCATTTTTTGATCGGGTAACCTCCCTTGTGGACTATGGGAATGCGGTGGACATCATATATCTGGACTTCAGCAAAGCTTTCGACAAAGTGCCTCATGACATCCTGATTAGCAAGCTAGCTAAAAGTGGGCTAGATGGAACAACTATCAGGTGGATCCACAGTTGGCTACAGAATCGGACTCAAAGAGTGCTTATCAATGGTTCCTTCTCAAACTGGGGAGAGGTAACGAGCGGGGTAACACAGGGCCCAGTGCTCTTCAACATTTTTATTAATGACTTGGATGAGGAGGTGCAGGAATGATTATCAAATTTGCAGATGACACAAAGTTGGGTGGAATAGCTAATTCTCTGGAAGACAGAAACAAAATTCAAAGATATCTCGATAGGCTGGAGCGCTGGGCCGAAAACAACAGAATGAAATTTAATAGGGATAAATGCCAAGTGCTGCACCTAGGGAAAGGAAATCAAATGCACAGTTACAGAATGGGGGACACTTGGCTTAACAATACTACAAGTGAGAAGGATCTTGGAATTGTTGTAGATCACAAACTGAATATGAGCCAGCAATGCGATGTGGCTGCAAAGAAGGCAAATGCTATTTTGGGCTGCATTAATAGAAGTATAGCTTCCAAATCGCGTGAAGTGATAATTCCCCTTTACTCAGCACTGATTAGGCCTCATCTTGAGTACTGCATCCAGTTCTGGGCACCACACTTTAAGAAGGATGTAGACAAACTGGAGAGGGTTCAGAGGAGGGCAACAAAGATGATCAGGGGACTGGAAACAAAGCGCTATGAGGAGAGACTGAAAGAACTGGGCATGTTTAGCCTTCAGAAGAGGAGACTATGGGGAGATATGATAGCACTCTTCCAGTACTTAAAGGGTTGTCACAAAGAGGAGGGCCAGGATCTCTTCTCCATCATCTCAGTTTGCAGGTCACGCAATAATGGGCTCAAGTTACAGGAACCCAGATTCCACCTAAACATCAGGAAAAATTTCCTGACTGTCAGAGCAATAAGACAATGGAACCAACTACCTAGGGAGGTGGTGGGCTCTCCCACTCTGGAGGCATTCAAGGTGCAGCTGGACAGCCATCTGTCGGGGATGCTTTGACCTGGATTCCTGCATTGTTGGACTCGATGGCCTGGTAGGCCCCTTCCAACTCTACTTTTCTATGATTCTATGTAGATGTAGACGCAGTTGTAAAGCATGGAATGGTACTAAAGTAATGCACAAGGAAGGCCATCTAAAGGGTGCCCCCCCCACTTAAGACCATTATTGTCCAGAGTCTAAAATTACCTAGCTGCACCACTGACTGGCAGAGCTTCATCCTCTTTCGCAGCACTTGTGCCACTTCCTGAGGCTCTTAGCTGGCTTGTCGCTGAGGTCAGGATTATGGCCTTACTTGCTAAAGTAATATATTTTGGAACACTTTTCAATTCACTGTTATCAGGACTAGTGCAGGGCAGTTTGGCGCCCTAGGCTGGTTTATATTTAGCGCACCCCCTCTCGTGCGGGGGGGGAGGGATCCGGAGCAAAGCAGCCAGGAAATGCCTGCTTGCCCAGCACCCGCCCGCCCGCCCGTCTCCTCCTCCAGCAGCCGCTTTCCCCGCTGCCTACCAGTTGCCGCCGCCGCGCGCGCTCCTGACCCGGCCTAGCTCCGGATGCAGAGGAAAGCCGAGCGCGACCGCGAGCCCGCCCGGCACCCGCAATCCCCCCCTGCACAGACCTGGTGGTTGCGGACCGGTGCCCTTGTCGGCGAGGCGGCCAGGCGGGGCAGGAGTGCGCCGATGGCGAGGAAGGAGCGCAGCATTTCTGCGCCCTCTTCCGCCACGCGCCCTAGGCAGCCGCCTGGGTCTGCCTAGCGGTAGCGCCGGCCCTGACTGTTATATGAAATGAAGGAGACTAAGTTTTCACCTCCTTTCCAAATGCTGCCTTTAGATGGTTTGCTGGCAACCCACACACACAATGGTTACTAATAAATCAGTCCCACATAATACATATTAAATATTTTGTAAATTCAGAATGAGCATTTGGTAGTGTACTAGGAACAGGTGATGCCTATTGATGTCATCATTCACCTTTTCCAATGAGAATTAAATTCCATTATGAAAGCTCATGGAGAAAAAGCTCAGATTTTATCAAGTAAGCTCACAGATCTAAAAGTGCTTCCACTAAATATTTTAATTCCAAATGTTCACTTAATTTTTAAAAAAGCTTTGTGAAATACATTATTTAATTCTTTTGTAATCCATGGAATTAAACCATTTATGTGGCAGATCAGGCAAATTTCCATATTTGTACCACCTTACTCCTGCTGCCCAGTTAGGAAATTCAATGCCTCCAAGAGAATTCTGGATTAAAAAAAGGGATCCCAATAGCTAATACAACTCTGCTTGGTCTCTTGGCATGAGAGTAGTTAAATTAATCTTATCTTTGAGGCTTCCCAGATGGGAGAGAGAAGTGTCAGGCCATCAGTAATTGATGATTGGCTCATTGGTATTCTTTACAGATAAAAGAAGACTCCAAACACTAGATGTGAGGTTTTGCACTTCCGGCACCAGGAAGTCAACCTGCCCATATTAGATTAATAGTCACATCTCCCTCACCGCATTGTAAAACAAACATGAAAATAATTAGGGTAACTGTAAACAATTAGCTTGATAATAAGGTCAGGTATGCCATCCCATCACATAAGGTAATGTTGTTCCTATCTTCAAAAAGGGCAAGGAGGAACCTGGGAACTACAGACCAGTCAGTCTGACATCAATCCCTGGGAAAATTCTGGAGCAGATTATAAAAAAGTCAGTCTGCAAGCACCTTGGAAACAATGCAGTGATTACTAGAAGCCAATATGGATTTGTCAAGAACAAATCCTGCCAGACTAATCTGATCTCATTTTTTGATCAGGTAACCTCCCTTGTGGACTGTGGGAATGCTGTGGACATAATATATCTGGACTTTAGCAAAGCTTTCAACAAAGTGCCTCATGATATCCTGATTAGCAAGCTAGCTAAAAGCGGGCTAGATGGAACAACTATCAGGTGGATCCACAGTTGGTTACAGAATCAGACTCAAAGAGTGCTTATCAATGGTACCTTCTCAAACTGGGGAGAAGTAACGAGTGGGATACCGCATGGCTTGCTCCTGGGCCCAGTGCTTTTCAACATTTTTATTAATGACTTGGATGAGGAGGTGCAGGGAATGCTTATCAAATTTGCAGATGACACAAAATTGGGTGGAACAGCTAATACTCTGGAAGACAGAAACAAAATTCAAAGAGATCTCGATAGGCTAGAGCGCTGGGCTGAAAACAACAGAATGAAATTTAATAGGGATAAATGCCAAGTGCTGCACCTAGGAAAAAGGAACCAAATGTACAGTTACAGGATGGGGGATACTTGGCTCAACAATACTACAAGTGAGAAGGATCTTGGAATTGTTGTACATCACAAGCTGAATATGAGCCAGCAATGTGATGTGGCTGCAAAAAAAGGCAAACACTCTTTTGGACTGCATTAATAGAAATATAGCTTCCAAATCGCAGGAAGTACTAGTTCCCCTCTGCTCAGCACTGGTTAGGCCTCATCTGGAGTACTGAGTCCAGTTCTGGGCACCACACTTTAAGAAGGATGTGGACAAACTGGAAAGGGTTCAGAGGAGGGCAACAAAGATGATCAGGGGACTGGAAACAAAGCCCTCTGAGGAGAGACTGAAAGAACTGGGCATGTTTAGCCTTCAAAAGAGAAGACTGAGGGGAGATATGATAGCACTCTTCAAGTACTTGAAAGGTTGTCACACAGAGGAAGGACAGGATCTCGATCATCCCAAATTGCAGGACACAAAATAATGGGCTCAAGCTACAGGAAGCCAGATTCCGCCTGGACATCAGGAAAAATTTCCTGACGGTTAGAGCAATATGCCAATGGAACCAACTACCTAGGGAGGTAGTGGGCTCTACAACACTGGAGGCTTTCAAAGTGCAGCTGGACAGCCATCTGTCGGGGATGCTTTGACTTGAGTTCCTGCATTGAGCAGGGGGTTGGACTCGATGGCCTTGTAGGCCCCTTCCAACTCTAATATTCTATGATTCTATGTAATAGGAGGGAGCTTCCCAGATCGTAAATACAAGAGATATGTTTTGAGAAGACATACTGACAAGACAGAAGGGAGTCAGAGAAATAATTCTTCTGTCACAAACATGCCTGTAACACGTCAGGGGATTCTGGAATGTTTTTATATGTATGTTGTTACAATCATTTATCTTGATAAGTTTGAAATTCAACATTATTATCTAGACATAAATTGATTTAAAATAGAAATGTATCCTTAGGATTGCAGTTTGATGGAACATAAATTAATGTAGTAAAAGCAATCTAAGTGTGTTTAATGGGCTCTAAAAGAGTAAATAAAAGGGATTCTGACCATATGGAATTGGGAGTTCTCTCTCTCGAGGAGAACTTACCCCATCTTTGACTGTAGAATGAACTTGGTAAGCTTCATGTTGACGATCATTGAGAATGATTTTGATTTTGCTCTGCTTAGAAGCCTTGACTTAAGATGATATTGAATGTATAGTGTATTTGAATCTATGCATGTATAAACCTTGTACTTATGCTGTTATTTTTATATTAAAGAAACAAAAGACAGATCTTGTCTGAGAGAGTGATTTCTGGAAATAGAACACTCTGTATGACCTATATTTAGAGTGAAGAATTTATCTTACTCTAAGATGGCATCTGGTTTTGGGCGGAATTTAATTATGTGTGGTTAAACAGGTAATTCAGGGTTGCCTGCATTCTGGTACATATTTTGAAAGAACCTCTGAACCAGGGCATATGTCACAAATCCTATACATCGGGGGGGGGGGAACCCTTTTCTGTCGAGGACCATAGCTAACAAACAGCCGAAGCTCAGGTAAAAGATACTCTGTGCCACCAAAGCTACCTGGGTCTCAAATGACAATATTGGATCAAGGAACATCCCTAACTGCATACCTGCTCCTTCAGGAGGAGAGCAACTCTGTCAAGAACAGGATGAATACAAACCCCCAAGTACAAGAACCATCTACCCACAGTGTATCTATCTTGTCAAGATTCAGTTTCAGTTTATTAGTCCTCATCCAGCCCATTACCAAATCAAGGCACCAGTTCACCACCTGCTCCTGACTCAGATGACAAAGAGAATAGAGCTGGATGTCATCACCATACTGATGAAACTTCACTTCAAACCTTCAGAACATTCACTCCGTGGCTTTATATAGATGTTAATGAGCATGGAACCCTGTGGAACCACACAGTTCAAATGCCATGGAGTTGAGCAGAAATTCCCCAATTTCATCAGGATGTGCCCACACTTACAAGTCATGTCTCCCTCGGGCCATCCTTGCTGGCATGTGGAGGCCATTGGCTCCCTGGGGATGCCTTGAGCACATTCCTATCACATCCCAGGTATCACTGAACAGCTGGCATCTCTGGGCTACCACTCTCAATACAGCCAGCCCTCCCATGGCATGGGCTTACCTACCATCTCTTGGGTGGCCTATGTTGATAACAACTCTGCCATGCCTGCTGCCAGCATGGCAGGACCCCACATATGCCTCGTTTGCCTGGCACTGGCTCCCTAACCTGCCTGCTCACCTTGGCCCAGTGACCAAATGGCCACTCCCTCTTCCCTCAATCCCTGAAGAAGTCCCTGGTGTTCCTGGACCATGATAATTTTGGCCATGGGGAGGTGCTGGCTCCTCCTCAGCAACTGGTAGGACCAAGACAGTATCCTGCCCCAAGCCTGCAGGCACAATGGGCAGCCTTTGTCTCAGGGCCATGTGCAACATGGTGCACACAGCCACAATCTTGCTGCCTTCTCAGAGGTCCTTGGCACACATGTCCTAGTGTGGTGGAGCCAAAGGAAATGCATTTTCAGCATCCAAAAGCACATTCCGCAATAATGCAAACACAGGGTAGGCCATTAGGGGTGGAAGCATGTAGGCCTCCCACCCAGATCCACTGGGCTGCGTGGTAAATAGTTTCCTGAGTGACGTGTGTACTGTAACCTTCTGTACTTATGTGCCATCTCCTTAAGCTGTAGCAATGTGTGTGCATTTGACTTCTCCCCTACCCCCAAGTGCTTCACTCCACCTCCAGCCATCGGGGGGGGGGGATATATTATAGTGTGGTTTCTAGCCCAGGGAGGGGATTTCCTTGGTGAGCCATCAGCCCCCTTGTCATCCTGGACCTTCCCAGCCAATATCAGTGTATGAGGTATGTGTAAAACAACCTTGTTTTAACCACTTGCCTGGTCACCATAAGCAGGTAAGTGAACAGGATGACAGAAGTGGAGTGGAGCTCTCCACTCCTCCTCTGGCAGCTCACAGCATTTCTATTTTGGGTGTGGAGGAGGGAGCTTTGCCTCCTTCCTGCCTAATGTAAACCAAGCAGGCTGCCAGGGAAGGGACAGACTGAGTGCTCAACCCCTCTCTCAGCAGCCCACTGCATTTCTATGCCAGGCAGGGAGGAAGGAAAGCCTCCTCCTTCTCACCCAGTGTAGGAACCAAGCAGGCTGCCATTGGAGGCACAGAGCACTTTATCCCTTCTCCAGCAGCCCACGGAATTTCCATACTGGATGTACAAGAGGTGAACCTCCCTCCGACATGTCCAGCATAGAAACCAAGAGGACTGGTAGCAGAGCGAAGGAGCAACCCTTCCCTCTGCCGCAACCCTGCTGCATTCCTATGCTAGATGTGCAGCAAGCAAAACCCCAGCGTGTCTAGCATAGAAACATGGCAGCTGGTGGTGAAGAGACAGAGTAATCCATGCCTCCGCTGCCAACCTTCTTGGGTTTCTAAGCTGGACGCACAGGAAGGAGTTTTACCTCCTTCACATCCAGCACAGAAACATAGTGGGCTGTCGGTAGAGGACAGGCGTGGTTTCTATACTAGATGAGCAGAACGGGGGTTTGCTGCCTATACGTCTGGCATAGAAACTCAGTAGTCTGGTGGAGAACGGACAGAACAATCCATGCTTTCAAAGCAAGCCCCTTTGCTTTCTATGCTAGACATGCAGAACATCCTGCACATCCAGGACAGAAACACACGAGGGCTGGCAGGGGAAGGATGGAGGAATCCATGCCTCCACCAGCTTGCTGCATGCCTGTGTTTGATGTGCAGGAAGCAAAGCCCCTTCCAGCACATTCAGCACAGAAATCAAGTGGGTTGGAGGCAGAGGCAAAGATCACTTCATCCCTCCACCATCAGTTTGCTGTGCTTCTACGCTGAATGCTTTCAAATAAGAGGGGCTGGCAAAGGAGGGACAGGGTATTCCATCCATCCTCCACTAGCACTCTGAGTAAAAAGCAGGCAGGTAAAAAAAAATGTTGCAGGCTAGTAACTTTTGAGGGCTAATTTAGAGGACTGAGTGTAAAATCTTTCCCCCTTGGGGTATTTCAACTAGTGCTCTTGGGAGTATGCACTTGTATGCCCTTGTTAGTGTGTTTGTGCAACTGACCAACCCTTGTCAACAAACGACAGCTACTGGGAAAGCAGGGGAAATCCCATGTGGATTTAAATCAGTGACCCCGGAAGCATGTTTGTGCCTGCTTTGCAGACTACACTGCAGGATTCCTTTGCTTGTTGCTACTGCCTGGTTTTACATATTTTTTGGGGGGGGAGGTGGAGAGGGGGGGAGGAGTTTTGCCTATTTGGGGATCTGAAACAGCAAACTCCAAAGCTTGTTTGTGGCAGCTTTAGCAGACCGCATCATTGAGTTTCATTGGCTGTGCCTGTGGCCACTGCCTGGTTCTCTGTGTTTCTTTTCTTTTGAGAGTGTGATGATGTGACAGACAAGCCCCTGGCCCGGCCGAACCTGCACAGGTTGGATCCCCACTTGTGGGGGTAGTATGTGGGCATCTTCAGTGGTACAGGCCTCTTATTGGTGAGCACTGGCGGTGTTTCCAGGGACACTGGGGGCATGTCTGTTAATTTTATGCTGCTTTATTTTCTCTGTTGTGTTTTCTCCTCTGCTGGACTGAGCATGCATAGCGTAAGGCAGCCATTCCACTGGTGTAGCAGTGGCATCTCCCCTTCCCCACATAATGATTGCATAGGATTGCTCATTCAATTGCTTTAATATGTTGCTGTGCTTCCACGGCATGTGAAACAAAGATCTATATTTAGTACAGTATCAAAACATTTTAAATGTTCTCTTACAGGTGCTAAATTGCATTTTGAAATATAGCACCAAGCAATTTAGCACCTGCTGCTTAACAATATGTTATAATCATGGAATTACATCAAGTACGGTTTTTCCTACAATATCTGATGCACCAGAGCATTTTAAATAAGGAAACTACACATAACTTTAAGAAACTTTTGGTTAAAATGTAACTGAGAGGAAGAAGAGAATACAAAACTATTAGTACTTTTCCTCTTTTTTCGAATTCTGGAGCTCCAGTTAGATTTTCAAACTTGGAACAGTGGAATCGCATTCTAATCTTTGGTTGGAAATCTGTCCATGAACATTTTAGAAAAGCAAATTAAAACTGAATAATGTTGGTATAATTTAGTACAATAGTTTTGCATGGTGTGAATGGTCATATTCAGTTTTAATTCAATTCCATCACACATTTTTCAGACACTGGTTGACTGCTGCAGATCACTCCCTGTTACTGCCAATATCTGGGAATTCATTTTCTCAATAACTAAGGCTGCAATGTTAAACAGAGTTACAAGGGAGTAAGCACCACTGAACATAGTGGAATTTACTTCGGAGGGATGTGAAGGGATGGGGGGAAACCTTGTAATGTTACTACGAGTTCTGCTTTCTGAATCAGACTCCACATGTTCAAAGGCTCTGGGTGCCTGTTGTAGTAGCTATTGGTTCCAACAATTGCTACGGACACCTGTGACTGGAGAGACCCCATCCAGCCCTCTCTTTGTTCTGCACTCTTGGCAAGGAGCTGCTGTTTGCCCATACTCTGCCAGTACCCTGATTTTTCTGGCAGGGAAGGTTAAAGGTTACTTCTAGCTGCATTCATTTCCTTCTCTGTCTACTCCTGGTTGTTCTTATCCACAGTTGAGAAAAGGAAGAGTAGAAAAATCAGTCAGTATCAGAAATTACCTCGTGTGTTTCCAAATCAGCCAACATCAAGGGCATAAAAGTAGATATTTTCAATGGGAACTCCCAGGATCTTCCTGGATGCCTGTTTGAACCTGAGCCTCACTGTATTTCAGAAGCAACGCAAAACTTAATTTTGTTTAGGTATCTTTTCGTGGACAATGATAAGAAAAAAACTGAATTTGTTGCCTTTATTTTTAGTTAGCCGTATATTGGTTTTATTGGGACATGTTAAAGTTCTGTTTTACATCATTCTTAGACATTAGAGTGGTAGTTAAAAGTCTAATACAGCAAACATTTCTTGCAATAGATCAGAATGAAGCAACTAAGCCAAATAAGCCAAAAGGTGGGGTAAAAGTATGTATGGGGGGAGGTTGGAAAAAGGAAATGCTAGGATATTAAACTCTTCTAATTTAGAAGAACTAAAAATACATGAGATCAATTCCACCAATGGCATGTTAGTTTTGGATCAATGTTAGCTCATTCCAACAGTGTAATTATCAGTGGTGGTGGAATTATGTATATGACCAAAAATACCCCCACCTTGTATTTGGTAACATGTACTGGGCCTAGATGCAAAATCCATGAAAATTCCTCTCAAGTGCTCCTCATGAGGGATGTCCTGCATTTGGCAACGGTCCACTGGTGCCATAACTTTTGAGAGGTAGAAGAGAGGGGATAATAAGCAATGAACAGAATACAAAGGAGACATTTTTGTCAAGGCAACATTGGAAATGACTTTATTTTGAATGCTCTTCCAATTAGGTATGAAAATCATACTGTGACTGCATTCCCACATAATGCTAATCCAATATTTGTTTTAACCATAGTTTGTTGAACAAGCTGGATTCAACTTAACTAAGAAATCATGGCTTGTTCGGACAATTCCTGGTTTGTTTTCCTTCCACCTCTTCTGCCAGTACCCAGTTGGTATCCCAAATGCTTTAGCAGCAGTAAAGGACTCTTTTGCCCGAGTGTTTGTAGCTGGATATTTTTGTTTATTCTGGGTTTCTGTGTATTTTCCCAGTGTATTTCTTGGGGGGAAGGGTTGTGGGGGGTTTGGGGTTTTTTGGGAGGAGTGGGGTTCAGCCTGTGTTTTTAGGAACATCACCAGTTTCCCTTCTGTGAAATGGGTATTATTATTTTGTGGAGGCAAATATGTAGTTTGGCATTTGGAGGTCAGACCTCACCTCTGCCTTGCGCTCAGGGTTTCTGGGCAAGCAACTTATCTTTTAGTCTCAACAGTTTGCGGATCTGTGAAATGGATGTTTCTATTGGAGTAGAAAACTGTGATTTTGTGTTTTGCCTTTCTGTGAAATAGGTGTTTTTGGTGCAGAGTAATACATTTTCTGTCTGGCCATACTGAGTTGCCACACATACATCCACCCACAGCCATTTTGTGATGGAGACCATGTCACTTTCTCAAAATTCTGAATGTGCTCACAGGCCCAGAAAGGCTGGGAACCTCTGATCTAGCGGATACTAGCCATGTGCCTTGTGGATTTACCCAGCAATAGAGCTGGAAAAACATTTAACCAGTGAAGGAAGGTCATTAATCAAACTTTTGTATTGATCCTTTGTTCCCTTTGGGAATTATAAGTTTGTGTAACAGTAAAAGTATCCTGCTTAGACTAAAGTTGTGCTTTCAAGATGCAATCCTCCGTAGACGTTACACAAGTACACATAGGTCACTGAATGTTTTTCTCTCTATGAAAACAGCAGCAAAACCATTTTGGCATGGGCAGAACTTTAGGGCAGGAGTTGGGTGTGGTCGTGTGGAAAGAATATTATTGCCAGGGAAAATGAGGAGGGATGAGGAGCTTGGGGGAGAAAGGAAGAGACAGCCATTTAGCTTGAAGAGCAGCTCTTTACCTTGCACTTCTGTGGATAGGCAGGGCACAGAAACAAAGCAGGAATAACCCAAGATTCTGGGTTCAGACTTAACAACAAACCATAGCTAAAGGAAGCCTGAATTTGTAAACCAACTTGAAACCATGGCTTCAAATTGGGGTTTGTTGCCAAAAAATAACCATCATTTGTTGCCTAGCATGAGTTCAGACATTCAAAGAAACCACAATTAGGATAAACAAATCCTGGCTTAGCATTATGTGTGAACCAGGCTGATACCCTGGTCTGCCATTTTTGTGACATTCCTAAATCCAATGTATAACTGAACTGATCTAGTTGGCATTAATTGCTATATACAAGACTGGCCTGGTCTTGTCCTGAACCAACAATTGGTTTTCTAGAAGAAAGTTTATGGTGAGCTGTACCCTAATAGGAGATACCATCTGAATCTATTGTCTGTTAATTAAAATTTGCTGCCATTAGTTATTCAAGATTTTTTCTAAGCCTCCATCTAGTTAATGGTCTGTGTAAATGTACCTCTTCCAAGACTTATAAACATACTCCTGTATTTTGTAGGATATTACTGCCTACATCACAAGCACTGGGTCATAGAGCTGACCTCTGTGTTTTCGAACAATGAGATTTCCTAGAAATACGTTCATTTGAGTCTGTCATTTTGTTACGGTCAAAACTCTGTTTTACTTGTTCTCTGAAAATAAACCTTTTGCTTCTCTGAACCTCTGCATCTTATACTTGGAATCTACCTACATTTCCATGCCTCTGAACTTAGAACTGACTTTGCACAAGCAGGCATAGGTGACCAGAAGCCATATTCTAAGAAGGTTATTGACAGTCCTTCAATGTATACAAGCAGGTCAAAGTCCTCCCTATGATGGCTGGTTTCAGATGAAGAAAAGATACTCCTTTTCTTAGTAATAGCAGACATGGCACTACTTTGTGTACAGCATTTTCCTAAACATCAACGTATGTTTGCATTATGGTTCTAAATCAGGGATGGGCAAAAGGTATATTACCAGATGTCTGGGACTTGAACTCCCAGAAGCCCCTGCCAGCATGGACAATGGTCAGGAACACTGGGAGTTGAAGCCCAAAATTTCTGCAGATCTACTTTCTGCCCAACTCTGCATTAGACGATCCATGTGGGAAAAGGGCAGATACTATTTCCTGTATAAAAACAAGCTCACCTGAAATAGTTGTACTAGACTACAAAGGGAGATTTTAAGTGCTTCTTATCTCACACTACCCTGTGGTCTTCACACTTCCATGGTATTTCCCCTTTGCTTTGCTATTTTAAAACTCTGTGTATGCTACATACAACATGAAAATCACACTGGTAGTAAATCCAGGGTGAAATTTCAAGTCATTGGCCTCAATCCAACACATTTAATTAGGTGCAATTAAACCCATTAAAATCAACTCTGTTGAATTATGCACATTGTGTTGGACACCACTTAGGATGTTTGCTCTTCCTTCTGACTTTTCCTATTTTCACATTGTTCAAAAGTTCCCCTGTATCTGGAAGGTTTCTGCATGTTTAATCTCAAAGCCCTATCTGTCACACTGCAATTTCCCTTATATTATCAGCTTGGAGAAAAAAGTGTAATTCGGACACAGCGAGAAAGGGCAACATGTCCGCTCTGGAAATATATATATATCTGTTGGAAGATACATCAAGATATATATTGTACAACAAAATGGTTGTGGCTGTTTCACATGACTTTTCTTTCATTTCACCAATTTATTATTTAATCAAATGGCTTCAAATAAAACATTGAACCAAACTCAGCAGAACAAACCCAGTGTCGGCTACAGTAACATAGGCCTGAATTCTGATAATTGTTTGAGGCTTCATATACCATGTTTTATGAAGCTGTGAAGAAGCGTTGGGGCTAGGCTCTCCTTCCCGAGCTCCTCCTGTTGTATGCAGAATTTGATGCCATGATCTTGCCTTGTATTAAGCTAGAGTTCCCTATTATGTCTGAACCAGGGAACTCTGGGTTAATGTTGGTTAACAATCCAGAAAAATAAGCCAGGATAACATCTGGCTTAATTTCCTGGTTTGTTAACCAACATTAAGCCAGAGTTCCCTGGTTCAGACATAACAGGGAACTCTGGCTTAATACAACCCAGGATATTCACACCAAATCCTGTGTACAACACAAGGAGGGGAGGGGCAAGGAAGGACTTTGGCCCTGCTGCTTGTTCACAGCTTCATAAAAACATGGTTTATGGGACCCCAATCCAGCATGCAGATCAGGCCAGGGAAAAATGTGATCCACTGAATCTTTTGTTATTAGAAGCTGACATAAGTAGAGGACACTTTGGTTGAAATCCTCCAACCACATAACCCAGAATATTTTCACAGACTATAGTGGGGCTAGTCTGGAGCAGCCTGATGATGATAATCTATAAGACACATAAGAATGTGCCCAAATTAAAATTGCATGTGCAGTGTTTGAAGAGGATTCCCCCTATACTCAGCAAATCATTTTGCACTACATGCACCCAAGGAAAAAATGTTTACCTGGGATGGCCACGGTTAACCTTTTTTCCTTGCTGAGACGGTGCCCATGGAAGAATTCATTCATAGAAGGGGGGCCCCTCAGAAGAAATGATTCTGTGGAGGTGTGATCAGGGGGGGTTCTTAATAAAGGCAGTAGGTAGGTCCCTGAAGTCCTGGGATGGCTCTGATCACAAGGGGAAGGTGAGAATAGTCTTGCAGGAGATCCAAGAAAAAATACATACGGAAACAAAAGAGTTTTTACTTTAATTACCGAGCAATGGCCCCTTGAATGACAATACCACATTAGCTTTTTTCTCCTCCTCCCCCAAAACAACATGTTGCCACCACCCCACTGGAGGACATATTTTTCACACAGGGAAGCCTTGTTTGTATATTTTAGAAAGAGATAAAGCAAGCTGCTCAACTTGGGACCAATCAAGCTGAGCAAAGATCACATTCCATGTGCAGTAGCCCACCATGGGTTCCATAAAATCTATTTTTGCTGCCTGCTTGGGACTGCTACATCTTTTGCTGCCTGTTTGGGATGGCAGGACATAATGCATGGCTGTGTGTGGCTTGGTGGGTCACAGGCTGTGCAGGTCTGGGGTAAGACCTCTGCTTCCTTCTCTCCCCCCAGCCTGCCAATCCTGATCCCCCAAGCTTTAAAAATTATTATTTAGTATTTAGGCTCCATGCATATTTTATCATTTGCAGTATTTACATTTCTCATTTACACTGAACAGGCAGTACACAGATGGTGAAGGTTTACCCCAAAGGTCTTCAAAGAAGGGAAATCTTGTTTAGATACTTCTTGGGAAATCTTTCCCCCAAAAGACATTTGCCTACCCTTTCCTACCTGGCCTGCATCCTCCCTATTGGCAGGATAGCCACAAAACCATATGAACTAATGCAAACCACTAGCATGTGCTTCTGGATTTTGAATATAAAAGTCATTCGCTTTTTAATATATTTTTTCCGTTTTAACACAGGCATCGAGAAGCACATCAGGGCAAATACACTCCTATCCACATTTCAATATTCAAGAGAAAGAGACAAGTTTATCAGCACCATAGTTTATAAGAGAGATCAATTCCCTTTGGTTGTCGATGTGCTTCTTGGATACAAGCCTTACAAGCCTTCCCTGCCCCCAAACTAGAGGTATATTTGCTGTATGCAAAACAGATACATTCAAGACATACAGAATATGCTGAAATGCTGACAGGATATGATCTATGACCATATCAAAAAGGACAGGAAAATATTATGGGCAAGTGAAATTAATAGCCAAGGTTTACATTTTGTAAAGCCACTACTTTTGTCCTCCCCATCTCCAGACTCCCATTATGCCCGACCAAATATATATTAATTTATTAGCAATTCAGTGGATGACCTTAATTCAAGTCAGGCCACTGCACTGTACTATAAATACGTCTGCATGCATACCTTTTCCTCTGAGTGCCACTGCTGACCAGTGTGTTTGGTTGCTCTGGGCCCTGACTATGCAGGAGGAAAGTGTCTATGGTTGGCACGGTGGCTGATGCCTCCTCACTTACTTTAGGGCTGCCGATCTTGCTCTTTCCAAGTTTGCCTTTGCTCCGCCGGGACTGCTCGTGATCAAACTCTAAGTCTTCCAGACGTTGGGTGAGGGCGAGTTTTTGCTGGATAGCCATCCGCAGCAAAGAGTTTAATGTTTTCTTCTCATCCTCTGCAGCTGCCAACTGCCTCTGCATCTCATCCAACTGTGTGACATATTCATCGCACCTGGGAAAAGGAAAGAGGAACTTGATGAGTGTATGTGTGTGTGTGGTATCTTCTGGCCAGCCACTTTTTTCCTCTACACAATCCTGAATGTCCCACATTGGGAAAATCAGCCTGAACTAGCTACAGATGGAGAGAGCAGCCCTCAGCAGCAATTCCCATAATCATAGCAATTGGAAAAGGAAAACCTGTGTTGCTGCTTCTATCTGTTCTGCTGGTAAGATGTGTCACTAACTTTCTTAAAGCAATTAAGTTAATGCAATGATGTAAAGACCTTTTACAAATTACAAATGGAAATGACGCAATGAAGTTTTAAGCAGAAATATTTTTAAGAGAGCCAGAACATTATGTCACTGTGTTAGTCACTGATTGAAGTGAAGTATATTTAATTATACTGAAAGCAGAGCCTGTTTGCTTACAGGAATTCTCATTATGGTATAAGCTAAGAGTTCAGAAAGTCACACTGTCCTGCACTTAGGTGGACTGTGGTGGTATTGCTTATTAGGAGCACAAACAACAATGTAAAAGTATTATTAATGGGTAATTTGCTCAAAACATCATAAAATAAACCAGAGAGGCAATAATGGTAGCTCTGGCCATACAACCATGGAAAGCTAACAGATTTTGAAAAATGGTACTCAATATTATTAATGAAATATTTCCTCTACAAATAAATCTAGATACACTGTTATTTATTTTCAACTATGCTCAAAAAAATAATTTGCTAATATACAGGAACTGCATCTTTATAAACTATGGCATCTGTATATACAGATACAGATCTGTGCAGAAATGCATCTGTCTATGCAAAGGGCTGGATATCACCAATGAAACTTAGAAAGAATTGATTAGAATATTTGGAAGTTGCTTAATTTGATAAAGTTATCAGATTACCAGAAATCCAGAAGTAAAAGTAAGAGTTTTAGAGAACTGGAAACCTATTATTGATATATCTAAATCTCTCCATCCTCAACTATCAGTTTTCCTTCTTCAGAATTAATTTAAAGTATTTTTAAGTATGTCTTTAACTCTTAAAATATTACTGGTCCATAAGCCTGTTTTCTCCCTTTTATGATCATATGTTTGAATGTTGTATCTTCTTATTTCCTTAAAAAGTAATTAAAAATACATTATAAAAAAAAGAAACAATAGGTTGAGGAGAGGATTTGGGATCATGCCCCACCCTGACCTCCATTCATTGATCTAATGCTCTGAACCAACCTTACGTATGTATAACCTGTAGGCTACAAGTGGGCACCCCTTGTTTTAAAGGAAAACCTGCGGTTTTTCCTCCCCTGCTATACCACTGAATTTTGGTAGCAAATTTGGTGGTGCAGTGGCAACAGGGCAGTGGGGGCCACATATGGCTCACCTGTGCTGTAGCACATAAGTGCTATGTGCCATGCAATCTGTAACATGCAGGGTGTAATTTAGAGTGTAGTTGGGGAGGCCTGGACTCAAATATTTTTCTCTCACTATTTAACCTCCAAATAGGCATACCGACTTCAGAAGCCACTGTTTAAAAGGCCCTGTTTGCACCCACTGTGGGCGAGGCAGGTGATGACTGAGTGGTCAGTGGTAGAATACATACTTTGCATGTAAAAGGTCCCAGGCTTAATCTGCAGATAGGGCTTGAAACCCTGGAGACCCAGTGCCAGTCAGTATAGACCAAAGGTGAGCAACCATTTAGCCCCCAGGGGCCCAACTGCTTTTCAGCTCATCTCCTGAGGTCAGATGCCATCATGGGGTGGACCCTCCCCTGAAGCCCTGCCCCCTGGTGTCAATGGGGAGTTTCTCTGTGCAGAGAAAGGCACTGAGTGATCACTCCATGCCTCTCTCTTCATGGAGAAAAAGGTAGTCACTCTCAGTGGCAGAGAAAGGCAGGCTCTTGCTACCACTGGGAGAGGAACCTCCAGTCAGTGATCAGAATTAAAAGCAGAGTTTCCTCTCTCCGCGCTACAGAAAGCCTGCCTTTCTCTGCCACTGAGAGTGACTACCTTTTTCTCCATGCCGAGAGAGAGAAAGGCATGAAGTGATCACTCAGTGTCCTTCTCTCCACTGGGGGCCTTTCCAACCTCCATGGGACTTCAGTGGGCTGGAGATTCTCCATCTCTGGTGTAGACAATCCTGAGCTAGATGGACCAATGGTGTGACTCTGTATAAGGCAGCTTAAGTTTCTAAGTATTCACTATACATCACAGACACATAGGAACAAACCACAGGTGTAAGGTGGCCACTTGTGAATGGCCAAAAAAGAGGCATGCATCACCAAAAAAGAGGACACCAATTTATAAAATGTATAAAATGTTCATATGTTTTTTATATGTATAAATGCACATTTAGAAATCATTATTATAATTTAAACAGGAAACTGTGTGCCTTGCTCAGTCTGCTGTCCAGGTGCTATTCATGGGCAACTTCAAGGCCCAGCAATTCCATCTGATGGTTCTTTATCTTTATACCAAATTTGGACTGGACAGCCATTTAAATAGAGGATGCCTTCAAAATAGTGGCAGCCCTTCAAATAGAGGACTCTCCTCTGTAAAAGAGGACACCGTACAACAGGAAAGCAGCTTCTGTACAGCTGCAGATATGTTTGAAGGGAGGCAAAGTGCTACCTTAAAATAGTTACAATGTTAGGTTGTTTTTAGTACCTGGTTGCAAACATGGCTCTCAAGGATGAGAAGGTTGCTGCATCTTCTTTCAAAGCCTTTAACTCATTGCGCAGTTTAGTCATGGTTTCTGTCACCATGGCCTTCTCGTTCTCATATTTATTCTTCAGATTAGCCAGGGCCACTTCAGCTGTCTGGAAAAAAAAAGACATAGGCATCATATATAAATATATTTGCAAGGAACAGGAACTAAGATGACAAACTAAGATGCCAGGTTTCACTCAGCAAATGTAAGATTTTACTCTAGGCCATATACTTAGATTTACACTGTGTATTGCTGGTGCAAGCTTATTTGATACTTCAAACATTTGAGGGGAAACCTTTCTGTGGCTGGAGACAGATGAAAGTACTTTGAGAGAGACTTTATTTCCAATGGCTATGTGTCTTTTGTTCCAAAGCTGGCTCCAGTCAATGGGCTTTGCAGATTTTGGAAACAATACAAATGTTTGTAAAAACCCTTTTATACCAGAGGCAATAGTGGGATGAGTGCAAATGTGATATTCTTTCAAACTGTTTTTAACTCTCTGAAAAAAACGAATGCCTGCCTCCAGCCTTACTTCCTTAGAAGAAAACTACTAACACATTTAAATCTTTAAATATCTTATTGCCCAATCCTGTTAGCCACTGTGGCAACAAATATATGGGATGATTGATTCAGTGCTTGAATTAGGAGAGAAAAGGTAGGAGGGTCCTTAAGGAAATCCAAAAGCCCCACTCCTTCACTGCTTCCTATTTTAGTGAAAACATGTGGACCTGCAGCCTTCTGGAAAGAGTAGCAAAAGGTAAGGGGAATGTGCTATGTGTGGTTCTACTTTATTATAGCAGTAGATTAGTTGCAAAAGCAGAACTAAACTTTATAAGCAAATACATACATTTAATTCCCCCCCCCCCTTTTTAGGGAAAAGTTGTCAGGAGGAGCCAATTTTTAGAGGATAATTGATGGGGGATCCATGGGGGATTGATGGGGGGCAAGCTGTTTTTCCCACCTGTGGAGTTCCAGCTGCATGTTTATCTTGTGTAGATTTGTGTGTGTGCGTGGGTGGAGAAGGTGGCTTGAAAAGTTGCAGTGGAAAAACGAGAGGGTTGGGATAGGACTAAGCAGCTTCCCCCCACTGCTTCCCTGCTGAAAATTGTGGCCTCCAAGAACGTGCTCTTCCCCAGAAAAAGCAGCTGCTGGGGTTTAAATACACATATATTGTATATATACATGGGCCAATGCTAGCATGGTGGCAACAGCCAGCTTCATTACAGATGAAATGTGTATATGTAGTTATTTATAACATTTATATCTCACCCTTCTATTGCCATGACAATACTCAGGGTAGCTTACAATAATTTAAAAATATACAAAAATAATTTATCCAAAACAATTTAAAAAACTAAAAAAAAACACCCAACAACCTAAAAACAGGAAATGGTTTGCAGGAACAAAAATTTACAGGTCAAGAGATCAATATTAAAACCACTGGACCGACCAGGTTAAGTGCCTGCTGTAATAAAAATGCAAAAACTAGGGGGGGTGGGGGTTAAATTGATCTTCTGCAACAGGGAACTCCATAGCTTAGGTGCAGCCAGAGAAGACCCCCTCCCACATCCCAGCACCTTGGGGTTTGCCTCTCCGTCTTTTTTTTTTTTTTTTAAGCCTCTCCCCATCCAGGGCTAGCCAGACAGAGGTCCTTTGAGGAGGCTCCTGCATCCAGCTCAGGCTCTCTAGCTGCAAACAGGAAGGACACAATTTATTTATTTATTTATTTTATTATATTTGTTAATCGCCCATCTGGCCAGTCACACAAGCCGGAATGTGCTTAGCAGTAGAGCACACTGCACTGAAGAACACAGAAGCAGACAGTGCTGGGAAAACTCCCTCCTCCTCTTCTCCATTAAAAGGTAGAGGGAAAACATGCTTTGGGGATTATCTAATGGAAGAAGGCATAGTTTAAAGAGGTAAGATAGAGAGGGTTGGGGAAATAAATGGTCATGGGTATAGGGAAAAGGGGGTTGGAGTGAGTGTGTTAAAACTGAATGGGCAGACCTGATAATGGGATTCTTTCTGTAAGACCTAATTTTGGGGCCACCACTCTCCACTGAAAGTTCCTACCGTGTTTCCCCGCAAATAAGACCTACCCCCAAAATAAGACCTAGTACTATTTTTGGGAATTGCTAAAGTATAAGACCTACCCCCAAAATAAGACCTAGTTGTGATCATTCCCATGGCCTGGTGGTGTCAGCAAAGGGCAACTTGAAGTATAAGACCTAGCCCCGAAAATAAGACCTAGTGTGTTTTTCTGAGCCAAAAAAGATATAAGACAGTGTCATATTTTCGGGGAAACACAGTAAGCCTGTTATCTCCTCTCAACCAGGTTTTTAACTGCATAGATAGGCTCAAAGCTACTCGTTCCTTGGCAAATATATTTTGCCTACAATATATCAGTGAACAAAATTGTTCCACAGGTGACAAAACAGGAGATGCAACTGGGCAAGAGTGGAAAACCCCTTTATCAGCAAAACACAGGCATAGTGAGTCATTGTATTACCAAGCTTGGCCTCTTTCCAGCAAATACTAAAAAAAAGTGACCATTTACTTGGTTCAATGACACCAAATTTGTGGCACTTTAATTATGAGCATGAGATTTGAACATTTCACAATAAAATGAGAAAATGCACACATGTAAATTACTATATATTCCCACAAAGTAGATTCCAGGAGGTAAGGATATAAACCTCAAAATATAGTTGGTGATTGAGCCTCTCCACACACACAGAGCACAATGCTCCAGTATCAGAGGCAGTATGCCTATGTATACCAGTTGCTGGGGAACATGGGCAGGAGGGTGCTGTTGCACTCATGTCCTGCTTATGGGATCTGTGGTGGCCCCCACATTATGGAACTCCCTCCCTAGTGACCTTCGCCATACCCCCTCTGTGATGAGCTTCCGCCGTGCATTAAAAACATGGCTGTTCAGGCGGGAATATGGGGTGGGTTAGGATTTTAAAAGAATTTTTTTATACTGTTTTAATTATCGTATTGTTTTACTGTATTATTTTAATTGTACATCGCCCAGGGTGGCCGGGTGGCCGGCCAGATGGGTGATTAATAAATATAAGAAATAAATAAATAAATAAAATCCCATGGGCAGCTGATTGGCCACTGTGTGAACAGAATGCTGGATTAGATGGACCCTTGGTCTGATCCAGCATGGCTCTTATGTTCTTAATGCTTTGGGAGGAGATGAGAAGAGAAACGCACCATCAGGTACCATTGGTTGAGCAGCAAGAGAGATAAAGGGGCAGGAAGAAGCATGACTATGCTAATGCCAATCCAACCTATCCCTGTTCCCATCTCAACCACCATCACTTGCTCACATCAGCTTCCAGTTCTTCATGCACAAAGCGAACATCCCACGCCCTGTGCACAGATGTGCTGAACTATGGCAATTCCATTTCATTTTTTAAAGTTAAGGGGTATAATCTATCAAGCAATATTCCTACATAAACTTTATTCACTTCAGCGCAGTTTGCCATGGGTACAGTATTTTCAGGCAAGAAAGAACAGTAACACTTCTGTGCCTTCTGAAGTATCATGACAAGTGCTTTGCCAATCTGATTAAAATTAAAAATAGGTAAAATCATCATTGCAGAGAGTAAAAACAACAACATACCCTTAAAGAGTGTATACAAACTCCCAAGAAACATTCACTGTGAAGAAGGGACATGGCAGCAGTTAGGCTAAGTTAGGCCACCTGGCTTTGCTCCTGCCTCCCCCCCCCCCCACCTTCCCTTTCTTCTTTGGTATTTTTCTGTGTCCTTGTACCAGCTAGAGAAAGGGAGGAACCAGCAGATTGATAGCACCTGGGAGACAAGAGTTATCTGAAGGGCTATAGCATCAAGGCCATAGTTAATTGGTATGAAGTCATGCGAAAGTGCCTGCAGCTGGAAAGGAGTGGAGGGCCCTCCTTAATGAACTAGGCAGGCAAGTCCTTGCTGAGCAGAATGATGGGATTGGTAGAAACTGGGTGGGAAATGGTCTCCAAATACAAGATAAAAGAGACCCGTTAGGAGGGTGGGTTGTTCTCCTCGGGACCTAGACACTGATGGAGTTCCAGTGTGGCAAGTATGTTCAGGGTATTTATTTATTTATTATATTTATTAATCGCCCATCTGTACATCACCCGGCCACCCTGGGCGATGTACAATTAAAATACAGTAAAACACAATAAAATATAATGATTAAAACAATATAAAAAATTCTTATTAAAAACCTAACCCACCCCATATTCCCGCCTGAACAGCCATGTTTTTAATGCACGGCGGAAGCTCATCACGGAGGGGGCATGGCGAAGGTCACTAGGGAGGGAGTCCCATAATGTGGGGGCCGCCACAGAGAAGGCCCTCTTCCTAGTCCCCACCAGCCTGGCTGCTCTGGCTGATGGGATAAGGAGAAGGCCGTCCGTGGCAGACCTTGTTGAGCGGCCTACTTGATGTTGCTGGAGGCGCTCCTTGAGATAAGCTGGGCCGGAGCCGTGTAGGGTTTTAAAGGTCAAAACCAACACCTTGAATTCGGCTCGGCAAGCAACTGGTAGCCAGTGCAACTCATTAAGCACTGGCGTGATGTGATCACGCCGGCGGCTGCCCTTAATCAGGCGGGCCGCCGCGTTCTGTACCAGCTGAAGCTTCCGGACCGTCTTCAAGGGTAACCCCATGCAGAGCGCATTACAGTAGTCTAGGCGAGAGGAGACCAAGGCGTGAACCACTGATGGGAGCAGGTGATTAGGAAGGTAGGGGCGCAGCTGCCGTATCAGATGGAGTTGATACAGCGCCGCCCCGCTCACAGCTGCCACCTGAGCCTCAAGGGCTAGGCCTGGTTTGGCTCAAGAGCTTTCTTTGCAGACTTTTGGGGTTTGTTTAAATGATCTTTTAGTGCCCCTTTTTATTCCCATTCCCTTTTCCTCACAACACCCTACCTCACTCCCTTTCCCCAACCTCTTTTTAGCCCTTTCTTATAAGGGAATATTGTTTACATGTATTGGACAATTGGAGACCCTACACTGCTTAATTTTTAATTTTGTTTTAATAAAGTCTCCATCTTAATAAACATGTGTTCCTTCTTTGTCCGTAAGGCTGGGCTGCTACACCAGTTTGGTGTAAGGGAACTGGGAGGTGGGTGGCAGTCCCAGGGGAAATTGGTACTGTAAGCCTACCTGATAGGGCTGGCGTAAGCAGCAGTCCTTCACATTCACTACGAATGAACTTGATCCACAGCAGGAGATAATAGTTGGATATAACCTAAGAATTTGGAGTTGCCTTTTACTGAGTCAGACTATTGGTCCATAAAGTTCACTACCCACTCTGACTGGCAACAGCCCTCCAGGGTCTTGGGCACCTGGGATCCTTTAGCTGAAGAAGCTAGAATTGAACCTCCCTTCAATTCTATACATGCATATACTATACATGTATACCAAGTACTTTGTCACTGAATATGGCCCCTTGCAACAGCACAATGAGAATATTAGCATCCAGTATACACACACACACAACCCCTGAAGCAGCCCTTAGACCTCAGTAGAGGCATATAACACTGTACCTAGAATTGCAGGTAAGTAAGGGGATTATTGTCAGGATCTGCTCCGCTGGCTCTGTGCTGCAGCTCTACCTGGTGGCCTGATGGAGAAGGCCACTCACAAATACTTGCAGGACTAGCATTGGACTTGTAGGTGCTCGCAGGACTACAGCAGTCCACTCATGAAGACCAGCTGGGACCCACAGGAAACTCTATAAAAGGCTTCCTGTTCCAGCTCAGCGTTGCTACAGCAACATAAGAATTCATGGTGGCAGCATTGTGCTGGAGCCTTGGCTCTTGCTTCCAGTTTCACTATGCCTTGCTGGTGCATGACCCTTGCCTGTCTGCGAGGTTGCCTTCGCCTCTGGTCCTGCTACGCCTTCCTGATACTGACTTCTTGCCTGTCCCCGATGCTGCCTTCGCCTGCATTAATATAGCTGTTGGTGTATCACATTTAAGCCCTATGTGTGTGCTGGCACAGCATCTGACATCTTAGGACCAGTTTTTACATTAATCAGAAACAAGTGGTAATGCTTTTCCTGGACTATAACATTTCCAGCTGCAGGTGGGATTTTTAATAACAAAAACACCCCCTACACATAGCAAAATAGCATGCCAATAAGGCTAGGCAGACCTATTTTCTCTGATATTCTACTATTCTATATGCAGAGAGGTGCCCGCACCTGCAGGAGAGCATTCAAGCAGGGAACTCTTCACTTTCAGCTTGAAGTAGTATAATCTAGGAATAGCTTTACTACTTGATTCTGATGAATGTAAAAACTGATCCTAAGATGTCATGTGCTGTACCAGCACATGCATGGGAGTTAAAATGGGATCCACCTAGCTGTTTCTGGCAGACCTTCCTGCATCTGCTGCTGAAAAAATTGAGGTAGCACTGCCTGGGCTGAGAGATTGGAGATAAGGAAGGGGTTAACTTGCTAGTGTTAGCAAGAGAATCCCTTCCAATCTCTCAGCAGTGATGGGAAATATGGAAGAGGTTAACTTGTGTTAGCAAGAGAAACCCTTCCCACATCTCTGATCTCTCAGCAGAGATCGGAGATGAGGGAAGGGTTTCTCTTGCTAGCACTAACAACTTAACCCGTGTGTTTCTGTGTGCATGTGTAAGCATGCACATGAACCACCCAATGTGATCCTCAGGGCCATAAAGGTTATGTATCCCTTTGTACACAAAAGATCTGACAAGCAAGAAGCCAAAGCAAGAGGTTGTAAACCAAAAGACTGCACTGCTATTAAGTCATAAACAAGAATAATAAAACTTGGAGTCATAAAACTAGGCCAGGGAAAAATGTGATCAGATAAGAAAATGAGCAAGGAATTCCAGATCATAAATAAAAGGACATCTGGTTTAGAAAGCAAAAAACACAAACTATTTTGAGAAGACTGTTTCACTTGTCACTTGTACTTGTTATATGTCACGGTATCCAAAATGTTTACTATAGTACCGGTATGTTTTATGTACCTAGTTATATGTCCTGTTTAGAGATCTGAATGTCATAATCTTGTTTAGATATAGTTTTGATTTAGATAGCATCTTTATTGTACTAGTTCGCTATTAAGGGAAAATATGAATAAAAATTTAAGTAAATCACTGGATAGCCCTAAATGTGCCTAAAACATATAAAAAGGCAGTCCAGTTGCCATAGATTTCAATTCTCCCATGAAGAACTCCTTTCTTCGCCTGATTTTAGAAGACTGATAAGATGCCTTATTACTTTGCTCTTGATTGTTATTTTGCTCTATTCATGTATGAGCCTTGTATTGTGTTACTAGTTGTTATTCTGTAATGAGATAATATTTGGCATAAGCATAAGATGAAAAGCCAAATTTGGTCTCAGAGATTGGTATGGCTGTATATCTATTATCTCAGGGTAGGACTATCATATCCTAAGACAACATTTTGCTCTGGGGAAATCCAATGCGGGTCTATGACCAGCTGCACACAGAAGTCACATTTTAGAAAATCCCGGAACAAATGCAATTTGCCACACGTTGCGAAGCTACAAATTTGCTATTATAGCCTTGTAGGCTCCTTCCAACTCTATGATCTATGAAATCTATGTCCATTTGCTATGCAATACAATGAATTCCTGAAGTCAGTGCACATAATAACATGTCCGTGGAATAGTTCTATGCAGATATATAATGTTGAGCAAAGAGAATTAAGCACAAAAATAGATGAGAGGAAAATCAATTAATTTAATATTTTTAAATTGAAGAACCATTTCCCTTCATTAGAGACTAGCAGCACACAGTCCTATTTCCTTTCACAATGATGGAGCTTTCATTGGAAGTTCCTTCTGCTGGCCACTAGATAGCATCCATGTGTCCTACATCAATTGTTAGATTTTACTACCTAATCAGTAGCACATGCCAAAAAGCCTGTAAGTTTCCCCACTGAATGATAGAATTGTAGACCTGGATGCAACTTCTAATCCTCTCCACTAAGGTTAATTCACATATATTTTCAATCTTATTTGCTTTAACACCCAACCTTAATTTTCAAACTGGAAATCAATATATTACTCTGGCCCTAGTTCAAAAAAATATCCACAATGCTAGCTAGTCCATGTTCTAAAATCAGAACATATTTATTTATTTATTACATTTATATCCCACCTTTTTTTTCCTGCAAGGAATTCAAGGCAGCTTACATAATCCTCCTCCTCTCCATTTTATCCTCACAACAACCCTGTGAGGTAGGTCCACGAAGTAGGTGTCACTGCACTGCAAAATGTCTGCAAGACTATTAACCTCTGGACTTCTGTAGTTTAGAACTTCCAAATATGAGTAGATCCATAATCCAGATGCATGTTGAAGCAGTCTTAGTATAAGGGTAATGCAAGCATAGCTGATCCATGCTGAATGTAAATGTCATCATAGAATGTAAAATGCTTCTGTGAATCTATCCTAGCTCAGGGGCTAAAAGTAAATGGCAAAGAACTTTAGTGTTATTAACTGCAGCAAAGATGAGGATTTGACTCCGTTCCAGTCTTAATAAATTCTGATTCTGAACAATTCATGACTCTTTGATTTCCATAGTTCCTTAATAAATTTAGGATAAACACTCCAATGTTAATAAAGTTCCTTGATGTTATTGACTGCTGAACACTAGGAGTCTGTTCACACATCATGTCCCAATCAGGAACATGCCGTAGGTTGACATATCCTCATGTATTTTATTTCCCTCCCTCTCCTCTTTGTTTGATTAAACCATAGTTGTTATTTTAATTTAGAGGCATAATTCTATTATTATATTTTTGAAAAAAAGTTAAAATATGGGCAACAAAAAAGAACACACATAACAATACAACAAAGTTCACTAAAGAAATTTTAAAAACTGATTATAACTGTTAGTATATCATGGTTAGCTTGTGGGACAATTTGCCATTACATCTAAACCTGGCTAGGGTTTACACAAACCATAGTTTGCCTACAAACCAGAATTGTAAACCAAAGTTTGAAGTAAGTTTCAATTCCTAGTCTGGAAGCAAGCCATGGTTTGCCCAGTCTGGATTAACTCCAAACTATGGTTTGCTCAAACATGAAACAAGAAAGAGAGGAAGAGAATTGGGACTGCATGAGGGAATTGGGACTGCATGAGGGAAAGGAAAAGGGGAACCTGTTTGGAGGACTGGGAATGTCAGAGTTGATCCTATGTAAAAGAAATATATATTTAATCCCCTACCCTCTAGAATTTCATGCAATACTGAGTATATGCCACATTTATTATTGCACGGAATGCCCAAATTTGTTCTGGTGTAACACCAAAATGTAAACCAATGGAACCATGGTGATTCACTATCGGAGCAAACTTATTCAATCAGTTCTTTGAAAGTGAATTTGGGTACAACATACCTAAAATAAAATAAGTTATGTGAAGGGTTAAAGGAAAAAGAAAAGAAATTTCACATTTTATGGAAAATATACAAGAGGTTACCATAAACATAGGTTTACCTAAATTAACAGAATCCTTAAAATTGCCCACCAAACAGAGTCGGTGCAAGACAGTTTGGTGCCCTCGGCAAGATCAGATATTTAGCGCCCCCCTCCCACTTGAGCCCTCCCTCCCTCCAGCCCTATGCCCATTATGAAAGCACCTCATTCACCTCCGCTCCTTCCCTTCTTCTATCTGGCTGCCCCCGCCCCCAAAACGAGGGGCGGAGATAGATCCGTGCCGCAGGCAAGTGGAAGCGGCTGCGGCAGCACCAGCAGCGCCCCAGAAAAAAGCCCGCAGCCCACGCAGGGAGGAAGCGCTCAGCGCACCGGCAGGAGGAGTCCCAGCCCGGCTCCTGCCGCAGATCGAGACGTGCGCGCCTCCGCAAGCGGCTGCCCTTCTTTAGCCTTTGCTACCCTTTAGCTTAAAAAATAAGTATCTCGTTCGAAAATGCCGTTTTTCTCTTCATTTGTTTCTCTTTTCTTCCCCACCCCCTCCAAAGGTTTCTAGCTCACAACGAACACTGAATGTACTCCCTGATTTTTAAAATGCACTCAGAAAAGATTCACGGCTGAATCTAGTGAAGATCCCGGAATAACGTGGAGAAGGAGTAAGCCTTAGCGACTGCGGGCCTTAGGACCCGAGTCCGATGTACACTTGCTCTCTAGCTAAGTCCCCTGGGACTTACTTCTGAGTAAACCTGCACTGACTCGCGCCCACCAGCAGCCAGTTGTGTCTCCTGCAGCCACACACGCTTTAAACCGGAGGCAGTCCTCTTTGTATCCCAATTCCCAACGTGACTGGAAGGTGCAACCCTATCAGCAAACTTACTTACTCGGGAGTAAACTCCAGTGATCCCAAGGGACTTACTTCTGAGTAAATATTCATAGGATTGTCTTGCGTGGCTCTGATCCCGAACACATCGGCTTGTTCGTTTGTTTCAAAGGCGCTCCAGGTGTGTCCTTTCTAAAGCACCCGATGCATACGGCGCTTGGGCGGGGGGATAATTGGGACTTCACCGGATAAATGAGTTTGGGACTGGGGTTCCCATCCACCTCAGGGACTCTGACCGGCGCCGGCCATCCACTCGTCCGCCACCAGTGCTGGCGTTTGGTGGCATGCCCAGGGAGCCGGAGAGGAGCCACTGCGGGAAGTGGCGGCTGCCTGACCGCCGGTGGTCTGGCCACACCCCCTTTAGCCACACCCTCTAGGCAGCTGCCTAGTTCGCCTAATGGAAGCACCGGCCCTGCCACCAAAACATATAAATTCCTAATTTGATGGCAGACTGGCAGTTAATAACAGCTTACCTGTTTGTTGGCTTTCAACACTGCCCTGAGGGTTGCTATCTGCTCTCGTTTTGTACTCAGCAGGGACTTCAGTTTCAGTATTTCTTCCATTAAGGCCTCCTTATCTTTATCAATCATAGGTACTAGTTCCCGGGCTGCTGCACGCTGCCGGGACAGCTGCAGTGACCGATCAACAGCCTTCTGCAAGTGCTTGATTTGGTCCCGTATTATGGCATTCAGGTTGTAAATATTCATTGGCTCTTTGCGAATGTCACTGGTGTCGGAAACTGGGGAGGAAGGAGGGGCTGTGATGACAGGAGAAATTGTGGGTGTCTTTGTTGGACTTTGCTCTTTGTTGGCTTCTGTGCTCTCTTTCGAAATCTGTTCAGTCGGTGTCCTGGCTTCTACCGGAGATGCCATTACTCTCCTGGTCAGCCGTGGAGACAGAAGCCCTCTTGGATCATCAGGTCCCTTTAGGCTCCCACTTCTAGTAACTCTGCTTTGCCTGTAATAATCCAGCATAACTCTATTAGGAGTTTCATTGTTACACAGACACACATGGTGATAGAGCTGAGCAAGCTCCTCACTGAAAGTCACCAGCTCATCCTGGGCTGTGTTGAGAGTATTATGGTTCTCATTTGCAACACCCGTGATCCTTTGCAATTCCTTTTCCATCTGCACCATTTTCTCATGGCTTTCCTTAGTCGACTTTTCCAGGTTTGTCACCTGTTCATCATATATCTGGATCCTGCTCTCATACTTTGCCTTTTCTTCTGTGTAGTTTTCAACACATTTATTGTATTTCTCTTTTAAAGCCTTTATTTCAGCCTTGAGGTCAATCACCTCTGTAACAGCTACTTTGTATTTGCACTCTAGAATCTCTAAGCCATTGATGTCTACTTCGTAGTCATGGGTTTCTTCCCCAGAATCTCGGCCTTTCTCAAAATCTACCTCTTTCAGCTCTTTGTTGCTTTGCAGACCCCTCATAGCATTGACATGCTCGGTGAGCCTGTGGACCCGTTCGTGTTGCTCAGTGAGTGCTCCCTTTGTGTGTTCCAGCTGTGTCTGTGACTCCTGAAGATTAGCCAGGAGAATAGCTTTCTCACGCTCTACCTGCAATAACCCAGAAAAAAGATATTACTGTCTTTAAAAAGAACCAGGGGTTGAAAAATTTAGGTGCTCAGTAGCCATTGGTACCTAAAAGAATTGAGCCTGACAACTGGCACCTGGGTTGCTGCAGAGGTCGGGAAGCAGGTTCCTCCTCCAATCTGCTTCCTACGAAATCTCATGGTCTCCTAAGAATGGTCATAGCCTCTTATGTTTTGCAAAAATCATGTATTCTATTTATGTTATTTGCATACTGCCCTTCATAAAAATGTGCCCCAGGGCAGTTCACAATAAGAAATTAAAATTAAATTCAATTACATATTTTTTGTAAACTACAACACAAAACACAAGTAAAAACACCAAAACCCCTTCCAAATTCACTACTTCAGAACCAATTCAGAAAGCAGAATCGATGAGACAATTTAGTGTGTAAACTATAGCTTTCTTTTCCATCATATCTGAAAAAATCCATTTCATTGAAAATGCCTGGGAAAATAAAAATGTCTTAGCCTAGACCCCTGCTTTATTATTATTGTTGTTTCTGCTGTTTATAAAGCTTCTAATGTAGGACAAAAAACTCTACAATTAATCAACAAGAACACACACACACACACACCTACACACACACACACACACACACACACATCACACATGTTCAGTTATCAAGAATACAGTGCTTTTGTCACCAACACTGCCAACAACTTTTTTTCCAGATCTAGAAAACTTTAGTTGACCTGTGCACATCATTCTGAATGGTTTAGACATATTTTTAATTTGAAATTTAAGGATTTGAAAAAAAATGACATTAGCCTAGCATTGTAAAAATTAAAACACACATACAAACACACACTCACACAAATGAGCCACATCAAGTGTGAACAATGCAACTTGTTTGATGAAAGGTAATAAAGCCAAGCTTAATTAGTTTGCTTGGTGGTGGCCATTATCATTTCAAAACACTAGACATATAAAGGATTTATGGGAATGTTAGATAGAGATATAATTAGGAAAAGCGTTCTGGCAGTATCTTGTTAGGTTCTACATTTGTATTACTGTTGCCAGGCTCAAAATAGACAGAGATCTTGTTCTGACTGATCATCTATTATAAATCAGTACATTGAGAAACTGAAAGTGAATACATTTTAATGCAAAAATCATTTAAACTGTGAGCAAAAAGCAAACTGTAGGTCAACACTATAGATATTTGTATTTGCAACATTGAACAGAGTAGTTTATACTGCCACGGCTATGGCAAGGTTATAGGTCAGCAAAAAGTGCGGTGGAGGGCCACAAGTGCTGAGAAGGAGCGAGGGAGGCTGCCTGAGAGTCAGGATGGCTAAAGGAAGTGAAAAATACCGGTAGTATGTAGGGGCAAAACATGAGGAAACAGTGGGTGGTGGAGTCATGAAGAGTTGGGAAGGGGACGACAAGGAGAAAATAGGACATATAGTACTGTGGGACAGCAGAGGGTGGTGGCAGGAAGACACATCAAGCAGGCATAGATTTGCCAGAACAGCATAGAACACAAAATTCTGTCTTTTTTCTGTCATTGCAGCACCATGACGGAAAAATTCTCCCTTCTGTGCATTTCTCAGAATAGGAAAGGTCCTCTCAGGTGTGTACCTAGGAAGGGCAGTGTGATCAGAGAAGTCAGTAAATTTCACTAATTTATTTGAGCTTGCCAGCCAATAGTGAGGGTGGGAGAAGAGGAAAACCTTAGCTGGGGTCATTTCAGACAGCCCCCCTTAGAGAAGCAGATGAAATTCGGAACATGGGCAGCACTGGGTCTCACTTCTTCATTGCCCTCTCTCTGTGGCAGTGGTAACTTTGCCTTTGGATCATGTGCACAGGTGCTTCTCCACAAGCTCAGTTGGAGGGCAAGGTGAAGAAAAGCAGCCAAAGACTTAATTCCTCTAGAGCTATACTCCACAGATAGGCTGCAATGACAGCCTTAGGCCTCTAGAACTATATTGCAATACTGTGGGTGTGTTTTCCCACTGGAACATGGTTCTGCTTTGTTCACTAACTCAACATATAAAAGTGTGGCTCTGCGTGCCCATCTAAGGGCAGAGGAAGCTAGAAGGAATGGCCCAATCTCATCCTTTAAAGAAGCAGTTTACACAAAGATCTGGAGAAAACTTTGAATACTGCTGAATAAGTAACATCATCCCTTTTCCCCTGTACTTCCCCCCCCCCTTTTTTTCCTTTGCATTTAGTTCCCAGGCCAGCCTTTTCTAAATGTATTGAGGGGAAAGAAAAAGATTTAAATAGAAACCAAACATTTTGGTTTTGGGTGGGCTAGTGTTGCCAATAGTAGATCCAGATTAAATCAAAGGGTTTGGAACTGTGAAATAATATTTGAGGGGTCAAAATTAATTAATAAATGTCTTTGTTTCATTAATGCCAAGTGGTAGAGGTATTTCTTTACATAACATGATTGAAAGGAAAACTGTTGAAAGCAACCTTGACAGGAGCAGTAAATGCTCAAGCACCTGGCCAATGAATCTGATTCCAAAAAAATGAGGATGACTGTGGTTGTCTCATCATTAACGGCACATCTTTACTGTATGAAGCACCATCATATGGCAAAACTACACATTACCTGCATATATGTGCAACAAAAGCCCAACAGCTGTTTTCAGCTGAGAGGGGAATTTAGAGTACTGAAACAACAGAGTGAGAAGGGCTATATTTAACTCTTCCTTTGCCCTCCATTTGTTTGCTCCAAATTGCTCTCCAACACAACGCTCCTCCCACCAAGTTCCAAACAAGTATTTATAGGGGGCACATGTGCATTTGGAACCCCACAGGGAAGAAATCCCCTTGGGACAGGGATTTCAGGTTGGGAAAGTAGCAGGCATCCTCTTCTCCATCACCACTACTTCTCCATTCCAAATTTCTCACCTGAAAACTGCTTTTCCCAAAGAAATGCTTTTGTTACACGCATTTGCAAGTAAGGTGTAGTTCGGCCCTGTATATAGTGCATTATATATTAAACTGCCTTTTAAATGTTCAAAGTCAAGTGTTACCTGCATGAGCTGCTGCTTCAGTTTTTGCATTTCGGAGATGTTGAGCTCACTGAAGAGATCAGAGACTGGGTTTAGAGATTCGCCTTTCCTAACTGTGGGAGTCCGAAAGTCACCATTCAGTTTCATGTGGGGTCCATGAATGTGTCCATTCATTTTGTCATCATTATTAGGTTCGTTCCCATCCTCTCCAAACTTTAATCCATCTACCGAGATATTAATATGGTTATTATACATACTATCATTTAGATTGATATACTGGGCGAGTTCTTTTCTCAGGTTGTTCTTTTGCTCCCTCTCATTCTTTAATGTCTCCAGGGCTTCCTCTAGCTGATGTTCAGCAATCTCCTTTAACCGGATGGCATCTTCTAGCTGGCTATTTAGCAATACAGTCTCTTCCTCAAATCGTTTTATTTCATGCTTCAGACCTTCATATTCAACCTGAATTAGATAAGATAGAGAACATTCATAATACTAAAAGTTGGATTTATAAACAACCTGCCATTTGCTGCATCTGTTGAACTAAGGCACCAAAAAAGGAGAGATTATACATACACAGAATCATTGGTGGGGAAAGAGCCCAGATATTATTGATTGCGTAAACTGACCACTAAAAAGATGCCTGGAACCATGGTTATTCTGTCATTGTTCTACTCCATCTTCCCTAAAAAGGGTTATGTAGTGTTTACACCTTTTCCCCACCAACATTATAAATAGGTTTACACCTTTTCCCCACCAACATTATCAGGCATATTTCATGAAGCTAATCTCTCAAGAAGAATGCATTGATTTTAAAGTGTGCCATCACATGGGACATTTAAAAAGGTAGAATGGAAAATACAAGAGATTTCAGGTCCTTATACATGTCGTTCAGTCCAGGACTGAGGGTGTAATCCTATGGGTTGCACCCTCGTGAGATGGAAGCCCCTGAACTCAGAGGCTGCCTTGCATCTAATGCCCTGCTGAGCTGCTGCTGGCAGGGTGGGAGGAGCAACAAAGGCAATTTTTGCCTCTCAGTCCTCCATGTTTTGTTTTTTTCTCTGGACGGGCCTCTGAGTCTGTCTAGAGAGGGTGTGCTGGCACGGGCGGGACTGGAGAGGCCATAGGATTCCTTGTATCCTGGCCTCTCCCCTCCCCTCCCATTGGAATGCCCCCTTACTGACCCCTCCGATGCTGCTTTTGTGACTTCAGAAAGCAGCTGGCATGGTTCTTTCTGCAGTGGCTGTGAGACATCAGATACTGGAGTCCCCCTTCCAAGGGGTCTACAGCCTCGGAAGGGGGGGGAATGTGATGAATCCTATGGTCCCTGGGACGCTCTCCCAGGACCATAGGATTAATCTAGGGCAGTGCGATCCTATGAGGCTGGCCATAACCCACTGAACTCGGAGGATTATGGGCATCTTTTTTTTTTAATTTTTAATTTAAATTTTTAACGTATATATAACAACCAGGCAATAAATAAAATATCCAATCTATTACAGAGATTGCAATAAACCAAAATAAAATAAATCCCCCCCCCAAATTAGAATTTCAAAGGGACAAATCCGGCCGGGCGCCTTTTCCAAAGTCTTTTTCATCCACAAAGTAGTCAATTTTGTGATAGGTAAGTGTTTGACGTGTGATGAACTGATGTTAGGTAAATTGTCCTTGTTCTATTGTAGTTTCTTTTTCAGCCATTCTGTTGTGTGTTATGTAAGTTTATTGCATCCACATGTGCTGGAAGGCTTGAGGTATTTTTGTTGTAGATGTTCTGTATGAGAATTGGACAAAAGGCCACCATTCTGCTTCAAAAGAGTTTGTTTTCTTTTTTCCTCCTGCAGTTCTCATTTTTTGAGTTAATTTTTCAATTAATGCAATTTCCCATACCACATTATACCAGTGATTGATAGTTAACCCTTTGGCATCTTTCCATCCTCTTGCTATTAATAGTCTGGCTGCTTGTAATAAAAACCTTATTAGGTTCTTATATAATAATTTTTTATTATCCCTTTAAAAGATGTTTAATATTGCTAATTCTGGAGTTTTATTTATCTCTGTCCCTATAATTTCAGATATTTCTTTGAAAACCATTGTCCAGAAGCTAGATACCTTCTTGCATGACCACCACATATGTTTGTGTGATCCAATTTCTCCACATGCTCTCCAGCACAGAGGAGAGTAGTTTTTATTAATATAAGAAATTTTGTGGGGTGTCCAGTGCCATTTTTGTATTATTTTCAGTGAGAGTTCTTTGAATTTTGTTGAAATAGCTTTAAATGGAAATTCATCGTTACCCATTCCTCATCTTCTAATTGCATTCCCCATTCTCTTTCCCATTTTCTTTTGAGAGGAAGGCTATTTCAGGATTATGGGCATCTTATTGAGGGTGGGAGGAGCGCGGTGGATTCCACCATGCTCCCCTCACCCTCAAAAATATATAGATGGCCGATTTCAGCCATGTAGATGTTTTACCTCTCCTCGTGAGAATGAGAGTCTGAGGAGCTGCCTAGATTCTTCAGAATCCGGCGGAGCCTCGCTCCTCCCCTCCCTGCCCCCAGGAACACCCCCCCACGGGGGAACTGAACACGGTCTTCCGTGTTCGGTTCCCTGCCGGAGCGGAAATAACCGCACAGGCTACAAGCTGGGGTGTGTGTGTGTGCTCTGCAATGCTGTGACCTTGGAAGGGATTTCCAAGGTTGCAGTGCCTTCGAGCCCCAATCCTATGTCCACCTGGACAAGGTTGGAGGGACACAGAATTGCACCCTTAGAGACATAATCATTTTTTAAAAAAGAGGCAAATAAAAAAGACATTCACTATATAGAAACTCACTGGTAGAAGCCTAAATTCAGGAGGCACTGAGGGAGAAAAACTCACAAAAATGTATCAGAGACACAGTTCTTCTGTGAACAGTTCTACTCTGAAGACATAGAAGATTTAAAAATTAAAAATAAAAATATTTCATTGCATAGTTGAGGGAGAAAAGATTTAATGGAAACACCCATTAAGAGTGCTTCCAAACAAACAGTTCCTCCTAGCACTAACAATCAAAAGGCAATGTGCAGCTACTCCATCATTCCCTCCCACATAAATTTTGTATTAAGAAAAAAGATGGAAAAAACGTTGGGAAAATATTGGAATGGACAGGTTGCTTACCTGTAACTGTAGTTCTTCGAGTGGTCATCTGTGCAGTCACATATATGGGCTCTGCGCCTGCGCTGAGCTTCCTTCGGAAATTCTTTAGCTGAGGTGAACTGGGCGGGAGCCCCTCCATCATGCCTGCTCCTTAGCGCGGCTCCCGCCCATTCCCTCAGTTCCCCTGAGATCGCCTATTGCACTGGCAGTTTTTCTTCAGAGCTGCTGCTGCTGCTGCTCTTCTTCTCCTCTCGGCTGAGTACTTAAAGTTTATTCCTACTCAAACTTTTTCTTCATAAACTTCACCTTTTTCCTCCCTTTCTATTTGGACTGGGACTCGGGAGATCCGGGTTCTAGTCCCCGCTCAGCCATGAAACTCACTGGGTGACTTTGGGCCAGTCACTGACTCTCAGCCTAACCTACCTCACAGGGTTGTTGTGAGGATAAAATGGAGAGGAGGAGGAGGATAATAATGTAAGCCGCCTTGGGTTCCTTGCAGGAAAAAAGGTGGGGTATAAATATAATAAATAAATAAATAAAAATAATATTTATTGTTGTTGTTGATCTGCACTGATGAACCCTTTGATTTCCTTGGGGTTGACGGTGCCGATTATCATCTCTCGACGTGGAGACGGCTTGTCGATTTGGTGGGAAGAAGCTGAAGTTGGTTGGTCGAGCTGGGCTGTCGACGCCGAAGCCTCGCAACTTGGGGCCGATTGGGCAGGAGTTGCGGGCTTAGAAGGAGGTCAGCCATCTTTCTTGGCTTTTTTGGGAAAGACTCCTTCCTCCTTTTTTTGTTCCTTGGCACGTTTGTGCACTTTTTTGTCCTTTTTCCTTGCATGCTCCTCTTGAGGAGATGGAGAAGGAGCTGCCTTTGAAGTTGTTCCTCTCGGCATAGATGGTCCCGCTGCCGAGAGTGTCTCTTGCCACAGCGTGGTTTTTAATTACAGGGCCCGCTGTTTCCTAGTTGGTTTGGTGAAGGCCTGGCAATGCTTGCAGGTCAGCACGATGTGGCCTTGCCCCAAGCAAAGAAGGCATAAAGAATGCCCATCGGCTGGGGGTAATTTAGCCCCACAGCCTGTGCACTTTCTAAACGGGGCTTTAAGAGCCATTTTATCAAATTAGAAGAAGTAGGAAAGATCGATAGAGAAAGATGATAATGGTTTTTTTAAAATTTTGTCGTAGAAAGGGAGGAAAAAGGTGAAGTTTATGAGGAAAAAGTTGGAGTAGGAATAAACTTTAAGTACTCAGTCGAGAGAAGAAGAAGAAGAAGAAGCTCTGAAGAAAAACTGCCAGTGCAATAGGCGGTCGAAGAGGAACTGAGGGAATGGGCGGGAGCTGCGCTAAGGAGCAGGTGCGATGGGGGAGGGGCTCCCACCCAGTTCACCTCAGCTAAAGAATTTCCGAAGGAAGCTCAGCGCAGGCGCAGAGCCCATATGTGTGACTGCACAGAGACCACGAAGAAGAACCCCATAAAATTCTGAGTTTGAGACAGGCAACTGAACAATAAAAGTCTCATCTAGATGCTTAGTACTAATTCATGCAAGTATGAATTTTATTTTGTCAGGCATCTTTTTGTATACATTAAGACCAGTTAGGCTGCAATCTCATATACCCTTACTTTAGAGTAAAACCCATTTAATGTAGTAGGGCTTACTTCTGAGTAGACATGCATAGCATTGTGCTGTACGAGTGTTGTTGTTGTTGTTTAAAAACAACAACAGACATAGCAAAACCTAATTGTGAGAAGGGAGACATTTGAAAGATTGCACTAAAACATATAAATGTTCCCAGGAAAACACACGTCCAAATTCTCTAGTCAAATGTATCCATATTCATATATCATGAGAGAGGACTGGCTCTTTACTAACAGCAGAAGAAACACAAATGATTTCTTGTGTGACAGAATCAGCATATATTTATATGCTATTCAAGTAATACAGTTACTATGTAATGAGTAATCTCATTAGTTAATCAGTTCTTATCATATGGTGTAATTAGCAGTGAAATTTTATCTTGAAAATGAGAGCAATTTCCCGAGTTACAAGAAAACAAAAATGACACAAACTTGCCTCTTTTGAAAACATTTTTTTAAGAAGCCAAGCACGGCCTATGTTTACAATCTGCTGTTTGTGTTCATTATACAGTAGAATGATGTGGGATATCAATTACGGTACTTCTAAATATAGTATGGGATCCAAAAAGCTATTTTAGGTAAGCCGAATGGCTTGCAAGTCCCAGTGAGGTTGTGATTATTGCTTTGAATAGTTTATACCCTACCACCGCCATGCAATATCACAAATTGCATCTGAGATTCCCCTTCAGTTTTTCAAATGTCTTCTGTCACACTGCAAGGGCTGTCTCTGTTTGGGAAATAAAAGCCCAAATCCCGACTGAGCACACAGGATGGTTCTTCAGATTATGGCCGTTGTAATTTCTGGTGACATCACTGACGATCCGAAAAGGCTATAGTTCACCAGTGCAGAACCTCAGGCCCAGGAGCCAAATCCATCTTACTTGGGGAGCCAGTCCAGCCCTCTGGGGTTCCCCAGAAGGCACTGACCCCCTGTCCCCCAACCACCGATCATTTGGTGGTAGCTCACTCACTGCACCAGCTTCATGGAAAGGAATAAGGATCACACATCTGTGGACAGAAGTACATAATACAGAATGGCACCAAAAATGGCCTCTCTGTGTCAAGTTCTCCCCATCCCCTTTTCCTTCGTTATGAGTAAAGTCATTTATCCTATATTGTGACATAATTGCAGCCACATCCTTGGCTGCCACTAGTGGGGGAAAGGGAAATGTATAGCATGATGGCATTACAAGATGGGAAGTGATTCTGCATGTGTAAGGCAGAATTCTTGCCTCTTGAACCCTGGGGTATATGTCTCAAACTAGGGTCTCCAGCAGTTAAGTTCCAGCACCTTACCTCCTTCAACACCAGTGCTCTATTTACATGGTAAGCCTGGCAAACTGAGCTCTGTGTTTCATCTAGAATGCAGAACCAGTCTGCCTGAGCACTTATTCAGCTGACCCCCAAGGGCCAATCCCTGTCCACCATGCCCTAGAAACCCTTAGCCTCAGAGATAGCTCTCCAGTGTGAGTCCATTCTCTCTGGTGTGATGACACTGCCTAAGCAACCACTCCTTTTCCGATTGCTACCTTGAATATTGACCGCAGCCTGATTTTGACTAAACCCCTGCTGTGGTCCTCTTGATCCTCTATTGCTGCCCTGGAATTCAACCTCTGTTTGTTTTGGATCCTGCACCTGCTTCTGGCTCAATTGGCTTGCCAGCCATCTCCCAACCCAATTCCAGAACCTGGAGCCTGACCCTGGCAACACATTACAAAATAGAGGGGAAGAACTCAACACAAACATGTCCTTTTTGGTGGCATCCCTGTCTCATGTGTAATGTATTGTTCTGCCCTGTGTATCTGTTTGAAAGGCAGTGTTGATGAGGAAGAGGACTAAACTGGAAGATCTGGTGCTAAGTAACATGGCCCTTTAGTGGTGGCAAAACATGGGTTATGGGGCTATTGATTACTAAATTGATATAAAAACATTTAGCCAAATTGCATTGTGATGCATACAAGTCATAATTAATCACATATCAAAATCTCTAGAATTGTTACATTAAAATGACTGTGTGGCCCTTAGCACTGCTGGTCAACTAAGTCACTGGTCTTCAACTGGTGGCTCAGGACCCGCTACTGGGTTGCTGCCTGACCTAAGGTGGGCCACAACAGAAGCACTACCACTATACAACTGTATGGTAAAAATTAAGAAGTGGGTCCCGAAATGCATTTTTGGGCTAAGGACAGGGTTGCAAAAAATCAAAACAATTGATTTTTTTATTTAAATCAATTATTTTCTTTTTATTTAATCAATCCCCCCCCAAATAGTAAAATTAATTTCAAAATTAATTTGTACCACATGTACAAACAGCCTACACTTAATAGTTAAGAACACCAAATTATACACCATTATTAGCTTCCGCCGTGCATTAAAAACGTGGCTCTTCAGGCGGGAATATGGGGTGGGTTAGGATTTTTAAGTTTTGTTCTGTTTTTAATTGTGTTTTATACTGTGTGTGTGTGTGTTCCCCCCACCTTGTATTTTATTGGATTGTAAATCGCTCAGAGTGGCCGGATGTCTGGCCAGATGGGCGATTCATAAATATAACTAATAAATAAATAAATAAATACAGAAAACATTAATCAGAACTTGGCTACCTACACGACAGGGTTGCAAAAAAAATCATGATTTTTTGCAAAAAATCAAAAAAATCGATTTTTATTGATGATTAATCAATGATTTAATCATTGATTTAAATCATTCTGATTTAAATCATTGCAGCCCTGGCTAAGGGTGGGCCCCAGGTCTGAAAAGGTTGAAGACTAGTGTATAAGGTAACCTTTGACAAATTCCTAATTTGCTATGCTTTAATTTTTTCCATTTAATTTTTTCTGTATTTTTAAAATACAGATGGATACTGATATACTGACAAAAATGATGGAGAACATTATTATACTATGAGCTTTTCTATACGAGGCTATTAATCTGCTGTATCTACTTTTGGTTTCATTGCAGAATCCAAGAACTACACAAGGAGCACTTTCTTTCCTGCTTTTCGGCTACATAACCTCTAGGTGGCACTGTGGTACAGCAGAATAGTACAAATACACAAGAGGAAATCGTACTTTCTTTCACTTTCACAATTAAATGCTGCATTTTCCCTGCTTTAAAAAAACTTGTTGAAAGTGCTGATTAGACACAGAAGCGAAACTGGAGGGTCATGTCGTCACCTAAAGAACACATAAACAACCGTGAATAGGGAATGACAAGAGCACATTAAAATACCTTGTATAAAAAAGTTCTGAATGCTACTTGGTTGCACTCAATGTTTCAATCAGTGCTTCAGTGTTAAAATATCAGCAGCAATGCGTTTATTTTTTGTTCTGATATAATTATTTGTTGTTTTAATAAAATCTTGATCTTCACCGCATTGTTACTAATGCAAATTAAAATTATATATACAATTTATATCTATAAAATTTATATTATAACATTATATAACCACTCTTAAATCAATGCTCTAGGAAACCGATATGCAGCTTAATAAATCAGACAAGGGGTTATATCCAATGTTAGTTCTACTTAGAGTAGACTCATTGAAATGAATGACTACTCTACTCTAAGTCTACTCTACTTAAGAGTGGGTCTACTCTTAAGTAGGACTAACACTGGATACAACCTAAGACCTGTAGCCCACAGTGTCACCCAAAATTCCCCACCTGATGCAGCTATGCTTTCCCTTGTGATAAGGATGCCTTTGGATTTAAGGTCAATCTGGCTCAGTGTTCTGTCTCCATCAGTGGCTAGCATGAGAAGGTTACAGATAGTAGAGTCTCCAGCCCTACTAAATGAGATCTTTTTTTTTTAATTATTGGAGATGCCAGGAATTGAGTCTGGGACCTTCTGCATGCAAAGCATGTTCTCTGTATGGACACCCTCTTAAACTTGTAATGAGATATATACTCTATTTGAAAATGAAACATTATTCAGCATTTGGTATTGTTACTTTTTCAATCTATTTCTGAAAATCAATTCTGTGCTCACCTGGTTCTGTTTCAGTGTGGAAACCAACTTTTGCAAAGTAATGTTTTCTTCTTCAAGTTCTGTATAGTCCTGAAGGAGCCTTGCCTCTCTAAACTTGTATTCCCTTATTTCATCTTTCATCCGAATTCTCTGTAGCTCTGCCATTTCATTGCTCTGGAAAGGAGAGGAGGGGAAAAAATATTACTGTTCATTTTGAGCAAAAAATAAATGGTGCTGATGGAGACAAAACGTAAGTAATCAAAATAAGTTTAGAATATGTATCTAACCAGTTGCACCTTCAATTAGATTGTAAGTCATTCCTACTATTTATTATGTCACTGCATCTCCACAAATAAGTAAATGTAGAAGGAAACAAGGAACACAGCCTCAAGATTATTTCCCCCCTTAAACTGAAACAACAACAATCTCTCCTTCCCTGCTGAGCTTCAGTCTCGCATTACTTTTATTTACTGGATGAAGGCTTGTATCAAATACAGTTACTAAGCGCTCTTCTTTCAGCAGTGCCGCTTCTCTAAAGGCATAAAGCAGATCAATGAGTAATGGAGTCTGTCCTGTGAAGATAACTGCCAACAACCTTGAGAAAGGAAAACAGTTCCATCTTCACATTCTCAAAATAAGCGCAGGAATTTGTGTCTCAGCGTAAATGTAAAAGCCTCATATAAAATATCTAGCTAAAAAACTGAAAGAAAATTGTGTTGTAATGAAATATATGTGAAAGTTGGAATGAGTGTCTAGGAATAATATGGGCTTATATTTTAAGACACAAGTGGCATCTTGTTCCATATTCTGCAGTACAAATAGTCAATCATGTTGAGTATGACACTGTCCAGAAAGGAATACAAGGAGTCCAAAAGTGGCAAGGAGATAAACTATCCTCCAATTACTAAATATTACTATCACTTATTTATTCAGCGTCATCAATGGACATGGAACTGTACAGAGCTGGGGTCTCCAACATGGGGCCCATGGGCACCAATGTGCTCACAGACACCTGTCTTGGTGCCTGCAAGGCTCAGTGTCCCTCCTGATTTCCATTTATTTCTTAAGATATATATTTTTTAATTTAACTGGGAGGCCGACATGCTGCAAAGCAAAGTGCTACCCTCCAGCACATCTTTGAGTTCAAAAGAGCAGTTTTGTGTTTCAGAACTCAGGTCCCATCTCTGCCTTGTACTTAGGTTCTTGGGCAAGTTACTTTTCTTTTAGTCTTACCAGTTGCTTTCTAGCAAATGAGTGTTTTATGCCGACAATGGCAGCCAATTTATGAATGGGCAGGCTCCTTGTGGCAGCCATTTTGTGAACACACCCACAACATTCCCAAAATTCTAGAAGTGCCCACTGACCTCAAAAAGTTGGGGACTTGGGGACCCCTGTTTTAGTCAGATTGCTTTGTCTTGCCTATTATATTAATCTTATTATTTAGCCATTTGATGCATATATAAAACCACTCTTCCATTTATATACTTTTATATATATATTCCATTTGTATATTCTTTTATATTATGCTTTCACTGTTCTAAGCTTATGTGCTTTCACTATTTGTCTATAGTAAGGGAGAGGCTCCACTGTCATACGTCCTGACTTAACACTTCATCTTTCCTTTCCAACTGTTTCCCCTTCTAGATCCTGAGTATCCCCACTTAGTTCCATTGCTCATGGAAACCAAGGGCTAAGGAGAGGATTCATGGAAAGGTGTGCTTTAAGGAGGAAGAAAAAGAAATAGTCTCACACTCTTCTGTCCAGAGGATGCATAAACACAAACCCACTGTCCCTATCAGCACCTCAAGATGTGAAGGGCTAGTCGATGATGAAGCACTGTGATGAAATGTGTTGCTTTCAAGCAGAACCTGGGCTTCAGCTGCTGCTTATGTCAAATGTAGCTCGAATCTTAACTTGCAATAATAGTAAATAATACCTCATTGTCCTGTCACGGATTACTGAGTTTTGAACACCAGTAAAGACTGAGGCAGAAGGCTGAAATTAAAACACTTTGCTTACAAACTATTGAATAAAATGTCAAAAGTCAGAATAAATGGTAGAATAGCAATGAGTGCACTAGAATCACAAGAATTATTATTATTAGGAAATAGCAGAAAGCTATAAGCAATAAATCCGTTCCTCAACAAAGTACTCTAATTGCTTCACTAAATACTGATATCATATTGGAAATCGGGGAAATCGGGATATTGTTATAATTTTAAAGCCACAAGCATTGTTGGGGGAGCTCATGTAATGTAGACTGAGAAGTTAACCAGGAAGTCCCAGGTTCAAATCTTGGTATGAACTAATTAGGTAGCAAGTCATTATCTCTCTGCCTAGTATTCCAATATGCAATGATGACCTACCTTTCAGGGTTATTGTAAGGATAACTGAGATAATGTATGCAAAGCAGTACACTGCTTTGCAGTATCTAAAAATGCTGGTTACCAATTATATTTTATTTTCCCTTCACCCTGGGTGCTTCTAGATAGAGGGCTCCTTGTGCTAATAATCAAAAGGCTATTCCATCTTTTCATCCTCATCAGATTCTTTTCTGGTAAGAAAAGAGATGGAAGAAGCGGTAGGAAAACACAGCAGGCCTGCAAACTGAAAACAACTATGTCTGGACCCTCTAAAATTCCATGAATGACAGAGTACAATTGCACAATAAAAACCTTTCCCAGAAGCACCCAATCAGAGAGAAGTCTGTCGGGGTCCCTGGGGCCCAGAAGCAAGGGGAAGCACAATCAGGCTCCAGTTCCCAGCCAGAGTACCAAGCAAGGGCTGCTTGGAGCGAGGTTGCACACCCTCTAATCAGGAGAAACACCAGTGTGGGATCAGTCTGGTCTGAAAAGCCTTCAGTCTGGCATTCTCAAACTGATCTCTCTCCTCGATCTTTTCCCTCCTCTCCCCTTCACTTGTACATCTAGTCTCTTAGACTGTAAGCCGGAGGACTTACAGAAATGTATGCAGTTATTAATATGAACAAGAAGAATGTACAAGATAAGGAAGATGTAACATTTACATGTATTTTTTAATCTCTTATACTCTATCTCATGCTTTCAGGATGGAGTAGGCAATGAATAAAATGTGCCTTATTCACTTTAAAATAATAAGTGCAATAATTTGTCTGCATCTTTGCTCTTTTTACAATTCTAAGCCATGTAATATAAATTAGCTATAACTGCTCCCAGGGCTTTGTTTCACTTTAAATATTAATATGACACAGAAACAAAAACATGATGCAAAACGATTTCTGCAACGATGTATACCGTAAATCTTGTCACAGAAAACAGCCAGCGCTTGCTGGATATATTCTGACTACAGAGAATACCTGCATTGTGTTGGAAGAGATTCAACCGGAATAAGATGCTTCCTGTTTCTCCAGGGCTCAGATAAAAGCATTAGACGGATGTGGTTTCATTTTAACCCACACACCAACCAACATTAAGGAATAGAGTGTGAAACTGTATGCCATTTTCATTTCTGCAACACACAGAAATTTGCTTTATCTTTTTTACAGAGCATTCTGAATTTCCATATCCCTTTCCCAAAGCAACATCATATTTTCTATTACAGGTAACTAGGACAGCTATGAGTAGCTATAGTTGCCACTTCATCCTTTTGGATCAGCCTATGTTTAATATTGACCAAGCTTGTGTCACATTTTCTTGCCACATTTTCTTGCCACCCTAGCAAATCTGAAATTAAACCTGCACTCCTTGCACACTTACTTGGGAGTATGTCCTACCAGATTCACATACATACCCACAGGAAGTGTCAAGCCAAAAAATTAGGTCAGGCATTTTTACTCATATCCTACACCTCATTATATGTTAAAAGCAAAAGCAGGAGAACTATGCTTCTTGTGGTACATAAAGATTTTAACACAGATTTCCATCTTCTTTCTTTGTGGAGGAGACACTGATTTACTTTGGATTCTAATCTTAACTAACTTGCAGCTGCCCTCTTACAAAACCTTTTAAGAAACTGGAAGTTTGCAAGGAACTTTGATTAGTTCTTACAATCCAACACTATCCACCAGGGATGGGGACTCGGACTCGGGGACTCGACTCATGAGTCGGCCTGAGTCCCCCCTCTGACTCGAGTCCCACTTGAGTCCCAATAATTTATGTGGGACTTGAGACTCGACTCGGGACTCGAGCCCAAGGACTCCGCCGCCACTGCCGCCCTCACCTCCGCCGCCATCGCCACCGCTGCCCTCACCTCCGCCGCCGCCATCGTCGCCTCCGCCGTCGACCTCGCCGTCGCACACAGCACGCCGCAGCACGCCGCCAGCGCCGTCACTCTGTTTTTGGCGGGAGGAACCACAGCAACCCTGCCAAAAACAGAGCGACGGCGCTGGTGGCGTGATGCGGCATGCCGCGTCACGCTGCCAGCGACGGCGCTCTGTTTTTGGTGGGAGGAACCACAGCAACCCCGCCAAAAACAGAGCAACGGCGCTGGCGGCGTGATGCGGCGTGCTGTGTGCGACGGCGGCATGCGATGGCGGCGTGTGATGGCGGCGTGAGGCGGAGGCGATGGTGGCAGGGGTGAGGTCGACGGCGGAGGCGGTGATGGTGGCAGTGGAGGTGAGGTCGGCGGCGGCGGAGGTGAGGGCGGTGGAGGTGAGGGCGGCGGAAGTGGAGGTGAGGGCGGCGGAAGTGGAGGTGAGGGCGGCGGCGGTGGTGAGGTGAGGGCGGCAGCGGCGCCGTGCGGGCGGTGGCGAGGCGTCGAGGCGGCAGCGACTCGAGCGGCGTGGAGAATGCTCCGCGCTGCTCAGAAGAGCGAGTTTGGAATGCTCCGCCGCAGAGAACTACAAGCCCTGGGAGGGCTCGTAATACATCCCTGCCCTGGCGGTGGCAGGAGCAGAATCATAGAATCATAGAAAAGTAGAGTTGGAAGGGGCCTACAAGGCCATCAAGTCCAACCCCCTGCTCAATGCAGGAATCTAGGTCAAAGCATCTCTGACAGATGTCTGTCCAGCTGCACCTTGAATGCCTCCAGAGTGGGAGAGCCCACAACCTCCCTAGGTAGTTGATTCCATTGTCTTATTGCTCTGACAGTCAGGAAATTTTTCCTGATGTTTAGGTGGAATCTAGGTTCCTGTAACTTGAGCCCATTATTCCGTGTCCTGCAAACTGGGATGATCCAGAAGAGATCCTTGCCCTCCTCTGTGTGACATCCCTTCAAATACTGGAAGAGTGCGATCATATCTCCCCTCAGTCTCCTCTTCTGCAGGCTAAACATGCCCAGTTGTTTCAGTCTCTCCTCATAGGGCCTTGTTTCCAGTCCCTTTATCATCCTTGTTGCCCTCCTCTGAACCCTCTCCAGTTTGTCTATGTCCTTCTTAAAGTGAGGTGCCCAGAACTGGACGCAGTACTCAAGATGAGGCCTAACCAGTGCGGAGTAAAGGGGAATTATCACTTCCCGCGATTTGGAAGCTATACTTCTATTAATACAGCCCAAAATTGCATTTGCCTTCTTTGCAGCCACATCGCATTGCTGGCTCATATTCAGTTTGTGATCTACCACAATTCCAAGATCCTTCTCACTTGTAGTATTGTTGAGCCAAGTGTCCCCCATTCTGTAACTCTGCATTTGGTTTCCTCTCCCTAGGTGCAGCACTTGGCATTTATCCCTATTAAATTTCATTCTGTTGTTTTCGGCCCAGCGCTCCAGCCTATCGAGGTCACTTTGAATTTTGTTTCTGTCTTCCAGAGTATTAGCTGTTCCACCCAACTTTGTGTCATCTGCAAATTTGATAAGCATTCCCTGTACCTCCTGATCCAAGTCATTAATAAAAATGTTGAAGAGCACCGGGCCCAGGACCGAGCCCTGTGGTACCCCGCTCGTTACCTCTCCCCAGTTTGAGAAGGAACCATTGATAAGCACTCTTTGAGTCCGATTCTGTAGCCAATTGTGGATCCACCCGATAGTTGTTCCATCTAGCCCACTCTTAGCTAGCTTACTAATCAGGATATCATGAGGCACTTTGTCGAAAGCTTTGCTGAAGTCCAGATATATAATGTCCACAGCATTCCCACAGTCCACAAGGGAGGTTACCCGATCAAAAAATGAGATCAGATTAGTCTGACAGGATTTGTTCTTGACAAATCCATGCTGGCTTCTAGTAATCACTGCATTGTTTTCAAGGTGCTTGCAGACTGACTTCTTTATAATCTGCTCAAAAATCTGATTGATGTCAGACTGACTGGCCTATAGTTCCCAGGTTCCTCCTTCTTGCCCTTTTTGAAGATGGGAACAACATTTGCCCTCCTCCAGTCGTCTGGCACTTCACCTGTCCTCCATGATTTCTCAAAGATAATAGACAGTGGTTCTGAGAGTTCTTCTGCCAGTTCCTTTATTACTCTAGGATGCAGCTCATCAGGCCCTGGAGATTTAAACTCGTTCAGAGTAATCAGGTGCTCCTTGACCATTTGCCTATCAATCTCAAGCTGCAATCCTGCCCCTTCAGTCTGCACTTCAGGTTTGCCAGGGGGGTCATAGACCCTCTTTTGGGAGAAGACCGAGCCGAAGTAGGAATTGAATACTTCTGCCTTTTCTTTGTCTTCTGTTATCAATTTGCCATCCTCATTGCGTAGTTGAACCACCAGTTCTTTCTTCTGTCTTTTACTGTGCATGTATCTGAAGAAAGCTTTTTTGTTGCTTTTAGCATTCCTCGCTAACCTTAGCTCATTCTCAGCTTTAGCCTTCCTGACACTATTCCTGCAGTTCTGTGCTACCTGCCTGTACTCTTCCCCTGTAGCCTGTCCTTCCTTCCACTTCCTATACGTGTCCTTTTTTGTTTTCAGGTCATCTTTGAGTTTATTGTGAAGCCACATTGGCTTCTTCTGTTGCCCTCTGCCTTTTTTCCTTTTGGGAATTGTTTGCAATTGTGCCTTTAAAATTTCCTTTTTTAAAAACTCCCACCCCTCCTGGGCTCCCTTTCTCGTGAGAGTCACTTGCCATGGGATCTTACTAATCATTGTTCTGAGTTTGTTAAAATTGGCTTTCCTAAAATCCAGGGTACGTGTTTGGCTACACTCAGCTTTTGCTTCCGTTAGAATCAAGAACTCAAGTATAACATGGTCACTTTCCCCCAGAGTTCCCGAAACTGCCACTTTATCCACTAAGTCGTCTCTGTTGGTTAGAATCAGGTCAAGGATAGCCGATCCTCTAGTTCCTTCCTCCACTTTCTGTAGGAGGAAGTTATCAGCAGCACAGCTCAGGAATTTCTTGGAGGGGCCATGTTTGGCTGAATAAGTCTCCCAACAGATATCAGGGAAATTGAAGTCTCCCATTACTACCACATCGTGCCTCCTTGAAACAATGGCAATTTGTTTTTCAAAAGTTCCATCCTTGTCTTCTCCTTGATTGGGTGGTCGGTAGTAGACTCCTACCGCCATGTTCGTTTTATTCTTTGCCCCCTTTATTTTAACCCAGATGCTCTCAATGGGGCTGCCAAGCTCCTCTTCCTGTATCTCTGTGCAGAGATACGTATTTTTAACATACAGTGCAACTCCACCTCCCTTTCTGTTGCTTCTGTTCCTTTTGAACAAGTTATACCCTTCCATTGCTGTATTCCAGTCATGGGAGTCATCCCACCAGGTTTCAGTTATCCCTATCAAGTCGTACTTGCCCTCATGTATCAAAAATTCAAGTTCGTCTTGTTTGTTGCCCATACTCTGGGCATTAGTATAGAGACATCGAAGACTATGTGCTTTATAGTCCGACTTTCCCCCTACATTTTGTGGTAGACTATCAATGGGCACCGCTGGAGCTGTTCTCTCCATTGTGGCATAGAGGCCTTCTTCCATTGGTACCCCCGAGTTTATGTCTCCCTCCCCTGTTGGATTCAGTTTAAAGCCCTCCTGATTAAGTTCCTCATGCTGTGGCCAAACACATTCTTCCCAGTCCTTGTGAGGTGCAACCCATCCTTTGCCAGCAGTCCATCTTCCAGGAAGTGTAGCCCGTGGTCCCAGAATCCAAATCCCTCATGTCGGCTCCACCTTCGTAGCCAGTCATTCACTCGGAGTATTTTTCTTTCCCTTTCTATGCCTCTTCCAAGTACTGGAAGGATGGATGAGAAAACTATCTGGGCCCCGAAGTTCTTGAGTTCCATTCCCAACTCTTCAAAGTCTGCCGTGATTTCTTTGTAACTCCGCTTGGCAGTATCATTTGTACCCACGTGGAAGAGAAGAAAGGGGTATGTGTCAGTGGGCTGTATGAGCCTTGGCAGCTGCTCTGACACATCCTTAATCCGTGCCCCGGGGAGACAGCACACCTGGCGAGTCCATGGGTCTTCGCGACATACTTTGGCTTCGATCCCCCGCAGGAGGGAGTCTCCCACTATGAGTACTCTTCTCTTCCTCTTGCTGTAGGCCTTGGTTTGACTGCCTCCACTTGACTGACCCTCAGCCTCTTGCTCGCTGTCACGTTGGGTGCCCGGTAATCCGTCCTCTGCAGGCTGTCCTCTGCTCTCATCCTCAAGTACATGGAAGCGGTTCCATAGCTCCACTGCTTCCACAGGCACAGAGTGTCTTGTAGTTCTTCTGCTCCTAACAGTCACCCTTTTCCAGGGAGTTCCCCCTGCGTTATTTTCCCTTGCCTCTGCAGTCTCCGACTCCGCCTCATCCTGCCGTTGCCCTTCTGGCTCCTGTACTGTGCTTTGGTGCTGTAGATCCACCGTTCTGTCTAAGAACTCCTCGCTTTCTCTTATGCTCCTGAGGGTTGACACTTGTTGCTCCAGTCCTCTGACCTTTTCTTCCAACAGCGTGACCAGCTTGCACTTGTTGCACGTGTAGGCCATGTCGATCTCCGGCAGGAAAACAAACATTGCACACCCCTTGCAGGTCACCACCACTGCTGAGTCCTTTCCTTCCATAGTGCTCTGTTTCTGTCTTCCTAGAATTTTTTTTTTATTATTTTTTTTTAGGGGCCTCCCCCTTGACCTCCCCTGCCGAACTCCGCTGCCAAACTCCTGTTTGCTCTCCCTGTTTGCTCTCCCTGTTCGCTCGCTCTCTGGGAGCCTGCTTGCCTTATCACAGCCCCCAAAACAGCTGGAGCCTCTCTCCTGTTGTGCTCCTGCTCAGCTGGGAGTCAGGAACAGAATGAGCTGTCAGGCCACACCCTTCCTTTTAAGCTCTCAGACCACACCCTTCCCTTTCAGCTCTCAGGCCACACCCTTCCCTTTCAGCTCTCAGGCCACACCCTTCCCTTGCAGCACTAGTAGTTGTTGTTTGTACAGCAGCACTTGCTGTTGCGGCACTTGTCGTTCTACTCCGCTGCCAAACTCCTGTTTTCTCTCCCTGTTCGCTCGCTCTGTTCGCTCACTCTCTGGGAGCCTGCTTGCCTTATCATAGCCCCAAAAACAGCTGGAGCCTCTCTCCTGTTGTGCTCCTGCTCAGCTGGGAGTCAGGAACAGAATGAGCTGTCAGGCCACACCCTTCCTTTTAAGCTCTCAGACCACACCCTTCCCTTTCAGCTCTCAGGCCACACCCTTCCCTTGCAGCACTAGTAGTTGTTGTTTGTACAGCAGCACTTGCTGTTGCAGCACTTGTCGTTCTACTCTGCTGCCAAACTCCTGTTTTCTCTCCCTGTTCGCTCGCTCTGTTCGCTCGCTCTCTGGGAGCCTGCTTGCCTTATCACAGCCCCCAAAACAGCTGGAGCCTCTCTCCTGTTGTGCTCCTGCTCAGCTGGGAGTCAGGAACAGAATGACGAGGGAAGGACGGTTAGTGGCGGCGGAGGCGGCAGCGGCCCATGGAGGGAGCAGGAGGGTCTCCGTGGGAGGAAGGGCAGCTCTTCTTCCTCTCACGGAGACCCTCCCGCTCCCTCCATGGGCCGCCGCTTTGGGAGTGACTCGGGACTCAGGACTCAAGTCACCATTTTGGACCTCGGACTCGACTCGACTCGAGACTCGGGTCCAAAGACTCGGGACTCGACTCGGGACTCAACATCCCTGCTATCCACAGCCAACACTAAGCACAGCCAACACATTGGCTTTCAATAGCATCACTGAAAGCTGCTTTGTATGTGCTTATTTGGGATGTATTTTTTGACACAGACCAGCAATGCCCTGTTCCGTGAGTGGAAGGGAAAACAAGTAAAATGGTGTGCTCCCACTCCTTTTTAGCCCTTACCTTCCTGTGGCCTTTTTCACTGTCACATGGTGGAATTTTTTCTTCTTCTGGCTGCCTCCAACAAAACAGTCTTAAATCTCTGGGTCTTGGGTACTTTAGGTAGAGTGGGGATTGGCTATTAGATGTGGGGTGGGTAACCCAAAATCAATAGAGACAGCAAAGTTTCAAATAATACCGTTTAAATTTAGTTAAGAAAAATGTAAATAGGAAAATGTTTTAAAATCTTTTAAAACACACACACACAACAAACATATGAGCAATAGAACAGTGGTTCTCAACCTTTTTTGCCCCATGCACCATCTTCACCACATATCAGAATGTCATTCTGTAAAAAATAGAGAATGTTTCTTTCCCAAGAAATTATATTAAGTAAATTGCAAAGGACAGAAATTAAAAGAAGCCAGAAACTCATCCTGAATGGGGCCCCCAGCCTAATAATAAATGAGGGCTAAAATATGTAAGGAATTCTATACCCTGGATAAGGATGGCAGGGGATTAGTAAGTGATAAATATGCCCTGGATATGCCCTGATAAAGATGGCAGGGGATTAGTAAGTGATAGATATTCCCTGGATATGCGCTGATAAGGATGGCAAGGGATTAGTAACTGATAGATAGGTGAAGAATCCTCCTTAGGTGAAGAAAAACAGACCAGGCTAAGGAATGTGCTAAAGAGATATCTGTTGATAAAAAAGGGTAAAGGTCTAAGCTAAAATTAAAAATATATGTTTAAAGAGCCAATAGGAAAATAGGAGAAGAGGATGCAAAAATAAGAGTAGGGGGATTGTAAACAGGGGCGGGGAATAATGTATTCTGCTTAGGCGTACGGGATAGGCTGTAAACCTTGAAGTACCCAACCAATGGAGTAACGAGGGAGGGATTTTGTGGCCGGGCATAGGAAATAAAAACACGCTGCTTGAAATGTAAAGTGTGCCTACTTGCTTAGTGCACCCACTCTTGCAAGACTGTATTCAATAAAACAGTGCTTTGCTTTCACCAAGATTATTGTCCAGAACTTCGTTTCTTTTTACAGGACTAAAGCAAGTCACTTCTAACAATTCCCCCCTTTCCAAGATTGTTTGACTTAATCTGTGCCATACAATAAAGTGTGATGTCCTGTAGATTATGTATAATCTGTAGAATTGTAATTTGTAGAAAGATCAGTATTCCAACAGTTTGAGTCTGTGGTCCCAATTCCCCCTAAACCCCTCCCCCGGGGGAATTGCCCCCTGGTTGAGAACCCCTGCAATAGGATAATAAAGCAACCACGGATAAATGCATCCAGCTAACTTAACTAGACTGTGATCCTATTTTATCCAGCAATATCTTACTGTCTTTGGTCTAGCTCTCTCAATCAGTTCTCCAACAGTTCTTGCTCTTTCTTTCCTCTAGGACTCTGGGTTTCTTTCTTTCTTTCTTTCTGTTTCTCTGCCTTCCTGCTTCTGGCATATATCTTCTACAATTAGGGGGGGTGTCCCTTCCAACCCAGTCAATCAGGAGGGTAATTTCTTGTTCATTTCTGCAAACTAAGTTTCTATTTCCTGAGTTTAAAACTACTACACTGAAGGTTATGTGAGGGTTGTTTAACCCTCAAATAACCAACCGTGGCCAGGTTCGCACAACACGGCAACCCCCTTGCACTGATTGGGGGCTGCATATTCAAAATGGTGCCCAGCACACACCGTAGCTCATTGGGGTTTAAACAACCCACGGTGAGCCTGGCATGTAGAGTCTCTCTCTTGCTCTGGCCTTCTGTTGAATGCTATAATTTCCTAGCTTCTTGAACTAATACTACATTCCCCTCCCCACTCTTGTACTGACCTTTTGTTGAACTTTATAATCTCCGGGCCTCCTCAGCACAACTTCCTGTATACTATATTCTAACAAAAATTTTGCCTTATAAACTATTAACTTTTTGGTCAAAGCTGACTAGAACACACACAAAAGATTTAACCTCATAATATCCTAAAACCAACTAAATGCAAAAATGAAATGGAGGATAGTTCTGTTACTTCACATTTTCTGAGGACCTCTCTCCAATATGCAGAAATGCACACACATGAATGGAGGTACCACACATCTCTTTCTAGCAGCCTGCCTCTGCAGACAACTGTGAGGACAGCCACATAGAAAGAAAATAAGTCAACACACAAGTGCAAAGTCACTATCAGTTATTCTGGAACTCCGAGCAAACACTTTGGAATTTTGACTTTGAAGAAAATAGCTTTCAATCTGTTAAAAAGAAAGCTATTTTCTTTAAAAGTGTCAAAATGAATGCCAAGATGTTTAGTATGAATTTATTTTAAAAATAAATCAATATGGCTTGTAGGGAAACACGCTGAAGGAAAATCTGTTGATTTTACCTAATATCCCACCCTCCTATGCTCATTTCATAATAGGTTATCGACTGTGCATGAATATCCCCCTGGAAACAATGAATTACCAAATTGGGTGGAGGGTCAGATGGGTAATATAGAAATTACCCAGAGAAACAATCATTTGAAAACTTGAAGACCTGCAAAAAGAGACCACAATAAATCATTGTCAAAAGTTAGAGCCAGTCTCTAAGAAGTAATAAAAGTTACTAAGAGATTACAGGTAAGAGACTGGACAGAGCTATCCTATACTGCAAGAGTCCCAACCTTTTTGGACCTGTGTGCACATTTGGGAATTTGAGAAACTGCTGTGGGCACCACCACAAAATGCCTAATCAGTAGATTGCTGCTTTGGCATCTACCTGTCGTGCCTATGGATCTTAGGCTGTGTCTTATTCAGCAGCAAAAAAAGTCACAAGAGAAAATAAAGCAAATAAAAGGATGAGAAAGGATGAAAAACTAGAGGAGAGAGAACAAGAATAAAAAAATTAAGAGAAAAACTCAGCGAATTGTTGTCAAAAGACGCAGAGAATCTCCTCCGATGGCAACTACAAAGGCAGTCGAAGAGGAACTGAGGGAATAGATGGGAACCTGCTAGGGACATATTGCACAGTAGGACGATGGGGGAGGGGTTCCTGCCTAAAATCCTCAGCTTTAGAAGCTTCCCAAAATAGGCTCCACGCAGGCGCAGAGCACAGAGACCACAAAGAGGAACGTTTGTTTCCGATGGAAATTGTAATGTTGCCTGCTTAAATCAACGAGGTAATGCAACCGCTAGTTACAGTGGGAGGAAAGGGTTAATTGAACAATCCCCAGGATGCATGTTTTGTAACCTCTCCTCCCTACCTCTGGCCTCTCTGTGGGAAGCTCTCTCTCTCTGCCTCTCCAACCTGATGGATACACGGTCTGAGCTGGCTTCCAGCCAGTGGTCTGCAATGAAGTGGACTCTTAACACCCAAGACTCTAATCTGTCCATATGCATCCTGCATATATGAATAAACAGACTGTAAGTAAAGCTAATAAATATCTTTATTAGTTTTAAACCTTGTTTGGACAATCAGTTTCCTTTTAGCAAGGGTTTAGCAACCCACGTGGTGATAACCAGTTTCAATAACCAGGTTGCACATAAGGGGGAGACTCTGATTCATTCTAACCAGCATAGGACCGACTCCTTTTCCGTATCTTCCAACAGTTTCATGTCTATTGAATACTGCAACATCTCTTTAATAAAGGATTGTCTAATTCAGCTAATTGAAGGCAATGCAATACAGCTAATTGTTCTTTTAAACATGTGTTTTGGCAATGTCCAGTAGGTGCTTCTTTTTGGGAGGAAGTTATTACACAGATAAATTTTGTACTGAAACAGTAAATATTCACTGATGTACATGCTCTTTTAAATTATTTCCTGCTTCATAGAAATTAACAAATGGAAGGGGAAATGGATTCTCTGTGCCCTTTTGTCAGCTAGAAGACTGATATTACAAAGTTGGAAGGATAAACATTCACCTCCTAAAATACAATGGATTGAGGACCTTACAATGCTTTCAATATAATAACAGGTGTCGTAAATCCGTCCAGTTTCAAGATAAGCTGTAGTCGTTATCACAGTCCGAGTGTCGAAGCCAAAATATATCAGTCCAAAACAGAGCAAACATAAACCAGTTTGGGATCAGGCAAAGTCGTGGTCAGGGTTGTTCCAAGGATCAAAGGTACAGAAGTCTGAGGTCAGGAATGTCAGGAGCGTCCGGCTGTAGCTGTATTAGCAAACAATTGCTTCCAGCATCTGAGTGTGTTTGGGACCTGCCTTTTGAGCAGGCGCTGATTGGTAAGGCTGCCCAGCTGGGTCAGGCTGCACTTAGCCTGACCCCACCCCAAACACACTCCGGCACGGCTGGTCTCTGTCTGACCCACTGGAGGCACAACAACAGGTGGCATATAGACGTCAACTTCAAATGGATACTTATTTGGGTATTTGGTCCACTTTTGTTGAAGCCTACGTATAGTTGCTAGAAAGATGTATACATATATGGAGAGAGAGAGAGAGAGAGAGAGAGAGAATGGAAATGGGAAAAATACACCTATGTCTGCCATTATATGTGCACGTGTCTGTTTTATGATGTGTACACCCTTTAGCGAGACACAATTGGTGATGGAATTGCCAATGACTGTACACATGACAAAATGGAAATTTACAATCCTCACATATGATGGCACACACGTTTCCCCCCCTGTGCCCATGTAGGCAACATGGGGGAAGCAACCCTACATGCTTGGCTTACTCTTATATTTCAGTACTGTGACTGTCCACAAATCAGAGCATATTAAAGGAGGTATTTTGTTTTAATGGCATTTTAAATCAGGCCTGCACATCTTTTGACCTTCCACACAAACCAAGACAAATGCAGCCCACCAGAAGCTCAACACACACTTCTCTCATTTTTTGCAGCCGGTTTAGAACTGCAAAAACAGGACTGCAAAAACAGGGCATTCTCCAGCTATAAAAATGGCTGTTGAGCTGCAATCAGCAGATAGATTACAAGTTTTTCTATATGAGGCTGCTAATCCACTGTATCTACTTTCAGTTTCATCACAAAATTGAGATCTGAGCTCTACACGAAGAGCTTATCCTTTCCTGCTTTTCTACTATATAACCTTTAGGTGGCACTGTGGTATAGCAGAATAGCGCAATTAAAGTGGAAAAAGGGTTTTCTTTAACTTTCACAGATAATACCGCATTTTCCCTGCTCTAAACAAACTCACAGGAAGTGCTGTTTAAAAATGGAAGTGAAACTGGAGGGTCACAACATTGTCTAAAGAACCCATAAACAACCATGAGTAGGGAATGACAAGCGCACAATGAATGCCTCATGTAGAAAAGCTCACGATTTCATGAACATTTTTTTTTAATTCCAAAAAGTGTCTTTCAAAAAGGAAGCCTCCGCATTTTTTTGTTTCTAAACTCTAGTCATTTCAAACAACCATTTTTACTACCTGATCTATAGCCCCCTGGACATTGGACAGCATGAATGCGAGCTAATGCACTTATCAGGTTCTGGCAAAGGAGGGTGAATGTGATAAGGGAGAAGTAATAAAATGTGCTTGACAAAGCACTTTGCTATGTTGATTTTATTTTAGATATTTATATACCACTTTTCATGTTAGAAGTCTCACAATCAGCAAATGCTACTTAATTGAATAATGTCTCATCTAGTTTGGCCTAAAAATGTTTGCTTCAGTGCTCAATTTCTGAAACTAAATTGAGAAAATAGGAACCAGTGAGATGAATCCAAGGAAAATGTCAGTGTCTTGCAACAGGCCCTTTTGATAGAAGGAACATCTGGAATTTTCATTAATGATAGCTAGATAGGATCCCCCCATTTTGATAACCATTCTATTACTTTTAACAGCACAATCCTATAAAAGTCCTATTGAGTTTAATTGGGCTTACTCTCAGGTAAGTCAGTACAGAATTGTAGCATAAGAGTCTGAACTCTGGTATATGGGTCCGTCTTAATCTCTTTCTTTACTCTTAGCTTACTCCTGCTAAGCATATTGGAGAATGAAAATAACTGTGTGTGTGCATGTAGTTATGCTACAACTAAAAAATAAATGGTATATATGTAATAGTATTTCAAAGGGAAATGCAACTCTAAATATAATCAGTGGTGTAATTTTTCTATCTTGCTCTTATAGGTTAGACACAATGAGAAATAGGCCAAGTTAAAAGAATCACCCTTTAATGCTGATACAGTCATTCTCGGGTACTATTTAAATGCAATCCCCAAAGCTAGTATTAGTTAAAGCTTTCTTTTTCCTTTCTAAATGTCCTTGAATATATATTTTTAATGTACTTAGTATATTGGCTTCAAGGACACATCTGAATAAGAAGTTGGTGTGCCATAGTATAATAAGATGAACAAAACACAATAATTAAACAATGTCAGTTTCAACATGAACACCTTTGTTTAAAAAACACACACAGGCAAGCTATAATTATGGAAACGCAGCTGCATGTTCATATCTGAAGCATTTGTCAGCCAACAAAAACAAACACACTGAATCCTAAAGCTTAACAGTGGATTTGACCATTACAATGAAAGAGTGATACCACTGTCTGACCTCTGAATAACTCTGCGTCCTCTTCCTGGTTGCTGACTGGCATCGGCTGTTGAGAACAACTAAAAATAAACAGCTTGCCTGGCATACAAAGTCATTAAAGTGGAGTGCCTGGATTTCTCACTATTTGCCTTCCTGCCACTTTCTTCACACATTTTGTTTTTCCCTTAAGGGCAGCGAGGGAAGTCATAGAAGAAACTATTAGATTGGATGATGAGAGCCAAGAACTTGTTTTCAGTTTCATCTAAGCCTCAAAGTGATAATGAGTTTTGGGGTTTCAGTCAAATAGGGGATTAAAGTATAAAGTATAACTCCAGGGAGAATAGTATCTAAGCAAAGGTATACATTGTAATGCACAGCATTGCCTCTAGTTTGTGTATCAGCTGGACATTGTTTTCTCTTTGGTATACTGAGGTAACTGTTGCAGAAAAAACAAGCAAAGTTAGGCCTTTATTTCTGTTTTATGAAAAGTTATTATATATTTATATGCAGCTTTTCAAATAAAATTTCTCAAAGTAGTATACAAAATTAAAATGAAAGAGAAGCACATTAATAATAAAACACTAACATTTAAAACATCCACAAATTCAAATGGCCAGCCAACTAAAAATAAACTTAGAATAACGGACTAAAAACCCTCCTTAGCAAAAAGTGGACTGAAATATAAAGGTCTTAAAGGCCCATCTAAAAACTGACAGGGAGGGAGCCAAACATATAGGGGGGAGTAATTCCAGATGTAAGGGGCCACCACTAAAAAGGCCCTATCCCTCATGCCTGCCTATCCAGGGGCTGGAGCAACTCATGAATGAGGAAAGGTTATAACTTCTGGGACTGTTTAGCTTAGAAAAAAGGCGAGTAAGGGGAGACATGATGGAGGTGTACAAAATTATGCATGATGAGGAAAAGTGGATAGGGAAATGTTTTTCTCCCTCTTTCATAATACTGGTGGGAGATTCAGGAGAAATAAAAGGAAGTACTTCTTCACACAGCAAGCAGTTAAACTATGGAATTTCAGTTCCACAAGATGTAGTGATGGCCACCAATCTGGATAGATTTAAAAGGGGATTAGACCAATTCATGGAGAAGAAGGCTATCAATGCTTACTAGTCCTGATGGCTATATGCTACCTCCAATGTCTCAGGTAGATTCCTATGTACACCAGTTGCTGGGGAACATGAGCAGGAAGGTGCTGTTGCACTCATTTCCTGTGGGCAGTTGGTTGGTTACTGTGTGAACAGAATGCTGGACTAGATGGGCCTTGGTCTGATCCAGCACAGCTCTTATGTTCTTATTTCATTAGTGCTGGCACTGTAACAACTTTGGATACTGCCCCAAATCTGCAGGTTTTCCCACGCATATCACTTCTGTCTTGTCAGGATTACAATTCGACATGTTTGCCATCATCCATCCCAAAACGGCCTCTAGACACTGGTTCAGGAATTCCACTGCCTTACTGGGATCAGTAGGTGGAAATGTGAGGTAGAGATATATCTCATCAGCATAGTGATGACACTTTAGCCCAGACCTCCAGATAACTCCCCCAGCGGCTTCACGTAGGAATCGTAAAGCATAGGGGACAGAATAGAACCTTGTGCTATCCCATAAGCCAAAGGTCATGCAGTACAAAAGAAGTCTCCCAGCACTACGACTGGGTACACCCAGCCAGGAAGGCTCAAAGCCAGCTTAATACTAAGCCACCCAGACCAATCCTGGCCAGGTGAACTCAGGATACCATGGTCAAGGGGGTTGAAGGCTGCTGAGCGGTTCAGGAGAACAAACAGGCTGCACTCCCTCCACCATCTATTCCCCAGCATAAGTTATCCAACAGGGTGACCAAGGCTATTTAAGTAGCATCACCAGACAAAGCCAGATTGGAACAGATTTATTTTTTTTTAAGTGATGCATACTGTATCAGAGTAACTCAGTGTGTGACCCCAAGTGGTCCATGAGTTCTTGTTTACTGGGAATCAATACAGCCAAATGATTTTTTCCATGGGTGCCACACACAGAAATGGTTGTAAGAATAGGCTCTCATTCTAGATGACACTGGAAGAAGAAGAGACTAAAGTAGTCTTTTTGTTATTGTAAAAACCATACAGTGTTGCAGTAAAACACCTTTTTCATCATACTTCAATCTTGGTTTGCATAATTTTACAAAGTTTACAGTAGCAAATTTTTCATTACTTTTACTGGGTAATCAGAAAAAACATTTTCATGCCAATGTACAGAGTAAGATTGTGGAGGAAGGGGGGGCTGGCTGGCCCGCCACACCCCCACCCTTTCCTACCCCAAAGGAACCAAGACCCTCTGAGATCTCAAGATACCAGATTGCCAGCCTCAGCTGTCTGCAATCCTACTTGACTCTCGGTTTAGGGACTCGCCTTTAATTCTGTAACCTGGATTTAGATACTGAACCAAGCAGAGCAATCCACAAACACCATGTGGGGTAAAACCAAGACAAGGTTTATTCTGGTAGCATTTTACAACAAGATTAGGGAAATGAGAGAAGCACACAAAATAAAGAGAGAGAGACTTTAGTACACAGTAAAGCTGCAAAACAATAAAACCTGATTCCTTAATATCTCTCAGGCATACACCTATGTTACCTGAGGGTATTCTCTTCCAGGGTTAGATCCAGCACAGCCCTGCTGCCCGGGGGGAACTATTCCATCTACCCGCAGGTCCGAGATGGATAGCCCTCCACAAGACATGCTTTCACTAGAGCCCTCAATCAGCTAATTTTCACCAGGAGCTACCTGGGGTCTTTGGCTTACCGCCATCACTCCACAGCTGGGTAGCCATGCGATCCAAGAACAAAGAACAAAGACCAAAACCCATGCTTTGGGAAATATACCTCCCCCCCCTCCCCTCCTCCCTGTAGCTCTGCTGCCTCTTAGCCAATCATAATGCACTTCACCTGGCCAGGCAGGGGGGAGGGAACTCATGACTTACTGGGTTTGAGTACATTTACATATGAAAGCTTTCAGCCTGGCTCCTCCGGACTTCCAGGCGCCACCCATTCAAGAGGAACTATGCATACACACACACCCAGCCTTCACACATGAGGGTGTGTGTGTGTGTGTGTGTGTAGTGTGCGTGTGGGGACCCCCCAAAGGCTCCTCTTCTTCACAAAGATATAATAAACTTTTGTATTTTGGTACAGAAAGAACAAGAGCCCATTCTCACAACCATTTCAGGGTCTGTTAGTCATGGGGAAATCCCTTGCCTATGTTAGCTCACCCTGACTGTGTCAAGCCAGTTGTGTGTTCCTGCAGTCAATCACAGAATTCAGCTTTTGGCTCATGGATACAAATAATCACTTTTCCAGCAGATGCACAAAATAGGCTCACCTCAGGCTAAAGTAGGTGGGAGCCAAAATGGGCAAATTTCCCCCACAGCTGCCATACACTGAAGTAGTCATGTAATGGGGGGGGCACTCTGTGTCAAATACAAAACAGACCAAAGAGGCAAGACACACACCCCACCCCACCCCCGGCAAAAACACAGAAACAGCAGTGACATTAGAAGCCATGCAGGTTTGTGAAGCATGGTAGACAAGGCGTTAACACTTTATCTGATTTGGACAGATAGCTCTACAGCAGCAGTTGGCTTGCAAAAAATGGACCAGCCGCTGGAGAAATGGCCTGCCAGCAGCTCAGAAGACAGAATTAATGTACAGCAAAGCTTCCATGATAGGAATGTTAATGAGCTTAACTAGTGCTATACACCTGGTTTTCAAGGTACAAGTCTGAAGGGGAAAGAGATCAGAGGATCACAGTATGTGCTCAGCCCTTCTGCAAGGTCTTATTCACTAGCTATATTTTGTTCAGCAACAATTTTGGGATATTTATTTATTTCAAATATTTATGTGCCACCTTTCAGGCCAATACCTTTCGAAGGCGGTTCACATCTAAACAGTGCTACATAATACATAAAAAACCAATGAAACCACAATCTCAAAACATTAAAATAGTATAACTTTAAAACATTAAAACAGCAGAAGTTCAAACATTACAGAGCATCATATATTAAAAGCTGCTTGGAAGTCCTCAGGGTCCACTTAAAAGTCTGTGATGGAGGGGCCATACATATTTCCCTGGGGGGGGGGGAGTTCCACAAACATAGGGCCACTACCAAAAAGGCCCTATCTCACATGCCACCAGTCTAATCAATGTCAATGGCAGGCCCTCAAGCAGAGCTTCAGAGACCAATCTCAAGGCCTGGGCAGGTTCATCTACTTTCCTATGTCACTGCTAATTTTGGCCACCTACACTGATCTGTTGTTTGGGCAGTATGGGCCAATGGCTTCCTGCTTTAAGTTTGGAATGTGTGGCCATTTCCAGGTATATTAATTTAGCTATGTAACAGCTTAACTGAGGTTTCAAGTCACAAATCAAATTAAAATTAAAGTAAGATGATTGCTTAAACTAGCAATAATTTATACAGTTATGAAATTAAAAGTTATCTGAAAATGAAGTTCTTGTACTTCACTATTAGTCTACAATGATTCAAGAAAGAAAGAAAGAAAAAAAGAGTGTTCCAGTGCTAGCAGTAATGACACTGCACTAGTGTAAACCAATACTAGCACAACGTAACTAATGCTTGCTAGGGCAGTGGGAAAAGCAGCAATTCGGATACTACCAAAGTTAGATACTACCCGAAGGAAGGAAGAAAGGAAGGAAGGAATAATGATTACAATGAAAAGATGGGACATAATCCTTCAAAGGTTATTAATAGTCTAAACTTAAATTAATAATTCTATGGTTAAAAAAAAGAGAGCTGAAACCTGATAAATATGAATAACTTGAACCAATTTAATAAATCTCTATTAATGTTCTAATTCAAATGATAGCTTCTTGTGATGTAATCTTTGTATTAATTGCTATTTACTAATTCCTAGTATAATGTTGCCTTTAGAAGTGAGCATTTGCTTTTAGAGGTCTGTAATTAGGGATGTATAGATTTTGTTAAATCCATTCCATCTGTGCTTCAGGGATTGTCAGGTGTGCTTTTGCTCTGTTATCCACTCGTTGATGGATTTGGATTTATTTTCTGCTCATAAAAGTTCTTAAAATGTCCACCACAATTTACAGAACCTTTGCTGGCACATAACATCTTGCATATTTCTCTCCGCTCAATGTACAATCAATGAACAGAGCACAGGGGGGAAATACAGCAGAGGCTGAAGGGAGGTCAGAGATGTATAAAACTTTTTGTTTTTTAAAAACAATGGTGTAAATATTAATGTATTTTCCAGGAACTTTCATATATTTGTACAACTAAATTTGCATACAATTCTGAAAAGTAAAAAAAATCAACAGTCCACAAAGTCCATAGAATCCATGTGACTTGGAAAAAGCCAGTCCACTGCAGAATCTGCGGGTCAGATTCATAGAAATCTGAAGTCATTTAAATTCATTGCAGATTTCTCCAGCACCCTTAGTCTGTATGATGTCTGCCAAATTACAACTTGCAGGTTCCTTGGAAGCAATACTTAAACCTATTCAAGTGTGTAATGTAATCCTTCTCCAAATAACTGCTGTAGAATATAAATGTTTGAGCTGAATAGTCAAAGATTATCCAAGTGTACTGCAATGCTGTGAATTGCTGCCCCCAAACTAGGTGTTCTCAATGGTCGGTCCAGTTTGGACATAAAGCTACGTAAATCATGGTTTACTGCAGTGGTCCCCAACCATTTTCCGCTCAGCCATGAAACTCACTGGGTGACTTTGGGCCAGTCACTGACTCTCAGCCTAACCTACCTCACAGGGTTGTTGTGAGGATAAAATGGAGAGGAGGAGGATGATTATGTAAGCCGCCTTGGGTTCCTTGCAGGAAAAAAGACGGGGTATAAATATGATTAATAAATAAATAAAATAAAATTTTTGGACCTGTGGGCACATTTGGCATTTTTAAAAAATACAGCGAGAGCAACCATAAAATGACTGCTAGGGGTGTAGAAGTAAAATTTGTCCAGGCTTTAGTTTAAACAGAAAAGGCCTGGAAAGGCAAGTCAGACCTTTCCTTCTACCTTCCAGAAACATGTCCTGACTTGTCAGACCCTTTCCTTGACCTTCGGTAGAACAACCCTGAGGGCAAATCACCCATCTATTGATTTGCCTAAGCCTCTTTCCTTCTTATGCCAAAAGTACTGTGAGCCATTATCACCTTGGGAAAGACTACTGATTACCATGATGGCTGGAAGATGGGCAATACCTGATCTTTTGTTCTTGTCTAAATGTCTCCTTTTGAATTGTCTCTCAGTTTCCTGTACAGTCATGCCTTGGATTGAGAGCATAATTCGTTCCGGAAACATGCTTGTAATCCAAAACACTCTTATATCAAAATGAGATCCCCCCCAAAAAAATTGTACAGATTTTTAATTTAAGCTGCACTACATTACTTGTATTGCAAGACGTCACTTGTATATCAAGTAAAAAAAAATTAAATAAATATTTAAAAATTTGCTTGTCTTGCAAAACGCTCTCAAACCAAGTTACTTGCAATCCAAGGTATTACTGTACTGACTCAATTGTCACCTGACCTCTACATGATGCTATTTAGTATAAATGGAAGTGTCTCCCTTTCATTCTGGTTGGCATTCCTGACTGTGCTCAGATGCCATCCATGAATTCACTAATAAACTTTCCTCTCTAAGAACCTTTCCAAAACACAACACAGTAGATCAATTTTTCCACAACAGGGGGCGTGGCTAATCACAACATGTTGGGAGTGTCCCCACACCCACAAACATACTCTCTCCCCCTCCCTCCCTCTCTTTCACACAACAACAACAATAACAACAACAACACAGAGACAGAATGGGGGGAAACAGAGAGAGAGAGGGGGACAGTGGGAAAACAGAGAGGAGGGAACACACACACACACAAAGCAGGAAAAAGGGGGAAACAGAAAAAGTGGGGGTACATACATAGAAGGACATCTGTTTCAGTATGGCCCAATCAAAGAGGCGCAGGTTTCAGACTGTACAGTTTCAAGGACTTAGTCCCTTCTTGCCGGTTCAGGTAGACTATCACAGTTAAAAGTCCATGATGATTTGGATAGAGTGACCTTTGAGATTGGGCTCAAGAGCTCTCAACGCCTTCCAAACCACCAGGAGCTCTAGAAAGTTGATATGAGCGGAGAGCTCCTTGCCTGACCACTGTCCTTGGGCCATCCTGCCCTCGCAATGGGCCTCCCAACCCAGCAAGGAAGCTTCAGTCATCAGAGTCTTTGATGGGGACAGTGGCAGGAATGCAAGGCCTTCCATCAAGTTGGACTTGTTCATCCACCAGGGAAGAGAAGTCTTCACATGACTGGGTAGAAACAGGTAAATTCGATGAGCGTCCATGTCGGGATTGAAGGCCTTGAGGAAACAAGTCTGTAGCGGACGCATCTGGAGGCGGGCGAAGGTGACCACCAAGACCATCGATGCCATGAATCCCAGAAGGCATTGGACAGAGTGAGCATAAGTTCAGTGAGCACGGAACAGCTTGGTTGCCAAAGTAAGTATGGTGTGCAGTTGATCCCAAGGAAGAAAGGCTTGAGCCCACACCGAGTTGAGGACGGCTCCGATGAATTGGATTGATCTGGACAGTTTGAAGACAGACTTCTTCCAGTTCATATAGAACCGAAGAGTGTCTAAGAGGGAGAGTGTCATCCATATGGCATGGTGAAGGCCTTGCTCCAATGAGTCCACGATCAGCCAGTCATCTAGGTATGGGAAGACTTGAATGCCCTGGGTGCATAGATGGGCACAGATGACTGCTACGCACTTTGTAAAAACCCAAGAAGCACCGAATGGAAGCACCCGAACTGGAAGACATCTTGCCCGATGCAGAACCAGAGGAATTGCTGGCTGTCGGGATGGATCGCAACATGAAAATAAGTGTCCTTGAGATCAAACGATACAAACCAATCGCCCCTGCAGAAGAGGCAGGATCAACTGAAACCTCTTTGGGATGATGAAGCTATTGACACCACGCAGATCTAGGATTGGACAAAGCCCACCATCCCACTTCGGCACCATGAAGTACCATGAACAGAGGCCCTCCTGAGGCTGGATAGGTAGAACTCTTTGGATGGCACCCTTCCTTAGTAGGGAAGTCACCTCGTCCAGCAGTGGCTGAGACAGCTGCATGGTACGGATGCTGAGAAAGGGAGGAAGAGTGTCAAATTCGATCCTGTACCCATGCTGGACCATCTTGAGGACCCAGCTGTCGAATGTGATCCTCCTCCAAGATGGTAGGAAGAAGGTTAGGTGGGAGCCAAAAACAGGAACCAAGCAATCTGTGCTCATGGTGGAGTCAAAGTTGGCGCTTCGAGGAGTAGTCACCTCATTTGCGGGAGCCCTGGTACCAAGGTTGTTGGTAGGAGTGCTTCAGTACTGAGGACTGCTGTGCACGAGGTTGACGCTGCTGTGGTGGAGCAGAGGAATAAGAAGTGGGCTGTGGGAACCACCTTCGTTGACAATAGGAATAAGATTATGGCTGTGTTGCAAGGCCCATCTTCTTGGCAGTTGTTCGTGCCTTTTTTATAGTGCCCATAGCCTCATCAGTTTTGTTTTGTTTTTTAATTTGTTTATTTGAATTTTAACATATACAAAACAACCGAACAACCAACAAAACATCTACTCCATTACAGAAATTGTATTAGATCAGAACAAAGTAAATCCCCCCCCGAACCAAAATTCAAAGGAACAAATCTGGCTGGGTACCTTTTCCGGAGTCTTTTTCGGCCATAAAGTAGTCAGTTTTGTAATAGGTGGATATTTGTAAGTTTATTGCATCCAAATGTGCTGGAAGGCTTGAGGCATTTTTGTTGTAGATGTTTTGTATGAAAATTGGATAAAAGGCCACCATTCTGCTTCAAAAGAGTTTGTTTTCTTCCCCCCCCCCTGCAATTCTCAATTTTTGAGTTAGTTTTTCAATTAATGCAATTTCCCATACCACATTATACCAGTGATTGATGGTTAGCCCTTTGGCATCTTTCCATCCTCTTGCTATTAGTAATTTAGCAGCTTGTAATAGAAATCTTATTAGGTTCTTGTATAATAATTTTTTATTATCTCTTTGAAAAATGTTTAATATTGCTAATTCTGGAGTTTTATTTATCTCTGTCCCTACAATTTTAGATATTTCTTTGAAAACTATTGTCCAAAAGCGGGATACTTGCTTGCAGGACCACCACCATATGTTTGTGTGATCCGATTTCTCCACAGGCTCTCCAGCATAGGGGAGAGTAGTTTTTATTAATATGAGAGATTTTGTGAGGAGTCCAGTGCCATTTCTGTATTATTTTCAGTGAGAGTTCTTTGAATTTTGTTGAAATCGCTTTAAATGGGAATTCATCCCATATATTTTCCCATTCTTCATCTTCTATTTGCATTCCCCATTCTCTTTCCCATTTTCTTTTAAGAGGAAGGCTATTTCCCATGTCTGTTTTTATCAGAAGTGCATATAAATCTGACATTAATCCTTTTTCCTGATCTGTAAAAGTTAATAATATCTTTTCAAATTGTGTCAGATCTCTGGTGCCTTGTTTTTTCACATTCTCTAGTCTAATGAATGAGCTTATTTGGTACCATTGTAACCAAGTAATTGCCGTATTTCGTAGTGTGTTTCTCCATGTGTCTCTTGGTAGTGGTTGTGAGTTATTATATAAGTCTCGTAATATCAATAGGTTATTATTTTTCAGTGATTCTCTAGATATCTGTATGTCTTTAATTGGAAAATTTGGGTGTGCATAGAGTGGTATTAATGGTGAAATTCCTGGCATCAGTGTCTCCTTTCTTCGTTTCCATATCTTTAATATTATTTCCATGTTGGAGTGTTGATTTTGTATACCTTGTGTTATTCGTTTTTTGACAAAGGGTATTGTGTGTGGATTATCTTGTGCTAACAAAAAAAATTCTATTTTGACCCAATGTTTATTTTTATTATCTGCCATGAATGATAATAGATGTCTCAGTTGGTAAGCTTCATAGTATAATTTTAGTGATGGAATTCCCCACCCTCCATACATGGTTTTTTACCATTAAATATAAATTTTTCTAGGGTGTCTTGCCATGATTTAAGCCGTCTCATAGGTACTTCTATGGGTAGAACATAAAATAAGTACCGGTATGTGAATTTAGGTATGACTATCATTTTGATGGTGGCTAATTTGTTCATTGTGGTTAAGTTCAATCTTTTCCATCTTTTGAGGTCTTTCTTGATATTTTCCCATAATTTGGAATAGTTTAGTGTGAAGGTTTTGTTTGGGTTTTTTGCAACTTGAACTCCTAGGTATCTAAAGGCTTTGTGAACTATAGGAATTTGTAGATTTTTAGAAATGTCAAGTTGATTGTTTGCCCCTATATTATAAATCATGAAGTCAGATTTGTCGTGATTTACTTTTAAGCTAGATGGTGCTTGGAAATCTTGCAGTTCTTGACGTAATGGTTGCAATGCCTCTATTGGGTTTTGTATTGTTAATATCAAATCATCAGCATACATGCTGAGTAAGTATGGTTGATCTTGAATTTGTATACCTTGTATAGCGTCATTATGTCTGAGTCTGTCTGCTAAAAATTCTATAACTAAATTGAATAACAGAGGGGATAGGGGGCAGCCCTGTTTGGTTCCTGCATTTAGTTGAAAAGGGCGTGAATCATAAGAATTGAATCGTATATTTGCTGTTGTTTTGTTATATATGGCATTGAGAATGTGAGAGAAATTTGGGCCAAAGTTGTACACAGATGTGCTCTCCAGTAAAAACTGTAAATTAACACTGTCAAATGCTTTGAACAAGTCTAGAGCAATTATGGCTAACGGGGTGTTTGTTTTTTTACTGTATTTTATTATGCTATATAGCCTGCGTATAGGGTCTGCTATATATCTTTTTGGAATAAAACCATGTTGATCTTCATGTATTATTTCTCCTATCACAAATTTTAATCTATTAGCCCATATGGTGGTAAATATTTTATAATCTATATTTAATAAAGAGATGGGTCTGTATGATTCTGGGAGCTCCGGATTTTTCCCTCGTTTTAATATCAAGATGATTCTGGATTGTGTCCATGTGTTAGGAAGTGAGGCTCCATCTAGAATTTCATTATATAATGACAATAGTCTTGGGGCTAATAATAGCCTCATCAGTTTTTGAACTGAAGAGTCCCTCGCTGTCAAAAGGGAGATCCTCAATGTGCCCATGGGCCGCCGGTGTCAAGGTTGCAGAACAAAGCCATGCATGATGTCACAGGGTGATTGCTCCTATCATCACTCTGCTGCAGCAATCCGCCTGGTGCCTCACCATGTTGATTTGTTGGTGAGATAGTTTAGAAGCCTTGTCCTGAAAAACTCGTGCCAACTCCCTCTTGTCTTCGGAAAGATAGTCACAAAGCGAGCCTTCTCCCAGAGGAAGAGTTGATAATGCACCATAGCTGCTTCATAGTTGGCCTCCCAAAGACCAAGGGAGGAGGACGAGTAAATCTTTCATCCAAGGAGGTGTTTCTTCGCAGACTTGCCTTGGGTAGACTCCACAATTACCAAATTTGGTAAGGGGTGAAAGAAGAGGAATTTGCCATCCTCTTTGCTCACCTGGTACATGCTCTCCAATCTCTTCACTGTCGGCAGTGTAGAGGCAGGTGACTTCCATGTCTGTTGTACTGTTTGGACTAAAGTAGGCAGGAACGGGATCACCATTGGTACTGAGGCCTCAGGGTACACCACATCGAAGACAGGGTCTTGAACACGCTGCTCAGGGCATTGTGTTTGGAGACCCAGGGCCTGCCCTGCGCCATTCTCTGGATTCGTTCAGAAAAGTAGTCGAGGTCTTCTGATGGTGAGTCCGAGTCCCAGAAGGCCACAAGCAGATCCAGAGAATGCTCCAAGATGGCGCTCGAGGTGGTGGAAAGAGGGGGTGGAAAGAGAGGATTCATAATCCTCCAAAGAGAAAGGCCTGGAGACTCATGGAGGTGAAGAAATTGGAGGCACTGATGGACGAAGGGGAGCGTCCTGTGCACGCTGCATCAAGACCAACAAGGTGGCAGAATCTGAAGTTGGTGGAAGGCCCAAAGCTGCCAGAGGCTCCCATCGAGAGTGCTACTGGGTACCAGAATGGTCTGCTTGAGGCTGAAGTGGCGGAGCTTGGCCTTGAGGAAAGTCTTCTCGGTACCGTGGAGAAGGAGGAGAGTAACATCCCGGGCCATAGTGATGGTAGTATCGATAGTCCTCCCAGTAGTAACGTGGGTGAGGTGGTACTGACCAGTTGGACCTGCACTCCAAATCAGACGGCGGAGATCTGGAGCGATAACTATGAGGAGGACGAGTATCCCTTGACACCGAACGCTGGTCCTGAGGCAGGGTCTGAGGAGATACTGAATGCTGAGTCTGTTCATGCAGGACCACTGAAAATGGAGTCTGAAGAGTGGAGCATTCCTCAGCCAGGGAAGCATCCCAAATTTCTCCCTCCGAGATCGAAGTGGACGAGGGAGGGATAGGTACTGTAGGAGGAGGTGGTATCGCTACCGAAGGCACAACCACTGGAGTTGAGATCGATGAGGCTTTCAGAGCTGAAGGAGACAAGGGATGGCGGGCAGATTTAGAAGTGTCTGACTTGGGTGAGTCTTCAGACTTCCTATGCTCCTTTTTCTTTTTCCATCTCTCGACATCCGCCTTGGCCTTTCCTCTCAGGTTCTTGGCTGTGGTGACGGCGAGAAAACGGCCCTGTGTTGGAGGGTCTGTGACTGTTCACTCCGGGTGTGGAGGAGTGGGTGGCTCAGCAGCGGGAGCAGACATAGCTGCAGAGGGGGTAGAGGTGTCCACCGCCTCCAGAGCCCTGTGCCACAACTCGGCCTTCAAGTGGTCCGTGCGATGTCGCCTTGCCTGCTTAGTGAACCCCAGGCAGAAAAGGCAGAGCGAGTGGCAGCTGGTAGGTGGTAACTTGCTATCACAGCGGACGCACTTGTGGAATGCTGCCCTGAGAGGCATTTGCCCTGGAATGGCCTCCACGGTCAAATCCGAGAAAGAACAACAGAACAAAGAAAAAATATAAGCAGAAAGAATGAACAATGACAGAAAGAGGCAAAGATAGAATAAAAGGAAGTTGAATTTCCTCAGCAAGCTTTCGAGCAAGGAGAAAGTTCCTGAAGCGTCCAGCCACAATGGCAGTCAAAGAGGAACCGAGGGAACAGGTGGGAACCCGCAAGCAGCATGCTCAGTAAGAAGGCCTGTGGCTTACGCTGGCTCAGCTTGTCTGAGTGTGGAAAGCTAAGCAGGGTCAGGCCTGGTTATTACTTGGATGGGAGACCCCTCCTCTAGTTTCCTGCATTGAGCAGGGGGTTGGACTCGATGGCCTTGCAGGCTCCTTCCAACTCTATGATCTATGAAATCTATGAAATCTATGGTGCGGGAAGGGTTCCAGCCTAAAACTCCTTAGCTTTAGAAGTTTCCTGAAGAGTTTCAGCACAGGTGCAGAGCCCACGTGTGTGATGCACAGAGACCACGAAGAAGCAGCACTTTTTTAGTATTTCATGTGAAAACTCTCTTAAGCTCCAAAGACATAGAGTTCTGTGTGTGCCATGATGCAAATCTATACCCTCTCTATTCAGCATAGACTCATTCATTAAAAGTGAGCAGGCTAGAAGATTTCCAGCTCAGCTAACTGACCTTTGAGGAAAAAGCACTGCTTCTTAAGCTGCAAGAAATGATGCAACAAATCAGTAGCCAGGCTGCTGAAAACACTTACTTTCGGAGGCAGTGAACAACACTAAGTGTGGAAGCGAGCCTTGGCTTTCTGCTGTGACAGTTTAGAGAATAATAATAATATCATCATCATCATCATCATCATCGAACATTTATATACTACCCATCCTATCTGGACTTCAAGACGGTGTACAATCAAACTAAATAAAATAAAGAGAAAATAAACCCTTTAATACAGGAGAATTCTGACCAGGGAAAGTATGAGAACTAGGATAGCATAAAGATGGACTTGCTCTCAACAGTTTATAAACCATGGAATATTAATAACTGAGAGCCAAATTAGATGAGACGTTAGAGTTCCATGATTGGAACTCCTTGTTGACATTCCGAGGGGGAAGCTTCCTCAGCCATAATCCTTGGTAGCAGTGTGCGTTGAAACACGGAAGCAGACAAGCAGTTGTAGATCATAATATTGTGTTTATTTGAATAATACCCACTGAAGTGGGATTAAGGCATTCTTACAGCAATGCATGTTCCTCTATGCAAAGAGAAACTCTTCCACACTGCCTCCTGCAGAATTCCAGAGGCAGTTCAGAAATAAGAACAATAACATGAGCATAAGCAAGGCTTTATATAGCACAGCAATGCTCCTAAAAATAGAACAATTACTCACCTCGTCATCACATGCAATCCACTCACAAGACTCTGTGATGAGTCACAGGCACGTAAACAACTTGGGACACTGTTGCTGTCAGCATGAAATACTGACACTCCTGGTGTCTTTTTATTTTTCAAACAGCAACTGTGCAGGGGGAGAGGTAGATTTGGAGCTGGGCCATGGAGCAGTGAAGGTCTAATGGTATGCCCCACATCGTGAGCCCAAGCCAAAGCGCACACGCGTGCGCGCACACACACACCTTGAAGCTATTAGCCATTGTGCCTGTATGTCTTTCTGCCCGCAAGAAATAGCAGGTGTGTGTGTGTGCATGCTTTGGCTTGGGCTCATAATGTTAAAGCACGCGCAATTTAAGTCATGGAATTGGCACAGTGGCAAATGTTTAGACACAGACTCCTGCCCACACATTCATGCCCCAATCCAAATCCTAGTCCCTATAGCTATTTCTTGAGAAATAAAAAGATGACATGAGTCCAATCAGGGAACACCTACATCATGTCTACTCTGTCTCTCTGAATGGTATATTTTTAAACTAACTTCAATTAAAATCCATTCTATACATCACACTTCTTATCCTGATTTACCTCTTTCAAGTCCCTCACAATTGCTGTTAGTCGTTCATTCTCCGCCTGAATGTTGGTAACAACAGCCCTGCTTTGTTTCAGCTCATTCTGCATTTCCAAGATCTTCCCTAGGTAATAGGCTTCTTTTGATGCTGACTCCTGAAGGAGCGTCTCTTCACGTGTCTCACCATCTTCAGCTACTTTACGGTGGACTGAGAATGACTGTCCAAATGCCTGCAAGAGTAAAATAAGGACTCATGAAATACAAAAAAAATATCAAAACCCAATTTGGCACAGAGAAAGAAAATATCCCTAGATAAAATGTTGATGAATTGAGAACTGTCATTAGACACTAGGCAAAATCCATCTCAAACAGGTTCATCTAAGCCAGGGATAGGGAACCTGTGGCCTTCCAGATGTTGTTAGACTACAACTCTCATCATCCCTGACCATTGGCCATGCTGGCTGGGGCTAATGGGAATTGGAGTCCAGCAACATCTGGAGGGCCATAGGGTCTCCACTCACTCCTGCTCTAAAGCACCAGGTGGTCTCCTGCATATAACTGTGTTCTCCTTGGCTTTTCTTTTCCTCAGCAGAAACTTCATGTCCAAGTAAATCCACTGTCTTGTTCGTATTTCCTACTGTACCAAGAATTTGTAATATTTTACCAGCATCAAGGCCAAAAGAGGGGACCATTTAGGAAACTTAAGTTCAAAATCCTGTTCATACCTTTGTGCTATGTACAGTAAGTAGTTTGCTTGGAATCTTGAGAATTCAGCATTAATGGTCTCAAAACCTACTCAATAATATATCAATCTTGCTGCCTTGTCCAAGGACTGCAACTCTAAAAGTGCCACAGTCAGCAAGCTACTAGATTGGGTTTTTATTTTAAAACAACAGGTCAAATTTAAAATAATGAATATCGCCAGGCAATGTGGGAACATAAAATGCAGATGAATTGCATCTTATTTCATAAAAGTATATCTATATCAATAGCAGTATCCATAGACTTAAGAATGCAAGTGAAATTATTATAACAACACAAATAATTTGGTTGTTCAATCTACATATGAATTCGATAGGCATACTTTGGTGTTGACACATTAACTTGTATACTGCCTAGAGAACTTGGGTTATTGGACAGTTTAAAAGTACAGTAAATAAATAAATAAACTTTCAGTGGCAGAAGTCAAGCCCAATCCATTCCACATGATTCCACATAGTATGATCAGTATGATCAATTAATTATAGTTTTAAAAAAATTATTTTTAAAATGGGTATTATTTGGAGAGTTGTAAAACAGGTATTCTTGTGAACAAAAGTTACAGTGAAAACAATAAAAGTCTCCCAAACTTGCAGAACTACATTCTTACACCCCTAAGACACCTACTTGGCAACTGTACTTTAGACATCATGCAAAAAAACAAATAGTGCTCTATCTATGAAATATGCTCTTCTGCAAACTACAGTTACAAAAAGCCTAGGCCATCGTGATCAAAATAATTCCAATAATTCTTTAAACTTTACAAATTTCTATTCATTACAAATGAACATTGAATACAATGTATATAATTCAATTATTTCAATTTTACAATTTTTTCTCAAAACAATTATTTCAATTTTTTCAAAAGTCCTGGCTATCCAGAATAAAGTCCTTCCTATAACCAGCGTTGTTTTTTCTTATTTCTTTTTTCTTCTTACCAAATAGTAAACAGACCACCAGGTTATATGTAGTCGTTGTCACCTTGAGGTTATAGTCCTACAGGAAACCGGTTTGTATTCCCGTTAATAAGAAAAAACAATGCTGGTTATAGGAAGGACTTTATTCTGGATAGCCAGGACTTTTGAAAAAATTGAAATAATTGTTTTGAGAAAAAATTGTAAAATTGAAATAATTGAATTATATACATTGTATTTGTGGAGAAACGAGCCTTTGGGGGTACACACACACACCTCATGTGTGAACCGGCTAAAGGCTGGGGGTGGGGTGTGCATAGTTAGCGTGTGGAGAAAAGGGCCTTTGGGGGTTCCTGCATGCACATGCACATGCACACACACACACACACACACACACACACGCCTCCTCATGTGTAAAACATAAGATGGGGCCTGGCGCCTGGAGGAGTAAGGCTGAAAGCGTTCATATGTAAATAGTTCAAGCCATAAGTCATGAGTTCCCTTCCCCCTGCCTGGCCAGGTGAAGTTCAATTTGATTGGCTGAAGGCAGGAAAGCTACAGAAAGGGGGAGGGTATTTCCCCACGTGTAGTCTTTGTGTCTTTGTCCTGGATTGCGTGGCTACCGGCTACCCTGGCTATTGGGGATGGCGGCAAGCCAAAGAGAGGGCCCAAGCCTTTGGGGGGGGGGCATCAGGATCCAACCCCAGTTAGCTCCTGGTGAAATGAGCTGGATGAGGGCTCTAGAGAAGGCAAGCCTTGTGGGAGTTTTACCCAGCTCAGACCTGCGGGTAGATGGAGTAGTTCTCCTCGGGCGGCAAGGCTGTGCTGGATTTAACCCTTGAAGAGAACACCTTCAGGTAACAGGTGTGTGCCTGAGAAATCTTAAGGAATCAGGTTTTATTGTTTTGCAGCTTTACTGTGTACTAACATGTCTCTCTCTTTATTTTGTGTGCTTCTCTCATTTCCCTAATCTTGTTGTAAAATGCTACCAGAATAAACCTTGTCGTGGTTTTACCCCACATGGGTTTTGTAGTACTCTGTGAGTTCAGTATCTAAATCCAGGTTACAGAAATTGAAGGCGAGTCCCTGAACAGAGATCCAAGTAGGATTGCAGACAGCTGAGGCTGGCTATCTGGTACCTTGAGATCTCTGGGGGTCTTGGTTCCTTTGGAGTAGGAAGGGGTGGGGGTGTGGCAGGCCAGCCAGTCCCCCCTTCCTCCACAGTATTCAATGTTCATTTGTAATGAATAGAAATTTGTAAAGTTTAAAGAATTATTGGAATTATTTTGATCACGGTGGCCTAGGCTTTTTGTAACTATAGTTATTGCCGTGATCCTCCTTTGTTTTCACACTTCTGCAAACTACAGACATACACTACCATAGTTGCTCCCTATAGATAAATTAACACACCTCAGCAGCCAAGGAAACTATAAGTTACGGTACTTGTGTTAACCAGGATGTGTTAGACCTACCCATAAATGAAGTAACCTTGTCTACTGTGGCTTCCAGGGATTGTACTGGCATGAAACGGTTAAACCAACAGTCTTAATAACGTTTCCTTTTAAAACTGCTTTATTTTCAAAAGAGTACATTTCATGAAACACAGCATAAGTCACAAAATCTAGTACTTTCCTAAAGAGTAGTTCCCCCTCCTTTTTTTTTTGCTGTTTAAGCCCTGTTGCCCTGGTTCCTCCTCCCGCCAAAACAACGCCGGCGGGGCTCCAGAAACGACGGGAAGGTAGGTAGGTGGCTGGCGGGCGGGCGGGCGCGCGCGGGGGGGAGGTGCAGCGGCGGCGGCAGCGGCTGGCAGGCAGGCGGGAAGGCGCAGCGGAGGCGGCAGGCGGTGCAGGAGCGCGCCGGAGGCGAGGAAGGGGCACAGAAACGCTGCGCCCTGTTCCGCCACGCGCCCTAGGCAGCCGCCTGGGTCTGCCTAGCGGTAGCGCCGGCCCTGAGTGTGATACTGAAAACCCCGATCAGAAACCAAACGTCCAAGAGGACAAGTATACAATGAAAAAAGAAGAGGACCCAAGACTGAACCCTGTGGAACTCCCACTAATAACGGGAAAACATCTGAAACTGAACCCTGAAACAAAACAGAACAAGAGCGATTAGAAAGGAAGGAACCAAACCAAGATAAAGCATTGCCCTTGATTCCCAGTGATGCCAGAATTGACAAGAGAAGGAAAGATGTAAAAATAATGTTAATGTTTCAGAGTATTATAAATATGGTGAAATTGTTATTTTTATTTGTTTGGTTTTTTATTAGGCTCCAATGACCACAGTCTTCCCTATTCACATATATTTTACATTTATTTTTAAAGACTCACTAGTAGTATCAGGAAACATTTTAGTATTGCCTAATTGTAGACCTCTGTTAAAAGATATCACATTGGGTTTTTCTATTAGTAAACTGATTGTAAAATATGTCCAGTGATTTCCTTTCCCTTCTGTTCCCACCTATTCTTTTATCTATGTTCAATATATGTTTTCTGAGGACAGTGGTAGCAAGTGGTAATTGATATGCATGCGAGATGATCTTCAACATACAGAAGCCCCACCCAAGCAAGCTTGCATCAAGTGACACTTTTTCATTAGAGGGGACAAAATATCCAGTTTCTTAAAATGTCCCTATGATATGCTGTTGCAAAAGGTAATCTTCAATTTTAATCAGCAAACAAGAAAGGGCTGTGCTGAAATGTCTTTTAATTGCCTTTTTAGAACTCTAAAATATAAGATCTAAATTCCCTTCCTTTAGGCACAAGGAGTGAATGGGGCTAGTAGCAAAATAAAAAATGTGTCTTCCAGATACTAGCAATATAAGATGATATAATGTGGTGAAATTTAGCAACATTTTTTAAAAAGTTTATATCTTGCCCTTCCTTCAAGGAGCTCAGGGTAGTGTACATGAAGGTTCTCCCACTTCCATTTTATCCACACAACCACCCTGTGAGATAGGTTAGGTTGAGAACTAGGGACTGACTCAAGGTCACCCGGCAAGCTTCATGGCTGAGTGGGGATTTGAACCTGGGGCTCTATCATTCTAATCTGACAAACTACCACCGTGGCTCACTGCAGCACAGTGGTGATAAACAATACCACTAGTAGAGAATTCGGGAGGAGGATGATGGTGGGGATATAATGGGAAGGAACTCATAACCTGCACAGCACTCTGAAAGCATTTTAAGGAATAGATTTTTTGTTAAAGGAATAGATTTTTATTATAAATAAATTATACTACTAAAAAGAATATTTACAACCCGCCGCAAAAATGCGTTACAAATTCGCCATCAAAATTCAAGATTTTCTGACTAATACAGTTATAGATCTACACTAGTTTAAACTAATACATTCACTTAATTCCTTATCTATGTTTGAGGTCTTTCAGTGTCCATCAATCTGTCACGTAATTGGTGGTGTAGATTCCTCCATGGCCAGAATTTCTTCCACTTTGTCCGATGCAGTCTTTCTTTCTCATACTGACTGATTAGATTCTATTTTGCACATATGTAACAGAGCCCTCTACGTTAGTTTCTGAGTTTTAATTTCTTTGTTAAGACATCACAAGTACAGCTATTGAAGAACAACAAAACATACCGTACCTAATATTCAGGAATAATGGGACTGCAGTACACATCCACGGAGCAGAAATGATGTGATGGAATTGCTGTATATCTATAGATACACAGCTAAGCAGATCTATAAAATTGGGGTGATAATGTTGCAAAACCAATTTATAGATGTTATTTAATGCCATGTCTCTGAAATGGAGGGTTTATCATACACTGATCTTATGCAGTTCTGATCATAACAACACTCAAGGGCAAGCCAATAACATTCATTTTTAAAGGCCGCTGGTCACATTTGACAATCTATTGGTGCATATTTTTATGTGAACTTCTATTACATTCTCTTTTATGTACTGTCATGGAATAATTTATATGAAGTGCTTTTGTATCTGTATTAATCACTTGCACAGAAATCATACTCAGAAGTCATACTGACAAATACTAATAGCATGATTATAAAACAATCCACAAAAACCTTACCATATATATAGGAAAGTGCAATACATTCCCTGTTTTATAAAAATGGTTGATTCCAGAGTGCTAAAAATAATAGGATGTTCCCAAGTGCCATGCATCTTTAATTTAGATCCCTGTAAAATAACAAGATTCCTGCAAATTATACATTTAAAACTGCCTTGTTAAATCTTTTTATTCCATGAAATATATGAAACCTATTATGCTCTCACTCACTGGGTCCAGAACATGGTCTTAAAAATATAGAAGCCTGCAGTAATACTTATCCACTTCTAGTGCCAATTGGAAGGCAGAGAGTAAAAGGAAAGAGAAACATTATAGCCCTTATATTAGCAATGATGGAGATTAAGTTATGTGATGCACTAAATAAACAGTAAAATTGGGTGCAATTACCGAGGGGTTGGAGAGTAAGTAATCTCTATAAACTCATTAGGCAGTAGGTTATTTTCCTCTAGTTTTAGGGTCCCTTTATTGTAATTTTTTATTGCAAAAGCAACAATAACTAAGGGCACAATCCTATGGCCCCCTAGACATTGTTTGAGGGGCTATAGGATACTGGGAATTTTCACCTCTGAGGCTGTAGACAGAGCTACAACTTTGGAGGTGAAAATCCCCACTCGGATCTTCACCCCTGTCCCCCTCTCAGCTGCTGCAGAAAGCAACAGGGAGAAGAAAAATGGAGCATGCCAGTGGGAGAGGAGGGAGCAGGAGAGGCCAGGATATGCTGTATCCTGTGGCCTCTCCAGCCCCAGGCTTAACCCCACCAGTGCAACTCCACTAGGAGGCCCATCTAGCGGAATTTTTTTTTAAAGGAGGATGGAGAGTTAAAATTGCCTCTGTTGCTGCTCCTGCTCTGCTGGCAGCAGCCTGGCAGGGCAAAGGAAACTTGGAAGCCTCCAAGATTGGAGGCTTCCATTGATCGGACGGCGACCCAACAGGGTTGCACCCTAAGTATCATACTAGATGTGAACAGGTTCACCTACAGGTTTTTAAAAGTTCAAAGCAGTCATGCCCCCTCCCAATTCAGATTAGGACCATGGCACCGTTGACCCTATACCATTTTAGATTCATAGATCATAGAGTTGGAAGGAGCCTACAAGGCTATCGAGTCCAACCCCCTGCTCAATGCAGGAAACTAGAGGAGGGGTCTCCCAGCCAAGTAATAACCAGGCCTGACCCTGCTTAGCTTTCCACACTCAGAGAAATGAAATCCCCCTGAAGCTGCTACTGTTAGAAGTGACTTGTTTTAGTCCTGTAAAAAGAAACAAAGTTCTGGACAATAATATTGGTGAAAGCAAAGCACTCTTTATTGAATACAGTCTTGCAAGAGTGGGTGCGCTGAGCAAGTAGGCACACCTTAACATTTCAAGCAGCGTGTTTTTATTCCCTATGCTCGGCCGCAATATTCCTCCCTTGTTTCTCCATTGGCTGGATATTCCAAGGTTTGCAGCAGCCTATCCCAAACGCCTAAGCAGAATACATTATTCCCTGCCCCTGTTTACATTCCCCCTACTCTTATTTTTGCATTCCCTTCCCCTACTTTCCTATTGGCTCTTTAAACCTATATATTTTAAGTTTAGCTTAGACCTTTACCCTTTTTATCAGCAGATACTTCTTCTTCAGCACATTCCTTAGCCTGGTTTGCTTTTCTTCATCTAGGGAGGATTCCTTGCTTATCTACCACCTACTTATTCAATGCCATCCTTATCCAGGACATGGAATTTTAGCCCTCATTTATTATTAGGCTGGGGGCCTATTCAGGATGAGTTTCTGGCTTTTTAATTTCTGTCCTTTGTAATTTACTCAATACAATTTCTTGGGAAAGAAACATTCTCTATTTCTTACACTACTATCCCTATGAACTAAAACATACAGGTATCTTATGAGTCCTCTTCCCACCTGTCCATTTGATGGTCATTTTAGTATCTACAGATAGCGGAATCCTATGCATGTTTAGACAGAAAAAAGGCCTACAACTCCCAGCATGCCCTAGCCAGAATAGCTAGCTGGGGCATGCTGTGAGTTGTTTAGACAGGGAAAAAAAAGGCCTACAACTCCCAGCATGCCCTAGCCAGAATAGCTAGCTGGGGCATGCTGTGAGTTGTAGGCCTTTTTTTTCTGTCTAAACATGCACAGGATTGCACCCTTACTCTTGTTGATTACCTGCACTTTCCAGTTTAAAAAAAAACAACTTTGAGAAAGAGCAAAGTAGAAATAAAACATTCATTGTCCTCTTAAGTACCCAACATGAAAATAAAACAAGAAATCTGACTTCAAGATTTAGGAAGTAGTTGGACAGAACAGGGGAAAACACATGGAAAGTTAAAATGATAATACAGTATACTGTTTTCCACTTTAGCCACCTTTGTCTATCAGTGTGCCACAGATATTGATGAAAAATATGTGTTCGATTCAACCTCTTTACCTTAGTTCTCTTGTCAGCATAGTTAAAATGAAACTGGTCAGATGTATACAATTAAAAAAAAACTGAACCCAATCAACAGGCATAAATATGCCTGTGAATTTATGCTTTCTGGAAGTGTACAAGATATAAGATAAACCCCACCAAGAACAGCAGTGCTTGCTTTTCAAGCCACACTCCCACTGACATGGAAGACCTTCTCCCTATTCCCAGATGGGAGTGGGATGCCTGTCATGACTTGTGTATTTTTGCACATGCTAAAAATCAGCAAGAACTGGCAAAAATAGTTCTATACAACATTAATCTGCTAACTGGAAAGAAGGGAACATCACATTCGCAATCTGATCTTGATAAATTGATTCCAGAGATGTTATGAGTCATTTCAAAATTTAAACAAATCCAATTGACACTAGACACACACATACAGTATCACAGGAAAATGTATTACAGAACAGTAAGTCTGAAGCAATAATAAAGCTCTCATCAGGCTAACAGAATAGCAATGGAAAAGAAAACTGGCTCAGGGTGGGTAGTTTAGGATTAGGCAGAGGCACCCCTCAAGCAGCAGAAAGTTCCACTGGTGGGGGTTGTTCCACCACCAGAGGCCCCCACAGCACCCATGGAAAGCTACTACCAGTAGAGTTTCCACAACCACCAGTATGCATAACAGGGCGTTCCAGTGGCAGAGCAGAATCAGCTTTGGATCCTCTGGATTCAAATCTGCTAATCCAAATCTGTTCTGTCTCCTCTCAGCAACACCAGCCTGGTGCTGGAATAGCTAATTCCTCCCTTGCTTTTAGTTGGGGAAACCTTTTAAATAAAACGATCTTCCAGCCTGAGAAACCTGACAAAACCACTCCCCCACCTTCTGCCCTGGGCAGCATGAGTCAGCAGGGTTTGGGATGAGGCAGTAGTTCCACCACTTTGCTCCTTCGCAACCTTACTCAGGATTGCACTGTAAAATATTTTTGTCATTTATCTATTTTGGACCGGGATGCAGAACCTCTTTCAGCCCAAGGGCCAAATTCATTACAGAGAAGCTCTGGGGGGGGGGGGTACATTCCAGTGGTAGCTGGGGCCCAAGACAAAAAGGAGCAGGGCAAAAAATACCAATTATACCAGCATATTTTAGTTTAACACTCTTACTACCAGTAGCTAAGCCTTAGGAAAAGCATTTCAACCTTTTAGAAAGGGGGGAGGGAACTGCACAAAAGACCAGAAACCACCGGGGAAAGGGGCTGTGGCCTACTGGGGAACCCTGGAGGGCTGAATTGGCCCCAGGGCCTGAGGTTCTGCACCCGATTTAGGATATTTACCGGTATATAGAAACCTTCATTATCAATATCTATTAGGAGAGTTTAAAATAAGAATAAAATCAACTGGAAAAAATACAGTAAATTGCAGTGAGACAAAAAAAATAATACAAAATACCAAGAATGAAAAACATAATGAGCTGTGCTGTAAACCTATCAATGTTTAGAAGTTTTAAAAGCAGTTTTAAAATCCTGAGTGTGTATTTGTGAATCCACTCACACACACACAATCCATTCACCCATCCACACAGCCCACACTTCCCATCCATATATTCACAAACTGTGTGTGTGTGACAGTGGATGGATTATTATTATTATTATTATTATTTGCATTTATCTATCGCCCATCTGGCCGGCCAACCGGCCACACTGGGTGATGTACAGAAAACAAAACAGAACAAAATACATTAAAACATTTTTCTCCATTAAAATACATTAAAACAGTATAAAATTTTAAAATCTTAGCCCACCCCATATTCCCGCCTGAATAACCAAGTTTTTAATGAGCGGCGGAAGCTCAACAGAGAGGGGGCATGGCGGAGGTCACTTGGGAGAGAGTTCCACAGTACGGGGGCTGCCACAGAGAAGGCCCTCTTCCTCGTCCCGACCAGTCTAGCTGCTCTGGCTGAAGGGACAAGGAGAAGGCCGCCTGTGGCAGATCTTGTTGAGCGGCCCACTTGGTGTTGCTGGAGACGCTCCTTGAGATAGACTGGACCGGAGCCGTATAGGGTTTTAAAGGTCAAAGCCAACACCTTTAATTCAGCTCGGCAAGCAACTGGTAGCCAGTGTAGCTCCTTGAGCACTGGCGTGATGTGATCCCGCCGGCAGCTGCCTTTAACCAGGCGAGCCGCCGCGTTCTGTACCAGCTGTAGCTTCCGAACCGTCTTCAAGGGTAACCCCACGTAGAGCGCATTACAGTAGTCTAGGCGAGAGGAGACCAAGGCATGAACCACTGAAGGGAGCAGATGATTAGGAAGGTAGGGGCGCAGCTGCCGTATCAGATGGAGTTGATACAGCGCCGCCCGGCTCACAGCTGCCACCTGAGCCTCCATGGATGTGTGTGAGAGAAAGAGATTACCCAACACACACTCTCTTTTTATCTCTCACTCCCCCACCATCAACCATTCATACACAAACTGTGTGTGAATAAATGGATGCTGTGTCGTGTGCATGTGTATAATGGTGTGGCACTGCAGATAAAGATAAACTTTATATGCAACCCACCCAGCCCCCTTTTCCCCACTGCTCACCTGTTCCCTGATGATCTGGTAAGCAGGCCCGGTGCAAGGCAATTTGGTGCCCTAGGCAAGATCAGATATTTAGCGCCCCCCCTTCCCACTTGAGCCCTCCCTCCCTCCAGCCCTATGCCCATCATGAAATAAATTTCCCTCCCTGGGAACTGCCGAGCCCCATAGAAAAACTTTGTGGACTTTGAGACTTTTCCTTTGTGTTCACGAGGAAAGCAAAGAGGCAACATCAGCCCAGCTATGCCAGGAACTCCCAAGGGCCTTCTCCTACTCCATATATATGTAAAAGCCTGTCTCCTCCTGCAGGCAGCACAAGGGATATGAAAAAAGGATGTGAGAGAGGTGTGGTGGCGCTACCTGTGAGGAATAGAGACAAAAGGGCGTCTTGCAGCCTGTCCTACCTCGCAGGGTGGAGGTGCAGAGACACCGGTTTGACTCGTACACCTTCTGGGTTGCAGGGGGGGGGGTGCATGTAGTAGAAACATAGCAAAGAGAGAGCCCGTGGATCATCTGGTTCAAATTTAGGAGGGGATTTACGAAACTTGCTGCTTCCCCTCCTTTCTCTATCACTTTGTTGCAATATTTCTTTATCAGAATAATGTATATTATCCTGTCTTTCCCTTTACCAGCCTAGTGCTCAAGGCAGACAACAATATTCAAAGTACAGTAAAGAAAACATCAACAGCTCAGGGCACAATCCTAAACACGTTGAGGCAGAAAAAAGCCCCGCAACTCCCAGCATTCACCAGCCAGCATGGCTGGCTGTTGGAACGCTGGGAGTTGTGGGGCTTTTTTCTACCTCAACGTGCATAGGATTGCGCATGGCTGGCTGGGGAATGCTGGGAGTTGTAGGATTCCCCCCCCTCCAAACACGCATAGGATTGCATCCTAAAACCATTTAAAACCAAAACACAGAAACAGCATGGTAAATAATTAAAACATTGGAGCCCCAGCTAGCTTAAAATACCTTTCCCTCCCTCCCTGGTTGCTGGAAATAACTGCTTTCAGGGGACCTTGAGCTGAGGAACCTGAGGCTCGCTCGAGGGAGGGAAGGCGAAGGAGGGGTTTGCAGGTGCATCCTTGAGAGGGAAGGCGAAGGAGGGGTTTGCAGGTGCATCCTTGAGAGGGAAGGCGAAGGAGGTGTTTGCAGGCCGCCCACCAGCCTCCCATCATTGGCCCCTGCCCGCCTCCCCTCCTCCAGTCTGTAGCCTTCTCTGCCTCTTTTGATGCTGGTTGTGAGGAGGAGCCTGCCTGCTGCTGTTCCTGGTAACGAGCTGGAGGAGAGAGAGGGAGGGGTGCGCTTCTTTCGCCTTCCCTTCCCCGCCACAGGACATGATTGGTAAAACAAACTTGGTAAAATACGTGATGTATTTTTTTTTCCCCCAAGGCATTTCTGGCGCCTCCTTTAGCCTGGCGCCCTAGGCAGCCGCCTAGTTGGCCTAATGGTAGCACCGGCCCTGCTGGTAAGCATGGTGGGGGACGTATGTATAACCCTTTTCTCCCCCACAATCCTGATGCAGATACACCTCCCCCGCCTGTACTGCTATTAAGCTGTTTCTTAAACTTTACAGCAGCACATTAAGGAATGATTTTCATCCGGATTTGGTGGGGAGAAGAAAGGGGTAAACCTCTCCCCACAATAGCCCTGCGCTGATTTGCTGGGAACAGCTGAGCAGTGGGGGGAAAAGAGGCAGCAGCTACAAATTAACTTTATAATGTCAGTTCAAAGATTGGTTGTTCTAAATGAAGATTAATTCAAATAAACATTTATGCATTCAAATACAATAAAAAGATTATATGAAAATATGGATATATTTAATTTTGGGAGAGGCAGCATCCTTGTCCCATAGCCCCACAGTTTTATATAAAAAAAAGAACAGGTTATGCATGATAACAGAAGTAGAATCTAGGCGACCTACAGTTTTGGAATCCATCAGAGGTAGATACTGATCTGCTGACTAGGCTATGTTATGAAAATAGTCCACCAAACAATGCACCTTTCTTAAAAACTAAAATGCTAACATAATATAGCAACATATGCTGAGCACTCAAAAAATGCAGCTTTCTGCTTACCTTGCTTTTCTGCTTCTGTAAGAATTGTACAATTAATTTAGAATATCCACTGCTAAGTTACCAATACTTTAGACAATTTTATAAATGGAAACACTGGTTTTGAGTTTCTTGCTCTGTGTGTGTTTATATTATTGATATCTATTAAAATAATTTTTATTATTTATTTTTCATTTTCAATGCCAGGACCATTTCTGATATATGAATAAAATGTAAAGCCTACCTATTTTTTAATTATATTTATACCCCGCCTTTTTTCCTGCAAGGAACCCAAGGCGGCTTACATAATCCTCCTCCTCCTCTCCATTTTATCCTCACAACAACCCTGTGAGGTAGGTTAGGCTGAGAGGCAGTGACTGGCCCAAAGTCACCCAGTGAGTTTCATGGCCAAGGGGGGGGGGGGACTAGAACCCGGATCTCCCGAGTCCCAGTCCAACACTCTCACCACTATGCCACTCTGGCTCTTTTCAGCAGAGTTGTGCGATTATATCATTGAACTGAGACAAATATAAGTATTAAGTAGTTCAATGCTACTGACTATTTTTAGTTATTTTAGGCTGCAATCCTATATACACTTGAGGTTAATTCTGAGTAGACATCCATAGGAATTGCACTTATTGTTTTAAACTGGTTTTATTTTAAATTTATTTTGTTTTAACTTCGTCATATGCAATTCAGGAAAACATGCTTACCGGTATATTGCCCTGGATTTACCCACTTCCTATCTGATTACATAAAATTATGTTTTGAATTGATAATTATGCAAAGAAATATACTCATTCAACTCTTGACAATCAGCTCTGATAATTAGGCTTGTGACCAAAACTGTCTTGTTTTTTATATGTATTTTTCTTTTGAAAATACAATAAATATAATTTTAAAAGAAACAGTACCAAAACTGCTGAAGGTCTACCTCTCTCACTCCTTCCTGGTAGACACCAACAATGGTTTCTTAACTAAGCTTTATTATGTTAATGCAAGCCAGTCAGACTGACAGTACAAATTAAATGTACTGCAGAAGTCAATAACAAAAGAAACAAACATAGTTAGGATACTAGCCATTCAAGAAATGTGACCTATAAGTAAGAAGTTGATTCCAAACTGAATTCCCCTCCTCTCTTCCAAATTCAAATTACCCACACTCCACCTCTAAGGCGGATCCTCTTGCTTAAGGGCCAGTTGCTTGGAACATCTGACACTTCTCAGCTGGTCCACCTGCTTTAGCTGATGCTGCATCTTGGAATTAATAATTAATGATGCCTGATCCACCCTCCTACTCATTAACATGCTCAGTTTGCCTCCCCACAGAATCTGGAGTTGCTTCACTCCCAAATATTGCCTGGCTTATCTCCGAGTCCCCTGGCCGTGGCATTTCAGCTGTGGCATCCAACCCCTCCTCCTCCTCTGACTCAATTCCCAGATCCCCTGAAGGCACTAGTGCAGGAGCAATGGGCCCAATCCCTACAAAAACCTAATGTTACTTTAGGGTTGTCAAATGTTTTGAGCAATTGTTTTACTGTCTTGAATGCAATCCACCTTTTCAACATGGCATGTGCAGAATTGTGGAGAAAAAGAGCCTTTGCGAGAAATTTGAGGAGCTTTTAGTGCATGAGTACAGAGTTTATTATTTTTTAGAAAAGTGTGAGATTGAGCCTTAAGGAAAAACGTTCAGATTGCTGGCAGTCTGTGTGAGCGTTGAAGGCAAGAAATTTCAACTATAGAAGAGTTCCAGAACAGCTTGTGTGCCCAGCAAGTGGGCAAAGGGCAGCAAGTGATGAGACTGAGCCTCAAAGAAAACGTTCAGATTGCTGAAAGGGGCTACCCCAGTCTGGGGGAAGCCTAGCTCTCAGCAGAGAGCGTTGAAGGCAAGAAATCTCAACTATGGAGGAGTAAGCAGAGAAAGCAAAACTCCAAAAAGTCAGCCTGTGTACCCATCGAGTACAACAGAGGCTGGGAGCATAGGCTGGGAGCAGCAGTTGCCAGGAGTAGGCGGAAGAGGATCCTACCCATCCAGTGCAAAAAGCGGGTGAGCAGATGGCGGCTGTGTGATCCCAAAGTTTGGGGGCTGGAAGAGCCCGGGAAGAGAAGAAGAAATAGTGTGTGCGCGCGCACATGTGTTCCAGGAGGAGGGAGAAGACCAGAAAACCTCTCCTAAGAGAATGGTGAGCAAAACGTTGAGTTTTGGGACAGCGTTTGATCAGTAATTTTAGTTGTGCTGTGTGCCCCAGAAGAGTCGTCTAGACTTTGGGGGGGGGAGGGCACAGTCCTGCCCTACATCTCTCCCACGGGAGAAGGACTCAGATTTTGAACTTAAACTGTCCATTTGCTCTTGGGGGGGCATGGTGAATGGACAGGCTGGGCAGCAGCAAGCAGAGGGGGGCGGACATCAGAACCCCCCCCAGAAAAAGAGGCTTTGTCCTTGTGCTGCTGAAGTGGAGGGCTGAAAGAAGCAGAAACGGAAAAAGGATTTTCCCCCAGGCGTTTTCTGCTGCCACCTGAAGACAACGGACTGAGATTAAGTGGTTGTTTGATTAGAACCAACACATGTTGCTGACTTGTTCCTTGGAGGGGGAGGGGGGACAGGTGATTCAAGTTGTCTTTGTGTTGTCTTGTTGCTGGGTTGTTGGGGGACCGGGGACCATTGCTCCCAGTGTAAACAACTGAACTAATTGTGTTATCTGGATTGTTGCTGGGGGGGCCGGGGGACGGGTGATCCCAGGTAAAAAGTTGAACCATTGTTGTTTTGTCCCCAAATGAAAAAATTAGTCCAGACTGGATCAGGTCAATTTGAAATTTGAATGTAATGCTAACGTAAAACGTAAGTTTTCAAAGGGGCCTCAGGGGGGCAAGGAACAGTTGCCAGAGAAAAAATCAGTCAAAGGCCAAAGAACAAAGAAGTTAGAGGCAGAGAAAGCCCTCTAGCGGCTAAAAGGAAGATTACCAGGCTGTGTGTTCTGGAAGGTGCCTTTGGGAAAAGAGGGGTGGGGGGAAGCCATCCCATTCAAGTCATTGTGTAGCAAGTGCCAAATGCAAACCTTGGGAAAAGGGAGTAGGCATTCATGTCGTTGGGTGGTGGGAAGCCATCCCGGCGGGTCTTTGGAGGGGGTGGGTGGGAAGCCATCCCATTCAAGTCATTGTGTAGAAAGTGCCAAATGCAAACCTTTGGGAAAAGGGAGTGGTATATTCATGTCGTTGGGTGGTGGGAAGCCATCCCATCGGGCCTTTGGAGGGGAGGGGTGATGGTACTCATGTCGTTGAGTACAGAGTAGCAGAGGCAAGCCTGTAAAAGCAAACAAAGGCGAATTGAAGAGTCACATTTCAGTCAGCAGTCTGCCCCCTACAGGCTGCGTGAGAAACAGCAACGCTAAAAAGTTTTTTGAAATACATATGATGTTCTTGTAGATGTGAACTGCTAATTGATGGTTATTGATTGTGTTTTGCTGTTTTGATGTTTAAGGAGCTTTAGCCAACCTGTAAACTTCTGATTGATAGTTATTGCTTGTTGTTTTGCTGTTTTGATGTTTAAAGATTTTAAGAATTAAGATGTTAAAGCTGTGTTAAGACTATAGTTAAGGTGTTTGATGTTTTGATGCTTTTTTTGTTCTGTTTTTGCGTGTGTGTAAAAGTGAAGAAAGGTGCACTAGTGGTAGAAGGCTAGCAAAGGCTTTTTCTTTTTTTTAGTTAGTTTAAAATGAAATGAGAGGGTTAACCTCTCAGGTTTTCATTTTTTTTAAAGGGAGCGTGTGGAGAAAAAGAGCCTTTGTGGGTTCATACACACACACACACACACACACACACACACTCATGTGTGAACCGGCTAAAGGCTGGGGGTGGGGTGTGCATAGTTAGCGTGTGGAGAAAGGGGCCTTTGGGGGTTCCTGCATGCATGCATGCATGCATGCACACGCACACGCACACGCACACACACACACGCACACACACGCACACGCCTCCTCATGTGTAAACCAAGTAGGGCCAGTTGAGGGGGCAGGGAGGAAGCGAAAGGTACATAAAACATAGGATGGGGCCTGGCGCCCGGAGGAGCCAGGCTGAAAGCGTTCATATGCAGATGTAATTCAAACCCAATAAGTCATGAGTTCCCTTCCCCCTGCCTGGCCAGGTGAAATGCATTATGATTGGCTGAGAGGCAGCAGAGCTACAGGGAGGAGGGGAGGGGGGAAAGGTATATTTCCCAAAGCGTGGTTTTTGGTTTGTCTTTGTCTTGGATCGCGTGGCTACCGGCTACCCTGGCTATTGGGGATGGTGGCAAGCCAAAGAGAGGCCCCAAGCCTTTCATAGATTTCATAGATTATAGAGTTGGAGGGGGGGGCATCAGGATCCGACCCCAGTTAGCTCCTGGTGAAATGAGCTGGATGAGGGCTCTAGTGAAGGCAAGCCTTGTGGGAGTTTTACCCATCTCGGACCTTCGGGTAGGTGTGGTAATCTCCCTTGGGCAGCGAGGCTGTGCTGGATTTAACCCTTGAAGAGAACACCCTCAGGTAACAGGTGTGTGCCTGAGAGATCTTAAGGAATCAGGTTTTATTGTTTTGCAGCTTTACTGTGTACTAAAGTGTCTCTCTCTTTATTTTGTGTGCTTCTCTCATTTCCCTAATCTTGTTGTAAAATGCTACCAGAATAAACCTTGTCTTGGTTTACCCCACGTGGGTTTTGTAGTACTCTGTGAGTTCAGTATCTAAATCCAGGTTACAGAATTGAAGGTGAGTCCCTCAACAGAGATTCAAGTAGGATTGCAGACAGCTGAGGCTGGCAATCTGGTACCTTGAGATCTCTGAGGGTCTTGGTTCCTTTGGAGTAGGAAAGGGTGGGGGTGTGGCGGGCCAGCCAGCCCCCCCTTCCTCCACAAGAATAGACAAAAAGATCAGGAAAACAGCTCAAAACTGTCTGAAACAATTGAGCCCAAAACTTCTGTAGACCTGAAAGGGCTGTGGGCAGCCTCAATGGACTCTTTTTAAGAACTCAACAAGTGAAACTGGACCCAAGATGTTGCTCTAGCTTTTATACAGTGACTGGGTTCACACAAAATGAAAAGCTATTTTTGTTTCAGAGTGGCTTGTCATGTTGTCTGAATCTGGCCAGAGTGGCTTGTGTATGGTTACGAAACCATGCTGCCAGGTTCAGACAACACAACAAACCACTCTGAAACAAACATGGCTTATAAGCCACCATGGCTTATTGTGTTGTGTGAACCCAGTCAGTGTCTCTTCTCAAAATATAGCCATGCTATTCAGTATTCTTTAATTTATGATGCCTAAATAAGATCTACTTTCCGTTAGGACAAAAAAAAACAAACCCACTGGCATCAGCCAAGAAGGTGGAATATGATGACAAAAATGGGATCCGCTCCCTTCCCCACTTTAGTCTTCATCATATCCTACCCATGTGTGTTGTGGATTTAGGGCAGTGCAATTACAGCTTGTAGCAACCTTTTGTGTTTAATTATTTATGCATTCTAATAGCCTCATATGTCATCTCTAGCATTGCTCCTGGCAATGAGCCAGTGATCTTCCTTTACCAGCTTCAGGAAGTCCTGCCACAGTGCCACAAGGTTATTTACGAGTCCCTTGCTCCTGGGCTCTTTTAATAATGTTGTAAGTCAAAGGAAACAAAAAAAAAAAAAAGGCAAACAAATCCAAGACACAGTGGATAGCCAAAGCAATCATTCTAGCCAACTCTAAATTGTTTTTATTGCTCTTACTTATTTCCATGGAACAATTGATACCATTTTTCACCTATTTTGTGTGTGTATAAAATATATACACACATATTTTACATTTTGCAATTACAGATGCTTTTATTTATTTATTATATTTATAGCCAGCCTTTTTTCCTGCAAGGAACCCAAGGCGGCTTACATAATCCTCCTCCTCTCCATTTTATCCTCACAACAACCCTTTGAGGTAGGTTAGGCTGAGAGTCAGTGACTGGCCCAAAGTCACCCAGTGAGTTTCATGGCTTTGCCAAACAACATCCAGATTTATCCTAATGTAAACATATCACCAATCAGGACTGGGTTAGTGCAATTCAACAAATAATTTATCACACCTAGGGTAGTCCCACCCCCCAAAAAAGTTGTTTGTATAGGGCTGTGCATCCACGTATGCATCCCCAGTGTAGGTGGTCTATCAATGGAAGGCACACTCGGATATACATCCAAATGCACCTCTCAGTGAAAAAAAATGTAATGCGGACTGACCATCTGTGATCAAAGTGTCTACCATGTGACCTACTTTAAAATTGGGAAGTGATTTATTTATTCATGTATGACCTGTGACCATTGAAAGAATAACTGTCTTTTCGTGTGCTATAAAACATTAAGGGCACTTCACATATTATGTGCTATAAGTAGATGCAATATACTTTACATGAACCCCCAAAACTAATGTATGTGCATGGCAAATGGGCATTTCTGGGACTATATATCATAGAGATACTTGTACAAGGCATCCAGGTTTGGCTATGCCTCCCTGCTATGTGTGTACAAGGTAGCCAATACATGTTTACTGCCATTTGTGTGAAGGTTTCCTCGCTTCTGGAGCCACCAATGGAAATACAAAGCCTATACAAATCCTTAGTATAGCAAATGCCTTCAGGAGAGAATTAAGGCACCCAACCACTAGCCTAATCTTAAATGCTTTCTCTGCCAAATTGCTTAATGAGCTGGAATCCCATCATATTTCTAAGACATTGAATGCAGATTGCTTTGGTACCTTTAATTAACTCTGCAGTCAATTGTAACAGAGATCAGCATTCCCTACATGTCTGTTTAGGCTACAATGACATCTTTTATGTGTGACGCATTAGTGTATGATCTCTTCACTACTAATCTGTATAGGCAGAGTTAACAGTTGAAAGGGAAGCACAACTTCACTACTACCCCCACCTCTGTGGCAGGTAATTCTGCTGCATCAGGAGTGATTGAATTATTCCATCACACTTGATGCTGGGATGTGGCAGAATGACCTGCCCACAGGAAAAGCTGATTAAAAAGAGGCAAGGCCAGAACAGTTAATCATGCAGAGGTGCAGCTCTTCTGTGAATGGGGGCTATCAATTATTAAATTTATTTCTTGCAGCACGCTACCTGTCTTCCCAAGGTGCACTAGTGTGGAAATTCCTATCCTTAGCAAAGCAAATCCAGTATCTGGCACCCCTGCTATCACTCACCTAGAACTGTAGCAACAACTAGTGTTGAATAGTAGCTGCTACAATCCTGTATCTGGGAAATGCATAAGCAGCTGCCTGATACAGAGTCCAATCTAGCTCAATACTGTCTACACTGCTTGGCACTGGCTCTCCAGGTTTTCAGGCACCCTTTCACAATTCTACCTAGTGATGCCAAGGATTAAACCCAGGGCCTTTTGCATGCAAAACATGTGCTCTATCACTGATCTTCCCTGATATGTGCAACAGCACATACTCTCTGCCTATCAATTAAGACTAGTGCAATTCTGGTTCATCAGAGACACAAATATCAGCGCAAAAAGGTTCAGATGATTCTACTAAAAGCAGAAAGAGACACTTCTACTACCCACTCCCAAAAGAGAAGCTATTCTGTAGTACCAAATGGGCCAGATGGGTGAGGAGGGAGGATGTACCAGCAATATAATGCTAAAGACTGTGGCCTCGCCGGGGGAAGGTCCCAGCTCAAAAGGACAAGTTGAGATACATCATCTCATAGAAGGGGCTATTTACATTTAGAAGCTCGAACAGTTTGTTTTTTGACAGACCATCTTCTGCTTTATTAATCTGTTGCCCAAGGAAAAAGCCTCCCCTCACTGTTTCAACCAAGTAACATTTGTCAGGATTAGTGTATGAGCAGACAACCAGCAGCCTTTATGAACTGGTGCCTAGGGTTTATCTCTCTCAGCTTCTTGGGCCATAGAAATGAATTATTATATTTTGATCCCATGGTTTGAGATAATCTGCATTGCTTTACACTGCCTTCCGCCTCTTCGAAGAGCATCGTAAAAAGGCCAAATGTGATCCTCTAATATCCCTGAACAAATGAAATTTCACTCTCATCTTAGCCCTAATCGTGGAACCAAGGATACCGTACTGCAGAGACTCAGGCAATTGCTCTGTTTGGCAGGATCACCCTGACATTGGTGTCTATTGTATTTTTGTTAGAGTTGGCTTGACAGCGTCTGTTGCTTTGTGTCTTTTGCAACTCTGTTTCATATGAGTTCTTACATTTTGACCTTAACTAGTAAACCAGATTGTGCTGTTTAATTAGATCTAAAAGAGCTAGCTAATTTGAGAAAGTATAATTTGGTGCCCCTTGAGAGCCACTACTGCATTCTCTTCTATGCGGTAACCCCCCCGACATGTATTAAAGACAAATTCTTATGGGAAAGATACCCAAGGAGCTTTAGCTGATACCATGCAATTTAGCTGCACAGCTTTCTCCTCTGTCGGCTTGCCGTACTTCATTGAAAAGGCATAATATGTCTATGCCCAACAAAAAAACCCCTCCCTACACCAGGAAATGGGCTACATTGTATCTTTCGCCTGTAGTTCATTAACTACACACAGGAGACTTATGTGGATGAACATTCAAAAATATTAGACATACCCACACACCTGAAGTGCTAATCCAGAATTCTACCAGCTTAGTCTGCATCCTCATTCTGTTTAATGCTAAGAGTAGCTTCAAACCAGAGCAAATTCCTTGTCACACTCAACAGAGGAAGCAGTCACCAGACTTGCTCCAGGATGTAAGGACTCAAATGAGTCATACTTCTCCACCGAGACCCATAAAGCTGTTCTACTAGCTTCCCAGCACACCCCATGGATTTTATTCCACCAGAACAGGATACCATGTACATTCAATTCTCCTTTACTGGCAATTTAGGGATGGGACCCACTCACCTCATGGCTAGCAAGTCACGGGTTTCTTGACTTATTTGTAACATGTCTTTTTAATCTTTATTTCTTTTCAGCTTTGCTGCACCAGTTTTATTAACAGATAAGTCTCTTGCTTGTGATGTTTTCTCCCCTTTATACCTTTCCCCCCCTATTTTTGCTTTATTCGTGAGAAAGGAATGCGAGAGTGCCCCAGTTCAAAATCCAACACTCTAAGGACGCTTCCAGATGATGCTCCCCCGCCAGTGCTACCCATTCAAAGCTTATGCAGTTGCATAAGCATCTATGTGTTGCAGCATTTTGCCCTGGTGCAGAGGTTCTCTCAAAATATATTGTCAGTATGTTGGCAACCCCCGATTACTAGTTTACTCTCTCTCTCTCTCTCCCCAAATACCATCATAGAGCAAGCTGAATACGAGCCAGTGTGGCGTAGTGGTGAGTGTTGGACTGGGACTCGGGAGATCCAGGTTCAAGTCCCCACTTGGCCATGAAACTCACTGGGTGACTTTGGGCCAGTCACTGACCCTCAGCCTAACCTACCTCACAGGGTTGTTGTGAGGATGGGAGGGGGAGGAGGATTATGTAAGCCGCCTTGGGTTCCTTGCAGGAAAAAAGGTGGGGTATAAATATAATAAATAAATAAATATGGCTTATATAGAATTCTAATTTCCAAGAAACACTCCTTTTTACTATAAAAATATCAGCATAAGAGTACTAAATACAAAGTTTGTGCATGCATAGATTCAAAAACATGTATTTAACTTCATCCTAAGTCAAGGCTTCTAAGCAGAGTCAGATAGAACTGTGAGTTTCAATGATAATCACTATCAAGCTTAACAGGCTGATTCTATAGGCAACATGTTGGGGAAACTGATCCAAGAGGATAGCTCCCAATTCTGCTGTCTGTTCAGAATCTCCTTCATATACTTTTTGAAGATTATACATTTAGACTGGTTTTTACTACTTTGTTTTTTTATCTAAAACCCTAAGAATGCACTTCTACCCTAAATCTTTGTATGTCTAAATAAGATTGTTGAATTTCAAAGCATCTTATCAAGATGAACTGTAACAACATACTTATAAAAACATGTATCATTCTTTGACATATTACAGGTGCATTTGTGATACAAAAATATTTCCTTGATTCCATCCTATCTTGTGAGCTTGTTTTCTTATTACACATCTGTTGTATTTTACGATCTGGAGAGAGCCTTCTTGTTACTTCATCTGATGGCATACCTGGCTTTGTTATGAAGCAAATTGTTTTATAGTACCCTTTTTTACACTGCTAAGAGGAAGATGTAGCCATAAATTTAACATGGCCACTTCTTTGTCTGGATTCCTTTCTTATGAGTAAGGGTGACAATGATTAATCACCAATGGCCTGGCATTGCTGTTTCTCATCTGGCAAACCTCAGAGATGACACAGAAACTTAAAAGTCAAGAAAATATGATAACAAAAAGTATAACCAATAAAAGTGTATTAAAATAGACACAATTTAAAATTACAAGGATTTACAAATTTATATATATATATATATATATATATATAAACATGTCTATCTGTTTTTAGCTATTACATGTAAAATGTAACATCTCAAAGGCTGGAAATAGTCTTGAATATCTTTTCAGACTGAAGGACTGTTATCTCAAGGTGAAGTCTTATTTGTGCAAATGTTTTTGTTAGTTGCTTCCCGAGATACGTCCTCACAGTTTAGAAGCTTTCCTGTGATCTTGTGGAGAAGCCAAACGCGTTTTGGCCAAAACGGCCTTCTTCAGTGGCTTAGAAAAGACAGAAAAGCCTTACAATATACCAAACTGAAATCAACTAATATTTTTGAAAAAGACAATTGTAATATGAATCAAAATTAGATGGTGTCATGCTCACCACTGTAGTTCCCACTTGATCCAGTTTATAATATATTGATATGTGGCCTCAATTCTATACCATTTTATTAACACATACATTGTTAAAATAATTTTAGATTAAAAAGATAACAATTTAAGAAGGCCCTTTCAGAAAAAGTATACTGACTCACCATTGTTGGTTCACTTGCAAACCTCCTGAGACAGTGCTACAGAGTTTGGCAAATGGAGTCATTTATCTGGTGTGTTATTTTAGCACACACCTGATAACAGAGGCGTAGCGTGGGGGGTGCAGGGGGGGCCGGCCGCACCGGGCGCAACATCTGGGGGGGCGCGCTCGCACTCGCAGCTCTCTGCCCCTGGCGGGAAAGAGGAAGGAAGCGAGCCGGACCAAGCGCCCTGCGTCCTCCCTCTCGTCCTCCGGGGCTCGCGCCCTCGGCAACGCCGGCTGCTGCTGCCGCTGCGCGCGCACGCGCGCGCACACACACACCCCCTAATTGCCGCGCCACGTCTTCCGTTTGAGCGGAGCAGCGGCAGCAACCGGGAGGCGGGCTGAGCCTGCGAGGGAGCTCCCCAACTCGCTCTCTGCTGTGGCTCCGCCAGCCCCAGCCACGACTGGATTCTTCCAATAGATAGAAGGACAAGACAGGAGGCGAGGGGAAGGAAGAGGGAGAGGTCAGGGAAGTGAGCACGTGTGAATGGCGGAGGACGAGCGAGCGATGGTGGGGAGGGGTCAGGAAAGGCCACCTCATGGCAGAACTGGGTCAACGGGAGTCGCTGGAAGGAGGTGAGACAAGAACGTTTAAAGCAGCCTTCCTCCATCTCCAGATATCTTGCGCTACAACTCCCAACGTTCCTGACCACTGACTATGCGGGCCGGGGCTGATGTGAGTTGAAGTCCAAAATGTCTGGAGAGCACCAGATTGGGGAAGGATGGTTCAAGGCATGAAGCCCATCTCTAGACCCCAGAGGGATTTCAGGGACACGGCTTAATTATTATTTTTGTTGTTAGTTGCATTTTTACTGTGCCTTTCCTCCAAGGTTCTTTCCCGCCTCCACCTCCCTGTTTTATCCTCCCAATAACCCTGCGGGGTAGGTTAGGGGGAGAGATAGTGACTGGCTTAATGGGGATTGGAACATGGTCCTAGGCAGGCACTCTAACCACTTCATCACGCGCACACACACTGGTTCTGATAATGGGTTTCTTGAAACCAAATATTGGCCTTGGCTTAGAGGTGATGACATGTCTACCACTACCTTGTTTCGAGTGCCCTGAGCACCATGGGACCCATAGGCTCTCCCTTCATTTAGGACCTCAGTCACAACTCCCTAGATGAAGCCATCTCAGTAGTTTTGGGGCCATGCACCTCCTGAAATTTTCAGTCCAGCAGCCCTCTTTGTACAGTACCTGCAGCAATGCAGCTGCTGCCATCCCATAGCTGTTTCCATGCCACTCCCTGTAACATGCTCTGCTTCTGCCAATGAGATTAGGGTGGATGGTGTGGTTAGGCTTCACACTAGTGAAACCCGCCCTATTGAGAAATACAGGTAGTAGCCTATGTAGTCTGAATGTTCCCTCTTTATAAATTAACATTACATATATATGTGCAAATGACAGACAGGTTTGACAGGTCCTTACTCCCAAAGGGCTTACAATCACAAAACAGACACAGGGAAAACAACAGCGCAAAGGGCAGGAAATGGAGGCAAGGTTAGCAGGGGGGAAATATGCTATTATTTAAGTTACACACATATTTTGATTAATTAATTAATTTTATTTTATTTATTATATTTATACCCCACCTTTTTTCCTGCAAGGAACCCAAGGCGGCTTACATAATCCTCCTCCTCCTCCTCCTCCTCCTCTCCATTTTACCCTCCAACCCCCTTGAGGTAGGTTAGGCTGAGAGTCAGTGACTGGCCCAAAGTCACCCAGTGAGTTTCATGGCCGAGCGGGGACTAGAACCTGGATCTCCCGAGTCCCAGTCCAACACTCTAACCACTACGCCACACTGGCTCTATATTGTATTAAATTACAATATAGTGTTGTGACTATTTGAGGTGACTTTTGAGGAGAGTTCATCAAACTCCTCCAAAACAACTTGTTTCTACTTTTCTCCCCTCATCCCTGGCTTTGCAAAACCTCCAGCTATTTTGCATTATTGTGGGTCTCAAGTATCCTCCCTTAATTTTATGCCATTTCTGTCATATTTTGGGCACATTTCTCTAGGTCAGTGTTCTCCAACCTTGGGCCCCCCAGATGTTTTTGGCCTACAACTCCCAGCTGGCCCCAGCCAGCTACGCTGGCTGGGGCATGCTGGGAGTTGTAGGCCAAAAACATCTGGGGACCCAAGGTTGGAGAACACTGCTCTAGGCACAATTGTCTGTGTGCAAGAAACAAAAGAACAAACAAAATGTCTTGTAGTGGGTACACAGAGGGTTTCTTTAACTAATCTAGTGGAAGAGACTCGAGTGCTAAAATCCACGGGTTAGGGGGCGCAAATTACTTGCCTTGCCCCGGGTGCTGACAACCCATGCTACGCCACTGCCTGATAATCATCTTCATTTAGAAATTGCCTGATAGTTTAGCTATGTGCCTAGTATTCTGAACAAACTTAGACTAATGTTGGTCTTTATACTAAATTAATACAAAGAAAACCATGGCAAAAAATGTCATACTAAAACCCTGTTGATAACCAACCTATGTTCTCATTTAATCCATATGGAGCTACTGTGTTCAGATTAAATATCCATCTGGACTCTTGGTTTTTAAGTTTTGCTACTTGTTGTTTACCTGTACCTCACACTCTTTCTATGCACCAAAACCGCATGAACCGGCATTGGAGGTTCTGCTACAACCCCCTCCCATTCTGCCCGCAATAAAGCCAAAGGGCCCCTCAATTCTCTCTCAAACATTAACTCATTAGGGGAGAATCCCAGGCTCTCCTGGGGGGAGTCCCTGTAAGCGAACAACAGGTAGGGGAGAGCTTGATCTTAAGTCCCGGGATGCTTAGCCGCATAAGCGCGGATCATTTTCTCCAAAGTCTGATTGAACCGCTCAACCAGCCCATTAGTCTCATGGTGATATGGGACCGAAGTCAGATGTTCCACGCCACCCAATTCCCACATTTTAAAAAACAATTTGGACACAAATCTCGTGCCACAGTCCGACACCACAGTGTGGGGCATTCTTAGGCGGGCGAAAAGAGAGTGGAGAGTCTTACCCAGGCTGGTAGCGGAGATAGAGGCTAAGGCGAAAGCCTCCACATAGCGGGTGGCAAAGTCGATGACAGTCAGTATGAATTTCTTCTCAGTCTTGGTAGGGGGATTCAGGGGTCCCACAATGTCCAATCCTATCCTCTCAAAGGGGATGCCCACTATGGGCAGGGGCTGCAGGGGGGCTTTAGGGTGGTCCCGGTTATGTCTTACCCGCTGGCAGACATCGCAGGACCGGCAATATTCTTGGACCTCGTTCACTACCATGGGCCAATAGAAAATTTCAGTCACTCTGGCCAGTGTCCACTTCTGTCCTAAGTGCCCCCCCCAAGCTGCATCATGCGCCAGCTGTAGTACGGCTTGGCGGTACCTCATGGGCACAACTAATTGCCTCTTCCTTTGCTTGAGGCCAGGCTCTGCTTTTGGGACAAATTCTCGGTACAGGGCTCCAGCATCCCACAAAAATTGTTCAGATTGGTCTGGCGGCCCTGATGCCTGACTGGCTCTCGCACGGCATTCTTGTAGGGACGGATCGTGCCGCTGCTCCTCTTGAAAGGCCACTTGGGTCCCAAAATCTCTTTGAAAGGAGATTCTCTACTGCTGATGAATAAAGGATTTTTCAGTCCGGAACTTTCTGCTACGGGTGCAGTCCAAACTATAAATTTTTATAGATGGAAACCATGTTATTTTGTACCTTCTCGGTAATTGCTCGTAAGCAGGGATCTTAAGAAGACTTGTTCTGATGAAGTCAGATATGACGAAACAGGCTTTACAATCCGGATTCCTGTATTAACAGTCTGCTTATAGTAGTTTCATCTACTGTTATTACTTGCCAACATTGTTTGTCCTTCTTGTCTTTATCGTCAGCCTTGTTTTGATTTTGTCACCTGTTAATCATTACACTCAGATTGTTTTTCAGTTCCCCTCTCTTATTTTGCCTTTGCTTATACTTTGTTTACTGTAGTTTTACTTATTGTTACTGACCTGCCTACTTTTCGTGTTATATTTTTCATCAATTGTTGATTGGTTGTGTTTGTTTATATTATATATTTTGGCACATGTAGCATTCTGGTGTCTTCATTATTAGTTGTTACTACCATGTACCATATCTCATGTTGTTTATCACAACACGTTTTTTTCACAGTTATTTGTTTATTCCTTGTCATGGTCAGTCGACACATATCTCTTTCTGAGGGGCTACCATGATAATTTTCGATCATATATTTTCTTTCTGTGCAGTTGTGTGCTCCGTGGCACTTTTGTTTACATATTATCATTATCAACTGCAGCCTTCGCTGTTTTTGTCCCAAAATCTCTGGCCATTGGGGCAACCCCCCCCCCCCCGGTTGTCTTCCTTGATGGGAGCTGGGGGAGGGGGAGTGTTGGATTATGATTCAACATGAGCTTGCTTAAAGGTTTTTCTTCTAGTGGAACTTGGCGGCCAGCAATTCAGCAATGCAATACTGAAGGTCTTTGGAACAGGTGTTCCTCGTTCCCATATCTAGATGTCCTTGGCCATCTAGTAGGAGAAAGTGGGTGTTACAATATGACAGTTGCTATACTGTCATATGCCTGTCTTGATTCCCATTGGCTCTCAAGCACAGCTGGGTGTGTATTTTTGCTGTGCTTGCTTCTTCAGTCTTTTCTTCTTCTTTTTTGGATGTCTATGTTATGTAATGTTCTCAGAACTGACTCTGTCTTTATTTTGTAGTGTGTAATTGTTTTATGAAAATAATAAAACAATTAGAATAGGAAAGCTTCTGTTTCCTGATTGCTGCAACAGAGCAGGAGAACTAAAGGTCGGACTGTGGTGGAATTTGCTCTGTGTTAACTGGAAGCTAAAGCAAGGTTGCAGTTAGCAGGCACACAGGAGAACCACAGGACTTTGGGCAGGCATGTAAATGCCAACAGTGAGGGATGGATGTCCGGCTGGGTAGCCGCCTGTGCTGCTTTACTGGGACCAGGGGCAAGAGTAGAGGAGCTAAGCAGCTGGGGGACAGATGCTTGCCTGGCCTGGCGATGCGTCACCACCCCCACCTTGACCTGGGCTGCCTGGAACACTATGTCGTTCCCAATGATGATCCCCCACTCTTGCTGTCCATGCACAATGACATCTACCTCCCCCTCCCACCCCCTGTACTTTACCCAGACCCGGGCGAGGGGTACAGCTATATCAGGGGAATTATATGGCTTTATAGCACAAGTGCGCCCTTTCAACAACTGACGCTTTTTCACCTTACTCCAAGGTAAGGCAGTTATGTCTGTCCCAGTGTCCCTATATCCCATATGGGAAACATTGTTCACAGAGATGGACTCACAGAATTTGTTCTGGCTCTAACGTAGTTGCTCCAGGGACGCAATCCGTAACAGGGATGCTTGGGAGACGGCCCCAAGGGAGTGCTGCCCTCCTCCATGCTGGGACTGCCCCGAGTCCTCCAAGTCCTCGTCAAGCGATGAGGCCGACTGCTGGTCCTCCTCCTGTTCCTCCAGCTGGCGGGACTCAGGAGCGATCACTCTTCCGACTTTGCCAGGAGTGGGTTTGGAGTTGCGGGTCTTGGCGAGGAGTTTGGGGCAATTTCTCTTAATGTGCCCTTGCTCTTTGCAGTAGAAACATCCACTGGCACTGGGGCTGGGGCTCTCTCTGGGCTTGCCTGGGGCTTTCTCTCAGGGTTTGGGGTTGCTTTTCCCCGCGCCCCCTTTTGCCCCGCCATAGTTAGGGTTGCTTCCCCGACTCCCTTTGGGCTGCCAATACAGCCCCATCTGATCTGCCAACTTGCCCATTTCCCGACAGTTGGGGGGGTCCCGGTCCCGCACAGCAGTAGCTAAGTCTTCTGGGATAGTGGCACAAAACTGCTCTTGAATCAGGAGCTCCCTCACCTCAGCCAAGGTGGTTTTCCCAGGTGGCCCCAATCCACGCATCTCAAACCTGCCCCAGATGCACCATCCAGGATGCATAGGTGTCCCCCAGGGGAGGCTGCCCATGCTGAAACTTGCGGCGACAATGTTCGGCCGTGAGGGCAAAGCGTTCCCTCACGGCTTCTTTGAAGGCAGCATAGTCCAAGGAGCAGTTTGGATGTGAATGCCCAAGAGATCGGCCAGCTCTCTGCTGACCTGCGTCCGCAAGGCGGACATTCGCAAATTGTCTGGCACCTTTTGCTCTTGACAGGCGGCTTCAAACAGGGTGAAGAAGATCAACACGTCCTGCCCGGGTTTATAGGTGGGGAATTGTTTCCGGTCCCATTTAGGGGTCGGAGCGTCCATAGGTTGGGGTGGAGGTAGTCCCCCCCACTCCGGTACCCGTGGTCAGCCTAGCGAGCTCCAGCTGCATCTGAAGCGCCGCCTGTTGATGCTGGATCATCTCTTGTTGATGCCGCATCACTTCTCTGGTCTGGTGCCAATTCAGCTGGGGGAAGAGAGCACCGATCCCTTCCCCGCCCATGGCTCCACCAGCAACTCCTCCGTCGAGGTCCTCTTTGGGCTCAGGGTCTAGCATGTCACCTCTTCTGAGGCTGCTCACTAGGCTGGGATGACCCCATTGCTTGGGTCCTCTCCCCGTCAATGAAGATGAGGGGGCTCCCTCCCCTCCGTGAGTTGCGATTTTCGGCTGCACGGCCCACTCCATTGTGGAGACATGGCTCCCCTCTCCGGGAGTCGCTGGGCTGTCCAATAGTTCCAGCTGTTCCTTGCTGGGGCTATCCATCTCCAAACACTACCTGACCACTTTTCTCGCAATCAGCTAGCCTCCCCTAGGCTCTAATAGTTCCGTCAATTAACCACAATTATGCAAATGATCCCACCACTACCACCTTGTGGAAGACCCGCAACTGGGTCTTCGGCGTGAGTTCGGCACTTAACAGGTTAACCGGCACTGAGCTATAGCCCGGTTAAGCAAGCGTAAATGACTAGAACTCTTACGCAACGGGAATAAAGCACAGGAGCTTTTCGTTGCCCAAATAAGGCTTTATTTACTAGTGGTTAAATGGAGCGGAACTAATTGACTTTCTAGGAATACTATACATAAACAAGACCTGAGCGTGACTTCAGACTTTATGAATGGACTGGTTCCCAGGCTAGCATATTGCGGAAAGCAGTTACCTTAGCTCAAAGACTCTACGTTGGTTGGTTGCCTGCCTGGCTCTGAGTCCGCCTGACCCGGGGAAGAGAACAGCTTAACCCAGCCACAGCCGGACGACGTACTTGTCAATGGACCCGTGTTTCCCAACAACTCCCAGGGGTGGGGAGAGGGGGTTTCTACCTCAGTTTTCCCGCTCTCCCGCCCCTTCCTGGTCAGGTGGGGCTCATGCCTGCCCCTTCGTGTCAGGTGGGCTTATTTCTGCACGGGAAAAGGTTCCTGGGGTACTTTATAGGACATTGAATAGCATATATAACACCTGGTGTGTTACAATTGAAAAATTCTTTTAAGGTATGTGTGTTGGACTGGGACTCAGGAGATCTGGGTTCTAGTCCCCGCTCGGCCATGAAACCCACTGGGTGACTTTGGGCCAGTCACTGACTCTCAGCCTAACCTACCCTACAGGGTTGTTGTAAGGATAAAATGGAGAGGAGGAGGAGGATTATGTAAGCCGCCTTGGGTTCCTTGTAGGAAAAAAGGCGGGATATAAATATAATAATAATATAATAAATAAAATAAAATAAATATTCTTTATTGTTATTGGGGTTTCTGAAGGACTTGAGGGTCAAACAGTTATCAGAAACACTGCAATTACCGCATTTGTGATGTCCCACAGGTACTTTTCCAGTAATAGTTGCTTGATTCATGTTGTGTCCTAATCTTGAATGGACTAGAATGTCTTTTAAACTAGCAGTTCGTTTGTAGGCAAACATAGGTGGGTGTGCACACTTGGGGATATCTTTCAAAAGGTGCCAATGTTTTAGGATAATGTTTTTAATATGAACAGTAGAGCTATCAAATGTTATGGGGATTATCATTCTATTGTTTTGTGTTATTCTTTTTCTGGAATTTAACAATTCCGTCCTTTTACTGTTTTGGCTTTGTGAAAAGCCTGTTTTAGGATTCTACGGGGGTAGCGTCTATTTTCTAGTTGTCACATTAATTGCCCAGCTTGTAAATGAAATTCACTACTTTGGCTGCAGTTTCTTCTAATTCTTAAGAATTGTGAATAAGGTAAATTTCTCTTTAAAGAAACAGTGTGGTGAATTTCATAATTCAAGTAGGAGTTAACGTCTGTTGGTTTTTTATATGTAGATGTTTGTAGAGATCCCTCAGACACGCTTATATATATATATATATATATATATATCCAAAAAATGAATTTGGTACTTGTCATATTTCATGTCACATTTTATAGTGGTATGCTGATTATTAATAAAATACTCAAAATCTCGAAGAGTGGTTTCAGAACCCTGCCAGACCACAAAAATGTCATCCATATATCGTTTGTAGAATGTTATATGGTGTCTGAATGGATTATCCATATTCAAAATATGCTGTTCTTCAAAAGTTTGCTTATATAGGTTAGCCAATTCGGGGGCAAATCTACATCCCATGGCTGTGCCTGATATTTGCCAAAAAAAAACTTTTTTCAAACTGGAAAAAGTTTTTCTTTAGAACCAATTCAGCCAGGGCCAGAATGAACCCAGTCGGTGGACTTAACACTTTTCTCTTATTTAATGTTTCTTCAATAACTAGTATAGCCTCCTCCTGTGGGATGTTTGTATATAGAGCATTCACATCCAAGGTCACCAACCATGAATTTGTTGGTTCTAGCTTCAGCTTGTTTATTAAATCCTCCTGTGTTATGGGCGATATGCAGTATTCAGGTCTTAATCAATGCAAACTTGCCACTCATTTGCCTATGCATGCCTCTAGGCTTCACTCACTCTTCCATTCAACCCTTCAGTTATGACCTTTTGCCTTTTGCCCTGCTGGGGAGGTGGGCAGACTGCTTCTTTTCTCCTGAACCCTTGCTTACCCAACGCTTCTTACAAGGGCTGTGGACTCCCTTTTGGAGGTGTAGCCATAACCAAATGATCAGGACTATATCTCATCTTAACACAGGTAGACCTATTGTCTCCGGCTGTGGATCTATTCTAGAGCCCTTAGCTGTGTATGTAGACCATTTTTTAAAACCATTTATGGAACAAATAAATTCTTATATAAAGGATACAACTTTATTAAAGCACGAGTATTTCCAAGAGACCCCACTGCCCATCGACCCATCCATGTTCCCTATGTGGCCTGCCAAAAGCGAACAGCAGCGAGTGAAACGAGGGACGAGCCCACGGCCTCCGGAAGGGGGCTTAGGATACAGCCAGCTGGGTGACGACGACCTGAAAGACACGGGCTTCCACCTCACTACCACAAACCAAGGGGCGTCTGCTGCGGGACCTGGCTTCAGTCTAAAGTTTTAAATGGAAGGCGAAGCAGCGCAGGAGGAAGAAAGGGAAGAAGCAAGCAGGAAGCGAATGCTTGGCTCTCCACACGAGCCGCCGTCAAGTGCTCGTGTCGTGTCTTTCACCCCAGGGATCTGCCGCTCTTTAATTTTTTGGGCAGGAAGCCGCCCGTGAGCGGAAGGCTCTTCCTGGGTCTGGGGTTTTGCATTCCATTGGATTTAATCTGAAAAGCCAAGGCAAGGACCCCTCTGCAAAAAACAAAACAAAGCAGAACAATCCCAGCAAACTTGAAGTACATTTTTGGAACCGTTTTAGAACCGTTAATCTAAATTTTAGATTAAAAAGATAACAATTTAAGAAGGCCCTTTCAGAAAAAGTATACTGACTCACCATTGTTGGTTCACTTGCAAACCTTCTGAGACAGTGCTACAGAGTTTGGCAAATGGAGTCATTTATAATCGTCTTCATTTAGAAATTGCCTGATAGTTTAGCTATGTGCCTAGTATTCTGAACAAACTTAGACTAATGTTGGTCTTTATACTAAATTAATACAAAGAAAACCATGGCAAAAAATGTCATACTAAAACCCTGTTGATAACCAATCTATGTTCTCATTTAATCCATATGGAGCTACTGTGTTCAGATTAAATATCCATCTGGACTCTTGGTTTTTAAGTTTTGCTACTTGTTGTTTACCTGGTCTACCTGGTACAGGGATAATCCCTTTGTGGATTTTAGGTAATAAATAGAATTGAGGAATCCTTCATCCGTGTCAGTGAAAAACTCGTGAGTTGATTTAGAAATGTATTCTTGTAAGAAAGCTTCATCTATTAGGTAGGCTATCTCTTTTTTAGGTTTTGTGTGGGATTATCCAAACATGGCCTGTAATGTGTATTGTTCCCCAACTGTCTCTTGACTTCTTGGATGTAGTCCCTTCTATCCCAAATAACCACTGCCCCTCCTTTGTCAGCTGGTTTTATCACTATATCCTTGTTCATTTTTAGTCTTTCCAAACTAGTTTTTTCAACCCTTGTTAGGCTGTGCCAGATATAAGAGTCTTGGCATTCCATATTTTGGATCTCTTGTGTTACTATATGCTGAAAGACTTGAATGTGGGGATTGGTAGATAGTGGGTTAAAACGGGATCTGGGTTTAAAGATGATTGGTTCTGTTGTGTGTCCACTTTGGTCTTTAAAGAAATCTACTAACCTGATTTTTCTAAATGTTTGTTGTATTTCTGACATGGTGCGGAAGGGGGTCATGCTTTGGCGTAGGCACAAATGATAGCCCTTTCTGCAAAAGTTTAATTTCCAAATTTGAAAATTGATGATTAGAGAGGTTACCGGTAACTACTGATGTGTCCTGAGAATTTTTTGTCTGTATGTCTGCCTGCGATCCTCTAATCTGGGTCTTTCCCCATATTCTCTCCCTCCCGTTTCCTCTAAAAAAGATCCTGATGAATGATCAGAATTGTCAGAATTATATGATGTCCTTCTGATTCGATTTGTCCTATACCTAAATTTTTTATTGCTATTTCCCCTCCTATAATTAAACTCCCTGTTATGGGTGTTAGATGAATGGGGTTCTTCAGAGCTACTATTAAAGGAAAAGTCAAAACTTACTGATTTCCTTTTGGGTGTGGCTACTCTTTTCTTTTTCCAATTGTATATATTATTTTCCTCATAATCCTTAAGATCCCTTTGGAATTTTTTTAACTTTTGTTCCCTTAATTCCTCCATTTGGTATTCTAATTCCTCATCAAGTATTTCTGATTTTTCATTAAAACATCTTTCCCCTATAGTCTCCTTAATTTCTGATGTCATAACTGCCAATTCACTCTTAAGTTTCTGTACCCCCATGTTAGATGTCTCAATTAATGGTAACATGAGGTCCATTGAACATTTGTTTAAGATGGCATACCATTTATCTTTGAATTTTTCATCATTAGTAAACACACCAGGCTCTTTCAAAATTCTAAGGCCCCTTGGGATCCTTTTAACCCTACAATATTCTGCCAATGCACCAGCATGGGTTTCAGTTCTTAGAATCTTATTGGTAAGTTGTTCATAGGCATTCCAATTGCTCTGTACCTTGGGTCTACTTGGTTGTGTTTTAAAAAAAGAAGGTGCTTCTAACAACTTAGCTGTTTGTTCTTCAGAATAACTGAAAAACTCCAAACTTTTTGCCATGGTAATACCCTGAGTAACAACAAATACTTGCACAAATAAGGCTTCACCTTGAGATAACAGTCCTTCAGTCTGAAAAGATATTCAAGACTATTTCCAGCCTTCGAGATGTTACATTTTACATGTCTGTTTTTAGCTATTACATGTTATATATATATATATATATATACATACATACATACCGGTATATATATAAATTTGTAAATACTTGTAATTTTAAATTATGTCTATTTTAATACACTTTTATTGGTTATACTTTTGTTATCATATTTTCTTGACTTTTAAGTTTCTGTGTATTGTTTTTAGTCAGAAAAACCTCAGAGATGAGACACATTCATTACTCTGGGCCAGGAGGCCAAGTTGCATTACATTACAAGTTGCAAGAAGCCAGTGTGGCATAGAGGTGAGAGTGTTGGACTGGAACTTGGGAGATCTGGGTTCTAGTCCCCACTCAGCCATGAAACTCACTAGGTGACTTTGGGCCAATCACTGACTCTCAGCCTCACCTACCTCACAGGGTTGTTGTGAGGATAAAATGGAGAGGAGGAGGAGGATTATGTAAGCTGCCTTGGGTTCCTTGCAGGAAAAAAGGTGGGGTATAAATATAATAAATAAATAAATAAATAAATAAGCCATTGGAATCCCATTTTTAAATCAAGAATTCTCTTCGAGGCACCTGGTTACAGAATTTCCTAGCTTGGCAGCAAGGGTTAGATGATACAAATATGAAAGATTTGCCTGATCTGCCACAGCGTGGGATGGCTATTAAATGTCAACACTATTGTTGGTATTTCGGATTTTTCTCTGTGTACATCTTGCTATGTTCTGTCCACATAGGTGGGCAGAGCAAGGTGGGACGTTGCTGGGATCATCATTGTTGTTCATCCCCTCTCTTCACTGCTTCCTCCCACTGCTTGATTCTTTGTCCCAGAGCATGCATACAGGTATAAGTAAGCGCAGGCCCCCGATTTGGATTGGGACCCTGGTTTGGGGGTGTAGGGGGGCTTTATCCCTCCCCCCCCACTGCTTCCAATCTGGATCTGCCTCCAAACTTGGTATTTGCATGGGAAAGAAACCTCCCATTCCCTTAAACTGCACCCTCCCCGCCCACTTTCTGCCTTGCACAGTAGAAGGCTCTCCTGCTTGCTGTCTGGAATGCAAAAAAGACAGATTTATGGTGATTAATAGGCCTTGCTCAGCCATGAAAACCTGGATCCTCCTATCAGCAAATGGTGCCTATGTAATATTTACGACCAGGACTGGTGCAAGGCAGTTTGGTGCCCTAGGCAAGATCAGATATTTAGCGCCCCCCCTTCCCACTTGAGAGCGCTGTATTTTTTTTCAAGTCGTTTCTGGCGCCCCCTTTAGCCCTGCGCCCTAGGCAGTGTCTATACTTCTAAATCAGGCTTCCCCAACCTGGTGCCATCCAGATGTGTTGGATTACAATTCCTATTACCCCAGCCAGCATGCTGGCTGGCTGGGTTGGTGGGAGTTATAGCCCAGCACATCTGGAGGGCACCAGGTAGAAAAAGGCTGTTCTAAATAGTATACCTCTCTGGCTTTCTGCCAGTCCCTTTGCACACCTTCCTCTCTTGCTGCTTTGGGCTTTGAGTTCTGTTTGCTACAGCCAGGCAGGGTGGAGAGTAGGTGGTAGAGGAATGGGTTGGGAGGCACAATGGTTGCATGCTCTCTCACTATCTCAACACTGAAAGCTTTTAGCAGGAGTGGGCAACTTGTGGTCCTTCAGATGTTTGGGCCTACAACTCCCATGATCCCTCATCACTGGCTATGCTGGCTGGGCTAATGGGAGTTGTAGGCCAAAACATCTGGAGGGCCACAAGTTGCCCACTCCTGGCTTATAGGCACAGTCTTCAGGTTAAAACCTGCAGCCCAGGGGTGTACAATGTTGCCAACCCTGAGGGTCACATTAGGTGTCTGCTGCGGTGGCGGGGACCATACATACACACACCTTTAAATGCCTCTCACTCATACACACACACGCATCACTCACTCACACTGTGCTTATCTTGCATACATTCTAATATTAAAAAACATTCAGTTTAAGACAGGGGTAGGCAACTTACGCTGCAATCTGTGTGTAATCTGTCAGGGGTCGAGGTCACCCTGTGACCCCCACACACAAACTACCCCCCAGTCACATCCATATCCACTCACTTCTCTCCCCACTCACTCACGCACTCACCTCACACAGTCATTCCTGCCACCACCCCCACTTCACTCACACATACACACACCTACTCACCCACAGCTTTAGCCCTTCCCTTTCCTTTCCTGCTGCCGGAAAAAGGGGGGAAGAGAGAGAAAAACATAACAGGCTCTATGGTTCCTGTCATGGAAGACTAATTCCTAGACCTAGAGCATAGAAGCCTAATTCCTAGGAAGCAAGTAGGAACCTTCAAGCGCTGTTCCCTAGGCTGCTCTAGGAATGAGACCTCCATGGTAGGAACCATAGAGCCCATTCTAGAGCATTTATTTATTTATTTATTTATTATTTAATACATTTTTATACCGCCCAATAGCCAAAGCTCTCTGATTTTTCCTCTCTCTTTTTCTTTTTCAGTGGCTATAGATTCCTTGTGCTGTGAAAGGTTCTATCTATTAGCAATAGCTGCTCTGCTCTCCTCCCCCCACCCCCACCCCCCACCCCCACCCCCTTATGGTGTTTGTGCATGCCTGTGTGTAACTTATCTAGCGTAACCTTGTAATTTATAGCCTCTGATTAAATTTTCCCTTCAGGGTAGAGTAACCACGTTCCTGCTTTTGTTATATTAAACTGTACCCTGCTTTGACCACACAGTGTTACCAGTTATATATTGCTTTGATTAATTTGTGTTACAGCCTATTGTAAATGAATTTACTTGTTTTCTTTCAACTGGAAATGCTTACAGATGTGAGAAAGCAGTGAAAGGCCAAAAGGATCTTGAGGGCGATGTGCATTAAGACATCAATCAAGATGGGGAAAACATAATGATAAAGGATGGGAGATGAGGAGGGGTTCTGCCTGGAGAGATAACACTGAAGCACCGGAAGGCTGTAAAATGCAAAAAGTAACAACTCCAGGGAACTGGCTCAGGCTGTGTGAATTCAGGCACCCTCAAAGGAAGTCCCCGCACCCCACCCATCCTATCCTGAAATTATAAGAATTCTGAGGACCCAGAAGGAAGTTGGAGAATACAGCAGAACCTGGATCATGTGCGCGTCCAAATTCTGTTCCTTCCCTATGCAGCTACCCCTTTGCCTGGCCAGCTTAGGTTGTGCGTGTGTGTAAGTATGAATGGGTAGTTAACAGTTGCTAAACTGTTTCAGCTGCCTTTCCCTATGGGTTTGGGTACTATCCCCATCCCATTGGCTGTTTTGGTAATAAAGCTTTAAACCTATAACCTTGGTGTGTTGTTTTCAATCCCGCCTCTATAAGGTCCCAGGAATTTAAGGCTGATCAACTGAGATTTCTGATTTGGTTTAAAACCTGTCACCCCACCCCACACACAAACTACTCCCACTCACATCCACTCACTTTTCTCCCCACTCACTCAGTCATTTCCCACCACCTTCAGTCACACATACACATACCTACTCACTCACAGCTTTAACCCTTTCCTGCTGCTAGAAAAAGAAAAAAAAAGAGAGAAAAAAAACAAGTACAGGCTATATGGTTCCTGCCATAGAAGCCTAGTTACTAGAGCATCCCCAGAGTGTCTTACAAAGCAGGCAGGAACCTTCAAGCACTGCTTCCTAGGATGCTCGAGGAATGAGACTTCTGTGGCAGGAAACACAGAGCCCATTCCTAGACCATTTTTTCCTCTCCTTTTTCGGCTGGCTGCAAATGCTGAGGACAGGGCTTGGGGGGGGTGTCACCTGTGCCCCACACTTTTTGCACCCCTGTTGAAACCCTATTTTCAGGGGAAATCAGAAAGCTTGGAGCAGGTAATTTAAGTCAGACATCTTCAACTGCTGGGTCCAGACCCACAAGAGGACCATGTCTCAACCTAAGTTAGGTCACAGTATTGGCATCACTGCCATTTTGTTTAGGGGTGGGGTGGAGGGTTAGAAGAGAAAGCCAGAGAATCTGGTTATCTTACCAGATGTCAAGGAGAACAAAGAGCCAATTTCAACATGTATAGTTACTTTTACTCCTGCATCACAAGTGACATGTACCAAAATTCCTTGTTATCTACAATTATTAAAAGGTACAGGATCCCTGACTTCCTTGGCATCTGGTCAGCCTTCTGATAAAAACAGGGAAATTTACATGTATGTTTAAAAGTGGATCCCATGTAGATAAAAGTAGGTCCTGGTTCTGAAAAGACAGGTGATTACTGATGTAAGATAAGTATAAAACAAATTGTTCATATAAATTTCAATTATTGTTTTATTTCCTGCCTTGGAGAGACTGAGAAACATCAGGATTTGATGTGAGAATCTGCTTCATATGACTAATCATGTGATTACTGCAAGTAGCAATTGCCATTTTTAAAGGTCACATAAGGCTCTGGGAGCAACTACTTTTAGATGTAATAATATGAATATTTTCTTGTGTCAATAGTTTTTAAAACAAAACAGAACTCCAAAGCAGACTAGCCAAAGACTGAACCCCTGCTAGAAATACCACTACAAGTGCTTGTCATGTATATGAACCACAGAATCGGAAAAATAATGCTAGTTCAGTTAGGAAAGGGTTAAGATTGTTCTGCTGAATTGCTGAAACTGGTGACACATTACTGCACTGGGATATAAAAAGAGAAGGAAATTGTACTCTGGGGAAATGCAGTATCTGGACTCCAGACAGAGCAGTCCTGAGGGAGGAATCTGATGAGATTCATGACAGTACTAAGGGGTCTGAACTGACCTTATTGCTTGTTTTATTAACAAAGCAAATCAACAGAAATAGATTGGAAAAGACATCTGTCCATGTGTAAGCAAAAAACCAAAATGGAACAGCTTAAGGCTCAGCAGTTAAAAAAAAAAGAGTTGTACATCTGCATCTCATTCACAAGTATTATATTATTCTAATGACAACTGGTATGGGCAGAGTATATCAAGTATGAACATGATTCTTAAAAATTAGTACTAGCATTAAATTGTCATATCTAATTAAGCCATTGAAAAGTGCTAGATAACCTTGAATAACTCATCACTGCGTCTGTCATTGCTCGTCTTCTATTCAGCCCTTTACTTTTCATGTCTATTTAATAAGGACAAGAAATTTTGCTAAAAAACTGCAAAGGGAAAGTCCTCAGCAGTGTTACTGTCCATAGAAAATGGGTAGGGTACACAAAAATGATGAAATATATAATCTTTCCTATCAATCCACACTAATTATTCAAGCTTAAAAGTATACTTTCTGCTTTTGTAAAGTCATCAACATCTTTAGGTTCTTTTGAACCTTTTCTAATGTTGCAAAAATATGCTCAGAGTCCCTTCCTAGAGAGCCAATACTCAAAGAAGAGAGAAGCAGCACACCAGAAATGAGTTTTCTACGTTTTATTCTTGCGCAAAAAGGCTCAGCTCTGTGGCTCGCGCCAGGATCAAAAGCTGAACAAAGGAAGAAGGGGGCATGCAGGTGGTCTTATACTCTTTCACTCACTGGTTCATTCATTCTCAGCAAATCAAATGGGTTTGCCTAAACATACTAACCAATCAGATACATTTCTCTAAACATAGTAACAACCAATCAGAGACGTTTCTTTGAACATAGTAACAACCAAACAGAGACGTTTCTTTGAACATAGTATCAGTCTTCAGTTAGATAGAAGGCCATCTATCTCGTCTTTTCTTGGCTAGGCTGATGCTTCTCATGACCTTTAGGGCACCCGAGATAACAGGCATCTCATGAGTCTGCTACTCTTGGTACCCCTTATCAATCAAAGAGACTCCCTTTTCATTTGTACATCTGGAGTTGGCACCTGAGAATACACATCAGGGATGGGATAGCGGCCAAGGAGCAGATATGATGGTGCCAGGCATACAACTTAAACAAAGGAGCTGACACAACTCTTCAAGGTTCCCTGTCTAAAATAGCAAAGCCAGATGGGCAAGGTCAGGAGAGCAGAGAGATTAGTTCATCTAACAATGTGTGCTATATACAGCCTTGTTGATTGCATGTGAATAATGGAGCTTTATTCTTACATTTTGTAAATACACCATGTCCACTTTTCTAACACTAAGAAGGAATAGAAGAAATGAAAAGGTTACATAAAACTTTTGAATGAATACATGCCACACCAGCACCACAAAATACCAAATTCCTGGTTTTAAGAAAGGAAAGGCAAAACTAGTGAAATGTATTTCAAAGGTTGCCATTAAAATTTGTACTCAAAAGGACACATCATAAATTGTATCTGTGGAAATTTATACTTAGGGTAATTGTTTGCATTACTACATCCTATCATTGTTTCACTTTCTCATTCTATTATGCCCCCAGGGCAATCTTTTTCACATTTCAAGCTTCAAATTATCACTTTTAAATTATTTGGATTTCAGAAGGGGAAACATCTAAGATGGTGCAACAGAATAAGGCATACAATTATTCTCATTGAACAGGTCAGAAGTCCACTGAAGCTTCAAAGTCAAGACTATATAGAAAGTAAATAAACTGAAAACCAGCAAGATCATATTCAGGATCAAATTTAAATCTAGGGAATACATCCCAGGCATGGTCTGGCAATCTTGCTTGCCCTCTTTGCATGGTCAGGGGGGAAACAGTTTCTGGCAAGCGAGATGAGCCCAAGGCTTCCCGTCTTCAACTCAGAACTGGACTGGGTAGGGGGAGGTGCCTGGGCTTGCCTTTGTGCCTGATGGGTACTCAAGCATGGAGCAGCCTTCAGATGCATAGGTGAAGCAAGCTAATGCATCTGTGCATCCAGCTCAGACAAGAATCCTCCCCCCCCCCCCCAGCTCTAAGCTTAGAGCAGGAGAGAGCAGATTTTCTTCTGACCTTGTGCTGCATTTCAGAGGCATAGCACAAGGTCATTTCAGAAACATAGCACAAGGTCAGGGACAAGAGCCTGCCCCTTGGGTGAGGGGGTCATGTTGACAACAAATTTTTGGTTGGCTAGCAAGTCCAGCTAAAGTATGTCTGCCCCTGGCTCCAGGCTTACATCAGTTGTACAGGAGAGCTTTTTGTAGGAAATAGGGAAATGTAAGAAGCTGTCTTATATCAGGTCAGACTATTTGTCCATCTAGCCCAGTACTGAGTGCAATTCCATGGTTTCTAAAGCCATGGTGTGTAGCATTGCCATGTGCTCCTCCCTTGTACTCTCCTCCCCCCTTGTGCAGCAGCTTGGTGCAGAGATCCTGGCCTGCATTAAGCCAGAGTTTCCTGTTACAACCAAACCAGGGAACTCTGGCTTAATGTTCGTTAATAAACCAGGATAATAGGCTCTTTTTAAACTGGAGATGCAAAGTATTGAACCTTGGAGGGTCCTTCTGCATGCAAAACATGTGCTCTGACATTCAGCACAGTGAAGTGAAAAGGTCTACTACCACTGTCTTTTCTGTTCAACCTACCTTGCTTTGCCTTTCCAGAGAGTTCTGCATCTTTGATGAATTTAGTAGAATATTTCACACTAATGCAGGGGTGGGCAACTTGTGGCCCTCCAGATGTTTTGATCTCCAATTCCCATCATTTCTCACCATTGGTTATGCTGGCTAGGGCTGATGGGAGTTGTAGGGCAAAACATTTGGAGGGCCACAAGTTGCCCACCCCTACAGTAAGGGATCCAACACTTCTCTGTAACATTTTTAACTACTTAGAACTACACTAATCTTTAGCTGTGTCTATAACCTTAACATGCGGACAAGTGTGGAAGGAAGAAAGATGTCAAAGTATTAGGAACTAGGATAGAGGAACAGTGAAAGTCTAGTTCGCATACATACTGTATCTCTCCAAGAAACAATCATAACAGGTCTAAGTGAGTGGAACAGCTGTCTCATGGAGATCCAGGAAAACATATATACAACTGTGATGTCAGCATTGATGGAAAATAATCTGTCATATTGACATATTGTTAATGGAGTCTGCATCTCTAATGGAATATTGATTTCACTAATGTCCTTCCATGCTGTCATCCAAGAGTATAATATCCTTGTTTGTTATGCAGTACTCCAGTTCACACAAGGTAACATTCAACATAACTGTTCACTGTAATTCAGTAAGAAAATCTGTTCTGAGTTTTGTATTCAGAAGTACTTACTAATATTGTGAAAGACATATATCCCAGAAGGGGAAAGCAAGCTATCTCTAGCCTTAACAACTGCTCACTGAATGCTGGAAAGGCTATTATTTGTTCTTATGCTTTTTATTATTGTTATTCTTTTTATTATTCTATCATCAACGTACATGGTAATTTACAGAGTCTCATTAAAAAAAATAACCCGTCCCTGCCCTAAGCAGCTTACAATCTAAAATTCATAGGAGTGGGAGAGACTAAGGAAAGAGAGGATAACAGAGCAAGGATAAAAAGGAACAATATATGCATATTTATTTACACAGTCTGAGAATCAGCTTCAGTAAAGAATGAAGGCTAAAAGTTGAGCCAGAGCAGTCAGAGGTAGCATTTGAGGAAAGATCTGAAGGAAGACAAAGGTGTTCTGGGAGACATGACATTCTAGGCATAAGAGGCAGGAAAAGAGGATGGGTGGAATTGTGTATGAGAGAAGGAAACCTTCAGGCAACTGAGGGTGGTAGAGCTAGAGGAGTAAAGGTCATGGGCAGGGATAACAGGACAGCAAAAAGGCCAAGAAGGGCTTTGAAGACAAGGATATTTGTGCTAGTACAAAGATTATAGCAACAACACCTCCAACCACTAGGTGGTGCCATTAGGCCACTGTGAAGGAGAAGCTAACTCACATAATGGAAGATGGGATAGAGCATTCTACATTGTCCTGGACTTCCCCATGTAGTAACTTTAAAGAAGTCCAGTGTGGATTTGAGGATCTGTGTTGACTACAGAAAGCCAAATAAACAAACTGCTCAAGACAGCTACCCACTTCCTAAGACAGCAAACACATTGAATAAAATATCTGGAGCAAAGGTTTTTTTAGTTGTAGTAATTTTGACCTGGTATCAAATTCAAGTGGCACCAGATGATGGGGGGGCACTTTGTGTGGGAGGCAGAGCACCAAAGAGCATTTGAGTCATTGAAGGAGGATCTGCTTAGTTATGCCATTTTTAAATTCTCAGATCCTTCCCATCCATTTATTGTAACCTGTGATGCAGAATGCACAGGAAAGCAGAATGTAGTTGTGGATGCTCTCAACTGTATAGGAACAGTGAAAATAGATATAGCCTGGTCTTGGGAAGATATTTGTCAGGAACAATGTAAGGATGCTGAGCTGTATATAGTGCATCAACACATGTATTGAAAAAGATCTAGTCGAGAACGATTTGTCCCAATACAGAAAAAATGTGTCCATTGGCTTGACTGGGTATCAGACAGATTTTTTTGGCTTGGCATGGCAAAGGTTAAACAATGAGTGCACATCATCTGCCAAGAAAATAAATCACCAGCAAGACAAGAAAAAATCCACCAGGGGAAATGCCACAGCCTACTAAACCATGGAAATTTATTCAAATTGAAAGGCCCATGTCCAGAAAAACCAGCTGAGAACCAATATTTGCTGGTAGTATGTGCCACCCTTTTGAAGTATGTGGTGGCACAGCCACTGAAAAATAAAAGGACTGAGACAGGGAGACATGCATTTATGAAGCATGTTGTGTTGCAATTTGGCCCACCAAACAAGATATGCAGTGATCAAGGGAAAGAATTTGAATCACAGCTGCTTCAGGAAGTGTGCTGACAACTCCAGATAACCAAAGTAAAGACAAGTGTTGCCCAGCCTGCATGTAATGGGGGAGTGGAGATAGTAAATCAAACAATTGATTCAATGGTTAGAGTTTGGTGAGAGAAGATCAGAAGGATTGGGATTTAAAGGTTCCATATGTTGTTGTTGTTTGCATATAATACTAGCAGCCTTTCAGCTATTCAGTCATTTCATTATGAAATTATTTTTGGACTACAAAATTCTATGCTTCAGTGTGATTTGATATTCAGGCAGAAAGGTCAGGCCAATACCATACCAATATTCTGCATTTGGAAGAGAGGATGACTTTCCCTATGATGCACCCCTTCTTTATAACAGTCCCCCCAAAAGAATTATTGATAGGCTGCCATCATTTGGCTTCAATTTGTCTAAGTAAGGATTATACTAGATATGGAAGTGGACAGTATTCTTATTCACATGGCCTGAACAATGAGACAGGTGATCTTGACAGTAGAGTTTGAGTAGGTGAGAGCACTGATAGAGGATGAGAGGAGAATATTTGTTTATTATTTAATAAAATGCTTAAATATTGCCTTCTCAATAAGATATCCAAGGCAATTAGATATTCAAGCTAATAAAGTATTTTTATAGAAAACACCAAAATATTACTGCAGCAACAAGCATAATGCTAAAAACATCAGAAATCCTAACTCTGTTAGCTGCCTTGAATATCAAAGTGATGGCAAAGGGGAAGGACCATGGTTCATTGGTAGACCACATACTTTGCCTGCAGAAGGTCCCAGGTTCAGTCCCTGGCATCTCCAGTTTAAAAGGATCAGGTAGCAGGCAGTGGACAAGACCTCTGCCTGGGAGTCTTGGTAGAGGCTAGACTTCATCTGCCTTGGCAGCAAGGGAAGCTGCTCTAGGATTCTGTCTGGTTTTCCAGGGGACACAATTTTGAATTGGCCTATTGCTTCATCTCATTGTTCCATGAGACCAATGTGCAACACCTGACCTTATGGTTATGGAACATGACAGATTCTGTACTGCCTTTATATGGCCCGGTAGAAAGAATAATATAGAATAATAGAATCATAGAAAAGTAGTGTTGGAAGGGGCCTACAAGGCCATCGAGTCCAACCCCCTGCTCAATGCAGGAATCCAGGTCAAAGCATCCCTGACAGATGGCTGTCCAGCTGCACCTTGAATGCCTCCAGAGTGGGAGAGCCCACCACCTCCCTAGGTAGTTGGTTCCATTGTCTTATTGCTCTGACAGTCAGGAAATTTTTCCTGATGTTTAGGTGGATTCTAGGTTCCTGTAACTTGAGCCCATTATTCCGTGCCCTGCAAACTGGGATGATCGAGAAGAGATCCTGGCCCTCCTCTGTGTGACAACCCTTCAAGTACTGGAAAAGTGCGATCATATCTCCCCTCAGTCTCCTCTTCTGAAGGCTAAACATGCCCAGTTCTTTCAGTCTCTCCTCATAGGGCCTTGTTTCCAGTCCCTTTATCATCTTTGTTGCCCTCCTCTGAACCCTCTCCAGTTTGTCTACGTCCTTCTTAAAGTGTGGTGCCCAGAACTGGACGCAGTACTCAAGATGAGGTCTAACCAGTGCTGAGTAAAGGGGAATTATTATTTCATGCGATTTGGAAGCTATACTTCTATTAATGCAGCCCAAAATAGCATTTGCCTTCTTTGCAGCCACATCGCATTGCTGGCTCATATTCAGTTTGTGATCCACCACAATTCCAAGATCCTTCTCACTCGTAGTATTGTTGAGCCAAGTGTCCCCCATTCTGTAACTGTGCATTTGGTTTCCTTTCCCTAGGTGCAGCACTTGGCATTTATCCCTATTAAATTTCATTCTGTTGTTTTCAGCCCAGCACTCCAGCCTATCGAGGTCACTTTGAATTTTGTTTCTGTCTTCCAGAGTATTAGCTGTTCCACCCAACTTTGTGTCATCTGCAAATTTGATAAGCATTCCCTGTACCTCCTCATCCAAGTCATTAATAAAAATGTTGAAGAGCACTGGGCCCAGGACCGAGCCCAGTGGTACCCCGCTCGTTACCGCTTCCCAGTTTGAGAAGGAACCATTGATAAACACTCTTTGAGTCCGATTCTGTAGCCAATTGTGGATCCACCTGATAGTTGTTCCATCTAGCCCACTTTTAGCTCACTTGTTAATCAGGATATCATGAGGCACTTTGTCGAAGGCTTTGCTGAAGTCCAGATATATTATGTCCACAGCATTCCCACAGTCCACAATATAATTATGCATAGCACATAAGGACCAAGATGTCAAAGGTTAAAATCCATAGAGCTTCTTTGTTGCACTGTACGCTTCTGAAAGCTTTTTTCTACTGTTTTCATACCAGGAACATGAACAATATTTTGAAAAAGCTTGTTTCTTTTGGGTGCCTCTTCTGCACCAAAGTAAGACAGTCAAGGTGGGGGAGATGGTAAAACTGTAAAACTTCATTTTACTTTTGCTCTAAAGTGTTAAGAACATCCCATGCAACTTTCTGAAAGTTCAGCAAACTAGAATGCTGTATATGAATACAGTTTTAAAATACATTTGTAAATGTTAATTGGTATAGATGAATCTGTATCATTTGCAGAACTTGGAACTGTAGCTATATTCTTTAATACAAATACCTCTGTATCCATGGCAGCCAAAGAAAGTAGTCTTTTAATTGGAACGAACAATCATTTTGCACATTAAAGGTTTGAAAAGATTTCCCACCCCACACAGCTTCAGGGGTGTGTGTGTGTGTGTGTGTGTAGGGACCATTTGTCCTCCAATGTCTCCAGTTAAGCCAGGATTTTTATTATTTATTATTTATTTATTATTTGCATTTATTTATTGCCCATCTGGCTGGTAAACCGGCCACCCTGGGCGATGTACACAAGATAAAAACAGGATAAAATACATTTAAAACAGTATAATTTAAAAAAAAATCTTAGCCCACCCCATATTCCCGCCTGAACAGTCAAGTTTTTAGTGAGCGGCGGAAGCTCAGCAGAGAGGGGGCATGGCGGAGGTCACTCGGGAGAGAGTTCCACAATACGGGGGCTGCCACAGAAAAGGCCCTCTTCCTAGTCCCCACCAGTCTAGCTGCTCTGGCTGAAGGGATAAGGATAAGGCCGTCTGTGGCAGACTTGTTGAAGCGGCCTACTTGGTGTTGCTGGAGACGCTCCTTGAGATAGACTGGACCGGAGCCGTATAGGGTTTTAAAGGTCAAAACCAACACCTTGAATTCGGCTCGGCAAGCAACTGGTAGCCAGTGCAGCTCCTTGAGCACTGGAGTGATGTGATCCCGCCGGCAGCTGCCTTTAACCAGGCGAGCCGCCGCGTTCTGTACCAGCTGTAGCTTCCGAACCATCTTCAAGGATAACCCCACGTAGAGGGCATTACAGTAGTCTAGGCGAGAGGAGACCAAGGCATGAACCACTGATGGGAGGTTCACTGATATGGCGCAGCTGCCGTATCAGATGGAGTTGATACAGCGCCGCCTGGCTCACAGCTGACACCTGAGCCTCCATGGACAGCTGGGAGTCTAGAATGACCCCCAAGCTGCGGACCTGGTCTTTCAGGGGTAGATGTACCCCATTCAGCACCAGGTCAACATCCCCTAACCGAAGACAAGTACTTCGGTCTTGTCGGGGTTCAGCTTCAGCATGTTCCTTCCCATCCAGCCACCCAATTTTAAAGACACCCAATTTTAAAGACACCCAATTTTAAAGACATTTTAAAGACATCTTCCAACTATTCTGTATTTAGAAGAACTGCTTTGTTTATATTTTTGTTTTCTGCACTATGTTGGGCAAGGGAAGTGCATGGTTCAACTCTCCACCCACTCCTGTAATTTATTGAGAAACTACATTAGTCAAAGATTACAAAAATAAAATGGGGAAAAGTTCATTTTCCCTAGTGATGGTAAGTGAAAGGTTTTAGAAAGAAAGAAAAAGGAAAGAAGGGAGGAAGAGAAAGCCAGTGTGGTGTAGTGGTTAGAGTGTTGGGCTGGGACTCAGGAGATTCGGGTTCTAGTCCCTGCTCTGCCATGAAACTCACTGGGTGACTTTGGGCCAGTCACTGACTCTCAGCCTAACCTACCTCACAGGGTTGCTGTGAGGATAAAATGGAAAGGAGGAGGAGGAGGATTATGTGAGCCGCCTTGGGTTCCTTGTAGGAAAAAAGGTGGGGTATAAATATAATAAAATAAATAAATAAATATTGTGACTGAACCTAAGCCACCCTTAGGTCGTTTCTAAATCACGCCCCTGTGCTCACACAACATGCTAAGCCACAGTAGGTTTATTCATAGAGTGGCTTACCATATTGGGCGAACCCAGTCACTGTGTAGTTTGAACCACAGTGACTGGCCAAAAGTCAACCAATAAGGTTTGTGGTTGAGCAAGGATTTGAATCAAGGTTTCCCTGATCTAAGTCCAACGAACTAACCATTACACTACAACTACTCTTGAGTAAAACTATCATACCTTGCATTGCAGACAGTAGTAGCAAATGATTTTATTATTTGTCACTGTTGCCAGTTCTGATGCAACATTTTGCATTAATGCAATGGCCTCCTTATACTGCATGGACATGTTAAGATTTCAGCGGAATTATTCATCCATGTATTTTGCTTCCAGAATATTCTGTAAAGAACAACATCTAGGAATAATCCTTCTGCTCACATATTGTCTATGAGTAAATTTTGTGGGTGTTTTGTTTTTACCAGTATACATGCATCAATAGTACTTCAGGAGTCATCCAATAGTTTCCACTTCCCTACTTGGGAATAAGCCTCCCTAAAATTAATGGGGCTGTGCTGCACATTGTGCAAGTTCCTATAGAGCCTTTAGTTCATTCATCCATCCTCACAACAGCCTGATTAGTCCAATCACTATTTATTGCTGAGAGAGCGGAAGATTTGCACAGAAACAGTAGGGACTACTGAAACAAAGTTCTCAGATCCTAGTCCAAGATTTTGTGTTGTGAACCACACCAGCTCTCAAATTCTATAGAACCCATTTTATGTATTACACTGATAAAGGTGTTCAGTCTAAAAATTAAATCATGAAAGCCCTCGCACAAGGAACCGTTACTATGGAGAAGAGACATTAAATGCACCCAGTGCTCATAAGAACTGGGATGAGAAAAGGCAGTCCCCAGAGAACGGAATTACTTCATGCAGCACGATCACACAAGTTAATTAAGGACTGTTGGTAGGTTACTAAGGTTTTTCTATACATGATTCATTTTCCAGAGGGATGGAGATAAAGCGTTATCAGTTTCCCTGCAATACTACAAACCTGGCTGAAAGAGCACTGATGGGATAGGGAGGAGTAACAATGAGAAGCTACATAGATTTCCCGTAAAACCTAACTGGATAGGGAAGTTGCAGTTTCTACTTCCTCAGTGAGAGGATTGGGCCCTGCTCCCCACCCCCTCAAAGAATCCTCTGCGATGCCCAGTCCTCCCATTGTTAGAGGTAAGTAGCATGAGAGGGGATGCTAGTTCTCCCTCAATAGTGGTTGGGCCAGCTCTCAAGCTAACAACAGTATAGAAGATAGTCTCCTCAAAATACAAGACCTGTTACACCCCTTTCAAAATTCTGAATCTAGCTGGCACAGCCCACAGAAACTATGAAAAAAAAATGCTAATACAACCTCAAGTGTCTCACAGCTCAAGAGTGATCAGTCTATAGACAAGGAGGTCTCTGTGTCAAGTCCTTGCTAGCCTGTGCTTCTACAACTAGTCCATAGTTTGTATATGTGCTACCTTCCTCATATTCCATTGAATGCTTCAAGATTTAAGAATTACAGAAAAAGCAGCACCTGCAGCACCACTACTACTATTTAATAGTTTTTAGAGCCAAGGCTGTAAAAACCTTGGGCATGGTTGTTTCCATGGGTCTGGCAAGAGTTCTGGGCTCAGAATGAAAGCACAATATGACCAACTCAATAGGGGTTTCATAATAGAGTTGGAAGGGGCCTACAAGGCCATCGAGTCCAAGCCCCTGCTCAATGCAGGAAAGATGGGGTCTCCCATCCAAGTAATAACCAGGCCTGACCCTGCTTAGCTTTCCACGCTCAGATAAGCTGAGCCTGTGTGAGCCAGAGATAGGATCTGATTTAGCCCCTGGACATGAGATTTTCCATTCAGAATTTATAGTCTTCTTTCAACTTGGATACACAGTGCTTATTCACACAGTAGGATAGCAAAACCTAACTGGCTAGAAGGTGCCATCTATGAACACTTTGTCAGCAGCTCTCAAAACAACTAAGATTATTAATAATGTATTATGTCACTTCCAGTATGCCTTGTACATCCTGCTTGTCCTCAAAGCAACCCTATGAAATAGCCCGCTGTATTCCTATTTTGCTATGAGGAACTGACGTTGAGAGAGAGAATGGGATTTCTCAAATGTTATTACCCCACACCCTAAGAAGACCTCTCTGTATCATTTAGGCAGCTGTCAGGGCAGGGCAGGCTGAGTGCAGTTCCACATCATGAGTCCATTGCCCCTTAGTCGAACAAATGTAGCACACCAGACTAAGGTTAAACAGTTCTCTTGTTTTATATTTCAGTTTGATTACAACAGGCCATAGTGGTTGCCTTCACCCTATGTTCCCGCTCTTTTCCTTCTCCTAGGGGTCAGAGTGCCTGCAACCCCTCAATCCTTCGGCAATGTGGCGCCTTAGTTCTTGCAACTCTGCCTCCCCCCTTGCCTCTAGTAGTTTCCAGCAGGGTCCTGCCTCTTCGTTCCTTCTCTCTCCAGCAGCTGCTCCTGGCTTGGGCCCAGATGGCTCCAGCCTCAGCCCTTCCCCATGACTCCCACTCTCTGGCTCAGGGGCTGTGTCTTTCTTGCTTAACCCCCTCTTCCTCTCTCACATGCTCTTTCTTCTCTTCCCCTCTCATAGGTTCTTCCTTCTTTATATCCTGGGTGTAAGGACCCCATCTCTCTCTGGCAGCCCCTCCCTCCACTGACCCTTCCCTTGCGCAATCTTCACATCCTAACCTGCCCTATCCGACTTTCTCATCTTCCTTCTTTAATTCATCCTCCCATGGTCCCTTATGGGTCATTCCATGTAAAATCACCCCCCCCCAAATGAAAAATTTACCTCACCATCTGCGATTTTTTTTTTTTTAACTGGCATACTGGTAGACCAGCATGAGAAATGAACATACACCAAATTATAGGTCATTATACCTCACAGTTCAAAAGTACAGTGTGCTCAAAAAATGCCCCAAACACGATTTTTCAGCATTTGTGACTACACAGAAAGTATCATAACTTCCTTCGAGATTGACCTAGAAAGTAAATCATGGTGTCATATGAAAGCTCTCGAACTACCCTTTTATTTGATATGTAACACGAAGCATGCATGTGAAAGAATATTCAAGGTCATAGTTTCTTTAATTTGACCTTGAATTCCAAAAAAACCAAAGGTTTGTTTTTTTGCTGATTTTTTCCCTCAGATAACCCGTATTTACCTTGAGTATATGTACCGATTTCCAGAACGGGGTTCCGAACAGTTCAGAAGATGTGAATGTTCTTATACATGCACAGTACCTCCCTAGAAGAACTCGACCCCCTTATACACACTAACTACAGAACATTTTGCAGGGAAATGAAACTTGAGCTCGCCCCCTCCCTTCAGAAGCTTCCTGGGCCTTCAGGCTGAAACCAAACCAGGCTTAGATAGGCCTCAAACCTTCACAGAGATATATCTCTTTGGATGTCTACATTAAATCAAGCTTTATTCCGATAAGAAAGAAAAAGGCAGGCCTGAACCCGTGACAAGTGCCTGACCCCACTTCTGCTGCACTGTGTTCATGACTTTTCAAAATTTGAACACAATGAGTGAGTCACTTTTTAGTCATTGGTGGTGCTGTACTCCATTTCTTATCAAGAATCATTCTGGGAAAACCTGCAAAAGGATTATTTCACAGAGTATGGTTGACAGGATGCCATAGGGCTTGTTAACAAAGTGTTAACAAGTAATATTTGAACAGCATAAAATCTGATCAGCATATATAAAAGTAAAATTGAAAATTTCATCTATGCACAATAATGGTTTTTCAAGCCCACATCAAAGTAAATCAAAATAACTATGCTAGTAAGAGTCCCATTTTGAAATTGAGTACGTTTCCAGGGATGGTAAACATTATTTGAAACAAAAGGAGTTTTTTTGTCATTATTCAAGGTCAAACTTCTGTATATTTATTTTAAAAAATAAAATGAACATGTTTTCCCCAAGCATACGTGGTGAGTACTTTTTAAAAAGTACATATTTTAAACCTCATTCTTCTGAAAACAATAGGCCCTGCAACTTATTTTTTAATAAGCAGAACAAGTTCACCAAATCTTAAGCAATTTGCTTTCAGTTGGAAATATTCTTTGATTGATTTCATACCAGAATGACCACCCAGAGGAAGTATCATTATTCTACATTATGTCAGAAGTATGCTATTGCGAAGAATACCTAATTTAGAATTGCATAATTATGGCAGGGTAGCTTGTACTTGTGCACAATGTTTTATTCAAAACCTAAGTGATAATGCATATTTTCTTAAGATACGTACAGTGAGATAGCAATTCATATGAACTATGACGCATACACACAGAGCGCCCCAAAAGATGTAACTCATTTTCTGTTAAGAAGCCCATTTTGAAAATTGGTACAGGTATTAAGCACTGTCAGATGACATACTAAAACAAAAATCATGGAGGAAAAAAAATTAGTTTTTGCAGAATTCAAGGTCAAATTTTACTATTTGACCTTGAATATATATTTATTCAAAAAACCACTTATGTTATATATCAAATGAAAGAGCATTTCAAAGGCTTTCCAACAACACCAAGATTAACTTTCTAGGTTCTGTAGAACTGAAATTACTGCAATTTTAATGTTGTCTGACACACAAAAATTAACGTTTTTCTTCATATTTTTGATTGCCATATCTCCAAACGTTTTTGTCCCAGAACTCTAATTTTTGGAGCAGCTAATTTTCTCAGCAGACCCAACAAGTTCACCAAGCTTCAAACCCAAACAAACCTAGATCAGCCCTGCCCTCTTTTACAGGGGACAGTCCTCTGTTTGAAGGGCTGTCCTGTCCAGTTCTGGTTAAAAGATAATGAACCATAAGAGCTGTTGCCCAACAGTCAGCACCTGGGCAGCAAACTGAACAGGTAGGCACATAGGTCACCTGGTTATAGTCTTCCACAGTATTGTGAGATGTACTGTATTTATATTTACATTATAATAATTATTTCTAAATTTGGCATGCATACCTATAAATTAGCATATGGAAATCTCTAGCCTCTTTTTTGGGGGGGGGCGGTGATGCATGTCCTCTCTTTTTGCGATTCATAAGTGGCCATCCTAGCCCTCGAGAGTTTCACTCTCTCCTGGCCATAGCAGGAGACAGTACATCAATTGTTAATATGCAACAGGGTAAATCATTCTTATAATCCTTATGTATATGTTCAGTACCGTATATATTGTTTGCCATTGTTGTGCTATTGAGTTCTTGTTGTGAGGATAATCCAATTATACTTATAGCTGTCAAGGGCAACATCCCATCATTAAATGAATGCCATGGACTTCATGTCATATAGTATATATATCATACTTTTTTGAATTAACAAGAGAAAGTATCCCATCTTAACTGCACAAGCCATGAATTCTTTACCATTTAAATTATTAGATGAGTAACTATCAGTGATCTCCTTTCATATGAAGTATTTATCTAATTAATTAATTCATTAATTAGCTCTATTTATATCCCACTCTTCATATAAATACTTGGAGAGGTAACAATATTAAAAACATCTCCATTTTATCCTCACAACAACCCTGTGAGGTAGGTTAGGGTGAGAGTCAGTGACTGGCCCAAAGTTACCCAGTGAGTTTCATGGCCAAGCGGGGACTAGAACCCAGATCTCCTGAGTCCCAGTCCAACACTCTCATCACTACGCCACACTGGAAAATACAGTAATACCTTGGATTGCAAGCATAATTCATTCCGGAACCGTGCTTGTAATCCAAAACACTTGTACATCAAAGCAAAATTCCCCATAAGAAATTTGTACACATATTTTTAATTTAAGCTGCAATGAAGAATGATAGTGTAAAAAGTCTTCATTTTTCTTGACCGTACTACAGTACTTGTATTGCAAGACGTCGCTTGTTTATCAAGTTAAAATTTATTTTAAAAATTTGCTTTTCTTGCAAAACGCTCTCAGACCAAATTACTTGCAATCCAAGGTATTACTGTATAAGAAATACGCCTCTAATAAAACCTATAGATCATCAGCAGAGAAAGCAAAGAAACAGTAGATCCAGTCCTATTCATTGCAGTGGCAACTAACCACTCATAAATGCCCAGGTAAACAAATGGTTCTTATCCTGGCACTGAAATGTTAGTGAAGTTGGAGCCAGGCATACCAGTTTGGGCATTCCAAAGTTGGTGCACCACCATGGAGAAGACTCCATCTCATGTCACCACTGGATGTGCTTCCCCTAGTGGTGGGACGAAACAAGCATCTCCCGCAGATCTAAGAGCATGGGCAGGTTGGTGCAGAGAGAGGTGTTCCTTAAGATACCTGGGTCCCAAGTCATTTAGGGCTTTGTAGGTCAACACCAGCACCTTGAATTCAGCACCAGAACAGCTTCACCTGCCTCAGATGACAGGGAGAACTAGAGCTGGGTGTCATCAGCATACTGCTGACACCATGCTCTAACTCCCCTTATGATCTCTCCCAACAGCGTCATATAGAAATTAATTATTAATTATTACAAATAATTGTCCAATAATGAGGAAATTTAATTGATGGGTTGTTGTTAAACCAATCTAAAAGCTCATCAGGCTTTATGTGCTTTTTCTTCTTAACAGGGCTATGGATTTCTAAGTTCATGTCGTACAGTACACATCTCATGCTTTCCCTGAATACAGTTGTTATCCTAAACTAAATAAATGTGAACAATGATCTATATTGGTAAGAGAGAAATTAATTTGAGAAACCAATTATCAAGCAAATTATCCTTCAAATTCTCTTCAAGTTACTTATAAAAATTCAAATTCATATTATCCTAATTCAAGAGGTACGGTATTTTTAACACCCACAAACATGGATACTGTTGAATTTTGTGGGTTGGTAGACAGAGGAGCAAGATCTGACAGTGTTGAATTGCTTACCTAGGTAGCAATGCTGTGTGCAAGTTTAAACATAGGTGCTTCCATGGAAATCAATAAGTGTTTAAAAATACAAAGTTTGTTAAGTGTCAATTTTAGTATGACCAAGGCTTTGAAATTAAATGTCATGCATTTCTCTTTTTTACATATTGAATAGCCTATACTCAGACTTTAATCCAGTAAAGTCAGCTAAATTTCAATCTATGATATCAGCTAAATACACAAAACAGTCGCTTTATGTGCATACAAATAAGATATCAATGAAATGCATTCCAAGGGCAGTCAAACTTATTTGGAAAAAACAGACTGTGCCTTGAGGAGAATGACAGTACGGAATACTGTTTGTACTTTTGACAGCGATGCCAGAAATAAATAGCATTGAAGGTGGACTATATTTAGTGTGAGTAATGCTTCTTTTCAATACAATATAAATTCCCATTAAAATGTAGAGAACATCAATCCACTAACACCTTTCAGAATAAAGCTAATGTTCTATATAGCAATACTTGGCCTTGATTGGTGCCATAATCTTTTTTCCGAATTAAAGCACTTAAGTTACCAGTATATATTCCCAGAAATCACAGTGAAATAAATTGCACAGGTGAAGGGTTCACTTTCCCATACGTCTGTAATTCAGGCAAGAAAATAACACCACAGGAATTTCAGGAAATCTTTGACAGGATCCTTGGCAAAATAGAATATGTCAGGTCCAGTATACAGTCCTTCCACTGATATTTGTTAGAATTAGACCATTGTTAGCCATTGTTGCAATGCAGTCATGAAGTGGAAATAAGCACAGCATGTAGCAGACACATGTCAGTGATGTCACGCTAACCCACCCTGACAATAAGCCACAGTGAGTTGATTGTTTCGCACTCACTGTGCGCTAGACAGACGATCATGCTCACCATGGGTTGTTCTCCCCCTCCTTCCCCCTTGGTCCTCCAGCCAATATCCCAGCGGTCTTGGCAGCTGAAGCTGTCTTGTCTCCTCTCCCCGCCATGATCGCGAGCCATTTTTTGGCTTGCTGTGGCTTTTTTCCCCTTTACCATTTTTTTCTGGAGATCATAAACAGCCATCTCTGAATTGACAGCCAGTGACAGCCTCTCCAAAGTGCCCAAGCAGCACATTGGAGGGGCTGTCACTGGTTGGCCAGCCCTTAAAAAAAAATTGCACTCCAAATGTACACAATTTTTTCCGTATTTTTAAAATTATTTTACTAGTTGGACTTGCGCAAGTGTGGAGGTGTGCACTTCCATGGGTCCGAAATGGGAAGCCTCACCTGGGCAATGTCCTAGGGGGTTCCTGCTGTCAAAGTGCAGCAGGTGCCAACCCCGGACATTGATCCAGAGAGTCTCCAAATAGGTTTATGGTTTTTTTTACTTTGCTTTGTCTTGACAGCTGTCAAAGGGCAAGCTGTCAAATCAAAGCAAAGCCGTGAGTGATCTTTGTTCACAAAAGGGATTAGGCACCTTTCCCTCCTCCCTCTGCAGTGTGAGCCTCAGGGGTTTGTGTGTCCCCCTCCTAGGTCCCAGTGCCCCCAACCTTTCCACCCATTCCTACGACTCTAGGTGCTTGGGAACATGGAAAAGTGCACCCCACCCCCTGTTCACTGACACTTGCCTTTGACAGCTGTCAGAAGTAGGCTTCTTAAAAAAAAACCAGGGATTTAAGAAGGGCTAGACAGGGTAGTTTGGACAGGGAGCGCAAATTTTTTAATTTTATTTTTTAAAGGGGTGGCCAACCAGGGACAGCCTGTTTGGGCACTTTGGAGGGACTGTCACTGGTGGTGGCACAGGCAAGATGGCTGAAAGTGGCAAAGGGTTTTTAACCACTCTTGCCAAGTGCCTCACTCGCTGCTTCCCTTTACCCACAGTGGGATTGGTCACCTTGGTTTGGAAAACACAGCAACCCATTGTGGGTAAAACAACCACGAAAACAACCCATGGGTTCTCAGGGTGGCTTGTTTGGAAAAAACAAACCACCCTGCAGGAAGTGGTCTGGATTCGGACAACATGACAACCCACGGTGGCTAGATACCCACGATGGGTTGTGGTGTTGTGTGAACCAGGTCATACTCTCTACTTTACATATTTTATGCCTGGAAGAGAAAGCACTATGTATGGCTCCACCTAAAATATGCTATGCATGTAGTGAAACCTGTTCATTTATTCTTGATGGGCAGGATTAATAATTTAGGAGCATGTGCAATAATCAATCATTTTATATAATCAATGGAGATAGTAGTTGAAAGAATTGAGCTTGGAATTCTGTATGCATCACCTCAAGCTTCAAGTCAAATGACACCATCTACAAGGCTCATCATGCCTGGCCAGTGTGGTTGCCTCCTAGAAGACTCGGGAGCGGTTCATACGACCCATGCGACGAGTGGGGGAGGCACCACGGGGCTGTCTGCGGGGTCTGGTGGGGCGCCGCAGACGACCTGTACCCCGCACACGTGGGCAGACCGTGGTGGAGCCGGCAGTCCCCGCACCGCAGTGTGGGCCTCCTGGCGCTAGGGGGCAGCAGCTCGGGATGCCCAGCGGGGCTGTTTGCCCCTATAGGCCAGAGCGGCCGCAGCTCTGGCCACTCTGGGCTGCCGCCTCTGTGCAGCCACGGGAGTCCCCTGCAGGACGGCCGCCCGCTGATCGCACGGCAAGGTGGCCACATGCGGTAGGGGCTTACCCCTCTACCGCCCATAGTGACTTTCCGTGCTTCCCACGCGCGGCCGTCCCATGGTGACGCCCCCAGCCGGCATTCGCACAACACGGGAACTGCAGGGGGCTTCTGCTCCCCCACGGTTCCCGTGTCGCGTGAACCGGCCCTCAACCAGATGGAAATTGGTATGGAATTGTAACTAGTATTTGCAAATTAATTTGGTAAACAAGCTTCATAGTTTTAACTATGCACAGAGAGTCCGCTTGTGTTTATTGCAACTTCTCTTTTTCTTTAACTATTCCAGACAGGGCTTTTTTTCTGGTGGAACTCACCGGAACTGAGTTCCAGCACCTTTTCTTCTATTAATTGCATTACAATTTAATCGCCAGCTACTCCCGAGGAAATGTAATCCAAGAGTTCCGGTACCCTTTTCTCCAGAAAAAAAGCACTGATTCCAGATAATACACCATGGCAGCATTGCCCTAACCTAACCCTACACTGGCAATGTAGGCTCATATGTCAGGACAAATGTTTTATTATTATTATGAGTGCTACTATTTTCGTTCTGTTCTATTAATTTCAGCACCAACCTTTTCTCCTCCTATTTGCATAGTTATTCTGGAATAATTTAGAATAAAAAGCTTGTTTTGTTAGGGGTAAGTACATATTCACATCAGGAACATAGCCTGACCTGATATAAGGCAGCTTCATATTTGTCCATCAAGCCCAGTGTTGTCTCTTCTCACTGGCAGTAGCTCTCCAGGGTCTCTAGCAGAAATGTTTCACATCATCTGCTATGGCATATGCTTAATGAAAGAGAGCAGGGATTGAACCTGGGATGTTCTGCATGCAAAGCATATGCTGGACCACTGAGCTGTGGTCCTTCCTTTAACATTTATTATCTCTGGAATGCACGTTGGGAGAAATACCTTGACCCTGCTTTTCTCACTGCAACATTCATGCAAGAGCCAGTGTGGCGTAGTGGTTAGAGTGTTGGACTGGGACTTGGGAGATCCGGGTTCTAGTCCCCGCTCAGCCATGAAACTCACTGGGTGACTTTGGGCCAGTCACTGACTCTCAGCCTAACCTACCTCACAAGGTTGTTATGAGGATAAAATGGAGAGGAGGAGGAGGAGGATTATGTAAGCCGCCTTGGGTTCCTTGCAGGAAAAAAGGTGGGGTATAAATATAATAAATAAATAAATAAAAAACTTGAGTTTATTTGTCATCTACCTTGCCTCTCTCAAGAATCTAAAGAGATCTTTGCGCCATTTCTTCCAGTTTCAGGAAATCATTATTCCTCTTCCTTCTGGTTTCGCAGCTAAGCTTGGCTTAGAAATCCCAGTCATTGACAAATAAGTGGTGTTGCATTTCGTTCCTGCTCTATTGGACTCTTAAAGCAGAATTTTATTCTGATGATTATTACAGGCTCTGGAATGTACATTTATCCCCTACCACCCATACTGGGCTCTACCATTTAATTAGGAAAGTTAATGTTTGGATCAAATTGCCAAACCTTAACATTCCACAGAAACCCATTACTTTCCAACAAGCTTGTTATGATCTTCTGAAATATTACTGCCCATCTGCACAGTCACCAACTGGAGGCTACAGCAAGGTAAATGTCTGAAGGGCATAATTTGAAGAGGGGGAAAAATTAGGATGCCCCTGTAGCTCTTTCGTTTCAAGAGGTACAGATGTCTTCTCTTCAGGTTGTGCTACCATTGTTATGGTCCCTGCACTTAGATCTGAATATTGCCTGTTAATATTCACCACTAAATATTGCCATTTAATTGAGATTCTCACTCCAGTGAGTGCTTCTTTGACACTGAGATTGATATGATGTTGGATAATATCACAGGTACCTGCTGAATAGTGTGAACCTGAAAATAATTCACCAGACTGGGTCATATTGTTATATTGAGTTCTGCTGTGCCCTTCCTTTTGTTTTTTCTTTCTACCTACAGCGTCTGTGACATTACTGAGAAGGAACACATTCTCCAAGTTGGGGCAATTTTTAAAATTTGGAACTTCCCCCCCTTTGGATATTAAGAATGAATGTGTGGAGAAAGCCAACCTAAGCCCCCTGCCTGACACACACACACTCACCAAGGAGGGGGGAAGGAGACCCGGGGGGGGGGGAGACAGCCAGTCTCCACAGATGCAAAAGGGGACAAACAACATCTGCATAGAATCACCCCAGGGGGGAAGGCAGGAAGCATCCCCAGGTTTGTCAATGCTCTCGCATATCAGCCCCATCTACATAAGACTTGAATACCTCTCCAGAGCAGACACTTCGGCACCCCTAAGAAATGGCCACTCAACACCATAGGATGGGACCATTAAGCAAGTGGCTTCAAAGGGACCCCACCCCACGGGGGGAGGGCGTCACCCCACCTGACCCAAAAGGCCACCCCTCAGGGAGGGTGTCAACCCACCTGATCACGGAGGGAGGGGCTACCTGAAACACCAAGGTATAAAACACCCTGCGCAAGGGGACTGGGTTGTTGGACCTGATCAGCAATCTTGCCCCATGCCTGGGGTAAGGGAACGAAGGATCGGCAACCCCGGGTAGCCACACCCGGCACGCTCCAACTAGCTGAAATCACTGGTCGCTTGGGTTGACCGGACCCCCGGGAAACCAAGCTGAAATCACTCACTAGCCGCTTGGGTAGACCGGGCCTCCGCCGGGAACCCAGCTAGCCGCTTGGGTAGACCGGGCCTCCGCCAGGAACCCAGCTAGCAGCGTGCGGTTGACCGGGCCTCTGCCGGGACCCGAGCTGAACTAACTAGATGAGAGCCCTGAAATCATGGTGTCCTTGAGACTTCTTGCTTGCTACTTTGTACCGTACTGATAAGCTGTATTGCTGGCGTGTGTCTGGGTTTGTGAAGGTAATGTTGTAAATAAACTTGTTTTCTAAAAGATACTTCTGTGGCTATAAGTTATCCCTTTGTTCTGAGCTAAGGGTGATAGTCATGGGGATCTCGGAGAAGGCCGCCCCAGGACTCGCTACCCCCTTAGCATTGAACCCACGCAGAAGACCAGGTTGTCGGTCTTCCACTGAATGTTATTTGGGGGGAGTGTTTTCTACTGTACTGCATGGAAGACAAACAGGAAGGCACCAAACCCAGAGAAAGGAAGGGGGGGAACCTTCAGGTTTTGAACCCCAGCTGAACAAGAAAACAAGATTTTAAGTCAAACACATTTCGAAACAAGTTCTTCTCATGGGCACTCTTAAATGACAACTGTTAATCTGATATCAAACCTGCACTACAACTACAAATTTTAACAGTGGTTTGATACTAGATACCTTTGAGGAGGAACTTGTTTTGAAACATATTTGGCTTAATAAAACCATTTTTTCTAATTCACCTGGAGGTTTTCTCCCTTCCTTTCCAAACTATAGTGCATGAATATCGATGTTAGCCCTTTAAGAGAAATAAAAAGTGACAAAAACAGGCAACCTCCCAATGAGATACACCTGCAGGGGTTGAGCAATGGGAAAATACTAAATAGGGAAAGCACTCTCACTGCTCTTGAAATTTCTGTTGCCTGTACATAGCAAAAGCCTTAAAGGAAAGGTCACATTGTGCTCCCATTTAACACACCCTGAAGGAACAGAGGCAGTACAGCCTCAGAAAATTAGATGTATATAAATGCTGTGTTGGCCATGAAACACTGGTCATCCTTTCATTTCAGCCACTGTGCTAATGTACTAGTCACAGCAGTTGAGTCACCAACTCCAACAACCAGTCAAATCATTTACATGTTACACTCTTGGGAGAGTATTTGTTGACTGCACTGCTCATCACCTCTAGCTGACGCATCCCTCAGTGATAGCAAATTATAGGTGGCTAGAACGGAATGCCTTATCACCACCTTCCAAAAGCACCCACTCTAAAGACAGGTGGTAACAAATTGCTTGTGTTAAAGTGAAGGCATGGATAGACACATACAAATGAAAGTGAAAACATCCGGAAAACTGGCTAAAGACAGTTCTTACAATTGCCATTCCATTGTTGCTATATGAATATGTAAGCTTGAAATTATGAAATACATTTCATGAAGTTAATGCAAAGGCAGCAGAGATGAGATTCAGATATCATGTTTTGCAGGCACTGTAACTATTCCTATATCTACATACACAAAAAGGGTGGTGGCCAGATGAAAAGAGAACAGTTACTGAAATTTTCATTTCTACACAATGGTTAAAGGTGCAAAAACCCTTTCCTCCTTTGCATCTGGCCACCCTATAACATAAGTGAGTACAAGTTGTGTGACCAGGCAACATTTGACTTGCCAACAGGCCCATGTAATATAAATTCTGTATGGAAGTTCTGATTGGCATGGTCTCTCAATAAGACAAATCCATATTAATTCACAGAATATGCCTATCATATTAAGATATTGGAATACCAATGTGAATAAAAACATAAATCAGGACAGCTCCTGATACTCAGGTGTATGAAGCGCCTAGACTTTTATATAAATACTGTAAACTTTTTAGTCCAGAAGGTGGAAGATCTGTAGACAGGGTCAATTTCAAGGCACTTATCATAAGAAGCTCAAACACCAAACCAAGCAATGTGCACATCTAATAGGAATGTAAACAAGGAATGAGTCTGGAGGAGGAGGAGGAGGAGGAGGAGGAGGAGGAGGAGGAGGAGGAGGAGGAGGAGGAGGAGGAGGAGGAGGAGGAGGAGAGTTTGATGGATTCCAGAAGAGGCAGTAATTCATTCTGAAATCCACCACATTCTGGAAGACTGCAGACCATGAATTACTGCAAATATTTCTTCTTACAAATGAAGTTTAGGATCCTTTAAGGCTAAAATACAAAGCTATACCATTTGCTGTTTTGCACCATTTACAGAAGAGGCTGTTTAAAAGAAACATTTCAAGTCATGATATCTAAACACTTTTTCACAAAAATATTGTAATAACACTTGAGCTGTCCAGTCTAGGTGGCATCTGTCAGTGAACTAAAGCTATAAAAATTGATAAGAAATACTACCTGACTTTGGGCAGTATCCTATTGTGCTCGTGCAGTAGTGGGAGCAATCGCTCGTGCAACGGGGATTTAGTGGTTCTAATGCTTGTTTCCAGAACGGGGCAGGTCAGCAGAGCTCACAGAACAGAACTCGGTTGACTTGTCCTGATCTGGAAACAAACATTTCCACTTTTTTCTGGGTTTATGTTTAGAAAAACTGATTTCCCATTATGCAAGCGGTCACTCCCACTAGCGCAACATCAGCGGGAACACAACGGCCCAGTAGGATACTGTCCAGTATTCTCTCTCTCTCTCTCTCTCTCTCTTTCTCTCTCTCTCTCTTTCTTTCTATATTAAAGTCTCTGCTTCCCAGACAAAGGTGTCATCTCCTTTTTGATGTATGTCAGCATTCAAGAGCTTTCTTTCTTTCTTTCTTTCTTATATTTGACTGTATTAACAAAACAGCTCCCACTTTGACTTCTGTGTTCTTAATAACTTTTGATGAATGTGATGTCTCAGTTTGTTGTTATGTTTTTTTCAGTATTGTGGTTTTTTTTTAAAAAAAAATAGTGTTTTAATCAGCACATATTATAAATCACAGATAATACACCACAATACAGCTAAATTTTACTTGGCCTTTTTAGATGATTAGGGAAGCAACAACTCACAGAAACAAGCTTTTCTGAGTATCCTCCATGTGTCTTTAAGATACAAAGTATAACCTTTAATTTCGATTTCTTGGCCTTTAACCATATAATTATGTTGCAGCAGACGTCTTAGTTGCTGTATTATGCTCTCGCACGCAAGAGATGCTTCTCAACAGAGAAATATAATATAGTAACCTCACTTCCAAAATCTGAACTTTTGATGAGGCTGTCATATATACTATGATTAATGCATGGGATTAAAACACACCCACCCAACAACACCTATTTCTATTACACCAAGCTGATTTCACTGAAATCCACAGGGTGGCAGGAATTTAAATAAGCAATAACTAGGGTTGATTCCGAACAGCACATTTTAATATTAATTTATTTAAAACATATCCCGCCTCTCCAAAGCTTGAGGTGGCTTCCAACAGACAGTAAACAATAAAAACATTTAAAATTGCCATAAAAACAGATTTAAAACAATAATCAATAAATAAAATATTATCAACAGAATACACAACCCAGGGCCTGCTCAACAGCCATAGGCCTTTTAGGAAAGGTAGGTTTTGCATCCTTTTTGATCAGGCTGCAAGAACAGAACAGCTAAGAACCTCATCAGGCATGTACCGTAGTTCCACAGCCTTAGAGCAAATGCTGCAAATGCTCTGCTTCTTGCCACAGATGTAAATGGAGGAGTGCTCACTGTCTGCAAGATGATTACTCTACTCCTTTCTTGTTTAGAAAAATGGCTCCCCACCATCACCTTGAAGTTTTGAGATATTTATTTATCTATTTAAAACATTTCTACCCCACCTTTCCTCACTTTGAATCAAAGGCAGAAGGACTGACACAGTGGTCAATTGACCAGTGAAATATTCTCAAGTGACCACCTATTATTATTTGACCATGGTCAAATATTGTCAAATATGAATTTTCCATGAATCTAAGAATGCCATTGTGTAGGTGGCAGCTTATCTTTAAAAAAAAGTAATTATGGTTCTTAGGGCAGTATTGAAAGCCACTTGCCCCTACCCCTGGGGCAGTCAGGGGCAAATCCAGCAGCATAGCAAAGCTTCTCCTACTAGCCACCTGCTGTAACTGCAGGCATCTCCAAACAGGAACAGAAACACAAGCCATGGCACCAGCAACTGCCTAGCACAGCCAGTTACTTCATCTTGTTTTCCAAAGGAACCAGAAAAACAGTAGTTGTAGAAAGAACTGAAGATACTGCATGAAGTGCAGTACACAAGATACTGCTACAGGTGAGACATTAAATTATGGAGAGTTGGGAAAGCCAAAATCACTTGTTTAGAAAAGTACATGGAAAATCCATTAAAACTTGGTTTTTTGTTTTCATAAGTATAAAACTAGCTGACAATTAAAATAGATTTTTTTTGTCATTCTAATAGTCAATGCTTTGAAAATACTTGACTATGATTTGACAATATTAACCAAATCTTTTTAAACTGGTCAAATACCCAACCCCACTATGAGAGTTAGTATGGCATAGCATATAGAATTGGATTCTATAGAATTGGGCTTGGATCAGTTCAATTCCCGTTCATTCATGAAGTCCACTAGATGGCCTTGGACAGGTCACTATCCCTCAATCTGCCTCACAGGGTTCTTGTAAGGCTAACACAGGCTAATCCCATGTACAGTGCCCTGAGATTATTGGAGGAAGTGTGAGGAGATGATGATGATGATGATGATGATGATGATGATGATGATGATGATGATGATAATAATAATAGAAATTAGTGTACTGTATGGTATGGGCATAGATTCTCAGAGAATGGAACCTTAGGCCATGTTCTCACAGTCTAGTAATAGGTGTTGTTTCCTTAATTTTTCTAACATTCTTTCTATAAAGATCATTAATGTGAATGTACATAAATAAAATGAGATTTCTCATTTGCAACTGGAAGGAAAAAGAAAAAATGTTTCAATATTTAGACCATGGCACTTAATAATTTATTAAACACACTGTGACTTCCTTAAAATAAGATAATTAACCGTACCAGGACAAAATTATCCCTACTACACTGAGTAGAAAATCATATTTAAACAGACATCCTTCTCTTGATAATACTGCAGAAATTTAATAGCTCTCTTATCTGGACTACACAAATGTAGCACTTCATTGATGCTATAAAAGTATTATAGCTCACTTGAACTTTAGCAAAATATTTTTAAGCAGTGCATATCTGCTGGTGTTGCTGTGGAAACAGACATTTGCACATTTGCATTTAATTGCACTACTAAATGATTATCAAGAGTTTTAGCTAATTAACCAGGTCTATTCAGAAGGCAATCCAACTAAGTTCAATGAGACTTACTCCCAGATAAATGTATATAGGCTTGCAACCTTAGGGCACAATCCTATGGCCGCTAGACAGAGTCTAGATGGCCACAGGAGAAGTTAGAGTCTCAGCTCTGACCTCAGAAATGCACTCCAAGGTAGGAGCTGGAACTCCAATTTCGGAGTGCCCTCCCTTCGTTCTTGCAGCCAGTGCGGAAAGACCGACCTCGGAGCGGGAGTTCTGTGGGTGTTCTGGGGAGGGGAGGAGTCACACTCCGTCAGCATACATAGTATCCTGGTGGCACCTTAGCCTCTCCTCCTAGCACTCTGGGGCAAAAGACTTAGATGGCCGAAACCAGCCATCTAAGTCTTTTGCAGGGCAGGAGATGCACGGAGGCGACCTATGGCAATAAGCTATAGCTGAAAGAGAGTTAATCATCCAACAACTGATGATTGGTGTATGAGGGTTTGGGATATGGCCCCGATTATGAAATTAACTAATATGAATAGAGTCAGAGAGGAACAATCTGCAAATAATTTTTTTTTAATAGAAAAATGGATTCTCTTACTTTCATATTGGAATGATAAAGTATAGGATTTAGTACAACCTTATTTACTGTTGGGGGCAATTTAACTGGTATGAGTTTGATTATGTTTATAACTCTTCTTTGTTATCATTTGTATTTATGAATCAATGTAAAATGAAGAAGAAGAAGAAGAAGAAGAAGAAGAAGAAGAAGAAGAAGAAGAAGAAGAAGAAGAAGAAGAAGAAGAAATGTTTTCCTTTGTTTACCTACTGGGAGTTTCCTCTGTAATAGCAAAATATTTTTTTTAAAGGGAAAAAAAAAAATATTAACAAAAACTGCCAATCAATGTTAGAAGGAAAGGCCATGGGTTGTATCCAAAGGGTGGCTTAGCACTAATGGAAAACACTTCTACTCATGCAGGGGGGACACACCCAATTATTCATTATCCTTCCTACCTTCGGCAACCCCACCCCATGCCCTCTGGCAAGCTGTTCCTATGTGTTGGGAGACCCTCTGAAATGGTATGAGATACGGTTCAGAGAGCTTCAGTAGTTGGAGGGGGATCAGCAAAGAGTTGGTGTTCCACCTTACTTAAGTGTAAGCACTTTACACTAGTGCAAAGCCTCCATTGGATGCAACCCCGTGTTTCTTAGTTTTTAAATCTAAAATTCAATTAACAAAAACTACTTATCAATTATTAAAAGAAAGGCAATATTTCCTAGTGGTTTAAACCAAACTAGAATATAGAATAATCCTTATTACAGCAGCACACCAGAGCCAAAATGGCTACAAAAATGAACTGGCTCAAACCCCAGCAGTAATATTCAAGATTTATTTATTTAAAATATTTAGCCCACTTTTCAGTCTAAAGATCCTCAAGGAGGCTCACAACATAAGCTAGAACAACCTATAATACATACCCAATAGTAGTACCGTAATTAAAATAAAAATGAGAACAGAAACAAAACTTCACAAAATAAAACAGATAGAAAACAACAGGAGCGGGTCTCCTAACTGATGGTACAACGGAATGAAAAGTTTTTAACATCTCATCTAAATGCCATAATGAGAGGACCAATCTGGCCTCCCAGGAGGGGGCAGTTCCACTATAGAGAAGGCCCATCCAATTGTACCTCCAATGGCAACAAGATGCAGAACAAGGCACAGAAAGACAGAGCTCGACCATCTGAGAGATACAGCACCTACCAACCATTTTAGGACCAAAGATTGCAACAGCTATAGAAGCACCTATCAACTTCTTCTGGTCCAATACAAAAGGGAACAGAACAGTGATCTGATATGTGTGTGTGTGTGTGTGTGCGTGCGTGCAGCGTGCGTGCGTGCGTGCGTGCGTCCAGGTTTGGGGGTTATGGTGGAAGGAAAGTAGGAACTTTTCTAGGGAAAGTCTTGTTAGGCTGAATGCTCCCTGTAGACCTTAACTTTACTATCCTGCAAAGTCTATTAGTGCCTGCTGACTGTAATTGAGTGTGTGTGCTTTTAAAAAATGGCATGTGTGTTAGTTAGAAGTATAAACTACGCTTTGGAATCTATCAACAGACTTCCTGACAATTAACAAAAGAATTATTTTTATTTTGTTCATCCTGAAGACCTTATTGTGGCCACTTTTGTAGTTACTTAGAAGAAGCGAGAAGCAGGTGAACAAACAGGTTGCAGTGGTGAAGAGGAGGAGCAACTCCAAGGGGCTCTTGCCAGTGAGCTCTTGCTGGGGTGTGGGCTCTCAGCAGGTGCCCAACCAGGCCTATCCTTGACGCCAGGTCTGACATATATGTCATACATTACAGTTGTAATGTATGACATATGTAATAAAAGAATTATCAACAACAGCAGTAGCCAGTGAGATAGGTAAGAAAGGGTAGGAAGAGCCATTGAGTGATCATGGAGAAATGGAGTCCCACAACCTTACTGGTGGAAGATGCAAGGCTGCAATGCAGGCGTCTGGAGTCAGCACTGTGCAGGGGCAGAGCTGCTGACTGGCTAGGAACACCCATCATGGGCACAATCACCAATGTCAGCAGCCCATGCGGGGGGGGGGGGGCACTGGTTGCTCCTAGTCAGTCAGCAGCTGCACACCTGATTCCAGACACCCCTGCCTCTACTGCCACCTTCTGTCTCCCCTCCAGTAGGGTTTTACAGGCCCCCCTCTCCCTTAGTCACTCTCAGAGGCAGTAGACATTTCCTAACCCTTCTGTTGCTCTATATACAAGCCTGTGGCTCACGCTGGCTCAGCTTGTCTGAGTGTGGAAAGCTAAGCAGGGTCTGGCCTGGTTATTACTTGGATGGGAGACCCCTCCTCTAGTTTCCTGCATTGAGCAGGGGGTTGGACTCAATGGCCTTGTAGGCCCCTTCCAACTCTATGATCTATGAAATCACCAGCCACTGCTGTCCAAAATGATAGAAATACAGAAAGTAAGGATATATTTTCATCCCAGTTGCTAGTCTAACTCTGATGCACAAACTAAGCCTGCAATCTCAAATTGATTTAATTAGATTAATCAGCAAACCTTTTAATATATTAACATTCCCTCCTGCCTGACTAATTGGGAAAGATTAGACCAGGTATAGCCAAAGCCAAAGCCAACCCATTATCCATTGACTGAATCCTAAGGATTGCTATACCTAAAGGCATTATTTACAGCTCCTTAGTATCCAGTGGCAGTTAGGATTGCCAAATGACCAGAAAAATAGCAGCTGAGCCTGCTCTTGTGCCTTTAACAGTAGCCTGGCCTGCAGAAATCAGCATGTGAAGCTTTTCACAGAATGGAGATAAACATTATCACCTACTCTGCATATACAGCTACAGTGACCAGTTGAAAAACTAGCAACCCTGGCAGCAGCAGAGGTCCCCCCAAAGAGGTTATGCTAAAAGTGCTGCCCTCCTACCCAAATCCCTCCCAACTGTCCTGCTCCTACTTTGCCCCTCCAGGCCCCTCCCATTCATCTCATGTCAAGCTCCCTCTGCCATTCCTCTCTGCAATATTTATTTATTTATTTATTAGCAATATTTATATACTGCAGTGGTTTACAAAAGAATACAAACAAACATACATACATACATACACACAAAATAGTATCATGAGGCTGGTACAAAGACAGCTCATGGCTGAGGGAAAGTCAAAGAAAACAGGTGCCTTTTTCAATAAACACCTAAAACATGCCAATGTATAAAATAAACCCACTTATAGTGCATTGTGTGATGTGGTGGTTAGAGTGTGGTCGAAGTCTTCAGAGTCAGGTTCAAATCCTTACTCACTCATGAAGCTCATCATTATCTTTCAGCCTAGCGTACCTCACAGGGTTGTACTGAGCGTAAATGGGGGGGGAACCACATACACCGTATTGAGCTCTTTGGAGGAAAAGCAGGATATGAATGTAAAAGGGCCTGTCAAAGGCACATGATGCAGCCACCTTTCTCAAGTTAAGCCGGTCTGAATCTGGTCAGTGGTGCCTGTAAGGGGGAGTGCTTGTGAACTCGATGCATACCACTTTATTTATTTATTTATTATATTTATGAATCGCCCATCTGGCCAGACATCCGGCCACTCTGAGCGATGTACAGTCCAATAAAATACAGGGGGGGGGGGGGGAGACACACACAGTATAAAACACAATTAAAAACAGTATAAAACTTAAAAATCCGAACCCACCCCATATTCCCGCCTGAAAAGCCACGTTTTTAATGCCCAGCGGAAGTTAATCAAGGAAGGGGCATGGCAGAGGTCGCTGGGGAGAGAGTTCCATAAATTGGGGGCTGCCACAGAAAAGGCCCTCCTCCTAGTCCCCACCAGCCTGGTTTCTCTGGCTGATGGGACAGGAAGAAGGCCGTCCATGACAGATCTTGTTGAGCGGCCTACTTTATGTTGCTGGAGGCGCTCCATGAGATAAACTGGACCGGAGTCGTACAGGGTTTTAAAGGTCAACGCCAACACCTTGAGTTCGGCTTGGCAAACAAGTGGTAGCCAGTGCAACTCTTTGAGCACTGGAGTGATGTGATCACACCAGCGGCAGCCTTTAACCAGGCGAGCTGCTGCATTCTGTACCAGCTGCAACTTCCGAACTGTCTTCCAGGGTAACCCCACGTAGAACGCATTACAGTAGTCTAGGCGAGAGGAGACCAAGGCATGAATCACTGATGGGAGCAGATGATTAGGAAGGTAGGGGCACAACTGCTGCATCAGATGGAGCTGATACAGCGCCGCCCAGCTCACAGCTGACACCTGAGCCTCCATGGACAGCTGGGAGTCTAGAATGACTCCCAAGCTGCGGACCTGGTCCTTCAGGGGTAGATGTACCCCATTCAGCACCAGGTCAACATCTCCTAACCTTGTCTCCCACCAGAAGTACCTCGGTCTTGTCAGGGTTCAGTTTCAGCATGTTCCTTCCCATCCAGCCACCCACTGCCTCCAGGCACTTGGACAGGGTCTCAACGGCCAACCTTGGTGAGGACTTGAAGGAGAGGTAGAGCTGCGTGTCATCCGCATATTGATGACAGCACACCCCAAACCTCCTGATGATAGCTCCCAGCCGCTTTAGGTAGATGTTAAATAACATTTGGGAGAGGATGGAACCCTGCGGCACCCCACAAGTGAGCGGCTGAGGGTCCAAAGCCTCCTCCCCAAGAACTACCCTCTGGTACCTTCCGGAGAGGAAGCACCGGAACCACTGCAATACAGTGCCTCCCATGCCCAACCCCTCCAGGCGGTCCAGGAGGATACCGTGGTCAACGGTATCAAAAGCCGCTGAGAGATCAAGGAGGACTAGAAAAGAGCATTCGCCCCTATCCAAAGCCCTCCTCATATCATCCACCAAGGCGACCAAGGCCATTTCTGTCCCATGTCCAGGCCTGAAGCCCGACTGGCATGGATCTAAATAATCAGTTTCATCCAAATGTGCCTTCAACTGAGCCCCCACCACTCGCTCAATCAGCTTGCCCAGAAATGGCAAATTGGAGGCTGGGCGAAAGTTGTTCAAATCTTGGGGATCTACGGAGGGCTTCTTTAGAAGCGGTCTTATTATTGCCTCCTTAAGGGCTGATGGCATCACACCCTCCTTGAGGGAGGCATTCACTACCGCCCTGATCTCCCCACCCAGTTTTTCCCTGCAGCTCATAACAAGCCAGGACGGGCAAGGATCAAGCAAGCAGGTGGTCAGCTTAACAGAAGAAAGCACCTTGTCCACTTTACCAGAGGGAAGAAGCTGGAACTGATTCCACAAAACCGGACTGCCACTGGCCTCCTCCCGTTCACCCACTGTGTCCACGACGCACGGAATCCCACTCCTAATCTGATCAATTTTATCTGAAAAGTGCTTTGCTAAAGCCTCACAGGAGGCTTTAGACTGTTCCAATGGATCCGGAGCAACTGGACCGATCAGGCTCCGGACCACTTGGAACAGCCTCCTGGGGCAGCACTCCGCAGACAAGGAAGTGCTTGTGAACTCAATGTACACCACTTTGAGTTCTATGGAAGTAAAGAAGAATATAAACGTAACAAATGAATGAGTAAATCAAAAAGGTGGTGCCCTAAGCCCTTATATAGAATGTATGATGTGTGTGTGTGTGGGGGGGATTGTTTGTTTGTTTGTTTGTTTGTCTGTCAAGGAGCAGCACACCTACTTGAAAGAGCAAATGAAGTATTCAGAACAGAATGTGTCATTTCAAGGAGAGAGAGAGAGTGAGTATATATTGCAACATGCTGTGACCATTTCTCTTTATGGTCACCACTGTTTTCCTCAGTCTCTTGGAGCTGTGAAATGCAGGGCAACTCTTTTTATCAGTGATTACTCTAGTGTGTTTTTTATATCACCATATGCCCTTCCTGTCTGAGATCCCTGTTGGTGTTAGCCATTGTTCAGGATGCATGCATTAGCCATTGCTTTGGCAACAGCCAAGGTGATGCTGACTCACTCCCATTGGCTCTCCCTTATCCTCCTCTGCTGCTGCTGCTGCTGCTCCCAGTCCCTGCCCCATTCCCTAAGATGCTCTCAGATTCATAATCTTCCTGCCATTTGCAAAGATACACTACCTCTCTGTACAAATGTCATGGAGGAGGGGCGGGGGGGGGGGAGAGAATCAATTGCAGATATTTAAAGCACTCTACACTGTCTCATTTCTGGTTCCTGTATGCATTGCAGATGAATAGTCCATTGCTATTTAAGTTTGGTACCCTGAGCCTAAAGACCCGAGGCAGCATAACCTGTCTTCAGTGCAGTCACTGCATCCCTGCAACACCAGTGAAATATCATGTTTTATTAGCACACAGGACCCTGAACATTTTTGTGTACAGTATTTTTCCATGTATAAGACTATACTTTTTCCTAAAATCGTTAGACTAAAAATTGAGGGTCATCTTATACACGGAAGTAAGCCGAGGAGAGAACCGCGCGGTTGCGAAACTGCCCAGTGGGGGGGCGTCTTATACATGGGGGCGTCTTATAGACGGAAAAATACGGTAGTTACCGGAAATCTCAGGGCAGCTTCACATAGGTCCCCAGGTTTCCACCATGGGTTGACCACATCTTTTCTGTACCATTTGAAAGGTATTTGAATTTCCAAAATACAATAAACAAGTACCAAAGACAGCAAAAAATTAATAAATCAAGTATGTATAAATATATGGTAAAAACAAAAAGGAGCCTTGGGGCACCTTCAAAGGCTAAGAGCGTTATTGTGATATATGTTTTTGTGAACTAGAGCTCACTTCATCAGGTGCATGAAGTGTGTCATCGGTTGGCAGATATACAGATAACAGAAGGGCGGTGTTAGCAGGCAATAGCATATATCATGCTGGAGAACAAGCAGGTGAACGAGCCCCTGATGGCATGACTGATAGTTTTAGGTTATCCCCAATTACCATTGTTATGAATACTGTGCTTATCTTGTATACATATGAGATTTACATAGAAATATCAGACTACAGTATATCTCTTACATTTCATGTCTTATGGCCCTACTGTTTACATTTCCCCCTCTACATCTGTGTGTGTGTGTGTGTGTGTGTGTGTATAATATGTCAAATGAGGATACACTTCATGCATATGAAAACCTATGCCACAATATATCTGTTAGTGCCCAGGGGTTCTTAAATGTTGTACCTGCAGGGCCCACTTGAGAACTGAAAATTACTGAGGGACACCAACCACAAAATGGCAGTGCAGGGGCAAAGCCATTCACAAAATGGCCACAGATGGAGGTGGAGTTTGGCACAATCAATTGGCAATTACTGATATAATTTTTTATTAATATTTAATCCTTCTTTGAAAATGCCTTCCCATTTTAGGCAGAATTTACTGTTCTAGAAGCTCTAAGCAGAAAGGACTTTTTATTTTATATTTTTTTCTCCTTACCATATGCCTCTTGTGGAGAAAGCCAACCTAAAACCCCTTTCTGACACACACACACTCACCAAGGAGGGGGGAAGGAGACCCAGGGGGCAGAGACAGCCAGTCTCCACAGAGACCAACCGGGACAAACAACATCTGCATAGAATCACCCCAGGGGGGAAGGCAGGAAGCATCCCCAGGTTCGTCAATGCTCTCGTATATCAGCCCCATCTACATAAGACTTGAATACCTTGCCAAGAGCAGACATTTCGGCACCCATAAGAAAGGGCCATTCAACACCACAGGATGGGACCATTAAGCAGGTGGCTTCAAGGGGACCCCACCCACCTGAGGAGGGTGGCAACCCACCTGATTGGCCGCCCACCTGAGGAGGGTGGCAACCCACCTGATTGGCCACCCACCTGAGGAGGGTGGCAACCCACCTGATTGGCCGCCCACCTGAGGAGGGTGGCAACCCACCTGATTGGCCACCCACCTGATTGCAGAGGGAGGGGCTACCTGAAACCCAAGGTATAAAACACCCTGCGCAAGGGAACTGAGTTGTTGGACCTGATCAGCAGTCTTGCCCCATGCTTGGGGTAAGGGAACGAAGGGATCGGCAACCCCGGGTAGCAGCACCCGGCGTGCTCCAGCTAGCTGAAATCACTGGCCGCTTGGGTTGACCGGACCCCCGGGAAACCAAGCTGAAATCACTGGCCGCTTGGGTTGACCGGACCCCCGGGCAACCAAGCTGAAATCACTCACTAGCCGCTTGGGTAGACCGGACCTCCGCCGGGAACCCAGCTAGCAGCATGCGGTTGACCGGGCCTCTGCTGGAGCCCGAGCTGAACTAACTAGCTGAGAGCCCTGAAATCACGGTGTCCTTGAGACTTCTTGCTTGCTACTTTGTGCTGTACTGATAAGCTGTATTGCTGGCGTGTGTCTGGGTTTGTGAAGGTCATTTTGTAAATAAACTTGTTTTATAAAAGATACTTTTGTGGCTATAAGTTATCCCTTTGTTCTAGGCTAAGGGTGATAGTCGCTGGGGGGCCTCGGAGAAGGCCCGCCCCCAGGACTCGCTACCCCCTTAGTATTGAACCCGCGCAGAAGACCAGGTTGGCGGTCTTCCACTCCTCTCAAAGTATTTTAACTCATCTCCTGCCATATCTTCTCTTTTCACACTTAACTTGTATCCTATTCCCCCTCCCCGAAACTTCCAGTTTATTTCATTCCTCCCTGCTGTGGCTTTTACATTCACTTCTTCCTATAACAACTTCCCTTTCTAATCCCCTTCCTTCTTCCCTTTCCCTATTATTATTATTGCTGTTGTTGTCATCTTTACCATCATCATCATCATCATCATCATCATCATCATCATCTATTATTATTAATAATAATAATAATAATAATAATAATAATAATAATAATAATAATAATAATAATAATTTATTTCTAATTTCCTTCAAAGCCCCCTCTAGCCCTTTCCCCTCAGAGGATAAAGACCCTCCTTCCTTCCATTTCCCCCTGAACTTCTCCATCTCTCAGCCACCTTAACTCAGTCCCACTTTCTTTCCCCCTCACCCAGGCAGGCAGGCAGACACACACACACACACACACACACACACGTTCTCCAGTTCCCAGTGCCCCCCCCCGCCCACTATCAAGTTGTTTTTCTAAGGTGGAGGAGGGGACCATTGCCACAGCCAGAAGGCACAGCAGTCCTCAGTGCTTCACCTTTACCTCTCCCTCAGTTTGTCTGTCCTTTTCATCTCCCTTCTTCATATTCTTTCTCCTCCTTCCCTCACACTAAGCCAGCCATTCTGTCTCTGGTCCATTTTCTTTCTTTTCTTCTCTCCCCTTCAACTTTGCATGCTACAGCCTTACTCTCTAACCAACCCCTGCTCCCATAAGTGCCTATGCACAGCATATGCAAGGTGCTGCTGCAGTGGTTGAACCAAAAGGCTACAGGGTAGCAAGGAGACCTTGGGCATGCTGCAGTGTAGAGACCGACCTGAAAGTGGGATGAAGCCTGTGAAAGAGCAACAACCGGGTCTTTGGCGCGAGTTCGGCACTTAACGGGTTAACTGGCACTGAGATATTGCCCTTTACAGGGCTCAGGGATGTTGAAGAGTCCTTGGTCCCGAGTCGAGTCCGGAGTCTAGAGTCGAGTCTAGAGTCCGAGGTCCAAAATGGTGACTCGAGTCGAGTCCCGAGTCCCGAGTCACTCCCAAAGCGGCGGCCCATGGAGGGAGCGGGAGGGTCTCCGCGAGAGGAAGAAGAGCTGCCCTTCCTCCCGCAGAGACCCTCCTGCTCCCTCCACGGGCCGCTGCCGCCGCCGCCACTCACCGTCCTTCCCTCGTCCCTACTCCTGCCACCGCTGGGGGCAGAGATGCATTACGAGCCCTCCCTGGGCTCGTAGTTCTCCGCGGCGGAGCGGCCCAAACTCGCTCTTCTGAGCGGCACAGAGCATTCTCTGCGCCGCTCGAGTCGCTGCCGCCTCGACGCCTCACCTCGCCACCGCCCCGCTGCCGCCCTCACCTCACTGCCGCCGCCCTCACCTCACCTCCGCCGCCGCCGCTGCCGCCCTCACCTCGCCGCCGCCCTCGCCTCTGCCACCGCCGCCACCACCGCCGCCGCCGCCGCTGCCCTCACCTCCTCCTCCGCCGCCGCCATCGCCGCCGCTATCGCCATCGCACACAGCACACCGCCAGCGCCGTCGCTCTGTTTTTGGCGGGGTTCCTGTGGTTCCTCCTGGCAAAAACAGAGCGACGACGCTGGCGGCGTGACGTGGCATGCCGCGTCACGCCGCTAGCGACGGCGCTCTGTTTTTGCCAGGAGGAACCACAGCAACCCCATCAAAAACAGAGCGACGGCGCTGGCGGCGTGACGCGGCGTGCTGTATGTGATGCGACGGTGATGGCGACGAGGTCGATGGCGGCGGCGGAGGAGGAGGAGGAGGAGGAGGTGAGGGCGGCGGCAGAGTTGAGGCGAGGGCGGCGGCGGCGGAGTTGAGGTGAGGGTGGTGGCGGCGGCGGCGGCGGCGGCGGAGTCCTTGGGCTTGAGTCCCGAGGCAAGTCTCGAGTCCCACATAAATTATTGGGACTCGAGTCAGAGGGGGGACTCAGTCGGACTCACGAGTCGAGTCCCCGAGTCCGAGTCCCCATCCCTGACAGGGCTCACAAGCGATTTAAACCCAACCGCGACCTAAATATAACACGTAACCGTATTTAAACCAAAGAATAGACTTTATTTACTACAAGGTTAATGGAGCGGAACTAATAGACTTCCAGGAATGTTGCACTATAAACAAAACCAGGTCGTGATGTGAATCACTAGAAAGCTTCAATACAGAGGCGTAGCGTATTGCAGCAAGAGAGAGTCACTTCACACCAGAGACTCTGGACTTACGGACTTTGCGTAGTGGTCTGCATCGCCGACTCCGAGCCTGCTGCGCTCGGGGAAGAGAACTGCTTGGCCCTAGCTGGTGCTAGGTTTGGAAGAGATCAGCCTGTCCCGTGTTCCCAACAACCTAGTACCTCTGGCAGGGGTTTTTTCTACCCTGCACGCCCCCTCCCCGCCTCTTGGCGATCAGGTGGGCTTATTCCTGCCCGGGAAAAGGTGGTGCCTTGGGTTTACCGGTGTCTTTTGGGATACTTGGCAGCTCTTTGAGACTGACTCTCACCTTGGGATTGTGGATTGATGTAGATATGCCCTATTGAGGGTATGCAGATGTGGTCACGTACCACCTGTCTGACCAGAACTGTGTCTCCTGTCCCCCGGGTGGGGGATTGTGCAGAAAGGGTTGCCAATGTACAAGGGGAAAACTATGTCAGGGTTCATGGCAGGGTTCATGTCACTGTGTGTTTGCTCAGGCTTTCTCCACAAAGCCCACTGGTGGTTCCTGGCACACTGCTTGAGAAACACTGTATTGGTCTTTAAGGTGCCAGAAGATTCCTTGTTTTTGCTGTAATCTAGCTACCCCTCCATATAGATGGTGCTCCTGTCATATATATGGAGGAATAGATATGGACCCTTTTCTTTTATTGTTATTTTTAAATTTATTTGTAGAATCCCATTTAAACCCCATAGGTGCTATCCACCTATGAGGCAATTTCCAACTTGATTGGCTGTTAAACATCTGTTTGAATACTTTCTCTCATTCCAATTATCTTGATCTCGCCAAGGATGTCACTGTCATCAATAAATCCTGCTCATGATGACAGATGATTAGATGCTTAGTTCCTGACTTGCTTTACCCCAAAACCAATTCTATTCAGGAAGACCTCCTGACATTTGAACCCATAAGTATGCAATCACTGTTGTTCCCTACAAGACCATGCAGGGCCAGTTATAATCTAGCCAGCCACTGAGAATTAGATGCCCATATATTTGTATCTAAGAAATAGGATATAATAATTAACATATTGTTATCCACCCTAGACCCGTGAGATACAGCAGCCTTTCAGTCCAGTAAATAAAGTACCGGTAGATAAGGCTGCAATCCTGTACCCACATACCTGTACCCATGGGAGGCTGCAATTTTGTACAGAGGAGTAGTGGAAGGGAAGAGATTATTAATTCTTTCCCCATCAGCCATTTTTCCAAACACATGCACACAGGAAAAGCAGCTTCGAGTGTTTATATTTTCCAAAATGGGGGATCAACCATTATTTCCCCCCCTTTTTCCCCAGCAACCCTTGAAAGGATCCCAGGTACAACCTGAAGCCATCTCTGTACCTAGCTGAGCCCAGTTTGAATGCCTGCAGCCTACTCCCACTTTCCATATTAAGACTGTGACCAAATGCAGACTCCATGGCTTGAACATCAGCCACTTTTCCCTCCACTCCTCCCACCACCACTTTTGCTTTGTTTACCATCTTGCCTGATTGAGAGTTCTGGAGAACTCCAAAGCTTGCACAGTATTTTGTGACCTTTGAGGTGGCCGAATAAAGGTATTACATTGATGTAGATTTTGGAAATTTTCCTTTGAAATCCTTCCCTCCTACCAGTCTTCCACTCAAAATTGCAGCTTTTAAAAAATATTGGGGAAATTTCTGCCTGAAATTCTGAGACCTGGTACCAGTTAAGTGTCGACAAGGGACCAATGGTCTGATTCAGTATAAGGCAGCTTCCTATCTCTACTCAGAAGTAATTCCCACTGAGTTCAATGGTGTTTACTCCCATTACAGCTTTATTTAGATAAAACTGTAATGTGAATAAAACTCTACATTGGTAATTAATGATTAATTTGAAAATAAGTCTCTTTTGCTTTCTCTTTCCCATGAAGAATATTCATACATAGAACATATGCCACAAGTGAGACTCAAAACTGCATTTAGTCTCATGTATAAAAGGACCCCCTTAAGGTGTTCTGAAGTCCTATACTAATTTTTGTGAAATGTTTCAAAAACATTTTTTCTCTTGGCTTCCTTTTATGCAACCCAGTTTTAGGACATAGCTTTGAAAATATCACGCAGAGGCGGTTCACAATGGGGTCATTTCTTCTGACTGAAACTGGCATAATTACTGCATGGTTTTGCTCTCAGTCATAAGTCTTGTGCTTTTTGAAGACTTTGCTTCTGAAAAGCTGAAAACCACAGCCTTTATTTTAAAATAGAATGTTCTTTATCCATGGAGCCACAGACAAAAGCCTGAAAACATCAATTGTATCATCCCAACCACTTTCCCATTACAAAGAAAGCCAAAATAGTTGCATTTTATATAAATGCAAAATAGTTGCATTTTATATATATAAATAGTTATATATATCAACTACCGGTATTTAAATCCTTTGCCTCACAATCAATGGCTTTGGTTCACATATGCAGAGTTCCTATGTAAGCAGGCTCTTCCCCATTCACCAAAGACAGCTCTGTTCTGTAGACAGTTTGCGAGCAACATAGGAAACTGCCTTATACAGAGTCAGACCATTGGTCCATCTAGCCCAGTATTGTTGACACTGACCAAGTTTGCACTATCACCACAGCCCACCATGACTTATTTGGGCCATGGTGGGTCATGGTGTGTGCCAGCAGCCATTTGAAATATTCAACCCCTGGCAGGAGGTTGCCATGGTTTGCCATGTCAGGGCGGCAGGGGTTGTTGGAGGGGGAGACAACCCTCCAATAGCCCATGGTCTGTTGGAGGGGGAAACAACCCTTCAGTAACTCTACAACAACTCCTGCTGCCCAGGTTCAGACAACACAGCAAACCATGGCAACCCCCTGCTGGGAACTGAATAATCAAAATGACCACTGGTATGCACTGTGGCACACCATGGTGGGCTGCAGTGATTATGTGCAAACCAGCCCAGTTGAGTGGCAGTGGCTTTCCAGGGTTTTATGCAAGAATAACAGGCCTGTGGCTCACGCTGGCTCAGCTTATCTGAGTGTGGAAAGCTAAGCAGGGTCAGGCCTGGTTATTACTTGGATGCGAGACCCCTCTTCTAGTTTCCTGCATTGAGCAGGGGGTTGGGCTTGATGGCCTTGTAGGCCCCTTCCAACTCTATCTATGAATCTATGAATTTTTCCAACCCAGCCTGGAGATGCTAGGGATTGAACCTGGGACCTTCTGAGTGCAAAACATGTGCTCTACCACTGAACCATGACCCATCCCCTGCTTGTTACATTGCTGAACTGCTCTTATAGTTAGGAATAATCTTCTAATGTTTAGATCTACCTTTGAAGTCATTAGGGAGGCTCATGTGTGCACAGCAACTCAATAGGTACCCAGGGACAGGGCTACCTGCACTTATGATCTTGTTGACTATACATATCTAGATATTTATTCCTTGCCCTGACAATCAGATCTGTCTGTGTGGAATAGTGGGGACACAAAGTAAGGAGATTTCTCTTTTAAAAAAAAAAGTTATTTGTCAGGTTTGGGAAGAAGGATACTAACTGGATTATAAATGTGACTGCATATCTACTATATAAATGTGAAAGTCTGTACGCTTATACGTCCGTATGTCCGAACGGCTCGCATGCATCGCATTGGCTGCTACACGGTTGGACGGATCCGCCCCAAACTTGGCACGCATACTCTCCATCTCCCAAGGACAAAGACTGGTGGGTTCAAATCTCAAAAAAACCCTCGCTGCGCCTGTACAGCCCAAAATAGATGGGAGCCAATGGCATCACTTGGAATAGAATCATAGAATCATAGAAAACGTAGAGTTGGAAGGGGCCTACAAGGCCATCGAGTCCAACCCCCTGCTTAGTGCAGGAATCCAGGTGCTCAGGGGTCGAATATTCGCAGGGGCCATTCAGGAGCGGTTATGCAAATCGCTCCAATGGCATTTAGAATGTTTATGCACTGCTACAGGGGCCCAATCAGAAGCGGATATGCAAATCTCTCCTACATCCAAACAGAATGTTCATATGAACTGTAGCCGGGGCCTATACGGGGGTGGGGTGGTGGGAATTTTGAACAAACAGTGCCTTAGGAAAATGACGACCCGGCCAATGCCACTGTGTAGTCCGGGGGGGGGGGGGGACACACAGGGATTTCATTGTGTGGTCCTGGGGGGGCAGCAGGGAATTCATTGTTGTGTGGTCCCGGGGGGGTGGGGGTGGAGCAGGGATTTCATTGTGTAATGCATTATTTTTTAAAAACTTCTGAATATGGTTAATGCAGCATGCAACACAGGAAATGGAAAGGAAACTCCTGCATTTTTAAAAAAAAGATCCATTAGTTTGGATGCATGCATATACGGTAGCCCTTTGAAATCAACCCTAGGACTGGGCTGTAAGAATGCCGGCGTGTTAATGTCTCAACATGCATTATGAGGATCATTATGACATCACTGAGCAGGCATGGAAATGAAAAAGAAAACTGAGTGTCTTGTGAAGGCAACACTACATGAACTTTTTAATATAACACTGAAAAGCACTCTAACAAAATATCCCTCTTAAAATATTATTTCAGTAGGAACTGCTTCCATTAGAAAGTAGGAAAATACTGACCCAGTTCGCACGTAATGGCAACCCAGGTTTTCTTTTAAACTCAGGGTTACCATGAGCAAGCCAGAGTGCTACTGCATATGGCTCGATCAACCATGTGAACCGGGCCACTGTCACCTGGGACCACAATATCTGAACAACTATCTTCACCCATATACACCTGCCTAAACCCTAAAATTGGCTTCGGAGGCCCCACTCTTAGGCCTGTCCCTACCAGGGACAGTACATTTTTTGGTGGTAGCACCGTAGTTATGGAATTCCCTCTCCAGTGAAATCTGATAAGGTCCCTGTTATCTTACCTTCACTTTTAGTGTTTGCATTCTGCAGCTTTAATGCTCTGCAATTTTAAATTATTTACTGTTAGTGTGGAGAAAGCCTGACACGAGTATACATGTACACGCACACCCCAGTCTCCGTCCTCCAGGGGAGGGGGGCGAGAAGGGGGGATTGGGTTACAGGGAAGCAGCCAGACAGACCGGCATTCCAGCAATGGAGGATCTCGCTTGTAATCCACAAAACCCAGGAAAGGACCATCAAGACCATCAACCTGATAGGGCAGTCTCAAAGAGCTGTAAAGTATCCAATACGTCACCTTCTTCCCGGGCAGGAATAAGCCCACCTGACACGAAGGGGCAGGCAATAAGCCCCACCTGACCTAAGGGGCGGGAGAGCGGGAAACCCAGGGGTAGAAAACCCCTCTCTCCTCCCTCTGTTGGTTGTTGGGAACCCAGGGTGCTTTGAGCACGAACCACCCTCCAGCAGCGGCTGGAATAAGCTGTTTCTTTCCCCGGATCGGACAGACCCGGAGCTAGGCTGAAACTGACTAACGTGATATCTCTGATCTAAGGTAACTGACTAATCCAAATGCGCTAGCCTGAGCCTGTTCATTGATAAACTTAAAGGTCACGTCAGGTCTTATTGACGTTGTAGTAATTCCTAGAAAGCTGTTAGTTCCGATCCATCTCTTGTGTAAACAAATAAAACCCTTATTTGGTAGTTTAAAGGCAGAGTTTCCTTTTGTGCGTTTAGAAACCACCTAGGTGGTTCCTCTTGCTTGTACGGGCTGTAACGCGGCACTGGTTAACCCGTTAAGCGCCGAACTCACGCAAAGGACCCAGGTGCTGGTCCTTCACAGTTAGTAATGTCAATTGTTCTTGCAGCCACTAATTGTGAGCATTGTTAGTTACATTTGTGTATTTGTTGTTGTTGTTGTTGTGAGGCGTGATCCAGTGCTCTCCACCACTGATTCATGTAACCCTCTGAACACGGAGGGTTACGTGCATCCAATGCTGTGCGCAAGATGCAGCGGCAGCAATCTCTACCACCCCGCACCTTGCGACCTGTATGTCATCTAGATGGCCGGAAATGGCCATCTAGATGAAGCACCGCAGAGGGGGAGGGAAGGAGGCTGGGGCGCTGTCTGGATATGACGTCAGCCCTTGGCCCCAGCCTCCTCCCCACCCCACCCCGCCCCGCCCCTCAGCACACCGATTTTCCTCCTCTCCAAGGCCAATTTGCGGTGTGGTTCTTTCCATGCTGGCTGTGAGGGGGGCAGGGCAAGGGCTCAGCATTCAGTGTCCCAGCTCCGAGGTTGCAGGATCTTGGAGCTGGAGTGGAGCTCCGAATAATCCTATGCCACCCCCCCAGACATTGTCAGAAGGCCATAGGATTGCAGCCTTAATGTGTTAATTTTTTATTTTATATTGTATGTCACTTTGATTATGTAATAAAGCAGGATAGTAATAAATGGAATAATAATACTAACTATTATCCTTGCCTCTGTTATCCAAATATTTTGTTATTTGTTTATTAAAATTCCCTTTTGGTCTCCTGTGTTTGGTCTCCCAATTCACTGTAACCCTATGTTGTACTGCCTTCTTCCATATATCATGTAAATATGGTTACAGTGAAGATGAAACACTGAGACAGACTTTCCCTTTTCTCTGGTTTGCTAACCTTTTGACCTTGCCATGCTGCAGTTTTTACTGATAGAACAATACATGCTTCTGTCAGTAGCAAATGTACAGAAACTGATGGGTGTCAAAATACACTCAGGTTAGGAAAACTATTGTTGTTCACAGTCACTTGCTATTAGTATAGTTAACACATAGAAACGGATACTCTTGTTTCTCCAATCCAGCTGCAATTGCTTATTTCACAAAAAGAAAGGTTTGTTTAAAATCTCCAAGATGTCCATTTTCTTTTTAAATGTTTTTCTTCTTCACAATTCATTTTAAACACAGGGTATAATTCCGAAAGCTACAACAATATGAGTCTGAGCGATTACTAAACATGGATGACTCTCCGCTAGTACAAAGCTATGAACTGCAAATCTTTAAAAGTAGTTCTTCAGATGACTGATCTATAGTGGAGCCAACGGAAATTACTATGCATCCACATGACTTTGCTGCTGTAGCAGGTCTTGCTGGAATGACTGTCTGTGCTACAGCATAATGTGACTACTATATCCCTGAGGTTTAGGAGTAAATGAATGGGGAAAGGGAGTGACAAGGAAAAGCAATCCACACAGAAAAGACAATTTATCCAAAATTATATTTTTAAAAGCTCCAGGGTACAATCCAGCTCCACTGAAAGCAACAAGAGTCTTCCCATAGACCTCATGGGAATGTGGATTGCACTATTTGTACACCCCCACTTAATCTGCCAAAAAGGACATAAAGGGCAAAATTGCATGAAATTGAAATAACCCACAGTCTTCTAGTAATGGGCTTCATGTTAAATTTTGTTAATAACAACAGATAACTGTGGAAGTTAAGTCTTGCAATTCAGAACTTGCATATGCAACAGCAGAACCAATGAATTCAAAAATCAGAGTTTAGCTATTTTTTAAAAATTGTTTAGCTTTAAAAATGGAAAATCAGACATAAAATGTGTTATAATGAATAACATGTTTCTATCTAGTTCATGAAAAATCTGTTATGACACAGAAACTCACATCAGAATCAGGGTTAGAATGACCTTGAATAATTTCCCTTTAAAAGCTTGTACAGCACAGCCTATGTGGTGGGCATCTGGATATGGGATTCAGCCCCCTTTCTGTTCTGAAATTATTTGGGGATTAACTCTGCATTCCCCACAGAATCCTCACCTCTTGCTACTACTGTAAACATGGCAGAGCTCAGCCACTAATGGTGTATGTCATTCCCTAAAATGTATTCCACAAGCCACCTTAATAATGGTAATATTATAACACTTGGAACGTTTGGAGCATAAGAACATCAGAAGAGCCCTGCTGGATCAGACCAAGGGTCCATCTAGTCCAGCATTCTGTTCACACAGTGGCCAACCAGCTGCCCACGGGATCCCACAAGCTGGACATGAGTGCAACAGCACCCTCCCACCCATGTTCCCCAGCAACTGGTGTACGTAGGCATACTGCCTCTGATACTGGAGCATATACTATTTCAATATAACAACCTTATACGGTAGGTCAGTATTATTAGCCCCACACTGGAGACTCTGACCTGGTTTGCAGGTAAAGACAATTCATGTATTGTTTAACGCTTTAATTGTTGGGGCCGCATGGGAGCGAGTGAGCGTGCTGCTTCCCACCCACTCGCCACTTCCACTCTGGATTACAAAACAACCCAAGAAAACCCCGTGACATGTGAATCCGGAACTCTGGGTTGTTCAGGAAAAAACAACTCTGAATTTTAACCCAACAACACACACACAGCCCTGACAATTAATGGGTTAAACATGAATTATCATTATGTACCAAGTGGATCATAGTCTGCTTCCCCAACTCCTGCACTGTAACTCAGTTGTGTTCCAGACAATAGCTGTTGCTTTGCTTTAAGGCCTGTTAAATCATGACAGTATTTTTGCACCTTCCCTTATTGGGCCAGTTAGCACTAATGGCAGTAAATCTTAAGTTAATTAATTAACCCATGATTTGCCAGAACGCGTGCTGTGTGCACACTGCTTCTGTTTTCTATAAACAACTTCCAATTGCAGGTTGTGAGCGTGACATGCAAACTTGGACCACTGGGTTGTTTAGGGGCTAAACAACCCACCGGTTAACCCTACAACAAACCATGAGTTAACCACTGGGTTATTTAGGCCCTAAACAATCCAGCAGTCCAGGTTCAGACATCACACTCACAACCTCTGGTCAGGCCGACCGAACGATGTTTACAGAAAACGGAAGCAGCTCGCAGGTGGTGCGCGTCCCAGCGAATTGTGGGGTAAATAACCACGATTTGCCACCATGACATGTGAACTGGGTCATTGTGTAGAAGTGAGGTGTACTGGTTGCTAGTTGTGCCAACACATATGATATAAGAGGCTGGATCGGTGTTGTGGCTGCTGATGTCACAAAGGCACTAACCTCTCCTTTAAGCAGAGGGAAGTAGGGCTTTTTCACTATGCAGTCGGGGGGGGGGGCACTGGGTATTCTCTTCCAGGTGCAAGGTTGTGAGCTGCCCAAACACATTCTGTTACAATCCCCTCCATCTCAGCTTTCATCCTGCACTTACACCAGCAAAGTGTTTCAGGAAGACAGATGGACAGGCAGAGATGAGGGACACTAGTGTATAAGATTGCTTTTTGAAGGGTTTAATTCTTCATATGTTATTTTCAGTTCCTGAAGATCTAGCATTTATTTTAATAACATTTCATTCAATGCTCCCTAAAGCTACAACCCTTTCTTACTGTACATTACAACCTTGAAAGCTGTAAGATCAGCAATACATGTCTGTTCACCTTCCAACTCACTGCTCCAGTTCTTTGAAAACATAAATGCAATAGACAGAATGATTCCTCACTTCTTCCTGAAGAATGCTCTTAAAACAAGGCAGCAAACATAATGCTTGCCCTTACTTATTAGAACCCAAATTGTTTATTAGGTCATTGATTACCATTTTTGTTTTACTCTACCATATACCACATCAGTACCACAAAACACCAGATTACTAGTTTTCAGTACTAACAGCCAAAACCAATATATTATATTTCAAAAGTTGTTGTACAATTTGCATTTAATAGACCATGGCATAAAATGGCAAGTGAGGAAATAAATATAAAGGGTGATTGTTTCCTAATTTCTATTAGACTTTCACTTTCCTATCACAACACTATCTATATTTTTACAATGTGACTTCTGTTGTGGTATGTGGTAATACTGGACCGCGGACAGGAAGAATGATCTGTGGGTTGCCATTAGCTATACTGCTCTGCTCCTAAGAGTTTCTGGTTGCGACTGATAGAGCAGCTCTGATTCTAGACAGAATTAAGGCAGAGAAAAGAGCTTTACAAAGCACAATCCCATACATATCTACTCAAAAGCAAGTCCCACTGAGTTCAATAGGGTTTACTCCCAGGTAAGTGAGTACAGGATTGCAGTGTCAGGGAAGGAGTAGCAGGAGTAACAGGGACACAAGAAAAGAGGGGACAGGAACCTCAGAATGCAGCGGGCTAAGGGGAGAAGGTGTATCTAGGAAAGAAGGATTGAGGGAATACTCCAGAGCAGTGTTCTCCAACCTTGGGTCCCCAGATGTTTTTGGCCTACAAGGTTGGAGAACACTGCTCCAGAGGAATAGGAGGAACAGAAATCACAGGGAGAAACCTGGGCAGGGAAAGGAAACAGCTGGGCAGTAGGGAGAATGGAGAGCTAGTTGCAAAGGTGCAGATCATCCTTGCTGATATAGAGGAAGACAGAGGAGGGCCAGGATCTCTTCTTGATCATCCCAGTTTGCAGGACACGGAATAATGGGTTCAAATTACAGGAACCCAGATTCCACCTGAACATCAGGAAAAATTTCCTGGCTGTTAGAGCAATAAGACAATGGAACCAATTACCAAGGGAGGTGATGGGCTCTCCCACTCTGGAGGCATTCAAAGTGCAGCTGGACAGCCATCTGTCAGGGATGCTTTGACCTGGATTCCTGCATTGAGCAGGGGGTTGGACTTGATGGCCTTGTAGGCCCCTTCCAACTCTACTTTTCTATGATTCTACAACTGTAATACTAAAAATGCTTTTACTGTCAGGCACATCTGCCTTGAAACCAGATAACCAGTATCACAAATCCAGTTCAACTGCACCAAGCCACAAGATCCATAAAACGTCAACAACTACAATTGTCTGCTTGAATTTCCTGATTATTAAAGTGATGTGTTTGGAAATATTATATTCCAAAGGTAGATTAGAACAGCGATGTTGAAGAAGAAGAAGAAGAAGAAGAAGAAGAAGAAGAAGAAGAAGAAGAAGAAGAAGCAGTAGCAGCAGCAGCAGCAGCAGCAGCAGCAGCAGCAGGAAAACACCCATGAAGGTACAGCTGCCTCACCTATCTTCATCTCCTCAAAATTGAATGAAAATGTATGGATGCATTAGATAATGACAGAGTTGAAGGGGAACTGAATAGATCCTGGCACAGTGCACTATGTGATGTATAACCTATAGCATTATCTTCTTTAAAGAACATGCCAGGTAGGACCCTACTAAGGCATGCAGCAGAGTTAGTCTGACCACAGGGCATCTTGGGGGACAAAATTTGTTTGGATAAGATATGGTGTCCAGCAGAACCAATACATGGAACTAACTTACTATGAACTCTGCTCTTCTGGAAGGATGTACAGTACAGTAAGAAGACAGGACAATAATGGTATTGTGCATTCCTATAAATAAGTTACAGCTGGATAAACACATGTACTTAAGTGAATTATAAAACCTTTTTATTGTGAAGTGGGAGTGAAACCATCCTACAACTATGATGTCCACTGTGACATTTAAGGTAATTATAGTCACCCCACAACTAGTCATTAATTCTGACTGGATATAGCCATAATTCTCTAAACACTATAGAATCATAGAATCATAGAAAAGTAGAGTTGGAAGGGGCCCACAAGGCCATCGAGTCCAACCCCCTGCTCAATGCAGGAATCTAGGTCAAAGCATCTCTGACAGATGTCTGTCCAGCTGCACCTTGAATGCCTCCAGAGTGGGAGAGCCCACCACCTCCCTAGGTAGTTGATTCCATTGTCTTATTGCTCTGACAGTCAGGAAATTTTTCCTGATGTTTAGGTGGAATCTAGGTTCCTGTAACTTGAGCCCATTATTCCGTGTCCTGCAAACTGGGATGACCGAGAAGAGATCTTTGCCCTCCTCTGTGTGACATCCCTTCAAATACTGGAAGAGTGCGATCATATCTCCCCTCAGTCTCCTCTTCTGAAGGCTAAACATGCCCAGTTCTTTCAGTCTCTATCATAGGGCCTGATTTCCAGTCCCTTATCCTCCTTGTGCCTCCTGAACCTCTCCAGTTGCTATGTCCTTCTTAAAGTGAGGTGCCAGAACTGGAGCAGTACTCAAGATGAGGCCTAACAGATGCGGTAAAGAGGGAATTAATCACTTCCCGCGATTGGAGCTATACTCTATATACACCAAACATTGCCTTTGCCCTATGCTAGAGATAAAGACTACCTGACCACTAGATAGCTATATTTCATCAGATCTAGATAGAAGACTTACATGAAGTTCCATTCCAGAAAAGGGAAGATGTCCAGCAAATGTCATAATCTTTTCTGAGACACTTTTGGCTGCAGTAATGTATTGGTAATTGTATTATATTGCAAACTTGGTTTTAAAAAATAAGCTTTATTGCTTATCAGTATGTCAATGATGTTCTGTATGTGCTTATTGGCACCTTCCCTTTACATTCAGGATATAGATGGGGAAAATGTATTTTCATCCACTGCTTAGAAGATGAGCTGACAAGTAGTTTGAAACAGTGACTCAGCAAAAGTTTTCAAAAAACCTGGACACCTGGGGACACTTAGATTAGATGACAGTCATATTTTTTAGGGAAGATCCAAGAGCCATTTATATGGTCATGAAGTTAGTTCACACTTGGGAACTGAAAAGAAATAACTTCGCTTTGACCCTCTACATATGCTTTTAAAGTAGTACTATAAACAGTTCAGAGTAGGCCTCCATTCTCTCCACTGTAGAAGTATTAAGAACTCTGAAAATGAACCACAAGTTGACTGTATTCACCATCACACTTGTATGCTGAATGGGGTTACCATCTTTTTTTCTAGCAAACATTCTGTGCTATTAATAGCTGTATAACAGGCAGAAATTAAGTACATGAAGGTTTACCGATTAGCACACCTCCATGCTTGCTGAAGCTACATCTCTTAAATTTCTGGCTGCCGTACAGATGTTTAAGTCACAGTAAAAAAGTTGGCAACCCTAATACTGTAAAGGTGCAGTCCTATGCAAGTTTAGACAGAAAAAAGGTCTACAACTCCCAGCGTGCTCTAGCCAACCATGCTGGCAGGGGCATGCTGGGAGTTGTAGACCTTTTTTCTGTCTACATTTGCATAGGATTGTGCCTTAAGCCATTATAGTCACTCCCATAGAACTCTATAGAAATCTTCTCAGCATAAAAACTATGCAAGATCTCCCCATAGCATTTTATTTATTTCATATATTTAAGACGCAATGCTCAGGATGCTTTACAACAGGTGAAAACTTACAAGATAAGCCTTATCAGTACTGGAAAATAATCAAGACTTAATTCAGTCCTGTTTTATCGCATTCCAAATCAATCTAGTGCTTGCATTATCTGTTATGCCAACAATGGCCCAAAACAGTTCTTGGATGTAAATCTACAGCACAACTAATAACATAACCCTATGACATGTCTAGTTAGAAGTACCGTAACTCCCACTGAGCCCAACAGGACTTACTCCCAAATACTTGGGCATAGAGCTGGAGCTGGCAGAGATGGCCAAACTTACATCATTAATCAGAGAAAGGACAACATCTACGTTTATTATTGAGTGGAAACCTCTAATTGACTTTTTGCAGAGACTGGAAAATAATGATTTGTTTGTTTGTGGATTTATGGAATAATAAGTGAATTTGGGACAACGGGAAGAAAGAGATTTCTCATTCTGATTATTGAGTAAGAAAAATTATTGCTACCTATATTTGCTGTAGAAAAAATCGGAGGTCTATTTTGTTTTGTTAATTGTTATATGTTTGATATTACGTGTTTGTTTTATATAGAAATAAAAAAAATCTTGAAACCAAATACTTGGGTATAGGATTGCAATCTAAGGCTGTCACCAGATTTTTAAAAATCTTACAGCACAATCCTATATTTTACTCAAAAAATAATGCCCACTGTGTTCAATAGGGCTTACTTTCAGGATACTGTGCATAGGATTGCAGCCTTAGTTGATTAATCATGTGAGCTTTAATCAATTGATTGATTAAATATGGATATGTTGCATATGTTTAAAACAAACCATTCTGAAGAAAGAAGCATTGTTTTGTTTTGTTTTTAGATGATGCACTTATCTTATAGAAGACGATGCACCCATCCTATAGAAGAGGCATGCCCTGCTTTGAAAGAAAAGGAAGTCTCTTTATAAGATAGCACCTACCACCCTCTTCCTTGAGTGCTTGCATTAAAAATCCTTAATATGTTTTAATCTATTTGATTAATTGAGGGCACATGTTAATGAATCAAAAGGTTAACTGATTGATCTGATTAATAGACTAGATGATTTATTATCATGGATTTCCCCAAGAAACACTAGAAATTGTCGGTTTATGAAAATACCAAGTATTATTTGCGAGAGAGCTTCATAGAACTACAGTTCCCAGAGTTCCTTGGACAGATGTTAAGACAGTAGTGTAGACATGCTCTAAAAAAGTCATTCCCAGTTGTATATTTGGGTCACACCCCGAGACAACCTCTAGCACTGACCTTTACTTCTTAGTGAAATCTACATGCAGCTAGCAGCTCCTTCATGACATGGTATTACTGGTACATCAAGCTTCACCACACCCAGGTTCTGATCCTTGGCTCCTAAACACTTTCCAATTGCTACTGGGCAAGATCTTAACTGGCTCCTCACTCAGTTCCCTATTTGATGTCCAATGTCAGCCGTCTCCAAAGCAATCTTGCCTAGTTATTTCTCTTGATCTTGGTGTAGCTCAGGCTATTCAGCAATTGCTTTTCTTTGGAGCTACTACTTGCCCAGTGACTAGACTTCCTTAAACTCATCCTTCAAGCTTTATAACTCTTGTCTGGGCCTAATTCTGCCATCATTCATGGATAATAGCATCCCTTTATATTACATTATATGCCTATAGTTGCAATTCAGCTCTATTTCCCTTTCATTATTTGAACATATATTTTGCAATACCTGTCTACAGCAATCTCCCATTGGTCTCAAATACTGGGATCCAGAAAATTTTGGAAAATAAGACCTAGTCAAACTTTCATTAGAGCAAATCATACTATTGTTGTTCAGAAAAGAAACTGGACATTTCTCTTACCAAGATGCATGTGAGAAAGCTGATGTTTTCTATGGAGATTTCTGTCACATTTTGGCACATATATTTGGAAGTAAGTCCCACTGTGTATTGGAGTTCCCCCTTAGTCTATTGGAGTTCACCCTCAGTCTTCTATTATTATTTAAGTGTGAAATATAATGTCTGCACACAAACAAATATGAACGTGTTTCAAAATACACAACTTGATTAATAGGATAACATACCATACATGCACACCTCTTGAGAAGGTGTTATGCATTACAAGGATATAAACCTTCGTTGTGTCTCTTCAGAAATGTTGATAGAAAAAATATAGATACCTCAATGACACACAAGGAATAGATATAAATTTGAGCTCTGTGTTATTTTTTTTAAAAATGATTAATATTCTTCCCATGCCAGACAAACTTGGTTGCCTCAGATCAAACATATCTTTCTGTTTTGGTAGAGAAATCATTTTGATAGAAAGATGGTGGATGCCACTAACAGGTGAAACTAAAACATGTATATAAATAATATTGCAAAGACTTTCAACATCTCTCTTCATTGATATGTATACTGTTATTTAAAAAAAGTAAAGATTTTTATTTTTTTTAAGTTTAAGTGTTCATAATGTTTCTCTTTAAATATTCCTTTCTGAATAACACATTTATAACTGCATTAAATAGCTGTATTTGCATAAAATATCTGAAAGCCAGAAGTTGTGTTTATACAAATTTAAGCAATGCCTGTGTATTGCTGGTATTTTAATCAGCAGTAGGTTTAAAATATCAAAACCATAATAGATTCTTAAGCATATTTTATGGTCAGTGTTGATCCTTGAACCCTGTGATAAACACATCTTGCAGTTTCCATCTCATGCACATATAGCTCCAGGATAATTATATTTGGCCTACACCACAAAACCATTTATTTTCTGTTCCTTATGAGATATAGCAATTCAGAGAACATCACTAAGCCGAATAGGTATTGAGGTGTTTTCCCCATCCTTCAAACAAACAAGCGCACACACACAGAGGATGTGTAGTGAGAGGCAAGGAGAAAAATCGGGGGAAGATAAGATGGGGGGAGGAGTGGATGACAAGAGCAGCAGATCTGCGAAGCTAACTCACCTCTCTCAGTTGATCCAGCTCCTGTTTAAGGACATCGTATTCAGCTTCTAGCTCATCATATTGCTGCTTGAGGGTGAGTTTTTCTTCCAGGACCACCAGCCCATATTCAGCAGCCTGGATCTTTTCATGGGTTGTTTCTGTGAGCTCTTTGGTCAGTCTCTCGATTTCGGACTTGTAGTGATCCAGAGTCTCCAAGACCTCTTCCGCAGCCATAGCCTTGGACGAGGGGCGGGGGGAGAGAAGGAAGGATGGAGAGAGATGGAAAGAAGGTGGTGGGAGATGGATGGATACAGGCACGGGTGGATGGCAGTTCTCCCTAGGGTGCTCCTGAGAAGCAGCCAGCTACGTCGGCTTAAGGCCAGGGGAGAGGAGGTGATGCACCATGAAGAAGTGGGAATATGGGGAAGGAGTTCAAAGCACCAGAAGGCTGCTGCACCATTTGTCCTTCGGCTTGCTCTGCTTCTTGCCAGCTCAACCCGGCATCGCTTGCGCTGGGGAAGGAGGAGGAAAGGGGAGGCAGGGGATTTCTCTCTCTTTTTAGTCTCTCCCCCACCTTTTTGTTCCTTTTTTGCTTATTCAGAGGCACTGGTCCGCCATGTCTCCAGGGCAGCTTCACTGCAGTCTCTCAACTCTCCACCTGCTCCCCCTCTCTCGGCCGCCGCTGCTGCAGCCTAGGGGGGGGGGGGGGAGAGATAGAAAGATAGAGAAATAAATAAATAAACAGACCTAGCTGTATATGATGCAGTCTCTGTCTCCTGGCCCCCAGGAAACAAATGAGGAGGAGGAGGGAGGAGGAGGAGGAGGGAGTGAGGGGAAAGAGAGGGGGAGGACGAAGGGAAAAGGGACGAGCATTACCATAGCAGGGCAGCGAGAAAGGCAAAAGCGGTAGACACCTCCTCAGGCCGCCTCGGCTGCCTGCCTCTCCCTCGCCGCCGCCGCCGCCGCCGCCTCTCCCTCCACACCCCTCCCCACGGCTGGGGAGGAGGACAGATGGGGAGATGACAGCACCGCCACCGCCACCGCCTCCTGCTCACAGCGTCTCTCTTCCCGCGCTCTTAGAGGACGAGAGGCGGCAGGGAGGCTGGGCGCTTCTTCCACGCTTCCACACCGTTGGCCACCTCACGCTTCCCACAGCCTGCCTGAATAGAAGGCAGGTTCAGCAATTTTGGGGTGAGGGAAGGAACACACACACCTTCACTGAGGTAGTGTCTACATATACTAAGATGTCCCTAAACACTTGAGGTTTTCGGTTTTCCAGATATTTCTGTATCCTGCCCCCCTCCCTCCACGCCGTTGTTTTTGAAGGGACAACCTGCAAGGCCTTACTCCAAACCACCCACCTCCCCACTGCCTTTTAACAGGGCATAATAAGTCTCCATTATTCCAAAAGGCCACGTGTGTGTGCGCCACACTTCACCTAATATTGTTTATGTGGGGCTTTTTTGTCTAGTCATAGACATGGCACAAAAAAATACTCTGAAGAAAACTATCCTATGAGGAAAGGTTATAACATTTGGGGTTCTTTAGCTTAGAAGATTTTATTATATTAAGTGGTATATAAGTATTAAAAGTAAATAATGAAATAAACAAATAATGAAATGGGCAAAGCAAATAAGGGGGGACAGATAAAGGTGTATAAAATGATGCATAGTGTGGAGAAAGCAGATAGGGAGAAAGCACTCCAGTGGTTAGGCAGCAAACTAGAACCCAGGGAGAGCCAATGAAGCTGAACTGTGGGAGATTCAGAAGAGATAAAAGGAAATACTTCTGTACACGGTGCATAGTTAAACTATGGAAGTCGGTACCACAAGATATAGAGACGGCTGTCAACGTGGATGGCATTAATGGGGGATTAGACAAATGCATGCAGGACAAGGCTATCAATGGCTACTAGTCATCCAAGTGCCTGTAAACTACTGGCAGACAGGCTGCTAATATGATTTTGGGAGCATGTGATTCCCTTGTTAAACAACTACACTGGCTTCAAATTTGTTCCCCAGCCCAATTCAAAGTGCTAGTAATGAACTGTAAAGCCCTTTACAGTTTGGAACCAGGATATCTGAAGGACTGCCATTCCTGCACTAACCTGACCACTTAGATCAGTGATGGCGAACCTTTTTGTTAGCCCGAGTGCCCAAACTGCAACACAAAACCAACTTATTTATTTCAAAGTGCCAACACTGCAGTTAAACCTGAATACCAAGGTTTTAGTTTTAGAAAAACAACTCATACAGTTGTCCGAACTAATTAACATCTTTTGTCTTAAAAGAAAAACACAATAACAGTTTTCAATGATACAGTTTTTTGTTGAAAAAAAAATCAACTCAAAAAATTATTATAGTACTGCATTGTACACATAGCCTGAAGGGAATTTATACAAACTTTTAAAATAATTAGTGTTAGAAGTGACTTTGTTCAAGTCCTGTAAAAAGAAAGAGTTCTCTGAACAAGAAAATTGGTGAAAGCAAAGCACTTTTTATTGAATACAGTCTTGCAAGAGTGGGTGCGCTATGCAGGTAGGCACACCTTAACATTCAAGCAGCGTGTTTTTATTCCCTATGCCCGGCCGCAGGGTTCCTCCCTCATTCCCCCATTGGCTGGGTACTTTGAGGTTCACAGCCTATCCCGACCACCTAAACCGAATACATTATTCCCCACCCCTGTTTACAGTCCCTCCTCTTGTTGTGTTGTATCCCCTTACTCTAATTTCCTATTGGCTCTTCCACACATTCCTTAACTTCATTTTAACTTTGACCTCTTACTCTCCCATCAGCAGACACCTCTTCTTTTGACACATTTTTATGCCTGGTCTGTGTTTCCAGAAAGGGAGGATTCTTCATTTATCTATTACCTACTTATTCAATGTCATCCCTATCTAAGCATAATTTATCATCTACTAATCCCATGCCATCCTTATGACCCGGGCATTGAGTTCCTTACATATTTTAGGCCTCATTTATCACTAGACTGGGGCCCCCATTCAGGGTGAGTTCTCTGGCTTCTTTTAATTTCTGTCCTTATAATTTGGGAAAGAAACATTCTCTAATTCTTACATTAGGCACATGTATTTTTGGATAAGGGATTCTCAACTTGTAATATGATTATATGCCAGACTGAAATTGTATGGGGCAAGCTTTACCCAGGGTCCTTTCCCTGCTTCTACAGGTGTTGGATTAGTAAAAGTAAAAGTCAACCTGTACTAGGATAAGCAAGATAAACAAGAAAACTAAACGTGCTTAACACATTTTAAACACTTTATGTCATGGACTGCAAACACTGCATTAGGTAAAAGTTTGCATTGGGCATGCTTTTGCACAATTAATGTGATTTTTGCTATTGCATGCATGCTGATAATTTGTCAAACTTGGCTCATACTCCGTTAGTTTGAGAGCAACACATGCAGCACTCAGGTCAACTGTTAGGGCTTTACATCCAAGCCATGCTCTGTGCATCATTCTTCAAAATCTTTTAAATGTGATAACAATGTAGAAAAGAATTCTGTAACTGGAATTCTAGAATAAAATCATTCTGTTCCACACTGTGAGAAAGAACAAGATCATTAGTGTTTTGCAGAAGGGGATGGTCTTTTCGTGATCTGGTGACCAATGGCTCGAGTGTCCACAGAGAGGGCCCTGCATGCCAACTGTGGCACCCATGCCATAGGTTCGCCATCACTGACTTAGATCTTCTGTGGAAGGGCCTCTTGCATGTCCCTGAGGTATGTTTGTTTGGGACTAGGGAGAGAGCCTTAGTGGCTGTGGCTAGGCTCTGGAACTCCTTTCCAAGGGAGGCCCGCCTTGCTGATGGCTTACCATGCAGGTGTTATTTTTTTTAAAAAAAAACACAGATCATGGGGTGAGATACAGACTGAGACTCAAAAAGTGAATGCAGTTTTTAGAATATATTTAGATAAAATGCAGTTATTTTCAATCCACTCACACTTGTCACATTCACTCAGATAATTACCAATGTTGGAGCAGTGGAACCTGGTACCCAACCCAGGTTGTATACTCCAAAGCAGGAGGTGTGCTAGCATGCTAGCTGCTTTGCTGGTGTCCACGTCTTCTTCAAAGTTCTGCTGATTTTGGTATACCTTATATACTCTTTTCCCAAGTCTTTGCACGATGCGGAAAAACACGTTCTTTGACTACATGTTTTGGTTCTACATTAAGGTGACCATTTTTTTCAAATTTAAAACCAGGACATTTATTTATTTATTTTCTGTACTGCCTCACAGCCGAAGCTCTCTGGGTGGTTCACAACAGTTTGTACATAAAAACAACAATAAAAACATTTTAAAAAGACTAAAAACCAAATTAAAAAGCACAGTTTAAAATACAATCCAAAAGTTAATAAAACTAAGTCTACAGGTGACAATCCCCCCCCCGTGCTATTTTGAGCTCTTAACTATTGAATGCCTTGGCATAGAGGGAAGTCTTAACCTGGTGCCCAAATGATAGTAAGGTTGGCGCCAGGCGGGTCTCAGTGGGGAGCTTATTCCATAATTGGGGGGCTACCACTGAGAAGGCCTTCCTCCTTGTTCCTACCAACCGAGCCTCTCTTGGAGGTGGCACTTGGAGGAGGGCTCCAGATGTTGAGCGTAGTGTCCGGGTAGATTGCGGTTGGGAGAGACGAGACGTTCCGTCAGGTATTGTGGTCCTAAGTCATGTATTTATTTATTATATTTATTATATTTATACCCCGACTTTTTTGCTGCAAGGAACCCAAAGCGGCTTACATAAGCCTCATCCTCCTCTCCATTTTATCCTCACAACAACCCTGTGAGGTAGGTTAGGCTGAGAGTCAGTGACTGGCCCAAAGTCACCCAGTGAGTTTCATGGCTGAGCGGGGACTAGAACCTGGATCTCTCGAGTCACAGTCTAACACTCTAACCACTATGCCACACTGGCTAGGGCTATATATGTTAGAACCAGCACCTTGAATTCGGCTCGGAAGCATATTGGCAGCCAGTGCAAATGGGCCAGAACAGGTGTAATGTGCTTGGACCTTCCGGTCCCTGCACATAAGCCTGGCTGCCGCATTTTGCACAAGCTGCAGCTTCCGAACAGTCTTCAAAGGCAGCCCCACGTAGAGTGCATTGCAGTAGTCTAGTTTAGAGATCACCAGAGCGTAGATTACTGAGACCAGGCTATCCCTGTCCAGATAGGGGCATAGCTGGGCCACCAGCTGAAGCTGGTAGAAGGCAGTCATTGCCACTGAGGCCACTTGAGTTGAGCCTCAAGTGACAAAGATGGCTCCAGGAGCACCACCAAGCTATGAACCTTCTCCTTCAAGGGGAGTGCAACCCCATCCAGAACAGGTTGAACACCCTCCATCCGGTCAAAGGAACCACCCACTAACAGCATCTCAGTCTTGCCTGGATTGAGCCTCAGTTTGTTAGCCCTCATCCAGTCCATTGTCGCAGCCAGGCACCAGTTCAGCACATCCACAGCCTCAGCTGCTGAAGATGAAAAGGAGAAATAGAGCTGTGTGTCATCAGCGTACTGATGACAATGCACTCCAAAACTCTGGATGACCCCACTCAGTGGTTTCATGTAGATGTTAAATAGCACGGGGGATAAGACCGACCCCTGAGGAACCCTGTATTGGAGAGTCCATGGGGCCGAGCAACATTCCCCAAGCACTACCCTCTGAAGCCAGCCATCCAAGTAGGAGCGGAACCACTGCAATGCAGTGCCCCCCACCCCCAACTCAGACAGCCGCTCCAGAAGGATACCATGGTCGATGGTGACAAAAGCCACCGAGAGATCCAGGAGTATCAACAGGGTTGCACTCCCCCTGTCTCTCTCCCGACATAGGTCATCATACAGGGCGACCAAAGCTGTTTCTGTGCCAAAACCAGGCCTGAACCCCGACTGAAATGGATCGAGATAATCAGTCTCATCCAAGAGCGCCTTGAGCTGGTTGGCCACCACCCGCTCAAGGACCTTGCCCAGGAAAGGAACATTCGCCACCAGCCTAAAGTTGTTAAGATCTTCCAGGTCCATAGAGGGTTTCTTCAGGAGTGGTCTCACCACCGCCTGTTTCAGGTGGCATGGGACCACTCCCTCTCTCAAGGAGGCATTGATCACCTCTCTGGCCCAGCCGGCTGTTCCCTCCCTGCTAGTTTTTATAAGCCAAGAGGGGCAAGGATCCAGAACAGACGTGGTTGCACGAACCCGTCCAAGCACCTTGTCAACATCCTTGAGCTGTACCAACTGAAACTCATCCAAAATAATTAGACCAGGCTGTGCTCTGGGTACCTCTCCTGATTCTACTGCTATAACATTGGAGTCTAAGTCCCTGCGGATGCAAGAGATTTTTTCCTAGAAGTGCCTAGCGAATATATTGCAGTGGGCATCAGATGGGTCGATGATGTCCCTGGGGCCAGTGTATAACAGGCCCCGGACGACCCTAAAGAGCTCCGCTGGGCGGCAAAGAGATGATTGGATAGAGGCAGTGATAGGTTGTCTCTTTGCCACCCTCACTGCCTCTAGGTATACCTGGCTATAGGCACGTACCAGGGCTCGATTGTATCCACTAGGAGTTTTCTTCCACCTGCACTCAAGCCGTCTCCAGTTTTGCTTCATCACTCTCAGCTCTGGGGTATACCACGGAGCCGTACAAGCTCTACTACAGAGAGGGAGCTCAGGAGCTATCATGTCAACCGCCCGGGTCATCTCTCTATTCCAGAGATCATCCAGGGATTCGACAGCCATATCAGCCAGCCATATCAGCCGGAAACCCCCCAAGGGCCCTCTGGAAACCATCCAGATCCATCAGCCTCCGAGGGCAGACCATCTTAATAGGTCCCCCACCCTTGCAGAGGGGGAAAGCTGCCGTTAGCCTAAATCTCAGCAGGTAGTGATCTGACCATGACAAGGGGACCGATTCAAAGTCCCCCACCTTCAGATCACCATCTCCATACTCGGCTGAAAAAAACAGGTCTAGAGTGTGCCCTGCTACATGTGTTGGGCCGATGACATGTTGGGACAGTCCCATGGTTGTCATGGAGTCCATGGATTCCTGAGCCACACCAGACAAGGTGCCATCAGCATGGATGTTAACAACCCCCAGGACCAACAGCCTGGGGGACCTCAGCATCGCCAGCAAGACCACCTCCGTCAGCTCAGTCAGGGAGTCTGTTGAGCAGTGGGGTGGGCGGTACACCAACAGAATCCATAATCTGTCCCGCTGGCCCAACAAAAGGTGCAAACACTCCAGACCAGTAGTCAGACAGACAGGGAGCCTGGAGAGAGAGAGAGAATTCCTATAGACCACAGCAACCCCCCCTCCCCGGCCCTCAGGTCTACCCTGATGCTGCACCAAGTACCCCGGTGGGCAAAGCTGGGAGAGACTAACTCCTCCCTGTTCTCCCACCCAGGTCTCGGTAATGCATGCCAGATCGGCCGCCTCATCCACTATTAAATCGTGGATGAGGGAGGTTTTATTTTGCACCAATCTGGCATTTAGAAGCAGCATCCAGAGACCCGAGGGCAGGCTGATAGGGCAACCACCAAACCTGCGGGTGCGAGGAGGACTGGAACAAGGCACAGCCATTAAGTGTCTGGGCCGTGTTCCCCTTACCTGGCTAGTCCTCCCAATGCCATATCTCCCTCTACCCATCACTACACTAATTGGGGCCCCCACAGAACCCCCCACTTGGCCCCATGACTCCCCTCCAAGGCACATGTTCAGGCCCTAGACAGGGAAAAACAATCCCCACCACCAAGGGCACCGAGCAACAAATAGCAGTGTTCCCTTTCTTTGGCGTGGCTCACACGGCACTCTAGACTACGTCAGTAGTCGCCCTGTCTAAGGGCTAAGGAGAGTGCGGGAGTAGCTCCGCATGGGGCTTGGCTCAACCCCCCCCCCCCGAGGTTTCTTAACGCGGAGAGTCTTATGAGAAATAAACAAGCCGAGTTCAGTTTTTTAGAAAAAATTAAAAACTATATATAGTTCACTAAAAATGGGACAAAATTGACATTTATATTAAAAAGAAGGGATGGTCAGGAAATATGAAAAGAAACGGGACTGTCCCTTTTAAAACGGTATGTATGGTCAGCCTAGTCCTGGCGAAGCAGCGAGGTGTGCCGTGAAAATGGCGGAGCGAAAAGCTCGAGTAACCGAGAGAGCGTGGAGCTCTGAGGGCCAGTGACACAGTCCGAAGATGCCAGATCTCTGGTGCCTGTCGTGTGCTGCGGAGGGCCTTTTATAGTCAGAAGCTAACACCGAATTGGTCGATTTTGGTGGGCTCTGTGTGATGACATCATCATCGAGTTCCCACGGTCGGGCTGTATGTACTGCGCGGGAGTATTATCGAAGAGTCCCCGCGGCCACAATATGGTGAGAGTGTGTGTGCTGAATGCTGAGTATTGCCGAGATCCAACAACGAGAACCGTCGTGTAAAATAAAACTAAAACTAGGATAAATTAATAAAATTGATTTAGGCTGGTTTATCAAGGATTGATTTGATGTACTCAATCTTTTGATAAATTAATAATTTTTGATTTTGTAGTCCTAAACTGTACTGGTTACATCTCACGACTAACCAGGACTTACATAACCACAAGGTGGTGCTGTGGTATAGCTGTGATATAGTGAAATTGCAATAATACATGGGCTTCTCATAGCCATTTATCACGAGATTAGGACATATAATACCTCACTTTCCTCGCTCTAAAAAAAGCAGCAAAAATGGCTGCAAAACATGGGAGAGGCCCTGGAGGATGACAATGTCATGTAAAGCTCCTGCAAACTACTGTGAGTGGAGAATCACAAGTGCACAATAAATGCCTCATGTAGAGAAGCCCTAGTACAGCTTCCTTGGCTTTTCATGGAAAGAAGAGATAGAGTTGGGTGTCATCAGCATACAGGTGGCATCAAACCCGAAAACTCCAGACCAGACATCCTCTCCCAGCAGTTTCATATAAATGCTAAATAGCAGGTGGAACACAAGGAAACCCCGAGGAACACCATAGGCTAACACTCATGGCATCTAACAGGCGTCCACCACCATCACCTTCTGAAATCACCCCTTCAAGAAGGACCAGAGCCACTATAGAACAGTGCCTTCAAGTCCCAGCCCAGACAGATGCCTCAGAAGGTTCCCATGGTCAAAGGAATCAAAAACTGCCAAGAGGTGCAGCAGAACTAACAGGGACACATGAGTTTACACATATATGTTTCTTTTGGCTTGGCTCACTGTTGCAGATTTTGCAGATTTTTAACACAATAAATATAAAAACCTACAAAACTGTTTACCCAAGGCAAAAGTGAGCCACGAACAGCAATCCCCATTTCTCAAATTGCCTTCAGTTCTAGAAAGAAAGAAAAAACCAACCCTCATCTGTCTCCAGCCTTTTATTACTTCCATCTGTGTTCCAATAGTACCATAGCAACCTCTTTATAAGATACGTCATCACATAGGCACATCACAACTAATCCTTCTTCCTGAGGGTGTTATCTTGTCCAGAAGCCACTGTCTATGATGACTGCTAAATCGTGTACATGTCTTACACTTGGTTTTGTTTAAAAAAAAATTTTTTTAAAAGGAAACAAACTCAATGAAAATGATGTGTTTTGTTGTGTAATTTTATTTATTTTTATTTTATTATATTTATACCCCGCCTTTTTTCCTGAAAGGAATTATGTCTCTGGTTCATACTCAGTCTCTCCCTTGACAGTGAAATAGAGCTGAAAAATTACAATGCTGCTTTAACCCTTTTGTTTTTTCAGGCATGTTTCAGCAATGACTACAGTACTGACTGTACGGTTATAAATAGAAGCTGAGATTCATTCCGTCAGTTTGCTCAGTGGCATGGACAAGAACACAGCCTATAGAGTTCACCTGCTATTTCACAAGCTGGTTGCCATGGAATAATAGTCTGGTCCAATCACAGAAGAAACATGTTGCCAGCTATAATTTTCATAATGTCAGGTTTGGAAAGTAAGCATCACTTAGCTGGAAAATATATATATAGTTTTTGCCATACAGGCCTGTGGCTTACGCTGGCTCAGCTTGTCTGAGCGTGGAAAGCTAAGCAGGGTCAAGCCTGGTTATTACTTGGATGGGAGACCCCTCCTCTAGTTTCCTGCATTGAGCAGGGGGTTGGACTCAATAGCCTTGTAGGCTCCTTCCAACTCTATGATCTATGAAATCTATGAAATCAAGAGCAGCAAGGGTTTTTAAGAGAGCCAGTGTGGCGTAGTGGTTAGAGTGTTGGACTGGGACTCGGGAGATCCGGGTTCTAGTCCCCACTCAGCCATGAAACTCACTGGGTGACTTTGGGCCAGTCACTGACTCTCAGCCTAACCTACCTCACAGGGTTGTTGTGAGGATAAAATGGAGAGGAGGAGGAGGATTATGTAAGCTGCCTTGGGTTCCTTGCAGGAAAAAAGGCGGGGTATAAATATAATAAATAAATAAATTAACACAAATATCTTTATATTTTGACTGTTTTGAGCCTTACAAAAAAAAAATACAGGTCTCAGAAATTAGGCTTGCTTCATATGGGAAAAAGTGTTTATTATAGCAACACTATTACAGGACCTAATAATATCATTCATAATATCAGGGTACTGCTCAAATGTCCAATGTGACATTTGCTATCATTTTCCAGCAATGTTCTGCTGCATACTACAGAGGACAAACAGGCCAGACACACACAAAAGAATAAATGGACACACATCTATGAAAAATGGCAATATTCAAAAACCAGTGGAAACACTTCAACCTCCCAGGGCATTTAAGGTGGCCATTCTTGAACAAAGGAACTCCAGAGACAGCTTTCAATGCAAAGCACCTGAACTACAGTTCATCAAGAGGTTCAACCCTATCTCCTGTGGCTTGAATAGGGACAAAGTTTTATTCATTTATTTATCACACTACATGCGTTAATCCGCTCACCAAGGCAAGGATGTCTGTGTTAGCCCCCAACAACTGTTTAAATGGCCACTGTAAATAAGATAATCATCACTGCCTGTACTTTCTGCATTACTGTTCCCTCTGACCTCACTGTTTATGATTTCCCTCACACATATCCAACCATGTGCACATATACACCTTGAACTCAGAATAACCCTTCATGCATCTGATTAAGTGAGCTGTAGTCCATGAAAGCTTGTGCTATAATAAATTTGTTAAATCTTTAAGAGTCCTTAAGGACTCTTTGTTGTTTTTGCTGTAATAGACTAACACAGCTACCCCTCTGAAATTTAAGTCAATTTATCATTAGTGAACTACGGGCCCATTCTGGAGAACTTTTTTCCTCTCACATGTCTTGGGTGGTAGGCCTGTAATTCTTTACAGATAACCCCCTAATCTAAACCACCTGCTCACCAGCATCAACAGACACACAACATAGACACAAACATAGGGGTCAGATCCTGCAATAAACCCACATGCTTATTCTGTCTCCATAACCACTCAGGCAACACTATTACAGGACCTAATAATATCAGCTACAACATCAAGGCGTCATTCACCTGCTCATCTTCCAATGCAATATATGCTATCATCTGCCAACAATGCCCTTCTGCATTCTACATAGGACAAATAGGTCTGTCTGTACACAAAAGAAAAAAAGAAGAAGAAAAGATGTGAATTTGACATCAGAAACAGCAACATTCAGAAACCAGTGGGAGAACATTTCAATCTTCCAAGACACTCCACTGTTGACCTGAAAGTTGCCATCCTCCAAAAAAGAATTTCAAAAGGTGACTCAAATGTGAAACTCCTGAATTACAACTAGTCAAGAGGTTTTATTCTACTAGTTTAGGGTTGAATAAAGACAATGGTTTCCTGCCCTGCCACTACAGGTGTAAATAGCAAAACTGGGAGGATTGCATGCATTATCTAATTACTCTGGTCGCTTTGCTTATCACAGACCATACTTTTTGCATTTCACTGCAATTTGGCCCCATTTATAAATTTCTGCCCCCACCCACCACTCCACATATCTGCCGGTGAGGACAACACTTTATGTATCTGATGAAATGGAATCTAGTCCAGAAAGCTTATGCTACAATAAATCTGTTAGTCTTTAATGTGCCACCAGACGCTTGTTGTTTTTGTCCCTAAACTGCTTCTTCTGTTCCTTCCCACACACACACAAACCTGTCTGCCTCCTTCCTTTAGGCTGAGTGGGTGGAATGTGTCACTTTCCCCAATTCCTATAGCTGTTAAGAAATATTAACATTCTCTTGTCAAATCCCAGACTCTAATCAGGCATTGTTTTAAGGCAAAACTATAGGTATAAACCTGTTCGCAGTAATGAGGTGATGAGCCCACAATGGCATATTTTTTATTTTAATATACTGAATCATCTTATATTTCTGATCTTCAGGGAAGAGTGTCTGCACTTATGAATCCAAAATGGCAGCAGCTTTGCACAAGAGGGAGGCACATAAACCCCAACGTTTGCAAAAGTAGAAAAGGGGGGGGGAGTAAGGAGACAAAAACAAACAAACAAAAAACCTGTCCCCCATACAGCTTGTTCAGTGGCTAAAGAATGCTGAGTGACTATTATGGGGTGGGATGAAAAACCTGAGGGAGGGGGAATTGAATGGAGTATCTTGGAAAGGGACATGGCTGGCTGGCTGGAACTTTGAACAGGAGTACTCCCCGCTGCTACATTTTGCTGCAGGTTCACAGGCCACATGTTGTCCACCTCTGATCTAAATATTATAGGGTTGGAAGGGACCTCAGAGTTCATCTAGCCCAACCCCCTGCTCATTGCAGCCTCTGCATTTCAGGGTACAGCTACAGTATCCCTGGCAGATGGCCATCCAGCCTCTGCTTAATCACTTCCAGAGAAGGAAAACCCACCACCTCCCAAGGTGTGGTTCCACTACTGAACAGCTCTCACTGTTAGGAAGTTTCTCCTAATGTTAAGCCGAAATCTGCTTCCTTGCAATTTCTACCTGTTTGTTCTAGTCCTGCCCTCGGGAACAACAGAGAACAAGTCTGCTCCATCTTCTGCATGACAGCCTTTCAGATATTTGACGACTATTAGAAGACCTTCCAGATATTTGAAGTGAGACATCATGTCTCCTGTTCTCTTCTCCAGGCTAAACATACCCAGCTCTTTCAACTGATCCTCATAGGACTTGGTTTCCAGACCCCTCACCGTCCTGGTTGGTCTTCTCTAGATGCGCTCCAACTTGTCAATGTCCTTCTTAAAATAGGGAACCTAGAACAGGGCACAGTACTCCAAATACTGTCTGACTAATACAAAATAGGGCAGAACTATTTCTTTCCATGATCTGGATACTATGTGTCTGTTAATGCAGCCCAAGATTGCATTAGCTTTCTTAGCTGCTGCATCACATTACTGACTCATATTCAGCTTGTGATCCACTAAGACACCTAGGTCCTTTTCACATGTACTGCTGCCAAGCCATATCTCCCCCATCTTATACCTGTGTCTTTGGTGTGTGTTCTTTTTTCCTAAATGCAAGTCTTTACATTTATCTCTGTTGAGTTTCATCTTGTTAGATTTGGCCCAGTGTTCCAGCATATCTAGATCATTTTGAATTTTCATCCTGCCTTCTATGATGTTGGGTATTCCTCCTAGCTTTGTATCATCTGCTTATTTGATAAGAAACACCTCTCTACACCCTCATCCAGATAATTTATAAAAATGTTGAACAACACAGGGCCTATGACTGAGCCCTGCAGCACTCTAGCTGCAGACCTTTCTCCAGGAGGATGCAGAGCCATTAATTAGCACTTGTTGAGGATGGTTGCTCAACCAGCTGTGGATTTTCCTGATTGTAGTCTTGTCCAACCCACATTTTACCATCATGTCAACAAGGATATAATGTGAACCCTTGTCAAATAAAACCTCATATCTCAAATCTACTTCAGGCTGGTCTTGTAAAAAGCAAACACTGCTAAGTAATGAGATACAAGCACCAGAGCTATTTCCCTTGGGTTGTTTTCAGGTCATGGGAATGGTAAGCATACAATTAGATGCCCTGGAGACAGTTAACCAAATTACAAATATTTATAAAGCTTTCATTGTGGTTCAAAAAACCTGTTTGCCCATGTGACGCCCCTCCTCACTGTGATTCCAACTGATGCTTTACTACAGTCAAATCTCACCTGTCAGACCCCACCTCCACACTCTCTTAATCTCCTCCACTGCCACCAACCCCCTCTCTTCAGGGTAACCAACTCAGACCACACCTTTTAAGTTTTAAAAATGAAATAAGTTTATTTAACTACAATTAAGGGTAGGAAAATGGATAATGTTAATGGATTCTAAATGTTGAAAACTCCCTCTCCCTCTCTGAAGGAGAAGAGAGTTCAAGAGGGATGGGAGATTCTGAAAAAAATGAAGCACTGAAGGCACAATTGCAAACAATTCCAATGAGAAGGAAAAATTGGAGAATCTAAAGAAGCCAGAATGGCTGCACATGGAGCTCTCTGATGAACTGAGGCTTAAAAAGCACATGTATAGGAGGTGGAAGAAGGGAATATATAGCCAAGGATGAGTACAACAGAGTAGACCTAAACTGTAAGGATGGATTCAGGTGTTGCCAGCATCAAAACTGTGTCGTCGTCGTCGTCGTCGTCGTCCCCCCGGCAAGTTGGTGATCCGTGCCCCCAGTGTGCCCTGCCCAATAAACACACGGGGGTGGGGTGGGGTGGAGAAGCGAAACCAACTTTATTTGAGATCTCAAAGCGGCACTCGGAGCAAGCAATCAAGCAATCTCAAATCGAGCGCGCCCGGAAGAATTTCTCTGGATCTTTTATAGAGCATTGTATCAGATGCAAAAGAAAAGGAAAACATTTTTTATCTTGTTCTTTCTTAGTACGTACAGCAACTTCTCTCTTCTATCTTAACAGTACACTTCCTGCCTGTACTTTCCCAAGGACAGGCAACAGGCTTATGTTAGCAATCCCCCCCCCCCCCGCCTCTCCTGAATTGTGCTCGACCCGGGAAAAGTAGAGCAAGTGATAGAAGGAGGCTCTTGCAGCCCAGGATAGATAAGGAGATGGTTACAGAATTACTTTAACAGAGCAATCCTGTGGTCCCTGGGAGAGCATCCCAGGGACTACAGGATTTTTCAGATTCCCCCTCTCGAGGTTGCAGATACCCCCAGGACCTCAGGAGAGGGACTCTGGGTTCTGATCCTCACCCACCCTTTCACAGCTGCTGCAGAAAGAACCTCTGTTGCTCCTTCTGCTGTGCCAGGTGTCTGCTCCAACATTCAAGCATTCCTTCAAAGGGCACAGGATTGTGCCCTAAATGAGTTTGTCTCCAGGCCCTGATGAATTACATTCAAGGGTGCTGAAGGAGCTTGTGGACAGTATTTCAGAGCTGCCAGCTGTAATCGTTGAGAATCTTGTGCTGTTCAACATTTTTATAAATGACTTAGATGAGTGCATAGAGGGGATGCGCTATTAAATTTGCAATGACACAAATCTGGGAGGGATAGCTAACACCATATAGAAGGTGGACTCAAGATTCAAAGTGATATTGACAAGTTGGAATGTTGGGCCCAAAGCCAACAGGATTACATTCAAAGTAGATAAATATATAAAGTCCTGTATTTAAATACCAAAAAAATCTAAAGCACAAGTATAGAATGGGGATGACCTGGCTTGGCAGCAGTGGATGTGATAAGGATCTAAGTTTCTTAGTCACAAGCCAGCAGTGTGATGTGGCTGCTAAATAAACTAATGTAATCTTAGGCTGCATTAACAGAAGCATGAACAGAAGCATTGTATCCCAATCACAAGAAGTGGAAGTACAGCGTAGAGAGGAACCATAGCGAAAGAAATGAGTTAGGCCAGTCTGCTACACTGCATGACTCCTGCGTCACCATCATGCCATCTGAGTTGAGCCACCACCACTGCCGCCACAGAATCTATGCTTGCTTTTTCTTCCACTTTAGTGATAATCCCATTCCAGTTGAACATTGTTGCAAACCCTCTTTAAGATCTTCACACTAAACTCATGAAAAACTCTAAAGCAGCTAGGCATGCAGGGACATTGGGGGGTGGGGCTTGCATGCACACCCACATCCCCTCCCTAGTTTAGCCTTTCTTAAATGGCAGGCAAATGCCTGCATAGGGCTTTAGTGGGATTAAATGTGAGTACAGTTGTCCAAAATTATGGAAACCTAACTCAACTATCACCTTATGCATGCATGAGATAGCACCTGCATGCAGCAAGTTCTTTGAGATGTAAGCAGGGCCGGTGCTACCATTAGGCCAACTAGGCAGCTGCCTAGGGCACAGGGCTAAAGGGGGCGCCAGAAACGCCTTGAAAAAAAATACAGCGCTCTCAAGTGGGAAGGGGGGGCGCTAAATATCTGATCTTGCCTAGGGCACCAAACTGCCTTGCACTGGTCCTGGATGTGAGATGCTCTTGTTCATGGGGAGGGAGTATCAACCCATTTGATGAGTCACAGTGACTAAAACCATACAACAATGTCTCTTTCCAAAGAGTCTTTCCTGTTGTCACCTTTCATGGTTAGTCAGCAGAGTAACCTGGCATGAAATCCATATTTTCCCATAAAGACCTTGAGCAGGATGAAGTGGGTCAACAGCTAAAGGATGACTGATGTAAGCAAATGAAGAAGGGGAGGATAACATCATCAATATATTTTTTAAAAAGAGTATTATATATGTTTCATGCCTGGAGAAAATGTCAGATGTCTAACAATCTCGTATATGCTTGCTGTTCATTAGATTTGTCAAAACATCCTGTACTGTACATCTGGTGTTTGCTTAAATATGTTACAAAAAAATGCAGACTTGCAGAGAGGCCACATGGGTCATCATGACATGTATTTTGATCCAGCACAAAGAAGGATGCTAGAGAATAGGTAGGTGGAAGATTAAGGTTTGGACCCTGAATGTGTTTTGGACAATAGCCCTGTCCAAGCGTTCTTAATCTGTGTAGAATCAATGTGTGAGGAGAAGGAGCGCTCTAGCCCTGCCCCTCCTCACATATTTCCGTCACCCTGTTCTCGTGAAGGGTGACAGTCTGAAGAGGAGAGCCACAAAAGTGGGTAAGGCTCTGACCAAAAGCAAGTAAAAGATTAAAGACAAATTACCTTTAAAAAAAACCACAAACCAACACGCACACCTATACTCCTGGCGTTTAGGCTGTGGAGTGCTGCATGGCACTATTTTGTTCCAGATGCTATTTAACATCTATATGAAGCTGTTGGGAGTGGTCATCATTAGGGGATTTGGAGCAAGGAGCCATCAGTGTGCTGATGACACCCAGCTCTATTTCTCTGATTCAGGGGAGGCTGTACAAGCCTATCAGGGAAGCCCATATGCAGGGCATGAGTACAATAGCACTCTCCCATTCGTCTTCCCAGTGACTAGTAGTCACAAGCACTGTTGGCAAAGCAGCTTGAGGAAGCAATTTTGAAATCTATTTTCACAGCCTTTGAAGTCTTTTTTAAAAAAATAAGTTGCACGAAAGATACATGCAACCATGTCACATGTCCAGTTTGGGCTTTAGCTACAACTGCAGTTAAACTGCTTGGGCTTACCGAGCTTTCCCACTTCATTTTTGTCTATTTGTTTACTACATTTGTATACCACCTTTCTGCCAATGAACTAAAGTACATTCCAGTTTAAGAACATTAACACAAAATAAAAGATGCAGAACATAATTCTCTCAGGGTGTTAGTGGTGGTCTCTTCAGAAGCCCATGGCATAAGCTCCCTGGCCTGGGCTTTCTCCCTCTTGCCTTCCCCTTAGGGCATGCACATATTTAAATAGTCACTGAAACAGAGAAGAAAGAAACTGCTTTTTGGAATTCTCTTTTAGGCCATTTAAGTTCAGTTCAATTCAATTATACCCAGCCCTTTAGTCAAAAAGGCTCCCAGAGCAGGTACCACCACCCTTTTGGTAATGTATGGAATACGTCTGTCAAGAGCAAACTAGGGTGCCCAAATATAAAACATGGAATTTGTGCAGCTCTTGGCTTAAGATCTAATCAGGAAGCAAAATGGCATGGTGAGATGGTACATCCAGAGATTAGTCTATTAACTAACACACTGCAAAAGTCTGAGGTCAGCCTGATTTGCAGGCATCTCACATAGTCACATTGAGAAGCCTGTCAAAGCAGGTACATGTCTTGAAACCCAATGAGTTAGACCAGAGCCTTGTTCAGAATCAGAAATGGACAGAAATGAGAACGGCCAGAGAAGGCATGTCGGATTGCTGACATTCTGTGGCAGCTATCTGAGGTCCTTTGAGGTCCATGGACAACAAGATGGAACACTATCTGAGTACTCTGCAGCAGAAAAGATTTGTAGTGTATTTATTTATATACTAGAATTGGTATTCGGCCCTGTTCAGCTAGCTCACATGGGTAACAAACAAAACAGGACCCCATATTATAAAAATCTAACAACTAAAATTGTGGTTTGTGCTTTCAGATTCTCTGCATGTCCACAAATAAAGTATATAAAAAAGAAAATGTTGAAGCCTTTTGCAGGGCAAATAGTGACAGACTGAAATGAAAGCACAACTCCTTCTGTATTTTAGTACCGGTATATCTGTATTAGACATATGGGGCAAACAGAAAAGGGAAGCATGGTGAGATTGTGCGGTTAATGCTAAACCACTTCTGGAAGGGACTCCAGAATCAGATTCATGCATCCAAGGAACTGGGCTCTTGTCAGTGAAAAGATATGCCACAATAAATCTGTTAGCCATTAAAGTGGAAGAAGACTCTTGGTTGTTTTTATCATGGCATACTAACATAGCTAGCCCCTTAGAATTTGCCCCAAAGCATTTCTTTTTAGTTCAGTGGTTCTTAATGCTGCAATCCTAAACATTCTTACTAGAGAATAATTCCACTGAATTTAGATGTATGTACTTCTGACACATACTTACACATGCTTAATATGGTGCTGCATGCCACTTAATTGTGCTTCACTGCAAATGTGACTTCATTAATCAGGGGAGGGAGGGAGAGAGAGAGTGGGTGGGTGAATAATAAGACCACAAGTGACAGGAGCACTGGCTGTTGCTGTTGTTCTTGGCCAATACCAGGTTGGCCAAAGAGAATGAAGAAGCAAGCAAGCAACCAGAAAGGGAACTAACTGATGATGAAGATAGCAGTGAGGAGTAGGAGTGGGAGGAGCACCAGCAGCTACTGGCATCCAACAGCCATTTCAGGTGGCTCTTATAGGCAGTGGCCCCCAGCAAGTGCCCAACAATGCGGATCTATGGTGCCAGGCCAGAATGAGGAGCTTGATTCAAGAAGAAAACTAATTTATTAGTGATTTGGGGTACTATGAAGAGCATATTTATACCAAGGATATCTCCATTAACTCCGGTGGTGGCTCTAAACGATTTTCCCGAAAATTTAAGATTAGATCTGGAGGGTAAACTAAGAGAAGAAAGGGTTATTAGATTATCCGATTGGGTGGAAAAGATGGGGACTAGAGACCAAATAATGGAAATTGTTGGGAGAAGAAGATTGTCATGGTTAAATTTATTACAGTTAGAACAGTGGTCGAAGAAATGGAAAAGGAAAACTGAGTATGAGAGGGATTTAACTAAATTTGAAAAGATGGTTATGTCTAGAGATGGCCTACCAGGTAATGCATCAACAAGAGGTATAACAAGGGTTTTATATAGATTGATTCAAAAAGCAGAGGAACAAGAAGATCAGCTAAAGGCAGTTTGGGATAATGAATTTGAAGAGGTGACCTCGAAGGTGGGGTGGAACAATATATGGGATAGATGGATTGTGAAAGTGATGTCAGCTAGGATAAAGGAAATTTTTTATAAACTAATTTGGAGATGGTATTTAACTCCAGTAAGATTAAATAGGATAATAATTGTTCTGCATTTTGTTGGAGAGGATGTCAGGAAAAAGGGACATATGCTCATATGTGGTGGAGTTGTAAAAATGTATTGGCGTTTTGGCGAGAGGTTTTTACAGAAATATCAAAAATTATTGGTATTAATTTAGAGGTCTGTTCAAAATTAGCGTTGTTATCAATAACGGAGAAGCTTATTTGCGACCAAAATATGAAGGAGTTAATTGTAAACTTGTTAACTGCGGCCAGGCTAATGATAGCGAGAAATTGGAAAGTACAACATGTTTTCCTAATAACAGACTGGTATAAGGAAGTTTGGGACATAGCCCTAAACGATAAACTAACTAGTAGTATCAAATGCAGAAAAGGATTGCTAAAGAAGAATAATTTTATGGATATATTGGATCAATTACTAGACTATGTATTAATAAAGGGGAAGGGGAGCATGCCTTGTCAGGATATGTTATATTTTTGGAATTTGGAATTCATTTGATCAAGAGGATGGAAGTATATTAATTGGTCCCTTGGAGCGTGGGGGGGTGCACTTTATGACTTATTGTATGCTGTTTAGGTTATATTTTTGTATTTTGTTATATTTTGTTTTGAAAAAATAAAAAATTTAAGAAAAAAAAGTGTGGAGAAAAGAGCCTTTGGGGGTTCCCACACGCACACTCACTCTCACACACACACACACACACACACACACACACCTCATGTGTGAACCGGCTGGAGGCTGGGTGGGGTGGGGTGTGCATAGTTCCTCTAGAATGGATGGTGCCTGGAAGTCCGGAAAAGCCAGGGTAAAAGCTTTCAAATGCAAATGTAGTTCAGGCCCAGTAAGTCAAGAGTCATGAGTTCCCCTCCCCCTGTCTGGCCAGGTGAAGTACATCATGATTGGCTAAGAAGCAGCAACGCTACAGGAAGGAGGAGGGGAAGGGGAAAGAGCTATTTCCCAACGTGTGGGTTTTTGTCTTTGTTCATCGCGTGGTTGCCAGCTGTGGAGCAATGGTGGCAAGCCAGGCAGAGGTCCAAGCCTTCGGGGGGGGCCCCTCAGGATTCGACCCCAGGTAGCTCCTGGTGAAATTAGCTGAATGAGGGCTCTGGTAAAGGCAAGCCTTGTGGGAGGCTACCCATCTCGGACCTTCGGGTAGGTGTGGTAATCCCCCCCGGGCAGCAAGGCTGTGCTGGATCTAACCCTGGAAGAGAACTGACCCCCAGGTAACAGAGTTGTGTGCCTGGGAGCAGGACCGGTGCAGGGCAGTTTGGCGCCCTAGGTGAAATAAAATTTGCGCCCCCCCTCTTGTGCCGTGGGAGGGGGGCTCCGGAGCAAAGCAGCCCTGCTCTGCAAACATCCCCCCCCCGCGCCGCCGCCACTGCCACCACCACCACCACCTACCTACCTACCTTCCCCCGCCCTGGCTGCTGCTGCCGCCTCCGAAGAGGAAGTGACGCGACGGGACCCCCGCACTCTGTTTTTTGCCGGGGAAACCAGGGCAACAGGGTTGTTTAAGCCCTGTTGCCCTGGTTTCTCCCGCCAAAACAACGCGGGCGGGGCTCCGGAAGCGACGCTGAGAAGGTAGGTAGTGAGGGGAGGCGCGGGGGAGGGGGCAGCTTCGGCGGGCGGGGGAGGCGCGGCGGCGGCCTCGGCGGCTTCGGCAGGCGGGGAGGTGCGGCGGCGGCGGGCGGGGGGAGGTGCGGCGGCAGGTGGGGGAGGTGCAGCGGCGGCTTCGGCGGGTGGGCGGGCGGGCGGGGCGGCGGGGCAGGAGGCCCGGCGGGGGCAGCGTGGCGGCGGCAGCGAAGAGGAGCGCAGCATTTCTGCGCCCTCTTCAGCCACGCGCCCTAGGCAACCGCCTAGTTTGCCTAGCGGTAGCGCCGGCCCTGCCTGGGAGATATTAAAGAAGTAGGTTTTGTTATTTTGCAGCTTTACTGTGTACCAAAGTGTCTCTCTCTAATTTTGTGTCCTTCCCTCATTTCCCATCTTTTGTTATAAAATGCTACCAGAATAAACCTTTCTTAGTTTTACCCCACATGGGTTTTGTAGGCGCTCTGCTTGGTTCAGTAACTAAATCCAGGTTATAGACAAAGGCAAGTCCCTGAACAGAGATTCAAGTAGGATTGCAAAGAGCTGAGGCTTGGCAGTCTGGTACCTTGAGATCTCTGGGGGTCTTGGGTCCTTTGGGTAGGAAAGGGTGGGGGTGTGGCGGGTCAGCCAGCCCCCCCTTCCTCCACAAAAAGAAAAGAAAACTGCTGCATGAATTAACATGCTTAGAAACTGTAGAAAAGATAATTCACTCTTTTAAAAAAGCTATTAAAATTAATATTCGTTGCTGTTTTGAATGTTTGCATTTTGCTAGACCTCTTTTTCTAAGGACATGTTCAATAATAATTTGAAGCATAGGGAAGCACAACAGAGTCCTCAATAGACGCTTATTCTTTGAATGTGTTTTTGGGATAAGAACTCTAAGGGCACAATCCTATGCATGTTTGGACAGAAAAAAAGTCTTACAAGTTGCCAGCATAGCTGGCTGGGGAATGCTGGGAGTTGTAGGACTTTTTTTCCCTGTCTGATCATGCATAGGATTGCACCCTTACTCAACTGTTCTCAAGCCACTTGGGCTACTTCTTTACAACACAAAGGAGCCATTTGTTTGTGTTTGGCTTCTTCTATCCCATTTGGGCAAATGGCAAACTGACATCATGCAAAAGACCAAAAAAAACAAAAAACCTTGGTCTTTATTCTCTTTCCTACTTTCCTTTTCTGTCCTCATTTATATCTCCTCTCTTCTTATAGTTTCCTTAACATACACCAGGCAGAATGTCAAAATCCATTTTTTGAAGCAGTTCCCAAAGGGGATTAGTGAAATCACTAGTATTCCCCTCTGATACTTTATCAAAATTGCTATGTTATTGTCTGTATCTTTTCAATGCAGTTGTACAACATGTAATGGAGTGTCGTGTATGATTTCATTTGAGCTGAAAATTACCACCATTTGATGGATATATTTCCACCCCCCTCCTTCACGTTATTGCCAGCCCACATCCACTCCAGGATGAGAGTGCATTGGGGGAGACTGAAGGTTTATTTACCTCATCCCCAGGTGCCAGCGCTAAGCTATAGGTAGCTGTCCAAGATGAGCCAGGAGCTGGGAACCACGTGGATAAAGCCAAGAAACAAGCTGGGCAGTCAGGACACCGAGGAACCAATCAGGCATCAGTCGAGGAAGAAGCAGAAATCAGAACCAAAGGGCAGGTCAGACACCAGGACCAAAGGGTGAAGCTACGGGTCCAGATCGAAGAGCAAGTCAGAAGTGAAAAGAAAAACCAAAAGTCAGGATCAAAGAGCAAAGTTGAAAATCATTCAGCAACACACCAGAGCCAGGAAGATTTCTTTTGTTATTATAATCAGGCAAGTGCCTAGTCCAAACAGGAAGGCTAAAAAGGTGAGATAGCCAGCTTGGGTGGGTAAGGCAGCCAAGAGCCTAAGAGAACTGCCTAGCTCCAACCTAGAGATATAGTTCATCATGCAGGACAGCCACACCACACACACATCAAAAGGGTCCTAGTTCAAGCCCCAGTAGCTTTTCACCTAGTAACTTAATGGCCTGTTGGGGAGGGGGTGCCCCCTCTCTATTCCCATATCCCACCTTCACCCCATGCTGAGTGCGAGCGGGCAGAAGAGAATGAAAGTCCATGGACCACCTGTGATTAAAGGGTTAACATCTAGCATTGCCAGGCAGAGTGGATGTGCCCGGCAACCTATCGGGGCTTGCCTGTAGAAAGTTCTGATGGGAGGGGGAGCTCTGTATATATGTTCCTGTGTGTGAGAGAGGAGTTAGTTAGAGTTAGTGAGTTAGAGTGTTAGAGTTAGTTAGGGAGATGTGAGATAAGAGATGAGAGAAGTGAGTTGGAGAGAAGTAAGTTGGAGGGAATTGAGTTAGGGGGATTCTAGTCAGTCAGTCAGATCAGAGTCATAAAGTTAATTCAACATAAACTATTGCCTTTATGGAAAAGAGATTGTTCCTGTTTAAAGAAATGTTTTACTTAAGAAAATAAAGAACCATTTGTTGGGTTACTGAAGAGACTGATTTATAACTGCTACTATCCTGAAGCTCAACCCTAATCACTTGGTACAGCTGCTGAGAGCAAGATAAACATTATCTACCCAGCATAAACACCACAATAACCAGCAATGGTATTTTAACAGAGTTTATCTCCCACAGACAGATTGTCCGCTCGGGTTTGTCTGGGAGTGAGTAAAGACTTGTGACAGAGTTGGAACAGTGTGTTAGTTTAAAATAGGGTGAACTAGTACCCTGGAGCTACCATATCTCAGCCACTGGGTTAGTGAATAAATTGAACTAACAACCAAGTGGTAGTGGGAGAAATAAAATTAAATAACCGGCCACGTTATCGTCACACCACCATGTTGTTAAGTCATCTGCAGTGGAATGGCATGGCTCCCCTTTTGCTGTCTGTTGCTGCAGCATGTTCAATTGTATATCACATATGATAATGTGTCATGGATATTTGGAGCAAGGAGGATTTTCTATCCAAACCTACTGGTATTTGTTCTGTAAAATGCTAGTAAAGAGAAGTCAGGCTGCATATCATGTTTGCCATAGAATTAGATCGCCTCCCTTGTAAGTAAGAGTAATTTCTTAGAAGAGCTTTCAGGCTGCAGTCTGTGGGGCACTGTGCAGTCTGCAAGATACCCCCCTGGAAAAAAAGAAGGGGGGAAAGCAAAATTGCTGGTTTGCTGCCAAAATTTGGTGGCAAACCGCTCCATAGTGCTACAGAGTGCTGCTATGATTAAATTTATGTTAAATTTAGTTTGTTTAGGGCTCAATCCTATGCATGTTTAGGCAGAAAAAAGGTCTACAACTCCCAGCATGCCCCAACCAGCCATGTTGGCTGGGGCATGCTGGGAGTTGTAGGCCTTTTTTCTGCCTAAACATGCATAGGATTGAGCCTTTAGTTTGCTAAGCTAAATTTGGCCATATGGGGACTCTGTAGCCTCCATTTACACCATTTTATTTTGTAAAACATTTTTTTAATTTTGGGGGGGGGTGCAGCAGGCTGTGGCAGGATCCGCATGCAGCTCACGGGCCACACATTGTCCACCCTTGTTTTGGACCTTATTGACAAATTGAAAGGCAACAAATCAGTGAGCAGAGATGGTATCCATGTTAGAGTTCCAAAAGAACTCAAATGAGAAATGGTTGATCTTCTAACAAAAATATGTAATAATATGTCCCTAGGATCAGCCTCTGTTTATTATAATTTATTGTTCCACTTTTGAGAGAATTATTGCCTCCCAAAGCAGCTCATGCTGTAAAAAGGGAGAGAGAGGCCCTGGCATCAGTCCTACAAACTAAAAACCATGTCCCCATCAGCTATTAGCATCTCTTGCATCCTGCTGCTACCACCCATTCACTGAAATCTGAAATGGCACCTCTATACAACACACTTTGGAAGAATCTGAACCTGCTTTGAAACAATTGTTTGTAAAGTGCATTTTAGAAAGTCTGAATGTATAGTATTTTATTTTAAAATCTCAGGCCCACTTCATAGCCAGAGCACTCAAAGGAGCATTCCATTAAAACCCAATAAAACCGAATATGCAATAACATAATACAAATAATCAAATTAAAAGTGTACAACAATAGAACAACACACAGAGCAAGCAAACCATTAAAATGCCAACTACAGCCAATCCTCCAGGAACATCTGTCAGCTGTTGCTTGCTATTGCTGCATGTTTTAATATCTGAGCAATGATACAGATAAGAAAACCCACTGGGGAATTCAAAGTTATCATAAAAACATGAATGGAATTTATACAAGATCTGATTATCTTTAAATGGAGTCTGCATAAATTACTTAGTTGGCAAACAAGAGTGTTGTACACCGTAATGCTTTAAAAGACGTATTCACTTATAGCCTCTTTTCTCTCTGTCTCTCTACTACTTCAGGATTTCTTTTATTAACAACCAGTGAGCAGACCCATTTTCACACAGCAAAATCTTCAAGCAAACTTACATAGCTGTCAGAGTTTGACACATTGTGCCCATTCCGTCTACTAAGTGGAGCCATGCCCACTGGCATGCGAAGGCACGGTGCCTGCCATGGAGCACCCCAGTAGCTCCTCGAGGGAAGATTCTGTTCCCTCCATTCCCCTAAGGGGGGCTGCCCTACAGCCTATACCACTCACATTACTCAGTTCCTCATTTACTAATTTCCTGTGGCTTCAAACTGTATCAACTCGGGATGTGCTGATGCTGGGAAGTCCAGCTTGTTTGAGCTTGATGGACTTCCTGAGTGCTCCCAATCTGATGATCAGAAGCGGGCCGAGTTGGGGGGGGGGTCCATGGACTTCCGTCTCTAAGAGGCCGCAGCTTACACATTTGTTTAAACACTAAGGAAATTTGCACAAATTGGAAGTCGAACACTACATAGTTCTGCAGTTAGTTCATCAGATTCTCTGTGCAGTTCACAGCAGGGACATTATGAACTAGGATTGGTTCAAAATCTCTTGGGCTTCAAAAATCAGATCAAAATGTGGAATTTTGATTCAAACTAATCTGTCATGACCCCATACCTAGCCTAACCATTTTTTTAGGATTTAAAAAATTGGATTTCTCAGCTGACAGGCATTTATCTTTTGAAAAAGCATAACGTTAAAAGCCCATCATAAAACTGAAAAACGCTCACTATCCTGCCAAATGACAGGCACTGACATCAACAAGTCTTCTGTGCATGCTTTTAAAGTAAAATTAATCTTGTGTTGAATATGACTTATCTCAAACATGCCAAAATACACCCTTTAAAAATATTGATGCTGCCGAACTTCATAATTAGGTGGCTCATTGGTCAAAATTAATCCATTCATAATGCTCACCTTTGTAGCAAGCCTGGAATGATGTATTATGAATTCAGTATTAAGTTCGGAATTGATTGCGAGCTTCAAAGCATGCACAGCAAAGTAGTACACAGATTACACACACACACACAAATTTTCAGTCATCCTACCGCCTAGGTCCCCTCAAAATACTTATTTGAAGCAGTCTCCTTAGCTGCATCCCTCATTACTGCCACCACCGCCGCTCTGACTCCACAAGGAGGAGGACTCCCCAGGATCCACATTCAAACTGGTGATCAGCAACATCACCTGACATCATCACACAGGTGGGCCACATGAAAACAACCAATCACAAAGGGGACCAATAACGTTGTGACACATGATCTCATGCCGCATTACACAATTCCAAACTACAGCTCCCAAGATGGACCTTGGCATTGTGCTGTGCATGTGCAAAAACTCATATACACAAAATAAGATTTTGTATTATAGGAGAACTCTCATCGGAGCTCACATAGACAAATTCGTTACTTTCCGAGTAAATAATGAATTCACTCAGGGTAAGTTCACCCATTACTACTTAAAAGTCAACCTCAAAGTCTATAATAAGTTCTAGATAATGTATGGAAGATTATATGGAGTTCTGGTACATTAAAAAGGCACAAAATCAGTTTTTTTTTTTAAAATAATCAGTGCCTACATGGGTAAATTGCCAAAATGTATGGATTATAGAACAGTTTTGCCTATAGCACAGAATGAACAGTTTTATGATGCAGACACTTCAGCAATTGCAAAACTCTGTGAAACCAGGGTAAAGAAGCTTCACTGCACGCAAACATAGGTGACTTTAAAATCTTGACTCCAAGCTCCATGTTTCTATGCACACTTGCTCTAAAAAAATCGACAAGTCTTCACTGATGCTTACGGTATTATTTTTTGTGTTAACATTTAGAATGCTCAGGCTTTATTGTTCCCACTATTTCCCATGTTCAGGCACTGAGTGTCATTGCTTATGTAGCCACAACAGCACGAACCACAAACAATGGCCATGCTGGCTGGGGATGATAGGACTTGTAGTCCAACACATTTGGAGGGCACCAGATTGCAGAAGGCTGTATGTTGGAATGCTGAGACTACTGTACCTATCTACCAACCAGAGAAGGAGTCAGGCAGTGGCGCACTTAAATGTGGGCAGTCTTCCTCTCTTAATCTAGGGAATATGTGTAGTCCCATCTTCTTCACCCTTCATTAACAACAAATAGTGACTTGATACTCACCAAACTAGGCTCACTCCCATTGGGCAGAAGACACAAGAAGAGAGGGATGAAAAGCCAGGCATGCAGTAGCAAATTATTTATTTATTTGTTTGTTTGTTATATTTATACCCCACCTTTTTTCCTGCAAGGAACCCAAGACGGTTTACATAATCCTCCTCCTCCTCTCCATGTTATCCCCACAACAACCCTGTGAGGTAGGTTAGGCTGAGAGTCAGTGACTGGCCCAAAGTCACCCAGTGAGTTTCATGGCCAAGTGGGGATTTGAACCCGGATCTCCCAAGTCCCAGTCCAACACTCTCACCACTATGCCACACTGGCTCACTACGCCACAAATCTCTCTGATCTAGCCTTTACTGTTCAATATTTTTGCAAGCAACTGACTGGGAAAGCAAGAAGTCATGAAATGCAGGAAAAGAAGGGAGGAAACTTCCCATGAGCACTGGTTCCACCGGCATTTTGAATAAATATTATTGTTTGGGGGCACTTTTAGACTCAACCAAGTTAAGGGTTTCATCCCTGAACTCTGTTGCAATATAAGCAAGTGTGAATGCCAGTAAAAACATTGAAGACTTCCATTAATTTAGGTTGGACTGCAGTTAACCAGAATACTCATTATAGCATTTGTATCACACTAATTTGTCCTTGAACTGAGAAAGCCAATTTTGTTTAAATTCCATGTTTCATTTAGCAGTAACCTATATTCTTATGCCCTTACAATGCAGGCACATTTGAAAATTCAACACAGAGTAGTTTTAAAAATAGCCTTTGCAGGCATCTCCCTAGCACAGAATGTAATCACCACACTGGCATCTAGTGGAATTGACATTAATATTCTGAATTCACTTTCAGCAGATTGTAAGCATATCTCTTAACTTACTTGCTGTGCTCTTTCCCTTCACTCTTCCATCCCACTACAGCTGGGCGGGTGCTAACCTGTGTAGTTTTCCCAACCTGAGCACAGCCAGGGAATTATCCTCTCTTCATAGCACATATGGGCAACCCACAGCCTGCATGTGGCCCTCAGAGACCTCCTATGTGGCCTGCTGCAGGTGCCCATGCTGCCACCGAAGTCCCTGCCCACCCCCACCACTGTGAATTCCCTCACATATTGTGGCTATCAGGAGTGTGATGGTGCTGGGAAAGACTGCATGGGGAGAGTCATCCCCACACCCCAGCACAATCATGCTTCTCACAGCCCACCTACGAGAACTGCTTGGAAGTTGTCCTCCCCACAGGAGATAATGTGTAAATATTTCCCATTGGCTGGATCTTGTCTAAGATATACTTTTTCTTGCCGAGGCTAGATTCACAAATAGGCTGAAGACTGCTTCATACATTATGTTTCAGCAAATGCATCATGTCTCTAGCAGGGAGCTATGGCCAATCCTTGGTCCTGAATATGTCTCTGATATGCATGATGGAAAATACAGATTCATTGTATGCACACAATACATTTGCGTATAAAGAAAGTTTGGCGTAATTTAGCAGGTGAGGATTTTATGAAGTATAAGTAATGTAGAGCTATTGTCACACATAGTGATGCAAAATGCTAAACAGAAGAGTTGGAAGGAGTTTTGTGGGGATTTTACTGTTGATTTGCCAGTTTTGTTAGTGTACAGACAACAGAGAACTATGAACAGTGTACAATATCATGGAAGGGGTATATTGGCTTTGGCACTTGATTATGCTGATATCTGCACTACAAGTGTGGATAAAGCTGAGGCTTTGGTAGATGTATTCTAAAGGGTTAGTAACAAGGGGAATTGAACCGAAGATTTTAGGTTACCGTACATCAGAATACTTTTCTTCATCTGCATGGTGTGTTATTGGATAATTAGAATTTGGGAAATGATGGATTGAATGTAGAATTTTCTGTCTGGGAATGCTTCTTCAAGTAAAGATGGCCTGAGTTATGAAATGTTAGCGCATTTGCTTAGAGAGTGTTTAAAATTGTAGCTTGATTTTATCATCTTATTTGGAGGTCAAGTGAATGGCCAAAATCCTGGAAATGTGTTACACTTATTCCCATAGGAAAATCGGGGGGGGGGGTATCTGACCATTATTCTTATAGGCCAACTATCTGAAGAACCTGTTCTTTGAAAGGATGAAAAAACTGATTAACTTTCTACCCTGTACTCTAAGTACTTAAAAAAAAAAAAAACTTTTCACCCCCTGGAGGGTTTTTTAAAGAAAGTTTTCACAACCTAGTTTTTATTAGTGATCCATAAGCAACAACTGTGCCAAATTTCAGCTTTCTAGCTTAAAGGGAAATAGGAGATAAACTGATGAGTCAGTGAGTCAGGGCTCTCACTTTTATATATAGATAGATAGAATTAACTTCTTGTGGGTGTAAAGTTATTGAACAAATGTTAAATGAGCAGATAGTAATTTTTAAAAAAGAAACATCAGCTTTTTGTGGCTGTGCAGAGTGGATTTAATAGACTATGGAGCACAGAGTGGATTTAGGAGAGGATGGATCAAGTCATGATTAGAGGCAGGCGTATGTAAGAACTTTTGCTTGAAGAAATATTTGATTGTTGTGTTTTTAGATACTGAGGATATGGTATCTATAGAAGGAAAGATTGCTATACAAATTTTATCAGTTAGACGTGCAAGTCAGGATGTTTTCGTGGATTTGTGATTTTTTTCAGAGGTAGGTGGTAAGGTCAATTTTAGCTGTATCTCATTCAGTGATGAATGGCATCTCTCAGAGAAGTGTGGTGAGCCCTACCCTTTTAAATATAATGATTAATGATTTACTGGCAGTTAATGCAGTCCAGGCATGGAGGTGAGTCTCTATGCCAGTGTTCTCCAACCTTGGGTCCCCAGATGTTTTTGGCCTACAACTCCCAGCATGCCCCAGCCAGCTATGCTGGCTGGGGCATGCTGGGAGTTGTAGGCCAAAAACATCTGGGGACCCAAGGTTGGAGAACACTGCTCTATGCCAATGACTTTAATAAGTGGTAGGAATATTAAATTGGTAGGAAGGTAATTAAATGAGTAGAAGAGTGATCCTATGGTCCGTAGACAGTGCGTAGGGGGCCATAGGATAATTTGGATTCCCAGATCTGAGGTTGGAGACAGAGCTCCAACCTCGGAGCTGGGGATCCGTGTTCTGATCCCCCTCCCCTCCTTGCAGCCGACGTAGAAAGAACCACACCAGCTGCCTTTCTGAGGTCAGGAAATTGACCCTGGAGAGGGGGTAAAGGGGGCAGGGGGCATTCTGGGAGGCGGGGCGGGGAGGAGACCAGGGCCACCAGGATATAGGAGACTATGAGCTATCCTGATGGTGCTCCAGCCTCCTTCCCTCCCCATCTGGAGTGCCTCAGGTAGACGGCCGAAAATGGCCATCTAGCTGAAATGCAGAGTGGGCAGTGGGGAGGTGGAGATTGCCTCCACCGCTCCTCCCACTCTGCATTGGATGCTCGTAAGCCTCCAAGTTCTGGGGCTTATGAGCATCAAGGGCACAATCCATAGGATTGCACCCTAAGTTAGAGACATGGGGCGCATTATGGGGCTTTCATTTTTTGTTAGCTACAACTGTGGAAATGATTTTTACTACATGACATTGCCCTGGAAAAGTTATTTTGAATCTTTATAGAAGGCAGGTTTAAATTGTTTTGGAATTTAAGTTTTTGGGTATAGGGTATAGTATATGATGATAAATCATATCATAAAATTGTGAAGGACTGCAACCAGTCCTTTGATTCTGGACGAGAGATCAGAGGCTACAAATTGCCAGCCTTGATTCTGCTGTCCCCAAATCACCTCACTCTGAACCTGGCTCCGGCCTCAGACACTGGAATTAGCACCGAACCAGCAGAGAAACTACACACACACCATGTAGGGGAAAGTAAAAGAAAGTTTATTTTGGGTTAGTCAGCTACAAATTAGGTGGGGAGGTAAAGGAAGTGAAATTGACAGAATGGAATACCTTTGTTACACAGTCACAACTACAAAACAACACAACTAAACCTCACACCCAGGCATTTACACATTAGCTTGGAGGTTGTTCTTCCCGGGACTTGCCTCAGCCACAGTCCCCCACTCCGCGCTTCCTCACGTCCAGAACAACAACAAAACCCAGAAGCCACGGCTGACCTTATCGATTTTCTCCCTCCCCTCCCCTTGATAGCCGGACCGTCACTTGGCCAATCATGATTAATTTTGTCCAGGCTAGACAGGGGGAGGGGGGTGGCTCTTAGGTGTCAGAAGGGTGAATTCCTGACCATACCTAGAGTGCTTGGTGGACATTTGCATGTGAATACATCGTAGACTCTGAGCTGACCCAGAGCCCCCAGGGGAAACTATGTACATTCACAGGAGATTCTCAGCCTCCAGCTGGGATTACACTTATTTACATGTGTGGGGTGGGAAGGGATACAGGAACTCTCTGTATGATGTATGATTTTCTTCACAAAAATGATTGGCAAATTGTGTTGGGAGTGTTGTAAACATTCAGTAACTAATGAGTTAAAAACTAATGAAATGCTTCCCTCTGCAACTTTCTGCTGTTTAGACTATGAGACAGAGAAGTGAAACTGAGGAATGTTGCCTTCTTGCTTGACTGGTTTGCTCTGCCCTTTTAGCCAAGGGTGGGGGGGGGGGAAGGGAGAGGGTTGGAGTCAGCCTGGCCTGGCTAACCTCTGTTCCAGTAATGAAAGTTTAGTAGGCATGTCTAAAGAATCTGTATCTCTCTGTATTTTTCCATTTCACAGCTAGAAGTTTCTGTTAGTAAGACGCATGTGTGGGAATGCGTCAGAAGATACTGTCAGCCTCTCTACCATCCCGCCAGCTGCCTTACCATCTGGTCTACCTGCTTGCCTTGGCTGACGCTGTTTGCTGGCTGGATTGGGGCTCCTCCCCTGGGAGGAAGCTCTGCTGCTGTCAGGAGGAGGGCAACACACACACCCCGGCCTGCCTGATTGGTAGCACCTGCCACCTGGCTTGCCTGACACTCCACAGGCCTTCATCTGCTGGCCCGGAGGGGGTGGCACGAGGGCGGGGGCCCTTCCCCCTGATTGTTAGGGCAAGGGAGGTGTGGGGGTGGGTTCCCGCCTGATTGGCAGAAGCAAGAGGGCATGTGCTTATCTAATGGAGATAGTGGGGGGAGTATACCCCCCACTATATACCAAAGTATACCAATGTTGAGCGGCAGGCGCTGGCAGAGTGCTTGGGGCAGGCCACGCCGAGTAAGGGGAACAAGGGATAGATGCTTAATATCTATCCCTTGTTCTGGGCCTGCTCAGAGCCAAGGGATAACTGGAGGATGCGTCCTTCCTCTGCCTTGCGTTTGCTGTTGTGTAATGCCAGGTCTCTTACCCCAAAAACATCTTTAATCCATGACTTAATCCTGGATGAGGGTGTGGACCTGGCATGTATTACGGAAACCTGGCTGGACAGGGCCGCTGCTCCAACTCTTGGGGCCTTGTGTCCGCCTGGGTTTACGTATGCCCAGCAACCGAGGACTGGAAGACGGGGAGGGGGAGTGGATGTTATCTACCGGGAGTCCTTGGTCCTTACCAGACTCCCTCTCCGGGAGACCAAGTTTATCGAGTGCATGTACTGGAGGTTGGGTCCAAAGGGCAGTCTGGGGATTCTGCTCGTGTACCGGCCACCCCGCTGCACATCAGACTCCCTGGCTGAGGTGCTAGAGGTGGTCTCTGATGTACGTGTGTGGTCCCCCAGGCTATTGGTGCTGGGGGACTTCAACGTGCATTCGGGAGCTGCCCTCACGGGGGCACCTTAGGACTTCATGGAGACCATGGCTTCCTGAGAGCTGTATCCTGTATCAACTGGACCTACCCATGTAGCCAGTCATGTGCTGGACTTGGTTTTCGTTTCCGGGGAGGGAGGAAATGATCTGGAAATCACCACCCCCTTGTCATGGTCAGATCACTTTCTGGTAGGGCTGGATTTTTTGGTGCCACAACCCCTCTGCAGGGGTGAAGGACCTATTAGAATGGTCCGCCCCAGGCGTCTTATGGATCTGGATGGATTCCTGAACGCGCTTGGGGAACTGGAGCACGCAAACGGTAGCTCAGTCAAGACCCTGGTGGATGACTGGAATGCTGCAATCACCAGGGCATTAGACCGAGTGGCCCCGAAGCACCCTCTTCACCTGAACAGAGCTCGCACAGCACCTTGGTTTACTCCATCGCTGCGAGCTCTGAAGTGGGAAGTGACAAGGCTAGAGCGCCGATGGCGTAAATCCCACTCTGAAGACAATCGGACACGGGTCAGAGCTGCATCTTCAGCGTACCAGGTGGCGGTGAAGGCAGCAAAGAAGAATTTCTATGCTGCCTCCATCGCGTCTGCGGAGTGCTGCCCCAGGAGGCTGTTCTAAGTGGTCCGGAGCCTGGTCGGTCCAGTTGCTCCGGATCCGTTGGAACAGTCTAAAGCCTCCTGTGAGGCTTTAGCAAAGCACTGCAAATAAAATTGATCAGATTAGGAGTGGGATTCCGTGCGTCGTGGACACAGGGAGTGAGTGGGAGGAGGCCAATGGCAGTCCGGTTTTGTGGAATCGGTTCTAGCTTCTTCCTTCTGGTGAAGTGGACAAGGTGCTTTCTTCTGTTAAGCTGACCATCTGCTTGCTTGATCCTTGCCCGTCCTGGCTTGTTATGAGCTGCAGGGAAAAACTGGGTGGGGAGATCAGGACGGTAGTGAATTCTTCCCTCGAGGAGGGAGTGATGCCATCAGCCCTTAAGGAGGCAGTAATAAGACCGCTTCTAAAGAAGCCCTCCTTAGATCCCCAAGATTTGAACAACTTTCGCCCAGTCTCCAATTTGCCATTTCTGGGCAAATTGATTGAGCGAGTGGTGGGGGCTCAGTTGAAGGCACATTTGGATGAAACCGATTATTTAGATCCATGCCAGTCGGGCTTCAGGCCTGGACATGGGACAGAAACGGCCTTGGTCGCCTTGGTGGATGATATGAGGAGGGCTTTGGATAGGGGCGAATGCTCTTTTCTAGTCCTCCTTGATCTCTCAGCGGCTTTTGATACCGTTGACCATGGTATCCTCCTGGACCGCCTGGAGGGGTTGGGCATGGGAGGCACTGTATTGCAGCGGTTCCGGGCCTTCCTCTCTAGAAGGTACCAGAGGGTAGTTCTTGGGGAGGAGGCTTCGGACCCTTGGCTGCTCACTTGTGGGGTGCTGCAGGGTTCCATCCTCTCCCTGATGTTATTTAACATCTACCTAAAGCCACTGGGACTGGGCGCTATCATCAGGAGGTTTGGGGTGCGCTGTCATCAATATGCGGATGACACACAGCTCTACCTCTCCTTCAAGACCAAGGTTGGCTGTTGAAACCCTGTCCAAGTGCCTGGAGGCAGTGGGTGGCTGGATAGGAAGGAACATGCTGAAGCTGAACCCCGACAAGACCAAGGTACTTCTGGTGGAGGACAAGTGGAGGTTAGGGGATGTTGACCTGGTGCTGAATGGGGTACATCTACCTCTGAAGGACCAGGTCCGCAGCTTGGGAGTCATTCTAGACTCCCAGCTGTCCATGGAGGCTCAGGTGTCAGCTGTGAGCCGGGCGGCGCTGTATCAACTCCATCTGATGTGGCAGTTGTGCCCCTACCTTCCTAATCATCTGTTCCCATCAGTGGTTCATGCCTTGGTCTCCTCTCGCCTAGACTACTGTAATGCGCTCTACATGGGGTTACCCTGGAAGACAGTTCGGAAGTTGCAGCTGGTACAGAATGCAGCAGCTCGCCTGGTTAAAGGCTGCCGCTGGTGTGATCACATCACTCTAGTGCTCAAAGAGTTGCACTGGCTACCAGTTGTTTGCCGAGACGAATTCAAGGTGTTGGTGTTGACCTTTAAAACTCTGTACGGCTCCGGTCCAGTTTATCTCAAGGAGCGCCTCCAGCAACATCAAGTAGGCCACTCAACAAGATGGCCTTCTCCCTGTCCCATCAGCCAGAGAAACCAGGCTGGTGGGGACTAGGAGGGCCTTTTCTGTGGCAGCCCCCAATTTATGGAACTGTCCCCCAGTGACCTCCGCCATGCCCCTTCTTTGATTAGCTTCCGTCGGGCATTAATAACGTGGCTTTTCAGGCAGGAATATGGGGTGGGTTAGGATTTTTAAGTTTTGTACTGTTTTTAATTGTGTTTTATACTGTGTGTGTGTGTTTCTCCCCTCTTATATTTTATTGGACTGTACATCGGTCAGAGTGCCCGGATGTCTGGCCAGATGGGCGATTCATAAATATAATAAATAAATAAAGTTCTCAGTATCTGCTGAGATGCGGCTTTGCAGTGCTACACTCCCGTGTCTCCATATTCTATAGAATAAACTTGTTGGACCACTGCCAGACTTTTTCCCCTTCCTAATGTGCATGATTTGAACTGGGTACATTAGGATCTAGCATATTCTGCAATGAATATGAGGGAGTTACTGGGAGGAGGGTCCCCCCCCCCTCTTTGCCCAAACATGGTTGGGTAAATCAGGCTGCTTTGTTCTGGGTCTAGACAGGACATTATGACCTACATAGTAACATGTTCACTATAGGTGGTCTTGATTCTGATCATTGTAGCATGTGGGATGAAAGAAACAGTAGTTTATGTTCTTTGGGATTGTTTAGAATATAGTGTAGAATGCAAGTCTTTCATTGGTGAGTTTCAGGGTTTGGGAGTTGAGTTTTCAACCTTAGAGACTGATCTTCAGGATATGTTTTGGGGTGCACTTTTGAAGGCTCTATTGTTTTTGTTTTTGAGCTACAGGTCTTTGTAACTTTGCGTGTAAGTACGGAAGCCTCCTTTGTGACCAGTAGCTGGCAGATACAGGGCCTTATTTTGGGCCTTGCTACACCAAACATGATGATGATGATTACCAACAGAGTTGTATTTCTCCCATCCACACTCTGGTATAAGTCATCTACCAAAAAGACCAAGGCTGCTTCCATGCCTGAAACCATGGAATTTATCTAAATCAGGGGTGGGCAACTTTGGGGTGTGTGTCCAGGGGCTACTTTCAACCCCCCAGCCCCCACCCATGTGCTGCTCTCCTGCTGCATCACCACACCACTGAATGGGATGGCAGCAAAAACTTGGTGGTTTCAGTGGCAAACAGCTGAATTTCAGTGGCAAACAGCTACAGAGGGAGTTAAAAGGTGAAATTTAGCTTGTTTTCAAGCTCAGTTTGATCTTCTAATCCCTCCGTGGGAGCTGATTTTTGGCTGCTGTGAATTTCAGCAAAGCAGCAATGGAAGGGGAGCAGCAAGGGCTGCATGTGGCCCACAGGCCACATGTTGCCCACTCCTGATCTAAATAATCCTGATCTAAATAATCAGTATCATCCAACACTGCCTGGAGCAGCAAGGTCACCACATTCTCTGCCTGAAGCAGAGAGGCCACCACCTACCTTACCCAAGAATGGCAAATTTGACATTGGACGGTAGTTAACTGAAACCACAGGATCTAAACTTGGTTTCTTCAACAAAGACCTCACCGTTCCTTCCTTCAAGCGCACAGGGACCTCAAGGAGGCATTGACAACCTCAAGGCTCCAATCCCCATCCTAGCTTTGGCTGATTTCTCAAACCAGGATGGGTAAGGATCTAAACAGCAAGTGGTAGGCCTCATTCCTGCAAGCAAGTGCATCATATCCTCAAGTTACAAAAGTTGAAAGTTATCTATAACAAAATGACTACATGGTGTACCAGCCCTGCCAATTTCTAACTCTGTCAAAATTATGGCATCCAAGTCAGCATGGATATGAGCAACTTTATCTGCAAAATGTCCAGCAAATTGATCACAGTGGGCCTTCAAGGGTTCAACCTGTTATATTCCAGAGCCTATGCCAAGGAGGTTTTTAACCACCCAGAAAATATCCACTGGATGACATTCAGCAGATACAATAGTGGTGAACTAAGATTGGATTGTTAAGGCATAGAATTAAAAATAATAAACATGATATTCATATACATAGCTCTGTACACAGGTTGCAATTCAGAGGAATGGGCAAAAAGATGAGAGAAAAAGCCCTGTAGCATGCACAAAACAGCTGTTTCCTGTGCCATATCATCAGCCATTTTGAAATGTCCTTGCATCAAAATATGGTTTGTAATGCAGCATGGTAGGGAAGCCAGTGTGCTGTTTAGCCAGGGGAAAGAAAAAAAGGTTTGTGCCTGAGTAAAGAACTTACCTGGTTCTCAGCCAAAATGTTTAAATTATATTAAATGAACTTATCTTCCTCCTCTAGTAAGTTTTTTTTTTTTTTTTTTTTGGCGTGCTACTCACCCATTATGTGTGAGTCACAGAGACCGCAAAGAAGGACAGGTTGCTTACCCATAACTGTAGTTCTTCAAGTGGTCATCTGTGCACTCACACAACCCTCATTCCTTCCCGTTCTGATGTCTCGCCTATTTACATTGTTTTTCTCACGCTTCCTCTGCTGCGGCGGCCTAGGAACTGAGAGGCGAGCAGGAGCCACGCCCTGGGCGTGCACAAAGGAGGTGGGCGGGACTCCCACCTAAAGCTCTGTTTAGCTCTAGAATGTTCTGAATGACTATTCTGCGCAGGCACATAACCCATATGTGTGAGTGCACAGATGACCACTCGAAGCACTACAGTTATAGGTAAGCAATCTGTCAATCTGCAAGTTTGTTTGGAGTTATGAATGTTTGGTGTTATCAGAAACAACAAAGCATCTTGTGGCCACCTTAAAGACCAACAAATGTATTCTGACATAAGCTGTCATGGTCACTGTCCACTGATGAAGCTGCAACAGACTAGCATGGCTACCCCTCTGGAAATTCATCGTATCTGGTCTTTTTCAGAGACTCTCCACTTCATCAGTGGAGTCAGTTTCTGAAAAAATCATTTATGCCAGAATGAATTTGTCTTTAAAGTGCCACAACTCTCTGTTGTTTTTACTTCAACAGACTATCCCTCTGGAAATTGGTGTTATCAGGTCAGTGATAGATATATGATTTTTCAGAGACTTTTTATCTTATGCGGGTTAATAATGTTTTCTAATGAACCACGTTGATGTGTATTTATGTAATTTAAAGTTATGTGTTACTATTTCATATTGCATTGTGAATATGCATTGTGAATATGCACACCCCATTTTTGCAGTTATTTGCTATGCTCATCCATTTTATATTTGTTATCTAATTCTGTTGGGACCTTACAATGGCCATTTGAAACATTCTCTTGAAGCAGAAAGTGTTTGTTTATAAAAGACAGGTTGCTCACCTGTAACTGTAGTTCTTTGAGTGGTCATCACACACATGAACTCTGCGCCTGCATGCAGTCTCAATTTGGGAAGCTTCCATAGCTGAGGAATTTAGGCATCAGGATGGAGCAGGCAGCAAGAATCAAAGGTGCCACTTGCTGTTAAGGTCACTCCTCATACAGGTTGTACGATACCTAGAAGAGGAGTATCTCTGCTTCGGTGCAGAGACAGGGGAGCTCAGAATGGTCGGTCTTCGTGCTGATTCGGCAGAAAATATGCTGGATGACGAGTCCAAGGATGCTGGTGACAGGAAGGCAAAGAAGGCTGATTGAAACCCATTTTCTTTGCAGTAGTCATTGCCTTCTGCACTGAGTCCATTGCCTCATCTGTTTTCTAATTGAAGCAGCCTTCTCCGTCAAAAGATAGAGTGAGTTTCCAGAAACAGGCCTACTGAACGAAGCCAGGCATGATGCTGCAAAGCTATTGCCCCCATCATAGCCTTGGCATCGCAATCAGTCTGATGCCTCAAAGTGTTAATTTGCTGATGAGACAGACAGAGGGCTTCGGACTGGAAAACCCTAGCCAGTTCCTGTTGATCGTCTGGAAGGCAGTCACATAAAGACCCAATCTTTTCCCATAAGAAAAGTTGGTAGTGTGACTGGCTGCAGAGTAGTTGGAGACTTTAAGACCAAGCGCTGCCGATGAATAAATGTGATGGCCCATTAAGTCAATTTGTCTTCCCTCCTTATCTACTGGGGAAGAATGAGGGGTAGGACGGGTTGATCGGAAAACCCCTGATGGAAGAGGTTGGTCGAACTCGATGATATAACCTCATGTGATGATAGCGAGCACCTATTTGTCTCGAGATCTTGTGTCATGTTTGAAGGAAAGGCTTAGCCTGTTGTAGTGATGGAGGCCCATGGGTTGGGCCTTGAAGTAATGGTCAAAGGTGCTGTTTGGAGTGGTCAAAGTTCCTACTGCAAGATGGTTGGCGATATTTATTTTGAATGGGTCATTTTGATTGGAAGGTGGGGTAGGATCCCTGTTTAGGGGTCTTACTAGAATCCCAAGTCAGGATGGCAATGAGGCAGCCATTGATGTTGCCAATATTGGTGTGAGTGGGTAGTGGAAGTTGCCGATGATTGGGAAGTTATTCCCATTTTACAAGCGGAGGTTTTCATTTTATGTACCTGGTCAAGAGTGTCAATTGTGGACGTGCTGAATAGTCCTTCACCATCTCAGGTGGATCCACGATTGGCTACAGAATCGGACTCAAAGAGTGCTTATCAATGGTTCCTTCTCAAACTGGGGAGAGGTAACGAGCGGGGTGAAGCGGTTAAATTTGAGTAGAGTGTGTGCGAGTTGGGAGAATTAAAATCCTGTCTCTGTGTGCTAGCAGACGCCTGAAATTCCACACTCAGATCTTCCAGATCTCACCTCCCCCTGCGCAGCGTGCAGCGTGTTGTGCCAGCAAGACCAGCCCAGTCGGCCTTGTCAGACTGCTTCCAGCTTCCAGCTTCCCCGTTGCAGATTAATCCATGGAGAGCCAGTGTGGCGTAGTGGTGAGAGTGTTGGACTGGGACCCGGGAGATCCGGGTTCTAGTCCCCACTCGGCCATGAAACTCACTGGGTGACTTTGGGCCAGTCACTGACTCTCAGCCTAACCTACCTCACAGGGTTGTTGTGAGGATAAAATAGAGAGGAGGAGGAGGATTATGTAAGCCGCCTTGGGTTCCTTGCAGGAAAAAAGGCGGGGTATAAATATAATAAATAAATAAATAAATAAAATAAATAAATGGAGTCAGGAAACACTCTGTAACACCACAGGTCTAATTCTACCTGTTTATTCACTTAGCAAGTAAAGTTCTACAGAGTATACATTTCCTAGTTACAGTCCATGTGCAGAGTATAAATGCATAGCAAGCATTACATCCAGTGGAGTAAGTTGAGCTTCACTCCACCTCAGCAAAGACGTTACATTGTTGCAGTAACAAAGTCCAGCAAAAAGAAAACAAAGGAGAAGAGAGAAAGCAGTCCTGCTTCTCTCTAAGATGGCTTCAGACAGAAAACAAGTTAGCACATCATCAGAACATACAAACCATGTGACTAGCTCATATTGCTCCCACGGTCTAGCTTCCCATGCGAAAAACACGGGAATCTAGAAAGACATAACAAACTTGTTTACAGCCATTCTGTTCCTTTCCATGTGTAAACAGTGTGCTGCAGCTGGTGAAGTGATACATATCACAACACGGGGTACCACAGGGCTTGGTCCTGGGCCCAGTGCTCTTCAACATTTTTATTAATGACTTGGATGAGGAGGTACAGGGAATGCTTATCAAATTTGCAGATAACACAAAGTTGGGTGGAACAGCTAATACTCTGGAAGACAGAAACAAAATTCAAAGTGACCTCGATAGGCTGGAGCGCTGGGCAGTAAACAACAGAATGAGACTTAATAGGGATAAATGCCAAGTGCTGCACCTAGGGAAAGGAAACCAAATGCAGAGTTCAGAATGGGGGACACTTGGCTCAACAATACTACAAGTGAGAAGGATCTTGGAATTGTGGTAGATCACAAACTGAATATGAGCCAGCAATGCGATGTGGCTGCAAAGAAGGCAAATGCTATTTTGGGCTGCATTAATAGAAGTATAACTTCCAAATCGCGGGAAGTGATAATTCCCGTTTACTCGGCACTGGTTAGGCCTCAGCTTGAGTACTGCATCCAGTTCTGGGCACCACACTTTAAAAAGGACATAGACAAACTGGAGAGGGTTCAGAGGAGGGCAACAAGGATGATAAAGGGACTGGAAACAAGGCCCTATGAGGAGAGACTGAAAGAACTGGGCATGGGGATGTTTAGCTTTCAGAAGAGGAGACTGAGGGGAGATATGATCGCACTCTTCCAGTACTTGAAGGGATGTCACACAGAGGAGGGCCAGGATCTCTTCTCGATCATCCCAGTTTGCAGGACACGGAATAATGGGCTCAAATTACAGGAACCTAGATTCCACCTAAACATCAGGAAAAATTTCCTGACTGTTAGAGCAATAAGACAATGGAATCAACTACCTAGGGAGGTGGTGGGCTCTCCCAGTCTGGAAGCATTCAAGGTGCAACTGGACAATCATCTGTCAGGGATGCTTTGACCTGGATTCCTGCACTGAGCAGGGGGTTGGACTCGATGGCCTTGTAGGCCCCTTCCAACTCCACTTTTCTATGATTTCTATTATTTCTAATTATTATTTTTCTTTTATGTATGTTTTTTATTTGTATTTTATATGTTGTTTGAAAAAAATAAAATATTTTTTTAAAAGAGAAACATTCTTTTGAGTCACCTCCCATTCGTTATCGTCCAGGGAAGTGCAGTCATGTGGGATTTCTAGCTTCTCAAGGATTGGTGTTGGTGCACACAATGGCATTTGGAGCACTGCCCTAGCTGCTAGTGGCAGGATCGGGGCTAGTTTACGGTTGGGTTCAACGTTGGATTTGATCCAACAAGTCGTCTTTTTCTTCCTGTTCATAGGTCCCGAGGCCTGAGTATTTGCAAGTCATTTGCTTCGGGATTTGGTCTGTTTGACTTGCTCAGTATCAACCATTGGCACCAAAGGGCCGGTCTTGAGCTGTTGGTCCAGGAAGACAGCCAAAGGTGTTGGTACTAGACAGACTGGTGCTCTGGATGCCAGGGAGTGACCAGAAGTGCTCTCCATTACTCCAGCTGGGGAGGTTAGAGGAGGGACTGGAGGCAGCTTTTTGCAAATGGAGACTGAAGCGGTATTCAGGGGCCAGTTTTGCATGGCTGTGTCTGCCACTTTGAGTGCTTGTTCCCAGAGTAGGGATTGAAGGTGTGCCATACTATTTCTCCTGGCCTGCTTGGTAAAAGCCTTACAGTGGGAGCAGGAATCCTCCCGTGGGCCTCTCTGAGGCACAGTAGACAAGCTGAGTGCCCATCAGTTGATGGTATTTTCCCACTATAGCAGGTGCATTTTTTGAAGCAGGCCTTGGAGGGCAGAAAGAGAAAAAAGAGAAAAAATTGAAAGCAAGCAAGCAGTTCTGTTCAGGATCCCAGAAGGGATGAAAAAATTAGTTGTAGTAGTTGTTGTTATTATTATTTGTAGCCGTGAGGCAAAAAACGTTCAACAACGCTGCTGTTGCTGCAGCAGACGAAAAGGAACAGAGGTGAGCAGGCACCATCCCCTGAGTGAGCACAGAGGAGGTGGGTGGGACTCCCACCGAAAGCTCTTTTTAGCTCTAGAATGTTCTGAATGACTGTCCTGTGCAGGCACATAACCCCTACGTGTGAGTCATAGAGACCACCAAAAAAATCTTGGGTTATAGGTGCAAACTGATATGGGCATAAATACAATCATGGTCATGTACCTATTTTATGGATAAACATCAGCTGGAAACCTAGATACTGGTTTGGTTTATGGCATATATTCACTTTGTAAAGTATGTAATGTCATTACTACTATTCAAGTCAACTTATTCCTGAAAACAGTTGCCTTCATGGTTGCAAAGAGCAGTGTAATTAAGGCCGGCTTTGTAGCACCTGCATGCCTGCTTACAGTTACAGTGTATCAGTTTTAGCATATTTCCTGAGCTTGGCCAAGAGTCGTCCACTTGGTTTGCCACCGAGACCTACCGGTACATTTTCTCTTGCAACCCAAATCTGAAGGATTGGGTACTTTTGGATCTCTTTGAAATACCTTTCCCGTATACGTCCTCCCTGATAGACTAAACAGATATTTTGTTTGTGAGCTGCCTGTGTTAGTGGAATGTTCTCCAAAACAGATGCTGTCTTGTCCCATTGACTTTGCACAATCCACAGGGATATGTGGCATTGGAGTATTTGGGCTGTATTCATTGGTGTCATTTCGCTAGTGCAAATGGTGTTGCGCTAGTGGAAACCCAGTTTCAAAGTATGCACAAGGGGAGAATCCAACTAAAGTTCTGCTTGCACAACCTATTACAGATCTTAGGTTTACAGTAATACCTTGGATTAAGAGCATAATTCGTTCCGGAACCGTGCTTGTAATCCAAAACACTCTTATAACAAAGCGAGTCTCTGGCGGGTGTGAGCAGGGCCAATTTTGGCCTGCTACGCCACATCCCTACACTACTTGTATTGCAAGACGTCGCTTGTTTATCGTCAAAATTTATTTTAAAAAATTGCTTGTCTTGCAAAACGCTCTCAGAACGCTGCAATCCAAGGTATTACTGTACAAAGTGGTCCACTAGCACTTGTGCAATGGAAAATGGCAGGGGAGCTTTGATAGCAAACAATTTCTTCCATTAACAGTATCTTGGATTTATGCCTTTTATGTTTTTGTACACTGCTGCAGAATTTTACTTAGATTATGAAGTCAAGCTCACACTCACACAGAAAAAGAAATAAATACAAGTCTTATAATTTTACTTCTAGTCATAGTTTATATCCAGCTAGGCTTTTGCCCCTTGCAGAAAGTGTAACTTTCTGCCTATGTCATTTGTTTTTCACTTCCATACTCAGCGACTATCCTTTTGAACACCCCCATAGTTTCCACACCATTTGTTACATTCTTGTGGTTACCAGTGACTGTTATTCTTTCAAAAATCCCCTTGCCTGTTGTGTCATTGTAGTTGTTTTCATTCCAAACCAAGAATGTCCCCCATCATGTACTTTCCCAGTTCCTCTTGTGTCCTTTCTGACCCTTCTCACACTTATGCTACCTTTCCCTAAAATGCACACCTTTTTATGACACCTTTTGTGAAGCTGTAACTAAATTGCTCTAGATTTCTGTTTGGCTATTCTCTATTTCACTCTATAAGACTTCAGGTAACTCCTACATTCTTCTTAACTGCTGGTAGGCATAGGTGTGTTTAAGCTTGAGGTACCTCAAATCTCCTACAAGCTCCACAAGAAGGTCTGTTTCACCACCAGATATCATTCCACGAAACTTGGGCAATGGTGGCCATGACTGTTTTTCATGCATCAAAAGATATTCAATATTGCCATCTTCGGACTGGCATGCTATGTGCAATCTGGAGCATAAATCAAAACTCAAGTCAGGAACTCAAAAAGGGACCAAAATAGGGACCTCGTAAAACTATGGAAACATTAATAAAAACGTCACTTAAAAGAATGTTTAAAAAAACCCACAACCCTACCTAAGCCGGTTAAGGTCAAACCAAAAAACTTTAATTAAAAAAACTCTCTTCAATGCATATTAACTCGTTAAGTTTAATTTTTCGCTTGTCTTTTAACTTTAACTCAACTTTTAAGTTCATCGATTATTTTAGCCATATTAAATGACCAAAAAGAAGTTTTTTTTATTTGACCCTGGATGGGGTATGGCTGTTTTATTTATATTCAAAATACAGAAATATACAGACTACTTTTACACCTCTACTCGTTATCATTTCGTTTTAATACCTTAAATATTACATATCACATTTAACTTTGGTTAACAGTTAATTGGTCCTTTTACTACTTTACTTTTCTTTCTTGGCAGGCCTCTCAAAAAATGAAGTTATTAGAGAAGATGTCCGTCCCCCCCAATGTCTTTGCTTGTATGTATGTTTCTTTATTGACCTTGTTCTCTTGTTTTAAAACTTTATATCCTTCCAATAGCCCATGAGCTACCTGTACTTCTTCAAAGCTTTTTCTTTTCAGAGCAGATGTAATACATGATGATGTTTGCTCAAGGAGTTTGTCAAGGCGTCTTAAGATATTCAATCGTGCATTCAAAGCTCTTTCTTTCATAGCAGCTGTCTGCTCTGTAATCACATGTCCAGAAGTTGAAAAGCCTCTCTCAACATCACCATTACCATGCGGCAATGAAAGACAGGTTTTAACTACTTTTGTTACTTCCTTGTATTTTGTGTCATTCATTACAGTCTTTACTTCAAAAACATATTTCCAAAATGTATCAAGGTCTCCATTTCTGCTCTAATCATCTTCCACTCGGTAGCTTTGCGAGTTTTCAGATTAAAATGGACTCTTCATATGATACAATTGTAACATTGATGGAGGGGCAACCAGATCAGAATCTGACAATGGAATATGTGTCAGGCAAGCATCTCTCTGAGTGGAAGAAACGGCAAGGGAAGAAAAACAATGCTGGACGTAAATCAGCAGACAGCTCGGCTAACGCGGGACACAGCCAAGCTGGGAATTACAATAAGCTGGAAGTTACCCAGGCTACAGCTTTGAAAGTAAAAAAATGCTTTTCTTGTGGATCTACATCGCATCTTAAAAAAAACTGTAAGGGCAAACAGAAGAAGAAAAAACCCAAACAGGAAGCTACCAGTACACCTGAGGAGGCATTTAAAACGGGCAAAAGTTTAATTGCTAGGGTGGGAGTTTCTGATTGCAATCTTTGGATTTTGGATTCTGGGGCGAGTCATCACATGGCAAATTCTAGAGACATATTTCAATCTCTGGAAGAATGTGGAATTAGTCAACATGTTCAGTTAGCTAATGGACAGAGGATCCAAGTAACAGCTGCAGGAACAATCGACTTTGCTACTTTGGGTCAGCAGAGGGCACTGTTTGTTCAGGAACTGGATACAAACTTAATAAGTATTTCACAATTAGCTAATGATGGTTTTGAGGTTTGTTTTTCAAACAGCAACTGTGTAATTTCAAGAAAAGGGATAGTCTGTGCAAAAGGTGATTTGCAGAATTCTCTGTATGTTATAAATCCATTTGTAACACATGATGAGAGGGCAAAGTATGCAAATTGTAAACCACATGACAATTGTGTGCATATTTTCCACAAACGTTTTGCGCATGCCAATTACAGAAGCATCGAAAAGATGCAGGGTCTGTGTGAGGGTATGAAAATGAAACCTTGTTCTAATTATGTGGAATGTGAAGTATGCAGTACAGCAAAGTCACACAGATCTAACATTCAGAAACACAGTGATAGAGTTAGCACAAGAATATTTGAGCTAGTACACTCTGATGTTGCTGGACCATTTGAAGATAGCTATGGGGGAAATAGGTACTACATGACAATTGTGGATGATTTTTCTCGATTTGGTTTTGTTTATCTTCTGCAGCATAAGTCTCAGGTTCAAGAGAGATTTGAATCATTTGTTAAATGGGCTGGGAACAGATATAAACAATATCCAATAGGAGAATTACTCTCAGATGGTGGGGGAGAGTACATGAGTACAAAGTTCAAGAAATTCTTAGAAAGTGAGGGCATTGGGCACAGAGTCATGGCCCAAAACTCACATGGTGTAGCTGACAGTCACAACAGAACACTTCAAGAAATGATGAGGGCTCAATTAGCTGACTCACAGGTGGGAAACCGTTTCTGGGGGGATGCACTGTCAAATGCCAATTACCTGCTGAACAGGTTACCCAATACCACAACTGGGAAAACTCCATATGAAATGTTTCATGGGAGGAAACCAAAGATAGCACACGTGCACATTTTTGGGTGTAAATGTTTTGTTCGTATACAGGCTCAAAACAGAACAAAGCTATCTCCAAGAAGCTTTGAATGTTTTCTGCTGGGGTATGATGCACAAATAAAAGGGTACAGGTTGTGGTCACCACACCACAATAAGGTAATTCTGAGCAGGGATGTGATTTTTCACGAGCAAACTAATGACCAGAAACAGCTGGTGGAATTGCCAATGCATGCAATGTCTGAAACACAGCAGGAAGCTTCTGGGGAACAACAAACCACTGGGCAGATATCTGGGGAGCAGGAGCAGGAGGGAGGTGAACAAGCTCTAAGGCGTTCTACCAGAGAACGCAAAACACCTGTTAGATAACAGGATGAATTCCAAAGTGGGAAAACTGTTGTACATAAAGCTCTCAAAATAGCTTTAGAACCACAAAGTTTTGAAGAAATCCAGAGCATGGAACCAAAGGTGAAAGATGATTGGTTTGAGGCCATGCAGGATGAAATCAATGCAATGCATGATAACAAAACATGGAGTCTAGTATCTTTGCCTGTAGGGCGCAAGGCCATCACCTGTAAATGGGTGTACAAGGTGAAAACAAATCACAAGGGGCAGGTAGAGAGGTACAGAGCAAGGCTCGTTGCCAGAGGGTTTGCACAAAAAACATGGGGTAGATTTTGATTCCGTGTTTGCACCAACAACAAGGTATGCAACTGTCAGATTGTTGTTGAAATTTGCAGCACAAAGAAAAATGATGGCATTTCATTTTGATGTAAAAACTGCTTTCCTATATGGTGAATTACAAGAAGAAATCTACATGGTACAACCAAAAGGTTTTGTAGAAAATCCCAGTTTTGTATGTCGTTTGAACAAATCCATATATGGGCTGAAGCAAGCAGCAAGATGCTGGAACCAAAAATTAGACAGAGTTTTGATTAGTCTGGGATTCAAACAAAGCAAGGCTGATCACTGTCTGTATACAAATCACACAGAACAGGGAAACTGGGTGTATTTGTTGGTCTTTGTTGATGATATATTGCTGGTAACACAATCAGTAAGTCAAAAAGACAAAATTGCACAAGAATTGCAAGCACACTTTGAACTGAAAGATCTAGGTTTGGTGAAGCACTATCTTGGATTGCAATTATCCCAGGATGAGGAAGGTTCTTTCTTGGTTGAACAAAGTGGAAAAATTCAGAAATTGCTGGAAATTCATGGATTGGAGGATTGTAACCCAGTTACCACTCCAATGACTCTTGAATATCAGAAACACACAGATAACACTGACTTTGAGGATATTGGACAATATCAGAGTGTTATTGGAAGCCTGTTATATTTGTCAAATGTGAGTAGGCCAGACATCAGCAATGCTGTGAACATACTTAGCAGGAAAATGCAAAATCCTTCTATGTATGATTGGCTAGCTGTGAAACGTGTGTTAAGGTATTTAAAAGGTACCATGAATTGCAAACTGAAATTGTCAACACACACAGAGGGAGATTTTTGTGTGTACACTGATGCTGATTGGGGGTCTGCTACAGATAGGAAGTCTACAAGTGGGACTGTGATAATGTATGATAACAGTCTAATTGACTGGTACACTCGCAAACAATCTTGTGTGGCTGTATCTAGTGCAGAATCTGAATTCATCAGTTTATCTCAAGCATGTAATGAGATTGAGTGGTTCAAACAACTGTTTGCTGATATGCACATACCAGTAGACAAGGCTGTTACAATTTTCGAGGACAACCAGGCTTGCATAAGCATGGCTCAAAATGAAAAATGTAGACCAAGAACCAAACACATTGATGTTCGTTACTCTCATGTAAAGGACTGTGTGCAAAAAGGGTGGGTCACACTCAAGTACTGTGCAACAGGGGATATGGTGGCAGATCTTTTCACAAAACCATTGCCTGTAGTAAGACACAGGAAACTAATGACAGCACTAGGCCTCATTGAGTAAATGTAAACAAGATGTACTACAGCATGTGGGGGGATGTTGTGATATGTATCACATTCACAAGCTGGAGCACATTGTTTACACATGGAAGGAACAGACTGGCGGTAAACAAGTTTGTTGTGTCTTTCTATGAATCTCGTGCTTTCGCAGGGGTTACTAGAGGGTATGGGAAACAGTATGAGCCTGTCACATGGTTTATGCTTTCTGGTGACGTACTGTCTTGTTTTGCTGTCTGTAGCCATTGTTGCTGTTGTTGAGAGAGGAACAGGACTGTTCACTCTCTTCACTCATGTCTTCTGACTAGTGCTTGCTAGTGCTTGCAATCATGTAACGTCTTCGCTGAGGTGGAGTAAATACCTTGCTCCACTGGATTAAATGCTTGCTATGCATTGTACTCTGCACATGGACTGTAACTAGGAAATGTATGCTCTGTAGAATATACTTGCTAAATAAACAGGTAGAATAGACCTGTGGAGTTTTAGAGTTATTTCCTTGCTACTTGGATTAATCTGCAAAAGGAGGAAGCTGGGCTGGTGTCAGATTACATGGAGCTGGCTGATAACCAAAATGCTGGAAAGCTGCGCAAGGAGAGGGGGAGAAGGATCTGAACTTCTGTGTGAGATTTATGGGCGTCTGCACACAGGAATAGGATTTTAAATCTTCCATCTCACACACGCGAGGCACTCTGCTTTTTCCCCAAACACCCACACACATTTCATGGCCAGGATCAGTTCTGCAGAAATGGAGGCATTCGTCTCACTTATCATCTTAAGAATTCCAGCTGTAGACTGACCCAAATCAGGCCTACATTCTCCATTGCTTATTGAAGTTTCTAAAGCTGGATTCTCTGATGGTGAAGAAGTAAGCTCTGACGTTGAAGTTGAAGCAGTTGAACAGACCCCAGGTCCTTGTAATGCTGGTTTCAACTGTAAGGGTTCAAGTTTTATTTCAGTTGTATTTATTTATTTCATAACCTTTTTTGAATGTTTTCTTGTGGCAACATGTTAATTTTTTCAAAACCTTTGGTAACATTTATTTTAGAGTCACAAACAATACATAACGCTTCAGTGTCACTTATAATTTTTGCCCGAGTCCCAATTTGATGTCCAAGTGAATCCTTTTGTAGCAACCAATCTTTACTAGGACGGCACTTCCCCATTTTCACTTAACAAAGTTAAACTTTTGACCTATTTTTTTCGTATCTTCTCCCAAGCACCTATAACAAAAAAAACCAACCCAAAAACAATCTTAGCCGTTCAATAACCTAACAGTCTTGGGATGGAAAAAACACAAGAAGTGGCCAAGGGAGACCTACAGGAAAGAAGAAAGGTACAGCTACCACAAGAAATGGAAGAAATGCCAACCAGAGGAAAGACTCCAGGGCAACAACAACAACAAAAAACTTAACAAGGGGAAAGGGCCCTGAAGAGGCAGTTTAACATGTTGAATTTCTTCCTGCTGACACTAGAGGGTGCTAAAACACACTACTACTACACGAAACACAAATTTTTAAGGAGTTAAAGCTTTTTACAATATGTAATAAACAAGAATGATTACTCACAAACTTGAAAATATGTAATTGCCACAACACAGCTGGCTCAAATCTCTATTTTCCTGTTATATTTCCAATGAACATATTCATATATGATTGAACATTTCTTAATTACACATTGTGTTATATTTTCAACAATATACACTTCATATATGACAAAACCTATCTTAATTCCACAATTTGTGTATAGAAAATATTTTAATTCCACGTATTGGTATTTTACAATTTATAATGGAGCATATCTTGATTCCACATATGGGTGTTTTTCATATCTTGATTCCACATGTGTGTTTTTCATATCTTAATTCCATATATCGATGTTTTCTTAGTTCCATATATTGGTGTTTTTTTTTTACCAGGTCACCGGTTTTAAATTTTCCTGTTTCTGCAGAGAAAGCTTAATCAGAAATGGAAATCCTTCAAATCCCGCACACGCTCTACTGCGGAATGTAATCAAACTCTTGCTGCAGCTGTGAATTTCTTCCTGCAACATTGCTCTTGAAGTCACAGGAACTTTGCCTAGTTAAACTATGCTGGCTCTGTGCCTATGTGCCTGGCTTATAGGCCCTTCTCAGCCAGATAAACACAAGCCTCTTCTTAAAACTCAACAGACTGTATTAAACAAACTTCTTTAACAGACAAGAAAGAATAGTAACTTACAATTCTTATATAAACTAAAAAAGTAATCTGTGGGAAAATGAACACAGGATGCTGAATTAAAAGGGTTAAGGCCTGGTCTTCTGGGCCTCTTTATTCTTTGCCCTGTAGGCCAAAACTGAGGAGAAAATCTCAGGCCCAAATGGAAATCCCCACCAATCTACTCCAGACTGCTAGATCCCAGCCACAGCAGGCCTGCCCAGCAGATCCCCAAACTCTCTGCTCTAAAAAGCTGAGGGGAACACACTTAGCAATTTTTAAAGACATTGGGCCTGAATTGCTGCACCTTACCTACAAAACTATACTGAAAATCATCAAAATTAACATGAATTAAAAATAAAATAAAATCATATACCCATTTTTAGGGACTTAGTATTTAAAAAGGGGACTTTGTTTAGGGAATTTTAGGGACTGGAATAGGGACCAAGTTTTATAGGACTCATAGCTAGATGGTCAAGCTATCGGTATTGCAGGAACCTATTCCTTGTGATCCTTCCTAGAACTCTCCCTTACGTTACTCTGGTGTCTACCCCATGTTCCAGGGCCAGAGTTCCTCTCTCTTCCACTTGAACCACCTTGTTTACATAGAGATCCACATATACCCAGATAGGGCTTCACCTCCTGGTGAAGCAACCAGAGGCACTGCAGCCAGCTTCTATAAGTAGTGCAGTTCATCCCGGTGAGATCATTCCATTGTTTCGCAGAGGCTCCGTGCCATACATGGAGCTGTGGCCCTCAGATCAGCTGTTTAATCTAATAGCCTGCTTGTTCAGTGAAGTGTGTCCCCTGCACATTGTGCTGGAATTATCCTAAAGGTCGAGTCAAACTTAACCACCTCCATACCCACACTCAGCTAGTTTATTTCCCTTGCCTTCTTTTCCCATTTCCCTTGCCTCTTTCCAGGTTTGTTTTCCTTGGAATACTCTGGATCCAAGGAGAAACCTCATGTTGAGGCTTTCTATTCAATATTGGTTTTTGCAACCAAAAGCCTGTAAACCAGAGGGAGGCCTGTGAACTCTGCGTTTCCAAAGATTCGTGACCACCAGGATGAGTGTGTTCCCTTTAGTCTGGAACAAGGTAAATACGGTACTCACTTTGGCTCTATTTCTTTCTCCTGATAATTTTCTGGATCTATCCTTTCTGTCCCTCACATGGCCCACCCCATCACCTGCACTTCAGCTCCCTGCAAATAGGCTTCCAAACCCTGCCTTGCCATTGCCCTTGTGTTCTCCATTCTTTATTTGGTAAACATCAATTCCCTCAGCTCTATCTGTTATTTGCTAGGGGGTTGGTATAGAGTAACTAAGCATTCTTCTCTTTTGTAAAACATTTGTACTAAAATAGTTTATATTGTTCACTCTTAAAAGACTAAGTGGGGAAAATTAGCTCATTTAGCTTTAGGATGGTATGCCGCTTATTTATTATATTTATACCCCGCCTTTTTTCCTGCAAGGAACCCAAGGCGGCTTACATAATCCTCCTCCTCTCCATTTTATCCTCACAAGCCTGTGGGTAGGTTAGGCTGAGAGTGACTACGCCACACTGGCTCTGGCTTATGCACAACCCCTGGGTTCCTGTCCTATACAGTCTGTAAGCATAAAACACGCAGCTTCCCCCTGCTCCATGTCTGCTGTTCTTCTTTTCCTTTCTTCTCTCCCAAATCAGTGTGTACATAAATTAATTTGCCAAGAGCCAAATTAAGGATATGCATTATTTTTAATACAAAATTATGAAACAATTCAATTAGTATATATGGAATGGACTGAAAGGCACCATGCATAGGTGAAATTATGGTTCAACTACCATGGAATTAGTAGTTGTACAAGTGATTGTACTTTGTGGAGTTCCCTTTCTGAACTCATTCTACCAGATGCAGTATGCAAAGTTCTACTTCAAGAACAATTAACTTGAGGTTGGCATTTTCCACACCATGACCAAGCTGTGACATCCAAAGGGTCTTCTCCATTTGGCAGTTTCACTGCATCTGTCATGTAGATGATGTTACAGGATGCTGTTTGGTGGGCATACCTGGTTCTAGTAAGATATGTAGCCTTGATCAAGGAATTAACTACACCACAGGTTGCTATACCAGTAGTACAGGAGCCATAGTACAGGAGCCAGCCCAGCCAAACAACCTGCTTCCAAACATCCCAGAGGCGAGAGAAAGACTGGCCTTAGCGAGGAAGTGGGAGGTGCCTCGTAGTGCAACCCCTCAAGCTAGTCTTCCAATTTATAAAAGATCCTGCTAAGTGGAGCAGAGAGCACCCCAGCATGTGGACCAGTGGATTGTGGCAAGTATAGAGAACAGCAAGGATACATAGTGACAGCACACAGTGGTAAGGTAAAGTCTCGCCATTCCATGCATTAAGGATCATGTCAGGTAAAAAATCTTAATAGATGGCTACAGAAAATTCCCAGGGCGGAAATTTGTATAGCTGAATTTTCTTGAGTACCTGGTTTAGAGAAGGGCAAGTTTTCCAACAAAGGAAATGTCACTGGAAATGGTTATAGGCAGCAGTAACATACCCATGTCTTGTGCCATGGTCTCTTAAATTAATGCAAGCCTTTAGGCTGGTAGGCTGCTTATGCACGACCCCCGTGTTCCTGTTCTATAGTCTGTAAGCATAAAACATGCAGCTTCCCCGTTCCATGTCTGCTATTCTTCTTCTCCTTTCTTCTCTCCCAAATCAGTGTGTGCATAAATTTGCCAAGAGCCAAATCAAGGATATTATTTTTAATACAAAATTATGAAATAATTCCATTAGTAATGCCGTCTACCCTACTTAAAAGCAATCTTAAAGATTCCAGATTCTTTTAGCATCATGAGTTGGATCCAAAGATGGGAAAAGCTCTGCTGCAACAGAAGGGGGGGGGGGGGAGAAAATCAGTGGAATTTGGGGAGGGGCCATCTTGCATAAGTATTAGTGTCTCAAAGGAAACTTTGGATCAAGCCCCATGGCATTTATAATCTTAGCCATTCAGCTTAAAATTCAAGAACGTTTTACAAATATACAAAACACACCATTGTCAGAATAAATGTGCATTTAATTTCATTAACAAAAAATACTATTTTGAGTATAAGTAACTGAACATTTTAAATAACAAAATATCCATAAATGCCAGGTTACAAAATATCAACAAAAATACAAAACAATATAAAAGGCACTTAAATGAATATTCAGCATCACAATATTTTTAAGGGCATGCATTTGGAAATGTTTAGCTAATATAGCTTACAGAGGATTTGTCTAGTTGAAATAACTGGCTGATGAATCCAAATTAAATCTTGACCCTCACTAAAGTTTTGGTCAAAATGCAAATTGAGTTTTCAAATACGAGGATTTGTCTAGTTAAAATAACTGGCTGATGAATCCAAATTAAATCTTGACCCTCACTAAAGTTTTAGTCAAAATGCAAACTGGGTTTTCAAATACACTGACATTTCAACCAGAGTAGTGATATAAAACAATAGTCTCTGCTTCTTTTAATTAGAAGAAATCCACACAAAAAGCATGTCCCAAATAACTGAAATTACAGATAAAATAAAAGGTGACCTTCTGATAAGTATGATCCAGCTAAAGTGGATAGCAGCATATATAGTTCAGTGCCCCTCAATAAATATGCATAAGGTTTACTTGCTTTGTTCATGTTTCGACTATTTCCCCAAAGTTAAAAAAGATACCACTCTGTCCCTTAAAGATGCCTAGGTAAAAAGACAGGCCAGAGACCTTGGCTTCTTTTTGGACTGGCAGTATTATCATCCTGATTAATTCCAACATCTGATCTAATTTAAGAACACCCATGGAAATTTATCAGTTGTAATTGCGACACATTCAAGAGTTCAATAATTTACAAAATAATACAAAAGGAAACAAATTTTGAATATTTTCCGTAACAAAACACAGACCACGCACAAACATAATATTCAATATTTGATTTCTACAGTGCCAAGATCCGTCAGTCAAGTTTTATTATATGGCTAAAGCCATCAGAATATTAATATAAACACAGTCAAAAAGCATGTATCATTCACAAACATGCCCATGAGATTGCTCAAGCATATGCACATCTAGTTTAAGGGACTGCTATCCAGGCTTCGACTTCTTTTTTCCAGATGCAATTTTCTGTAGGTCTGAAATGTGGATTTAGAATCCTTCACAGGTATATGAAAAGCTTCATTTCCATCCAATAATTTTATTGCAGTATCAAGTGGAATGTCTTCATCAGCTGCAAGAATAGTGACAAAATCATTCCACTGTTTTAATTTGGTGTGCTTATATATAGCTTGAAAGCACTGATTTACATAATTCAGGTTTTTCCACTAAGACTTCAGTCCTATACTCATTTACCTGGAGTAAGCATTACTGAACTCACCAAGACTCACTCTGAGTAGAGATATGTATAGGATTGCAGTGTTACTCATTTAATAATGATATACATTACACATGGGAGAACTAGAGAGAGTTGGTTCTTGGCCTTTCCTTCTGTTCCAGACACAGCAGATTTCTTACTTTTATCAGGCATGAACTTTGCTACATGTTGCTCTCATTTTCTTATACTGTCTGCTTAGGAACAAAATGATTCCTTATATTTTGGTACATTTCTGATGTAATCAAGCAGATGGCAGCTTAGGCTACCACCAGGACCATTCCATGCAACTAAAACCATAGGGACCCCTGGAAAAAATGCTACATATATCTAGATTCGTTCATTGTTGTTTTTAAATGTGCTACCTTTCTGCAAAAAGCATTCAAAGTTTGACAAAGAAAAAACAATTAAAAAATAAATATCATAAAGTTAGAAAATATGTAGCTGCAAGTAGACTAAAAAACATGCCAACAACAGAGACAAAGCCATAAAAGGAATAATAAACTTATTAAGCCACCAAGTAATAAACTTATTAAACCACCCAAACAAAACAGACGACACCTAAATTAAGTATCAGTCCAGTAAAACAAGATGGATTTTGCCTGGTGCCAAAAGGTTAACTCAGAAGGGGCCAGGCAGATCTCCCTGCCAAGAGAGCTGCTCCACAGTCGCACAGCCAAGGGAGTTCATGCCATCACACAGAAGGCCCTCTTCCTTCAGTAGCCAACCGCCTAATCTCTGTAGGCAGGGCCATCCTAGAGAACAAAAAGAATCCCAACTGTTGGGCTAGTCCTTCCACTACCAAGTTCCCAGACCGTTGAGAGTTCAGGAAAACTGTGAAGGTTCTTTCAACTTTCCAAAGCACTAGAGAAATGGTACATATTATATTTTTGTACCTTACTAAGCACAGGGCTGGTAGGAAGCCAGTCTAATCTTAGATATTGGGTAGATCCAGCAAACACATAAGTGGTAGTTGGGGTCACTTCACATCCATTCGCCTTGTGAATACCACCTATTAGACCTTTTGATAATTAAATTGATCTACTTATTTTCAATTTCAAATATACCAAACTTTAAGGCTACAAAAAGCACAGATGGGGGGGGGGGGGAAGGAGGGCAACTCATAATTCAACAGCCTGAGCTCAATCTGCGAAGTCAGTTCCAAGCTATCCTCCAATCCTCCAAAGATCAAGCCATCTTTAACCTGGAAAACAAAGTTACCTTGAGCTTCAGTTTCCTCAGGTTTTCTTCTTTTTACAGGAATGTAATTTAACCAGTCTTCTCTTTTACTTTTAACAGCTGTAAGTAATAATTACAAGTGACCAATGTATCAGTCGGTTGTCAATGAAATTCATCCTTATGTACTTGGGCCATGGCTACGTATGCTATGATGAACCAAAGCCGCCCATGTATTTGGGGGGGGGGGGATGCAGTCATTGCTGTTTCAGAACTACAAACCCTGTTTGTTTGGAGCTCAAGCATCAGCATCTTTGAAAAACACTACAAGACATTTCCCTGTTTGTCAATACCCAGAGACATCTACCTAGCTATTGTTGAAAACGGAGGACATACATGGACCTTTGATCTGTTCACAGATTTCATAGATCATAAGAGTTGGAAGGAGCCTACAAGGCTATCGAGTCCAACCCCCTGCTCAATGCAGGAAACTAGAGGAGGGGTCTCCCATCCAAGTAATAACCAGGCTTGACCCTGCTTAGCTTTCCACACTCAGACAATCTGAGCCAGCATAAGCCACAGGCCTGTACCTGTTCCAGCAGACCTTTCAGTTATGTTCTTTAAACTTTTCTATTGGTTTCTAATGGACCTGGAGTTAAGAAGGTATGGGGCCGGGGTGGGAGGGAGAGCAGGGATGGTACTAAGTTTGCAGTTTATTTATGGTCAGATAATCAGATATCTTTCAGTTATTTACATTTTTTAAAGGGCCTGTGTTTTGTGGTTTTATGCAAGGTAGAATCCGTATTACCGTAATTCTATATCCAGACATCTAAGAGAGAGAGAAACCTCAAAATCAAACCAGAAAGATTCAGGTATTTTAAAGCAGCTGCAATTATTCCTTATAATTATCCCTTATAATTATCAATTATAATGAACTCATTCTTTTGTAGCCAAACTGGAACCATTCACTCACAAGAGGCAAGTATCAACAGGCCTGGGGAACTGCAAGGTTTGCAGAAGTACAACCAAGTTAGAAAGCCGGGGGGAGGGGGGGGATGTGTGCAGTCTAACAAGTTTTACTGATTGTACTTCCTGGCCACAAGACACTTCCACAATTTAGAGGCACATTTCCATATATACTTGGTGCATTTTTTCCTATTTTTGCTGTCCTACAACTAGGGATGTGTGCGGAGTCCGCTTGCCCTACCTTTTCCCCAGCTCGACTCGCATTCTCACGAACCGAGCTGGGGAAAGTGACTTCCAGGTTCCGGCGCTAGGTTGTTTACGTAGAAAACGACCTGCTTTGCACAAATTACGGCCAAATTTGTGCAAATTAGGCCATTTCCTACATAAACAACATAGAGCCGAGGGACCCGGAAGTCCAGTGAGCGCCTCAGCTGGCGCTTGTGCTTGGCTCGCACAGCAGGAGACCACAACTAGTTTTCTAGTCATGCATGATGACAATTCTGCATGTTTATATGCATTTCCTCTAAATTCTCTAAACTTATTGGCTGATTTCATGGCCCATACTGCCCCGCTGCTGAATTTGCCACTGAAATTTGCCAGTGTGGGGGGGAGAGAGGGAGATTTCCCTTTAAAACAAGGGAGATTGGTAGGGTTTTCCCCCTGCTGCTGCGCTGCTGAATGTCAGCAACAAATTCAGCAGTGGAGGTTGTAGTCCTGGGTGGATTCGAGGGCAGGGATCAACCCTGAACCATTCAAAAAGATGAGAAAGCAGATATATTCCTTAAGAGCCTCATTTTATATACTTTGGTGGCTATGGAACACATGTTCTACGGTGGGACAGAGGCACTCCTTAGATTAGCAAGCTACTTAAGTGTAGGCTGGATGGCACTACTTCTAGGTGGATCTACAGATAGCTAGAACCGTACTCAAAAGAATGTTCATCAAAGATTCCTCATTAAACTGGAGGAAGGTGCTGCAAAGCTCAGTCCTGAGCCATAGAATAATAGAAAAGTAGAGTTGGAAGGGGCCTACAAGGCCATCGAGTCCAACCCCCTGCTCAATGCAGGAATCCAGGTCAAAGCATCCCTGACAGATGGCTGCCCAGCTTCACCTTGAATGCCTCCAGAGTGGGAGAGAGCCCACCACCTCCCTAGGTAGTTGATTCCATTGTCTTATTGCTCTGACAGTCAGGAAATTTTTCCTGATGTTTAGGTGGAATCTAGGTTCCTGTAACTTGAGCCCATTATTCCGTGTCCTGCAAACTGGGATGATCGAGAAGAGATCCTGGCCCTCCTCTGTACTTCCAGTACTTCCTTTAAGTACTGGAAGAGTGCTATCATATCTCCCCTCAGTCTCCTCTTCTGAAGGCTAAACATGCCCAGTTCTTTCAGTCTCTCCTCATAGGGCCTTGTTTCCAGTCCCTTTATCATCCTTGTTGCCCTCCTCCGAACCCTCTCCAGTTTGTCTATGTGCTTCTTAAAGTGTGGTGCCCAGAACTGGACGCAGTACTCAAGCTGAGGCCTAACCAGTGTCGAGTAAAGAGGAATTATCACTTCACGCGATTTGGAAGCTATACTTCTATTAATGCAGCCCAAAATAGCATTTGCCTTCTTTGCAGCCACATCACATTGCTGGCTCATACTCAGTTTGTGATCTACCACAATACCAAGATCCTTCTCACTTGTAGTATTGTTGAGCCAAGTGTCCCCCATTCTGTAACTCTGCATTTGGTTTCCTTTCCCTAGGTGCAGCACTTGGCATTTATCCCTATTACATTTCATTCTGGCCATGTACTCAACATTTTTATTAATAACATGGAGGAAGAGGTGGGGAGAATGCTCATCAAATCTCCAGATGACACAAAATTGTGTGGGATAGCCAGTACCTCAGGAAACAGAAACAAAATTCAAAATGATCTTGATAGGTTAGAAGACTGAGCAGAAAATAATAGAATGTAATTTAACAGAGACAAGTGCAAGGTTCTTCATTTAGGAAGAAATCAAAAGCACAAGTATAAGGTGGGGAATACCTGGCTTGACAACAGTATGTGTGAAAAGAATCTTGGGAGTTGTAGTCAATCACAAGCTGAATATGAGTCAGCAGTGTGATGTGGCGGCAAAAATGGCAAATGCAATTTTACATTGCATCAATAGAAGTATAGTTTCAAAATCATGGGAAGCAACAGTTCCACTATACTCTATACTGGTCCACTCACCTCGAATAGTGTGTTCAGTTCTGGACACCACACTTTAAGAAAGATTTAGGACAAGTAAGCTGGAATCCACTAGAGATACCAGAACCTGTTTTGGCTGAATCCAGGAAAATATACAGTTCAACATAAACTGACATTGAGAGCTGACGTTATCATCTATGCCACCTTGAGCTCCTCGGAAGAAAGAGAAAATAAAAATATGAATAGAAAAAATAATAAAAATTGAGAGCTACTGTGTTGTAAATGGATAGGATAGGCATGGATCAGGGGGACTTGGGTTCAAACTACTACTGAGCCACAAAATTCATTTTGGTATCCTTGGGCCTGTCTCTCTGCCAAACCTACTTCACAAGGCTGTGATGACTATAAAAAATTAGGATAATCCCCATAAATACCGCTGAGCTCGAGAGAAATAGGATGCAGAAGTGGGTAAGTCAGCTAAGAAACACCTGACCCTAAATATTTGTAACTGGCTGATATTCAGAATCCAGAATCTTGATATACCCATATTAATCACACTGACTTTAAAGAAATGTATTCCAGTCTCACCAGACTGTGGGTTAAATAGATCACTAAAGCCATATTCATTTAAGTCAGTTTAATGCCACTAACATTACTTTTAGTGATTTATCTCCTAAGCAATGCTTAGGGCTAGTGTGAAAAGTCAATTTATTTATATAACCCTGTTCACCAACATGCATACACAAAATATTGTTTAAAATATAACAGCTTAGAAAAATCTATACTAAAACCAATACTACTCTGCATTTGCAAACTGTAACCTCATATATTTAACCTAGACATTTATGTTACAGGTTAGTTTGAGTTATTAAAAAAACATACTGTACCTGTGATAAGGGTTCTGTCTTTTTCAGGAAGGTTCTTTACATCTAAAGTTTGTTCTTCGGAGACCGAATTTCTAAATAGCATATCTGGGCACATTTTGAATTCAAGCATTTGTGGTTTCTCTGCTTTAGGCTGTTGGGAAGATGAGCTGCTCTTTTTTTGGTCTTCAGGCCATCCAGAAACACTACTTGATTTCACATGCCAAACTGATTTGGAATGTGATGATTCTATGCTTGTCAAACGAATGGTTTTCTGTGCAGTCCGTTTGAATGCAACTCTGTTCAAATAGTTTTTCTTTTGTTCCCTTTGAAGAGAAATTGACAGTTTACTAGTTTTTCTATTAAAACATGCTTTTTTATCAGAAAGAGATCTCTCAGACCACTTGTCTCTATTATGAGCATCTAGTAAAACCTCCTTGCATGGAGAGGAAGTTTTAGATATATTAGGACCTCCCCTTTGTTTTTCCGGTGTAGGAGTTTTGTTATTATCCAAAAAAGAACTTCTGTGTTTCCATGCATATTTCTCTAGATTTATCCTTTTAACACTGTGTTGGGTATGCTCAGAGTTGTGCTGGGTGTGCTCAGAGTTGTGCTGGGTGTGCTCAGAACAAGTTGCTTCATTACGCTCTACTTTTCTGTATGCATACTTTTCCTTCAAATCTTTGATGTTTTCCCACTTCTTCCTATTTAAATGCCCTTGTGACTGCAAGACAGAGTTATGCTGAGAGTTCTCATGCCTTCCAGAAACTAAATCAACGCTGCTTCTGTTGGAGTTTGTGGTATCTCTATGCTGGATTCCCAAAGCTTTAAGCTTTCTTTCCATTGCCATTTGTTTCTTCAAACCCTTTCTCGAAGTGGGTCCCTTAATCATGTGCGTTTCACTGGAGTCCCGTTTAATTTTATATCTTTCATAGTTTGTACTGTGTTTGATTTCTATTCTTCTGTGTCGACGAGCATCTGTCTTTGATTTTAAAAGTCTTGATGTTCGCAGTTTATTAGAGGATTCCATCTTGCCAAGATTTCTGGCAGCCACCATTTTTAAGTCTCCTGTGCTTGAAGGACACGGTGCTTGATCTGTGGAGAAATGCTCTCTTGTGTATGCCTGGTCATGTGTTGTATCCAATTCCACTGGTTCCGTCTTCAAAGATATAGTAGCTGAATGGAATGGCAATTCTTTCATCATTTGCTTATTAGTTCTTTTAGCTTTCCCAGAGTCTAGTTTTTCCAAGAATGGAAGTGGAATAGCTTCTTGATCTACTTTAGATGGTTTATATTCGTTTACTTGAAGGTTAGTTTCTTTGTGTCCAGAAGCTGTCTTGAAAATTTTGTTACTTTGGTCTCTTGAAGGATTATTGCTAACTGGATCTAATGTAGACATTTGCACTTGATCGTTTAGTAACCAGTCAGCCTTAAAATTGTCACTGGCTTTTGGTCTGCCTTTAAGCATAGTTTTAGATTCTGAACACAGATCTACTTTCTGCTTGGAAACAGCTTCTTTAGCCCGCATGCATGAACAAGGATCCATTGCATATACTGAAGCTAACCAACCGTGTAAGCAACAGTATGTATGCTTTTTGTTTTTTACAGCTGTTTCTGCTGGGATGCTTCTGCTATCAACATCTATGGCCTGATTAGTTTTAATATGGCTTATGCACTCTCTTGTCAAGTTATCTTTTGAATCTATGAGTTGGTCATCTTCACCATTTGCTGGTTTGTTAGAGGATCGTTGATCGTGCTCAGGAAACACTTCTTTCATCTGTTGAGAATTTAATATTATTATTTTAATTTGATCTATTGCATCACTAGAATCAGTATTTTTTCCACAAATTTTAGTATTTTCTTTATCTTCCCTCTCAGTCAGTTTAGTCATAGAATCTTTACTTTCCAATTCCTTTGTTGTCTTCAAATCACCAATTCCGTAAGGAAATTCTTTTGAAAGTTCAGTCAGCTGATCATCCAGTAATGTTACAGGAGTTTCAATATTGCTTCCAGAATGTGGATTCTCTTCAGCTGGTATGTGTTCTAGGGCACTCTCTTTTTTAGTAGTGCACATATTATCTGCAGTACTGGTACCAATTAGGTCTTCTTTATTTCCAGAGAACTCCTGGTTATCACTGGCCAAGTTTGTACTGTGACAACCACTACAAGATACATTTTGCTCAAGCTTTTTTCCTGAAAGAGGCATATACTCAGGAAGGTAAATGCTTTTTTCTTTCTCAGAATTTCTTATATTCGTCTCATCTAAAGTCTTATCACTTTGAGGCATCTCTAAACCTGGAACATCTTCAAACTTTTCTGCAATGGCTTTTGTTAAGCTATCCCGTGATGGCAACAAGGCATTCCACTCTGAGGCACTCATGTCTATTTCAGAATCACTTTTCAAGAGGCCAGGCTGTTTATTATGTTGTGAATAAGGCATACGTTCTTCCAAAGACGTGCCATTTTTCATACTAGATTTCAAAGGGCTAGTATCAAAGATACTAGCTATTTGTGAATTATATAATGCATCACCTTGTACAAGAGTACACACACTAGATATCTGTAACTCAGGGTCATTATGTACAACTTCAGCAGTACCTCCTGGTTCTAACAACTCTAGACCAGTTTGAGATTTTTCACCTTTTTGAGGACCTGGACTAGAGAAGTCAGTGTTCATTTCAGGTGGAAAATTGTCTCCTGAACTGAGTTGGGACTTAAGCTTTTTTAATTCTAGAGGAAAGTGACTACCTTTCCCCGGGTATAGGTCATAAGAGCAGTTTGTCCCACTTTCAGTTTTCAGTATTCCATTTTCTTCCATAGATTTGGCGGATTCCTGGTGCTTATCCAAATCTTCACTGTATTTACAGGAGTCGTTATCCATATCTGGTACTATAGAACTAAGTTCTTCTAAGCTATGTACACTGCCTTCTTCAATCATTGGATAAGTTTTTTCCAAAGATGGACTATTTTTCTGCACTTCATTTTGAGTACTTTCTTTTGCCAGTATTAAGGGAGTAACAATAGCTATTTGAGGTTCAGAACCCTTTAACAAATTGGAACTTACTGCATCTAAGTTTTTTCCAAGAGATGAAGGAGCAGAAGACTGAGTTGTTTCATTTGATCCGACTGTAACTTTAGTTTGGTGATTCTGAGTTAAAGTATTGGGGACATTTTCCAAAGTTGGCTGTGTTTTTTTGCCATCTACTCCATCATCTGACGAGGACAAACTCACTGTTGATTCTGTACTTTCACTTAACTGTTCATTTAGAGATGCTGGAAGGCGCTTCCTCCATAAAGCAAGACTTGTTTCTAGTTCCTCCAAAGAACAAGTTCTTCCCACTCTACAATAATTTCCAGTAATTGAGGGCTTCTGCGTTGTGCTCATTTCTTGAACAGCTACAGCTATTTTAGAAGGAATAGAAGCTGAACCAGATGTATTGGAGACACTTTCCCTGCTCCCCGTTATAATACTGTTCTCAGATTTTTGAAGACAAGCATTTCTACTCTGCTGAATCAATACAGGACCTGTAGATCCAGAACAGTGAATTTTTTTACTGCCCTCTTTTATTACTTTTTTCATTGATAAGGAAGATCCATGTGAGGCAGCTGGGTTTTGAACAGAACTCTGAAGATCGTTGGTCATTATTTTATTGGAACTTTCTATTGTATCTTTGTTCATTTTTAAGTGATGAAACAAGACTCCCCCAGATGCAGCTGATCTTTTCTCCAACTGATTGTTAGCAGATGTAGAAGTTTGTTGGAAGCCTAGATCATTTTTTATGTATGTCAAAGGTTCTTGAGTAGGATCAGTTGGAGAAACTTTGGGGCTCAGCCTAGAAACTCTGTCAATATTATTCACATGGTTTTCAGATTTACCATCACTGGAAACCAAGGGAGTGCTAGATGAATTATCTTGAACATCCAAATGTCTATTTTGATGTCTGTCTCCTTTTTCAACATAAGTATCAGATAACATATCTTCATCAACAGTACCTTCAAGCATATTCCTTAGCACTGGCATTAAGTGATGCTCAGTCATCTGTGGTAATAAAGGACCACCTTTGACCTGAATAGAACCACAGGAAACAGATGAAAATGATTGATTTCGAGTGGCATCATATGAAGGAACTTGAACTGCTTGATTGCCACATGGCAGTGGTAAAGGCTGGTTCTGATTGGTATTGCAAGGAGACAAAAGCGAGGGGTTAGGATCTTGATTGCGAACGGAAAGGTCAGAGGTTTGCTTGTTCTGTACTGAAGATAGATATATTTTATGTTTCATGCTACATACTGCTTTAAGTTTTAAGAATGCAGCTTTCAATTCACACAGTTTTTTTAAATCCAGTACTAGACTCTCTCTCATTATTTTACATTTATCCTTAGATAAGTTCTCAGGAAAATTTCCTGAGCCATTACCTAGAGTCTTTTCTTGTTCCAAAGTTCTACTTGTCTGTGGTGTTGAAGCTTCATCAGGAAGAACTGTTCCAGCTACTTGTGCACCATTAACAAGGCTCTCTCCAGCATCAACAGATGACTTTGCTGACTCATTAGAAAGCTGATTTTCAGCCCTATGTCCACTTATACTATATACAGTGCTGCATACTTCATTAGTTTCTCTAGCGATTGGTACAGACTGAGGTTTCTGACCATGCTGAGCAGAATGTGAATTACTAGTTTGATCCGACATAGGACTGTGATAGATTTTAACATTTTCATTAGATATGTTTGCATTTGGCTGTGGTAGTAGAAACTGACCATGGTTTGCTTGTATAGGAGGTACCGAATATGCTGATGAACAGTTTATATTAGCAACTTGAGGGACGATCTGGGTTGCATTCCTCGATTCATGGTGAGTAGGAACAGTGTAAGGTGGAGGATTTACATGATCAGAGGCATAGTTCTGTGACTGCATAGCTATTGGAAGGCTTGAATTTGGGCCATTTATTTGGTTTTCAATATTTTTCCCTAAAGGGATAACAAGGCATGAAAAGTTCTGCTGAGAATTCAAGTAATGACCTGATGCAGAGTTAAGAGGCACTGTAGCACCTGCCTGGGAGGTAGCAGGCACATTCGTATTATAATAGTAGGGCATCAGTGTTGGCAGCCTTTGGGGAGATAAATTATTTTTGTTAGCCTGCTGATACACTGAAGTTCTCTTAGAATTAGAACAATTTTGTAGGGGTTGATTACTGTAGCTGTCCACAGCCATATATGGATTCACTGTTTGAGGTACATTTTGCATAGGATTTACAGTACTACCTTGTAATGCTACAGAGGAAGAAATATGCATATTCCTTGTCAAACCCGAATTCTGAGGGCTGCCAGCTGTCATCTGGACAGTCACATTAGAAAGTGAAACTGGAGCTACACTAAGTACATGCTGGGATGGAACAGAGCCATTACTAAATACCGATGTTTTAGGAAAAATAGGCTGTACATTTTTGGGGCCTCCAGTAGCTTGAAATGGCATTTTATTTGCAACAATGTTCTTCGTACTAGATTGAAAGTTTATGGTTTGGTTATTTCCAAGGTAAGTACAAGAATTCTGCGAGGATGCATTTGCTTGAGAAAAGCCACCTGCAGCAGTAAATTGCTGTGACAGATATGATCCCTGAATCTGAAAGTTCTTGGTCTGCAAGCTGGAGGTGGGTGGTGGTCTTACGTTCCAATCCATTGTGCTGATACTTCTTTATTTTCAGGAATCTAAATGAGGAGAGGAAAATAAAGATGTTTATACCAATATAATCCCAGTTTTGCAGAAATTTATTTTCCCCCAAGAATTAAATTGCTGGTTTTTTGGCTGTATGAGATTTTAAAGAATTCTGCTAGCATTTTGGGCCATATGGTATTAACATATCTTATGGATTTTTAACCATTTAACACTAGGAGCTAGCTATAAGCAAGTTAATGTACTTCACAGAGCAAGCCTATGGGAGCATTCACGCATAATACTAAGCAATACATAAGCAGAAAGGGGCCTGCATGAACCCTAGAGACTGACTAACCACCTGAATTTAGATAGCAAACCAATACTTACAATTTGTTAATTTAGATTTTATCCAAGCTTATTTAATCTTCAGTGTCATCAGTATCACATGGTAAGGTTTTCTGAAAAATAAACCCAAAGAAAGAATATATGGTTCCCAAAGCGCAATGCATTTTTCCACACACATTTGTAGAATTGCTACATAGAAAGAGAATACAAGATATTCAAACAGAAGTTACTAAACAAATTTTGATTAACACTCATCTGCCTCAATACACAAGTGTCACCTCAAAAGAAAAAGTTGCATGAGAAACCCGGAGTTGAGGAGGTGGGGTGGGTGGGGGGTAAGGGAGAAAAAACATTTATAGAAAAATGTGTATTGCTGGGAGGTGGTGGGAGGTTGATCCATTCAGCCACTCAGCTAAAGTAGATTTGGGGGATTATCAAGATGAAGCAGAACCACTTGTGTGAAAGAACAACAAAGTTTATTGATTACAAAGTTGGAATATGGATGCAGAATATAAACAATAAATGCTAAAGAAAGCTTACACTCCCCTTATCTGTGGTCACACTGGTTCCCAAAATGCACCGAAGGGGATGCTCTGTGGGCCGCAAGGTCTTTGGGCAAGTGATGCATCAATTCCTCTTCCCAAAGTGAGAACAAAGAACAAGGTGACCTGTCACAGATCTTGTACATTTCCCTCTCCCCCTGTTCCAGAGGCAGTCAGTGAAATGCTGGCTAACCCCCCTTCCTGAGAAACAAGGGGTAAAGCAGCTTCAATTAAGAAAGAAGCTTCAGTTCTCACAGAAAAACAGACCTTATCTAAGGAATGCAGTTGAGGAGTACAGCTGTAAACGGTTTATGTCTGATGCTATGCCTAGCTGGTGCAAGTTTATGCTATGTGTGAAGCTCTAGCAAAGCTACCAAGAAGCTATCTTGGCTTTTGAGTCCTGTGGAAGTTTACTACACTACCTATTGAACCTCAGAAGCTTCTTAGCCATTCTTCTGGTATGGCCCAACCATTACAAAAGGTTAGACTACCCTAAAACAAAGAAATGGAAAAAAAACATTTCCACCTTCCATGGCAAACCTCAACTCTATAAAATAAAAGAGATCATTTCCTCTACAAAATTGAAAGGACATCCTATCAGCCATGTAAAATAGATACATTTAATTGAGTTAAGATGCAATTAAAGCTCAGGAGGTAGGTTTAAATATAAAACCATGACTCCGCTTAACAAAATTCAGGAACAGCTATCAAATGGCTTATAGGGCTGGCTACTGAGTAATATCATCATGAAAATAATCCTTAAAAAATCACCTAAAAGTCTGGTTCAAAAACCTAGAACTTTAAAATCTTTCCTAGTCCTAGTTATAACTCTTTCCCCTAGTCGTCATATGCCCATCTCTATGATTCCAAACATACAATGTTCCACTTAACTAGTGCAAAAGAAGCAGTTAAAAGTAAGCATTCTTTATTTTGAGTTAATTCTCAGTTAACCCCCACAACAACCTCATGATACGCTACAGAGTGAAGGCTGCATTACTAGATAAGTACAGGCAAAACTAACTTCCCCCGACTCTGTTTAATTTTACTGCTTATTAAAAGAGTTGAACTAACACCCAAAACATTGTAGTTGTAATAGAATTAAGACTGAAATACTGGAAAAGCTAACAAGGAATCCAATTGGTAAAGTCCGTTTGAATTAGTAAAAATACTTAAGACAAGGATCTAAAAAACTGTACAACTTGTTCCACATGCCCAAGGAAGACTGGGGCTGATGTTTCTTGAACAGCAGTACACACACACCACCACATTGCAAACCACTATGGAAACGGAGGGTATGGCATCAGGGCCCACTGTTCAAAGAAACCAAGTCAACAATTCCATTAGCTGCTTCATATCTAGACAATAGTAAAGGTATCAAAATACATATTCTACTTTTTATTCTGTAAAAAACATCCACACAGGCTTAAACACCACTACCATCTTTCAAGGTATTCAAACGATGGCTAAATCAGGGTAGGTAACCGGTTACCCTCCAGATGTCTGGAACCACAACCAACATGGCCAACATGGCCAATGGTTGAATCATCTTCCCCCATGGGGAAGTGGGTCATGGGCCATAAACCTCCTATGCGGAGGGGGTGGCCCGGAGGGGGCTCTCTCCCCTTCCTCCGTTTAGACAGTGGCGTGGGGCTCTATGACTCCAATCCTATCGTCTTGGAGTCTTCTTAATTATTTCTTCTTTCTTTTTATTCAAACGATTTTCTTTCACGCTCTGCCTCCTACCGTGAGGCAGGAAGTGTTCGAACTGGACCTGAGCAGAGTGTGTGCGGGTTGGGAGATTTATAATCCTTGTCTGTGTGCTAGCAGACGCCTGTACATTCCACACACATCTTCCAGATCTCACCTCCCTCCTCCCGCAGGCAGCGTGCAGCGTGTGTGCCAGTGAACCAACAAAGCTTCTCCTTTTCAGATTAATCCATGGAGTCAGGAAACACTCTGTAAACACCACAGGTCTAATTCTACCTGTTTATTCACTTAGCAAGTAAAGTTCTACAGAGTATACATTTCCTAGTTACAGTCCATGTGCAGAGTATAAATGCATAGCAAGCATTACATTCAGTGGAGTAAGTTGAGCTCACTCCACTTCAGCAAAGACGTTACATTGTAGCAGTAACAAGTCCAGCAAGAAGAACAAAGAAAGCAGTTCAGCTTCTCTCTAAAATGGCTTCAGACAGAAAACAAGTTAACACGTCATCAGAACATACAAACCATGTGACTAGCTCATATTGCTCTCACACTCTAGTAACCCCTGCAAAAACACGAGAGTCTAGAAAGACATAATAAACCTGTTTACCCCGCCATTCTGTCCCTTCCATGTGTAAACAATGTGCCACAGCTGGTAATGTGATACATATCACAACAGGAAGAACAACTGGAGGAGAATTATGAGAGTTGCAGTCCATCATCTGGAGGGTACCAGGTTGCCTACTCCTGTGGTAAACCATACTTTATTGTTATAAGAATGAGCCAAATACGCCTCAGGCTCACTCACTCCCTGCTCCTCTGCCAGTTTCAATTAAGAAATTGGAAGCTTCTGCTTCCATTTTAAATTAATCACAATGTGTTGCTTAAACTATGGTAACTCTTAGCTATGAAGTTGGCTTATTTCCATTAACCATGATTAACAACGGTTTGGGTTTGGATGACACAACAAGCAGTAATTAATATAAAATGGAAAGTGAGGCTACCTCATGGCTGTAATGGAGAAAAGTGTATCAAGCCCAAGCTTTGTTCTAAATTATGCTAAATTATGGTTTAGTGTTACGTCTGAATCAGCATATTCAAGAAGTACAATTATATAATGAAACCCTAAAAATGCAATTATGTAGCACATATTAACATGTTACAAATAAAGCTGTAACTTGTTGTCTATAATATTACCTTCTTTCCAGAATACAATAGCAAAACTCTGTTGAGGCATATGCATAACAAAAGATGTAACAGAGACATTTTGGTGGATAAACATTCTGTTCTGATAAGATAGGAACATCAAACAGAACATACAGGTAAAACCAACATACCATGAACTCTGCTCTTTTGGAAACATATCCAGTAAAGTAAACAGAGGAAGAACATAGTGCTGCAATCCTTATAAAAAATTACCAGCTGGATTAACATGATAGTATGTAGCATGTACATAGTAAAAACCATCCTAGTGTCTCCACCATAACATTTGATTAGATGTAAAATGTCTACCATAACAATTGGATATAAAGTAGTCATCGCACAATCATCCCTTCTGATTTGATGTAGCCATAATTATGCAAACACTCTGGATGATAAGAGACCATTAGCTAGTTATATCTTATCAGATTTAGATAGAAGACCTATGTGAGTAAAGTATCAAACATTTATTTTGAAAGTCATAGCCTAGATTAGATTTCTTCCTCTTATCTGGTTGTACAACAGTGGTTCATGGCCTTGAAGGAGGAACAGAAAAATTTCATGCATTCCGAGTGAAAAAATATTGGTGTGACTTTTTTTCAGTGTTCCCCAAATTTTCCTTTAGAAAAATTAGAAACGAAATCTATGCAGGGAGAGTATTGTCCCTGATTTTTCCCCTGGTAATGTCTAGAGGTAGGAATTACTCAAGCAAACATACACAGTCTTGGGCTGCAAATTATTTGAATAAAAGGGGACCAATGAACACAAGGATAAGATTACAGTGATCTAGACAAAATATAAGCAGAGAATGGTACCAACGCACTAATGTAGGAGAGCTGGAGAAGCAGCAGGAAGTTTTGGCAACCACTATTGTGAAGAAAAGCGTCAGTCTCCTGCACCTCCACATGTGTAAACAAGTGTAATCCCAGCTGGAGGCTGGAAACCGCATGCAAATGTACATAGTAGAGTCTCCCATGTCTCTTTGATGTCCCTGTGCCACAGGTATTCGCATGCAAATGTTCCCAAGTCCTCTAGTCATGATCAAGGAGCCACCCCTCTTCTGCCTAGCCCAGATGAAGTCCATCCTGATTGGCAAAGGACAGCCAAGCTCCTGAAAGGAGGGCTGGGGGGAGAATTTGATATTGCCAGCCGTGGCTTTTGGGTGTTGTTGTTGTCTGGATGCGAGGGAGCGCGGAGTAGAGCTTTTGGCTGAGGCAAACCCTAAGAAGACTTTCCTGGTTTTACCCCACACGGAGTGTGCGGTTCCTCCGTGGTTCAGTGCTAAATCCAGTGTACAGACTAAGGGCAAGGCCCTGAGAGAATCAGGTCAAGACGACAGAGCTAAGGCTGGCAGTTTTGCACCTTTGATCTCTGGTTCTGAGGAAAGGATCAGTTGGCAGTCCTTCACAACTATCATGTCAGAAAAGGAGAGATTTGATAAGTCTAAGACATTTGTGAGTCCAAGAGAAAGAATAAATAGTGCTCCATCTTCAACAATGACTATGGCAGGATGAAGGTCATGGATGGAAAGATTATGAGTTTTCTTTGAAACATTCAGAATACTCAGGATGATGCATAAATGGCACTAGTCAGAAAAAGAAATGTGCTAGAATACAGAATCATCAACATGAAAATAGTAGCAGTAGCCTGAGAATGACCAAGAGCCAAAAATAAAAAGGAGGGCAGGAATAGAACTCTAAGACATTCAAGAAGGACAAGAGAATTAGTTCTACCATGCCTCTCTGATCTTGGTGGCTCTGGTGTTTCAGCAATGTTATTGAAAAAAGCTATTCTCCTTTAAAAAAGCTATTCTCCAAGAGCCAGTGTGGCGTAGTGGTTAGAGTGTTGGACTGGGACTCGGGAGAGTCCTGGGTTGTTGTGAGGGTAAAATGAAGAGGAGGAGGAGGATTATGTAAGCCGCCTTGGGTTCCTTTCAGGAAAAAAGGCGGGGTATAAATATAATAAATAAATAAAAATAAATAAATATATACGGTACTTAGTTTGATCCTATATACTCATAGTGAACCCATTCTTCAAATGTGGATCCTTATGTAGCCAAAACAGCACCACCCAAAAGAGAAATATCAGAAGGCTTATGGCCACCCCATGGTGTGCTATCCAACAAACCACAACATGATCATTGATAAGACTGAAGAACAAAAAGCAGAGGGTATGAACTCAAGATAAATGAATCCCAAACTATCAACAAACTGCAGGAGTCAGTATAGATCACTGATTTTCCAAACCCAAGCTCTTAATGTAATTCAAGGGAAGATTGAAAAAAGTTCTGCACTGAACACAAACAACTTTTCTCTCTCTCCTCCAACCTGCATACCTCTGCACTGTTCAAAAATCTGCTCTAGAGTGCTTCTCGACTCTCTGGAACAGATTTTGAGGCCATGGAGGGACGGGGGGGGGGGGGATCGCCTCAGTCCCGCTGATAGAAGTTCTGTCAGTGGAATGATAGCATTTAATTCAACCCATTGTAGTCTATGGGCAAACCAAGTAATAAAGAACTGCACAACCAAGTCCTTGATGGGAACTAACAACATGACACTCTTTATAACATTTGAGTGACAACGCAATTGGCCACACATAAGGAATGAGTTCTTAAAATCCCTTCCCAATGGGGTAACAGACAGAAACTCAAACTCTCAACAAAGCTTATATAGTTTACAGATTACTAATGTTCAAATCAGTCATACCAAGACTGACATATAATGCTCACCACTTCCTAGAGTCAGTTATAATACAGGTGTCCAGTCTGATCTGCTTCTGTCTGAGAGTTAATGATATTTATCAATGTGGACTGTAGGAGTGCAAAGGCAGTATATAGAGTAAATTCTACAGTATATGGGCTATTGGTTATAAGGGCCTGCTATAAAATATAGCAGGAATGAAAAAGTTATGTTAACACCGAAATAGTAGACCATAAGTTAAGTTAGCAGAATTCCAGTGGAAGCCTGGAAAGTTACAAAAGAGTAACCTAGAGGGGTACAACAAGATGTGTCAGTCTTGTGGTTAGGAAGAACATAACAAATGGTGTAATAGTTTCTGTGGAAAACAAGTTACTGTAAGATATGGGGTAAACTGAAGTGGGAGATATGAACAGATAGGAACAGGCAGGAATAAAATACAGGCAGTCCCTGAGTTAAGAACGTCTGACTTACAGACAACCCATACTTAACAAGTTACTGTAAGATATGGGGTAAACTGAAGTGGGAGATATGAACAGATAGGAACAGGCAGGAATAAAATACAGGCAGTCCCTGAGTTAAGAACGTCTGACTTACAGACAACCCATACTTAAGAACGGACTTCTGGGTTCCCCGGCGCTATGTCAGTTACGTAGAGTACATAGCATAGTATACTATGCAATTTGCGTAATTTACGCAATTTGCATAAATGCCGATTTTAACTTCTAGAACACTATGCTGTTCCGACTTACATACAAATTCGACTTAAACACATTCTTAAGAACGGAACTAGTTTGTAAGGAGATCTTCAGCATTTCTTTTGATTCCCAAGTTAGAGACCTTGTTTTCGGTGTCTGCATCAATCTTCTCTCGATTTTCCTCACAGATTTGCATGGTGATGGGCCAGTTTTTGATGTAGGACTGCCTGTAAAGCTGGTTACCAATCACTGATGGAAATCAGTCAATATAACTACGGTAAGTTAGGCATTTGGATAAAGGTATATTAAGGGACAAACAGAGATGGGTGGTGTTACTCGTAACAAGTGTGCATGTATGCACGTGTGTCTGTGAGAGAGACACTTTAATCCCTTTAATAAACTTGTGAAAGACATCCCCAAGTGTGTACACCCTCCTATGTTTGCTTATAAACATCATCATCAGGCGATCACTCGTGACCGAGTAAGATTGTCTTCCGGGATAAAAGGAGGAAATTCTAAAGAAGATTGTGTAGACTCTAGCGATGGGTCCGTAAGTGACTGTGGAGGCCAATTCTAGATCCACACAGCTTCCCACAGTGAGGACACAGGTTACCAGATAGGAGATGGTCCTGTAAAGGATTCATTTGACGTGCTTTTCGCTTAGCACGTTTCTCCCTTTCACCTTGCACTCGGGCTTCTTCAAAGTCCATGGAACCTTTGTGAAAGGCCAACCTCCATTTAGATCGTTCATGGGCCAGAGCTTCCCAGTTTTCGATGTTTATATTGCATTTTTTTAGATTAGCCTTATGAACATCTTTAAACCTCTTATATTGACCACCGATATTCCGCTTTCCATCCTTGAGTTGGGAGTAAAGTAACTGCTTTGGGAGACGGCAGTCAGGCATTCGAACAACATGACCGGTCCACTGAAGTTGGCGTTGAAGGATCATTTTTTCAATGCTAGTAGTCTTTGCTTCTTCCAGTACACTGACATTTGTTCAGTCTATCTTCCCAAGTAATTCGCAGGATTTTCCGGAGGCAACGTTGATGAAACCTTTCAAGGAGGTGGAAGTGACGTTTATAGATAGTCCATGTTTCGCAGGCATACAATAGAGTTGGTAATACAATGGCTTCATAAACCAGTGTTTTGGTCTTCTTACAAATATCCCGATCCTCGAACACTCTATGTTTCATTCGAGAAAATGCGGCACTTGCGGAGCTCAAACGATGCTGGATTTCACTGTCGATGTTAGCTGTAACAGAAAGATAGCTGCCAAGATAGAGAAAATGATCGACATTTTCCAGTATTGTCCCGCCAAGCTGGATAGATGGCATCACCAAAGGGTTAGCTTGCACTTGCTGATGAAGCACTTTGGTCTTTTTGATGTTAAGTGAGAGACCAAGTTTTTCGTATGCTTCTGCAAAAGCATTTAGGATAGTTTGGAGATCATCCTCTGAATGTGCGGAGACCACATTATCATCAGCATACTGAAGTTCCACAACGGAGGTTGTAATTACCTTACTTTTTGCTTTCAGCCTGCTGAGATTAAAAAGCTTTCCATCTGTTCGATATATAATTCCCACACCAGTGGGAAGTTTCCCCTTGACAAGATGTAAAACCATGGCGATGAAAATGGCAAATAATGTTGGGTCGATAACACATCCCTGTTTAACACCTGATCCCACTTTAAATGGAGCACCATGAGAGCCGTTGTTGTCCAAAACCGTTGCCGTCATGTTGTCATGGAGAAGTCGCAAGATATTCACAAATTTATTGGGGCATCCAATTTTCATAAGGATAGTCCAGAGAGCTGTACGGTCTACAGTATCAAAGGCCTTAGCCAAATCGATAAATGCCATATAAAGGGGTTGATTTTGCTCCCGGCATTTTTCTTGGAGCTGACGTGCAGTAAAAATCATGTCTACTGTCCCTCTAGAGGGGCGGAAACCATATTGAGTTTCAGGGAGGATCTCTTCTGAGATAGATAGAAGACGGTTTGCGAGAATCCTAGCAAATATTTTACCTGCGGTTGCTAAGAGAGAAATGCCCCGATAGTTTCCACAGTCTGTTCTATCACCCTTCTTAAAGAGGGTGATAATTATGGCATCCCTGAAGTCTTCTGGGATCTCTTCTCTTATCCAGATTTTTTCAATGAGTTTATGAAGATGTTGTACAAGTTCAGGGGCCCCTTCTTTAAAGATTTCAGCAGGAATCCCATCTGGTCCACTAGCTTTGTTGTTCTTCATTTGATTAATGGCTTTTTTTACTTCATCCAAAGTGGGGAGTATTGCAAGTTCCTCTTTAATTTGTTTTTGTGGGATTTGCGAAAAAATCTCATTATCCACCTTAGGTTTACGATTTAAAAGGTCATAATAATGCTCTTTCCAACGCAGTGCAATAGACTCTTTGTCTTTTAAGAGTTTGGTGCCATCTTTTGATTGTAAAGGGTTTGTACCATAGGTTTTTGGTCCATAAATGGCCCTTGTGGCCTTAAAAAAGCCCCGTGCATCATGAGATTCTGCAAGTTGTTGAATTTCCTCAGCTTTCTTTTTCCACCAAGCGTTCTTAAGTTCTCTTGTTCTTCTTTGGACCTCAGCCTTTGCGCTAGCGTAGGTTTTTTTCTTGGCAGCGCAGTTAATATCATTTTGCCATATTTGGAAGGCTTTCCTTTTTTGGTCAATTATATATTTAATCTCATTATCATTTTCATCAAACCAATCCTGATGTTTCTTAGTTTCATATCCAATAGTTTGTTCACAAGCTGCAGTAATGGAGGTTTTCAGCTTAGACCAATGGTCCTCAATGTTGTCAGGAGGTTCCGTAGGTAGATGTTCCTTAAGAAGTGATTGAAGACGAGTTTGCTTAATAGGATCTTGAAGGACTTGGATGTTCATTTTACGCCTTGGTTTCCTTCCTTGAAGCCTACGTTGGGGAGCAATGTTGATAACCATTGTGGACCGGATTAGTCGGTGGTCTGTCCAGCAGTCGTCGGCACTCACCATGGCCCTAGTAAGAAGTACATTGCGGCGATCTCTAACACGGACAATTACATAATCCAGAAGATGCCAGTGCTTTGACCGTGGGTGCTGCCATGATGTTTTAAGCTTATTCTTTTGTCGAAAGAGCGTGTTTGTAATAGTGAGATTATGCTCTGCACATATAGACAAAAGTAAGAGTCCGTTCGGGTTGCTATTACCAACTCCGTCTTTTCCAATAGTTTCTGGCCATAAATCAGAGTCACGCCCGACTCTTGCGTTAAAATCGCCCAGGAGGATAATTTTATCCTCCTTAGGTATCTCTGACAGGAGAGTGTCCAACTGGCTATAAAAACTTTCCTTGATGTCATCATCAGCATCTAATGTTGGTGCATAAGCGCTCAAAATCGTTACCTGTTGGTTATTGGCGAGCTTTAATCGAAGAGTTATCAGGCGTTCGTTAATGCCAGTAGGAACTTCTGACAAAGAGTTCACTAGTTCATTTTTTATGGCAAAGCCTACTCCATGTATTCGTCGGTCCTGCTCAGGTAGTCCTTTCCAGAAGAAGGTATAACCTCCTTTTTCTTCTTTCAACTGTCCCTCTCCTGCCCTTCGAGTTTCTTGAAGTGCTGCTATGTCAATTTTAAACCGTCTCAGCTCCCTTGCAATAATAGCAGTCCTACGCTCAGGGCGTTCACTATCTATGTTATCCAGCAATGTCCGTATATTCCATGTTCCAAAATTCAAATGTCTTTTTCGACCGCTAAAATGGTGACCCCACTGGACGCGGTAATCCAGTCAGGGGAGAAAGAGGTAGACTATGTTTAGGGCACCTTTTCTAGCCCCCTCCCCATACGGGGTGAGCAGAGTGGATCCTAAATAGGGCTGCTCAGTCATGGATACAGCTGCCGAGCTGCTCGACTACCTCGTTCCTTGAACAGGGCGACTGAGTCTGCATCCACCGCCCATGTGCTGGTCCATGGCTAGGGGCTTCCAGATTCACAGTCCTGCCCCCGTCGCCGTTCGCCAGTCGCCATGGGACTTTTTTTATGTTTGTTTGGTTGGGTTGGGTTGGATGGGTTGGGTTGGAAGACGCCTGTGCGTGAAACTGTTTTATGTGGGGAGATCGGTGCACAACGAATCACCACACAAACTTGACAGAGTACAGCAGAGATCCAATGGCACGGTTACCCTGACGATTGGAAAACCATTCTCTGCTGCAGCCTTCATCCGCCTTCACAGCCGTTGTAATTTAGGTTTAATTATCTTCCGCCTGTTCTGCCGTTGAGGACTTTGTTTTGGATCGTTCTTTGTCTGGTTCCTCTCCCCGGACCTTACCGCCATGGGTGACCCTACTGGGAGTACATAGCTCCCGACGGCATTGCTCACAGGATTCATCGGAACACGCAAGCCCACTCACCACTTCAAGGTGACGATCCGGCGAGTTTAAAAGACATTCTGGTCCATTCAAGATTAGGACACAACATGAATCAGACAACTATCACTGGAGAAGTTCCTGTGGGACATCACAAATGTGGGAACTGCAGTGTTTGTGATAATTGCTTGACCCTCAAGTCCTTTACAATCCCTAATAACAAAGAATACACCTTAAAATAATTTTTCAACTGTGACACACCAGGTGTTGTATATGCCATCCAATGTCCCTGCTCTTTATTATACATAGGCATGACAACTAGAAAAATAAAATTAAGAATAGCTGAACACAAAAGTTGCATCAGAACAAAAAAGATTCATGCCCCAATGGTCAAACACTACATGGAACATGAGCATGATGAAAACTTTGTCAGGTTTTGGTGTATAGAAAGAGTGCGAGGTACAGGAAAACAACAAATAGCAAAACTTAAAAACCAAGAGTCCAGATGGATATTTAATCTAAATACAGTAGCTCCACATGGATTAAATGAGAACATAGATTGGTTATCAACAGGTTTATAATATACTACTTTTGCCATGGTCTTGTTGGAATAAATTCTGTATAAAGACCAACATCAGTATAAGTTTGTTCAGAATACTAGATGTATAGCAACACGATCAGGCAACCTCTAAATGAAGACGATTACCAGGTGTGTGCAAAATTAACACACCAGATAAAATTACTCCATCTGCCAAGCTCTGGAGCATTGTCTCAGGAGGTTGGAAAATGAGACCAGCATTGGTGAGTCAATATACTACTCCTTCTGAAAAGGTTTTCCTTCAATTGTTATCTTTTCTATCTTTTTAAATTTAAAATTCTTCTATTAATGTATGTGCTAATAAAGTAAATGTATATTTTATATAGAATTGAGAATACAGAGCAATAGATTGTAAACGAAATTGAGTGGGAACTACAGTGGTGCATGATATCATTTAATTATGTTTTATATTATTATTAATTTTGTTCAAAATGACTAGCTGACTGTAGTTTGATTTACTGTAAGGCTTTTCTGTTCTTTCTAAGCCACTGAAGAAGGCCCTGTGGGCCGAAATGCGTTTGGCTTCGCCACTTAACAGCAGGAAAGCTTCTATGCTGAGAGGACTTATCTCGGGAAGCAACAAACAAAAAACATTGGCACTAACAATACCGCACCCAGAGATAAAAGCCCTCCAGTCTGAAAAGACATTCAAGATTTTGGGCTGCATTAATAGAAGTATAACTTCCAAATCGCGGTAAGTGATAATTCCCCTTTACTCGGCACTGGTTAGGCCTCATCTTGAGTACTGCTGTCCAGTTCTGGGCACCACACTTGAAGAAGGACATAGACAAACTGGAGAGGGTTCAGAGGGCAACAAGGATGATAAAGGGACTGGAAACAAGGCCCTATGAGGAGAGACTAAAAGAACTGGGCATGTTTAGCCTTCAGAAGAGGAGACTGAGGGGAGACATGATCACACTCTTCCAGTACTTGAAGGGATGTCACACAGAGGAGGGCCAGGATCTCTTCTCGATCATCCCAGTTTGCAGGACACGGAATAATAGGCTCAAGTTACAGGAACCTAGATTCTACCTAAACATCAGGAAAAATTTCCTGACTGTTAGAGCAATAAGACAATGGAATCAACTACCTATGGAGGTGGTGGGCTCTCCCAGTCTGGAGGCATTCAAGGTGCAACTGGACAATCACCTGTCAGGGATGCTTTGACCTGGATTCCTGCACTGAGCAGGGGGTTGACTCGATGGCCTTGTAGGCCCCTTCCAACTCTACTTTTCTATGATTCTATTATCCTCAGCTTTTGAGAAGCAATATTTTACAAGTCTTTATGTTTCTGGCTTATACATGTTTTATATATACAATTTTTAAAAAATATTTCTGTAAATTTTGATATTATAAATTAAGTCTATTTTACTATACCTTAATGGTTATATTTTTGGTTATATTTTTCTCTTGACTTCTAAGTTTCTAGCTAAGCCCCTTCAGCCATAATGAATTAAAACAGTTAAAATAAATTTCCTACAGGACTAACTCCTCTAACTATGAATCTATTTTACCAATGGAATGAGAATCAAGAATTATTATTTTTATTCATTATTTATTTATTATATTTATACCCCACCTTTTTTCCTGCAAGGAACCCAAGGTGGCTTACATAATCATCATCATCCTCCTCTCCAAGTTATCCTCACACCAACCCTGTGAGGTAGGTTAGGCTGAGAGTCAGTGACTGGCCCAAAGTCACCCAGTGAGTTTCATGGCTGAGTGGGGACTAGAACCCAGATCTCCCGAGTCCCAGTCCAACACTCTCACCACTACGCCACACTGGCTCTCTTTTCTTTTCTTGAGCTTTTCTTGAACTTTATTGACTAATAATCCCTTACAATGAATCCATCACAAAAAGTCTAGCATACAATGTTCAGCACATATGTAATCACATGTGTATTAGTATACAAACTATCCATTTTCACTACCCAGTCTCACTTCCTCACCCAATTTCTATTTTTAAACATTGGATTTTCTATTTAAGCAAGAGCAACTATTCTATAGCATAGCCAATAAGTGCAACATCTCCCTAACATTTTAGTTCTGTGAAGTTATCCAAGCGAAGCCTCAAGATAAAATATTGTCATCATGATAGCCAAACACTACAATAGTCTGCAGCTGCTGTGTTCCCCTTCCTATTTAACAGCAGCACTGTTCATGTATGAGACTGCCAGAGTAGATTTCTACTTTCTCTACACACAGTAATAATTATAACCATATTGATTTATGTCCTGTTATTGACTCCTAGGCAGTCAGCTGCTATCTTAAAGAGGAAAATTGATAATAATGTTATTCGCTCTCATGGTTGTTTTGGTGCTCTGTTTTAAGGCTCAGGTTTTAGGTCTTAAAGGGCAGCTCACAAACTAAAGTTTAGGAATAGACCTCATCCCAAGTTGAGAGTTCAACCTTTCATTTAGTTAAAAAAAAATAGTAACAAAACAGAGTAAATCAAAAAAGTGAACACCAAGCCAGGCTCAGCCCCTTAAAGTCCCAGGGGAGCTCAAACCACATCCTTTCCTTAATCATCTACCCACTGTTTATTGTCCCCTCCAACTATTTACATTTATTATATTTATATCCTACCTTTTTTCTGCAAGGAAGCCATACTGAGGAAGAGAGACCTTAGGGTCCTTAGTAGGGACCCATTCTTCCAAAGACAAACAAATATCCTTTCATGCCTAGGATGTGCCTCCAGGGGGAGACGCATCTGGTAGTGGGAGATTCGGTCATTAGACACATAAATATACCTGGGTTTGTGAAGGGTGTGTAGAATGCATGGCAAATTGCCTGCCTAGTACAAAGCCTGCAGATATCACGCACCATCTCCTATAATCAACATTCCACCAGGTTTGCAGTGAACTTTGTTTTGTGACAGTATGAAAGAATGCACCTTAATGTGCTTGTTTTCCTCTTCCTTCCCCATTCTTTTTTTTCTTTTGCAGCCAGGGTTGCAATGATTTAAATCAGAATGATTTTTTGCACAAAAAAAAAAACACTATCATGATTTTTTGCAACCCTGGATACCATAGACACATATGGACATGCTCATACCAGTGAATACCTTACAGAGGTAGCCAGGAAGGCTATTTGTGATTGCAGGGGAAAATTCCATTGTCGTGTAGGTAGTCTAGAAACCAGTAATACTGGTAATGTAAAAAAATGAGGAAAGAACTTGATAAAGAGGAGACCCTTAACTTCATTACATATGGATGTAGTGCCCATCTAATGCATCTATTGGTTAAATGTGGATATTCCTAATGTCAAGAACCATGTCGCTCCTATTGTAAAGTACTTCAGAAACAACCATTTTGCATCAGCTGCTTACACAGCAACAGGAGCAAAAGCACTGCTGATTCCACAAGATGTTTGCTGGAACACTGTCGCCGATTGTTTGGAAGCCTACATCAAAAATTGGCCCATCACCATGCAAATCTGTGAGGAAAATCGAGAGAAGATTGATGCAGACATCAAAAACAAGGTCTCTAACTTGGGAATCAAAAGAAATGCTGAAGATCTCCTTAAAAAGCTCAAACCTATTGCTGAGGCATTGGACAAATTAGAGAGAGATTTGTGTACTATTGGTAGGGCAGCTGACGTTTTGAAGCAACTTTCGGAAGCTCTGACAGCTTGCGGAGTAGTGACTGCAAATGATCAAAGCAATCTACAAACCAGTTTCAAGTAAGCACTAACACCAGCTCACTATCTGGCTAACATTATGACTCTATCTGTCATGGGCAAAAACTTAACAGAAGAGTAGTATGATTCGGGGATGGATTGGGCCAATGAAAACCATCCAAATGTAGTTCCAGTCCTAATAAAGTACAAAGCTAAAGCCAAGCCATTTTTTCAATATATGTTCAGCAAAAACGTCATCAATTCAGTCCAGCCTCTGGAATGGTGGACTTCACAATCACAGCAGGACAAACTGCGTCAGGAGGCGATCGATGTCGCAGAACAGTTGCACACTGCAACTGCCTCCACAGCAGATGTTGTTACAATCAAAACTGCGAAATCGTTTAGGCTTAGACAAAGCTGCCAAATTATTTTTTGTTTAAAGCCATAAATCAAAAAGGAAAGAGAAGGAAAAATTAAGTGAAAGTGCTTAACGTAAGTTACGGTAAGTAACTTCCGGGGCCGCGACGGGCATCACTTTCTGCCATGCCGGCTCCTAGGAAGTGATGCCCGTCGCGGCCCAGAAGCGACGAGGGCGGCGCCGGCAGCGCCGCGAGCCTCCGCTTACAAACAGAAAGGTAGGGGAATGGCGGAGCAGCTCCACGTGGGTCCCTGGCCATGCCGGCTCCCGGGAACGAAGCAGCATGGCAGCGCGCGAGGCGCCAGCAGAGCGAGCCGCCACTGACAAAGGTATGGGGGGGGAGGAAAATAATGTTAAAGAGCGAGCGGAGGAATAGCGGAGTGGCTCCACATGTCTCCCTGCCAGGGAGACGCAGCCCAGCCACTCGCTCTACGGGCGCCTCGCGCTGCTGCGCCGCTTCCCTGCCTAGCCGCCGCTGACAAAGGTATGGGGGGGGGAGGAAAATAATTTTAAAGAGCGAGCGGAGAGGAACAGTGTGGCGTGGGGGTGTCTGGGGGTGTCTGGGGGTGGCGGCGGGAGTCTCCCCTCATACATTTCCCACCCTAGACTTATACTGGGGGGCAATAAGTTTTCCCAGTTTTGGGGGGTGAAATTAGGGGCCCCGACTTATGTTAGGGCCGACTTAAAGTCGAGTATATACGGTATTCGTCCAGAACGTGCTATCAGTGGCCTTTCTGACTGCAAATAATAGCAGGTACAATATGGAATACTACTTGTTACAAGTTCTATCAACTGTTGGACAGCATTGGGGATCAGATGGAACCGTGACACACCCCATAAACAAAAAGCCATGCGGTGAAGCAGAAATCAGTGCTACTTTCTGAAACTAACCACCTAGGAAGGACCACAACAACTCGCCTCCTGAGCATAGGCCAGATAGGACAACATGATACCATGGCTGATAGTGTCAAGTCACTACGAGGTCATCCACCTGGGCAACCAAGGCTGTTTCCATCCAAGCCAAGACAGAACCTGGACTGCAATGGATCTAGATAATCAGCTTCCTCCAAAACCACATGGGCCCAAGAGGCCACAACTCTCTCCAGCAAATTACTCAGAAAGGGCAAGTTACAGAGTGCACTGTAGTTCTCTAAGCCCTGACATCTAAAGTTGGTTTCTTTAGTAACTGCTTCAAACCTGTTAGTAGCCTGTCCACATCTTCTACTTTGTGAGAGATTTGTCATTGTCTAGGGATATTATGATAGGGGACTTTCATATTTAGCTAGATCACAGATCAGCAAATAACATATCCCATGCCATATTCCAGGAGCAAAAGTGTCACCAAGCAAATACAAGTACTGTAGTACGGTTTAAATTAAAAATCTCTGTACAAATTTTTTTGGGGGGATTTCGTTTTGATATAAGAGTGTTTTGGATTACAAACACGTTTCCAGAACGAATTATGCTCTCAATCCAAGGCATGACTGTATTACGTGAATCAGGACTTTCCTATGCTGAAATCGCAAGGCAAGTTGGTCGGACAGTGACTATATCTGGAGTACGAAAGTTTTATTTACAGAATAAGGAAACAAAGTCAATAAAAAACAAAGTAGGAAAAGACCGTAAAAAGTGCACATCCTCTGTTGATGACAGAAGAATAAAAAAGCTGTGTCTCAAGGACAGAAAAATGTCATCTGAGGCCATCAGAGGTGAACTTGGTCCAACTGGTGTTTCTGTCAGTTCCAGAACAATAAGGAGAAGACTATCAGATCTTGGACTAAAAGGTAGGATTCCTAGAAAAAAGTCATATCTGAATCTAATGTAATACAAAGGAAACAATATAATGCCGTAATATCACAAGGTAAATTATAATGGAAACGGCACAAAGGCCCTGAGTACAATGATAAAGGAATTATTTATTAAATAATTATATAATTATTTCAAAGGAAATATGTATTATATGTATGCTTGGCTTTATGAAACATATCAATGGGTTACTTGCTCTGTTTTTCATTGTTTCAATGTGGAATTGTATATGTGGCAACTCTGTGCTCTTTCCCCTTTAATTGTAAACTCATTCTTTCAGCTTACACCTGTTTGGTAAGCATTTAGTTTAGTATTTCTTGCTCTGTATTTCTTGCTCGGTATCTATTATAGTTCCTTTCTAAATATTATATGTTTTTGTATCCATTACAATCTGTATATATTGTTTCAGCTCACTGAGCTAGTAAAACTGACTGCTCACTGAAGATTATTCTCTATGAATTACTGCTCACTGAAGATTATTTATGAAACGACGCTACATATCTAGAAACGTCGTCTTTTTATCTTCTCTATTTTCTTACTTTGGTTACAACATTCAGTGACCTTGGACACTTTGGTTTACTTTGGACTACGCATTTTGGATACCTTTTACTTTGTTATGTGGTACTTATGTTTATAGTAAGTCATACAAATTGCTGTTCTCTTTTCCAAAATTGAAAACTTTATCATTTCCTTTGAAATAATTATATAATAAATAATTCCTTTATCATTGTACTCAGGGCCTTTGTGCCATATCTGAATCTAAAGCAGCGCCGGAAATGACTACAGTGGGCAAAAGAACACAATGAATGGACAGAAGATCAGTGAAAGCAAGTTATTTGGAGCGACAAAAGTAAGATAAGCTTATTTGGTAGTGATGGGCGAAGATATGAGAGACGTAGAGTAGGAGAAGAGCTACATCCTGACTGCATTGAGGCAACTGTAAAGCACCCAACAAGCGTTATGATTTGGGCATGAATGTCAGCAGATGGTGTTGGCCGCCTTCATGTAATCGACGGCACAGTGAACGCATGAAAATACGTTGACACCATGCTGGAACCAAAACTGCTACCTTCCATCAGGGATCTCTTTCGAAACAATGCATCATTTATTTTTCAGCAGGATTCAGCTCCCTGCCACACAGCAAAAATATGCAAACAGTGGTTCACAGCAAAGGGCATTCAATTGTTGACCTGGCCAGGAAACAGCCCTGACCTGAACCTGATAGAAAATTTGTGGCACAGTTTGAAAATTCTTGTACGAATGAGGCGTCCATCAAATAAAAGATAATTAATTGAGGCTATAATTGATTCCTGGCACCACGTCATAAAGAAGGAAGAGCTTCAAACACTTGTCCGCTCAATGAGACATCGCTGTGATGCCGTTTCCAAAAATAAAGGCTACCCTACCAAATACTGATAGTACACTGAAATCGTAACTACAGTATCTAATATTTTATCAGATTTTACTGTAAATTGATCATGATTGCAGTATTCGCAGCATAACCTTTTCCGTACTGCAGATATTTGCATTGTTTTTTGTATTGAATTCAGCATTAAATTCTCTTTCAAATGATATATAAACATTTGAATTTTGTGAAACAACATTTTCTACAAGCATGCAGTTTCAAAACATGAACATTTCAAAAGTGTCCACAATTTTGGCCACCACTGTAAAGCATTCTAAGTTTAGTTCTAACCTTTAAAGATTAAAGCATCTTAACCAATGATATTTCAGAGCTGGGAGCAAAATGGAGTAGAGAAGTCAATGAGGACTGGTGTCATTGATCTCTTGAGGACAGATTTCACATCCTGTGTAAACCGATGAATGGTTCTGAAGTTCGCATATTTTGCCTCCTATATTTAAATGATTCCTTATTCGTGCTGCTTACATACCGGTAATATTTCTCCAAACAAAAAATTAGAGCGCAACTTCTTAACAATGCGATATTATTATTCCAAAATTCCCAGCTATGATTTGGGGCAATAAATTTTATTCGTATCTTGTCAGCTTTTCTAAGCCACACTTCCCATCAAAACAGGATTAACACTTCACGGGCTTTGGTGGGGGTAATGGCGAAGGGCTGACACTCCATGTTTGTGGAGGTGCAACACGGCATGGAATTCGGCTATTTAATCGCCCGGAATCAAAGGGCAGATTGAGAGATAACTCCAGGTGTTCCTTATAGATTGCTTTGTTGGGAGTCTGGCTGTGAAATGTTCTTTTTTATTCTTTAGCTGGTTTGTGCGGAGTTATCTGAGGGCTTGGAATCCATCTATCTCACAGCCGTGTTTGTTGTTCATTAAGAACACCAAAGTCTGTCATCCCCTCATTCTTTGTTTGATGGATTATATCTGTTTTGGAACAAAGAGGGTTTTTCTTTTACAACGAAGTTCAAGCCTAGTACAGTAAGAAGTATTTTTTTCTTGTAGTTATAAAGTTTAAGCATATTTTTGGGACTAAAGGAAAAAAAATAATGGAATTTAAGAAATTTGGTCTCACAAGTGAAAATTAACAATAAAGTTTTGAAATAGATAAGAGATTCTCCGATTTTCTTATTTTTACTCTTGGAGACACAGTGCGCTCAGGATACTAGTGAAGAGGAATGCATATAAAAAAGATAACAGAACAAAGTACAGATTACTGCTGGATTGTTTTGAGGATTAAAGGAGACATAATGGCTACGCTCGACTCGATTTACAACTTACTGGAACAGATTACTAAAAAATTTGAAGACAGGATTGATGCACTTGAAAAAAAATTAGAGGAGAGGTTTGGAATGGAAATGACTTTTGAGCAGATTATAAAGAAGTCAGCCTGCAAGCACCTTGAAAACAATGCAGTGATTACTAGAAGCCAGCATGGATTTGTCAAGAACAAATCTTGTCAGACTAATCTGATCTCATTTTTTGATCGGGTAACCTCCCTTGTGGACTGTGGGAATGCTGTGGACATTATATACCTGGACTTCAGCAAAGCTTTCGACAAAGTGCCTCATGATATCCTGATTAGTAAGCTAGCTAAGAGTGGGCTAGATGGAACAACTATCAGGTGGATCCACAATTGGCTAAAGAATAGGACTCAAAGAGTGCTTATCAATGGTTCCTTCTCAAACTGGGGAGAGGTAACGAGCGGGGTACCACAGGGCTCGGTCCTGGGCCCGGTGCTCTTCAATATTTTTATTAATGACTTGGATGAGGAGGTACAGGGAATGCTTATCAAATTTGCAGATGACACAAAGTTGGGTGGAACAGCTAATACTCTGGAAGACAGAAACAAAATTCAAAGTGACCTCGATAGGCTGGAGCGCTGGGCCGAAAACAACAGAATGAAATTTAATAGGGATAAATGCCAAGTGCTGCACCTAGGGAGAGGAAACCAAATGCAGAGTTACAGAATGGGGGACACTTGGCTCAACAATACTACAAGTGAGAAGGATCTTGGAATTGTGGTAGATCACAAACTGAATATGAGCCAGCAATGCGATGTGGCTGCAAAGAAGGCAAATGCAATTTTGGGCTGTATTAATAGAAGTATAGCTTCCAAATCGCGGGAAGTGATAATTCCCCTTTACTCGGCACTGGTTAGGCCTCATCTTGAGTACTGCGTCCAGTTCTGGGCACCTCACTTTAAGAAGGACATAGACAAACTGGAGAGGGTTCAGAGGAGGGCAACAAGGATGATAAAGGGACTGGAAACAAGGCCCTATGAGGAGAGACTGAAAGAACTGGGCATGTTTAGCCTTCAGAAGAGGAGACTGAGGGGAGATATGATCGCACTCTTCCAGTATTTGAAGGGATGTCACACAGAGGAGGGCAAAGATCTCTTCTCGTTCATCCCAGTTTGCAGGACACGGAATAATGGGCTCAAGTTACAGGAACCTAGATTCCACCTAAACATCAGGAAAAATTTCCTGACTGTCAGAGCAATAAGACAATGGAATCAACTACCTAGGGAGGTGGTGGGCTCTCCCACTCTGGAGGCATTCAAGGTGCAGCTGGACAGACATCTGTCAGAGATGCTTTGACCTAGATTCCTGCATTGAGCAGGGGGTTGGACTCGATGGCCTTGTAGGCCCCTTCCAACTCTACTTTTCTATGATTCTATGACTCGAGAAGCCAAAGTGGAGGAAATGATTAAGATGGAGGATTCTGGAAACAAGATGGATGGCCTAAAGCTCTTACTGCCAGTAGCTAAGCATTAGGACAGACATTTCAACCTTTCAGAATGGGAAAAAATGCACAAGAAGTGGGATACCACCAATTATTTGGGGGAAGGAACCCCCTGGAGGAACCCCAGAGGGCTGAATTTGGCCCACGGGCCTGAGGTTCAACAGCCCTGGTCTAAGAATATAGCCCTTTGACATTCCAGTGTCAGGTGTGGTGTAGTGGCGAGAGTGTTGGACTGGGACTCGGGAGATCCGGGTTCTAGTCCCCGCTCAGCCATGAAACTCACTGGATGACTTTGGGCCAGTCACTGACTCTCAGCCTAACCTACCTCACAGGGTTGTTGTGAGGATAAAATGGAGAGGAGGAGGAGGATTATGTAAGCCGCCTTGGGGTCCTTGCAGGAAAAAAGGCAGGGTATAAATATAATAAATAAATTCCTATCTATGTAGATGCTATGACAACTAGCAACTGAATGCTGCAATTGTATGAACAATAGGGAGCAAGTCCCAGTGAAATCAGCAGGACATACTTCCAAGTAGTATGATTTAAATCATTGCAACCCTGTTTGGAAGTAAGTCTCACTGTGTTCAATGGAATTTACGCCCAAGTTAGCATGTATAAAATTGCAGATATGCAGCGCAATTCTATGCATGTTTACTTGGAAGTATGTCCTGCTGATTTCACTGGGAAATCAGTTATTTAAATCATCAATAAAGCGATTTGTGTGGGGTTTTTTTGCAAAATCATTTTTCCCCTGATTTTCCAAAAAATCATTTTTTGCAACCCTGTCGTGTAGGTAGCCTAGTTCTGATTAATATTTTCTGTATAATTTGGTGTTCTTAACTATTAAGTGTAGGCTATTTGTACATGTGGCTGCCTGAAACTTTGAAATTAATTTTACTAAAAAAAAATGGGGGGGAGGGAATTGATTAAATTAAAAAAATCTTTTTTTTTTCATTTTCAAAAAAAAAATATCATGATTTATTGCAACCATGCTTCCAAATGTGCATGCAAGGGACTGGGCTGAAGATAAACAAGATGCACATAAATTAGATTTATAATCTAAATCTGGCTTTAGCTCTTTAAGCAGCAAAAATTGTTTCTCCCCCTCCTCACATTTCCAAATACAAGATTACACAGTCATTCTATTTTTTTCACTTTTCAAAATTAATTTCCTTGTAGCCAATTACTCAAGAGGAGTTTGCTATGGAGCATGAAGGACCAAATAAGAGTACCGTAATCTCTGAGAAGGAATCAGCAAGATGTAGTGCTGCTGTTAAAAGATTTTTAAACAGACCCTTTTTTTGTAACAAAATATAAAGGCCATGAGCAATAGCATGTGAGACTGCTATGGACTTGCTTTTGATTCATAAATGCTTTTATCATCTTCAAGAAATAAGGCCTAAGAGGTCACATCTGTGAGGAGATGATACGATCAGGTCACTGGAGTGATACCAACAGTAACTCAACAGAAGGCAGGTATTTTTTGCTAGAGTATTTTTTGGTTACTTTGATTCCCCACCCCACCCTCTGTACTTCAAAAGCAACTTTTATTTTTACAGACAGAGAAAAGGGTTATGAGAGAAGCCTAGAAGGAAAGACAGCCATGTTAAGAGTACCCTAAAGGAAAGTATGAAAAGAGGAAGAGGGGAACCTAGCTACAATTATCTTCAATTATCTAATAGCTGCAAAATGAAACAGGCTGATTTCTCATCTGTATGTATACAAAGATTGGATGTTAATAATTGTTAGATACAGAAAAAGAGCCCTGTTGGATCAGACCAAAGGCTTATCTTGTCCAGCATTCTATTTCCCACATACCTTTGGAAACCCCACATGAGAGCAATAGCTCTCTTCAAACAGGATTTTTGGCTGCCTTCTCCAACGTGGTGCCCTCCAGCTGTGTTGGACTACAACATCCAGCATGGCTGGCTATGGGGGGTGCTGGGAGTTGTAGTACAAGACATCTGGAGGGCACCAGGTTGGGGAAGGCTGCCGTGAGGATTCTTTAAACGAGAAGCTGGGCTGGGAGAAAAGAGCAGGATGTCTGCGTTTTAAGAACTAAATAAAAATGATACTCACAGCCCACTATCCTAGCCAGAAGTAAAATCCCAGCGTGACATCGTCTCTTTCCATCAGGCACCAGCGGTCCTCCAGATCAGGGCCGAGTTTTACTCCCCCCACCAAAAGGCAGCGCCAGTCGGCTCCTCCACGCACAGCGTTGCAATGCTCCTCAACGCGGCATCCCCCTCCACAGCTATTTGCAGAAGAGCGATGGGGAGAGAAAAAGGGCCAGTTAGGGCGATCTCCTCCCATCGCACAAAAGCGCCGGAGAGAAAACACAAAACAGCTTGCGGACCCAGCGGCTGGGCAGCAGAAAGCGCCCCGCAGTTCCCTCCCCCGAGCAAGAAGCGGGCAGCAGAGAGATGCTTCCTCGTAAGAAGGAGCGAGCCGGAAGGAATAAGAGGCACCGGCAGAAGGGAAGCGAAAGCAAAGCGGGTGAAAAGCAGCTCTTTGCCTCCTTCGCTCGGGTGGCGCCTCCTCTCTCTATCTCTCACACGCACTACACGAGGAGGTCCACAGATAGGATTTAGGAACTAGCTGCAGCAGCAACGACTCAAAAACCCCCTCAGGCTGCCCCACTCCGCGCTGCAAGCAGGGAGCAAAAGGGAGTTGTTGTTTTTCCGCTCGCCATTTTGAACCCACGTACTTTTGTTATTTTCCGCTTCTTCTCCCTCCCCACCCACACACCCCCGGCATATTTTCTCACTCTCCGCCCACACTGCCCACTACCCATCACCAGGCGGAGAGCCCCAGCGAAGGGAAGGCCGCGCCAGTCGCCGCTTCGCCTAAAACCGACGGAAGCTCTTCCCGCCCCTCCTTTGGAAAGGAAGCGATACTCGCCTTAAAAACAAACAGCCCCCTGAAGAGCGCCAGCTTTTTAAAGGCAGCTTGCTCTTCTTCTCGGCGTCTTTGGTGGAGTCGGCTGAGCAAAATGTGGTCGCCCTCCCGAGCGAGGCTAGCCGAAGAGCCGCCGCCGAAGAGCCGAGTCCGTGGGCTTGAAGGGAAAAGAGACGCGACTCGGTCTCTCTCCGCTTTCCCGCCGCGGCGTAAGGAGGACCGAGCCATTCGTGTCTTCCCTCAGCGTCGCTCTCCTTCTCTCCCCCAACCCCCCATATTTCACCTGGAACCGCCCACAGGGAGGGGGAGAATAATATGTGGGGGGAGGGGAAAGCCCTCCCTCGGGAGGCGAAGCAGCTGTGCTCAGGCCTGCGCCGCCCTAACCCCGTGAAGCGCTCTCGCAGCGCTCCCTGCCGCGCTAAGCACGGGTCTGCTTTTAGAGGGAAGCGCCCGCCGCTTGTTTAAGCCTGCTGATTTGATGCTAACCCTTCATGCGTCTGATTTACTGCACCAGACTAACACGGTTCATGCGGCAGAGTCCACGAAAGCTTATGCCAGAGTAAATTTTGTGTATAAGAAGCAAGCAAGGGCAAACCAAACCAAAAGTAAATCCTATGCCACCTTTAAGGCCTAACAGATTCAGGCTGCAATCCTATGCACACTTACCAGGGGGAATTCGTCCCATTTAATGCAATGGGACTTACTTCTGAGGAGACATGTATAGGATTGTAGTGTCTGCTGGAATCCTATACAGATCTGGAAATAAGTTCCATAGAACTCAATGGGATTTACTTCTAAGTAGATAAATAGGAGTGTGCTGTTAGTGTGGCACCAGCATTTGTTTTTATCCCGTTTCTTTTAAACAAAGCTGTCCCACTTAAGATTTTTCCAAGGTACCTAAGAGAGAGTAGAATATACTTACGTAGTTTGGTGGTGATGGCAGAGCACAATCGCAGCAGCAGACTTCACCCAGCAAACTCAGGCACACACACAACTTGTTTCTAAGTAGATGCTTTTAAAATAAATAACAGTAACATAAGATTTCTTAGGTACTATAGGCTTGATGGTTACAGACTTTGTATGTGCAGTTTCTTAATTGTTACTCATACTGTGAGGTAAGAAGAACCAAGGAACATATCTCTTTGCTAAACAGACTACCATAAGGAAGATAGAACCATTTGAAATGTGGATTTATCACAGGATGTTACAAATCTCATGGACTGAGAGGGTGACCAACAAAGAAGTACAGTATTAAAGAGACTGTATAACGATCAAGAAATTATAAAATGCAGAAAACTAGAATATTTTGGTCATCTGATGAGAAATGAAAAATATAGACTGTTGCAGCTGATTATTCAAGGGGAAATAAATGGGAAAAGAAGTGTAGGGAGAAGAAGGATGTCTTGGCTGAAAAATCGTAAGGAATGGTTTGGGGGCAATACAGCATCATTGTTTAGAGCAGCCATATCTAAAGACTGTGTAGCCATGATGATGTCCAACCTTTGGTAGGAGGAGGAGGAAAAGTAAGGGTCAGTTCAGTCAGTTAACTCTAGAAGGCCTGACTGTCAGGGAATTATAGATGAACTCACACCTGTTGCTAGGCAATGTCCAGAATTCCCTCCCCTGCTACAATCATGTGGTTTGCTCCACTGAATCCTGTTCCCCGACTTCTCAGAGAAGATTGGTTTCCACCTTTGCTCCTTAACTAGACTATAACAGTCTATCTTAACCCTTTAATGGGCAGTCAACTTAAAAACCCTCCCTGCAGAGTTGACATCTTCTCCTCACATATTCCAACAGATGCCTACTCCAGCAGCTATGAAGATTATTCCTCAGAGAGGAAGAACAAGGATCCAATTTGAAAAGAAAAGTAGTACTGTTTACCAACCAAGGATGACAAGATGCCTGGCCACTTTCTGTTATTCTTCACACACATGCTTCCAGAACTCTCAGGCTTCAGTGCCTCTTCAGCTTCATACACTTCCCTCCTGGAGCAGCCTTCCTCAACCTGGTGCTTTCTGGATGTTTTGGACTTCATCTCCCATCAGCCCCAGCCAGTATAGCCAGTGATTAGGAATCCAAGGAATTGTAGTCCAAAACATCTGAAGGGCACCAAGTTGGGGATGACCACCCTAGAGGCTGCCTCAAGAGATACATAAGGCCTACGCACCAAGTTTCTATTTCACTATAAAACAACGTTAAAATCATCTCAAAAGTATTATGACACTGACGGAATGAAATATCCAGTCATTCTATGTTTTTCTGAGTTATAGAGTGGTTGCTTTCTTTTTTCTTGTTTAATAAATTTTATTTTAAAAAAATTTCAATCATACAACAAAATCAAAAGAAATACAGCATAAACATCGTGCACACACACCCCCACCTCTTGGGACCAAGTTATATTTCCCAAAAATCAAAAGGAAAATAGAAAATCAGATTTTATTCTATGTTCCAAAAATGTAACAAATCTTGACAAGGTTCGTTCCCCTTCACTAACACATACGGTAATCCAGAAATTTACCCCCAATGCTCACAAAAGTGTTTTTCTCCAGTTGTCCTTCTTGGCATTTGATGTTACAAGTTAATTTATCATTTAGCGCGATATCCCATACCTCTTTATACCATTCGGTAATTGAAAAGACATGTTGAACTTTCCATTTCCTAGCTATCATTAATTTAGCTGCTGTTAACAGATTCACAATCAATTCTTTAGTATTTTTTAAACAAACTAGTTTTTCTGAAAGTGGTTGCTTTCTGTATAGACATTGTGTTATTTAGAGAACAGTTCAAAAGGCCAGAAAAGGTTCAATCAGCTCATCCAGGGGTGTCTTCAGACAGAAAAGCTCCTCATTTATCTGACTGCTGTAAACTACAAGTGGAACTGCAATTGACCATTCACATTTCAGGGGGTCTAGTGCTGTGTGTGTGTGTCCATCCACATGGACAAGAGATTGTCAAATGGGCAGTGTTGTCCCCTCTCCTTTCCCCCCACCATTCATGGTTGCCACTCACTCCCTTCTGACATTTTGAAGCAGCCTTACTTCTAAGTAAGCATGTTTATGATGGGCTAAAAGGGATTGCTTGTGTGGTTTTTTTTAATGCGGTGTGTTAATGAGTTTTGCCTGGGATTTGTGTGTGGTGTGTATTTTACCTGGGTTTTGCATGTGTGTGTGCTGCTGGGGGTGTGTGTCTGTGTGGTGTGGCTTTGTGTTTTGCCTGGTTCTGGGTGCTTCTATGAGCATCACCAGTTGTCCTTAAGAACGTAGTAGTAGTAGTAGTGAAGTGGTCACCCTTTAACTCAGATAAGGACAACGAGGACCAACTCGGGTTATTGGAAAGAGGTTTATTGTGCACAATTGGTCCTGCGGACTGTGTCGCAAAGCAGAACCCCGGGCGGGGCTTTTACAACCACTTTTATAGCATACCTAAGTCTGGTCATTTGGCAACAGTTCTTTACATTGGTCAGCAAGGTCAAGACAAAAGGGGGATTGCTTTAGGGGAGGGGGATTTCCTTACAAGGAGACAGGAAGATGATCTTACAATCAAGCAGCTGCTAGGTATTATCTTATCTTGGCAGGGTGAGACAGCAAAACACCTCAACCTTTGTGAATCAACAACAGCCATTGACGGCCATTGTCAGTCATTGCCACAGTCATTACCAGCCATTGACTACATTCTTTTAGTATTAGTCAGGACCCTGGCAATCTGTCCACATGCCTGGCTAGAAAATCTTGTAAGGTTTTCTTTTAACTATTTCGTTTCCTTTGTCAGTCATTGCCACAGTCATTACCAGCCATTGACTACATTCTTTTAGTATTAGTCAGGACCCTGGCAATCTGTCCACATGCCTGGCTAGAAAATCTTGTAAGGTTTTCTTTTAACTATTTCGTTTCCTTCAGTAGTAGTAGTAGTAGTAGTAGTAGTAGTAGTAGTAGGCGATCACTCGTGACCAAGTAAGATTGTCTTCCAGGATAAAATTACAAAAAGAAAATTATATAAAGAGGAAATTGTATAAAATTGTGTAGACTCTAGCGATGGGTCCATAAGTGACTGTGGAGGCCAATTCTAGATCTACACAGCTTCCCACAGTGAGGACACAGGTTACCAGATGGAAGATGGTCCTGTAAAGGATTCGTTTACAGAACATAAGAAGAGCCCTGCTGGATCAGACAAAGGTTCCATCTATTCCAGCATTCTGTTCACACAGTGGCCAACCAGCTGCCCACAGGATCCCACAAGCAGGACATGAGTGCAGCAGCACCCTCCTGTCCATGTTCCCCAGCAACTGCTTTACATAGGCATACTGTGAAACAGGTGTTTTGTTGTGCTTTCTGGGTGCATTTATGGCTCAGATTCCACCTCTGTAGTGTATTTCTTGACCAAGATACTTGTTTCTGAACCTCATTCATTTGCATTCTGTGAGATGGGTGTTGGAGCAGAAAACTAGGTTCAAAAGAGTCATTTTGAGCTTTGGAACTTAGACCCCACCTATGCCTTGCACGTAGGTGTTATAAAGCACCTCCTAAATTCTGCTGTTTTGGGAAGAAGGGGCCTGTAGCTGGAAGGGGACTAGGGTTTTTTGGTCTTGGAGAAGAGCAAAAAAGCAGGTTCCATAGGATATGAGGCCTTGCACACCACAAGTCCAGCAGGAGCTGCAGACTTCTTCCATACTAATTTCTGGCCAGCCATTGTGCTTTGATTGCCTCAATTCCTAGGTGTTAACACTTGCAAATTTCAGATGGTGCCTCCAGACAACAACCACAAAAGCCCCCCCCCTAAATAGTTTATGCTGATTTCTAACTTTGTTTAAAGCCAAATAGAAGGAATAATACAGAATTTAACATCTTTTAAAGTTGTGAGACCCTGAAAACCCAATATTGTGTAAGCAGGCATGCCTACATAACTCTTGTCACCTTTTTAAGACGATCATCAAAATCCTCCAGGGCCAGGCTATCTTGCCCTCTTCTTGGACCTACTATAGCCAGAGATATGCAGAATACTACCCATCAACTGCCACCCTTTCCTCGCATCACAAAATAAAGTGGAGCTCCTTGTCTTCTTTCTTCCTTTAATGTCTAACACATAAAAATCAATTTTTCTAACATCCCATGAGCAATCTAAAAGAAGAACTTGTTTTGTTTTGATTACTAAATCCTGAGAAGAGGGATAAAAAGAACAACCCAAATCCATAGATTACAAAGAGGGAAAAGATCCCTTCCATCCAGGAAGGACGCCTCACGCTTTCTGCTCAGAAGACCCCCTTTCTTCCTTTCCTCTCCCCTTCTTTTCCAGAGAAGGAGCTCAACAGAGCTTCCCATCACTTCACAAGTCAGCAGATATGGAGAGGTAAATATTTACATTATCTTCTATCTTTCCTCCCTTTCCCTAATATTCCACCCCATTCCAAACTCCAAAACCCCTTGGCATTGGAAACTCCTGTCACTCTTTTAAGCTTCTATCCGCTTTCTTCCAAATCCTTGCATTTGCTCTAAAGTTCTCCAAAACCCTCTCACAATCCCCCACAACAGTCTGTTTCTTCCCTATTCAAATTATCCCAGGCTGAAATGTCTTTCTCCCCCATAACTCTCTTCCCCCTTCTCCATAATCAGCCACACATGCACTCATACCTCACTAGGGAGTTAAAATTGCTCTTTGAGGTGCTGCACTTCCATCACCCCTATTTTAAACCCCCACACACCTTGCTAAAATCGTTCTCTTTTGAACACGAACACACACACACTCAAATGTCTGAGATTCTTGGGAATCCTCCTTGCCTAGAAATGGATCCGGGGAGATTGATGATTCTCCAGAAGTGGCATGAGGTCACCAGGACAGCGTTATCTACCCTAACCTTAGCTGCCAGTGATCTGGGTGATGCCTGTGGCTTACACTGGCTCAGCTTGTCTGAGCGTGGAAAGCTAAGCAGGGTCAGGCCTGGTTATTATTTGGATAGGAGACCCCTCCTATAGTTTCCTGCATTGAGCAGGGGGTTGGACTCGATAGCCTTGTAGGCTCCTTCCAACTCTATGATCTATGAAATCTATGCTTGGCTAGGAGCGGGGAGGTAGTGTTTGGAGTGAGCATGGACAAAGCACTCTAAAGTTTAGGGTTCATGTGGTGCACTCACTGGTACCTCCAGAGGTCAAAAGTTCTTGACCTCTGGTGACTGGGGAGGTGGTGGGAGCCCTTAGCAAAAGGGAGAAATCTGTGATGGGCCACTTTGACAGAGAGACGGGTTAAGGAGAAAAGCACATAGAAACAGTGAGCTATGTCTTCTGGGTCAGTTCTTGGCCAAGGAATTGATAATTGGCAGGTGGTGCTTCTGTGCAGGTTCCCAGAAAGATCGCCGGATGATAGAAGCATCTCAAGGGTTAAACATTGTGCAGCCCAATTACCAATTACCGTATCTACACCTGTGTTGGTGCATATGTAACTGGATTCCTGGAACAGATAACTGAGGCTGTGCTTGGTACAGTACATGCATTTTAGCATAGAGCTCTCTGCTCAGAAGATCTGAAGATGGCCCTTGAAAACTCCCCCTGCGCTCTCAGCAGCAACTGTAGGATTCAGCTATCCAGGAGGGAAGCACAGGAGACTGCCCGGTGTTGCCAGGCAGACTTCGCAGACTTTGGCAAGAAGGCTAATGGGGGGGGGGGGAGTCAGCAAGAGCAAGACAGGCTGCTGAGTGGTTTAGATGAAACGGATTAACACAAGCCATTAACAAAAGCCGTATCCTGTATTGTTCAGGAGGACCCCTTGAATCTCCAGAAGCTTTACAAAGGGGCACGGGGGGGGGGGGGGCTGCAGAGGGAGGGCTGAACAGGAAAATGTTCTTCTGTGAATGTTCTTAAGTTAGCTTAGGATCCAAGTGTTGTACCTCACCCCTCAATAGGGCCTCAAGCTTGCCCTCCTTATTGGGATCTCTGGGTGCACTTTTCCCCCTCAAATCCTTACCCTTACACCTCTCACATGGACTTTGGGATGTCTAATTCCTACCTTAAATACCTCTTTGACCAGTACAATAAACACAGCTTCCCACACAGACTGTTTCAAATAACAAATAAAAGTTTATTTTAAAACACAAGTTCTGGAAATAAGCTTCATGTGTAAATTTCAAATAATCTTAAGTAATTTACTAGATTTCATAGATCATAGAGTTGGAAGGAGCCTACAAGGCCATCAAGTCCAACCCCCTGCTCAATGCAGGAAACTAGAGGAGGGGTCTCCCATCCAAGTAATAACCAGGCTTGACCCTGCTTAGCTTTCCACGCTCAGACAAGCTGAGCCAGCGTAAGCCACTCATAATGTCTTATCTAATCCTACTACTAATCCTCCTTAAACAACTGTTCCCAATATCAATCCCTGCAGGTGCTCACACCGCACACACCGACTTTCCTCACAAACCCACAAAAACCTTAAACCTGAACAGCACTGCCCACTGTTTATATAACACAGGCTCCACCCCCTTCACACACTCTCATCCAATCATGTCACATATGTAAATACACCATTCTTCCTGCCCATCGTTTCTCACTCACCCAGATACAGCAGGAATACTGTGGAGGACCAGCACCCAGGTCCTCTGCATGAGTTCGGCGCTTAACGGGTTAACCGGCACTGAGCTACAGCCCGTGCAAGCGATTGAAATTGACTAGGAGGTTTGCGCCACAAAAGGAAACTCCAGAGCCTTTGTATGACCATATAAGGCTTTTATTTATTACAAGTTGAATGGAGCGGAACTAATAGCTTTCTAGGTATGCTACAACATCAACATGACCTGATGTGATCTCCGAGTTTTATCAATGAATGGGTTCCCAGGCTAGTGTATTGAGGAAAGTCAGTTACCTTAGACCAGAGACTCTGCGCTGGTCAGTTTCATGCCTGGCTCCGGCTCCGCCTGATCCGGGGAAGAGAACAGCTTATCCCAGCCACCACTGGGGATGAACTTGCCGAAGCGACCCGTGTTCCCGACAACTCCCAGAAGATGTGCACGGGGGTTTTCTACCCCACCTTTTCCCGCTCTCCCGCCCCCTGCCTGTCAGGTGGGCTTATGCCTGCCCGGGAAAAGATGACGTCTCCTGGTCCGGGGTGTACTTTACAGCTCATAGTGGCTGCCCTGTCTTCTTGATGGTCCACAACTCTCCTTTGTGGATTCCGACCGAGAACTTCTTTGTTGGTTTGCAGGTTTCATCTGGCGGAGCCAGCACCTCCAGTTCCCCTCCCACCCCCTGTGGGGAGGTTTATGCAGACAGAGCTTAGTAGGGAAATGTGTACATGCGATGTGTGTGTGTGTTCCTTTTACAGTTGGGCTTTCTCCACAAATACATACTTATACATACACAAACACATTATACTTACCACCTAGACACTTTAAATTTAAACCCAAATAACATTACACTAAGCCATTGCACTTTTGTCACAGGGTACTGATGAAAATGTGGGTTTGATTCACCCTAGTCTTGCAGCTGACAGCATCACGGAGTTCCAATGTCCACCTGTATCTTTCTGGGATTAAAGGAAAATTGAATGTTGAACTATAAATAACCATGCCTTGTATAAGATTGAGTCAGTAAATAATGTTAGTTAAATAGTAAAGGTCTTCCTTTAGGAGAAAATAAATAATCTTGTTTGAAGATCATTATCTTCAATATTGTTTGTTTATATTTTAATATTTTTCTGCCACCTTTCAGTGCAGAAAACTCATCTAAAGATGGCTCACAGAAAAAATATAAATAATAAGCAGTGGCCAACATCACCAATTAAAAGCAAAGTGGAACAAAAATGTCTTTAAGACCCATTTAAAACAGCTAAGGAGGAGGCCAAAGACAGAGCTACCACTGAAAAGGCGCCGTCTCTTATGCCCACTAATCTGTTTGGCCTTAATGAGTGGCCTGTGAGCAGCTTTTCTTGCGATCTGGACAGTGTCCTCTCCAGGCATTCCAAGATATATAAGTGACCTTTTTACATTGGCAGTAGTGCATCTTAGCAGATTTGTTCCAATGACTCTCTCACACACACACGCAGAGATGCACACAGGTTCGATTCCAAAGGGGGTTGGTTTATTTATCACATAAGAACCTAATATGTACAAATTATCAGTCTTGGAGAATTAGTTTGTTGATAATATACATTATATAAACTCCAATAGGGAATTAATCAGTTCACATAAAACAATCCTAGGCATATTAAACACAAGGCAGAAAACTGACTGAACACCTTAGCAATCCACACAGACTCAAAGGTTTGGGAAATAGTTTCATGAACGCTTGATGTCTAAATTAAGGGCATTTAGAAACTAGGCTGTGGCTATGGGTGTCTGGTTCTGTCATGAACGAGTTGGACTATGGTTTCTTGAGAGCTGATGGGGTTGGAGTTAAACAAATTGGGGGTTTGAGGCTTCAGATAGAGTAGGAAGAAGAGAATCAAGAGATTGAGAGAGATCTGTGTATCACAGGTCTCTCCACACACTGACATAATCATGCAATGGGAAAGCAGGTACAGAGGTGGAGCCTACAATTTGTAGGGAAAGGACATCCCGAGGATAGAACAGAATTCAAAAGATGGCTTTCCATGGATCCCAATGGACCGTCCTGCAGACGAAGCTGTGGTGTGGAGAAACTCCTGTGGCTGCTGGAAGAGAAGTCTTGGGGCCAAACTACATGTTCTCCTAATCACATTACTGAAGTTCAGCCTAGTTTTCTTGACGTTTGTGCAATCCCAAGCCAGATAGGGACCACAACGCTTCAGGAGAGGAGAGTTTAAGATTGTTGTGTCCCACTTGATCACGCCAGACAATGCAGTTGCAAACAGATTCTTTATTGCTACAAGCAATAATGAAAAGTCCATACACCAGACACCAGTCCAAGAAACAAGCCAAAGTCAAGACAGTCCAAGGTCCAGAGGGTAAGAGATAAGGGTTCAAGAGTCTGAGTCCGATTCTGAATCTTGGCACGGGTACCGGGCCAGGAGACGCCTGCTATGCCTCCTTCTGTTCACGTGCCTTTCAGCCAGGCGTTTCTCCTGGTGTCTTTGGGCCTGCTGCAACCCTGACGGGGCCCTCCTCCCCTGAGCTCTCAGGACAGCCCAAGGCCAGCGCCTGCAGCTGAGAATCCTCAATCAGCTCTCCCTGCTCCTGTTCCCCAGGGGAGGGGGGACTGTCCAAGGTCGACTGGCCTTGGCTGCAATCAGCCACAGGTGTGAGCCCTTTACCCTGTACCAGCTCCTTTTCTGTGTCAGAGCTGGTGCTGAAGCAAGACCCCACAAAGATCCCCCTGCATTCCCCCCCTGAAATTCAGCCCACCGCAGGAGGGAGGTGTTAAAGAAAAAAGTCTCAGTTGAATCAATGGAGACTTTCTTTTTTTTACCACCAGTCTCAAGGGGGTGGGATTTTGGGAGGGGGATGGTGGGGAAGCTTAAACTCTGGCTTACACAAAAGTAAAGAAAAACAGTAGGCTGAACTGCAGCAATAAGATTAGTAGAACGGGCACGTAGTTGGGCACGTAGGCAAGGCTACACTTTGGGTCTCCACTTGACCTAGGGCGGCGCTCAAGGGAAGGGTTGACAGGCCCAGGTTTCATGGCTTAGGAGTGATTTCAGGAATGAAAGTAAGAGATAGCAGAAGCAGCGAAGAACATGGAGGTTGCCACAAACCAGGAACATGTCATACCAGGACCTCAGGAAGGTCAGGAACAACGGGCACTGACACCCACCTTTTTATATACGGACCCATCGCTAGAGTCTACACAATTTTTCTTTAGAATTTCCTCCTTTTAAAATTTCCTTTTTGTAAATTTTTATCCTAGAAGACCATCTTACTCGGTCACGAGTGATCGCCTGATGATGATGATTTATATACAATGTTTAAGACAAGGAAAGTGAAAGGAAGAGTCTCACTCAGTCCTAGACAAAAGAGATAAAGGGGAGGGAAACAGCTCTAGTCAGAACAAGAAATAGTCTCTATTAAGCAGAAACCTGTGTCTAAATCTACTCAGGGCAGGCTGTATCTAATCTAATAAAAAACGGAATCTTCTTCCACTGCACCCAGGGGCAGGGATCTCAGCCCAACCTATCTGAAGTAGTTATACACACCTTGAGGATATGTGACTCTGCCTTGGGGGTATTCATGCCTAACCCCTGATTCATGTGCCCTAATCCCATTGTGTGAAGCTCAATTTAAGTGTGACTAATTATGTTATATTGCTGAATCCTGTCCTGTGTACTTGACCAGGAATTTGCGGCCTACCCTGCAAGCATTTGCTGGATCTTGCCCATTTCAACTGGAAATGCAAGCCCATCAGCCTTGTCTTTACACATTGTGCCTGGCTGAGCTTCTTAAAGTAATATTACACAATATACTGGGAGCAAAGTGTCTGCCTAGCCAACGGGATCACTTGATCAGCCAGACTGTGGGTAACTACTATTTAAGAGCTCTTTAATGCAAGTGCTGAATGGATGTCTCCATCTACTAGCATAACAAAGAGAGAGAGGAGCCCCGAACAATGGGCTTTTGCACTTAAATATATTTTGGGCTACACAGGATTTACACATGGGTACTACTAGCATTTGCTTATCTATCTGACTGATTTATGGTTTTTAAACCTCTAGGTGCCCTCTTCTCTGGCCTGTTCCTAGCTGTAAATTAAGTTAATTGCTGGCCAGGTCTGGTTACAGGGAGGGAATCTTTTGTCTGATAACCAAATGTTTTTCTTGGAGCTAGAAACAGCTGTAAATCATGTGTCAGGAATCATTCTAACACTAAGCATCAAAGGAATTCCTTCTCAGAGCACTCAAGAAGGAAAAACTCTGTGTAAGGCCACACTTTCCCTCCTCTAATAAAAAAAACAACTATTGATTACTTCTAGGATAGAAATTACACCTTCTACAAAGCAGGTAGTGAGGTTATGTGGCAGAACCCCGGTGTTCTGTGGCTTAAAGTGATTTCAGTGGAGGAACGAGAGCCAATGGACACAACCGCAGCAACTGGTCTTGTCATGCAACCAGAGTGTGAGGGCTATCAGGCCCTTGGAAGGCCACAGAATACAGAGCTTGCCATGCACCAGGAGTGAGTGTGGTATCCTAAGTGCAGGAGGCCCAGTACCATATACAGTAATACCTTGGATTGCAAGTAACTTGGTTTGAGAGCATTTTGCAAGACAAGCAAATGTTTAAATATTTATTTAAAAATTTTTGACTTGATATACAAGCAACGTCTTGCAATACAAGTACTGTAGTACGGCTTAAATTAAAAATCTCTGTACAAATTTTTTTGGGGGGGGATTTCGTTTTGATATGAGTGGTTTGGATTACAAGCACGTTTCCGGAACGAATTATGCTCTCAATCCAAGGCATGGCTGTAAGTGATTTCAGCAAAGTGTGACAAGGTAGAGTCACCAGAACACTGGACATGAAGTCCAGGGTTCTTATAGGGTTTAAACAAAAACTACAAAAGGCTCTGGGCCCAATAAAGACAATAAAACAAAAGAAGAGAAAAGATTCTTGGGCAGAGTCAATATTGGTTTCAGACAACTGGACAAAAAGTAGAAATGACTTGTTGCTGACACCATCATGGGTCCTGAAATGGCTAGCTAGGGATGGGCAAAACCTAATCTGGACAGTGCTGCGCCCAAAAGTTGTGGTGCTTAAGATTCAGAAATTCCCTGTCAATGATTGGAGGGAAGTTACTCTGTGCCTGGGGGTGCATGCATATCTACTTCCTTGATTGGGCATAGCGCTCTAATCATGGAGCACTTAATCTAATGCTGAATGATTGAGCAGTGTTGCAAAGTCTGGACCTGAGTATGCAACTCCATGCTGATGTCATTATGGCAAGATAGCTTGCTAAATGGTTCTATAATGTCTCCAGTTCTTGACTTGCTTCATTCTAGGCTAAGTTTATTACTGAAAATACCATATTCTGCCAAATACTGAGGGAGATGTCTGTGCATGGTTTGTGCTAAGCAGCTTCCAACAAAACCAAAAATGGGTCACATCAGAAATCATACCTCCTGCCTAGCATTCTCTTTATTCTAAAGCTTAATTTTTGCTCATTGTGTTGAAACATGTATTCCCCTCCCCAAAGAAATTGCTTTCTTTCCTTGCCAATACATACTGTTGTGGAAAAATTGATCTACTGCGTTGTGTTTTGGAGAAGTTCTTAGAGAGGAAAGTTTATTAGTGAATTCACGGATGGCATCAGAGCACAGTCAGGAATGCCAACAAGAATGCAAGGGAGACACTTCCATTTATACTGAATAGTATCATACAGAGATCAGGCAACAACCAGTCAGTACAAGGAAACTACTGAGAGAAAATTCAAAAGGAAACAGACATGGCCCATCTCACAGCCATCAAGGCTTTTACATAAGGTAATCAGTACAGTCTTTTGCAAGGGGGACATGGCTCACAGTAATCTTAGCATAACAGAGCAGAGGCTAGGCACATGAGAGATCTGCCCATCAGGGTTGTTCATGGAAGGTCTGACCCAACTCAGAAAGAAATAATGATGCTTGAAAGGACTGATCAAGGGAGAGAGAGAAAAAAGAAGCATCAGATGCTGAATAGAATCGCTTACAGAATATTTGCATAGAATAAGTTACAAGTGTTAGTTGTGCTATTAAAGTGTAAGAAATAGAGAATGTTTCTTTCCTAAGAAATTATATTAAGTAAATTGCAAAGGACAGAAATTAAAAGAAGCCAGAAACTCATCTTGAATGGGGCCCTCCAGCCTAATAATAAATGAGGGCTAAAATATGTAAGGAATTCTATGCCCTGGATATGCCCTGATAAGGATGACAGGGGATTAGTAAGTGATAAATATGCCCTTTACTTTACTGCCACTTTATCCAATAAAGAGTGCTTTGCTTTTACCAATATTATTGTCCAGAACTTTGTTTCTTTTTACAAGACTAAAACAAGTCACTTCTAGCAAATGCACAAAAAGGGGGAATGTAGAAGTAAATTTTGTCTAGGCTTCAGTTTAACAGAAAGGCCTGGAAAGGCAAGTCAGACCTTTCCTTCTACCTTCCAAGAACATGCCCTGACAAGTCAGACCTTCCCTGAACAACCCTGAGGGAAAATCTCTCATGTGCCTACCCTCTGCTCTGTTATGCTAAACACTACTGTGAGCCATATCTCCCTTGCAAAAGACTGTAGCACCTTCTTCACAATTACCTTATGTAAAGCCATGATGGCTGGAAGATGGGCAATGTCTGACCTTTTGTCAGATCTAAGTGTTTCCTTTTGGAATTGTCTTGTTTAGTTGTACTGACTCATTGTAACCTGATCTCTATGTGTTAGTATTCAGTATAAATGGAAGTGTCTCCCTTTCCTTCTGGCTGGCATTCCTGTGCTCAGATGCCATCCCTGAATTCACTAATACACTCTCCTCTCTAAGGACCTCTCCAAAACACAACGCAGTAGATAAATTTTTCCACAACAATATGCTAATCAGCTCACCAACTCTGGAAATTATCACAGCAGATGTAATTGATAAAAAGTACCTCCTAGCCCACTGCTGTCTTCATTTGCTTATGTTACTCTGCAAAGCACTATGTGCCAGAGTGTTAGAATACGGCTGAGAAGTCTTGGGTTCAAATCCCCACTTACTTATGAAGTTCATTGGTTGACCCTGGGCAAATTTCTCTCTCTTGCTGTGCCTAATTTACCTAACAGGGTTGTTGTAAGGATAAAAGGATTGGGACCATGTGTGCCAGCCTGAGCTCCTTGGCTATAGTGGGCAAACCTCTTGGGCGGCAGAGCACGACGGGGCTTGCTCCTGTTACTGGTGCGGCAGCTGCACCAGTAACAGGAGCAGACTCCACCCCGCTTCCCGAGAGGTTTCCCCACTGCAGTTGGGGACCGTGTCCCTGGCTACATCAGGCAAACCTTTCGGGTGGCACAGGGGGCAGGAGTCTGCTCCTGTCAATGGCACGGTGGCCACACCAGTAAGAGGAGCGGACTCCACTCCCCTGTGCTGGCAAACCTCTGGAGCATCGAGCATGAACATCGGAGCAGGGTGGCGGGAAGTGCCCCCCCCCGCCTTTTGCTTTCCCGGGTGGGGAAATGCGATTTAATTCCAAGGATGTACTGTGCTTTGCTTAGGAGTGCCACACGAGGGCCAGTGTGGCGTAGTGGTGAGAGTGTTGGACTGATATCCAACACTCTGATATCAGGAGATCCGGGTTCTAGTCCCCGCTCAGCCATGAAACTCACTGAGTGACTTTGGGCCAGTCACTGACTCTTAGCCGAACCTACCTCACAGGGTTGTTGTGAGGATAAAATGGGGAGGAGGAGGAGGAAAAAAGGTGGGGTATAAATATAATTGTGGCGGACCAAATCTGGTCCGTTGTGTGGGTTCGGCACCTTAGGGGTTAACCGGCACCTAAGAGGTGCCCTGTACAGGGCTGTCAAAACCTGTACTTTCAGCCGCAAGTGAAATTGACAAGGAATCCCCTCAGAAACACAGGGAAGCCACAATCTAGTCAGTTTCAAAAGAGTTTAATGGTGCAGAACTAATAGACTACAGGAATTTCACAGTATAAACAGAACAGTCAATACAGATAGGAAAACGGAAGTGTTCAATTTGCTTTCTAGGAAGGCTTTGCTTGAATGCAGAATATTACCTGACATCAGAGACTCTGACTCTAGATCCTAACATAGCGGTTTGCTTTGCCGATCGCCGGGCGCCCTGCCCGGGGTTGGAAGTTGCTTGGCCCTAGCCTAGCTGGAGCTAGCGACCCTGACCTGTGCAAGCCTGCACCATGTTCCCAACAGCCCTTTGTTCTTTTGCACGTACCTTTTCTACCCTCCCTCGCCTCCTCCCCGCCTTTGATGACCAGGTGGGTTGGTCCCACCCCGCGGGGTGTTGGTGCCTTTCAGGTGCTGGCATCTCCATGGGTACTTTGGGGTACTTTGCAGCTCTTTGAGACTGTGCCCCCCCCATCTCCGGAATCTCATGCTCTTCCTTGAGGGAAGTGTAAATGTGTCCCATTGAATGTATGCAGATGTAGCAGATGTGTAACTGGTCTGCCCAGAATTGTGTCTCCTGTGCCCCGGGTGGGGATTATGCAGACAGAGGGGTGACAGTGGACAACGGGAAAACATGTCAGGGTTCAGCAGTGTGCTCAGGCTTTCTCTCCACAATAACAAATGAATAAATAAATAAATCCTTAATTAAAATTCTTTTAAATATTCTATTTTTGAAAAAATAATAATTGGATTTAGATACAATTTCTTAGTCTGCTGAAGTGTAAATCTATTTCTAAGTAGGAGATCCCTTCCTAATATGTCCTGCTGCAGAATTTCAAACAGGTCTTAATGTTTGTGGCTGAGGTGCTCATCAGACTTCTTGTTTTTCCTGGCAGATGTCTTATTTTGAACAGATGTATGACAGGCAAAAATCCAACTCTTTAAGCTTTTCCCAGCATGGAGATGCAGTAATCAGGAAAACTCCAGCTGTTACATTTCTGCCTGTCATGCAATGTTTGAGGTATCTTGCTTGTTTGTTTGTTTTGGACAACCAGTGAGGCACAAAGAGCCTGACAAATTTTAGAGTAAAGGGCTTAGAAGGAGCTAGACCACTTTGTGATAACCAATCAGCTAGCTTATTTGTTTGTTTTGGATAACCAGTGAGGCACAACAAGCCTGACAAATTAATTTGTAGTCTGTCAGAGACCCTTTACGATGAGAGAGAGAGAGAGAGAGAGAGAATCAATGCTGTCAAGATGGTGCTGAGATGGACAGGCTTGCTGTGGACAGACATGTCACCTTAACATAGGTTAATATTAAGGAAGTGAGATTCTGCTATCACTGCCTATAAAAAGAAAAGTCACATCTCAGAAATTATGGGTTACCTAAATGATGTCTGACTGTGACTCACTGGGCCAAAGGAGTTGCCCTTTGTGTTGTTGTTTGTGCCTTAACACTTTGCTGGGCAAAAGTCCTACTAATTTGTTTCCTTTAAAATTACACTGGTAAAGTACGCTTTCCACACTACTTTCAAGTCTATCCTTTAATTCTGTGTGTATGTTTTTTGCACCTTGGTCTGGTTGGTCTATCTCCAGGTTCTAGTAAAAGACAAAGACCGGGTTTAGAGGACATGCTGGTCGTGGGTTATTGAATGGCCCGCAGCCACCATTTTGGATATGCAACCCCCACTCGAGGGCTCTTGTGTTGTGTGAACCCGGCAAGCATGGGTTATGCGAGGGTTAAACATGTGAGGTTGTTTAACCCTCATGTAACCCACGCTCGCCGGGTTCGCATGACACGACAACCCCCAAGCAGGGGTTGGATATGCAGCATAGCACCCCATGGGTGCCACAGCTCATCATGGGTTAAATAACCCACAACAAGCTGCAATATGTTGTCTGAACCCAGCCTCTGTTTTTCACTAGAACCCAAGATAAACCAACCAGACCAAGGTGCAAAAAACATACACAAAGAATTAAAAAATAGGCTGTTTCTGAGCACGTTCTGAGCCTAGGAATTTGTTTCGGTACCAGAACTGAATTGAACTTACAGTCCGTTCATATAAAAGTACTTCTGGTTATCCTAAGCCAGGAAGAGGCAACTTGTGACCCTCCAGATGTTGTTAGACTGCAACTCCAACTGACAGTTCCCTGGGGTGGCAGACTCTGGCCTCATCCATCGGCCAGAGAACCAAGGGTCACTGTCAGGATGCACTCCATGCCCCCCAGGATTAACATGACGGCAAGGGGGAGACCAGCCTGACCCCATACATTGGCCAAAGGAGGAACAGCTGCAGGGAGCTCGCTTCACCCCTCCCTGCCAGAAGGAACACACAGCTCCAACTGACAGTTCCCTGGGGTGGCAGACTGGCCTCATCCATCGGGCAGACTCTGGTCTCATCCATTGGCCAGAGAACCAAGGGCTGCTGGCAGGATGCACCCCATGCCACCCAGGATTAACATCACAGCAAGGGGGAGACCATGCATCGGCCACAGAAGGAACAGCCGCAGGGAGCTTGTTTTGCCCTTCCCTTCCAGGAAAAAGAGAAGAAAAGAAAAACATCTATAACAACCTTGTAACTAAGAACTGGTGCCTGAGTTTTGCTTGCTTGCTTCCTTCCTCCTCCCTCCCAATCCCTTTTCCTTTTGTGTCATGTCTTTTAGATTGTAAGCCTGAGGACAGGGACTGTCTGATTTTAATCTTTGTAAGCTGCTCTAAGAGCCTATTTTGGCTGAAGAGCAGGGTAAAAATTCTGTAAATAAATAAATAAATAAACCACTCACATCCTCCCTCCCCACTGGCTGTGCTGGCTAGGGCTGATGGAAGTTGCAGTGCAACAACATTTAGAGGACTACAAGCTGCCCAGCCCTTTCCTAAGATTTCTTCATTTCACTGCCCAATTTAGCAAAAGTCATTTTGTTGTCACTGCTGTTAAACAATTGGGATTTAAAACCCTTGCCAATTGACTGTAAATCACCCAGAGTTCTGCCTGTAGAGAGCCTGATTTAACTTCTGCCCATCCCTGATCTAGGTGTTTGCCTGTAAAGATGAACTGCACTGTGAGTCAGACAGAGACAAAAAGGGACAGAAAGGAAAGTTCAGACATAGAGTAGGCAACCTGGTGCCATCCAGATGTTTCAGTCTACAGTTCCCATAAGCCCCAGCCAGCACGGCCAATGGTCAGGGATTATGGGAGTTGTAGTCTGGAGGGCCCCAGGTTGCCTAGCCCTGCTAAAAGCATCTTAGAGTGCTGGAAAAGGTGCAGAAAAGTTTGCTGATGATACCCAATTACTTAGGGTGATTAAAACCAAAAGGGACAGCGCAGAGCTACAAATGGATCTTGCCAAACTGGGGGAATGGGCATTAAAGTGGCAAATGTAGTTCAATGTAAGCAAGTGTAAAGGGATGCATGTTGGGACAAAAAAATCCTAACTTCACATATACGCTGATGGAATCTGAGCTAGTGGTGACTGACTAGAAAAGGGATCTTGGGATTGTGGCGGACAGCTTGATGAGAATATCAATTCAGTGTGTGGCTGCTGTAAAAAAGGCAAATTCCATGTTGGGGATCATTAGAAAAGGAATCAAAAGTAAAACTGCCAATATCATAATTCATTTATACAAATTTATGGTGCGACCACATGTGGGATAAAGTATACAGTTCTGGTTACTGCACCCCAAAAAGGATATTGTAGAGCTGGAAAAGGTGCAGGGAAGGGCAACCAAAGTGATCAAGGGGCTGGAGCAACTCCTTTATTTTGAAGGGGTATAATATATGGGGCTTTTTAGCTTAGAAAAAAGAGGAGAGTAAGTGGAGACATGATAGAGGTGTATAAAATTATGCATGTTGCGGAGAAGGTGGATAAGGAGATGTTTTCCTCCCTCTCATGGTAGATCACAAACTGAATATGAGCCAGCAATGCGATGTGGCTGCAAAGAAGGCAAATGCTATTTTGGGCTGCATTAATAAAAGTATAGCTTCCAAATCGCGTGAAGTGATAATTCCCCTTTACTCGGCACTGGTTAGGCCTCATCTTGAGTACTGCGTCCAGTTCTGGGCACCTGTGGGGTCTTGCTCCGGAGCCAGCTCTGACAGCGAAGATGAGCGGGTGCAGGGAGAAGAGTGCCCAGCTGTGGCTGATTCCAGGCCAGGCCAGTCGACCTTGGACAGGCCTCCTTCCCCCCAGCAACAGGAGCAGGGAGGGCTGCTTGCTGATTCCCAGCTGCAGCCGCCGGCCTTGGCCTGTCAGGAGGACTCGGGGGAGGAGGGCCCTTCAGGGATGCCACCCTCCCAAAGACGCCGGGAGAAATGCCTGGCTGCTAGGCACGTGAACCGAAGGAGGCGTAGCAAGCGCCTCCTGGCTAGATACCCGTGCCAAGATCCGGGATCGGGATCTGACTGACAGTGAGGCTGGGGCAGGGTTTATATTCTGGCCTGGTCCTACGCTCTGTGTAGAAAGCAACGACTCTGTTTCCGGGCAAAGCTTCTGCACTCCTTGAATCCCTCTATCTGATCTCCTGGCAGCTACGACTTTGGACTTTGACTCTGGACTCTGGCACCTTACTCTCCTTCCTTATTAACCTTGGACTGTCTTGACTTCGGCACGCCTACTGTATTAGTGTTTAGCTTTTGGACTTACTGTTATGGAATCTTAGCAATAAAAACCTCCTTGTATTCACGTTGTTCAGAGTGAATTAGTGGGACAGGACAGCACCACACTTTAAGAAGGACGTAGACAAACTGGAGAGGGTTCAGAGGAGAGCTACAAGGATGATAAAGGGACTGGAAACAAGGCCCTATGAGGAGAGACTGAAAGAACTGGGCATGTTTAGCCTTCAGAGGAGGAGACTGAGGGGAGATATGATCGCACTCTTCCAGTACTTGAAAGGTTGCCACACAGAGGAGGGCCAGGATCTCTTCTCGATCATCCCAGATTGCAGGACACGGAATAATGGGCTCAAGTTACAGGAACCCAGATTCCACCTAAACATCAGGAAAAATTTCCTGACTGTTAGAGCAATACACCAATGGAAACAACTACCTAGGGAGGTAGTGTGGCGTAGTGGTGAGAGTGTTGGACTGGGACTCGGGAGATAAATACAATAAATAAATAAATAAATAGTGGGCTCTCCAACACTGGAGGCATTCAAGGTACAGCTGGACAGCCTGTGGAAAGCAGTGGAAAGCTTCTCTTATGTTTCTCTTTTCCTTATGTTTAATTGCTATGAGTTGTGAGTGTCATGGTCTGCTTGAGCTTCATAGCCAGCTTTTTATTAGCAACATTCCAAGAAAGCTGACCGCCTCCCCCTCCCTGTAATTTTTCAGCAACCGCAAAGCTGACCAAGAGGCTGGCCAGATAAAGAGCCTGCAACAGTACTGTGTAGAAGTAAAATTTGTCCAGACTTTAGTTTAAACAGAAAGGCCTGGAAGTCAGACCTATCCTTCTACCTTACAGAAACATGTCCTGACATGTCAGAGTCAGACCCTTTCCTTGGCCTTCTGTAGAACAACCCTGAGGGCAAATCACCCATCTACTGATTTGCCTAAGCCTCTTTCCTGCTTATGCTAAAAGTACTGTGAGCCAGTATCACCTTGGGATTATCACTTTGGGAAAGACTACTGATTAGCATGATGGCTGGAAGATGGGCAATACCTGATCTTTTGTTTTTTTGTTTAAATGTCTCCTTTTGAATTGTCTCTCAGTTTCCTGTACTGACTCAATTGTCCCCTGACCTCTACATGATATTATTCAGTATAAATGGAAGTGTCTCCCTTGTGTTCTTGTTGGCATTCCTGACTGTGCTCAGATGCCATCCGTGAATTCACTAATAAACTTTCCTCTCTAAGAACCTCTTAAAAACACAACGCAGTAGATCAATTTTTCCACAACAATCTTGGTGCCGTGACTTCGGATCGCTTCAAGGGATTGGACCTGCCTGAAACAGGGAAACACCACTAAACTCCCAGGTGCCAAAACCCAGGTAAGAGACCTTTTGAAATCTCTTTTGGGTTTTTGGTGTGTGTCCTTCTGTTTCTAGCAGACCATCCTTTCCCTCCAACGCGATCTGAACTTTGAGTCCATGAGGTTTTAGAGACGAAAGAAATTTCCTATAGGATTGTATGCATGTCTGTGAAAGTATGATTGTTAGATTTATGAGCTGTTGACCAGGGCTGGGACTAGGCGAAAGCTGAACCTCGTGCCCCAACAGACAGACCCTTTCCCTTTTCCCAATTTGCCCAGTACCCATGGTTTTACTGTGTGGAAATCCAACAACTAGATCTAAAGAGAGGCAAAAGAAGAAGAAAAAAGTCAGTGAGTGCAGCTGTCCCTTTAAAGTAAAACCCCTGCCTGCTTGCCCAGTTGCCACATTCCTAATAGATTAGAAGCCAAACACAAGATCTAAGAATGCCAAGAAGTACTCAAAGAACCCTGTGTTGTGTGAAAGAAAAACAACAACAATAACAAAAACGTTTGTGAGCTTTTTGTGCTAAGAGTTCCTGAGCATAAGCAAAGTTTTGGTGCCTTTTGGAGTCTCCACCAGTCCTGTGTTTAGTGAAGAGAGAGAGAGTGTGCTCCTAACCAAAGCACATACTTCCTCAGATCTGAACTAGAGGCAAAATCCCAAAAATGAAAAGAAAAATTATTTGTTATAGCTGCTAGCAAAATCAAACAACATATTTTTTAAAAAAAAATGGCAGCAAAACTCATGAGTGTTTGTGGCTGCATTCACATTTTGCCTTTTAAGTTTTAGTGCCCAGTTTTGTTAGAGTGGGCTTTCCTGAATTTTACCCCTCCCCTCTTTAACACAATCCATGCTTAGTTGGTTTTTTGCCAAAGGCAAACCAACAAGGCATCGTTGGTTAATTTGGGCAGTTTAATTTCAGAATTCATGCTTGGCTAGTAGCTTTATGGCAAGCTAGCAGAAAACTTTTGTTAAATAGTATTTGGGTGCAGCATAGCACAGTAGCACCAAGATACTAAAAGAATTGCAATTCCTGTTTTCACTTTATTGTTATTAGGCTGGTTTTCAAGAAAAGTGTTCTAGTTTAAATTACACAAGTGCTCCCTTTGTAGCTCATGCTGGCTCAGCTTGTCTGAGCGTGGGGGGGGGGGTTGGACTTGATGGCCTTGTAGGCCCCTTCCAACTCTATATCTATGAATCTATGAATCCCATCACAGTTGCCACTGCATTTTAAAATTGCAGCTTCTAATTGCTAATAGTTTTGGCATCCCAGTATTTTTAAACCTTTGGTTGCATAAGTGCCTTATTTTTTTTGGCTTTGTTGTGTTTTAAAAGGTAGCATTTGGTTAGTTTTCTAAAGCTTGGTTTACCTTGCTAAAGATTTTTATTGTTAAAAATCCCCTCCAGATTTCCTGGCAAAAGACAGGCAAGCCTAATTTTAAAAGGTCAATTCTTCCTGCATTTCTCCCCCTTGCCAGACTTTATAGCAATGTCACAATCATCTGCTAATACAGCTGAATTGCAAAATCTAGCTGCTATCCAAAATTTGACCCCAGAAAAGGGGGGGAGGAGACACATGGAAATTGGCAAAATGCTTTCTTTCTAAAGACTCTATGCATCATTCGGACGACTGCCTAGTGATGTCCAGAGTTCTTTCCCCTAAATTACTCACATGCTCCATAGACTGTCGCATGTGAGCAAAGGGGGGATCATTGAATTGTTTAACAAAGATTGGTTTGGATTAAATTTTACATCTGCAGCAACTCAGTTCTGTGCCCAATGTGCGGTATGCCAGGCTCATAACAGTGGTAAGCCTGTAAAAAAAAAAAACCAAAATGAGCATGCACCCCACACCCTGGGGACCTTTTGTAAATATACAAATTGATTTTATTGAAATGCCCAAGTGTTGTTCCTATCAATATGTTCTTGTAGTTATTTATATGTATTCTAAAATGGGTTGAAGCATACCCTTGCGTGAAGGCTGACACCACAACAGTAAGCAAAAAATTGCTAAAATAATTGATCCCCAGATTCAGAATACCTTGCTCCATAAACAGTGACAGGAGATCACATTTTACTGGACAGGTGGTAAGAGAAGTGTGCAGGACATTACAAGTCCAGCAACATTTCCATTGCCTGTATCATCCACAATCTGCGGGAGCTATAGAAAGACATAATAGAATACTGAAAAGCAAACTGGCTAGAATATGTGCAGAGACAAGTGTGGTAAAATATAATTTCAGTATATGATTTCTATGGTATATAATCACATAACTTGCAACAAATATTTCCTATGCTTTTACTTGTATGAAATCCTATGCTACTTTGTATGTAGAAAGTTCTATCTCACATAATGAAATGTAACACAATGTAACACTATGATGCTAATACAAAGGGCCTCTAAGGGGCCTCTTGATTTCTTGTGTACTGTTGAAGTAAACCTGTGTCTAACAGTTAATTGGTATTGAGATAAAGAGAAGTTACTTCAAAAATGCCTTTCACTCCCTAAAAACTCCTCAGTATACACAGGTCAATTAATTGTTATTTACTGCTTGAAAGAGAGACCAGATATTGTAAAAACATCATTATGTCACAGTAGAAAAAAAGAATGAGCTCACCTTGTAAAATTTGTTAACACGCATGCGCAAAAGTAAGACGCTTGTAAAAAGAGTATAAAAATGCTTGTATTTCTAATGGTGGGGGTCCCACTCTGCCTAGGAGTGGAGCCATACAGCGCTGTATTAAAATAAAAATAAATTCTTTTTACCCGCTCTGGTTGATTTATTGGGCCATAAGTCAGCTGGAAAACGAACCTAGGAAGTGGCTTAACTTCCTTACCACACAAGACTAAAATGGCTAGATGCACTGCCCATAGCCCTCATGAGTATGAGATCCACAGCAAATCAAGGACTTGAGCACCCATGGGATATTAATGAGACACCAATCTAGACCTAGCCAGACATATCCACCTGCTTGATGATACAATTCAAAATTACTGCAAGGCCCTAATGAGATGTGTGAAGACTTTTCATTCACAGAGGTGGCTCAGTACCAGCCCAGCACTGAAGGACACTCTATTGAACCAAGTGATTGGATTCGTATTAAGATACATCAAAGAAGGTCATCTGCTGGATCCAAAGTGGAAAAGCACCATACCAGGTACTTTAAAGCTGTGAAGTGCCAAGGACTCCAGATGTGGATCCAGGCCTCCCAACATCTCCACCCACAATGAGAATGAGGACACAATAACGCCTCCACCAATTCAGGGTGAAATGTGCTAGTAACCTCTTCCCCTGAAACAGAAGAATTTGTGCCAGGACATCAATATCATCTCAGACCTCGGACGGGACAACCATCAAAGACAACACCCAGAGGATCGGACGAGAAGAACTGATGTCATCATTTTAGAAGAACACCACCTCAGCCTGAGCCAGGAGCCTTACTTATCAGCTCTTTAGTACATCAAAGTCAGAACAAGAAGAAACACCTGTAGTTGTGCTCTTGTTAGTGACTGGTGGTTCTTTTGCCTTAATTGATATATATATTAATATTTGAAACAATATGGCCAAATGGAGTATGGTTATATTCTTAGAGCTCATAGTCCTCATCCAATCTGCCTTCCAGGAAAATACTTACATTCAGCTTTCTTTAAAGTTTGCACAAAGATTTAATGCTACCAACTGCTAGGGGTATGTAGCCACATGCCAGTACATTCCCAGAGAGGAGTTCCCATGTGGCCAGTGCCCATTACACTAGTAAACTTGACCTTCACCAACAGACCCTTGTACTCTAAAGGGTCCAGTTGTTGCAAGTTGTTCCTACATTGGGGGAATGGTGTTTTACATGCAACAAAACACAAAATCAGCCCTCCACATTTGTAGGACAAAGTCAATGTAAGCATTATTTCACCCCTCACGGAGATTGGAGAAATAACCATACTGCCAAACCCATATTCTGCACCAATTATGGAAATTAGTTCTCCCGAAGTAATCAAACTATTCTCTTAATTCTCTTAAATGTAGTACCTGGAAGAGTTTTAATGGTAAACTGTGAGACTGTACCCTTACAGGGAAAGGGCAGTGTTTTCGCAATGCCACAATGCAAAATAGTACTGCCAAAGATGACATTAGACATGGTGTTTGCCTCAAAAGGTGGAGTATGTGCCTTGATTGGTCAAGAGTTGTGTGTTTATTCCTGATAATTGCAATCAGAAAAGATACGTGAAATTGCTTTTGTTGCCCTTGACAAAAGCCTGGAAATATGGTCTTGGCTAACAAGCTGGATACCAAACCTAGGAAGTTGGGGTAGAGCAATTGTTCATGGATTAATAACCCTATTGCTTGTATTTGTTGGGTTTTATATATTATTGTTGTTAAGCAAGTGTTGTTTTACTACATGCAGCAGAAGCAAAAGCTCTGTATTGACTCAGAAAGAAAAAAAACCAATGATGCTTGAAAGGATTGATCAAGGGAGAGAAAAGGAAAAGGAAGCATTAGATGCTGAATGGAACCGCTTACAGAATATTTGCATAGAATAAGTTACAAATGTTAGTTGTGCTATAAAAGCACAAAACAGGGGAATGTAGAAGTAAAATTTGTCCAGACTTTAGTTTAAACAGAAAGGCCTGGAAGTCAGACCTTTCCTTCTACCTTACAGAAACATGTCCTGACATGTCAGAGTCAGACCCTTTCCTTGGCCTTCTGTAGAACAACCCTGTGGGCAAATCACCCATCTATTGATTTGCCTAAGCCTCTTTCCTGCTTATGCTAAAAGTACTGTGAGCCAGTATCACCTTGGGATTATCACTTTGGGAAAGACTACTGATTAGCATGATGGCTGGAAGATGGGCAATACCTGATCTTTTGTTTTTTTGTTTAAATGCCTCCTTTTGAATTGTCTCTCAGTTTCCTGTACTGACTCAATTGTCCCCTGACCTCTACATGATATTATTCAGTATAAATGGAAGTGTCTCCCTTGTGTTCTTGTTGGCATTCCTGACTGTGCTCAGATGCCATCCGTGAATTCACTAATAAACTTTCCTCTCTAAGAACCTCTTAAAAACACAACGCAGTAGATCAATTTTTCCACAACAACTGCATGGGCTAGCCTTGACCAGATAAGATATGGGCACATCAGTACATTGTGAGTCAACAAGTGTGAAGACTCCTAATTGTACAAACAACCCATTGTAATAGGAACAGCTCATTGTAAAAGGGGTGGGGGAAGAAGAGCTGGCCACCTTTTTCCTTCCCTTAATTTTGTTTACCATCTTGCTGAATGAAGAACTCGAAAGCTTGCACATGATTTTGTGACCTTGAGTTGGCCTAATAAAGGTCTGACCCTAATACGGCTTTTGGAATTTTCATATGGCCAACTTTTACTTTTTATAAGAAACATGGCATACAATCACAAAATGCAGTAGTTTCCTAAAGAGCAGTTCCTCCTCCACCACCACCACCCAAAAAAAAAAAAAAAAAACAACCCCAAAGAGACAGTCAGAACACACAAACAACAAAGTGATCTGTTACAAAGGAGCTTCAGATGTGCTGACTCTGTGACACGTGTATTTGTGACACTATGGATTTAATTGTCATTACTTTGACACCTTGACTCAAGGACCTATTTTAGTTCCAGAAGGCAGAGCCTAAAAAGGAGCCAGGAGCATTTTTAAGGCTCTGGAACCTTTTGCAGAACACAATGTTCATGCTTTCTCCTATATTAAAGAAGGTTGCTGAAAACATGCAAATGCTTGCCTAATTGCCATGCCATTGCCCAGCCAACTAACTCATGACAGTACTTCTGAACGGGCCAATCAAAATTCCTGGTGGGATGAATGGTCCAATCCTGAACCATCCCTCCCCTCAACTGGCATAGCTCAGGCAGGCCAAGCACTGCTTGAGTATCCTTGATGATATCTTTTGTTTTGCATATTAGGATGCTACTTTGTGTAGCCAGCTAAATGTAAAATGGATCAAGAGGCAAGGAGCCTCCCTGAGCCTTCTAATCAATTGCCAGAACCAAACTATTGTTCTCTTTGTTTTAACCCTATTGGAAACTGTAAGGAAAAGCCTGTTTTTAAACAACATTTTATTTTTATTTATTTATTTATTTATTTATTTATTTATTATATTTATACCCCGCCTTTTTTCCTTCAAGGAATCCAAGGCGGCTTACATAATCTTCCTCCTCCTCTCCATTTTATCTTCACAACAACCCTGTGAGGTAGGTTAGGCTGAGAGTCCGTGACTGGCCCAAAGTCACCCAGTGAGTTTCATGGCCCAGCGGGGACTAGAACTTGGATCTCCCGCGTCCCAGTCCAACACTCTAACCACTACGCCACACTGGCTCTCTTTGTGGTGGCTCCACAGTCCCCAATAATAGGTTAGCCTTTGTTCAACCTCCCCCATCATTGCCCATCCACAAGCCTTTTGGGATGCCTGTAGACAATGTGGTGCAGCCAGAGTTTTGGGGTTCGGTGTCACCAGTATGCAGATGACACCCAGCTTTATTTCTCCTTTCCATCCAATTCCAAGGAAGCTGTTGCCGTGCTAAACCGGTATCTGTCGGCAGTAATGGACTGGATGATGGTGTAGAAGTAAATTTTGTTTAGGCTTTAGTTTAAACAGAAAGGCCTGGAAGGGCAAGTCAGACCTTTCCTTCTACCTTCCAGAAACATGTCCTGACATGTCAGATCCTTTCCTTGACCTTCCCTAGAACAACCCTGAGGGGAAATCACCCATCTATTGATTTGCCTAAGCCTCTTTCCTTCTTATGCTAAAAGTACTGTGAGCCATTATCACTTTGGGATTATCACCTTGGGAAAGACTGATTACCATGATGGCTGGAAGATGGGCAATACCTGATCTTTTGTTTTTGTTTAAATTTGGAGTAGATGGCGATTAAATTGTAATGCAATTAATAGAAGAAAAGGTGCTGGAACTCAGTTCCAGTGAGTTCCACCAGAAAAAAAGCCCTGTATATAAATATAAAAGTGAGTCCTGCAAGACCTGGTCCCTGCTTCCCTGGCTCATTACACCTGGCCAGGGAGGGTGGGGCCTGACTGGCTCCAGCTATAAAAGCTGCTACTTCTACTGCTTTTGCCTTCTTCTTCTTTTATTTTTTTACCTTAGTATAATTATTATTGAATTGTTTATGATTATCTGTAATTATTTCTATTGTATTTTTTGAATATTATATTTAGGTTTTTTTGACATTTTGTAAATTATATTTACTCTTCTCTGATATTTTGTAAATTGTTTTTTTAATATTATATTTAGTGTTTTTTGATATTTTGTAAATTATATTTACTGTTCTCTGATGTTTTGTAAATTATTTATATTTAGTGTTCTTTGTTTTGTAAATTATATTTACTGTTATTTGTCATGTTGTGAGCCGCTTTGGGCACAATTTTTGTGGAAAAGCAGCATACAAATAAAAGATGATGATGATGATGATGATTTCATAGAGTTGGAAGGGGCCTACAAGGCTATCAAGTCCAACCCCCTGCTCAATGCAGGAAACTAGAGAAGGGGTCTCCCATCCAAGTAATAACCAGCCTGACCCTGCTTAGCTTTCCACACTCAGACAAGCTGAGCCAGCATAAGCCACACGTCATGCTGCTGCTGAAATTACTCAGAGTCTCTTAATACTGTTTCTGATTTAATGATATTTTTAACTTTTGTATTTTTCTATTTGTTTTAACTGTACAAATTTTAATGTTGTGAAGCTGCCTTGAGTCCCAGTATTGGGGAAAAGGTGGGTTGTAAATAAATAAATATAATAATAATAATAATAATGAGGAGGAGGAGGAGGAGGAGGAGGCCAGAATAGCTTGGGGCTATTGCCCCTTTTACAAATTTGGAATTAAAACTGAGAAACCTCAAGGGCAGTCTGTTGCCCATGGCAGTTTTCTAATTTTTGGCAACCAACCAGGAAGGGAAGTCCTTTATGTTCCCCTTTCCTCTGAAGTCAGGTAATCATGGCCATTCCTGCTCTATTTCTTTTCCTTTCCTCCCAAATCGTTTGAATTTCCACCCCTGCAGCCTGCCATTGCTACCAGCACCCGAGCTCCCTCCGTTATATAGCCTTTCCATCCCCTGCTCTGCCATTTCCATAGCATCAACTTCCCCTCCGTATTTGGCGAACGTTAATTTCTGAAGTCTTTGACCTGGTTCACACGTCATGAGAAGCCACCATGAGTGAATTTCCCCACGGGGCTTCTTGTCATGGCAGCAGCTAACATTTTGAATATTCGGGACATGGTAGGGGCATGCCGTAGTTTCTCATTACATGCAAACAGGGTGAAGGTGGGTTGTTTGCGTGGCTGACAAGTCAACCAGAACCCATGGGTTATTTTAGGGTTGCAGGTGGCTTGTCGATCACCCCAACAACCCACGCTCACTGGGTTCACATGTAACGAGAAGCTACAGCGTGCCCCCCCACCTTGAATATTAAAGATGGTGGCTGCTGCCACAGCAAAAAGCCCTGCGGGGATATTCACCCATGGTGGCTTCTTGTTATGTGCGAACCAGGCCTTTGCCTTTCACTATACAGGCCTGTGGCTCATGCTGGCTCAGCTTGTCTGAGCGTGAAAGCTAAGCAGGGTCAGGCCTGGTTATTACTTGGATGGGAGACCCCTCCTCTAGTTTCCTGCATTGAGCAGGGGGTTGGACTCGATGGCCTTGTAGGCCCCTTCTAACTCTATGATCTATGAATCTATTTCTTCTAGTTAGACCTATTAGAACTGGTATACTGGCTCATGTGCTACGAGGCAGGTATACTGATCAAACCGATTTTCTCCTCTGTAGTTAATGTGCATGTGTGTGTTTTGAGAACAAAAATCTGTTTTTTTAAAAAAAGGTCTATGTTTTTGGACTTTGAACGAGTGAGCTAACTTCTCCAGTTTAGAAGTAGCTATGTCCCTTTTTAGTAAGAGTGCATAATGCATAAATCTGCTGTGTGCATCACACCTCTGGATAAAGGTCCCCTTAGTCCCATATTGCGACTTCTCCATGACAACATGACGGCAACAGTTTTGGACAACAACGGCTCTCATGGTGCTCCATTTAAAGTGGGATCAGGTGTTAAACAGGGATGTGTTATCGACCCAACATTATTTGCTATTTTCATCGCCATGATTTTACATCTTGTCGAGGGGAAACTTCCCACTGGCGTGGGAATTATATATCGAACATATGGAACGCTTTTTAATCTCAGTAGGCTGAAAGCAAAAAGTAAGGTAATTACAACCTCTGTTGTGGAACTTCAGTATGCTGATGGTAATGTGGGCTTCGCACATTCAGAGGATGATCTCCAAACTATCTTAAATGCTTTTGCAGAAGCATATGAAGAACTTGGTCTCTCACTTAACATCAAAAAAACCAAAGTGCTTCATCAGCAAGTGCAAGTTAACCCTTTGGTGATGCCATCTATCCAGCTTGGTGGGGCAATACTGGAAAATGTTGATCATTTTCTCTATCTTGGCAGCTATCTTTCTGTTACAGCTAGCATTGACAGTGAAATCCAGCATCGTTTGAGCTCCGCAAGTGCCGCATTTTCTCAAATGAAACATAGAGTGTTCGAGGATCGGGATATCTGTAAGAAGACCAAAACACTGGTTTATGAAGCCATTGTATTACCAACTTTGTTGTATGCCTGCGAAACATGTACTATCTATAAATGTCACTTCCACCTCCTTGAAAGATTTCATCAACGTTGCCTACGGAAAATCCTGTGAATTACTTTGGAAGATAGGCGAACAAATGTCAGTGTACTGGAAGAAGCAAAGACTACTAGCGTAGAAAAAGTGATCCTTCAACGCCAACTTCAATGGACCGGTCATGTTGTTCAAATGTCTGACTGCCGTCTCCCAAAGCAGTTACTTTATTCCCAACTCAAGGATGGAAAGCGGAATATCAGTGGTCAATATAAAAGGTTTAAAGATGTTCTTAAGACTTAAAAAATGCAATATAAACATCGAAAACTGGGAAGCTCTGGCCCATGAACGATCTAACTGGAGGTTGGCCTTTCACAAAGGTTCTATGGACTTTGAAGAAGCCCGAGTGCAAGGTGAAAGGGAGAAAGGTGCTAAGCGAAAAGCACGTCAAACAAATCCTTTACAGGACCATCTTCCATCTGGTAACCTGTGTCCTCACTATGGGAAGCTGTGTGGATCTAGAATTGGCCTCCACAGTCACTTACGGACCCATCGCTAGAGTCAACACAACTTTTTAGAATTTCCTCCTTTTATAATTTTCTTTTTGTAATTTTATCCTGGAAGACAATCTTACTCGGTCACGAGCGATCGCCTACTACTATTGGTTTTTACACATGTATATATGGAACTTACGTGTCCGTGTGAATAAGGACACGTGGCAACAGAGGTCAGAGAGCTCTGAAAAACAGTTACAGGAACATGCCTTGTTTCTTACCAATGCTGTTCAGAAGAGCCAGAGAGGTTCTGGTGAGAAAACCTCCCTTCTGTCTAAACTTTCTCTATATTTATATGATTTTTGATTGGCTGGTATGTGATGGCCAACAATGAAAGGAAGTTAAGATCAGCATTCCTCCTGGGAATAATATTTTATTTCCTGGCATATTAAGACAATGCATTTCCTCTCCATTTCAAAACAAAACATTTGACTTTTAGTTCATGGTCATGTTTCCTAACTTTGGGCTTCAGCATCAGCATTCTCCTTATCTGAATCGCATGCTATTTTTTCCTGTGTTTAGGTAAGCACAAAGGTCAACCTTGTTCAAGACTTCTGCAGTTTCCAGAGGGTAGCCATGTTAGTGTATTGCAGCAAAAACAACAACAACAACAACAACAGTCTTGAGACACCACTTAGGTTAACAATGGTAAGCTAAAAGGTCAGAGTGAATGATTATAGCATGAGTCAGAGTGAAAGCATGTGTTAGCCTAGTCAGATCTTCATTCCACGTGGAGACCAAGAACTCGACAAGGTCGCTGGCGGTACCAGCCAAGAAACCCCCCAAGGCATTCTGGAAATGCATTGGATCCATCAGCCTTCAGGGGTGGACCATCTTAACCAGTCCACCACCCCTGCAGAGGTGGGCAGCAGCCATGATACCAGTCCTGACCAGGTAGTGATCCGTCCATGAGAGTGTAGAGACCACTGGAACCTCTACCCACGGATCATTCTCCTGGCAGGAACGAAAAGATCAAATCGAGCGTGTGACCAGCTTGATGTGTCGGCCCTCTGACCACCTGGGACAGGCCCATAGCGGTCATGGTTGCCATGAACTCCTGAGCTGCACCTGACAAGCCAGACACGAGGGGGATGTTGAAGTCACCTGGAACCAAAAGCCGGGGTGACTCCAACACCAGCTCCGAGACCAGCTCTATCAGCTCAGTTAGGGAGTCTGTTAGGCAGTGGGGTGGCCGGTACACTAACAGAATCCCCAATCTGTCCCTAGTCCCGAGGCTAAGGTACACACACTCGATATGAGCCAGCTCCCTCACAGGCAACCTGATTGGGGAGATGCTATCTTTATGAACCACTGCTACACCACCTCCCCGCCCGCCTCCCCTTGACTGCACTACCACGGAGTATCCGGCCAGGAGAAGCTGTGCCCATACTGGTCCACTTGCCTCCCCTAGCCAGGTCTCCATAATGCACATCAGGTCGGCCTTTTTCATCCATGATTAAATCATGGATAATTTCGGTCTTATTTCAAACCGACCTGGCATTGCAGAGGAGCAGGCAAAGGTCCTGCGGGTGGCTTGGCCCACTCCCCTAGGTCCCCGGGCTGACAGGGCAATCAGGAGGCAGGACAGGTGTGAGATATCTGTCCTCCCTTCTCCTGCAATGGGTTTTTGCCCTGCCAACGCCATATCTCCCCATGCCCCCCCCACTGTAATTGCTGTCCCTACACACAGAATACTGCCTTAATCACAAAAGAACTCACAGCAACAATCAACAAGATATGAATACCATCACGCTCAACACCCCACCTCTCACCTGGAATGCATATCCAACCACTCCCCTCCCATCTCTCACCCGGGGGGGGGGGGCACAACTTAAAACCAACAGGCTCTCGCCCTGGGATAAAAAGTCACTTCCCTCTTGCCTTCACTATTTAACCCAAGAAAAACAATATAAGCCTAACTAAAAAAAACAGACAAAATGGATATACAGACAGTATCAAAACCATACTTCCCAACAATAAAAAATGTTGTTGTTGTTGTTGCCAAGTCCCATAAAGGATTCCTCTGATGTTACAAAATAAATCCTGCTGCCCTGATGAATTTCCAGTGAGACGTAGCATCCAGACGTAGCCTCCAGTCCGACTCCAAGTGCGATACTAAGTGCACACTTAGCGTCACAGCTGGCGCGCCACTGAGGCGCGCACCGAGGCACTGCCTTTGACAGCCCCGCCTGAAATACCTGGTGGGCCAGGGACAAACCCAAGCTCTGGCAGCTGTTCCTCTTCTCTCTTCCCCTCCAGCTCTTCATGTCCAGCATATGTGACATGATTGGCTAAGAGAGTGGAAAGGGGGGTAAAGCCTGTGTTATATAAACTGTGGGCGGTGCTGTTTAGGCAGGAGTTGTGTGGAGAAGAGAGAGGAGCCTGTGAGAAGTGCTGGTTGGGAGTCTGTAGAGCTGACTGGAAAGAGTTGAGAGATTATATTAGGATTGTTAGTGGAGATTAGCTAGTGAGTGCAGGGATTAATATTGTGGGAACAGTTGGTGAGGGAGGACTGGGAACAGAATAAGTAAATTACTTCTGAAATTTACATATGAAACTTATTTCCAGAAATTGTATTTCAAAATAAACTTTACTTTGTTTATTGAAGCAACCTGTGTGGGAAGCTGTGCTTTATATTTGGTTAAAGAAGTATAAGGTAGGGACAATAGACATCCCAAGATCAGTGTGAGAGGTGTAAGGGTAAGGTTAGAGAAAGAGGAACCCCCAACCTTACATAAGCGCACCCATCGCTCCAAAAAGGAGGGCAAGCTTGAGGCCCTATGAGGGGTAGGGTATGACACTGTTGCAAAAGTTGCCCTGGGTATTTCCTAGGAGGGAGCCGATTTCCCTCTAAAGAACGAAGCAGGCTAGAAAGCAGGGTGCAAACAGACAGTTTATTTGATCAAATAAGGACCAAAGTGAGGCACAGCAGCCTCAAATGCAATTGGCCAGCGAGCAACAATTCTACACAACTTTTATAGGTCAGCGCTGGAGCTTCGTTCCGCCCCTTACAATAGGTTAAGCACACATGGAAAAGTACAGCTCTGGCGAGGAACAAGCAACTTTAGCTTCAACTGGTTTTCTGTGGTTACATGCAGACATTTTGCCCACATCCTGTTGACTTAGTTTTAGCTAAGAGGAATTCACCTTTCTTAGTTCTGCCTAGCAGCAACAAGCGGAGGTACAGAAGCAGAAAACATGGCATTCCTTATGCTAAGCGGACATTTTCTAACAACACCATCCCCTGCTGCTTTTGTCGGATAGACCAACCTTGCCAGGTAACATCTCGGCAGACCTCATTGACCCTCATCATGCCTCCCTCATCCACGTCTCCTCCCCCACCCCACTCCAACTGACTGATTCATACACTCTGGCAGCAGCTGCCATCCTGCCTGTGCACCCTCAGGCCTGCCTGCCGATAGTACGGGGAATCTGAGTGAGCAGAGAAAGGAGGGACCTCAGCCTGAGCCCATCAAACTTCTTGCCACCAGCTAAAGCTAGATCTGACTAGGAGAGGAATGGGGAATCTCTGGCCCATGGGCCTGCCACCCATCCTGTTAGATCCTTCCTCTGCCCCTACCCCCACTGCCACAGAGGGAAAAGCTCTCCTCTCCAATCAGCAGCTGATTGGAGGAGATATGTGCTTACTTAGCACTGAAAAGGGCTCCCTTTGTCAGGCGGAAGCACTTATCTCCAATCAGCTGTTCATCAGAGATAAGAGCTACCCACCCCCCTGCTGCAAGAGGAGGAAGCTGCGAGTGATTTTGTCCTGCTTCCTTCTGAACCTTGCCCTGCTTCCTTCTGAGTAGTCATACAGAGGCTTGCCTTGCTTCCTTCTGTTAGAAGTGACTTTGTTCAAGTCCTGTAAAAAGAAAGAGTTCTCTGGACAAGAAAATTGGTGAAAGCAAAGCACTTTTTATTGAATACAGTCTTGCAAGAGTGGGTGCGCTATGCAGGTAGGCACACCTTAACATTCAAGCAGCGTGTTTTTATTCCCTATGCCCGGCCGCAGGGTTCCTCCCTCATTCTCCCATTGGCTGGGTACTTTGAGGTTCACAGCCTATCCTGACTGCCTAAACAGAATACATTATTCCCCGCCCCTGTTTACAGTCCCTCCTCTTGTTGTGTTGTATCCCCTTACCCTAATTTCTTATTGGCTCTTCCACACATTCTTTAACTTCATTTTTTTAAAAAAAATATTTTATTTATTTTTCAAAACAAATTATAACACAGAAAATATATTTAGCAAAATACAAAATTACCACACAAATATAACATAATCAACATACAATAAATCATAAAGTGCTCCCCCCCACCCTCCAAGGGACCAATTAATATACTTCTATCCTCTTGATCAAATAAAGTCTAAATTCCAAAAATATAACATATCCTGACAAGGCATGTTACCCTTCCCCTTTATTAATACATAGTCTAGTAATTGATTCCATATCTCCATAAAATTATTCTTCTTTAGCAATCCTTTTTTGCATTTGATACTACTAGTTAGTTTATCATTTAGGGCTACATCTCAAACTTCCTTATACCAGTCTGTTATTAGGAAAACATATTGTACTTTCCAATTTCTCGCTATCATTAGCCTGGCCGCAGTTAACAAGTTTACAATTAACTCCTTCGTCTTTAACTTCATTTTAACTTTGACCTCTTACTCTCCCATCAGCAGACACCTCTTCTTTTGACACATTTTTATGCCTGGTCTGTGTTTCCAGAAAGGGAGGATTCCTCATTTATCTGTTACCTACTTATTCAATGCCATCCCTATCTAAGCATAATTTATCATCTACTAATCCCATGCCATCCTTATGACCCGGCATTGAGTTCCTTACATTTTTTTAGGCCTCATTTATCACTAGACTGGGGCCCCCATTCAGGGTGAGTTCTCTGGCTTCTTTTAATTTCTGTCCTTTGTATTTTATTTAATATAATTTGGGAAAGAAACATTCTCTAATTCTTACACTTCTGAGTAGAAATGCTATTTGAAAGTGCAGCTGAGTGATTCAGTCCTGATTGCTTCAGAGCCTTGTCCTGCGAAGATTTGTCCTATTTTCTTCTGAGTACACATGCAGAGGCTTGTCCTGCTTAGGTGGATTTTGCCACTGCTCCCCCCCCCCTGGAATGCACTCACTGAGAACCTCTCCAAAATGGAATCCGCTCCTCGAGCTGAGAAAGGTTCCCCACCCCTGGACTAGCAGCAAACACTCTAGCAACAAAGAAGCAACACATATGGCAAAATAACTGTCCCCAGGTTCTCTCTATGCAGGAGAAGCTGCAACTGACCTACTAGCCCAGTGTTCTCCAACCTTGGGGAAGGCTATTTGTGCCACAGACATTGCCTGGGCACTCAGACTAAGGGCTGGATATAATAGTACCCTGAAACTGTGAACTTGATCCTTAAGGGGAAATACATCTTCCTCCAGAAGAGGTTCAGTTGACTCCTTGGTCATGTGGGAGCTTTCCTCCCATTACAAGTATTTAGTATAATAAGTAATACAAATAGCAATGCTAGGGGGTGATTTTCTCTGAGATCATGACAGGGAAGAATGGGTTAAACTCCCCCTCCCTGCCTGCCTGCCACGGTCCTGTTCCTGCTCATGTTCCCCTTCCTGCAGCAGCTATTTCCATTTTTAAAAAACTGATAGTTACATGCAATACATTTAGTGTCATGTCTAGTTTGCCCTAGGCACTTAGAATGTGAGCCGCTGTACAATAATTTTATGCATAATAGTTGAAATAATTGGTTGCCAGTAATCAAAAGATCACAGAGTCCAGAATGTTGCTTCAGATCAGCCAAGTAGAAAATGAGCTTCCAGCAGGGCCGGCCCTACCATTAGGCAGAGTGAGGCTGCTGCTTCACGTGGCAGATGCTGGAGGTGGGGGAAGTCATGACAACCCCCTGGCCATTCCATCTATTGGAGGATAGAGCCATATAAACCCTATGGCCTGACACCCCTAAGCTAGCCTGCCGCCCTCAAGTGTGGCGGAGGATACTGTGCAATTCAACCGCCAGTCCAGTTGGCTTTTACACGTAGAATGGTCCTTTGCCTCAAGCATCAAAATGTCTTGGGCTGGCCCTGACTTCCAGTTATGTACTAAGACAGGGGTCCTCAAACTTTTTAAACAGGGGGGCAGTTCATTGTCCCTCAGACTGTTGGGGGGCCGGACTATAGTTTGAAAAAAATATGAACAAATGGATCAAGTAAAAAAAAAAAGGACCCGGGTCCTTTTTTTTTACTTGATTAAATGGAAAGTTATTATAAATTAATTATAAATTAATTATAAATTAATTATAAATTAATTTGCTGTCTAAAATTGAAATACATTAAATTTTAAAAAGGTATAGAAAGGCTTGATTTGCACACTGCACATATCTTATTTGTAGTCCAAAAAAACCGGAAAAAACAATACAATATTTAAAATGAAGAACAATTTTAATCAATATAAGCTTATTAGTATTTCAATGGGATGTATGGGCCTGCTTTTGGCTAATGAGATGGTCAATGTCCGGTTCCATATTTGTCACTGCTAGTCGTAACAAGTGATGCAAGTGTGCATCAGTTAGTCTGGATCTGGTTGGAGATTTCAGATGTTTCATTTGGGAAAAAGTCTGTTCACAGACATAGGTGCTGCCAAAGATGGTTGCCATTTTGAGTGCATGGTTCCTGAGATTAAGATACCGTATGTCTCAGAGGGGAGAGATGCATAGAAATTAGTAAGGCTGCTTGACTTGAATGCGTCTTTCCACATAAATGTGCATAAGATTGCAGCCTTACAGCTTCATCTTATGCATGTCTACTTGGAAGTAAGTTTCACTGAACTCAAGGAGACTTTCTCCCCAGGTAAGTTTACAAAGGATCACAGCCTTAAAAGTACAAACCCATTCCCTGGGGTAGGTCAGGAAGACCTGGTACCCAGAGAACATAGTGAGAGCCAGTGGGACTTGGGAGATCCGGATTCTAGTCCCTACTCAGCCATGAAGCTCACTGGGTAAGTTTGGGCCAGTCAGACTCTCAGTTTAATCTACCTCACAGGGTTATTGTGAGGATAAAATGGAGAGGAGGAATTTTATGTAAGCCACCTAGGGTTCCTTGCAGGAAAAAAGACAGGATATAAATATAACAAACAAACAAATAAATAGTGAGTACAATTCAAATGATTGTCATTTCAGTCACCTCAATGGCACCAGATTGTCTTCTAGATGTTTTGTAGCCTGATCCTAAGGATTTTTACTCAGAAGTAAGCCTTACTGATTTAAATGGGAATTATTGTAAGTGGTTTCTGTTTCAGCCAGGCTCAGCAATCCTAAACATGCTTGCTTGGAAGTACCGTATTGTTCCGAGTATAGGCCCCTCCTGAATATAAGCCACACCCTTACAGTTTGGTGCTATTTTAAAATTTTGGCAATAATCCCGACAAGTACTTCTCTCTCTCTCTTTTTATAATAAGAAAGCCAATATATTATTGTTTTAATATGATAACCACTGCCTTCTGAATATTAAAAAACAACAACCCTTGATTCCAGGTCATTGGTAGATATACTCAGATTCTCATGTGCTTGTGTGGTTCCCCTGTCACTTTCCTTCTCCTTTTCCGATCAGTCCAGACACAACAGAGATTTAAAGGTCATAATACAACCAAAAGATCATGGGAAACTGTTTCTCTTTGAATAATGATAGGAACAGGAAGGTATACAAGGGACCTGCCCAAGGACACGCAGGGATTTGAGGGCCAATAAAGGCGTTCAACAGCAGAATCTTAAGTCAAGATTCCTGCTTTGACCTGGATTCCTGCATTGAGCAGGGGGTTGGACTCGATGGCCTTGTAGGCCCCTTCCAACTCTACTTTTCTATGATTCTATGATTCTAAGTCTACTCAGAAGTAAGTCCCACTAATTTCAATGAGGCTTACTGCTGGAGGCTTATTCCCTCACATTCCATTGCAGCGATAGAAGGGAGGTACTTCACCTGCCGTGATCTCAACAGGGAAGCTTCCGTGTGTGTGTGTGCTCCCCGCAATTCAGCTTGGCTCTCTTCCGCGCCTGTTTCTAGGTCGCGAGGCAGCTTGGTTAGTTGAACCGAGAGCTCAAGCCAGGCAGCGAGCCGGCTGCCTGTTGTTGTGTTGCTACCGCTCCCCTTTTTCCCACCCGCCTTTCCCAGCTCCAGCTCGTGCGGGGGAGCCCCACGCGATGCTGGGATGAGGGAGGAGGAGGAGGAGGAGGAGGAGGAGGAACGAGGAGCTGCCGCCGCCGCCGCCTCAGTGAAGGGATTCGAGGCGCCGCTGCGGACACCGAGAGAGCGAGCAACTGACTGAGGGATGCACTCAGGACCGGTGCAAGGCAGTTTGGTGCCCTAGGCAAGATCAGATATTTAGCGCCCCCCCTCCCACTTGAGAGCCCTGTATTTTTTTTTTCAAGGCGTTCTGGCGCCCCCTTTAGCCCTGCGCCCTAGGCAGCTGCCTAGTTGGCCTAATGGTAGCACCGGCCCTGGATGCACTCACAGCGACCCCTTCTCGTCCCCCTCCTCCTCCTCCCTCCCATCCCGTTCTTCCCCCGCAAGTTTGCTGCTGCCTCCGCCGCCGGTTCAGCAGCCCCTCCTCCCCTTACCCCCGCAGGAGACAGCGGGTGGGCGGCCCATGCCCCGCCGCCCAGCCTCCCCTTACCCCGCAGGAGACGCAGGGAGGTGGGCGGGCGCCCCGCTGCCGGCTCAGCCGCCACTCCTCCTCTCCCCCCCCGCAGGAGACGCAGGGCGGCGGGACGGATTAAAAGGCAAGGCGGGCCGGATGCGTCCCGCGGGCCTTAGTTTGAGGACCCCTGTACTAAGAGCTTCATGACAGCTTCAAACAAAACAATACCAAGTATCCCCACCCCAATTATCTCTGTGGCAGCCTGTCTAACATTAAAATACCCAATACAGAGTAAACAATGCAGATATATCTTGCAAATACTCAAAGCTCCTAATGTCACAGATACCGATGAAAGATATGAGTTTCATTCAACTTTGCCTTATTCAACTTTATCCCTTTAATCCTTTGCCTTGGTTCTCTTGTTATCAACACAACAGGGTCATTTTCTTTTTTTTAACCTGTAACTCAGTGGAATTAAATGGAAGAAAATACCTTAGATAAGATGTAGTCAGTAGGGAAAGTTCATTAGTTAGTAATGATCTTCCTGGAAGTTGAAAAATAAATAATTTTGTTTGAAGATAATAGTGTTGGAATGAATGCAGATGAAAAAAGTTAATTATAAATCTGATTTAGAAACACTATTTTGGGGGTGGGCAACCTGAGGCCGTAGTGCTTGCAGCACTCTGCCTTATTTCATGTGTCCCTTAGGCTTAACCTAATTTCAAAAGCTCTCTGCAAGTGATGGGTTCAGACCTCTGGCAAGAGCAATGTGTCCCTCCCCTGGCAGCCTGCTGGGCTGGTAGGGTGGGAGGGAAGGTGGTGGCAGAAAGAGTTAGTGAAACTGAGGGCACAGTCCTATGGGTTGCGCCCTCAATGATTGTAAGCTCCCAACCTCGGAGGCTTGCGGTCATCCTATGCAGGGCAGGAGGAGCAGTGGAGGCGATCTTTGCCTCCCTGTCCTCCCGCCCTGCATTTTTCACTAGACAGGCTTTTTTGCCTGTCTAGCTGAGCCGCTTCGGAGGGGGAGGAAAGGAGGCTGGAGAGGCTTCAACATAGCTCCTATCTTGGCAAATCTGGTCTCCTCCCCTCCCTGCCCACTGAAATGACCCCTTCCCCCCCTCTCCGAGGTCGCATTCCTGACCTCAGAGGGCAGCCGGCGTGATTCTTTCTCTGCCTGCTGCAAGGGGGCGGGGCGGGGGGCAGATCTCTGATTCCATGCTCCAAGTTCGGAGCGTTATCTCTGACCTCGATCCGGGAACCCAAACTACCCTGTGGCCCCTCAGCTGCTGTCTAGGGGGCACAGGATTGCTCCCTTAGAGAATTATCTATTGTAAAACTATCTATAACAGGCTTTCGCAACAATAAGCCAAGCCTGTGGTTTAAATCCATTAGATTCTTGGATTTCGTTTTTGTTTATATTTGCCCACAAAACTGAGCAAATGTTTTTTGTTCTTTCTTTCTTTATTTATTATATTTATACCCTGCCTTTTTTTCCTGGAAGGAACCCAAGGTGGCTTACATAATTGTCCTCCTCTCCATTTTATCCTCACAACAACCCTGTGAGGTGTAGAAGTAAAATTTGTCCAGGCTTCAGTTTAACAGAAAGGCCTGGAAGGGCAAGTCAGACCTTTCCTTCTACCTTACAGAAACATGTCCTGACATGTCAGACCCTTTCCTTGACCTTCTGTAGAACAACCATGAGGGCAAATCAGCCACCTATTGATTTGCCTAAGCCCCTCTTTCCTTCTTATGCTAAAAGTACTGTGAGCCATTATCACCTTGGGAAAGACCACTGATTAGCATGATAGCTGGAAGATGGGCAATACCTGATCTTTTAATCTTGTCTAAATGTCTCCTTTTGAATTGTCTCTCAGTTTCCTGTACTGACTCAATTGTCATTTGTCACCTGACCTCTACATGATATTATTCAGTATAAATGGAAGTGTCTCCCTTGTGTTCTTGTTGGCATTCCTGACTGTGCTCAGATGCCATCTGTGAATTCACTAATAAACTTTCCTCTCTAAGAACCTCTTCAAAACACAACGCAGTAGATCAATTTTTCCACAACAGAGGTAGGCTAGGCTGAGAGTCAGTGACTGGCCCAAAGTCACCCACTGAGTTTCATGGCCGAGCGGGGACTAGAACCCGGATCTCCCAAGTCCCAGTCCAACACTCTCACCACTACGCCACACTGGCTCTCATGTTATGCATGTTATGTGTGCCTCTACCTTCCCCAAGAAAGCCAGAAGGGCCAAGTAAAAAAGCAGGATGAAACATCTACCTCAGGGGTGTTGAACCTCTTTCAGCCCAAGGGCCAAATTCCATTCTGGAGAAGCTGGGGGGGGGGGGGAGAAAGCTGCATTCCAGTGGTGGGCGGGGCCTAAAATGCCAGCCTCTTTTCACTTAAAGCGCTTAAATGCCAGGAACTAACTAAGCCTTAGGAGAGGCATTTCAACTTTTTAGAATGGGGAAAAAATGCACCGCAGCCAGGAAACCACTAAACAGTCGCTCAGGGAATGGGGGCCACCTGGAGAACCCTAGAATACCAGATGAGGACCTCGGGTCAGACAGATTTGGCCCATCCCAAGTATGCTGAGATTCAACATACTTAATCTACCTCCTGAAAGTCCAATATTAGCTGATAATAAGCATGGACAGAGGGTGGTTACTGTCATGACCCCCCTCCAGGAATCCTCCTCTGAGGACGAGGGTGACTCACCCAGGGCCCGGGACACTCCTCAGGAGCAGAGTTCAGACACTGCTGCTCCAGACAGGGCCGACCAGGCAGCTGAAGAGCTGGCAGGCCCCTCTGGCATGACCCGTGGGAGTTCCGCAGCCCAGGAGGAGTCAGAGTCAGAAGTGGAGATGGTGCAGGCCCCGAGTCCCAGACAGAGGAGGAAGATGAGACGGCAGGAACAGATGCAGGCCCCTCGACGCAGCGTCCAGCTGCAAACCAGGACATCGGCCTTGTGAGGCTTTTGTAACCAGCCTGCTACTAAGGAGCTCCAGCTGTGAAATGGGCGTGCCCAGGCAGCAGGCAGTATAACAACGCTCACTCACTGAAGCCTGGGTATTGGGAAACAACATCCTCCTTGATTCGTGTTCCTGATCCCTGACCTTGCTCCAGAACCCTGCCTTGCTTCCCGGACTCTTGGACCCGACTTCAGACTGACACTGACACTGCCTCTGCTCGACCCCTGGACTTTTGAACAACGCTCTCGGCTTGACTCCTAGGATTGTAAGACCACGCTTCTGTTACTCATCCCGCTGCAGCTCCCTTATCTTATCTCAGCTGGACATTTGGCAGTGCTCCCAGAAGGAAAGCCAGCTGCTGGCTGCCGGCCAGCCTTAAGCCGGACAGTTACTGCCTATCTCAGATATGAGTTATACCACCCGCAGATTCCAGACAACTGTATTTGGTTTTCAGGAGAGGGGCAGGGGATACACTGAGGTAGATTTCACACACAGAGAGAGGGGAAGAATTGGGCCAAATGGCAATGAAATGCAAAAAGCACAGTCTGCAACAGTTCTACGTAAACTTTAAGATAAGCCAACTGACCATTCAGAACAGCTGGAGTGGGTGATGTTGTAAGGAAAGTGCTTTCCTTCAGGAGAGTCCAACATCTTAGGCAGAAGTCAAAAAATGACACCCAGAGGAAGTCTCTCAGAATCCCTCTCAACCCTTTAACAACCCTTTAAGTACTGGAAAAGTCACATATTTAGTCAACTTGCTTAGTAACAGCTGCCAGCCTATCAAAGGCCACACACATAGAAAACAAAGTGGAAAGTCCCTTTTGACCAAGTATAGGTAGCTTGCTTGGCAACAGGCCATGGGCCAATCAGTACCTCCGCAGGTGGAAACCAAGTTGGAAAGTCCCTAAAAGGCCAAAATAACTTGCTTGCCTCGCAACATGCAGATAAGCCAATCGGTATAAGTGCACATACACATTCTATAACAGTGATGGCGAACCTATGGCACGGGTGCCACAGCTGGCCCGCAGGGACCTCTCTGTGGGCACTCGAGCCATTGGTCACCAGATCGCGAAAAGACTGTCCCCTTCTGCAAAACACTAATGATTTTGTTCTTTCTCACAGTGTGGAACAGAATGATTTTATTCTAGAATTCCTGTTACATAATTCTTTTCTACATTGTTATCACATTTAAAAGATTTTGAAGAATGATGCACAGAGCATGGCTTGGATGTAAAGTCCTAACAGTTGACCTGAGTGCTGCATGTGTTGCTCTCAAACTAACGGAGTATGAGCCAAGGTTTGACAAATTATCAGCATGCATGCAATAGCAAAAATCACATTAATTGTGCAAAAGCATGCCCAATGCAAACTTTTACCTAATGCAGTGTTTGCAGTCCAAGACATAAAGTGTTTAAAATGTGTTAAGCACGTTTAGTTTTCTTGTTTATCTTGCTCATCCTAGTACAGGTTGACTTTTACTTTTACTAATCCGACACCTGTAGAAGCAGGGAAAGGACCCCGGGTAAAGCTTGCCCCATACAATTTCAGTCTAGCATATACAGTCATGCCTTGGATTGAGAGCATAATTCGTTCCGGAAATGTGCTTGTAATCCAAAACACTCTTATATCAAAACGAAATCCCTCCAAAAAAATTTGTACAGAGATTTTTAATTAAGCTGTACTACAGTACTTGTATTGCAAGACGTCGCTTGTATATCAAGCAAAATAAATAAATAAATAAATATTTAAAAATTTGCTTGTCTTGCAAAACGCTCTCAAACCAAGTTACTTGCAATCCAAGGTATTACTGTAATCATATTACAAGTTGAGAATCCCTTATCCAAAAATACATGTGCCTAAAAATTTAAAAAGTTTGTATAAATTCCCTTCAGGCTATGTGTACTATAATAATTTTTTGAGTTGATTTTTTTTCAACAAAAAACTGTTTGTATCATTGAAAGCTCTGTTATTGTGTTTTTCTTTAAAGACAAAAGATGTTAATTAGTTCGGACAACTGTATGAGTTGTTTTTCTAAAACTAAAACCTCGGTATTCAGGTTTAATTGCAGTGTTGGCACTTTGAAATAAATAAGTTGGTTTTGTGTTGCAGTTTGGGCACTCGGTCTCAAAAAGGTTCGCCATCACTGTTCTATAAGCATGCACACGCAGCGTCCTGTATTGTAAACTTGTTTTGATCATGGTATATAAGTGTGTGTGTGATGCTTGGACGGGGCTGTCTCTTCTTGTACAGAGAGTCAGACCAGTACTGCAATACACTTTAAAGACCCATCCCAGTTGTCTTGCTATTCTTATTGGAGTCCAGGTCCGGTTGGACAGCCTAAATTAACTCTAACTAAATAGAGTTTACTACAGTGATAATACAATCATTCCAGTTCTGCTCTGCTAATTAACCCCTGTGGTGGGACAGAAAGCCATTCTCTCTGTTCAAGCCTCAGTTAATAGAATCAAGCTTCTTGATTAGTTTTAACTTAGCAATTTCATGCTGGGGAGAAAAACAACTTTTTAAAAGTGTTCTAGCCATGTGTTGGAACAAGATGGTTGCAGGCTGGCAATGGCCTAAGGCAGCAAAGATGAGAGAGAAAGCAGAGCATGTCTTGCACCTTGCCTGGGTCAGAGGTAAGATAAGAAGAGTGGTCAGTATGTGCCATGTACCATCCCATCTAAATTGTTCCAAGAATGTGATGACATTTTTCTTTTTATTTACACTTGGTTAGAACTGTTAGTGGGGGCATTAAATACAGCAGTTAAGAGTGTACTTTACAGTGCAATCCTATGGTCCCATCAACATCAACATCAACATCATCATCATCATCATGCGATCACTTGTGACCGAGTAAGATTGTCTTCCAGGATAAAAAATTTACAAAAAGGACATTTTTAAAAGGAGGAAATTCTAAAGAAAATTCAGAGGATGATCTCCAAACTATCCTAAATGCTTTTGCAGAAGCATACGAAAAACTTGGTCTCTCACTTAACATCAAAAAAACCAAAGTGCTTCATCAGCAAGTGCAAGCTAACCCTTCAGTGATGCCATCTATGCAGCTTGGCGAGACAATACTGGAAAATGTCGATCATTTTCTCTATCTTGGCAGCTATCTTTCTGTTACAGCTAACATCGACAGTGAAATCCAGCATCGTTTGAGCTCCACAAGTGCTGCGTTTTAAAATTTGTAATTTAAAACCCCAAAAAAACAAGCCCATATTACGCAGTAAACAAAACTGGAGGGAGAGTCATAGGTATCCAATGCTCTAGATTAGAATGGTCTGTCTCCTTGAATCCTGTGAACAACAAACCCTTATCTTCAGGATGTAGAGACCAAAATGTGTTAGTGTCCAAGGTCTTTTTACTGTGCCTTCTAAACAGGCATGTGCTGTCTAAGATCCAGCATTCACCAAGGCCAGGTGGTGGCTCTTTTATAACTTGTTACTTCTTTAGCTTGGCTTGCTGATCAAAGCATATCTCCTTACAGTTAAATTGCTGATCGAGCATCTTGATTTACACATATTGCATCTTTTCTTACCCGTGGGTCTAAAAGGCGCATAAGTTTGTCTGGAACATATGCAAATAAATGACTAATATTCTGATATTGGGTGGATGGCTTAACATAGCCTTCTGCTTTCTTCTCAGGCAAATTTTTGCTTCTAATGGAGGACTCATAAACAGAAAGATTCCTATTGTGTTAATATTCCTATGCATATTTTACCACAGTGCTGGGAAGTCAAAGGCCTAGAATACATTTCTTGGGCACCACAAGGTCCCAGCAACCAGGGGCAACAAAAAAATATAGCCCACACAGGAACCCCAAAAATTAGTATTAGGGTTACCAGATGTTTAGAATAGCTTGCTTCTGTGCCTTCCACATCGACTTGATCTGCAGAAATCAGCAGATAATGGGTGAGTTTGCACATTCAGGGGGGAGGGGGGGAATAAGCCACAGTGGCTTATCTTCTCTCCTGGCACATGGTTGCGAGCCGTTTCCGGCACGGGTTGTTGTAACATCCAAACTCGGCCAGGGTGCCTGGCTGGGGTGGTTTACAAACCACCCAGAAATCCTAGAACAAGCCATGGGTTTCAGGGTGATTTGCAGGGGAGGCTGGTAACACCTATGTCAGTGGGGCTGCTTATCCATTGCAGGTTTTATTCCGAGCTTTAGAGGAGCTATCTATAGTGCTGAACTCCACCCCCAAATTAGGTTCACATTTTAAAAGCTACTTAAAAAAATAAACAAAAAACAAAAAGAAAACTTTAGGCCGGTGGTGAATGTTCCTTTCCTGGGCAAGGTCCTTGAGCAGGTGGTTGCCAACCAGCTCCAGGTGCTCTTGGATGAGACTGATTATCTGGATCCATTAACGTTGGGTTTCAGGCTGGGTTTTGGCATGAAAACAACTTTGGTCGCCCGGTATGATGACCTATGTTGGGAGAGAGACAGGGGGAGCGTGACCCTGTTGATACTCCTGGATCTCTCAGCAGCTTTTGATAGCATCAGCCATGGTATCCTTCTGGGGCATCTGTCTGAGGTGGGAGTGGGGGGCACTGCATGGCAGTGGCTCCGCTCCTACTTGGATGGCTGGCTCCAGAAGATGGTGCTTGGGGAATTCTGCTCGGCCCCGTGGACTCTCCAGTATGGGGTTCCTTAGGGGTCGGTCTTATCCTCAATGCTATTTAATATCTACATGAAACCACTGAGTGGGGTCATCCGGAGTTTTGCAGTGCAGTGCCAGCTTCCGAACCGTCTTCCAGGGTAACCCCACGTAGAGCGCATTACAGTAGTCTAGGCGAGAGGAGACCAAGGCATGAACCACTGATGGGAGCAGATGATTAAGGTAGGGGCGCAGCTGCCGTATCAGATGGAGTTAATACAGTGCCGCCCGGCTCACAGCTGACACCTGAGCCTCCATGGACAGCTGGGAGTCTAGAATGACTCCCAAGCTGCAGACCTGGTCCTTCAGGGGTAGATGTACCCCATTCAGCACCAGGTCAACATCCCCTAACCTCCCCTTGTCTATGTAAGAGCAAGGATTGGGGCCCTTGTGCTGCATTTCTGTTTCCAGAAAGGTGGTATGAGGCCCTGATCCTTCTGCGCCCCCATCTGGGCATTCCATCCCCACCCATCCCAAATTAGCATTCTATCCAGGCCCTTTTCCTAAATTCAGACTATTGTCCAGAACGGGTACTGGTTTCTGTAGAAGTTTTCTGGCTTATTGCATCACTCCCATGTCGTTATGTGTGACCGGTGAATTTGGTTGGTTTGTCTCACTTGGAAGTTGCAGTTCCAGACCATTTTCCAGAATATGAACTATTGCCTGGAACAGGTATCAGGATGTGGATTTTGCAGGTTTTATGGCTCATTACATCCCTCCCATCCAGTCATGTGTGACTGATTTTAGTTGACTTGGCTTGCTTGGAAGCTGGCATTCTGGACATTCTGGGATTCATAATTTTAAAATATTGCAAGGGTTCTAATGTTGCAGAAAAATCACCCTTCTCCAGAGGTGGTCAGAGGACTCTGACCACCTCGGGCTTGGAAAAGTTTATTTGCTAGCAACCGGTTCAGGGGAATGAACCCCGATACAGAAGCAATTAGTTCCCTATATATTAAAGCATTATAGACTATACGTCATCAGTTATTTGTCACTTGCTCCTTGGCATGCCTGCCAGGTGTTTCCTGTGTTATTCTTACATTTTGCTGCGCGGGCAGTCTTATCTGGCTAGTTCCTTAAAATACCGTGCGACAGTAATTTATTGCCATGTAAGCAGTCTGTTCTCAGAAGGGGGGGGGGTCTATCTTCAAGCGGTCTGTTCCCAGGGGGGGGGGATCTTTTTTCTGCCTCAGTTTTCTTCCCACCTTATTCCCACTTCACTAACACATGCCATTTGGCTTTAAAAATAAATAAATAAATAAATAAAGGGGTTGTTTTGGTCCGTTTCTGCTTTCACACCCTTTGAAAGGCCTGGGAAAATAAATAGGCCCTTGCCTGGAGCAGAAAAGATCACAAAGATGGCGCCAGAGTCTAAGATACTCTCCCTCCTTCATTTGAATCTTCTCAGTTTAATTACCCACCCACGCAAAAAGGTTGTTCTGAGGTTAGCAGCATAAACCTGTGCACTTTTATTCAACGTGATCCCACTGAATTCAATGGGGCTTGCCCCTAAGCAACAGTTAATAGGACTGTGGCCTAAAAAACCGGCAGAGGAGGACTGAAATACAAACATAACAATTAGTTTAGTTAGTGTGAAGCAAGTGGTTTGCGTGGAGGAGTCCTGGTACTTAAGGGCACAATCCTATGCGTGTTGGGACAGAAAAAAGTCCTACAACTCCCAGCATGTTGGCTGGGGCATGCTGGGAGTTATAGTCCTTTTTTCTGTCCCAACACGCTGATAGGATTGCGCCCCAAATCCCTTGTTTACTGGCCGTTTTTTGCAACCTGACGGAAACTTGGTAGCCAAAAGCTTCCCGCAAGACATAGCTCTATGCTAAAAAACATCCCACATTTCTGTGTGTCATGCTGTTATAGATTCAGGTTAGGACCAGTAAAATTTCTGGCAACCCTAGTGTATACTGATTTTTTCCCCTTTAAAATTGAGGGGCGCTTTTTCAACAGTTGCAGTTTAAATTCAAACTTTTGACACTGAGGAACGCACTTAATTTCTGTGCCTTGCTTGAACGAAAAGGGGACGTAAATTATGTCTGAACGTAAATAACATCCGCACAAATTTACACAGGATGTGCCTCTCTTAGTTTTGCTGAACAGGGACTTTAAGGTAGCAACTCGAGCAGCCTATTCTGACGTTATTTTAGGAACGAGAGAACTGATTTTAAACCCAAGCCACCGCATGCCCCGCCTTATTCCTCTAGCCTCCCACTCTCCGCGAGAGACGGGAAACAACTTGAGCCTAACCGCTCTCGGGGAAAAAAACAACATTTCCCAAAATGCTCTGCTCTCATCTAGGGACGCTGTGAGAATTCCGAACCCCTTCGCTAATTCAGCGGAAATGAGCGCGAGCGAGGGAGATATGAGAAACAATAGAGAAGCGCTGTGTTCGTGTATTCTGACGAATTGAAGGACGCTCCCTGACTCGCCAAATCCTCGGCCTGAGAGGAAAAGAGCTACGCTGCCCAGACCGGGCGATGAGTTACCTCAGCGGAGGCGCTGTTAGGTCCCTTCTAGACATGTAAGTGGCCCGTGATGTGAACGGGCAGGTCCCCTCGCCCTACAGACTTTTTATTATTATATATTTATTACATTTATATCCCGCCTTTTTCCTTTCGCAAGGAACCCAAGGCTGCTTACATAGATTTCATAGATCATAGAGCTGGAAGGAGCCTACAAGGCTATCGAGTCCAATCCCCTGCTCAATGCAGGAAACTAGAGGTCATCCTCCTCTCCATTTTATCTTCACAACAGCCCTGTGAGGTTGGTTAGGCTGAGAGTCAGTGACTGGCCCACCCAGTGAGCTTCGTGGCCGGGTGGGGACTAGAACCCGGATCTCCCGAGTAGCTCCAAGCATACCCAGCCAGCATGACTAATAATGGCAAGGAATGCTGGTAGCTGTAGTCCAGCAACATCTGGGGACCCAAGGTTGGGAACCACTACGCCACGCTGGATCTCGACTTGCCTGCCAAGTGCCAGAATCCCCCATTTCATCATTCCTCTTGATCTCCGTTACTCATTACTATCATTCCCCACCTACCGCCTTCTATTGCCCCCCCCCCTCATCCTTTGCTGCACCTGTTCCACCACCCCTGGTTAGGATTTAATCAGCCAGGGTCCAACCACTCGAACAAAGCAATAGTGTCTCTTGAGCATGTACAGAGAACATTCCCTTCACCCTGAGTTGGCTTGCCAACGCTTCAGTGGGCCACCGTACCTGCATCTTTCTAACAGTATCTTGAGCTGCAAGCAAAGGATTCTTCGGGAGTCATGTTTTATTTGCATGCTCTCAGAAGCTTCACCTGTGGGTTTCTTCACCTGAGATTGCAAGCATTGACCAGGCTGGATCTTGTCCCGGTCCCTGTATCAGTTGGCAAAAGCACCAATGAGTTAAGTACAAAAAGCACCCATTTGAGAGAAGCATACAGGTGCAAAGTTTTGGCTTTCATAATCAGGCCAGATTAAGCTCAGGGATCTTTGATTAGGAATTAACCACTGTTGCTATTGTCCCAGTGCTTACCTCTCTAGTTATTGCTTTCAGGGTTTCATCCTGTGCACACTTAGAATCATAGAATCATAAACTCATAGAATAGTAGAGTTGGAAGGGGCCTATAAGGCCATCGAGTCCAACCCCCTGCTCAGAGTCAGTGCAGGAATCTAAATCAAAGCACTTACTGGGGAGTAAGTCTAATTGAACCCTGCAGGGCTTATTTCTGAGTAATCATGTAGAGCAGTTGTCCCCAACTTGTTGCCTTCCATATGTTTTGCACTTGGCTCCCATGATTTACAGAGATGGGAGAACAATCAGTTTCACCAGAATTACATGAAGCCCAAATGCTATGCATCAGTCCAGGCCTGTGGCTCACGCTGGCTCAGCTTGTCTGAGCGTGGAAAGCTAAGCAGAGTCAAGCCTGGTTATTACTTGGAAGGGAGACCTGTTGTGAGCGCTATTTAGAGTTAGCGGAAATGTTCTGAGCGCTATTTAGAGTTAGCGGATTAGGCTGTTCAACCACATGCTGGACAACTGATACAGATAAGTGTTGTTAGCAAGCAAACAAAGAAGCAATAGTATTGGATAGAAAATGTCTCTGAAAGCAGATTTGACCTGCCATTTTATTAGCTTATGGATAATTACATTTAACTTACATAAATATAGTAAATGCTGGATCTGACCAAGGGGCCAGCTCTTTGTCAACAACAGGAGCCAGCCAGATGCCTCTAGGTCTAGGAAGATCACAAGCAGAGCAAAATAGTAATAGCCAACTCCAGCTGCTTATCTCCCTCCCTAAACATGGTGATCAAAGCTTTTCATTTGAAGTCGTATTGTATTTTATGATACAAGTAAAGTTTGTGAACATCTATTCCTCTTGTTTGTGTGTGTCTATAATGAAATGCACCAATATGTGCAGTAGGTGCTCAGTAATATTTTTTTAAAAGTCCCTGCCTATTGCTTACAATCTAAGAAAATAGCCTTCCCATCCTGGTGCCTTCCAGATATGTTGGACTACAACTCCCATCACCCCCAGACAGCATGTTGAATCTTACTTCAATACTGGGGGAGGCTATATTTTGCATAATTGATGCCACAGTCACCAAGGAAGTGTGTCGTCTTATGAGTGGTTTTCATTCTTTTTTCCCCCCTCAGATGCCTTGATTGCTTAACAAGAAACATATCCAGATATGCTGTAGATATTAAGCCTTTGCCTCCCAACATAAAAGATAAACTGATTAAATCGCTGAGTGTCCAAGGGCGGATAACTGATTCAAATATTAGTATGGTAAGATTCCATTTAGACCATGATTCTTTTGCCACATTTGCCACAAAGTACAGGCAGTGACAATTGTATTATTAACAATGGCCATTCACAAAACAGCTGTTGCTGACAACACAAACCTCCTGACGCTGAGTAAGCCAATTAACACATGTTGTGTAATTTAAAAACAAAAACAAAAACAGCTTTATTCTGATTCAAGCTGCAGGAGATAAAACTGAGCCTCTTGATCAATTCTGTCTCCTGTCTCATTGGAATAAAGTTTTTTAAAAATCACATTACATGTGTTAACTGGCTTGCCCAGAGTCAGAATGTTTATGTTATCAGCAATAGCTGTTTTGTGAATGGCCATTGTTAATATGACTGTCATTTTCTGTACTTTCTGCATTTCACTTCCCTCTGACCTCACCATTTACAATCCCTGCCCTTCTGCCCAAACCATGTGTATATAACTCAGGGTAACACTTCATGCACCTGTTGAAGTGGACTGCAGTCCACAAAAGCTTAAGCCATAATAAATGGGTTCATCTTTAAGGTGCCACAAGATTCATAGTTTTTGCTGCAATAGGCTAACACTGCTGGCTTGCCCAGCAACTGTGAGACCAGTATATCTTAATCCAGAAAAGCAGCTACTTTTCTGATGTTACTAAAACGGCTACAGCTTAGCTAATGTTTTTGGATGCTAACACTGATGTCACCATTGCTCAACTGTGCTGTGCAGCAACAGATCATGTGGCCACAGTCTGAGAATGCTAGAATACAGCCTCTTTCAAAGCTTCTACTTTCAGGGAACTCTTTCCACATCAGTGCATCTGCCATACCATTCTGTTTCAGTGTAGAGGGTTCTGGGGCATGTTCAAAAACTAGGGTTCTCACTCATTTAATCGGAGGCTCTGACCAGGCCTGTTAGGCCTCACCTTCACTGAATGTGAACTCAAGAGTGTGCCCCAGAACACAACCAGTACTGTCCTAGAGAGTGTGGGTGACATCTTTATCAGCTGGGAGAGTGTTATTTTCCAACATGACTCATCCCCCTCTGTCTTCCATATTCAGACCCTCCAACACAACCAGGAGGGTGGCAGGTTTGGGAAGGCTGCTGTAAGGAAATCCCAGAATAAGATGACTTTTTAGTGGTATATCACATCAGTGAGATTAAATAAATACAATTTTAAACAGATATTTGTAATTTTTCAATAGACTATTATCAACAGACTATTCAGGATATTATCCACTTGCAAATGTTTATTGAAATCAAGCTATTGGAAGGTTAACAGGACACAGATTAACATCTGAACCTCTTACTAGATTATTAAATGTTAATGAGATGGAGGATTTCAGAGTTACAAACCTTGTGGTGGGAGCAAAAATAGTTTAGGTTTAGTACTGGAAACTTTCCTTTACCCCTGAAAAGCAGGTTTTGAAATTGCATCCCAGTGGATAAGGCTGGACCAGTGAGAGTATTGTAACTGAAATGAATTAAGCAATTTATTGAGGCATAACACCCAGTACAAGGACAGTAGATATAGCAATAATAAAGCAACTTTTCCAACCTCTTTGTTTACCCAATGTTTCCCAGGGAAAAGCATAATCAGTGTCCCTGTACATTTTAAACAAATGTCATCTTAGCATCACTCCCAATCTTGCTGTGCTGGACCACCAAACAATGTCTTTCTGATGCTCTTATCAGCCAGGGTCTTATACACGCAGCTTCTCTGTACAACAGAGATTACATGGAGCCAGCTTTTCCACAGTAGTCGCCCATCATAGTTGGCCTTGACCTTTGCTGAACTCAGTAGTCCTCTGGGTCTGGCAAGACTGGATTAATAACCCCAACTAGCATGGAGAGACTCCGAAGTGTGGACAAGATGGATATGAGGGTAATTGGCCCAGAACTAAGGATGTATTGTAAGGATGTGAGAAGCAAGAGTCAGGTGTCAGTGGAGCAGGGAAGCATCTAGTCCCTGCAATGTATTTAGGGAGCTCTACTTTTGTGTGGCAGCTGCTCGAAAACCGCAAAATGTTACCAAGACTTATTATACTGGTACTGCATATTTAGTACAGCCAAATTGTTTGAAATCACCCACCTCCAATCCAGTCCACTTTTATACCTGTGTGTTGTATAGAGAAGGGCTTCTTGGGTGGAACTTGTGATAGATACTAAAAGCAGTCTGTAATTTCTAGGGGTGCTTGTGCTCCGCCATATAGAATTTGACTGACATGTTTGCATTTTAGGTTTTGCACCCTGCAGTGGAGGCATTGGACCTTCGAGACTGTGATATTTCAGATAATGGCCTGCAACAACTTTGTAACTGTAAGCAGCTTAAAAAAATAAACTTAAATGTTTGGAAAAGAACCAGACTAACCGTAACTTCAGAAGGTATGTTTTCTATGTGTTGGTTATTTGAAAAAACACTGGGTGAAATAAGTTAAATTACATTTCAGGGTTGTTTTTTTCCAAATTATTATTTTTAAAAATATTTTAAGCAAGTAAACCAAACACACAGAGGATTGCCTTCCTTCCATACATCTGTTCTGGAGGCTATACAGATTCCCTTGTTACAATTGGGGCTATATCTGGGTTCGTACTCGTGTATAATGCGGGTCTCAACCTGATGGCGCGTGAGTGACAGCAAAGCCCCGTGTGTGCGAGATGGGAGATTAAAAATCCTGTTCGAGTGTAGATGCCCATAAATCCACACACAGAAATCCAGATCTTTCTCCCCCTCTCTCTGCGCAGCGTGCAGCGTTTCGGTTGCAATCAGCCAGCCAGCTTTCCAGCATGTAATCCGACTCCAGCAGCCAGCTCCCCCGTTTGCAGATAGCAAGGAAAAAACTCTGTAACTCCACAGGTCTATTCTACCTGTTTATTTACTTAGCAAAGTAATATTCTACAGAGTATACATTTCCTAGTTACAGTCCATGTGCAGAGTACAATGCATAGCAAGCATTTATTCCAGTGGAGCAAGTTGAGCTTTACCCTACCTCAGCAAAGACGTTACATTGTTGCATAAGTCCAGCAAGCAATAGTCAGAAGAAAAGAGTGAAGAGAGAGAACAGTCCTGCTCCTCTCTAAAATGGCTCCAGACAGACAAGTTAATACGTCACCAGAACATACAAACCATGTGACCAGCTCATATTGTTCTCACACTTTAGTAACCCCTGCGAAAGCACGAGATTCTAGAGAGACATAATAAACTTGTTTACCCGCCATTCTGTCCCTTCCATGTGTAAACAATGTGCTCCAGCTTGTGAATTTGATACATATCACCCCCTTGAGAGGCACGAGATCTTTTGCTGTAGTTATGACGTGTGTTTGCCCCAAATGTGTGTACTTCTTAATTCTCTACACTAATGCAAGTCTTGACACACTTAGAATACAAAATATACTTTTATTACATGAAAGATAGAACAGATACTGATTCTTTAATTGTAGTTCAAATGTCATCAATTTACAGGTTCAGGTGGCAAGGCAACAAATATAAATCATTCACATTCATACTTCTTGATTCTTGAGAGCAAAAGATCTAATGCCTTGTACAGACTGTTGAAAAGAATAGCATGGGGACAAGATTCTTGTTCTAAAAAAGAAGAAGAAATTAGAATCTGTAAGGCTTATACTTGTCTCATCGCTCATCTAGCGAAACTGACTCTAACACAGGGGTCTTCAAACTTTTTAAACAGGGGGCCGGTTCATTGTCCCTCAGACTGTTGGGGGGCCGGACTATAGCCCCCCTGTCGCCAAAGCCCCCCTGCCCCCCCAGGATCCCCCCCGTCACCGCCAGACCCACCCTGCCACCCCCCGCTGCCGCCGTACTTGCACCCGCCGCTGCCGCCAAAGCCCCGCCGCGCCGTCGCCCCCCTGCCGCCAAAGCCCCCCCCAGGACCCCCGCTGCCACTGCCAGACCCCCCCCGCCACCCCCCCGCTGTACCTGCCCCGCCGCCGCTGCTGAAGCCCCGCCGCTGCCCCCCCGCCGAAGCCCCGCCGCCGCTGTTGGTGCCGCCGAAGCCCCGCCACCGCCGCCAAAGTCCCGCCACCGTCGTTGCTGCCGCTGCCACTCCCCACCCCGCTGCCACCCCCCCACCCCGCTGCCACCACCACCGCCGGAGCCATGTCATTCTGCTGCACTCCGTCGCACTGGACTTCCACGCTCTGTTCAAAAACAGAGCGCGGGGGTCCAGCGCGACGGAGCAGGGTCCCACGCGTCACTTCCGCCACGCCGTAAGTGACGCGACGGGACCAGCGCGGGCGGCACAGCCTGCGCAGCTGGCTCTCCGGGGAGAGCGAAGAACATGGCAACCCCTTTCGGGCGGCTGAGAGCCCGGGCGGGCCCAGTTCGGGCCTACGGAGCCGGGCTGGATGGAAGGGCACGCTGGGCCGGAGCCGGCCCGCGGGCCGTAGTTTGAGGACCCCTGCTCTAACAGTTGTCTTGTTGTACGCAAAGGTGTGGTGCAGTTGGCGAGCTGTGAGCTGATCGCCATGTTAGAATAAGCTTTTTTATACTTTTGATTCTTTAGTTTCTCTTATGGAGAAAAGGGGTCACTCTGATTAGTAAGTAAACTTCCTAAGTGTTCTTAACTAATCACTATTGTTCTATTGTGTTCTGTCTTATAGTTCTGTCTTATAGTTAGATATTTTGATCAGAATTGGAATTTATTAGACTATTCTTTAATGTACTTATTTCTTTCATCCACCTTTTCCTTATACTTTGTTAATCGCATTACCTTTTGAATATTTACTGTCTTTCTTTTCTTGTGTATGTTTGCTTAATCCTTTCAAGACAGAAATTTCCCTGCTAGTTTTCAATTAAATCTTATCTTCACTACAACCCAGTCACTGGGCTTGTGATCAGCACATTCTTGCTCTTTAGTACCAAGGGTCAATCTGATTCTCTCTTCTCCATTCTCCCAGCATGCCTTAGCAACTCCCAGGTCCTGTTCAGATGCTTACTTGTTCTTCTTATGGCCTCTTTCAAAATGGACAATACCAAAGAGGGATGATTAAATAGCAGAAAAGCATCTGTTATAACACCCTCTCTTTACAGCTTTGAGCTTTTTCATATGACAGAAAAAGCTGCCTTTTTATGAGTCAGTGTGTTGGTCTGTCTAGTCCACAACACTTACTATGACTGGCAGCAGCTCTCCTTAGTCTCTAAGCCAGCATTCCCCAGTCTGGTGTCCTCCAGCTGTGTTGGACTGCAACTCCCATCATTCCTAGCAGCTCTCCCAGTCTAAGCTCACAAGGTCGCACGAGTCTTCCCTCCCAGCACCGGCTGGTGGGACTAGGAGAGGGCCTTCTCTGTGGCGGCCCCCACATATGGAACTCCCTCCCTAGTGACCTTCGCCATGCCCCCTCCGTGATGAGCTTCCGCCGTGCATTAAAACATGGCTGTTCAGAGGGGAATATGGGGTGGGTTAGGTTTTTAATGAGAATTTTTATATTGTTTTAATTATATTTTATTGTGTTTATTGTATTTTAATGTACATCGCCCAGGGTGGCCAGGTGACCGGCCAGATGGGCGATTGATAAATGTAATAAATAAATAAATAAATTCCTAGCTGCGAAATGCTCTACCTGTGGTCTCTCTCTTGACTCTACCGCAATTGAAATTTTGATTCTAAGTTCCATCAGAGACCCTTCTCTGTTCTCAGGATTCTCCTGCCATCTGGAGTGTAGTGGGTGGTTAGGAGAGGGTCTTTTCAGTGGTGGCATCCTGGATTTCAAATACCGTACTATCCCCAGAGAGGCTTGCCTGGCACCCCCACTGATGGCTTTCTGGTGTCTGGTGCAGACCTTTTTATTTTCCCAGGCTTTTAAACTTTTGTTGATCTGTCTTACTCTGATTGTTTTGATATTGTTGTTACGCTGCTTTTATAGATTTGCTGTTTTTAGCTTATTTTTATGTATTTGTTGTTTTATGGTGCTTTAAATAATTTTATTGTAAGCTGACCAGATGATGTGCTTGAAAGGCAGGGTACAACATTTAATAAATACATAACTCTCAAGGTAGGGACTGCTTTCTTTTGCTTATTTTATTATGTTAAGTGCTATGTGCATTGTTAGCACTATAGAAATAGGTAGTAATTATATATTTGGTTCTTATCTGAAATTATGTAAGACGGCTTATGTAAGCCGCCTTGGGTTCCTTGCAGGAAAAAAGGCAGGGCATAAATATAATAAATAAATAAATAATGTTTAATATTCTGGCTTTTAAGAGCTGCAGATAATCCCATTTCCAGAGAACTATTTATACTACAGAATGTGAAATGTTTCTAGAAATCCATACCTTGTAGATCACTCACAGTGTTCCAAAATAATAATTTCTAAAATGCTATTTATTTCAAATATAATATAAACTCATTTAGTCTAAAATCCACCATTGGGCAATACTTTTATTAGGACCAACCAAAACATCACAAGAATGTGCAAGCTAGAGCACTCAAAAGCGTGCACAGTCTTTGCTGACTTTTTGGTTGTAGCCTAGTGGCAAAACCAAAACATATGCTTTGCCACTAGGCTACAGTACCAGCCATGTATTAATAGCAGCAGTATTAATGGTATCTCTGCCTAAAATCACATTTCATGTCATTTATTTATTTATGTTAATATCATACATTATTTCCATGATGGTGCTCAGGGCTGTCTACATAGGGTTCCTATGGCAGTCTCAAATCCAACCAGACCCAGTTGTGCTTATCTTATGCAAAGTGGCTGCATCATCTGCCTTCAGACCATACTCTGGGACTTAACTTTTATTTGTTAATTGTCTCTTTATACTGAAACATATGACAGCAGGGGCCATCTTAAACAACCTTTAAATAAGTGTGTGCCTGGTTGTGTATTCTTATTTCCTCTACCTTACCACTCCCTTTCCTGATGCATCCAGTCCTGAAAGCATCAGGAAAGGGGGCTGCAAGATAGAGGAAACAAGAATATCCAAATACTCAGGGGCACACACTTTTAAAAAGTTTGCTAAGGATAATAAATAGTAGGATGTACTTAGACTGTTAAGAAGAAGAGAGTTGTCCCAGGGTTTGGTCTGAAGGCACATAATGTAGCGCTTGATTGCTGAGACGATGTGGGTTTGAGTCTGGGAAGGAAACTACTTTGGAATCCTATCTAAAATGTATTGAACATTATAGAAGAAAGGTGGGATATAAATGTAGATAAATGTGATTTTAAGCAGAGGTACCATTCATACAAACAGAAAAGGAAGGTTTAGATGGGAGTAATCTAACAAGGGTTAAGCACGCTTAAGCCCATTCAGAGCAATAGTCTTAAGTACTTTTAACTCTGAACTGAATCACAGCCTTTCTTAATAGAGCATAATGAATATATCAATATGATGGTAAAAGTGGCCCAAAATTTAAACATTTAGCACAATTCATACATGAGGTATTGGTATCCCTATAGTTTGGCAGCATCATTTTTTATGTTGATGCTGAAAGTGTTTTGATAAGCTGCCTTGAGGTAATGATTTCTTCTTATGCAATCTTATATTCAGACTTCTGGAGATAAAAGTCTTGATGAGAATGACTTGCTTTGTCTCTTCAACAGGTGTTGCAGCACTGGCCTTGTCATGCCCTTATTTGCGCGAAGTCCATTTTAAAAGATGCAGCAACCTTACAGACAGTGGAGTCCTTGCCCTTGCCCTCAACTGCCCACTTTTACAAATAGTTAACATAGGTGGATGCTCCAGCATCACAGACACATCACTGCAAGCACTTGGACAGAACTGTAGATCCCTACATAGTGTGGACTTTTCATCTACCCAAGTAAGATTGGTGGCAATAAAAATATATCTTGCAGTATAGCATAAGCAATTAACGGCGCAATCCTATGGCCTCCCAACGTTGTCTGGGGGGGCCATAGGATTAGTTGGAGCTCCAACTCCGCGGTCCTCTGACTGTGGAGCTGGGACTCCGAATGCGGGAATGTGCATTAGAAAAATGCACATTAAGTTAAATGTTTAAATTTTTTTCAGATATTTTGAGATCAAGTTGATTTTTAAATTATTTTTTTATTTTAAAAAACCCAAAATTAAATACCGGTAGACTGTGTTCAGGTACTCTACTCACATGTTTCCCTTTCATTTCTATTGCCTGCCCCTCCCTTCTTGCATTTCTCTCCAGGCTTCTTCTCATTGCCTAGATTGACTCCACCTCCAATAATCCTCTGTTCATTGACACTTTCATTGTCTGAAAGTGCACTTTCAGAGAGAGTGTTAAAGACTTGACTTTGTCTACACAAAGTTGCAGAGTGACAATAGCTAGGGTTGCCACTCTAAAGGACACAGTATCACACAAGGAAATTATTGAAAGCAATCCTGGAGATTTTAATAGGTTTTCTAAGAATTTCCAACATTATATCATGGTGGGGAAGCTCCAGGATTAGAATAACTTCTGTCAGAGTTGGAAAATGGGGCCAATCAGATCTGTTACTTCTCATATCCATATATTGCTGTTAACAAGTATGTATCCCTGGAGACACAAACCCAGTTTAAGAACTGCAAAATTTTCTGATGGTATCAATCTAGACGGAGTACTTGGGGATATAGAAAGATTAATCTATACAGAAACCTATGGAACCCCCTAAAATTGAGACCCTAATCCAAGAACCTATTTACAAAACTTTAAAAAAGATTATATAAATACATTGTCTTATAATACAGAATTAGAATTTATAACCCCTATTCCATAATGAGATCTTTGAACTATAACACATTTTAAATTAAAACTATGATCATGTAGGGCTTTTCTTTTTAAACAAAGGCATTTTAACAATAAAAATTAAAAAACCCAATTTAAATAAAAGTATCCGATTTTTTTAGTCTACTTCTAAAACTGCCAAATTATTAATGGGGACACCCCCATTTAAATTGTAGTGAGCTTCCAAAGTGGTTGCTATCTGGCTTGTAAACCTGGTTCTCCCACCATTTTATTATTTATGTATTTCTTTACTAACTTCCTTCAATGTCTTTCTCAAAACAAAAACACTCAAGGCGACATACAAATTTACAAATTAAAACATACAAAAATGTAAAACAGTTTAAAACAATTACCTACTAAAATACCACCACCCCATAAACAAATGAAACATCAGTGACAACCATAAACAATTCAAATGATACATTAAGATACGTCAAATTCCGGGGAATAGAAGAAAGGCTTAACCTGGCGCTGAAAAGATGACAGTGTTGGCACCAGATAGATCTTGTTTGGTAGAGCATTCCACAATTGGGAGACCACCACTGAAAAGGCCCTCTGCCTTGTTGCCATCCTTCAAACCTCCCTCAGAGGAAGCACTTGGCAGAAGGCCTCAGCTGTTGATTGTAGTGTATGGGTAGGTTCATTCTGGGAGAGATGCTCCACCAGGTATTGTCCTGAGCTTCATAGGTTAAAATCAACACCTTGAATTGGGCTTGGAAACTTTAAACTCCTGTAACAACCAAGTTAGCATATTCGCCAAGCACTCCAGCTCATGGGTAGGCCAATTTCCAGGACAGGATAATCAAATCAACTAGTTTTCAATTTAATATATTTATTAAAGAAGAAGCAGAGAGAAGTTCAGAAATAGTTAGTTGCGTTTAAATATAACATGAAATATTAAACTAGCTCACTAGCACTCACTTACCAAGATTCTAAGAGTAACTCACCAAAGCAGCTTAAGGTTGGCAGTGGTGGTTAGGGGGTGGGGGGAAGGATTCCCCTGGAACTCCAGAGCATGGAAAAACTTGCCTTTATATTTTTTTTGCCAACTACCTGCAAGATGAAGAAAATATTTCATATACTGTACAGGTTTTTCTATGGGGGCTGGATAGCTCCCAGAGGGGAAAAATTCAAACTGACCAATCTATAGTCTGGGACATACTGATGATGCATCCTCCAGGTGTTTTCTACACTGCCTACTTAGCATAATGCTGAGCCCACCTGGAATGTATATACAAAAGCAGATTTTGGGGTCTATCACAGCCTGACCATGCCTGGCATATTCTTGGTTGATAGATATTTCCAAAAAAGAGGGAGGCGGGGAGAGAGGTTTGTCACAGATTATTAATGTGTTCTGCATGGGGCTGCCTTCAATAAGCATTTGGAAACTTCTGCCGGTGCAAAATGTGGTGGCAAAACTGATCTCTGGAATCTGCTTTTCTGTTCACATCATCCAATTCTTCTTCACCTGTATTGGCTTCCAGTTTGTTTCCAGGTGCAATTCAAAGTGCTGTTCTTACCTGTAAAGCCCTAAATAGTATGGGACCACGATATTTGAAGGACTGCCTCCTCCGATATGAGCCTGCCCACCCACTGTATTCACCATCAGAGCCCTTGCTTTGCATCCCACCTCCTTCAGAGGTATGTCTGATTGAGACATGAGACAGGGCCTTTTCTGTTGTGGTAACCAGGCTCTGGAACTCCCTCCTTAGAGAGGTACAGATGGCTCCCTCCCTTTTTTCTTTTAACCATTGTCTGAGGGGCCATAGAATACCGGGGATTCCCTCCTCTGAGGTCAGAGACAGCGCTCTGACCTCGGAAAGGGGAGTTGGAGATCTGACCCCACCCCCTCGCAGCTGGCACGGAAAGAACTGCACCGGCTGCCCTCCGAGGTTGGAAAATTGACCTCTGAGAGGGGAAAAAGGGGTTGTTCCAGTAAGTGGGGAAGAGAGGCGACCAGAGGCTAGGACATGAGTTATCCTGTGCCTCTGTGAGCTTTCTTTTCTCCCCTGTTGAAGCACCATCACTAGATGGGCTAAAAAGCCTGTCTAGCGAAATGTGCAGGGTGGGAGGATGGGGCGGCAAAGATCCCTCCTCTGCTCCTCCTGCCCTGCATGGATGCTTCTGAGTTCAGGGAATTCCAATCATCAAGGGTGCAATCAATAGGATTGCGCTCTAAGCTGTTGAGACTCTTAAAATTTTACGTAGCTTTTAGTTTATAAGAAATTTGGTCTTTCCTTGCCGATTACGTATGCTTTAGTGCTTTACTCTTTTTAAATTCTATTTTTATTGTATTTTCCTTGGGGGCGTTTTTATGCAGGATGCATTGGGAGGCCTGTTTTAGGGCCAAAAAGTAGCATGTGTGCTTATGTTTGTGTGTGTATATTTTGCAGTCATTTTGAGCAAAGGAATTATATTGACTTCCAGCTAGTGAAACATTCAAGTTTATAAAACAAGTAAACTGAAGAAAACCAGACTGAAGCTGTTACATTTTCCCCCTGGAACCACTTTAATGGTGTGTTGTTGTTAAGTGCACAATTACTGCATTTTTATGCAGTGTACTGACAAGAAATCTTATTTTTCCAGGTTACTGATGATGGTGTAATAGCACTCGTTAGTGGAATGTGTTCAAAGAACTTAAAGGTAATTTTTCAGTATGTTTGGTTGAAAACATTATTCTTAGTAAATTGTATACTGTATTTACATTTCTTAATTGATTTAACATGGGTTTCTTTTCATTGCTGTTTTTATTTGTAATAGTTGATGCTAGTATTCATTCTGATTAATAGGAGATCCATATGGACCAGTGTGTGAATCTGACTGATGTAGCTGTGGAAGCTGTCCTCACTTGCTGTCCAATGATATACATTCTTCTGTTCCATGGATGCCCACTTGTAACAGGTGATTTGAAGCATTGCCTGGGGCAAACAGGTCTTAGCTAATTTGGATAATAGTTTTTAAAATGGAAGTCAGATGAGAGAGGTCAAGAAAGAAATATCAAGCTACCTAAAGCCATTAGAATTTGTTAGTAACTGGGAGTGGGGATGATTTCCCCTACTGGTGGACCCCTTCTTTATAAGAGTTCCCCCCCAAAAGAATTGTTGATAGGCTGCTACCTCCTGACACACTGTAATCTGTCCAGCTGCTTGGGGATCTTCTGAGCCCTATTGCCAAGGACCTCTCCCTTCAGCCCAACCCTAGGAAAAAATAAAAAGGTGCTTTAGATTTTCTTGCCCAAAGCCCAGGTACATAGCACTTAGCAAATTCTTGTACAACTCTTAAGAACACAAGTGGTAGCTTTGTAACTGTGCAGTCCTTCACATGGAAAAGAGTTTTTAGTGAGAAATGTCCTTTTAAAACAATGCAGCTAAATGTTGAAATATAAAAAGTTTATTTGGGGAAAAAGAAAAAAACAGGGAAGGCAATCAGAAAATCATTTAGTGGCAGGATCTACCTTCATAACAGCAGTAAACTTACATCTCAAAAGAGCCAGCCAATTTGAAGCAATTAGCCCATTATAAATAAGAGCTAATGTTTTTGGATGCTTTTTGGAGAACAAGGTGAGATAAGCCTATTAAGGTATGCCATCATGGTGCCAACTTAACACTCTAGAGGGCACTGCTGAGCTACATCAGAATATAGGGGGTTGTTACAGAATGGTTCTAACCTCTAAAGGTCATAGTGTGTTTAAGGTGCAGGGATGTTGAAGAGTCCTTGGTCTCGAGTCACGAATCGAGTCACGAGTCTTTGGACCCGAGTCCGAGTCCTTGGCCCAAAATGGTGACTCATGAGTCCCAAGTCACTCCCAAAGCGGTGGCCCATGGAGGGAGCGGGAGGGTCTCCGTGAGAAGAAGAGCTGCCCTTCCTCCTGCAGAGACCCTCCCGCTCCCTCCATGGGCCGCTGGCCCCAGGCGAAGAAGGCGACGAGGCTTCCTGGGACAGGACCAAGTGCTCTCTCCCTCTTCGTCCATCCGCCCAGCAGCGCCTCAGCCAGCTTGGAGTGGATCCTGACAAGCAGGGGGGGGCATCCCTCCTGCGGAGACCCTCCCGCTTCCTCCATGGGCTGCCACCGCCACCCAAGTCCCGAGTTGTGAAGGCGGCGGCTGGAGCAGGGACGAAGGAAGAAGGACCTGCCGACGGTAAGTGGCGGCGGCGGCCCATGGAGGGATCGTCGGATCCGCTCCAAGCTGGCTGAGGCGCTGCTGGGCGGATCGACGAAGAGGGAGAGAGCGCTCGGTCCTGGCCCAGAAAGCCTCGTCGCCTTCCCCGCCCGGGGCCAGGCGGGGCCAGCAGCGGGTGAGAGGTCCCCGCCTCTCAGGGATGTTGAAGAGTCCTTGGTGTCGAGTCCCGAGTTGAGCCTCGAGTCCCATTAAAAATATTGGGACTTGAGTCTGACTCGAGTCAGAGGGGGGACTCAGTCCGACTCACAAGTCGAGTCCTCGAGTCCGAGTCCCCATCCCTGTTAAGGTGGGACTCCACCTAAGATTGTTATCCTGGTTTGTGGGCAAACTGGTTTGGACAAGCCACGGTTTACCATGTTTGGACATAATGGCAAACTAGTTTGCTAAGAACCCAGAAGCAAGTTTAGAAATTGTGGCATACAAGGGGAGGAGGAGGGACAGAATACATGAATGCTTGCTGCTATTTTTGCATGTAATGCCAAATTATGGTTTGGTGTTATGTGTGAATGTGACCATGATCTAGATCTTCCAGAGATATGAATAGTGTTCCTGAGGGAAGGGGCAAATTTGTCTTCTTTTTGACTGTTATTGAAGTTAGGATTCTAAACTGTCACCTTACCTTGTAAGAAAGAGAATTGGTCTCATATTTAAACAATTTCCTTCTTGACTTCCATTGATGTTCATAGAGAACCTTCTCAAGAGTAAAACATAGCTGTTAGCACTTTCACAATGGAAGGACAGAGTCCAGTAGCCAGAAAAAGTTGAACAGCAATACCTGTAGGCCATCTTTGTACTGCACACATGTGGCATTTCTCTCTCTCTCTCTTTGTTCAGTAGTAAAGAGCAAGAGCTTGTAACACTAAAATAGAAAGAACAGGTGGTGGAGGCGGCAGGTGAAGGTGTGGGATAATTATGCCCCCTCCCCCCAGTATTTAAGTACTGGGTGACCGGCCAGATGGGCGATTAATAAATAGAAGAAATAAAAAATAAGTAGCTAACATAATAGCTGGCATAAAATGGTGGCTAATAACTTATGATTTCACTGGAAATTACGAAGACAGTTGACTTGAAGCTGAGGTCTTGAAGGCTGGTCTCAAGATGGTCACAAGCCGTTGATTGATACCACAGTCAGATACACTTACACTATGGTGGCACAAAACAAATAGCTCTAGATTATTAAGTTATTAGATGTGTACCCCATTTTTTTTTTAAAAGAGCTTTGAACAGTAATACCTTGGATTGCAAGCATAATTCATTCCGGAACCGTGCTTGTAATCCAAAACACTCTTATATCAAAGCGAGTCTCTGGTGGGCATGAGCGGGGCCAATTTTGGCTCGCTACGCCCACTCGAGGCGAGCGGTTACATCCCTACCGGCTTGTATTGCAAGACGTCGCTTGTTTATCAAGTCAAAATTTATTTTAAAATGTGCTTGTCTTGCAAAACACTCTCAGACAAAGTTACTTGCAATACAATTTAAAATCCAGGCAGTGCTTTGGACTAGAATTATGTATGCTTTCAGACTATTGTGTGGCAGGACTCCAGGTAGATAACTAGGGTTTGCTGGCATGGACTGGTAGGAAGGTAGGAGAGGGATTCTGGGTTAGGTGTTGCAAGGCAGACATCTAGAGATGCTGGAATTCCACCGGTTCTCCTGTGCCATGGATATCTACCAACAACAGGTGAATAAATAATGGTAGTTGTAGTATACTATCCCTAAAAAGTCTTTCAAGGTGGTTTAAAATAGATTGAAATCAAAGAGAGCGTCGGCTATTGGGCGGTATAAAAATGAAATAAATAAATAAATAAAACACAATCCAAATAAAACACAGAAAACAGCAAAAAAACAAAAGTTAGCAGAAAACAGCAGTGGCAACATTGGAAGAAAAGTGCATGTTCCAATGTTACCAAAAGCATGTTGAAACAAAAATTACAGTGCAATCCCATCTACTCAGAAGTAAGCCCCATTGTGTTCAATGGGACTTACTTTCAGGAAAATGTGTATAGGATTGCAGCCTTAAAAGACCTGCTTGCAGAATATGAAAAGGGAAGGCTAGATCAATTGCAAAAGCCAACAAAGCATTCATCCAGCATGTTGTAAGTAAGGTTCTTATCTGAAAGAGACTACACCCTGGGCGGAAATCCCGAGATGGCACCCAGAGGAAGTCTCCTGGAAAGTCCCTAGTAGACCAAAAGTAGCTAGCTTGCTTGGCAACAGGCCATGGGCCAATCAGTATCTCTGCTCATAGGAACCAGGTTGGAAAGTCCCTAAGAAGCCAAAATAACTAGCTTGCTTAGTAACAGGCCTTAAGCCAATCGAGGGCCTTGCACATAGAAAGCCAAGTAGAAAGTCCCTGACAGACAACTATAGAAAGCTTGCCCCTTTATTTAATAATAAATAATTACTTTATTAGTTTATACATTTTTATAAACTAATTTGGAGATGGTATTTAACTCCAGTAAGATTAAATAGAATAGATAATAATTGTTCTGCATTTTGTTGGAGATGATGTCAGGAAAAAGGGACATATGCTCATATGTGGTGGGAGTTGTAAAAATGTATTGGCGTTTTGGCGAGAGGTTTTTACAGAAATATCGAAAATTATTGGTATTAATTTAGAGATCTGTCCAAAATTAGCGTTGTTATCAATAACGGAGAAGCTTATTTGTGACCAAAATACGAAGGAGTTAATTGTAAACTTGTTAACTGCGGCCAGGCTAATGATAGCGAGAAATTGGAAAGTACAACATGTTTTCCTAATAACAGACTGGTATAAGGAAGTTTGGGACATAGCCCTAAACAATAAACTAACTAGTAGTATCAAATGCAAAAAAGGATTGCTAAAGAAGAAGAATTTTATGGATATATGGAATCAATTACTAGATTATGTATTAATAAAGGGGAAGGGGAACATGCCTTGTCAGGATATGTTATATTTTTGGAATTTAGACTTCATTTGATCAAGAGGATGGAAGTATATTACGGTAATTGGTCCCTTGGAGGGTGCACTTTATGATTTAATGTATGTTGTTTAGGTTATATTTTTGTGACATTCTTGTATTCTGTGATATTTTTTGTTATAATTTGTTTTGAAAAGTAAATAAAATATTTAAAAAGAAAAAAAGCTTGCCCCGCAACATGCAGATAAGCCAATCAAGATAAGTGCACGTACACATCCTATAAGCATGCGCGCGCAGCATCCTGTATTGTAAACATGTTTTGATCATGGTATATAAGTGTGTGTGTGACGCTTAGGCGGGGCTGTCTCTTCTTGCACAGAGCAGCAGACCAGCGCTGTAATAAACTTTCCAGAACCCACTTCCATTGTCCTGTATTCTCATTGAAGTCCAAGTCCGGTTGGACAGCCTAGATTAACTCTAACTAAATAGAGCTTACCACAAGCAAACAGCAGCAGGAACTTACTGACCTCGCGTTCAGTTGCTTAACACAATGATCTTATAGAAAGATACATGAAACACATTCTTCATCCCCAAACTATTTTTTATATTGTCCCCCCAAACATTTCCTTATTCTAAAGAAAACTGAATTTTTCATCCTTGTTTCACAGATCGTTCCCGAGAAACCCTGGAACAACTGGTTGGATCAAACAAATTTAAGCAGATTTCATGGACTGCTTATTGATGTTTTGTTTAAAGTTGCGGACAGTACCTCTTTTTGAGGAATGAACCATTTCTGGAAAGATTTGTCCCCCAGTGATGTAGGGTATACCTGCTGATGGGCTGTTGCCATTCATGTTCCTTCTTGTTCAAAAGTACTTGTATTAGTGCTATGTCGTTCTCAATAATAAGAATGTTGTATTTGTGTTCATAGAAGAGCAATACTTGAGGGCTCTAATGAATATTCAAGGATCATTATGTTCAAAAGTTATGCTCTGTACTAATGAATGGCCAAGAGTGAATGAGGATGTGAAGAATGTGGAACGATCCAGTAAGATGTGGGAGCAAGTACTGCATAAGGCCACTGAGCTGTTAAGCCGCCACTGTGATGGGGACCAGTTATGTTTCAAGGTAGCACTATAACTGAAGCCATGTTCTCTTCAAGTTGCTTCTCATGTTAAAATAAAAGCTCCCACCTTCTTCAACTTGCAGATGTATTTTCTTTCATTCTTTTAGTAGCCAAACAGAGAACATGTGTGCTCATAGAATTCCTTACTTTGTTTCTAGGTGAAAAAGCTAAGCTATGACCTTATGCTGACACCTCCTGGCCAGGATGCCAAGCTCTGGCCCAGTGAAGAACACAGTGACCACTAGGATAGTGACACGTTTTGGTTGGTCCTAGTAAAAGTATTGCCTGACTCTGGGCTTTAGAATTTTTCTTATGGACCAACATGGCTATCTTTTGCATTTTGTGTCACTACAAGGTATGTTCCTATCAAGTCTTGCTGGATAGGTATTTTGGATTTCTTCCTAAATGCTGTATATAAACACGTTTGAACATCTCTATATAATGCAGCACACATCTTAATGGAGGAAAAAAGTTTTGAAATAAAAGCTCCAAAGGAGATTTATTGAGTATGCTATCCATCTGGAGAGTAGTATTGTATAACTTGAAAAAGTATTTTAATATGTTTTTATTACAATTAAAAATACATCTGATTAGAAACTCATCTCCTGAGTATATACATATATCAGTATAAATTCTAAATAAAACATTCAGTTATTAAAAATAGTTCCATTAAGTTTGTTACTACGTATATCTATTTCCATCCGCTCTGATTCTCACTTCGGGGTTGCTGCCTGTGACTTTCACAACAAAGATGGAACCCTGTCTATGCAAGATAGAAAGATTCAGAGAGTCCTTGTGCTAGTTGTGCTGGAAAAGCAAAGGAATATGTACAGGACAGAAGGGAAAAGATGACTGTGTGCATCTCACTATATTATTATTATTATTATTATTTATTTTTTATTATTAATTTTATTTCTCTACTGCCCCATAGCCGAAGCTCTCTGGGCAGTTCACAACAATTCATAAAAACAATAATACTCATAAAATACAAACAATAAAAACATACAGTGTCATTTTAAAATGTCATTTTAAAAAAGTTTAAAACCAAATTTAAAAGCCCAGCTTAAAATGGCAGGTACAAGGAACCCAAGCCGCCTTGGGTTCCTTGCAGGAAAAAAGGCAGGGTATAAATATAATAAATAAATCAATAATATATGTAGGTGCAAGGATCCCTTCCATGCTGGCAGTCAGCTGGGCTGCAACATTAATGAAGGAAGAGAGGGGGAAACTCTCTTACCCTTCATATTCAGAAAAGGTGCATGGTTAAGGAAAGTGACTGTCCATTAATTGTGTCTGCGCCTGTCATGATTGTGTCTGGGCCTGGCTATGATCAGAGTGCTGGATTGGTGTTGTGACTCAAAGAAATGAAAAGAGGTCAGACATCTGTGACCTACTGATAACTATACAGTGTCCCTGCCAATCATAAGGGAAGGGGGAGCTGTTGTGTTTGGGGGAAATGTAGAGGAAACCTCTCAAAATGTGAATGAAGATAAAAAGTATCATGCTTTCCCTAGATACCAGTCTGCTTTGAGGAGTCTTTTTTCTCTCTCTCCAGAAACAGGTTTGATTAAAACCTGATGAAAATACACGTTTTCAGACTTATTGAAACCATATAGCTTTAATTCATTCATCCACAGTTGCTGTCTTTTAGTTATTCTAATTTTCATTGTTGCTGCCATCATTGAAGCATGGATATTCCTGAAATCTGGAAATTGTTTATTAATATGTCATGAATTAATTTGGTGCAGGTAACTGCATAATGAGGTTGGTTAAAGTAATGAATGATTACTGCTGCAGGTTTATCTTGACTTGTACATTGTACATGTTTGCTCAAAAGTACGGTAATCCCCACAGAATTCAATGGGAGTTCCTCTCTAGTAAATGTACTTAGGACTGTAGCCATAGTTTTTTTTCCTGAATGTTTTTTAGCTTTTTTCTTGACTTTCAGTCCCAGCACATTAAAACAAAATGATAATCACAGAATGTTATTGTAAGCAAAGCATAAAACCAAGGGTAACTCATACAGAATATATTTATAAAGAAGTGGACTTTGTTTTTTAAGGTTCCAGTTGGCCAAAACATACGGTGACAGAATTCTTGACAATGGCCTGGTTTTGGTTTGCATGATCACCACACAATTCCAAATAAAATCATCGAACTTATCTAATTACATGTTATCTGCTTGAGTAGACTCTTCGGTTCGAGAGCACATGTAGAGTTAATTGCAGAGAGAATGGTCTGAAAGAGAGCATCTTGATCACCAATTAGATGTTATATGGAATGCACTCGAAGAGTGAACAAACTCTTGCTTTTGTGGGAATCAGAGTTCAATAAAAGCCAGACCCTTAGCAAAGAGTGATTGTTTTGCCCGATCATGTAATAGCCTCAATTTCTAATGTCAGTGATCTAGTCAGAAAACCAGAAGATTACTTAGTGGCTGGACTACCTTCCTAAGAGCCCTAAACGTACATCTCAAGACTCAACCGGTTTGAACCAGTTAGCCCAGTATAGAAAAAGAGTGTATATTTTTGGACATATATTAGGAAAGAAAGAGATTACCGTAGATATGCCAATTTACCAGATACTCTAGGGGGCACTGTTGTGCTACGTCAGAATATAGGAGTTTGTCACAATGGGTAAATTGTGGATTAAAGACAGAAAAGAAAATCAGGTGGAGACTGTGCTAAACAGTAATCTAAACCACAGGTTTATACAATATCTGAAAAATTTAACATATTAGACAAATGTCCCATTGATCTAGTAGCCTGTACATTCTATTGTAAAGACCGAACATCTCTAAATAAAACCTGTTCTCCCTGAGTCAACTACATAATGTGGAAAATCCACATTCAATGTCAGGATTCGGACCTTATAAGGATATTGGTTTTCAATATTACTGAAAGGGACAAGAAAACTCCCGTTTCACTGCAAGATAATACATAATATTTACTCACATTGTCCCAGGCAACAACAATGGAATTAAGAATATGAAAAGAGTATTACTGGATCATACCAAAGGCACATCTAGTATACCATCCTGTCTCCACAGTGGTCAGCCTGATGCTTCCAGGAAACCCACAAGCAGGGTATAAAGGCGCTCCTCCTCATCTGTTGCTCCCCAGTTACTAGCCTTCAGAGATATACTGTCTCTGATTCTGGAGGTTCTATTTAGCTATCATGGTAAATAGCTGTTGACAGAACCATCCTCCATGAGTAAAAATGATTTTCTTTCATGCCAACAGCTATTTGTAAATAATAAAACCTCAAGTCACATACTAGCACGCACACATTTTATTTCCATTGACTAAGGCAGGCATTATAAAGCAAAGTATTTTTTTAAAAAATATTGTGCTTAACTGTTGTCCTACTCTGTGCAGCTGCATCTTCCACTGGTGCAAGTCCACAATGAGTCACTGAAGCATATTGGAGTGTATATATTGGCACCAGGAAGATTTGCACTGCCAAAAATGCAGTTGGAAGTGGTTCAAGTAACACAAGGCAATCCAGTATTTTTGAATATGGGACCCAGTGAGAGTCAAGGCTGGTAGTGCCAGACAACAGTACTTGTTGAGCCATTGTTTTCTTGCTGTGTTAATTGGGGGAGGGCATACTCACTGACTTTGTGCAACCGTCTCTGAATCTGGTGGGTCACAAAATAGGGCCGGCCGGGATCCCCGATCAGCACTTTAGTTCCATGGACCTGGGTGCATTTCTTCAACCACTGATGAAGGCTGTCTGCAAGCTCTTCACTGTAAAACATGTCCCCTAGGACAATAAGATCCCAGCTGTCCGTCTGTGTACCAATCAGGTTCTCGGTTACAACTGGGAAGGGATCCACGTTGTTCAATTCACAGTTTAGCACCATGGCAGCTTCCGCAACTGACATAAAAGGCAACAACAACAAAAGATCACTGTACAAATTGTTTACTTGGGGATCCCACGCAGACTGATCTACCTTCTATGGTTTCTGATCCTTTTTTGGATAAGGCTTGCCTTGCCAAAATTGCTTCAACAAAATATCCTATGGGTAGCATATTGTTATGGTTGCTGGCAGCCATTCATTTTGTTAAGCAGATTATTGGTTAACGGCCCAGGATGGGGGCTGATGGAGGAACATAGGATGCTGCCTTATCCTGACAATCGAGCCCAGTATTGTTGAAACTGCCTGGCAGCAGCTCTCCAGGGTTTGAAGCAAGATTCTTTCTCAGCCCTCCCACCTGGAGACTGAACCTGGGGCCTTCTATATGCACAGCATGTGCTTTGCATCCACTGAGCTATGACCCCTCCAGGAAATTATTGGGGATCTCTTGAGGGTTTTGAATGGGGGAGGCTATCAAATATTGGAAGGATGACACACCCCACCCAGGGGAGGGGATGATGTAAGAACATAAGAGCCATGCTGGATCACACCAAAGGTCCATCTAGTACAACATTCTGTTCACACAGTGGCCAGGAGTCTTTTGGTGAGAAACTTTGTCAAAATCCTTTTGGAAGTCCAAGTAAACAACGTCTACTGGATCACCCTTGTCCACATTTTTACTGACACTCTCAAAGAACTCTAAAAGGTTAGAGAGAAAAGATTTACCTTTCTGGAAACCATGTTGATTCTTTTTCAGCAGGGTTTGTCCTATAGGCTTACTAATTTTATCTTTAATAATGCTTTCAACCAATTTACCTGGAACAGATGTGAAGCTAACAGGCCTGTAATTTCCCAGATCCCCCAACAGCTCCCTTTTAAAAAACTGGCATTACATTGGCCATTCTCCAGTCCTCTGGTACAGAGGTTGATCTTAGGGACATATTATATATTTTTGTTAGAAGATCAGCAATTTCATATTTATGTTCTTTAATGTATGTATGTGGGAAGGAATAAAAAAGCAGATTTGGGATAGTGTGTTAGCAGAAGGCTAACAGTATCTTTGGATGCAGGGTGCTTCTCTCTGTAGATCTGATGCAAGGTAGTGAATCTGCTGCCTGGTAGACAGCGTGCAGTCTGCTTGCCTCCACTTATGCTCTACTGCACTTGGAAGGGAGCATCTTACCAGGATCAATGTCGTTGGCAACAACCTGCAATGCGCCACTCATCATGGCCGCTATGGCTGTTGCTCCACAACCACTTCCAAGATCTAGAACTCTCTTCATTCTGACAACCTTGGGGTTATCAAGAAGGTATCTGAGTATATTTTGAAAAAGAAGAACAGTAAAAATAACATCCATGGCAAAGTTTGTTGCACTAGCCTATTTCAGTGTTTCTTGTCTCCCATTATGCAGGTCGCAAAGCATGTAAAAGCCAGGGGTGTTGAACTTCAGGCTCGCAGGCTAAATCTGGCCCTCCTGGGGGTCCCAATCCAGCTCTCTGAGGTATTCAGAAGAACTGGCCCATTTCCTCTAACCACTGTTCATTTGGTGGTTTCCGGGCTTTTGAGTTTCTTACCCCTTCTAAATGGTTTAAATGCCATTCCTCAAGCTTAGTTACTGGCATTAAGAGCTTTAAGCCAAAGTATGCTGGTATTTTTGGTGTTTTGTCCCCATCAGTTTGGCCTTTTGACCCACCACCTTTTGCCTTTAGCCCCCCCACTGGAAAGCCCCCCCCCCCCAAGTTTCTTGAAAATTGAATTTGGCCCTTGGGCTGAGAGAGGTTCAACACCCATGATATAAGCCTTCTAGTGATCATGGTGTGCTATACCTAGATAGTCCTTGGCCTCCAGGCCAATAGATTGCCCAGTAGGGGTCCCCATATGGCCATAAGGCACCTTTCTCACGCCAAAATCGGCAGCGGGGTGTCAGAAGTCGCAACCTTATTTCTGGTGTGAGGCTCCCACTGTTGATGACTTCAGTGTTCTGCTCCAGAAATGTTCTCAGCTCTGGATCCAGGGATCTTCCTGAAGTCTTCCGGTGGCAGCACCTCCAGAGTGAACAGCTACTTTGGTTCTTTTGCTTAAAACCTTTTCGGAAGATGTCCCCACCACATAAGTGAGGCAGCCTATGTCTCCAGCCTATGAAAATCATGTTTCTCCCCACACTTGGCAAACTCCTTTCCAACTGCAGTTTAGACCATCAGAAATATTTGTCTGGTGTAGGAAGTGTCAAGATTGGGGGTGAGAAGAAGAACTCTGCATCAGCTGTGGCTTTCAGAATCAATGGGCAACCATTCCTGAAACAAAAGAACAGATGCTTCCACTATCCACGAGCTTATTGCACAAATGAGTCTGAGAAAGACAGTCCTCCTATGGACATATAATATTATTGTTGGTTATTATTATTACTTTAAGCCTTTTGCATAAACCATCTTGCCCTTTCTCTGAATTATTTTATAAACCTTTACCTTTGCCTGGAGATGCCAAGGATTGAACCTTATCCATGCAGGTGTTGTACCACCGAGCGACTGCTCTTCCCTGATTCTGTAATGGCTTATCTGCTATTTACAATAAATATTTGACTGACTCCTTTCCAACTATTAAACATGCACATATCTGTCCATTTCCCCCCATCCACGTGTCCCCTTCCACAATTTTATACCTCTACAGATAAATCATAACTTGCATCTATCTTGGATATGTTATGCTTGCATCAGAACCTTAGGGCTCTAACCTATGCCTCTGCCTGCTGTCCGACAGGAAGAAATTAAACAGGTGCAACTTTCTATGCCTTGACAACACAGTAATGATAAGCAATTCCTGTAGAATGTTTGCCTGATATGCAGCATGGAAAAAGGTACTGCAGCCCTGCCAGAAAAAGGGTGGTAAACCTAACCCTAATCCATGCCACAATCTGTTTGGTTCCCTTCCCCTCCCCATTGTTCAGGCCTCCAGTACAGCAACAGCAAGGGGCTAGCAAGCCTTAGGTCAGTGTTCTCCAACCTTGGCTCCCCAGATGTTTTTGGCCTACAACTCCCAGCATGTCCCAGCCAGCTACAAGGTTGGAGAACACTGCCTTAGGTTAACCAAATGCATCCAATAAGCCACAAAATGCCTTCCACTGCCCTAGGACTATTCACCCTTGTCTGGGGGGTATTCCTGTAGTTGCCAGCTTTTCTATCAGCCCTTGCTCCCGTGCTTCTAACGATAGTTTGATCTACAGATATTAATAAGTGATGTTTCTCTCCATGCTGCAACAAGTTTCACTGGCTGATTTCTACAACTGAAGCTGCTGTGAAAGGCACAGGCTTTGCCGGGCGTGTGCGTGCGTCACACGTGCGCGCTCAGTCTGTGAACAGATTTTTCTTTTCGGGTCAGATTACAGTCTTCTGACATTAAAGTCTACAATTAAATACTGCAATACAACATATGAACCCGGTAAACTTAACTGATTGCTAGAAAAACAACTGACTGAGAATTTGTTTACAAGTTACCATGTAGGATCATCTGATTTAGTTCAAAACAAAGTCTTGCAGCATCTAAAGGCTAACAAATTTATGGCAGCATAGACATCAAATATATATATGGTGGCATGTACAGCATATGGTAGCTGTAATAGTCATAGAGTTGGAAGGAGCCTACAAGGCTATCGAGTCCAACCCCCTGCTCAATGCAGGAAACTAGAGGAGGGGTCTCCCATCCAAGTAACAACCAGGCTTGACCCTGCTTAGCTTTCCACACTCAGACAAGCTGAGCCAGCATAAGCCACAGGCCTGTTGATCTATTTGTCTTTAAGGTCCTCCCCCAACAAGACTTTTTGTTGTTTGGGCTACAACAGACTAATCCAAGAACAACTCTGGCAGCTGTATTGTTACAGAATGTGCCATTGGCAAGAGAAATTGAACTCAATTTAGTAACTGTATTGCTGTCTCTTGTCTATCGGGCATGGCTTCAAGCAGAGCTCTCTGTAGAAAAGTGGCATACGAACTGAAGTCAACCCGAATTACAAAACGTGAACACTAGGTAAATATCACCTGCTGCCTTCCAGGTGTGTTAAGATTTCAACTCCCATCATGATGGGGGGGAGTTGTAGTCTAACACACCTGGAGGGCACCAGGTTGGGGAAGGCTGCATAATCTCTCAGAGCCAACTTTTATTCCCATTTCCAAAAAGGTTTCTTTTGTTAACTCCCAGCCTGAGGAAAAAGATTGGTGTAACAGCAAAAAACAAAAACCCGTAGCGGTATTAATTTAACGGGTGAGGCGCGGGGGGGGGGGCACTGCTAGCAATGTTTTACCTTCCCCGCCGGCAAAAGGCTGAGGTATTTCCACCATTAGCAGTGAGAAAACCTGAACATATAGTCTACCTTTGGTAATGTTGGCACCGCTTCAACGTAGCACTTGTTTGCAAACTCCGCTTTCCCTTCAAGCATAGCGCTAGTTCACAACCCCTACACTTGCCCGCATGGTGCAGCGATTTATTTTCCCATCCAGCGTGGTGAGATCAAAGACAGAATATTTTTTTAAAAAAACAAGCGCGAGCCTCCGCCTTCACTTCCGGTTTGCATTTGAACTCGGCCGTTTGCGCGCAGGAGCGTAGTTGTGAATCGGGCAGCCGCTCCGTCCAACGCACCTGCAAATCTCTATGGTGCCTTGTACTTTTTTGTTTTTTGCACCCATTGGCAGCCCCTCTCGTTCAATTACGAACCGGAAGTGTGGTGGGTTAGCTTCTCAGCATGCTTCAGATTTGTGTCTTTTTGATCCTGTGTTTCTGATCCAAGCCTTTTCTTTCTTACTAGAGTTTTTGATTAAAACATAAAAAATGATTCGACGCTGCACCTTTTACTGCAGCCTGGAATACATACAGAAATGTAGCTGGCTGCTGAATTTATTTATTTATTTATTTATTTATTATTTATTTATTTATTTATTTATTATATTTATACCCCGCCTTTTTTCCTGCAAGGAACCCAAGGCGGCTTACATAATCCTCCTCCTTCTCCTCTCCATTTTATCCTCACAACAACAACCCTGTGAGGTAGGTTAGGCTGAGAGTCAGGGACTGGTCCAAAGTCACCCAGTGAGTTTCATGGCCGAGCAGGGACTAGAACCTGGATCTCCTGAGTCCCAGTCCAACACTCTCACCACTACGCCTGGAGATCAGCGGTGAGGGCAAAGTTTGCCTGTTACACTGTGTCCTGTTGTACTTAAAGACACAGCAGTAGGGCCAGTGTCAAAAAGTTGGTAACCATCTTCTCTGGTCACAATTTTTTTCTATGCATAAATGGCTTAGCAATATGTTGCCACCCACACCCAGCATTTCTGAGGGTCCAAAGCAAATAACAGTACAGTACAAAGGATTCTTTAAGACCATGAAGCTCACTGGGTGACTTTGGGCCAGCCACTGACTCTCAGCCTAACCTACCTCACAGGGCTGTGAGGATCAAATAGAGAGGAGGAATATGTAAACTACCTTGGGTTCCTTGCAGGAAAAAAGATGGGATTTATTTATTATATTTTGTGGAGAAAGCCAACCTAAGCCCCCTTTCTGACACACACACACTCACCAAGGTGGGGGGAAGGAGACCCGGGTGGGGGGGAGACAGCCAGTCTCCACAGAGACCAAAGGGGACAAACAACATCTGCATAGAATCACCCCAGGGGGGAAGACAGGAAGCATCGCCAGGTTCGTCCATGCTCTCGTATATCAGCCCCATCTACATAAGACTTGAATACCTCGCCAGAGCAGACACTTCGGCACCCATAAGAAAGGACCATTCAACACCACAGGATGGGACCATTAAGCAAGTGGCATCAAAGGGACCCCACCCCACAGGGGGAAGGCGTCACCCCACCTGACCCAAAAGGCCGCCCCTCAGGGAGGGTGGCAACCCACCTGATTGGCAACCCACCTGATTACGGAGGGAGGGGTTACCTGAAACACCAAGGTATAAAACACCCTGCGCAAGGGAACTGAGTTGTTAGACCTGATCAGCAATCTTGCCCCATGCTTGGGGTAAGGGAACGAAGGGATCGGCAACCCCGGGTAGCAGCACCCGGCGTGCTCCAGCTAGCTGAAATCACTGGCCGCTTGGGTTGACCGGACCCCCGGGAAACCAAGCTGAAATCACTGGCTACTTGGGTTGACCGGACCCCCGGGAAACCAAGCTGAAATCACTCACAAGCCACTAGGGTAGACCGGACCTCCGCTGGGAACCCAGCTAGCCGCTTGGGTAGACCAGACCTCTGCCGGGAACCCAGCTAGCAGCATGCAATTGACCGGGCCTCTGCTGGAGCCTGAGCTGAACTAACTAGCTGAGAGCCCTGAAATCACGGTGTCCTTGAGACTTCTTGCTTGCTACCTTGTACTGTACTGATAAGCTGTATTGCTGGCGTGTGTCTGGGTTTGTGAAGGTAATTTTGTAAATAAACTTGTTTTATAAAAGATACTTTTGTGGCTATAAGTTATCCCTTTGTTCTGGGCTAGGGGTGATAGTCGCTGGGGACCTCGGAGAAGGCCCGCCCTAAGACTCGCTACCCCCTTAGCATTGAACCTGCGCAGAAGACCAGGTTGTCGGTCTTCCACTTATTTATACCCTGCCTTTTTCCTGTAATAATAAATTACTCCAATGTAGTGTAGTGGTTAGTGTGTTGAACCAGGAAGACATGGGTTCACATCCCCGTCAGCCACAAAATTCACTGGGGCCTGGGGCTCATCTCTCTTTTTCAGCCTAACCTACCTCACAGAGTTGTGAGGATAAAAGGGAGCAGGGAAAAGAGCCCTCTGTTCTTGGGAGAGAAGAGTGGGATTAGATGATCTGTTGTTCAATTTGACATGCATCCTATATGTTCAGTAGGATCAAACCTTGCCCCTGCATATGTAAGACAGTGCATGGCTAAAGGTGATATGTGGGTTTTTTTAAAGGACAATGCTCCTGTGGTTTTCAGACTTGTATGGGGTGGGGAGTTGTGACCAGTTTTCTCACCCTGCATGACAAGCTCACCCTGTTACAATCCGCTCTTTTATGTAATGATTAAAGGCACATGTTATCCCTCTGTTTCATAGCATGCAATGTGCAAGCTTCTTGAGTTATGCACAACTCTTTTCAGGCTGGATATTTTTTGGGGGAAATAAGAGATGTCCTTCATATCTGGCCATGCCATGGTGTGATTAATGCATGACTAAATCCATCCTTAGTCATTACAACTGTCAGAAATGTGGATTTAAAAAACAAATATGTTCAGGGTTGAAAAAATTAGGGTTGTCAACATTTTTATTGGACCTGCTCCTGAGCATTTGACAGCACTTAACATGCAGAAAGTGAACAGAGGAAGCTTCTCCGCTCACTTTTTCTCCATGCCAGTGCCCTCCTCCCCACTTTTTCTCTATACCAGAAAACTTTTTGTCTGATACATTTCTGTGTGTCAGGCTGCAGATAAATGCACAGAAACAAGGCAAATAAAAAAGCTGGCAACCCTAGTGGAAATAGGAATTAGCGCTATGAAGTGTGGCAATTCCCCTTACCTCAAAGCTATTGTAGATGTGCCTCAGCCTCATGAGAGGTCAACACGAAAGTAACAAGACAGCTGTGTTAATCCCAACCGGCAGGAAAGGAATTGATGCTGGCTACTTTATACAATGACCTTTCCATTACCAAGGCAACAAGAGGCAAATGTTCTGGAACTTTCCACTGTGAAGTATGTTCTTAAATAAACCAGCAATCCTTGTGTGCTGCATGAAGGTGACAACTATGATAGATCCTCAAGTCTTGTCAGGGTAAACATTAAAAATATAATAATGCTCACACCGTATGGACCTATCAGGTTGTATCCAAAGTTAGTCCTGCTTAGAGCAGACCCAATGAAACAAATGGGTCTTAGGTTAGAGCAACATTGGATACAGTCCTGTGCCTAGATTCCCCAAGATGTTTGAGGTTATGAGGACATCTAGTGATCACAGCTGTAAATACAAGGAGTACTGAAATTCGTACACATTACAGCGGGGCTAGATCAGACGTTCTCCAATTAAGTAATGCATAAGAAAAGATAGTTCTTGAGCAAGGGGAATCTATGCAGTTGCTAGAATTGCCAACTGACCAGAAAAAAAAAATGGCCTGGCAGGTTGTGTCTTTTATTTATGTATCTACATAAAATATGTATATCCCAACTTTTAGGCTGAGCACAGTCCTCCAAGGCAGCTGTCTATATACAGTATATAAAAAAGAAAACATACCGGTAATAAAATATTTTTAAAAGGCAATGGTGACAAATGAAAGCTTTGGGATGGAGATGGAGAAATGATGTAAAACAGCCTTCCCCAATGTGGTGCTCTCTAGATGTGTTGGACTACAACTCCCATCATCCCCAGCCAGCATGGCCAGTGGGCACCATGTTGGCTAAAAAATGTCTACGCCCTAGTCTTTAGCACAGGGCTCTCCAACCTTGGGTCCCCAGATGTTGCTGGCCTACAGCTCCCAGCATACCCAGCCAGCATGGCTAATGGCAAGGGATTCTGGGAGCTGTAGTCCAGCAACATCTGGGGAGCCAAGGTTGGAGAGCCCTGCTTTAGCGGTTACTTCTGCTACTGCAGCTGTTCCAACTGCTGTCATTCAAAGGTTCCATGTCGGTTATAGCAGAAAATAGCTCCCTCCCCCCCTGCTCACAATAAGGTGTGCTACTGAGTAACCAAGGCCAGGTAGCACCAGGTGTTTTGGCTCCTAAGGGTTGCGCATCTCCTCATCCAGGCAGCTGGACAGTCTGATACAGTCATGCCTTGGATTGAGAACATAATTCGTTCCGGAAACGTGCTTGTAATCCAAAACACTCTTATTTCAAAACGAAATCTCCCCGCCCCCAAAAAATTGTACAGAGATTTTTAATGTAAGCCGTACTACAATACTTGTATTGCAAGACGTCGCTTGTATATCAAGTAAAAAAAATTAAATAATATTTAAAAATTTGCTTGTCTTGCAAAACGCTCTCAAACCAAGTTACTTGCAATCCAAGGTATTACTGTATATAGATATCATGAGCTTCCCTCTTCCCTTCCCCTTCCTTTTTCCATGTGTGTCATATCTTTCTAGATTGTAAGCCTGAAGGCAAGGGCTGTCTTGTATGACTAGTTATACGTGAGCCACTCTAGGATCCTTTTTGGCTGAGAAGCAGGAGAAAAATACTTTAAACGAAACAAATGCATAAATAAAACAGTGAGTGAATACATACAACCAACTTATCATGTGGTAAATGCGGGCGAAGTCTGCATGCTTCTTTAATGTGTGCTAAAATACAGATATATATATATATATATATATATATACACATACAGTAAGCTTGGCTATTATAGAGAGAAGACCTATCCCTCATGAGTCACGCACTGCTGCTTCGTCATTGTTTTTTTCATTTATTTTTTATTGCAAATTTCAACAAACCATAAAAAGAAAAGAAAATAACTATACATAGATTTGAATAGATCAGTTTTAATTAATAGATATGAAATTTAAAAAGAGCACAATCGAATATGGGAAAGAGGTGAGCTGATCTTCAAAGTGATGTTTGGAGAATCTTGGCAATTGTGAAAATTGCTTGTTTACCCATCTCTAATCTGGACTGACTCTGCCTACCCAGTCTGACCACTGGATTCACCTAGGCAAGCAGGAAGGAAAGCTTTATATTATATTTTACATTATGGTTTTATCTTACATTTTATTATGTTGTATTTTAGGGTGAATCGCAATTTTTGTGAACCGCCCAGACAGCTTTGGCTAATGGGTACTACAGAAATGTAGTAAGTGAATGAATGAATGAATGGCAGAGGTCAGTTATACAAGCTTTTTTCAGAGCATAACGTGGGAGCTCAACTTCCCTTAAATAACATTCCTGCAGAAAAGGGGGTCACTAAACTAAAAGGCACCGCAGTGAATGATCTGAGCCATAAATGTGGCAATTGAGGGGACTTGAGTGAATGTATGTTTGGGAGTTTTATGCAAAAATTCTGAAAGAAAAATGAAACTGCAGAGTAAAGGAACAAGTGAACTTACCAGAAATGTCCATTCTCAGGGCTTCCAGGGTTTACTTCTGGGAAGTACCCCATCGCTGGTTGACAGACAGGGCTTCCAGAAAGAATGACACCAAGGGGAGGGGCACTCACACTGGAGTATTAGAAAGATTGCTCAGGAAGTAACACTTAGTAGTGAGTAAGCTCCAGGGCCGGCCAGACGATGGGGGCAGCTATGGCAGCATCCCGACTGTTCACTTCTGCTGGATAACAAAGCTGTGCATGCCACGCAACCTACCCTGGGCCCTTTAAAGCAGTGTTCTCCAACCTTGGGTCCCCAGATGTTTTTGGCCTACAACTCCCAGCATGCCCCAGCCAGTGTGGAGAACACTGCTTTAAACTAACCTGTTGCCTTTTGTTGGATAATTAAAATTGCAGTCAAAACCTATTATTTATTATTTATTATTTGCATTTATCTATCGCCCATCTGGCCGGCAAACCGGCCACCCTGGGCGATGTACAGAAAATAAAACAGAACAAAATACATTAAAACATTTTTCTCCATTAAAATACCTACATTAAAACAGTATAAAATTTTAAAATCTTAGCCCACCCCATATTCCATATTGGCTAATGTTTCACCAGGTAATTGGGTGAAATGGTTAAGATCACTGATACCTTCTAGGGTGGTTTTCCTAGAAGGTACTCATTGAATTATTAACAGCCTGAACAGGCAGTGGGCATTGCTCCCAGCTTCTTCCTCTTTCTGTTCAGACTCGAGTGAGCGTGGCACCACCAGGTTGTTGTCTCCACGTGGTCCTTGTGGCAGCATGTAGCCAGAGTTGCTGGTCTGAACTCCACAAGTTCAGACCCCAAGTATTTCCAAATGAACTTGTAACCAACTGTAAGAAACGTCTTTTAAGCCTGCCTGAATGAAACTGCATAATCTGAGTGAGTAAATGTTACTTTTAACTTTTACAAGACTGTGTCTCTGATTATTGTTCTGAGGGAGAGAAAAGGGGGCAAAACCAGGGAAATCCAGTCTGCCTTAAAGCATCCTGGATTACCAAATGCTAACTGGCTAACACTAGCCAAATCTAAGCTTCTTTTAAGCTGGAAAGGGACTCTACTCTGCTTATCTCACTAACGTGAGATAGGAAGGATATTACTCCACAATATATCCTCTCCTAGTATCTTTTTCAAGTCCCAACACCTTTGGTGTGGCAGGGAACACTATCGCTGCCACACCAGAGGCAGGGATATTATCCTTGATTGTTTGAAATTGTTTAGTTATATGCAGTGGAGGCCGGTGGCGCCAATGTCAGTGGGGCGGGCTGTAGCCTGAACTTTTCAGGAGCTATCCACGGTTCTGAACCTAAAACTTTGGTGGGGTTGCTTCAGAACCATGGATAGCTCCTTTAAAGTTCGGACTGAAACCCAGAGCGGATACATAGCCCCACCGACACAGGAGCCACCAGCCTCCACTGGATAGAGGTGTGTCTCTGTGTGTGCTGCCTGTTTATATGTTTGTATGTAAATGGTTTTTATACAATGTATAATGTATTATTTTTTTTAGGTTTTTAATCTTTGTAAACTGCCCAGAGAGTTTTCAGCTATTGGGTGGTATAGAAATGTAATAAATGAAATGAAATCCCATTGTCGGCACTGAAGTTAGATTCAACTGCCAGTCCAGCCTACTTCTTTGTGTGAAATTGAGAGTGGACACCATCTTGTCCTTTGCCTCAGGCAGCAAAACGTTTTGGGCTGGCCCTGGTAAGCTCCACTGAATACAGTAAGACTTACACCTGAGTAAACATGCATAGGATTGCCTACTGCACATCGGTCTGTTAAAATAGGGTTTTTTTTAGAATGTCCTTTCAAAATTGGCCATTGGCAGAATGCATGAGATGGGGCTTGATTGACCAGTGGTCTGATCCTTTATGGCAAATCCTAAAATACTTTACAAGCTGTGTCAGCTTCTGACCCAGTTTAGACTGGCAGCTTCTGAAAGGTAAAGGCTTTGGAAGAGATAAAGGGAAAATTACTGTGATGAAAGCAAGAAGCTCTAGTAACTGAAAAATCAAACAGGAAAATAAGTCACTGCCAGCAGGAAAAGCAATTAATTGGCTTAAAAAAAAAAGCCTCAATAGCCGAGCCTTTCATTCCTTCTCTTAACTATCTAAGAACTGGTGACAAGACAAAGCTGTACGTTAGAGTAGGCATTACACAACCATAGCACACAAAACCCCGGAAACATAAACCATAAAATGCTTGAGTGAATAATAAGGTTTTCAGCACCTGCTTAAAAATAAGAAAAGGGGGATTTCCCCAGAGAAAGAATTCTACAGCTGCAGTGCCACCACAGAGAAAGCCCTGCCTCTGGTACCTGCCAATCAGATATCTATGGATGATGGGCCAGAGCCTCTAATGCTGATCTTAATGAATCTTAAAACTACAGAGCTCCAGGAATTAAACAATTTTTCAGTTGCTAACGCCTTCTCAAGAAAAATGCATCTTTTAAATGAAATGTTCTCTTTCTTGCTATTAAAAATATCCAACTCTAGTTATGTTCATTAAGTAGTATTTCTGCAATCTCTGCAAGGACCATGTAACGGATTCAAATAAGATGTTCATCTTGACTTGTTCAAAGGAGCCAGAATGCAGAGAACAGTGAAACTAACAAGAGATCTTATGCCCAAGTAAGTGTGCAAAGGTTGAACCATTCAGTGCAGGTTTACTCAGAATCAATTCCCACTGTATCCAGTGAGGTTTACTCAGATTGATTAATGAATAAAATGATTTTAGGGTGCAATCCTATGCATGTTTAGATGGAAAAATGTCCTACAACTCCCAGCTTTGCCCAGCCAACCGAGTCCCCCCCCCCGTCTAAATATGCATTGGATTGCGCAATTAGGGCACAATCCTATGACTCCAGACGGCTAACTCGGAGTTCCAACTCCAACCTCAAGGAGCGCCTCCAGCAACATCAGGTAGGCCGCTCAACAAAGTCTGCCACGGACGGCCTTCTCCTTATCCCATCAGCCAGAGCAGCCAGGCTGGTGGGGACTAGGAAGAGGGCCTTCTCTGTGGCGGCCCCCACATTATGGAACTCCCTCCCTAGTGACCTTCGCCATGCCCCCTCCGTGATGAGCTTCCGCCGTGCATTAAAAACATGACTGTTCAGGCGGGAATATGGGATGGGTTAGGTTTTTAATTTTTTATATTGTTTTAATCATTATATTTTATTGTGTTTTACTGTATTTTAATTGTACATCGCCCAGGGTGGCCGGGTGACCGGCCAGATGGGCGATTAATAAATATAATAAATAAATAAATAAATAAATAAACCTTGGAAATTTGCTCCGAGGTTGGAGCTGGGACTCCAAATTCAGAGCACCCTCCCTCCGCCCTCACAGCTGGCATGGAAAGAACCGCACAAGACTGACCTTGGTGCTGGAGTCTTGCGGGTGGGGAGGGGACGAGGCAGCTCCACCGGCATGTGTAGTATCCTGGCGGCTCCTCAGCCTCCTCTCCTTGTGCGCTGGGGCAAAACCCGCAGATTTATTATTTATTTATTTATTTGTTATATTTATACCCCGCCTTTTTTCCTACAAGGAACCCAAGGCGGCTTACATAATCCTCCTCCTCTCCATTTTATCCATATTAGATCGCGGTCTATTGATTCATCTTCTGCATCTGAACAATCTTGCCAAAGCCGCCTCTCCCCACATCGTAGTCCTTCCGGTACTCATCTCGTACCTGGCCACCTGACTTTCCACGGCCAAACTGCCGCCCCTCCTCGAACCCCACATCCCAGTCTGTTCGGGTGATGCGGTCGTCTAGCCGGGTTCCGTTGAGGAACCGCATGGAATGCTCAGCTCAGCATCCGCTCTCTCGTGTAGTATTCCACAAAGCAGAAGCCACAGGGGGGTTTCTTCACTTTGTCCAACCCCATGACTATGTGTTTGACATCCCCACACTTGGAGAAGAGCTCACGGATTTGGTCCTCTGTGGTGTGGAAGGACAGGTTGCCCACATAAAGCGTGCAGGAGTTCTTCAGGGCTCTCTCCTGCAGATAACGGTCCCCCTTGAAGTGCTGGTCCCGATACCTGCCGAACTCGCTGTACGAGTCGCTATTGAGGCCGCTCAGAGTCGTGCTCAAGATCCCCGACACCTTGGGTGCACGATGGCCAAAATTGGCTGTCCAAGTGTTTTGCAGGGTGGGAGAAACACAGAGGCGACCGTCATGCTCCTTCCACCCTCCATAGGATGCCCGTAGTCCTCCGCGTTTGGAGGGTTATGGGCAGTCACGCTGGATTGCATTGCCCCTCACCATACTTTCACAAAGTGACATAAAATCAAGAGGAAAGGCAAGAAGCTCTGACAGGTATTGTCACTTTTAGCAAACACAGGATACATTGAGAAGCTGCCCTCAGATACATAAAACTAATTATAATCTCAGATTAAAATTAAAGGCAGCATTGAAGAGGAAGGTCTTTAAGCCTTGCCTGAATATCTGTACTGATGGGGTGTAATGGAAAATGCCAGAAGACCATTGTGATCTCGAGGAGACAGTGGTGTATGACCATTGTTGTACCTGTGGCTGGGTCTCTGTTGTATGAACATACAGTACCTGCTTTTTGTGTCTTTGGTAGGCCTAAATTCACTATTGATTATATTCAATGTGTAGAACCAGTGAGCTCATGATGTTTAGTGTGTTATGAGAAGATTCCCAATTAGCGTCTGTCCTTATTTATTTATTTATTATATTTATACCCCGCCTTTTTTCCTGCAAGGAACCCAAGGCGGCTTACAGAATCCTCCTCCTCTCCATTTTATCCTCACAACCCTGTAAGGTAGGTTAGACTGAGAGTCAGTGACTGGCCCAAAGTCACCCAGTGAGCTTCATGGCCGAGCGGGGACTAGAACCCAGATCTCCTGAGTCCCAGTCCAACACTCTCACCGCTACGCCACACTGGCTCTCTTGGGCAGGTTTACACTTGGCAAGGATGTCAGTTGATGATTAGAAGCACTTCAGTCATCCGTGGGCCAGACTTCCATGGCAGATAATTGGGAGGAACCTGATTACTTACCGTAGGTAAGCAGGGGCTTATCAACCAGAAGGGTCGAGAGGCCCTGGGAACTGAGTGATTCCAGAGATGGTTTCATGGTCAACTTGAAAGGATTGCTTATAGTTAGATAGTCTGGGAAACTGGTATGGAAATGCCTATTGAGACAAAACACCTTAATCTTGCCCCGTTTACTGGGACTAGGTGTGATGATCATAAACAGAGAAAACTTATACAAGATTAGGGAATCCTGAGGAGGGGTGAACCTCGACACAGACCTAGCTGTGCAGAAGGTGCTGTGTGCCGGTCAAGGAGTCCCGTCCATTGTCGTTTCTTTGAGGGGTTCCCGGCAACAGAATCATAGAATCATAGAATCATAGAAAAGTAGAGTTGGAAGGGGCCTACAAGGCCATCGAGTCCAACCCCCTGCTCAATGCAGGAATCCAGGTCAAAGCATCTCTGACAGATGTCTGTCCAGCTGCACCTTGAATGCCTCCAGAGTGGGAGAGCACACCACCTCCCTAGGTAGTTGATTCCATTGTCTTATTGCTCTGACAGTCAGGAAATTTTTCCTGATGTTTAGGTGGAATCTAGGTTCCTGTAACTTGAGCCCATTATTCCGTGTCCTGCAAACTGGGATGAACGAGAAGAGATCTTTGCCCTCCTCTGTGTGACATCCCTTCAAATACTGGAAGAGTGCGATCATATCTCCCCTCAGTCTCCTCTTCTGAAGGCTAAACATGCCCAGTTCTTTCAGTCTCTCCTCATAGGGCCTTGTTTCCAGTCCCTTTATCATCCTTGTTGCCCTCCTCTGAACCCTCTCCAGTTTGTCTATGTCCTTCTTAAAGTGAGGTGCCCAGAACTGGACGCAGTACTCAAGATGAGGCCTAACCAGTGCCGAGTAAAGGGGAATTATCACTTCCCGCGATTTGGAAGCTATACTTCTATTAATACAGCCCAAAATTGCATTTGCCTTCTTTGCAGCCACATCGCATTGCTGGCTCATATTCAGTTTGTGATCTACCACAATTCCAAGATCCTTCTCACTTGTAGTATTGTTGAGCCAAGTGTCCCCCATTCTGTAACTCTGCATTTGGTTTCCTCTCCCTAGGTGCAGCACTTGGCATTTATCCCTATTAAATTTCATTCTGTTGTTTTCGGCCCAGCGCTCCAGCCTATCGAGGTCACTTTGAATTTTGTTTCTGTCTTCCAGAGTATTAGCTGTTCCACCCAACTTTGTGTCATCTGCAAATTTGATAAGCATTCCCTGTACCTCCTGATCCAAGTCATTAATAAAAATGTTGAAGAGCACCGGGCCCAGGACCGAGCCCTGTGGTACCCCGCTCGTTACCTCTCCCCAGTTTGAGAAGGAACCATTGATAAGCACTCTTTGAGTCCGATTCTTTAGCCAATTGTGGATCCACCTGATAGTTGTTCCATCTAGCCCACTCTTAGCTAGCTTACTAATCAGGATATCATGAGGCACTTTGTCGAAAGCTTTGCTGAAGTCCAGGTATATAATGTCCACAGCATTCCCACAGTCCACAAGGGAGGTTACCCGATCAAAAAATGAGATCAGATTAGTCTGACAGGATTTGTTCTTGACAAATCCATGCTGGCTTCTAGTAATCACTGCATTGTTTTCAAGGTGCTTGCAGACTGACTTCTTTATAATCTGCTCAAAAATCTTCCCGGGGATTGATGTCAGACTGACTGGCCTATAGTTCCCAGGTTCCTCCTTCTTGCCCTTTTTGAAGATGGGAACAACATTTGCCCTCCTCCAGTCGTCTGGCACTTCACCTGTCCTCCATGATTTCTCAAAGATAATAGACAGTGGTTCTGAGAGTTCTTCTGCCAGTTCCTTTATTACTCTAGGATGCAGCTCATCAGGCCCTGGAGATTTAAACTCGTTCAGAGTAATCAGGTGCTCCTTGACCATTTGCCTATCAATCTCAAGCTGCAATTCTGCCCCTTCAGTCTGCACTTCAGGTTTGCCAGGGGGGTCATAGACCCTCTTTTGGGAGAAGACCGAGCCGAAGTAGGAATTGAACACTTCTGCCTTTTCTTTGTCTTCTGTTATCAATTTGCCATCCTCATTGCGTAGTTGAACCACCAGTTCTTTCTTCTGTTTTTTACTGTGCATGTATCTGAAGAAAGCTTTTTTGTTGCTTTTAGCATTCCTCGCTAACCTTAGCTCATTCTCAGCTTTAGCCTTCCTGACACTATTCCTGCAGTTCTGTGCTACCTGCCTGTACTCAACAGAAGGGACGTAAGCATCATCCTCTGCACTTGTCTTAGCTGCTATAATCTCTTTTCTGTGGTTTGCTAATAAAGCTTTTCAACCTTCACCCATAAGTGTGCTCATTGTCTCTGGATCCTAAAAGGAACCGCTGCCTTTGGCAGAACATGGGGCAAAGGGTGGCCGGTTGCTGGCCAGATGGGCGATTAATAAATGTAAATAAATAAAATAAAAATAAATAGGAAGGAAGTTCCACAGTTTTGGGACTACTGCTCAGAAGGCCTTATCTCTTGTGCACACCTTAATGGTAGGCATTCAAGGAGGACCGCTAAGACAGATCTTAAAGTACAGGCAGGACTGTATGGATGATGGCAGTCGTGCAAATAACCTGGTTCCAAGACATTCCAGCCTTTAAAGGTTAAGAACAGCACTTTGCATTGGGTGTGGAAGCTTCCTGTCAAGGGGTTACGTTTTCAGGCTTCCTGCCCCCCAGCAACAACCAGGTGGCTGTGTTTTGTACCAGCTTCAGTTTCCAGACTGTCTTCAAAGGCAGCCCCATATAGAGCATGGTGCAGTAGTCCAGTTTGGAGGTAACCAGTAGATGGGTAGATGAAGCCAAGTCCAACTGCTCCAGATAGTTGCAGCTGGCGTACAAGCAGGAGCTTGTGAAAGGCACACCTACGGAAGTGTGCAGAGGACTGCAATGTTAAACTTGTTTTTCTTATACAGCTGCTTCCTTCATGCTGTACTGCACACTGTTTTTGAAACCGTAGAAAGTCTCAAAAGCAGTTTGTGATGTGGCATAGGGGCCAGCTGTGAAAAGCAGGGAGGCCCAGGGTCAAACATTCCACTGGTCCACTTTTGCAAGCCGTTTTGCACTGCAGTGGTGTAGTGGTAAATTTGGAAGTGCAGGCGCTCATTATGACAGTCTCCATTGCCATGCCCCCAAGACAACTCCAAAAATGAGGTAGCGGTGTTGATCCATCTCTCTCATACTTTGTATTACAGCAGGGATAGCTCACAACAATATACTGTTACCAGGAAAATCAGTTTCACCTACAGCTACTGTGAAGATTTGCAGCTAAGCTCAGAGAGAATAGGGAACCCTGAGGTGGGTGGTAGATGACATCATTTCCCCTGCTAATCAAAAAAATCCTGGCGCTTAGACCCTGTGAGCCCTGGCTCCATACTCCACTGTGCATGAGCAATTTGAATACCAGTTAGGAAAGATGATGATGATGATGATGATGATGATGATAATAATAATAATAATAATAATAATAATAATAATAATAATTCTTACCCGCCTCTCCACTTGGATCGAGGCAGGGAACAACAATTCTTGATTATACATTAATGCAGAATGGTTCCAAAGGTGTAAGAAAATTAGATTAAGAAGTGGATTATGAAGGCTACATAGACAGAAGTTATAGCATCAACTTTCTGTACTGATTCTTTGGAAAGAATATGTCAATCACACACTTGTCTCCAGAAGATAAGGTTAGGTATCAAAAGACAAAGAAATATCAGCCCATCATACAAATTCATTTTGAAGGGTAGTAGTAGTAGGCGATCCCTCGTGACCGAGTAAGATTGTCTTCCAGGATAAAATTACGAAAAGAGGAAATTGTAAAAAAATTGTGTAGACTCTAGTGATGGGTCCGTAAGTGACTGTGGAGGCCAATTCTAGATCCACACAGCTTCCCACAGTGAGGACACAGGTTGCCAGATGGAAGATGGTGCTGTAAAGGATTTGTTTGACGTGCTTTTCGCTTAGCATGTTTCTCCCTTTCACCTTGCACTCAGGCTTCTTCAAAGTCCATAGAACCTTTGTGAAAGGCCAACCTCCAGTTAGATCGTTCATGGGCCAGAGCGAAGCCATATTGACCTAAGCATCTGATCAAGAGCTAAATGGACAAAACAGAAATCAGATAAAGAGCAAACCAAATAAAAGAAGTGATCAGCTACTCACAGCAACGTCTAGGGAAAATGTAATCACTTGACTGGCTTTGAACAGAAACTAGTAAAGTCCTGGTCAGAGAGGGAGCAGAGCCCTGCATTCAGCAGAAATAGCAAGAAATGGTCATGCAGGCCGATTCCACAGCATTTGGAGGGAAAACGTCAGTTCAGCTCAAAGCACAAGAATGACTGAACATAAAATTATTGGGACACGGGCACAAGCAGACTTTAGCTGGATATGGAGTGCCTGAGGAAAATATATATTGTAGTAATGTAACCACAAGAGCTTGAAGCCAATTCACACATCCAGCTAGATTAGCTATACAGAGCTGCTTTACATTAAGGGCTGTTTTACACACTGGCCCATTTGGGATGCAGCATTAAACATATAACTGATAAAGCCATGGTTTAGCATTATGTGAATTAGCAGCAGCTGGCTTGGGGTTCACACACTCCCCCTCCGGTGTGGCTGTGTGGAGATCGGAAACATCCACTTCCTGTTTCAAACTAACTAGAGTTTATTGTTGGGAAAACTGGGAAAACCCTGATTAGTTTAAATCACAAGTGGGCAGCCGTGTCTCAAGGGATGTAGCACATGGTAGAGCACCTGCAGAAGGGCCCAGGTTCAATCCCCAGCATCTTTAAGTAGGGCTGGGAAAACTCCTGCCTAAAACCATGGAGAGCTGCTGCCGGACGGTGAAACTGGAGGGAACTCTGGTTAGTCAGAACCATGGTTTGTTGAAACAAGTCAAGATCAAACCATGGTTCGTGAACTTGGTTTAAGTAAACAAACATTTAAACCAAAGGTGGGCAACCTGCAGCCCTAGGCTACATGTGACTCTTGGCCTAATATCATGAGGGGCTCAACTTAATTTCGAAAGCCCTCTACATGCGATCTGGCCAGAGTGATCTGCCCCTTCTGTGGCAGCCCTCTGGACAAGACAGAAGAGGGAGAGAGAGAAAAGGGGGTGGCAGAGAATCTGGCCTGCCCACCACCAACATGCAACCCCTGACAAATTACCTGTGAGGGAATGCGACAGAAAATGGAACATAGGAAGCTGCTTTATGCCAAGTCAGATCATGGGTCCATTTAACCCAGTATTGTTGATGCTGAGCTTGTTTGGACAACACGGCAGCCCATGGTGGGTTAATTAATCATCAAGGAGGTGTGGTGTATACCAGACACCATTATGAATATGCAACACCCGACTGGGTGTTGTTGTGTTGTATGAACCTGGCAAGTGGGGGTTATTTGAGGGTTAAACAACCCTTGCATAAACCTACAACAGACTGGGTTATGTGAGGGTTGCTTTGCCCTCAAATAACCCCCCACCAGCCAGGTTCACAGGACAACCCCCAAGTGGGGGTTGCATATTCATAATGGCAGCTGGCATGTACTGCAGCTCCTTGAGGATTAGTTAACCCACACCGGGCTGCCGTGTCTTTCAAACCAGTTCACCGTCCGGCAGCAGCTCTCCATGGTTTTAGGCAGGAGTTTTCCCAGCCCTACTTAAAGATGCTGGGGATTGAACCTGGGCCCTTCTGCAGGTGCTCTACCATGTGCTACATCCCTTGAGACACGGCTGCCCACTTGTGATTTAAACTAATCAGGGTTTTCCCAGTGTGAATGCGACAATAAATTCTGGTTAGTTTAAAAAAGGAAGTGGATGGGGAGGGGGCAATGCATGAGCCCAAGGCTTGCTGATGCTCGCTTATGCTTATGCTTGCTTATGCATGAGCCCAAGGCTTGCTGATGCTCGGTCACATAGCGCTCAAGTCTGGTTTATTTATTATCTCTGAAACGGGCCATTATGTTTTCACCCATGTACATCAAACCAAAAACCCATCTAGTCCAGGACTGTCTAGCTTGACTAGCAGCTGCTCTCCTGGGTTTCGTTCTGCTCCTGAGATCCTTTAATACAGGGGTGGGGGAACTTTTTCAGCCCAAGGGCAAAATGGGAATGATCTTGGGGGCCACACGTGATTATTACCATTTGAAGCCTACTCAACAGTAAGCATGACAAGGCTTCTGCATGTCTACTCAGAAGTAAGCAGGACTAAATTACTCGGCAGTACTTTTAAATAGCATCCCCAATACCAAGCCTCTACCTGTCTACTCACAAGTAACCACATTTCCTGTCTACAAAATACACACCTCAGTTCTCAGCAACAGCTCTCCTGCCTGCAAAATTCACAGCTCAAAATCTTTACAACAGCTCAGCTCCATTATTTCTAGGGTATTTAAAAATTAATCAGTAACTGGAGATAACAGCAAAACAAGCTTGCCTGATGGGGAACCCCCCCCCCAGGTGCTGCATCCAGCCCCTAGGCCGAAGGTTTTCCATCCCTGTTTTAACAGCTGGGGACTGAAATTGGGACTTCCTACATGCAAAGCATGTGCTCTAGTTTGAGGTGGTGGTCAAAGCTACACCCCCGTGTTTTACCTGCCCAGGACTCTCCCATCGGCTTCATACAAGCTCAGTCCATCAGACAGGTCCTCATCCATGTCCACCATTCTCTATTCAAGCCTTATCTTGCAACAGTTTTACCTGCTGCAGCCCACAGGGATGGGGACTCGGACTCGAGGACTCGACTCGTGAGTCGGACTGAGTCCCCCCTCTGACTCGACTCGGACTCGAGTCCCAATATTTTTAATGGGACTCGAGACTCGACTCGAGACCAAGGACTCTTCAACATCCCTGGGCTGTCCCAGAAGGAGTGGAGAGGAGCGCATTCATCAGCAAAGAGCGCATGGAAGCGAGGTGTGCCGCTGCTCGGCCACTATGGACGGCTACCAGGAGTGCAGCCCCAACAGTGTGACAAGATTTATTTTGATTGATGTGTTGTGTACTTGGGAGTGGCAGAAGAAGGACCTGAGATTACTCTGTGTGGCTGCTCTGAGTGTGTTTCTGGTTCCAGCAAGTTCATCACCAGTGGAGTGGGTGTTCAGTGAGGGTGGAATTGTGATGAGATCTCACCGTTCCAGAATGGGGGCCAAACATTTAGAAAAAATCATGTTCCTCAAATGCAACATGGATAAGTTTTAGGAAGTACAGCAAGTTTATTTTTTAAAATCATTTTTTAAAATGCAACCTTTCAGACATTTTGGGTTTGGCTGCCTCTGCCTGCCTGTCTGGGGTTCCCAGCCTCCTCTGCCTGCCTGGTCTCTTCTTGACCAGTTCAACAGTTGAATTGTCCAAGACAAAGGCCTCTGCCTGCCTGCTTTGGGGTTCCCTGGCTCCTCTGCCTGCCTTGTTATTTTGGGTTTTTCTGCCTGGTCTGTTCTTTCCAAAATCAGTTGCAGAGTTTTGAAATAAAAAGGCACACTTGTGCCTAGAATTTATTTAAGCCACACATCTGAAATAGCCTTATTTTGTTGGGGGGAAATCCCATTGATTTTAATAGGGACTCGTGGAGTCGGCTTTGGGAGTGACTCGTGACTCGTGAGTCACCATTTTGGACCAAGGACTTGGACTCGGACTCGAGACTCGGGTCTAAAGACTCGTGACTCGACTCGTGACTCGAGACCAAGGACTCTTCAACATCCCTGCCAGCCCACAAGCCATATACTGGAGGCAGGTGACCTAGATCAAGGGTCCCCAACCTTTTTGGGCCCATGGGCACATTTGGGAACTGCTGTGGGCACCATTACAAAATGTCTCCCATGGAGGATATGGCTAGTCAACAGTGAGCTAAGGAGGTGTGTATGAGGGAGAGAAATAGTGAGGTTAGAGGCTGGGAGAAACAGTGAGAGAAAGAGATGGGGAGAGAAAGAGCAAGGCTAGAGGCTATCAAGGGAGAGAAAGGAGGCGGCTAGGGACAGGGAAAGGGGTTGGGGGGAGGGAAATAGTGAGACTGGGATGGGGGGAGAGAGAGCAAAGGGGAAAGGTCTGTGCAGGCGGAAGATTGGGCGGGGCCAGAAAGCCACTCTTTCCTTCTCAGCCTGCCTGCCAACAGCTGATCTGGAGCAAGTTCAGGAACAGGAAGGACAACCTGGTGCCCTAATACTTTTCAAGGTTTGTATTTAAAAAAGAAAAAGTTATTGAAGGGGGCAGGGAGTGGGCAGCTCTGTGGGCACTGCTGGAGGTCCCCTGCTCTAGGTGCTGTTGGACTCAATCTCCCATCAGCCCCATTAGCATGATCATTGGTCAGGGATGATGGGAACTGTAGTCCAACAACAACTAGAGGGCTACAGATTCCCCTTCCCTGCCTAATTCTAAGCCCCGATCTATCTTTATTGTCCTTCTACCAGCAGACAAATACATTTTTATTCAGGCAGGCTTTGGGCTGTTAAACAGCACCTGCCAGCAAACAAATCAGTATATTATTTTTTGAATGTGTTTTGAATGTGTTTTTCATAGATTATAGAGTTGGAAGGAGCCTACAAGGCCATCGAGTCCAACCCCCTGCTCCATGCAGGAAACTAGAGGAGGGGTCTCCCATCCAAGTAATAACCAGGCCTGACCCTGCTTAGCTTTCCACACTCAGACAAGCTGAGCCAGCGTGAGCCACAGGCCTATATTTTATTGATGGGTTTACATTTTAATTCTGTTATATTTTATTTGTGTTTTACACACACATATAGAGTCACAGAGTGTGCCCCCTCCACCAAGGGGGACATGTCCCCTTGTCCTGTTCTCATCCCAAATGAAGAACGTGACCACATAAATGCAGCAACTACAGACTGTATTAATCCTTGTTACACTGCAGGCTCATTCAAGTCAGTAGCTGCAGGATCAGTCTCACTTCTCTGGAATTGTAGTAAGTAGCTGCAGGATAAGGCAAAGTCTCTGGAGCCATAACTTTGACTGGTGGTGACTCACCATTGCTTGTTGGGTGTGTCGTTCAAACCCAGTCGTTGTGTGACTCACCATTGTGACTTATCGTTGTTTTGAACAATGATAAGTCACAGTGATCTGTTCTAGGGTTTGTTTGTACCACGATGGTTTGTCGTGTTGTCCGAACTCAGACAACACAACCCATCGTGGCACAAGCCCTAGGACAAGTGAGCCGCTTGGCAAGAGCAGACATTGCCGCTCTTGCCAAGCGGCTGGCCACAGAGTGTGACTGACAGCTACCCCCAGGGTGCCGAAACGGCACTAGGAGGCAGCTGTCAGAGGCTTCCCCCGCCTCCTCCTCCAGAGTAAACCTCTGGAAGAGGAGACGGCGATCTGCTGCGTCTGGCCGCTCTGCACACTGAGCAGTCCTGGGGATCAGAGCACAGCCTCCTCCCTGAAAAGTTTTCTCCCAGGGAGAAGCCGTGCTCTGATCCCGGTGGCTGCTCCATGTGCCAAGAAGCCAAGGGGACAGAGGCGCTTCCCGCAGTAACCGGCGCTGCCACCCTGGTGAGTGTGGGAAGCGCCTGCCCTCGCTGCCCTTTGCTTTCCCTGGAGAACCCGGGAAAGGGTGGAGAGTGCAGGGGCTTCCCACCGCCCGCTCCACCGCAGAGTTTTACTTGCTGGAGGCGGGGACCCCGTTACCAATTCAATTCAATTCATTATGGCCATAAGACCAGCAAATAAAATAAAACAATAATATTCAAAAGACCAACAAGACATACACAGTGAATACAATAATATATATTTTAAAAGATAATAGTTACCGTAGTTAAAATAATTGATTAAAACTGGCATGTGCCCCACTCATAAAATCAAGATTTTAACAAGTTAGAACATTTTCAAACAGTCAACATCATCCCTCGTCGACAAGCAATTGCAACTGCGCAAAATCTATTCACCTCAGAAGTTACCTGAAGATTCTGACCCGCCAATAGAAAATCTATATAAAACTGGTCAGAGGATCTGGAGAACCACTTAGACAATAGTAGACAAGTACCGGTAGTCTGACCTGGTATAAGGCAAATCTATGCTCCTTTATGGGAATACTTGAGGCCCAAGAGTGATATGATGCCAGCACTTCCCACAAGAGGTTTTGGTAAATTTTGTAGGTATCTTCTTTCTCATCTTTAGAATACAAAGATGAGACGTGAGAGTTTGTTTTGTCTTGAGCTCCGCAGTTTATTTCAAGTTTTAACTTCTTTTTAGCATTCTGAGCATTTTAAATTGTGCGAGTCTTTTATCTTATCGTAATGGCTGAGTTTGAGCTGTAAGTTTTGGCTTTTTTTGCTCTTTTATGACAATTTAATTTTAACTGAAGTGTTTTATCTAACTTTAACTGCAGTGAGCCCTAATAGTGGGAGTCCTTCAGCCCTCAGCATTTTATTTTGCCTATGTTAATGGTTTTAACCTTGAGCTTTTGTTTTATTTTGCTTTTAAGCTACATTTTGCTTTTAAGCTATTTTTGCCTCGGCCATTGTTTATGTTTATGTTCCCTAGGAATGTTCATCAGTATTTATTATTATAACAAGGACATCCTACTATGAATGAGCGACAGAGAATGTATAGGACTCCGTTACCACCTCCAGCAGGTACACCTCTTGGACAGTGGAGCAGGGCAGTGCGAATCTGCCACCCACTCCGCCCTTCACTTTCCCCACCCGGGAAAGCAAAGGGTTGAGTGGGGGGGGGTGCTTCTCGCTGCTCTGCTCCGCCACTGGAGAGGTTTCCCAGCTGTAGCAGACTCTGCCCCTCTGCCCCCCGGCTACAGCGAGCAAACCTCTCCTGCGGTGGAGCAGAATGGGGCTTGCTCCTGTTACTGTTGTGGCCGCCACGCCAGTAACAGGAGCAGACTCCTCCCCTCTGTGCCCCCTGAGAGGTTTGCCCACTGTAGCCAGGGACGCGGTCCCGACTGCAGCGGGCAAAGCTCTCGGGTGGTGCAGAGGGGAGGAGTCTGCTCCTGTTACTGGCGTGGCAGCCACACCAGTAACAGGAGCAAGCCCCATCCTGCTCTGCCGCCCGAGTGGTTTGCCTGCTGTAGCCGGTCCCCAGCTGCAGTGGGCAAGCCTCTTGGGGAGCAGGGTGGAGGCTCCCCCCATCTCATTGCACTTCAGGGCATGAGCCCTGTTTGCACAACGGGGAGTCTCTGACAGCTGACATGAGCTGAAATCAGCTCGTGATCGTGGCTGTCAAAGAGAGGAGCCTCATTCCTCCACACGGTGTACCATGGGATATCGCTGGGAGGAAGGAGGGGAGGGTGCGAAGCAACAACCATGAGCCCAATCCTCTGTCTGGCTCATCATTGTTGCTTCCCACAATTCAGCAAGCAATCATGATAACGTACCATGATTGTTGCCTGGTCGTACGAACCTGCCCAGCAAGTGGCTGCAAGGCCCAGAACAAAAGGTTACAAACTAAGGTAAGTAGCTGCAGGACCAGGATGGATTCTTGCGGGGTGATATGTTTAAGTATCTGCAGGATCAGGATAAATGCTCACAGAGCGAGGTAAGTATCTGCAGGATCAGGCTGGATGCCTATAGTGTAATATGGGTAAGTGTTGACAGAATCAGGATGAAGGTCTACAGTGCAGGCAAGTAGTTGCCAGGCTAGAGTGGATGTCCCTAGGGGCAGTAAAGGTAAGGAGCTGCAGGATCAGAGAGAACATACTGATGCTAGATGTAGATAAGTAGTTGTAGAGTCAAGAAGCCTTTCCCCTGCTTCAGCTCACTGGTCTTCTGAGGAGCCAGCTGCTCTTTCTTTCCCCCATCCTACTGCCCCCTTCCTTACCTTTGGTTCTTTGTTCCTTTCAGTTGCTTTCTCCAGCCACTCCTCCTGGGCCTCTTTATTCCAGCTGTATCTATCTACTCAAGCATTCAGGCTTTTCTCCTGTGCTTCTGCCCCACCTCCTCCCTCAGAGTCCTTGATCTATTTAAAGAGACCCTGCCCCAATTCCCTTTCCTTCTGTGTAACCAGCCCTAACTGGGGCTGGTTACTGTTCCGGGGCAACAAGGAATGCCTGGGGCATTGTACGGTGACCCCTGATGGCTCCTCATCTCTCTCTCTCTCTCTCTCTCTCTCTCTCTCACACACACACACACACACACACACACACAAGCCAGTCCCCAGAAACTGTTCAAACTTTTAGTCATAAACTGGGAACTAATACATATCAGAGAATCCAATCCAAGAGTGGGCAGAAGGCAGATTTGGATCTACTGGTAGATTATTGGGTGATTTGCAGTAGATCAGCAAGGATTTCTGATTCCCAATTAACAATAGCAAGTAACAAAATGACTCCCCTTCTACCCTAAATTATACCGCTAAAATGAAGAAAGCGAGGGGTAACTAGGAATGGATTTTTGTGTATGCCTAAGTACTCCAGTTGCTGGGGAAAAATGGGCAGGAAAGTGCTGTTGCATTCATGTCTTGCTTGTGGGATCCTGTGGGCAGCTGGTTGGCCACTGTGTGAACAGAATGCTAGACTAGATGGACCCTTGGTCTGATCCAGCATGGCTCTTCTTATGTGTGTTGAAGGACTGTGAGCACTGCTTAGTTCTGGTACTCAAAACAAATTCCTGGGCTCAGGATTCTTTAATGCAAAGTGTATACCTTTTGCACTAGGCTCCAGTTGGTGGATCTCAGGATTCCAGCAAAGAATAAAGTAGATCCCGCAAGCTTGAAGTCTGCCCACCCTTGATCTAATCCACACAGCAGTAAGCAACAACCGGTAAGTGCTGTATAAGCGGTGATGATAGTCCTAAGAACATAAGAAGAGCCATGCTGGATCAGACCAAGGATCCATCGAGTCCAGCATTCTGTTCACACAGTGGCCAACCAGCTGCCCAAGGGAACCCACAAGCAGGACATGAGTACAATGGCACCCTCCCGCCGATGTTCCCTGGCAACTGGTGTACATAGGCATACTGCTGTATGCCTATGCCTAGTACTGCTGTGTGACTATGCTTAGTCAGTGCTACAGGAGTCATGCAAGTGCACCAAGCCACACACAGGAAGGCAGTTGCCACTCACAACAGATCACTAGCCAACCTAGTTTGGGTAGGGAAGTTCCTTCCTAACCTCACTTGCTACAGACAGGGAGCCCTATTGCAAGAGGGACTTCCCGACGAAAACAAATTACTCCAGATCAACAAGCCGTCCCAACCACACACTTATTTATTCAGAAACCATGTCTGTCTTCATGGCATCATCATCTTCCAACATCTAAAACATCATGCATAAAATATCAAAACAATAGCAACATCTAGAAACAAAATGGTATCACAAGCAGGGAAGCCCAGTTAACAAGAAAAACAAGTACTTCAGTCCTGTGAGAGACCAATAAACCTCTCTAAACAAAAATGTCCTGCCCCGCTTTCTAAAATCTAGTAGCCATGTTCTCTGGAATATTTTCTGGGCTAGGGCATTCCAGAGTACTGCTGTTGTAAAATATGACATGCCCAAGACATTTTGTTGCCAGAGCTGAAGAGCAAGATGGAAGCCCTTCCCACTCCATGAACAAAAGCTCATTTTCCGGGATTTGTACTGGGACCTACTCAGAGGTAGGTCCCAGTACAAATCCACCCAATTCCTGCTCAAACCCCCCATTTTAAAGGGAACCTGAGTTTCAAAAGCCACCTGTCAAGAGAACTATTCACTCGGTTTCCCTTTTTAAAAAAAGTGGGGGGTGCACTTTTAGGCTTTCCAGAGCCCCTAGAGGGTGGGGGCAGGGCCGGATTAAGAGCATTATGGGCCTGGTGCTGAGGATTTTGGTGGGCCTTTTTATGGAAATAAATAAAATGAAGACGCAATTTTATATTAAAACAAATTAAATATTTTAATTACCATTAAAGTGCCAAAACTCAAAAACTCTTGCAGCTCATCAGTAAGGGTCTTCCCAATTTCCCCCAGATTTATTTATTAAAAAAGAAAAAGCAGCCACAACAAAAAGCCAGGAAGCTTTGCTTGACCAAGAATAATTGTGTTGTTCTTGTTGCTTTGTTTCATTTTCGTTTTTTTGTTAAACTAGCATTTGAACAATTGAGCTGCGAATCAGAAAGATCTTTTGCTCGAGGCTGGAGAGAGAGGTCCCTTCTAAATCTGAATATTACAGACCCTAGCAAGCCCCCATGTGCTTCAAAGAAATGTAGTAACAGTGATTGAAATGCAAAAACCTACCGAAATGCTAATTTGAGAACAACAGATGCAAAAGTGGCTCCCCCATGGGCACTAAAGGGGGGCCTTGAAAAGTTGAGGATTTTGCTGAGAGGGGGGGTCCTGAAAAAACCCACTTCTCAGCCGAAGATCCCTCGCAGCTTGGGTTTCTTTTGACTGATGGGCTTCTCGGACCTGCCTCTGCTGAGCTCTGTGCAGGGAGGGGCCTGCTGCCTCTGGGCAGCGGGAACCCCCCTCCACAGGGCCCCAGCCAAGGCTTGAAATGCTCCCACACTAGCGCTTCTGGGAATAGAGCCATTTTGCGCAAATGGGAGTAAAAATAAAAATTAAAGTTAATTTTTGTGAGCACATTTCTGGGTGCACAAAAAGGAAAATAATGCTGGGCAGTCCCTCCAAGGTGCCGCTGTGGCACTTTGAAGGGGGAGCTGATGGCTGCCCAAATGGGGATCAGGGACACCGGCTGTCAAGCTGGCTTTCCCGATCTCCGGGGGGGGGGCATTTAAAGGGAGAAAAAACAGCCAGGGCAAGCCGAAATCGGCTTGGTTTCATGGCAGGGAGAGGAGACTTGTTCCCCTCGCACTGTCCCCAGGACACCACCTGGTCTGGAGGCCTGAGGGGGAAGGGGGAGCGAAGCACTCATGAGCCCGATCGTCTCTCCGGCTTATCGTGGGTGCTTCGCGGAACAACCAACCCATTGTAGCAAAATCAAACAAACAAACAAAAAAAAAACACACCCAACACCCATGGAGTATATACAAGATTAACCAGGATCCTCTGCCACTATATTGCTCTTACAGTGCTTTATTTTCATTTAAGGGAACGGTGCACACTTATGTTACAGACATGGCTGATTGCACATTTAACGCTTCCTCGATAGCTTTGGCTTACATAGGTTGTATCCAATGTTAGTCTAACTTCATTCATTTCAATGGGTCTAAGTAGGACTAACACTGGATGCACCCATATATTCTTGTGGGCTTTTTTGGAAGGTTTTTAGCACAATTCGAAGCCTATCTTCTTAGAAATAACTCCCACTGATTTACTTCTCAAGTGAATGCGGACAGGATTATATCCTCACTTTCACTTTCCTAGTGCTCTCTCTCTTCCGTTTAGCTGTGGTTGCTCAGGAAGAACCAACCTTCCTTCCTTCCTTCCAACTCCTCAAAAATATACTGCCTGGCCTCGATTCCCCCGAAAGCTCAGACGCTGCTGCGTGCGCGAACGATGCGCTTTGGGAAATCCGGATCCCCGTCGCGGCTCCTACCTCTGCCCTGCGCGCATCGTGATTTAAACGTCCCGCCGAGGAGGCGGGGCGGAAGCTGCCCGGTGCCCTCCTTTTCCCTCCCGCAGCGCTGGTTGGCGGCAGCTCGGCAGGGGGAGGAGGCGACGGTGCCTAGCTGGGCTCGGGGGCCGACTGCAGCCTCAGCTGACCGACGGACGCCGCCGCCGGCTTCGACGCAGTCTCGGCCGTGCGCCCTACGGCGAGGAGGGCGGCCGCCAGCAGGGCCGGGCGGACGGACGGACTTGCGCCATGGAAGAAGCGCAGCCGTTGCGTTAACGCCGCTGCCCCTCTCCCCCGCCTCCGGGATATTGCCTGAGAGAGACGGACAGGGAGGCGAGAAGAGCTCGGCTTGCGGGCGGCAGGAGCGGGAGGGATGAGCGGCAGCGCGGCGCCCCCCGGGCCCGCTTCGGGCTCAGCGCCGTGCCGTTTCGCCCACTACTTTGTGCTGTGTGGAATCGATGCCGACAGCGGGCTGGAGCCGGACGAGTTAGCAGGTAAGCCGAGGAAGGATGAGAGGACGGAGGCAGAAAGAAAAGGAGACAAAGAGAGCTCGAGAGAGGAGTCTAATCCTCCCGTCTCCTTCTTGGGTGCGCTCCGGGCGCGCTCATTGCGACGCACGTATTCCCGATGCCTTATTTGGCCCCGATCTGCCTCCTCGCCTCCCTCCCGACGCCTTCTTCGCCTCCTCTTTCTGCCTCGTCCCCTTCCCAGACCCCCCCCCCCCCATTTCACGCTCTCTGCCTCCTGGGGCCAGTTCCGCGTCTCCTCCCCCCCCCCCCCCGGCTGCGTCGTGTTGCATGCATCGCCTCGGAGCCCTCACTTGAATATTCCGGGCTCGCTTTCCACTTTGCGTCGTGCTGGCTGCACCCCTCCGGCAGAGCTCGCCGCGGGTCGACGGCGTGTGTGCACCCACGAGCAGCCAGCCTGACACGGTCTCGAGCGAGATCCCAGTCTGGAGAGGGAAGCGCGGATGGGATGCTGCTGCTGGTCCTCCTGGAAGGGGGGGGGGGAGCGGCGGGGGGCGTTGTGCTGGCGATCTGTGTGGCTGCACCAGTCGCCAACAAGGCCCCACACGTCGGCCGAGGCCCCACTGGGAAGCAACCATTGCCCTGCGTTTTTATTGTGTTTGCATCTCAGGCTCCCCACCCCCTTCCCCAACAACTGCTGTGACCTAGGGGAGAGAATTCGCACTGCTACTTCAGGGACCCCCCCCAAACCCTCTTTTTGATCCTCCCGAAATTGACCCCCCCCTTTTTTTGCTCTAGGATTTCTTTCCAGCGACTCCACAAATATAGCATGCTTTCAGCTTTGATGGCCATGCAAGGTTTAATCTCCGGGTTTAGTCCCAAGCCTACCTTCGTCCTCTCTTCCTCCGCCCCCTCCCCAAAATCGTGATGCCTCCCAACTGCAGTGGCCAGGTTTGGTTATGTCACTGGCAAGAGTAAACCACGTTTCAGTGCAGACATCCTTATCGCAGTTTGGGCTGGATCACCTCGCCCCCCCCCCCCCCGTGCTGTCATCACGCCTTAGATGTTGTGCTGTGACGGTCTTGAATGTCTGTCTCCCCTGTTGCAATAATCTCCCTTTTGAATAAACACTGACTTGGGTCCAAAGAGCAGAAAAGCTACCTTTGTACCTATTTGGGTAGAATGCAGTGTGCTGGCCTATGATCCTCTCCAGCCTGCTCTTGAGAGCCGGGAGGGGGCTGGTTTTAAACCACTCTTCCGAGGGATTTGATAGTCAAGTTAAACTCTGTGGTGATCAGAGGAAACGGTGCTAATTAATATTTCAACATGTGTCTAAGTTTGGCAGTCTTGGCTGAGCAGGCTGTAGCAAAAGCATATAGGGGTTGGGTTGGGTGGGGAAACAACCTTTAATTAAACTAGCCCTGTGGGCAGAGATTGTCTTTATTTTTGTACAGTGCCTAGAAGCGTTAGGTTTTTCTCTATAAAGGCCTTTACATAACATGCATTACAAACTGCAGATATGCTTGTAATGTTGGGTGGATGACCTGCTGAGGTTCAGCATCCTTTATTACTCATACATTGCTAGCCGCTGTACTAGGCACCTTACAAAAGTGCACACAGGCATACAAATGTAACAGATTACGGGGTGGAAATGTACTTAAGAGATGTCTAATGATTTATTTATTTTTTAAAAAGATTGTAATCTTAGAATGAAGTGAAATCAATAACCTAAGTCAGGATCATTATTTTGCATTAGCTGCCAATTTCACAGTTTTCACAATCCTTAATCCATCCAAATGCTCATGGATGGTAGACCAACTTCATTCATGTCTCTCTCCCCACCCCCCAGGTATTTGAATACAATGTCCTTTGCTGTGGCAGTTTGCTTGCAAACTGATTAAAATCGAGTTTATCCATCAACACTAATCCTAAAAGCATTTGTGCATGCTTCAAAAACCACTGCTTGTGTACTTTTTTGGTGATTGCAGCAGGATTTATGAAAGATAAATTTTTAACTATTTTAAAATAGGAGAGATGCCACTTTCCTTGCATAACCAGCAATAAAAGGAAGAGAAAATATGTAAAAATATAGAGATTGGGTTGTAAGACTCACAAAACTACTGGAAAATGGCCTATTTGGGTACATGCTATTTGCAGCTTTGAAAATAGGTTAAATTGTGCCTCTTGTTTGGTGGTGGTGGTGGTGGTGAAATAGCTCCTCAGTATGATTAGCCAGGGGCCAGGGAGGAGAAAAGCAGTCCAAACCTCTGTTTGATTTATTCTGTGCAAAATAAAAGTAGTTAATCCTTATTCTTATAATGGTACATAATAAATGCTAAGGATGAGTTAATTACAGATAAGTAAACATGGAGCTTTGGCATGAATATTGGGCCAATTCTGAACATGGATCACATATTTCAATAATTTTTTAAAAAAAAACAAAGCAAGATTTGTCAAATACTTGACTTTATTGTTAATGATTATGAATTTGATATGGAAGAAAATGGACTGGAAGATTCTTCTGAGGGTTGTTTTTTTTTTTGGTCTGGGGGGAGGGCAGGTGTGTCTCTTTCATGATGGTGAACTACAGGCAGTCCCCGAGTTAAGAACATCCGACTTACAGACAACCCATACTTAAGAGCGGACTTCTGGGTGCCCCGGTGCTACGTCATTTTCATAGAGTACATAGTGTAGTATACTACACAATTTGTGTAATTTATGTAATTTGCATAAATGCCGATTTTAACGTATAGAACGCTATGCTGTTCTGACTTACATACAAATTCGACTTAAATACATTCTTAAGAACGGATCTCGTTTGTAACCTGGGGACTGCCTGTATTTCAGTTTCCAGTAATAATAGAAGCATCTCTTCCTTAAAAACTCTCCAGGTTTTGTTGAAACAGAGATCAACTTTATTTAAACACCTCACATGCTTTTTGGCAAAATTAATTGCCGCTTTTTCAACTGGTGCGTTTACTTTTAAAGATTTCTGAATTCTATGCTTGTTTTCAGTGTAAGATGTTTTTGGCTTGAACAAGAAGGCTACTTCAGAGTAGCCTTATTTCAAGGCAAATATGTACCACTGGGTGGAATCACAAGGAGAAGAGTAGTGCCATGAACTGAAACACATGGGTCCTGATCCACTGATCCAGTTAAGAGGATTCACGTTTAGAAGCAGGCTTCTGTGTATGTATCATGTTTTGCCTCTGAAGCATGCACAAGAATCTACATTTGAATACATATGTCGCATTTCCGGATTGAATTCAAATGTTGAGCCCCCTGGTGCAATGAAATCCTGTGTAAACATCTCTCCTTAAGCACTGATAGAGTTGGACTGAGGCTACATAACTGTAACTAGCCAAAAAGAAAAAAAAATGTTTTGTATATATATATATAATTAAGGAATTTAGCTCTCGCCTACCCCTCCCTCCTTTGTTTAACAACCAGCCTGATGAAGAGTTCTGGAGAACTTGAAAGCTTGCTCACCATCTTGTGTGACATTTTGGTTGGTCCTAATAAAGCCATTGCCCTACCGTGGATCTTGTAATTTTTCTTTTGGGCCAACATGGCTGCCTTTGCTTTCTGTTGCAGAATTTAATTCCTAATAAACATTACAGTTAATGCCTAAGCATGTAATGAAAGGTCCTGACATAATGTGGCAAAACTAAAGGTTGGATCCAGATTTACTCAAAGCTAGGGTAGACCCATTAAAAACAATGGGACTTAAGTTAGTCATGACTTCTGGACTGACATCAAGGTAGGCATTGTTGGGCACCTGCTGAGGACCCTCAATCCAGCAGGGGCCCACTGACATGAGCCCCTTGGACCTGCCCCTTTTCTTCACCATTGCAACCTGCTTGTTCACCTGCCTCTTGCTGTGGCCCAGACAGCAGTGGTGGTGAGGAGGCGGCGCAGTAGAGGCCACTGCCCACTTGCTTGCTGCCACTCTGCCTGTCTAGGGAGCAGGTGGTAGCAATGATAAGGAGGAGAAGGAAGCCGCTCTGCCTGTCTAGCAAGCAGGTGGTAGCGATGAGGAGGAGGAGGAGAGGAGCAACAGCAGCTGGTGACAATGGTGGTGAGAAGATAAACTCACTGAGGGAGGGGGCTCATTGAGGGTGCCTTGCACAAGAGCCCTTACAAACATGGAGTCAGCACTGCTTACTTGCCCCAGTGATTTTAATGGGTCTACTCTAAACATGACTAAATCTGAATCAAGCCCTAAGGCTATTCTGTCCACAGCTTTGTTCCCCTCTAGCCTTCATTTATATGTTGGTTTCAAACTCAGCCGTGCAGTATGGCTTCCGTTTACATATACTTCCCCCCCCCATGCTGGTTCTCTCTGCCTTGAAGGTGTACCAAGTTTGATTTGCATAGTATGACCTTTGGGATTTTTAGCTAGGGTAACTTCCAATTCCTCTTTCTGAAAATAGCTGCATGTACAGGTTGTGTTGATTAGGAAGTTTTCGCTAGCTACCGTATCACTGTGAATGTGCTGACAGCTGTTCTCAGAGCTGTAAAAGCAAATATGTGCTGTCTTTAAGGCTGAACGCAAATATACACAGCAGATATCTTAACCACGGTCTGATACTGCCTTTTGTACGTTAACTAGCATTCAGATGGCTGGTGGTAAAGATGGCACTGTTAGATTTGCTGCTGCCACTAGACTCTGCCAGTTTGCTATATCCAGTTGGATATTATATTCTGGCAAAATGTAATTTTTGTGTACAGCTGATAATCAGTTTCTTAGATTTTGCAACTTCATAAGAACAAGCCTGCTCAAGTAAAGACACAGGCTGTGGACCTTGGTAGTCATCTGACTTGTTTCCCCCCCCTCCTAAAACTACTGCATGCAGCTTCATCAGCTGCTTTTGAGCCTCAAGGGAGTTCAAGAAGCCATTTGTTTTGCCTTATGAGTAGGGCTTGTCATCTGGTTTAAGGAAAACCTAGTTGATTAATTGCACTAGGGTTGGTTTTTGGGGGGATCTGTTGGTTGCTTAAGGTTGCAGCCCTATAAACACTTGAAAGGATCTCTGGTAGGAGACTTTTCTCAAGCCCAGAGACTTTGGAGAGTTGCTGCTAGTTGGCTAAAGGTGTGTTGGGCTAGATAGGCCAATGGTTTGATTCGGTATAAGGCAACGTCTGTGTTGGATAGATACCTTGAAGAGAAGCTGGAAAATGTAAAAGGTCTTGGTGCCTCCACCAAATCCTCCGTTGTTTAGTATTATAACTTGGGCTACTAACTTTAACAAGTTAAATTGGTAGATTAATCAATTTAATGATTGCCATTCAAGGATGCTGTGGACTGACTTCCTCTTTGTTTACAGCATTTAAAAAAAAAAAGTTCCACTTTAAATGCTTTTAATGTATTGATAGCCTCCATGAGAGCCATTCATAGCTGGTTGGCAGAATACCAATTTTGGAATGAATGAATGAATAAATAAATAAATAAAGCTTTAGTTGATTAATTGGAAGGGCAAATTTAACTGGTGGGGGCTGAGATTCAGGGCACTCTTGTTTGTCTGCAAGGTATTCTGGCTCTGGTGTATTAGTGTAATAGGGAATTTAAAAGAAAATATTTGAATGATGGATGACTTCTGTTAAACTGGACCGTTTGCTTCCTAAAAGGCACATAATTATCTTCGTATTGTATCTGTCCATTGGCAATATACACAGCATTACAGAACAGGTTCCTGCTCCAGAGCCATTTCCAATCTGGTACCCTCCAGAGGTACTGCACTACAACCCCCATCATCCCTGACCACTGACTATGCTTGTTGGGGCTGATGGGAATTGTAGTGCAAAATATTTGGAGGACACTAGGTTGGGGAAGACTGCCTGATGGTGATGGGGGGACAACAAAAGAAACAGAGGGAAATAGAGGCAGGGGAAATGGGGGAAGAATATGCATTTCTTTCAGTTGCACAAGCTTAGGCTTATTTTATTTACCTGTTTCATTGTAAATATTTACCTTCCTCCTTTCATGAATCATGCCCAAGGCGACCAACAACAATAAATACAAATTAAACTCAGATAATTCCAAACAGCCAAACCTATATTTACGGTAGGATATGGTGACTAGGAGATTGTACATCATTATTTTAATTTATTTGATTGGCCCAAAGATAACTAATAAAGATTCAGCCCTGATCATAACAGAGCTTCCAAAACGTCTGGCTACTGTATTTGATCTTGCTTGGAATCTGCTCAAATGTTGACACTTCAGTGGAGCGTAGGGCCTGCTGACAGGCAAAGTGAGTCAGCATCCAGGCAAAGTGAATCTGCATTCCAGCATCATCAGGAATGGTGTGACCTCTGCCCTCCATGACTGATGAAGTTCGTTGGGTGTTAACATTGCCACTTGTGTATCACTAAATGAAAATTAACCCTTGGGTTTTGAAGGGGGTCTGGTTTACAGCTGTTATCTGAATCAGAAATCCAAGGTTGCAGTCCTGCTCTATTGAACCTACTGGGCCATTTTGCCATTGAATTCCTATGAACATATCAAGCTTCCCTTATAGTAGGTTGGTTCAGAGGTAACACTTGGAGATGTGAAGGCCTGGGGGGAAAACCCAAAAGTTTTGGGGGAAATGTCCCTCCCCCTTTCCCCCTGGGAAAAAAACCCATTAAAAAAACACCCCCAAAATGAACATCCCCCATCTCCCCCCTGATTTTTCCAGGTTTTTTCCAGGCCTTCACATCTCTAGATCGCTATTTTAATAGATTTTAACAAATTTTGACTTGATAAACAAGCGACGTCTTGCAATACAAGGTAGGAATGTAACCGCTTGCCTCGAGCGGGCGTAGTGGGCCGAAATCAGCCCCGCTCACGTCTGCCAGAGACTCGCTTTGATATAAGAGTGTTTTGGATTACAAGCACGGTTCCGGAACGAATTATGCTTGCAATCCAAGGTATTACTGTACAGGTTTAGCACCCAAGGCCCATGAAAAAGAAGTGTCATTGTCCAGGATGGACTGTAGATTATTGATTATACATTTGAGTGATTTTAGCTGGGAACCGTAGGTGACAACAGGTGATGTTCTGTTGTTTTCTCTTCTGGGTCTGTCCTGTAGTAGCTTATTCCTGGGTACCAGTGTTGTAGTAGCTTATTCCTGGGTACCAGTACAGTAGCTTATTCCTGGGTACCAGTTACTTTGCTGTGTGAGTGTGGTGTCATTTTGGCTTTGTAAGGACTGGCGCTTGGAGATTTGAATTTGCCGTTAATACAGATTCCTTGAAGTCTGTGGAGAGTCATGGGGAAGGATTGGCCATTGCAGTAAAGAGAATGAGGGTGAAGCCAAACTAGCCATTATATGTCCTTCATAATCGGATTAAAAAACAAAAATTACAGTTGCTATGTTAGGTAGGCTTTCACCTTTCACTAATACCTAAAAACATACGTGCCTTTTAACTGCAATGCATTATTTAAAAAAAGAAATCCACCACAGCGACATTATTACATAAATATGCCTCAAAGAACTACACCTGCTTCTCTAAAAGCCAGTTCATGGGGTTTGGGCAATAGTATATGTAAGTGTAATGTATTCTGTAGATGCTGAGTAGTGAACTGGATGCCTTGAAGCAATTGCATGCTTCTGGAGAGTGCTTGGTCTAGGACCCAGTTGTTTCCGTGCTTGATGTTTGTCGTCTGAATGTGGTATACGGTAAGTGGTACTTTATGCTGTTGGCACAGAGAGCATCACTTCGCTGTTCAGGTATTCATGAAATAGGAACTGCCTTACCACATATAAAGCAGTCTCTCTTGCTCAGGTAGCTGTAAATTGTTGTGACTAATTTGGCAGTCGTTCTTGGTGTTCCATTTTCATCAATTGGATGTTGGTGCTTGGACTCTGGAGCTCTTAGCAGAATTGATTAAATGCCTGTAGAATTGGATGGCGTAATAAATGTGTTTGGATACCTGTCATACTTGACATGGTGTAGCCTAAGGTAAAGTTGCCTGTACTGCAACCCACTATATTCTTAATTTCGGGAATTCATTAGGCCATCCAAATAAGCCCATATTGGGAACTGAGATAAAACAATTCATGAGAATGTTACAGATTTTGTTGCGCTCCAACCTGGATTTTGGTACTTCATCAAGAAAACTGTCCTGCTGAGAGTTAGGGTGCGCTTATACTGGAGTGGGTAACTTGTGGCCCTCCATTGGCTATGCCAATGAGAGTTGTGGGCCAAAACATCTGGAGGGCCACAAGTTGCCCACCCCGGCTTATACTCACCTTCGCAAACATGGTGCCTTCCAGATGTGTTGGACTACAACTCCCATCATCACTGGATATCTGGAGAGTATCAGGTTGAGGAAGGTTGGCTTATAGCAAGACCCATCTAAATTGACTTTTCTTATCTTTCTGGCACATGACTCTGAACTCAAAGCTATGTGACTGAAAATACTATCTACCATACACTGAATTATTCCATGTGGCTGTTCTCTTCAGTCTCTTCTCTCCCCCCCCCACCCCTCATTGATGGTTTGTGTAAAATAAGAGCAACCAAGTCACAGCATAGTATTGGAGATGTTGCTGGTCTTGTTCTTAAGGGTGCTCTCCTTGTAAGGCCTATGAGCTGATGTTCTAGCTATGCAGGCAGCACTGTAGCAAACCAAGTGTCAATTTATCAGCTTCACAAGGACCAGGCCACAATTGATTTAAAGGTCTAGCCAAAAGAGAAGGGAAAGCATCCCTGTCAAAATCCATCTTTAAACAGAAGGCTGAACTCAACGCCAAGTAGCCCAAAATATATTTTGACCAAATAAGCCTGCCTCTGGTCACTATTGATGCAGGTTCACCTATCCTTGATTGGGTTTTCCCCCCCTCCACCCTCCCCATACCTTTTTCCTTGTGTGTCGTGTCATTTTAGATTGTAAACCTCTGGGCAGGGACCGTCTTGTTTTTACTGATTAGTAAGCTGCTCTGGGAGCCTTTTTGACTGAGGAGCGGCATTAAAATGCTTAAAATAAATAAATAAATAAATATTGCCCAGCTAAAATTATGACACTGACCGGGTTTGGCCAACACGCTACAGCTCCCACGGGCGACAGATTGCATATGCAACCCCCACTTAGGGGTTGTCATGTCATGCTAATCCAGTGAGCATGGGTTATGGGAGGGTTAAACAACCCTCGCATAACACTAAAATATACCATGTTAACCCTTGCATAGCCCACACTCACCAGGTTTGCACAACACTACAACTCCCCAGCAGTTGCCACAAGTCACCCACCCCTGCTTTTAAATTACGTAGTTTTAATGCTTTAGGGTGCAATCCTATGGGGATGCCCGTAAACCTCTGAACTCAGAGGATTGCAGGCATCCTATATGGAGGGCGGGAGGAATGCAGAGGCGAAGGTCGTCTCTGTGCTCCTCTTGCTCTGCAAAGCACTTGGATGGCTGATTTTGGCCATCTAAGTGTGGCGCTTTGGAGGGGGAGGGAAGGAGGTGCTGCCAGGATGTGTCATCGAATGATCGAGACAACTGCCAAACACATAGGACCAAAATACAACCCATTTCCAGTCCAAATCTTTAACTAAATAAAGAGCAACTAGCTGTGCAACCGCCATCAGTAAAGTTAACCAGATCACACCATAGTCTGGTTTCATCAAGGCTTTTATCTCGGGGTGTTTACGTAAGATCTCCTTGCACCGGTCGGCGTGCAGCTGGTCCGTATAAACCCATTCGAAATCCTCCCGAGCCACAGTGTTCCCCATGGCTGAGCCAGGATGTGTTGTATCTTGGTGGTGCCAGTCTCCTCCCTTCCCCCCCCCCACGCCCCAAAGCCCTTCTCTGAGGTTGCTTTTTTGATTTTCTGCACCAGCTGCAAGTGGGGTGGCTGGGGATCTGAGCATGGATCCCCGGCTACGAGGTCAGAGTGATTTTCCGACCTTGTAGGTGGGACTCTGAAAAATCTTATGGCTGTCTAGTGTCCATAGGATTGCGCTGTTACTGTTTTTAATGTGTTTTTAAAAATTGTTCTAAGGTTTTATTGTTTTAAAGTGTTGTACACTGCCTTGAAGTCTTGATGAACAAGGTGGTATATAAATGTTAATAATAAATTGCAGCCTAAGATAAATACACCAGAACATAACTTTGCCTGATCATATGCATATACCCAGAAGGAAGTTCCAGATGGTGACTTCAGTGGATTTGCTCCCAAGTATAAAAGTGCTTAATAGGATTGTCTTAATATGGAAACATTACCATGCTGGAGTTCCATTCAATCACTTGACCTATAAATATAAATGGAAAGAAGGGAACAAAACCCCATACTTTTACCAGATCTCAATGATCATTTTTCTTCTTTGCATCTGCAGTTGGGTTATAAGTGCGCTAAGGTTTCAGCCAACACTCCCCAATCTGGTGCTCTCCAGATGTTTTGGATTTTAACTCCCATCAGTCCCAGCTAGCATGGCCAGTGGTCAGGAATTCTGGGTCTTACAGTCCAAAGTATCTGGAGGGTACCATGTTGAGGAAGGCTGGGTTAAACCATCTTAAGTGATCTCAGATGAGATACTGAGATGATTCTTTTGTGGTCATCATGAAATGATAGCTGGACAGTTGTGTCTGTGTGTGGTGGTGGGAACAGAAAATACATTGAAACTTATTTGAGATGTATTTAGCATCTCCTTACTGAGAAGTTGTTTACTGGGGCATGGTGACATTGCTAACTGTTCAAGATCAGGTTCTCCTTGACACTTTAAGCAGGCGATTGGGGAAAAGTGGAGCATGTTTCATCAAGATTTTTCATAGTTCAGCTGTTCCGTTGGCACTGGTGTTCACTCTGCATACCAAATACGGAGCGATTAGTTTGAAATGGATGTCTTCCTTTACTGTGCATCTTAAAGGCATAACTTCTGTCACTCTTCAGACTAATTCCCCGATTAATAACTCCAGGAGTCTGCTACACAATGTCATATCTGGAGAGTGAATTTGAAAGGTATTCTCTTGCTAATATGCCAGCTATGTAAAATAAGCATAAAGGGTAACATAAGGCATAAATGCCCCTGCTTTGAAGGGGTTTGAAGTTAATTTGTAATTGAGGCAGGATTCTTGTTCTTAGGAATTTGTGAGAGGAAATAGTCTCTCTGGCTATTGAACTTTTCGGTGTTCATGTTGAACAGAAATATTGCTGGAAGGAAAGGGGAAATGACATTTACAAAGAGCATTCTTTGGAATGTAGAAACCTAGTTTTGATTATTAATGGATCTCAAGATTTCTTGTGAATGTTTTTGAAACCTGTTAGATGTTAACCAGCTTATGCTGCAGTTTTTGGGTGAGAGAAGCCTGTGCTCTCAGGTTTTTCATGAATTGTGTGTTCATGACTGTTGTGGATATTGCACACAGTGGGGAGGTGCAAGAAGCTCTGTCTCCCAGTCCCCCCCCCCCGCCATTCACATAGGACTATTATATTAAAAGGGGGGGAAGAACGGAGGGGAGTTGAACTAGAAGTCTGAGCTAGGGAACCAGTGTGGCGTAGTGGTGAGAGTGTTGGACTGGGACTCGGGAGATCCGGGTTCTAGTCCCCACTCGGCCATGAAGCTCACTGGGTGACTTTGGGCCAGTCACTGACTCTCAGCCTAACCTACCTCACAGGGTTGTTGTTGTGAGGATAAAATGGAGAGAGGAGGATGATTATGTAAGCCGCTTTGGGCTCCTTGCAAAAGGAAAACAGGGTGGGATATAAATGTAATTTTGTGTGTGTGTGTGTGTGTGTGTGTGTATAAATATATACATACACAGACAGACACACACTATATATACACTCACTCACACAGACATATACACACATATATATAATATGCTTGAAGACTGGCCATTCCTGCTCTTCTCTTCTTTGCCACCCATCACTTTTCAAGCCCAGTGTGTTGCACTACTTCTTTTTCTTTTCTTTTTAATTGAATTTTCCAAAACAAAAACAAATCATATTTGGCTTCCGCCTCATTGTCTGAGAAACATTACCAATCCTTATCCAATCTAAGTTTCCTCTATTTTCACAGAAAGAATTTCTATCACCTTTACCAATATTCAAAAATCGAAACCCAAAATTATTAAGTCACTTTCCCTCCTCCCCAAAAAGTCCACCAGAGGTTTCCAGTCTTTCTTGAATGAAGATAAAAAAATTTCTCTAATTAAACAAGTCAATTTTGCCATCTCTGCTAAGTGTGTTGCACTTCAATAGGGGTTGAAAACAGCTGCGTTTGTTCAAAAGTTTGGATTTTCATTCTTCTTCTTCGTGGTCTCTGTGCATCACACATATGGGCTCTGCGCCTGCGTGGAGCTGTTTTGGGAAGCTTCCGTAGTTGAGGATTTTAGGCGGGAACCCTCCCCCCACCGTTCTCTTGCACATGCTCCTAGCGGGTTCCCGCCTATTCCCCCAGTTCTTCTTCGGCTGCCTTTGTGGGTGCGTTGGGAGAGCTTTCTCTGCGTCTTTGACTGCAGTGCTGGGGTGTATTATTAATATTTTCTTCTTCTTCTATCCTCTCAGTATTTCCTCCTTTCTTGTTTATATTTATTTTGTTTTATTTCTCTGTCCTCTCTTACGACCCAAGAGAGATTCTTGCGGAGTGGATGGCTGTGAAGGCCCCGATTTGCAAGTGCGTCCGTTGCGGTAGTAAGTTGCCGCCTACGGACAGCCACTTCCTGTGCCTGTTTTGTTTAGGCGAGGAGCACATCATGGAGACAAGCCTTCACAAAGCAGGCCAGAAGAAACCGCTCCAATTGTCTCTGAGTGGTTTTGTGGAGGAAAGCTTTGGAGGCCGTACGGCGTAGATAGATCAACCACCAGCCCCTGCTCCAATGTCAACTTCTTCTTCTCTGGATCCGGGTCAGACCCTGGTGACAGGGAGAGACCCTCCGACTCCGGGCCGTTCACTGTCTCTAGATACAGCTAAGAGACTGGCTAAGAAAGCGTGATTGTCAAAATCGAACCCGGAGCGGAAGAAGAAGGAAGAGTTGAGGAGATCTAAGGAGAAGGGCAAGCTTGCTGCACTGTGGCTGTGCAGACACATGCGTGGATTCCAGGCGGAAGATTCAGGGTATTGGTTTCCAGCTGGTGGAACTGTGAGCCACAAGTGGGTCTCACACCTTGATCTAAGGTGGGCCACACAAACTGCACAAACACTATTTTCATGTTTATTCAAGGTGTGTGTTTTGTGTTCCGGGGGTGCGGGAGTTGGTGGGGAGGAAGAAAACAGCCACATACAATCAACGATTAAAAGGGGGTTCTGGAAAGGTTGAAGAACACTGGCTTGGGCTGCAAGTCATTTTTGAATGCTACAACTTTAATTGTTACCGTGGCGGCTCATCGTAAACGAAGAGGAGGAGAAAACTGTCATGTCATCTGAAAAACCGTTTGGCTTCCCCGGCAACAAAGATGGGCTTGCTATGTTGTTATTGCGCACTCGGTCCCCTTTGTCGAAAGGGTGCTAATATTGTTCTTGTAAGTTTTAACAACATTAACAAAGCTTTATGGTTGTGATTTTGTTGTTGTTGAAGAATGCTTAAAGAAAATCCTTAGTGTTGCTGTATGTATATATAACTTGCCTGTTTTACAGCGGTTATATTGGTTTCTCAGTATTTAACAATGTGTTAATACCAAACTAACCACCAAAAGTATGGAGTATTGAATCTGATCACATCTTAAAGCAGCCTTCCACAACCTGGTGCCCTCCAGGTGTTTTGGACTACAACTCCCAGCATTCCTTACCCTTTGCCATGCTAATTGGGGCTAATGGGAGTTGGAAGTCCTAAACATCTTGGAGAGGGCATAGCTCAGGGGTAGAGCACATGTTTTGCACATAGAAGGTTCCAGGTTTGATCCCCAGCATCTCCCAGGCAGGGCAGGAAAAACTCCTGCCTGAAACCCTGGAGAGCCGCTGCCAGTCAGAGATGGACCAAGGGTCTGACTCAGTATAGGTATAGTATTGGGTTTTGCATGGGCAGAACGAGGATTGTCACCTGACATGGAGGATGTCTCTTGAGGTGAAGTACACAAGGTCTTCTGTCACCAGACATAGTCTCAAGGTTTATGAGTCAGCAACCATGGGACAGATTTGCAGTAAACATGTTGTGAAGAATAGGTTATATAATAGGTGAGTAATATCCTATTTATAGATACTATAAATAGGGTCTTCCTATATAAGCTGGGGTAAATCAGACTTCACTTCACTCACTACTCTTGTTCTGGACTTCTACTTGAGGTCAGTCACTTCACTTCATCTCAGCCTTGCCACTGGGGTCTTGGATTTGAATCTGCAATCATGTAGTGAGTAAGAGATGCATTGCTTGCCTTAATCCCATGTAATTGGGTCTTACAAATAAACTCTTTAATCTTTATTAACTGCTGTTATCTCCTCTCCTGACTGGGACTGAGGGTCACTGGCTAGGTAAGCTTTTGAACCCAGGTCAGTCCAGCTCTCACACTTGGAGAGGGCATAGCTCAGGGGTAGAGCACATGTTTTGCACATAGAAGGTACCAGGTTTGATCCCCAGCATCTCCCAGGCAGGGCAGGAAAAGCTCCTGCCTGAAACCCTGGAGAGCCGCTGCCAGTCAGAGATGGACCAAGGGACTGACTCAGTATAAGGCAGCTTTCTTACGTTTCTGTGGGTGCGGTCCTCACACAACAGGACTTCCGCTCATGCAATGGGTCTTCCATGTCCTATTCTCCCCCTATCAAACCCCCCCCCCCGCACATGCCCCAGATCTGCTCGGGAGGATTGGGGGCTCCCTCTGCAGCAGATCTGGGGGGCACATGGAGGGTTGCAGTGAGGTGGGGGAAATCAATTCCGCCAGCAGTTCCTGCCTGCTGGCAGAGCGACACAATTGGATACACCCCATAGAGGGCACCAGGTTGAGGAAGGCTGTCTTAGAGGAGCCCTGCTGGACCATGCCAAAGGTCCGTCTGGACCAGCATTCTGTTTCCAACAGTGGCCAGCCAGGTGTTTCCTTGCAGGCCAACAAGCAGGGTATGAAGGCATTGCCTCTTGGGCAGAGAGATTCTATGGCCCCTAGACAGCGTCTAGAGGGCCATAGGATGCTTTGGATTCCTGGATCCGAGGTTGGAAAAGAGCTCCAATCTTGGAGCTTGGGGATCCGTGCTCAGATCCCCCCCTCGCAGCTGGTGCGGAAAGAACCGCGCCAGCTGCTTCTCCAAGGTCATGATAAGAGCTACCTTAGAGAAGGGCATTCCGGGGGCCAGAGAGGGGAGGAGATCAGGTCTGCCAGGATACAACATATCCTGGCAGCGCTCCAGCCTCCTTCCCTCCCCGTCCAAAGTGCCTCAGCTAGATGGCCTGAAATTGGTCGTCTAGCTGACTGGCAGGGCAGGAAGAGTGCAGAGACTTATGGACATCCGCACTGGATTGCGCCCTTACTGTGTTTGTATCTAAGCAATTGGTATTCAGATGAACGCTGACTGTCTCTGAACATGGCAGGTTGACCATTTAGCTATTATGGTCAAGAGTTGTTCATGGACATATTCCCCCATGTATTTGTCTAGACTGGAAGAAACATAAGAATTTGTGTCATAAAATTTTAGAAATGATCAGATTGAAATGAGAAGGCTATGAAGACGGCAGCTTAAAAGATATGTTAAAATGGATTGAAAATTTCCTTCTGGGACCTTTGAAGATAAATATTTAACAACATGAACTAAAATGTCCCAAAAGTATTATTTTTGGAAATTACTAATCCAGAACACTTATATGTTCAATTCATTTTGTTGCAAAGCCTTATCAGTGGATACATTTGATATTTCTACAAAGGTAATAACAGTAGCTTCTGCTCAGCTCGGCCTGATCAAGTGGATGGTGCTCAAAATACCTTCCAAATATATCTCTATTTTTGTGTAGATTCCCTTTCTGCTTCTGCAAAATTTCACAGATAACAAGTATTTTCATTTAGCTGTGTCAAAACCAGAAATCCCTTCAAACGCATTTTTGCAGACACAGACTACCTTTAACAATGGCTCAGGAGAGCAGCAAAAAACCAATAGTTCAGTTCTGGCAATCAATATGCCCATTTCCCCCCCCCCAATTTAATGAAAAATAATAACTTATTCCTTCAATAAATAAAGACTTCGTTGAAGAAAATGTAGGGTTCCCCCCTCCCCTTTCTTTCTAAATGGGTGAAAATCCTGCTTGATCTTTGGGTGGAAGAAGCCTTCCAGAACAGATGTCTTGGCGGCACACCATTTGCAAAACTAGCTCAGTTTCCTGCTTTGCCCTTAACAGCAGGTGCAGCACTTTTGAGAGACAGTTGTCCTCCCTAGGACCGTAGAAAGTTTAGTGCCCTGATTAATTCCACTGTGTTGCCCTTCAGGAGGAATACTGTAGATGTCTTTGTCACATTTTCTGCATTCTAGTTACGGTAATTTCAGGCCTCCATCAGATCTAATGCAACTGGGAGCTGCTAACAGTCTTCGAAGCAGGGTGGGAAGGAGAAACACTGTTGTTCTTTTTCTTTTCCTGGAGGTAAAGATTTTTTGGAGGTTGTGAGGTCTTTTGTCTTGTTGTCACTACATTATGAATATTCATGATAGCACTTCATTGCCTAAAAGATGTCGCCACAGTATTTGAGCAGTTCACAGGATGTGGCAGTAAGCTAGTAATCTTTGTTTTGTTTCAGGTGTTGCAAATTTATTCTTCATCCTATCCATGTGATTTAAGGGATGCATTCATATGACTTGCTGAGTTTCCTAATCTGTGCAGTTGCACGGCTATAAATCAGGGGTGTACAACCTGCCACCCCCGGCCTTTACTGTGTTCACCAAGGGTTCATAGAATCATGGAATCATAGAAAAGTAGAGTTGGAAGGGGCCTACAAGGCCATCGAGTCCAACCCCCTGCTCAATGCAGGAATCTAGGTCAAAGCATCTCTGACAGATGTCTGTCCAGCTGCACCTTGAATGCCTCCAGAGTGGGAGAGCCCACAACCTCCCTAGGTAGTTGATTCCATTGTCTTATTGCTCTGACAGTCAGGAAATTTTTCCTGATGTTTAGGTGGAATCTAGGTTCCTGTAACTTGAGCCCATTATTCCGTGTCCTGCAAACTGGGATGATCGAGAAGAGATCCGTGCCCTCCTCTGTGTGACATCCCTTCAAATACTGGAAGAGTGCGATCATATCTCCCCTCAGTCTCCTCTTCTGAAGGCTAAACATGCCCAGTTCTTTCAGTCTCTCCTCATAGGGCCTTGTTTCCAGTCCCTTTATCATCCTTGTTGCCCTCCTCTGAACCCTCTCCAGTTTGTCTATGTCCTTCTTAAAGTGAGGTGCCCAGAACTGGACGCAGTACTCAAGATGAGGCCTAACCAGTGCCGAGTAAAGGGGAATTATCACTTCCCGCAATTTGGAAGCTATACTTCTATTAATACAGCCCAAAATTGCATTTGCCTTCTTTGCAGCCACATCGCATTGCTGGCTCATATTCAGTTTGTGATCTACCACAATTCCAAGATCCTTCTCACTTGTAGTATTGTTGAGCCAAGTGTCCCCCATTCTGTAACTCTGCATTTGGTTTCCTCTCCCTAGGTGCAGCACTTGGCATTTATCCCTATTAAATTTCATTCTGTTGTTTTCGGCCCAGCGCTCCAGCCTATCGAGGTCACTTTGAATTTTGTTTCTGTCTTCCAGAGTATTAGCTGTTCCACCCAACTTTGTGTCATCTGCAAATTTGATAAGCATTCCCTGTACCTCCTGATCCAAGTCATTAATAAAAATGTTGAAGAGCACCGGGCCCAGGACCAAGCCCTGTGGTTCCCCGACCCCCCCCTGCCACTGCCGCCAAATCTTCCCCTGCTCATTTCCCTGCTGCCTGTACTCTCCACTCCTTCCCCCAGAGATCCTCATATGGATCTGCTAGCAATGGGGAAAGAGCGATCTACATATATCAGCATCACTTGTGTGCATGCGCATGCGGCTCATGACCCCTCCCCCCCGACAGCATTACATGCAGCCCTTGGACCAAACAGGTTGTGTACTCCTGCTGTAAATACACTGAATGAGTAACTTGCAGTGCAACCCTATCTCTCTATCTATCTCTCTATCTAAGAGTACAATCCTATGCATGTTTAGACAGAAAAAAGTCCTATAACTCCCAGCATAGCAGGCTGGGGCATGCTGGGAATGTAGGACTTATTTCTGTCTGAACATGCATAGGATTGTGTCCCAAGTTACTAAACACAGAGATACTGTTCCAATATCTAATAAATGGGTTTCATTTTAAGAAAAAAATATGTTTGAAGCACTTGCCTGTTGCTTTTATGGACCAATTCTGTCAATTTGTCCATGTGAGCCAATTGTAGTATTTTAAACAACCATTCCCTGATACGGTACTTGATATAGTTACTCATTTCCAGTATTTTGCCAACAGAATCTTTGCAGCTATCAAAAGATTAGCAATCAGATACACTCTTTTCACGTTGGGGACATCAATGTTAATAAAACGTCCGTAGTCAAATTAAACCTCATAATTTGTTCTGTCTCACAAAACATTTGCCTCCAGTATAGTTGTACTCTGCGAGAACTCCAAAAAACATGTAATGAACCAACATCCAGTTCACCACATTTCCAGCAACCAAATGTGTTGGAGTCGTATACCACAAAAACTAACTTTTAACTGGGCCTGTTTCAATGTCATACGAACTGATTTCTGCCAAACTTCATCTCCAATCGTTATTCCTCAATCCCTTGCCCATGTCAGCTTATATGTTTCTTAAAATTTCTGAAATAGTTTAATAATAAAATAATACCTTATAAATATAAGTAAATAAAAGATGTAAAAGAAAATGCTTATCCCAAATTATTCATTATATGGACATCCCGCCCTCCGTCCAAGGAACTCAGGGTGGCATACATGCCCTCCTCCATTTTTATCCTCACAACAACCCCGTGAGGTAGGCTAGGCGGAGAGGGGGGCCCAAGGTCGCCAAGCGAGCTTGAGCACAGCCCCTCATCAGGCCTCGCCCAGTGCCAGGGGGCAATGGCTGAAGCCCCCACAGGAGAGGCTGCTTTTGCTCCAACAGATGCTTCGCCGCCTGTCCGTCACTCGGCCAACTGCGCATCTGAGGGGAAATGGGAGCCCTGGTTGGGCTGGCAAGTGCCTCGGCCGCCGCCGCCGTGGAATTAGGGGCGCAACCTTCCAGCACCGCCCACCCATGAAGCCTGTCGCCTCTGCAGCCACCTCCCCTCAGAAGCGACCACGGTGGAGGTGAACCTGGATTTCCTGTGCTCCGTGAAGGGAGGCGTAAAGATTTCCTGCATGGTATGAGGCCGGGCTGAGGGAGGCCGGTGTGTGTGGGGGGGTGCTACCTCAGGGGGCTGGATTTCGCCCCCTCACATTTTTCTCTAAATTACTTTAATCCGGTGGAATTAAATCCCCCAGGGGTGGGGCTCTTCATTCGTGTCCTCCTGGCATCTGTTTTTTTTAGTCCCAGGCGCTCAGCTTTGAAGTCATGTTTACTTGGAAGAAGTAAACAGGCCTTATGGCGGTCCATTCGTAAGTACGAGTTGTCCGTAAATCGCATGTTCGTAACCCGGGCACTGCCTGTAGATCTCTGCCCTGAGGTTCTTACACTCTACAAGTCCGATGATGTTATACTCTAGTATAAAAACTTAGTCTATATTAAACTGAATTACTCCTCCCTGCATCCTCGCACTCCCAGCAGGGTGCTTTTTCTACCTAAAGATGTCCCTGTTTGAACTCATGACTGTCTGTTACTGGCAACATATTCTTCAACCATTGGCCCCAGTGCAAACATCACACTTAACCATGGTTAGCGCTATAACCTTGGTGAAGATCCCAAACATACAGTGGAAATATGGTTTAGCTGGCTGAGCCATGCTATATACAAGAGATGTATATAGCAAGACAAAAGTGAGACCTGCTTGTCACCTTCAGTTCTTTATTATTATGGTCATATGACCCAGCAAATACACTTTACATTTCAGATCACACCGGGATACCACAAAGTTACAAGTAAAACAATTATTATCACACATAAAACAAAATTGGAAGGAAACATCTCTCATTTAGTCTCTACCATAAAAGCTCTCCTTTTCATAACAGCTAAAATACAGTTGGTTACTGAGGAGGTGACAATTGGATTGCGAATGCGATCACATAAACAGAAGGAGACCAACCATTTGTCAGGCTTGTCACCTTGCAAACAGAGTGGTGTGGAAACTGACTTCACCATGTAATGCTTAGCCATGGTTTGCAATCAATTTCAAACCATGGCTTCACATCCTGATTTGCTGCCAATCCTTAACCAAAATTTATGTATTCAGATGGAATGCATCATCATGGTAAAGGAAAACAAAAATATGAGGATTATTATGTCTGCCTTGAGTCTGTTTGGTCTAGAAAAAGCCCACGCAGGACTCCAAGCCACCAACATCCAGGGACACAGTCAAATGTTCTAACAATTTGATCACAGCATCTCACGAATTGCGTTGAGCTTCTTACCCGTGGTGTCATGAGTTCAGCCGTGCTGTTTAAGATGGAAACTCAGTCTGTCAGTGTCTGCAGCTGCTGCTCTAAATAGAATGCAGTTGTCATGTGATGAGCAGTGTGGCTGTCAAAACATGTCGAGAGAAACGGGTAACACAAATCGTCCTTGTACATAAAATATTTATGGGGGGAAATGCAAACCTGAAAGCAACCTGGCAGGCGGTTGGTCTTATGCAGTTTAAAGCATTGCAGCATGAAGACGAGGGAGAACATAGTATAGAATTGTTCACTTCTGTTCAAGATGAATGAGCTTTGGGGAGCTGGGAGATCTGTGTTTATATGAATTTTTGCAGTTCACTGCTAGCCTTGGACTCGTTCAGTTTCAACTTACACCCATTGCTTTCTGCCATTGTTTTCCCATCGGAGACTCATTATTTTCTAGACTTTGGTTGTCTTTTGTTGAGTCCCTGAACATGTTTGGATTCAAGGCAATAAACTGACAAGGCTACCAGGATGGGGATGCCTCCATGCCTAGTGGTAAATAGGGATGCCATAACATGTATTGATTATTATTTTTACCCCCTCTTTAGATGTAAACTGTTGATTCAGTGGCTGTGTGAAGAAGCAAACCAAATGCCCAAAAAGGAAACCTTCTGTAACCAACCAACTTAGAAGTCAGACTTGAAAATCTTAGTACAAATATGCAAAGATTTATTAAATCAGCGCTTAGATAATAACAAATAACATTATAAAACTATTGATAAACCTTGTAGGTTTGTAGTAAGAAAGTAGTCGAATCAATTTACAAATTTAACTTACAAATGCATTGGTTGTTTATAATAAGAGCTAGTACACTAAGATACTAAAATTGAATGCTAAAAATACAGTTTGCTGGATCCATTTTGGCCACCACCAGCAGTGTATAGATGATGAATTCCCCTCCCTTTTGTAAATAAATATATAGTGGGCCATCCTTTTTCTATCATTTTAATTTGTGTACTTTGGTAGTTCACAAAATAAAGTATAACTCCTTACACAACAAACTGTCCTGCTTGTTGAAGTCTTTGTACCCTGAATATATATGAACTTAGCTGTCAGTAGTCAACATACAAGCTTCCAGAATTACCTGCTGGTCTTTTTCTGATTCAGCATGTTAAGTCTGTATGAAGGCCAGGAGGCCAAAAGGTTTGTTGAGCCCAAACCAGCACTCTGAGCATGGGTGAAGTAAACCTCTCACGAAGTGAATGGAGAGGCCCCCACCAATGGATGTGCCTTGCAGTTTTCTTCTTGCTATGAATGTGTGTTGCGTGTGTGTCCACCATTTTTAAATGCTTGCAATACTTTTCTGTGAACCCACCCACCTTATTTGTAACATGTTGGGCCTAGCTTGCTTTTCTGATTGAAGGCATTAATTTGAGTGCTTTCTCCCCACATTGTTTTAAAAGTAACTGGCTGGCTTTCCTCTCTTTTCAAGACCTTGGTAACGAACAGGATCTAAAGTTACCCTGCAATTATCTCCAACTTGGTTAATATAAAAGCTGACTAGTTTCTCCCTACTTCTGTTTTCCGCCTACCATGGAACCTGCGTGTTTCTCCTAAGGGTGTAGACAGATCTAGGGTAACAGCTGGATTTATATTTTTAAAAATGAGAGAATCAGCCATTGTTTCTTTGTTTTTGTTTTTCATCCCAAGAGTCCTATGTCAAACCAGAAACTACTGCAGCACTAAGAGCCTACGTCGAATCTGCTGTTTTCGCCTACATTCCATATTAAGACTGTGACTAAATGCAGACCCCATAGCTCAAACATCAGTAATTCCCACACCCCAAACACACCCCCCCTTTGCTTTGTTTACCATCTAGCCTGATGAGGAGTTCCAGAGAACTTGAAAGCTTGCACACCATTTTGTGACAATTTGGTTGGCTTAATAAAGATATTGCCCTAATATGGATTTTGGATTTTTTTTTTCTTATGGCCAATTTTTTTTCTTATGACCTTTGTTTTGTTTTTTTAATGGGATGTAGGTGTTGTCTAGCTGGCTAATCTGTGTCTTGCCTGTATTGCTTCAGACTGCAGGTAAGAGCTCACATGATGCTCGCCACCTACCACCACAAAAAAAAATATTCCTACACATAGAAAAGTAGAACCCCTACTCCACAGCATCTGAGGGCCAGACTAAACGTTCCTCAAATCAAACATAGTATTGCTATACATGATTTGATTATTTACTTTAGTATAGGTAAGTGTTTGCGGCCCCAATTCGGATTGGTACTGTGATGCTCTGGGAGGGGGTTTATAAGCTCCCCCCCATTTTCATCCCAAAATACCACCCCCTCTACCGGGGGGGGGGTCAGCATTAGAGGAAAAGTCTCCACTGGAATACTTAAAGAAACTTTTTTGCAGATTGAGATCTTTGAAGCTCTCTCAGACCAAAGAAACTTGAAAACTTGGGGAGAGAAGAGGAAGGAGGGTAGCAAAAGTGAAGCCATGCAGTTAAACTTAACTTGGTCCCAAATAAAGATTTATTGCACTGTGTTAAATTTGTAGCAGCCTCTTTGGGGCCTACACATGATGGACACTATTGTGTTTCAGTACTGAAGTCTTGATTTGCATAATAATAAGCTGAAGCTGTCAGATGGCTGTATAATGAATTGATGGTGTTAGGTAAGCCTTGGGGTCCCGTTTGATTTAAATGCTTTTAAATAAGCATTCACAGTTAACTTTTTGGAATTTAGTTCACTGCATTGATCCGAGTATAGTAAAAAGTAGTTGGGTGGTAAGGAGGGAGTTTTAATTGCCAACTGTACACTGTCTTTCAGTAGTAGTACTGATCACTTGCTGTGTTCTCAGCATGGAAGTCTTGATATATGAAATGCAACCAGACTCCATGGGTGAAAGTTATTGGGCTGGATTCAAGGGGAAGATAGGGATGGTTCTATCATCTGGAAGATTATTATGCCCCAGGCTAAGATCAAGATAATGTGTCCAGAAATTATTAAACAGGCACTGGGGTGGTGGTCTCCTCTCAGTGAATGAGACAAGCTTGGTGTATTTCCCCAATGGAAAGCTGGAACATCTCTTTTCCAGATGAGGCATTTCTTGTGTTATAAAATATGAGGCCCTTTTAAAAACTCCTTAACATTTCATGTTTGTACTTTGTATATTTACAATTTAGGTCATTGTATATCGACATTCTAAGGCAGGGTTGGCCAACGTGTGGGCTGTATGCACCCCCCAGCCACCCATCCCAATTTGGAGTGGTGATTTTTTTTTTCTTTAGAAAAAATGACCTCCATAATGCTACAGAGTGCTACAAGGGTCAAATTCCGCTTGTTTGCAAGCTACCTTTGACCCTTGCAAGCCACTACGGAGCACTACAAAGGTCAAATGTAGCTTGCAATTAACTAAATTCAACCCTTGTAGAGCTCTGTAAAGCTATGGAGCAGTTTGCCACAGAATTTCTGGAATGGCACAGCTCCAGGAAAGTGACACGTTAGTCCAGTGGCTTTTAAACTGGATTTGAAGGGACCATGGGGTTCCTCAATGAGAAAATAGATCAGATGTCCCTAACCTGGTGTCCTCCAGATGTATTGGACTACAACTCCCATGACTGGGAATGATAGGAATTGTAGACCAACACATCTGGAAGGTGGAGATGGGTAATTTCCCACTACTATTGATTCCATCCTCTCCCCCCCCCCCAATAATGTGTAGTCACAGGGAGAATGGGTGTGTTCTCTAAGGTAGGGTTGGGCAGAAGGTAGCTCAGGATCTACTGTAGATTTCTAGGTGACATGCAGTAGATCAACAACTCTTTGCAATTCCCAGTTGTCTTAACGACAGCAACAACTAAAAAGGCCCTCTTCCCTCGCCACCAATTAGGTTGCTGAAAAAGAACGCCGGGGGTTGTGGGGGCAGTGGTGGATTTCTCTATGAAAGGACTTATGAACTTGGTTCTGGTACTGATCAGAACCAACATATGCTGAACATATGCTCAGGAGTACCCAGTGTGGCATAGTGCTTAGAGTGTCGGACTGGGACTCGGGAGATGCAGGTTCTAGTCCCTGCTCGGCTATGAAACTCACTGGGTGACTTTGGGCCAGTCACTGACTCTCAGCCTAACCTACCTCAAAGGGTTGTTGTGAGGATAAAATGGAGAGGAGGAAGATTATGTAAGCCGCCTTGGGTTCCTTTCAGGAAAAAAGGCAGGTCATCATCATCATCATCATCATCATCATCATCATCATCATCATCATCCTTGATTCTTAGCATATCTGCCTGCCTGCCTGCCTGCGCCAATATTTTGCACCTGGGGTCTAGATGGTGGACCTCTGGGTTCTAGTAAAAAACAAAGTAGGTCCTACAAGCCTGAAGTCTACCCATCCCTGGTGCTTGAGGGTGCACTTTTCCTTCATGCGGGGCAATTGTGAGGCCCAAACTGTGGCCAGTGCTCCTGGTGAAACAATGCAGCCTCTTACTTTGGAGTTTGGGGTCACCTATTCCAGCAGCCATGCACATGCTGGGTTTGGATTATTTTAAAGCCCTTGGCACATTGTATGTTATAGATAACGTGCTCTCCAATTTCTGCTGGTGCACAGAGTGGGAAATGCAAGAGCATTCCACATTTTGGAGCTTGCAAGAGCATTTAAGGTTTTCTCAGCCTCCACCACCATCCGTTCTCTTGTTCTGCCAGATTCATTTGTTGGGTTCAGCATAGTGACAGAGAAACAAAATGGATTTGTTAGGGTCAGTGCTTCACAATGTGAAGCTTGACTTTGATGGGCAACAGGGCCTAGTTTGTACTCTGCAAACAAAGCATCTGTAGGACTTACAGGCTGCCATCTGCTTCTGGAAATCTTTGTTAGTGAGGAGCAATAATGCAGTTTGCATGCAAAACATCCCCCCCCCCCCCCCGCTTGGATGTGATGAGAATTACCTTGAGCCTTTGTATTCACAAAGAAGCAAGTAAATCTTAACTTAAGAGTATGCCAAGGAGGAAAATTCTCAAAGAAAACAAAGGGATTTTTACTATGTCAGTTCTGTTTGTAATTCAATAATAGTCATGTGCCTAATTTAGCCTTGCACTCTTAAAAAATAATAATAAATCATTCTGCTATAGCATGTTCAGAAATAATCGGTTCAAAGCTGCTTGGATAATATAATTACGATCCTAAATTGGCAGGCCAAACCCAAGACATCTTGCTAAATAGTAACCTTCACACAAAGACACGATTTGTACGATCCAACAGCCCATGGTTAACAAACCATGCACTGTTTGTGAGCATGTGTGGTGTAGTGATGAGAGTGTTGGACTGGGACTCGGGAGATCCAGGTTCTAGTCCCCGCTCGGCCATGAAACGCATTGGATGACTTTGGGCCAGTCACGGTCTCTCAGCCTAACCTACCTCACAGGGTTGTTGAGAGAATAAAATGGAGAGGAGGATTATGTAAGCTGCCTTGGGTTCCTTGCAGGAAAAAAGGTGGGGTATAAATATAATAAATAAAATAAATAAAAAAATGTGGGAGCAAGTGAGTGTGCTAGTTCCTGGCCACTTGCCTGCTCCTACTTTTCTGAAACAACCCAGAAACGCCCCATTCCTGGGTTTTAGTCATGATGTCAAAACTTGGCACTCTGGGTTGTTTAGAGTTAAGCAACTCAGAGTTTTAACCCATGGTTTGTTGGGTTAAAACTCTGGGTTGTTTAACCCAGAAGTGGGCAGGAGATAGAAAGCTCACTCGCTGCTGTGCGGCCATGACTAACTATGAGTTATACAACCCATAGTTAGCTGTTATTTGCAAACTGAGCCAGAGTGTTGAAACAATGCAGAAGTCTATGTGCCATTACCAAAATGGAATTTTTAGAAACTACGTAGAGGCTGCAGTCCAATACCCAGTTTCCTAGGAATAAGTCCCATTGAACTCAGTGGGACTTACTTTTGTGTATGTAGGTATAGGATTTATCTCTCCGAAATTAAAAAAAAATCCTTGTGTTTCATAATAAATTTGGAATATATGGGAAACTATCATGGAAGATAAAGCTGTAGCTGTATGTAGAAGCAGAGCATTATTGCTTGGTGTGTGTGTGTGTGTGTGTGTGTGTGCACGTGAAAATGTGAAAACTGACAAGTTTTAAGCACAGCATCTGGCTTCTTTACAGTGGCCTTACTCTCCTGATTGCAGACTTCGGGTCCACAGTTTTAATCAACTGACAAGGAAGCTTGTCCATGCCAGTAGTCAGTCAGTCAGGCGATCACTCGTGACCGAGTAAGATTGTCTTCCAGGATAATTTTTTTTTACAAAAAGGAGGTTTTAAAAGGAGGAAATTCTAAAGAAAATTGTGTAGACTGCTAGCGATGGGTCCATAAGTGACTGTGGAGGCCAATTCTAGATCCACACAGCTTCCCACAGTGAGGACACAGGTTAGCAGATGGAGGATGGTCCTGTAAAGGATTTGTTTGACGTGCTTTTCGCTTAGCACGTTTCTCCCTTTCACCTTGCACTCGGGCTTCTTCAAAGTCCATGGAACCTTTGTGAAAGGCCAACCTCCATTTAGATCGTTCATGGGCCAGAGCTTCCCAGTTTTCGATGTTTATATTGCATTTTTTTAGATTAGCCTTATGAACATCTTTAAACCTCTTATATTGACCACCGATATATCCGCTTTCCATCCTTGAGTTGGGAATAAAGTAACTGCTTTGGGAGACCGGCATGTTCGCCCCTTGTTATCTTTGCCACCTTCCCCCTCATCAGGCGATCACTCGTGACCGAGTAAGATTGTCTTCCGGGATAAAAGGAGGAAATTCTAAAGAAGATTGTGTTGACTCTAGCGATGGGTCCGTAAGTGACTGTGGAGGCCAATTCTAGATCCACACAGCTTCCCACAGTGAGGACACAGGTTACCAGATAGAAGATGGTCCTGTAAAGGATTCATTTGACGTGCTTTTCACTTAGCACGTTTCTCCCTTTCACCTTGCACTCGGGCTTCTTCAAAGTCCATGGAACCTTTGTGAAAGGCCAACCTCCATTTAGATCGTTCATGGGCCAGAGCTTCCCAGTTTTCGATGTTTATATTGCATTTTTTTAGATTAGCCTTATGAACATCTTTAAACCTCTTATATTGACCACCGATATTCCGCTTTCCATCCTTGAGTTGGGAATAAAGTAAATGCTTTGGGAGACGGCAGTCAGGCATTCGAACAACATGACCGGTCCACTGAAGTTGGCGTTGAAGGATCATTTTTTCAATGCTAGTAGTCTTTGCTTCTTCCAGTACACTGACATTTGTTCGTCTATCTTCCCAAGTAATTCGCAGGATTTTCCGGAGGCAACGTTGATGAAACCTTTCAAGGAGGTGGAAGTGACTTTTATAGATAGTCCATGTTTCGCAGGCATACAATAAAGTTGGTAATACAATGGCTTCATAAACCAGTGTTTGGTCTTCTTACAGATATCCCGATCCTCGAACACTCTATGTTTCATTCGAGAAAATGCGGCACTTGCGGAGCTCAAACGATGCTGGATTTCACTGTCGATGTTAGCTGTAACAGAAAGATAGCTGCCAAGATAGAGAAAATGATCGACATTTTCCAGTATTGTCCCGCCAAGCTGGATAGATGGCATCACCAAAGGGTTAGCTTGCACTTGCTGATGAAGCACTTTGGTCTTTTTGATGTTAAGTGAGAGACCAAGTTTTTCGTATGCTTCTGCAAAAGCATTTAGGATAGTTTGGAGATCATCCTCTGAATGTGCGGAGACCACATTATCATCAGCATACTGAAGTTCCACAACGGAGGTTGTAATTACCTTACTTTTTGCTTTCAGCCTGCTGAGATTAAAAAGCTTTCCATCTGTTCGATATATAATTCCCACACCAGTGGGAAGTTTCCCCTTGACAAGATGTAAAACCATGGCGATGAAAATGGCAAATACCGGTAATGTTGGGGCGATAACACATCCCTGTTTAACACCTGATCCCACTTTAAATGGAGCACCATAAGAGCCGTTGTTGTCCAAAACCGTTGCCGTCATGTTGTCATGGAGAAGTCGCAAGATATTCACAAATTTATTGGGGCATCCAATTTTCATAAGGATAGTCCAGAGAGCTGTACGGTCTACAGTATCAAAGGCCTTAGCCAAATCGATAAATGCCATATAAAGGGGTTGATTTTGCTCCCGGCATTTTTCTTGGAGCTGACGTGCAGTAAAAATCATGTCTACTGTCCCTCTAGAGGGGCGGAAACCATATTGAGTTTCAGGGAGGATCTCTTCTGAAATAGATAGAAGATGGTTTGCGAGAATCCTAGCAAATATTTTACCTGCAGTTGCTAAGAGAGAAATGCCCCGATAGTTTCCACAGTCTGTTCTATCACCCTTCTTAAAGAGGGTGATAATTATGGCATCCCTGAAGTCTTCTGGGATCTCTTCTCTTATCCAGATTTTTTCAATGAGTTTATGAAGATGTTGTACAAGTTCGGGGGCCCCTTCTTTAAAGATTTCAGCAGGAATCCCATCTGGTCCACTAGCTTTGTTGTTCTTCATTTGATTAATGGCTTTTTTTACTTCATCCAAAGTGGGGAGTATTGCAAGTTCCTCTTTAATTTGTTTTTGTGGGATTTGCGAAAAAATCTCATTATCCACCTTAGATTTACGATTTAAAAGGTCATAATAATGCTTTTTCCAACGCAGTGCAATAGACTCTTTGTCTTTTAAGAGTTTGGTGCCATCTTTTGATTGTAAAGGGTTTGTACCATAGGTTTTTGGTCCATAAATGGCCCTTGTGGCCTTAAAAAAGCCCCGTGCATCATGAGATTCTGCAAGTTGTTGAATTTCCTCAGCTTTCTTTTTCCACCAAGCGTTCTTAAGTTCTCTTGTTCTTCTTTGGACCTCAGCCTTTGCGCTAGCGTAGGTTTTTTTCTTGGCAGCGCAGTTAATATCATTTTGTCATATTTGGAAGGCTTTCCTTTTTTGGTCAATTATATATTTAATCTCATTATCATTTTCATCAAACCAATCCTGATGTTTCTTAGTTTCATATCCAATAGTTTGTTCACAAGCTGCAGTAATGGAGGTTTTCAGCTTAGACCAATGGTCCTCAATGTTGTCAGGAGGTTCCGTAGGTAGATGTTCCTTAAGAAGTGATTGAAGACGAGTTTGCTTAATAGGATCTTGAAGGACTTGGATGTTCATTTTACGCCTTGGTTTCCTTCCTTGAAGCCTACGTTGGGGAGCAATGTTGATAACCATTGTGGACCGGATTAGTCGGTGGTCTGTCCAGCAGTCGTCGGCACTCACCATGGCCCTAGTAAGAAGTACATCGCGGCGATCTCTAACACGGACAATTACATAATCCAGAAGATGCCAGTGCTTTGACCGTGGGTGCTGCCATGATGTTTTAAGCTTATTCTTTGTCGAAAGAGCGTGTTTGTAATAGTGAGATTATGCTCTGCACATATAGACAAAAGTAAGAGTCCGTTCGGGTTGCTATTACCAACTCCGTCTTTTCCAATAGTTTCTGGCCATAAATCAGAGTCACGCCCGACTCTTGTGTTAAAATCGCCCAGGAGGATAATTTTATCCTCCTTAGGTATCTCTGACAGGAGAGTGTCCAACTGGCTATAAAAACTTTCCTTGATGTCATCATCAGCATCTAATGTTGGTGCATAAGCGCTCAAAATAGTTACCTGTTGGTTATTGGCGAGCTTTAATCGAAGAGTTATCAGGCGTTCGTTAATGCCAGTAGGAACTTCTGACAAAGAGTTCACTAGTTCATTTTTGATGGCAAAGCCTACTCCATGTATTCGTAGGTCCTGCTCAGGTAGTCCTTTCCAGAAGAAGGTATAATCTACATATAGATTGTGGACTCCCTGGGGCAGAGGACTCTCTTTTGTTTTGTTAATCTATGTAAAGCACAAATGCTTTTCTCTCTATACTGGAACCCAGGGTTACCCAATGAAATAGGGTTACCCAATCATCATCATCATCATCATCATCATCATCATCATCATCATCATCATCAGGGACCGAGTAAGATTGTCTTCCAGGATAAAAAATTTGTACAAAAAGAAAAATTTTAAAAGGAGGAAATTCTAAAGAAAATTGTGTAGACTCTAGCGATGGGTCTGGGTCGATGGGTCCATAAGTGACTGTGGAGGCCAATTCTAGATCCACACTGCTTCCCACAGTGAGGACACAGGTTACCAGATGGAAGATGGTCCTGTAAAGGATTTGTTTGACATGCTTTTCGCTTAGCACACTTAGCACTCACCTTGCACTCGGGCTTCTTCAAAGTCCATGGAACCTTTGTGAGAGGCCAACTTCCATTTAGATCGTTCATGGGTCAGAGCTTCCCAGTTTTCGATGTTTATATTGCATTTGTTTAGATTAGCCTTATGAACATCTTTAAACCTCTTATACCGACCACTGATATTCCGCTTTCCATCCTTGAGTTGGGAATAAAGTAACTGCTTTGGGAGACGGCAGTCAGGCATTCGAACAACATGACCGGTCCACTGAAGTTGGCGTTGAAGGATCATTTTTTCAACGCTAGTAGTCTTTGCTTCTTCCAGTACACTGACATCTGTTCGCCTATCTTCCCAAGTAATTCGCAGGATTTTCCGGAGGCAACGTTGGTGAAATCTTTCAAGGAGGTGGAAGTGACGTTTATAGATAGTCCATGTTTCGCAGGCATACAATAAAGTTGGTAATACAATGGCTTCATAAACCAGTGTTTTGGTCTTCTTACAAATATCCCGATCCTCGAACACTCTATGTTTCATTCGAGAAAACGCGGCACTTGCGGAGCTCAAACGATGCTGTATTTCACTGTCAAATGTTAGCTGTAAAAGAAAGATAGCTGCCAAGATAAGAGAAAATGATCGACATTTTCCAGTATTGTCCCGCCAAGCTGGATAGATGGCATCACTGAAGGGTTAACTTGCACTTGCTGATGAAGCACTTTGGTTTTTTTGATGTTAAGTGAGAGACCAAGCTTTTCGTATGCTTCTGCAAAAGCATTTAGGATAGTTTGGAGATCATTCTCTGAATGTGCGGAGACCACATTATCATCAGCATACTGAAGTTCCACAATGGAGGTTGTAATTACCTTACTTTTTGCTTTCAGCCTGCTGAGATTAAAAAGCTTTCCATCTGTTCGATATATAATTCCCACACCAGTGGGAAGTTTCCCCTTGACAAGATGTAAAACCATGGCGATGAAAATAGCAAATAATGTTGGGGCAATAACACATCCCTGTTTAACACCTGATCCCACTTTAAATGGAGCACCATGAGAGCTGTTGTTGTCCAAAACCGTTGCCGTCATGTTGTCATGGAGAAGTTGCAAGATATTCACAAATTTATTGGGGCATCCAATTTTCATAAGGATAGTCCAGAGAGCTGTTCGGTCTACAGTATCAGAGGCCTTAGCCAAATTGATAAATGCCATATAAAGGGGTTGATTTTGCTCCCGGCATTTTTCTTGGAGCTGACGTGCAGTAAAAATCATGTCTACTGTCCCTCTAGAGGGGCGGAAACCATATTGAGTTTCAGGGAGGATCTCTTCTGAGATAGATAGAAGACGGTTTGCGAGAATCCTAGCAAATATTTTACCTGCGGTAGCTAAGAGAGAAATGCCCCGATAGTTTCCACAGTCTGTTCTATCACCCTTCTTAACGAGGGTGATAATTATGGCATCCCTGAAGTCTTCTGGGATCTCTGGGACGGGCAGTAGATTCAGGTTAAAGGAATACTACTAAACAAAATCTCTTTGGTGATGGCCATGGGTGTAGGTAGCTTTAAAGGGGGATTAGACAAATGCAGGGCAGATACTGGTAAGTCTATCAAGGGCTATTTGGCATGCCAGGCTAAATGGAACTTCCTGGTTCTGGGCCACACTGAGTACCAGTTGCTGGGCTGACTTGATCCTGAAGTCTGTATGTATAGCAGCCTCCCCCAACCTGGTGCCCTCCAGATGTGTTGGACAGATTCTGACAGTGCTGGCTGTGGGGTTATGGGAGTCATAGTCCCATATTAGGCTCAAATTAGGCTCTACAGGTGATGTGATGGTTTCAGGACTTCCCCTAGAACTGCTGGGAATAAAGAAACAAACACTGGTTGAGCTCCCATTTTTGAAAATATAAAAATCCACATAGAATACATAGAACTGTATATTCTATGTATCCACATGGAATACATAGAACGGTTACATAGAACTGTCTCCATCCTTTGTCGAAATACACAGGTTCCTTAGTAGGGGGGAAACAGAAGTAGTGAGAAACTAGACAGATTTTTATATTAACAAAGCTGGAGATCATTTTAGATGGCGTTCTAGGTTAAAAAAAAGTCAATAGAAGCCAAATTGAATACCTTTGCCTAGTAGTTGGAGTGGATGTTCCCTCAGAGAATAAAATCACAGCTTCAGGTGCTATAAAACCCTCTCCTTCCATTGTAGGATCCCTTTGCCGATTGGCTAAACTTGGTACTCTCCCAAGTCACAAAAAGCAAAGGTAGCCTTGTTGGCCACAAGCAAAAGTTTTGTGGATTGATATTTAGACTGCCCCCCCCCCATCCAAAAAGATGGATAACAATAGTTACCATACAAAGGTTGGGTAATGATGCTTAAAATTCCAAGCCCTCCCTATAATAATACAGTATTTTTGTACCAGTAAATTACAACTACCGGTATCTCAAATTGGATTATCTCCAGTCATTGAAAGCTGGTACAAAGAAAGTTCCACGACACTTCCTTAGGAAATGCTCATTTTTTAAAGGGTCTCTGGAGAAAGGAGCTTTCCATACCCTCATTTATATAAATTGGCAATGTTGTATTCATTTCATTTAATATATTTATTTACCGCCCATCAGCCATAAGGCTCCCTGACAGAGGCACACAACGACACACATGAGACCTTTTGATCAGGAAAACCATCTCCTGTGTGATTGTCTTGGCTTGATCATGCAGTTGAGTCTAAATACAGAAGCAGTCAAAATGATTGTGTAATTATAAATATAATTCTGGGTGTTCCAAATTCTCCTTAAACTAAGGAAAGCTGCTTCCTGTCGTGATGCCCCATAATCACATCCTTAAGTTGGTTCTTTGAAATATTTCCTTCCTTCAGTCAAAATCTCTGTTCAAGCGTACCGGTGGGAAAGTAAGAAACTGTCAGTATGAAGCAACTCTGGCTAAATGTCTAAGCAGATTTTCCTAGATACGTGCCTGGAGGGATTAGCCCATATATTAATTCTTCTGCACTTAGATAGTCCAATGCTAAATCTTTGTGAAGGTTGAAACCATTCTTCAGGAAGGTGGGGGTAGCTTGTTTGTTTTTTAATACAAAAGGTTTTGCTAATTTTTAACTTGTTTGATCCATTAGGGTGTAATCCTATGCATGGTTGGAGAGAGAAAAATTCCTACAACTCCCAGCAATGCTGGGAGTTATAGGAATTTTCCCCCTCTAGCCATGCATAGGATTGCATCCTTAGGCATAGGGAGCAACCATGTCAAGATAATCAGTGTTGGGACTGATGCAGTCACAGTCCTTCAGTCCTTAGAGGTGCAGCTAGTTCAGACAGAACAGGCTGAAATCCCATTCATCTGCCTTTCACCAGCTGATCTATGGATCCTCGGCTTTGAACCAAGATGACTAAGTAGAACATGTGTTGATAGGAGGTAGCTTGGAACCCCAAGTTCCTACTTGCTGGGGCTTATCGCTGTTGTTGAGTTGCAATGTACTCTTTTGACCCTTGGGGTACAGCAGATACAGGGAACCTTTTTTGGCCCAAGGGACGGATTATTTTTCAGGATACCTCCCAGAGGCTATATGACATCGGCAGGCAGAGTCACGGCCAGAGCCTAAAGGGGTCTCTTCTTTAATGGCCAGCTTGTTCTGTTTGCTCTCCACCCATGAAGAAAGGAGCAGCCCCTTTATTTATTTATTTATTTATCATATTTATACCCCACCTTTTTTCCTGCAAGGAACCCAAGGCGGCTTACATAACCCTCCTCCTCCTCCTCTCCATTTTATCCTCACAACAACCCTGTGAGGTAGGTTAGGCTGAGAGTCAGTGACTGGCCCAAAGTCACCCAGTGAGTTTCATGGCTGAGAGGGGACTAGAACCCGGATCTCCCGAGTCCCAGTCCAACACTCTCACCTTCTTTGAGGGGAGGAGCTTCAGGGAGGGGGAGCCCTGCAGGCAGGAAGTTGCCTATCCCTGTGGTATTGGACATCCTGTTTCAAAGATTTAGGCCAGGTGATGGGATTTGTTTCATCCCGTTCTGTGCTTCCACAGCCACTTCTGTACAATGATTTGAAAATCTGGCAGTACTACTGCTGTAGCATCAGATGCCTCTTTTACGCTGCCATTCCATGTACTGTAGTAGCTGAACGAGAGCTCAAGCTGATGGTTTCCAGGATGGGATTGAATCTTCTCTAGCCTGGATAAGGCTGTAGTCCTATGCACACTTATGAGTAGGTTCTACTGGACTTGCTTTCAGGCAAACATGCATAGATCACAAACTGAATATGAGCCAGCAATGTGATGTGGCTGCAAAGAAGGCAAATGCTATTTTGGGCTGCATTAATAGAAGTATAGCTTCCAAATCGCGTGAAGTGATAATTCCCCTTTACTCAGCACTGGTTAGGCCTCATCTTGAGTACTGCGTCCAGTTCTGGGCACCACACTTTAAGAATGACGTAGACAAACTGGAGAGGGTTCAGAGGAGGGCAACAAGGATGATAAAGGGACTGGAAACAAGGCCCTATGAGGAGAGACTGAAATAACTGGGCATGTTTTGTTGTGATATGTATCACTTCACCAGCTGTAGCACACTGTTTACACATGGAAAGAACAGAATGGCTGTAAACAAGTTTATTATGTCTTTCTGGGTTCTCGTGTGTTTCACATGGGAAGCCTAGACCGTGGGAGCATTATGAGCTAGTCACATGGTTTGTATGTTCTGATGACGTGCTAACTTGTTTTCTGTCTGAAGCCATCTTAGAGAGAGGCAGGACTGCTTTCTCTCTTCTTCTTTGTTCTTCTTGCTGGGCTTTTGTTACTGCAACAATGTAACGTCGTTGCTGAGGTGGAGTGAAGCTCAACTTACTCCACTGGATGTAATGCTTGCTATGCATTTATACTCTGCACATGGACTGTAACTAGGAAATGTATACTCTGTAGAACTTTACTTGCTAAGTGAATAAACAGGTAGAATTAGACCTGTGGTGTTACAGAGTGTTTCCTGACTCCATGGATTAATCTGCCTGCAAACGGGGAAGCTGAAAGCAAGTTGGATTACAGGCAGGCTGGGCTGGCATCTTCACAACACGCTGCACGCTGCGAGAAGGGGGGAGTTGAGATCTGGAAGATCTGTGTGTGGAATAACAGGCCTCTGCTAGCACACAGACAGGATTTTAAATCTCCTATGTGCACACGCACTCTGCTGCTCACGCACACACGCACCAACATGTTTAGCCTTCAGAAGAGGAGACTGAGGGGAGATATGATAGTGTTCTTCCAGTACTTGAAAGGTTGTCACACAGAGGAGGGCCAGGATCTCTTCTCGATCATCCCAGTTTGCAGGACACGGAATAATGGGCTCAAGTTACAGGAACCTAGATTCCACCTAAACATCAGGAAAAATTTCCTGACTGTCAGAGCAATAAGACAATGGAATCAACTACCTAGGGAGGTGGTGGGCTCTCCCACTCTGGAGGCATTCAAGGTGCAGCTGGACAGCCATCTGTCAGGGATGCTTTGACCTGGATTCCTGCATTGAGCAGGGGGTTGGACTCGATGGCCTTGTAGGCCCCTTCCAACTCTACTTTTCTATGATTCTATGATTGGAGTGCAAGTAGCTGTACTGTCAACATATTGTTTGCAATAGGGAGGAAAACTGAAGATGTTGGGTTCACACAATACAATAAGCCATGGTGGTTTATAAGCTATGTTTGTTTCAGAGTGGCTTGTCGTGTTGTCTGAACCCAGCAGCATGGTTTGTTAACCACGCACAAGCCACTCTGGCTGGGTTCAGACAGCAGGACAAGCCATTCTGAAACAAACAATGCTTATAAGCCACCATGGCTTATTGTGCTGTGTGAAGCCAGTCTCTGTTTCCATTTTTATTTCTTGGGTACGTTCAGCAAAGCAAAACTGACTGTAATAAAAGTGTCTTAAATCAGTGTAGTGAATGTGAGGTTATAAACATACATGGAAAAAACTTACGGATTCTAGTACACACACACACACACACACACACACACACACACACAGAGTCAATATAAGGGCAGGAAGGCTGGCGACATGGATGATCCACATCACTTAGCTACATCACAAATGCAGTTACAAAAACGTTGCTCATGGGAGCATCATATGGCTTTGACAGTCCTTGGAGGGCATGACTTCAGAAAGAAAAGGATGGATGTCTTTGTTCCATAAATCTAGCTTTTAAAATGTTATTGATCCTTCACTTAACTGTCCATCCCCCCACCCCCCCAAACTCCCATATCTATTGGAAAACAAATGTGGCAGAATGGAAATTACTCATAGAAAACAGAAGGCAGCACCTACAGCTTGTGCAGGAGGGTTATGATTCCTCTGTAATACATGGCTTAAGGCATATATGTCTGGCTTTTATCTTTTCCCTTTGTTGGCTCTAATTTCAAGGGGTGAAATGGAACTATTAAGGCTGCAGTCCTGTGCAAATTTAGACAGAAAAAAAGACCTACAACTCTCAGCATGTCCCAGCCAGCTGGCTGGGGCATGCTGGAAGTTGTAGGCCATTTTTCTGTCTAAACTTGCACGGGATTGCGCCCTAAGTCTCTCTTACTGTTGTTCTAGAGTAGGCAATTGCAGTTGCCTGCTTTACTCTGTCCTGGTTCACAGGATCAAAATAAGCCACATCGGATAATTTAAATAAGCCCCTGGGCTGTTGCAAGGTTATTGGAGCTTTGTTTTCCCCTTCCAGCAAGCCTTCCTGCCTGAGTTCAGCCAACATGACAAGCCATGCCCAGGCAGTGATTATGGAAATCGCGCCCCGCGCATGCCCAGCACACACCGCAATTTAAATAAGCCACCGTGGTGTAAATAAGGTGGCTTATTCTGATCATATGAACCGATGGCTTGTTTTAGGCTTATTCGAGGGTTGCCTGACCCTCAAACAAGCCCTGCCACCTGGGTTCGCACAGCACAGCACAGCACAGCACAGCACAGCACAGCACAGCAACACACGGCAAGCTGGGAGCCCATGGGCACCATGCAAAATTTGTGCCCGCAGACTCCTGGCATGACACAACAGCTACCACAGGTAAGTTAACTCATGGTGGGGGGTCCTGCAAACAAGCATGTGTGTGAAACATTGGTTAAAGTTATCAAGATGGGGAATGGGAAGGCCATTCAGTGAATAAGTATGATACACAGAGTCTTAAAGATGAATGGAATAGGGAATTAGATGGTCTTATGTTGCCTAATCAATCGAACATTGTTTCTGCGTCTGTGTCAGAAGGGTCACTCTGTGGATCCTTAGGTTACGTCTTATTCAGCAAAAACGTTTGTTTCATGTTTATTGGACACCACAATATCTTTTTAATAAGGGTTTGTCTAAGTCAGCTAACTGTTGGAGGTGTAATACTGTGAATGCTATGTTTACCCATATGTTTTGGTAATGCCCAGTGGTTGCTTCTTTTTGGGTAGAGGTCATAGTACGGATAAATCTAGTGTTAGAATGCTCTTTAATATTTATCGATCCACACGTTCTTTTAAATTATATACGGTACCTGCTGTATGGAATTTATCACAAGGATAACGCATGTGGATTTTCCACGCCCTCTTGACAGCCAAAAGACTGATATTACAACACTGGAAAGATAAATGCTCATCTCCTATAACACAATGGATTGAGGAACTACGGTAATAACGCTTTCAACATTTGAGCGGGTGGTATTTAGACGCCACCTACGGATGGATACATACATGGATATTTGGTCTGCTTTTTCTGAAGTTTATGCATAACCAGGAACGGTGCAGGGCTGTTTGGCGCCCTAGGCCAATTATATTTAGCGCCCCCCTCGTGCCGTGGGGGGGGCTCCGGAGCAAAGCAGCCCTGCTCTGCAACCCCCCCCGCACCGCCGCCGTCGCCACCACCACCTACCTTCCCCCCGCCCCCGCTGCTGGCTGCTGCTGCCGCCTCCTCCTCCTCCGACGCGATGGGACCCCTGCGCTTTACGACGGGAAGGTAGGTAGGTGGTTGGCGGGCGCGCGGGCGCGGGGGGGGAGGTGCAGCGGCGGCCGGCAAGCGGGCGGGGAGGCGCGGCGGAGGCGGCAGGCAGGGCAGGAGCGCGCTGGAGGCAAGGAAGGGGCACAGAAACTGCGCCCTCTTCCGCCACGCGCCCTAGGCAGCCGCCTGGGTCTGCCTAGCGGTAGCGCCGGCCCTGTGCATAACTATCTTTATGGATAATTGTATTACTACATACTTCATGTATGATATTTGTATTACTTCAATTAATTGTATTTCAAGTAATTGTAGTACTTCGTGTATGATATTTTATGCATATTTACTGCAAGTGATCCATTTAAAATACTGTAAGAATTTTTTTTAAAAAAATTTATTTATTATATTTATACCCCGCCTTTTTTCCTGCAAGGAACCCAAGGCGGCTTACATAATCCTCCTCCTCTTCTCCATTTTATCCTCACAACAACAACCCTGTGAGGTAGGTTAGGCTGAGAGTGAGTGACTGGCCCAAAGTCACCCAGTGAGTTTCATGGCCGAGCGGGGACTAGAACCCAGATCTCCCGAGTCCCAGTCCAACACTCTCACCACTACGCCACACTTTTTTGTTCTTTTTTTCTTTGCTCTTCTTTTTAACGGTTTTTGTTTTGTTTTGGTGTAATTCACGTTTAAAAACTAATAAAATATTTTTTAAAAGATCGAGAATGGGAAGGCCTGGGCAGTCACTGTGTCTCTCAACCTGTTATTGTGAGGATAAAGGATGCAAGTGTGTGTAAAATGTTCGTGTGTATTGAGTGATGTGGGTTTTCGGGGGGGGGGACTTCATTGCCTTCCCCAACCTGGTGCCCTCCAGCTGTGTTGGTCTAAAACTCCCAGCATGCTGGCTGGGGCATGCTGGGAGTTGTAGTCCAACACATCTGGAGGGTACCACTGGGGGAGGCAGGTTTAGGGCAATGGAAATGCAATATTACTTGCATTTAGTAAACGCAACTAAAAGCCTGTCCTGTTAATTTTACATGCTGTGTAAATGTCTGAAAAGCTTTCCCAATAGCCCAAAGTAGCTGAATTGAAATATTTGATTAGGAAAGGGGGGGGGGAACCCAACAAAGTGCACTTAGCAGGGTCTAAATGTTATATTCAGACACATTCAAAGCTTTAATTGGAATTTGTTTACATTGGAATGCATGTAAATATTTTAAAACATGACAACTCAACAGCATACATTTCCCTTGCATTAAAATTTAAGGCAAAATTAACTGTAAGCATAATAATTTTAGCATACCTGAAGAGCTGTGGACATAAATATATGAACTTCTTAGTGATAGTTACCTGAAAGAAGTTCATTACTTATATCCATTTCAGCTGCCCGATTTGACTTTTATTGTCTTCATTCATTATGTTACTAATGACTGTCTAATATTAATCTTTGTAAGCCACTTTGGGAGCTTGTTTTTGGCTGAATAGCGGGGTAAAATGCTGCACATAATGACGCAATCCTGTGCAAGTTTAGAGAGAGAAAAGGCCTACAACTTCCAGCATGCCCCAGCCAGCATAGGATTGCACTTTTAAATCATTTTGTGAAACAATACTGTAACCGATCCACCCCATATTGCACTTCAGACTCCTCCTTGTCTATGACTTAGACCACCTCTAGCCATAATCCTCAAAGCAGCCTTCCCCAGCCTGGCACCCTCCAGATGTTTTGGACTTCAACTCCCATGTGCCTTGGCCAGCATGGCTGATGAGCAGGAACACTGGGAGTTGGAAGTCCAAAACATCTGGAGATCTACTTTCTGCCCACTCTTGGATTAGAGGAGCCATGCTTGGCAGAGTTTGCCCTTCGGTATACTTCTTAAGGGTGCCTTCTCCTGAACTGGACCTGGCAACTTCAAAACACCCTTCTCTGCTAGGAGAAGCATGGGTCACAGGAGCAATCCTCATTTTCTGCTTTCTGGAATTTCTGTCCCAGGGTAGAGAATATTTCTCTGCTGAGGCGTTAACCACCACCCCCTTCTTCCTTCACCAAGCTAAGGTGACCAGGGACCTGGGGTTACAGTAGACTGTAGTTGTATGCACATGTCTTCACTCCCTGCACTTACTGAATGCACAGAGCGGGAGCCCTCTGGAATCCTATCTTCCCAGGAGACGGGAAGTCGTGCAGATGACACTAAACTGGGTGAAATAGCTAGTACCCTGGAAGACAGAAACAAAATTCATAGATTCATAGATCATAGAGTTAGAAGGGGCCTACAGGCTATCGAGTCCAACCCCCTGCTCAATGCAGGAAACTAGAGGAGGGGTCTCCCATCCAAGTAATAACCAGGCCTGACCTTGCTTAGCTTTCCACACTCAGAAAAGCTGAGCCAGCGTAAGCCACAGGCCTGTACAAAGTGATCTCGATAGGCTGGAATGCTGGGCTGAAAACAACAGAATGAAATTTAATAGGGATAAATGCCAAGTTCTGCACCTAGGAAAAAGAAACCAAATGCACAGTTACAGGATGGGGATACTTGGCTCAATGTTACTACAAGCGAGAAGGATCTTGGAGTTTTGTAGATCACAAGCTGAATATGATCCAGCAATGTGATATAGCTGCAAAAAAGGCAAATGCTATTTTGGGCTGCATTAATAGAAGTATAGTTTCCATATCGCGTGAAGTACTAGTTCCCCTCTACTCAGCACTGGTTAGGCCTCATCTTGAGTACTGCGTCCAGTTCTGGGCACCACACTTTAAGAAGGATGCAGACAAACTGGAAAGGGTTCAGAGGAGGGCAACAAAGATGATCAGGGGACTGGAAACAAAGCCCTTTGAGGAGAGACTGAGGGAACTGGGCATGTTTAGCTTTCAGAAGAGAAGACTGAGGGAGATATTTGTGTCTTCCTGAAGGTTGTCAAAAGAGGCCAGATAGTTCCCGTGCCCGATAATGGCTCAACGAAAAAAATCACTTAAGAGCATACGCAAGGAACCAACTAGTACCTATGGAGTAGTGGGCTCTCCCACCTGGGAGGCATCACGATGCAGCTGACAGCCATTCTGTGAGGGAGGCTTTAACTTGGATTTCCTGCAGGGGTTGGGACTCAATGGCCTCAAGGCTTCAACTCTACTAATCTGATCTATGTTATTTCTGAGCAAGAGAATTGCCTTCCCCTCAAAGCTTGCTTCTCCACTTTATGGTTGGCTTGGCTCTTTGGAGACAAGCAGACTGGGAAAGCTGGGCCATGATGAAGAGAGGGGGTTGCTGCCCCACCCTGGCCCAACCCAGGGGGATCGTCAACTTCTCGCAGTGCAGCCTGACCTTTGTTGACTTGGATTCCATAATGAGGGGCAATGCATACCCCCCATATTATAGAGCTCCAGGCCACTGCTCTGGGGTAAGAGTGTTGAATGTCTTGGTTCTCGCACTGCAGAGCCAGGGTGAGCCTCACTACTCCGTCCCTCCTTGGCATTGGTGTGTATGTGTGTGTGTTTGTGTTTGTGTGTCCTCCTCTTCCTGCTGGATCCCAGAGTGTCACCAGGGGGGGAAGGAACTGTTGAGTACCAGAACTTTCATTGGTTTTACTTCAGTTCCCTGGATAACCATGGTTATTCTAACCATGGTTATCAGATTGCGAATCCTGTGCCTGCACCATGCCACTGTTACGATTGCTGTGTCTCTCTTTGCAGAAGAGGTTTCACAGTGTTACATATACCATAATTTCCCCCTTTAAAATTGTTTTGACACAGATGCACATGTCTATACTGTATATTAATGGAAAGCTGTTATATCTCTGCTTGCATTGGAAATGTTTAGTCACGACGATGACTCATTCTCACTCTTCCTAGATTTACAAATAAATGTCAACAGGTAGCTCCCCCTCCACTCCAGCAACAGAGAGGTTCATCCTGTTGGCAACTAGGAACAGGAAAGCAGTGATCAGCACAAATGTACCTTTTGTTGTTATCGCTGTTTTGGAATTACCAGTAACACCAAGTATGATACTAAATTTTCAAGTATTATATGCTACTTCTCAAATGTAGTGTTTGTGCTATTCACAGCCTCTGTAAATTCCTTCTGATTTTAATTGTAAGGGAATGCCTTTACTTTGGGAAAAATCCTATTTCTAAAGTGTTTTTCCTTAATATTATTCCAATTAACTTTAAATATAAAAAAGATTTCTATTTTTGTAGGTTATTATTATGTTTACTTTGTAAAAACTTTGTAAACTTCGTAAAAAGTAAAAATACTCAGTATAAATGTGCTAGGTTTGTTTTTATAAGACAGTTTAACTTCTCCATTCCAGTCACCATGCTGGCTGGGAATGATGGGTAGTTACAGTGCAATAAATCTGAGGGACACCAGGTTGGGAAAGGCTGCACTAACTACATGCAGAGTACCTTTCCACCCACGGAGGGAGCAATCCTGTGGTCCCTAGACAGCGTCTCAGGGGCCATAGGAATGTGCTGGAGATCCGACCCCCCCTCCCCCTCCCCCTTGCGGCTGGCACGGAAAGTGCCACACCGGCTGCCCTCCAAGGTCGGGAGCTCAACCTCGGAGAAGAGGGAAATGGGGCATTCCTGTGGGAGGAGAGGGGAGGAGACCTGAAAGGCCAGGATACGAGCTATCCTGAAGCCTCTCCAGCCTCCTTCCGTCCCCCTCCGAAACGCCCCAGCTAGATGGGCAAAAAAGCCTGTCTAGTGAAATATGCAGGGTAGGAGGACAGGGAGGCGAAGATCACCTCCGCAGCTCCTCCTGCTTTGCATAGGATGACCGGAAGCCTCTGGGTTCAAAGACTTCCGATTATCGTAATAGGATTGCACCCACAAGGAGATGGTTGATAGTAAGTGTTCAGTGAATCAGGGCTGGAGTGGTTGCAATCCTAACTGGAAAGTATGTTCCATGGAGTTCAATGGGACTTGCTGTTAGGTAAGTGTGTGTAGGATTGCAGCCTTAGTGTTTCTCTGTATGGAGAGGAGAGCAGGAAAAAAAGCGTAGGACCATGGCTCCTATCTAGTACTTTCAAGGTGAGCTTTCTAGAGAAGATGCATCTTGAGCAAAAGTCTGGTGAACATGTGACTGGGTGGCCCAAACAGTTCACTTAATGGGTATATAGCAGATGCGAGAATTGCATATATTCTTACCTACTCACTGATAAGTAGCTTTGCAACATTTAGGGCCGGCTTGTTACATCAATCAATTAAAAATATTACGATTGACTAAAAACGGTGACCCTTGTTAATCAGTTAGCAGATAGAAATGATCATTAATCCAGGTACTTATAAAAACTATTGCAAGGGCCACCTTAAAATGAAGCATTTCCTCTTCTGTGCGGGAGTGGAGAATGCCTCTGCTAAGATGATGTGAGCTGCAACATATGTGTGCATTATTTTAAAACCTAAGTATCTTTCTTTTTTTCCCCCATTTGGAAGATTTAATTGGGTGACAGTCCTACTAACAATGCAATGCTTGAAGCATGGGGGGAAAAAATCTCACATCTCTATGTGAAGTCTATCCAGTTCTCTAAAATAATATTTTTGCATTGATGGACATTTCCCTTTAACAGGTGTAGCAAACTTGCTGTTAGTGTTAATGAGAACTATTTGCTGTGCTTGTCTCTGAGCTTGAGGACAACCTGATTCTATCAAAATGGGATAGGTTTGTCCTTGAGTTAATTCTAACATTTCGAGGTTTTGACCTTTTAAAACATTCCAGTCTAAATGCATACCGTACTCCTGACACACTCGCAGAAGTGGAGAATTGTAATCCAACTTCTTCTTTGTTTCTATGGTAACTTTAGCAAGTTTCTAAACACGTCAGGAGTGCACAAAAATTGCATCTGTATTGTGACTTGGTATTCATTTATTCTTTTCATCTGAATATTTAAGGTGTCATTTATATATATATATCTGACAATAGAATGGAAGCTCCTATTAAAGAAGCCTCTTTCTAGCTTCCCATATGTTGCACTGAAATAAACATAAACAATCACGCAGTGACTGGCTCTTGCCATCTCCCTGTAAAGCCACGGGGTTGTATCCAGTGATTGTGTTCTATGCATGTACCCCACCCGCCAAGGTTCCTCTGCTTGATTTCCAGCCATTCCTCTCCCATAACTGCATACAACACAGCCCACCCTGTTCCAGGGTGACCCCCAACCGTCTGAAGAGGTTTTCCAGGGCTGCAGAGGCAGAGGAGATGAAGAGGAAGACTGCTTGAGGGAGCTGCCTTTCACTTACACAACCGCTTTGTGTAATGGGATCAGGTGTTAAACAGGGATGTGTTATTGCCCCAACATTATTTGCTATTTTCATCGCCATGATTTTACATCTTGTCGAAGGGAAACTTCCCACTGGTGTGGGAATTATATATCGAACAGATGGAAAGCTTTTTAATCTCAGCAGGCTGAAAGCAAAAAGTAAGGTAATTACAACCTCCGTTGTGGAACTTCAGTATGCTGATGATAATGTGGTCTCCGCACATTCAGAGGATGATCTCCAAACTATCCTAAATGCTTTTGCAGAAGCATACGGAAAACTTGGTCTCTCACTTAACATCAAAAAACCACAAAGTGCTTCATCAGCAAGTGCTTCATCAGCAAGTGCAAGCTAACCCTTTGGTGATGCCGTCTATCCAGCTTGGCAGGACAATACTGGAAAATGTCGATCATTTTCTCTATCTTGGCAGCTATCTTTCTGTTACAGCTAACATCGACAGTGAAATCCAGCATCGTCTGAGCTCCGCAAGTGCTGCGTTTTCTCGAATGAAACATAGAGTGTTCGAGGATCGGGATATTTGTAAGAAGACCAAAACACTGGTTTATGAAGCCATTGTATTGCCAACTTTATTGTATGCCTGCAAAACATGGACTATCTATAAACGTCACCTCCAACTCCTTGAAAGATTTCATCAACGTTGCCTCCGGAAAATCCTGCGAATTACTTGGGAAGATAGGCGAACAAATGTCAGTGTACTGGAAGAAGCAAAGACTACTAGCGTTGAAAAAGTGATCCTTCAACGCCAACTTCAGTGGACCGGTCATGTTGTTCGAATGCCTGACTGCCGTCTCCCAAAGCAGTTACTTTATTCCCAACTCAAGGATGGAAAGCGGAATATCGGTGGTCAGTATAAGAGGTTTAAAGATGTTCATAAGGCTAATCTAAACAAATGCAATATAAACATCGAAAACTGGGAAGCTCTGGCCCATGAACGATCTAACTGGAGGTTGGCCTTTCACAAAGGTTCTATGGACTTTGAAGAAGCTCGAGTGCAAGGTGAAAGGGAGAAACGTGCTAAGTGAAAAGCACGTCAAATGAATCCTTTACAAGACCATCTTCCATCTGGTAACCTGTGTCCTCACTGTGGGAAGCTGTGTGGATCTAGAATTGGCCTCCACAGTCACTTACGGACCCATCGCTAGAGTCTACACAATTTTCTTTAGAATTTTCCTCCTTTTAAAATCTCCTTTCTGTAATTTTTTTTTTTTTTTTTATCCTGGAAGACAATCTTACTCGGTCACGAGTGATCGCCTGACTGACTGACTGACACAACCGCTGGATACAACCACTTGGAGAGCAACTTGGAGAGAAGACAAGGATCCAAACCCTTCTAACTGGCATGACCTTTTAGGATTTTTTATTTTATTTTTATGGTGGCATATTCAGACATGTGAAACTCCACCCGCACAGTTTGAAATGGTATTGTCCCTCAAGCATGCACCATGTAATTCTTCTGATCACATTAACAACCCTCCTTGTTGGGATTCCTTCCATGCACTGACTGCGTAAGCTTTCTGCAAACAGCATTAGTGTCTCCCAAATTTGAATAAAACGTGCACTGCATATACCTTTTTAAAAAGCATTAACTAGTGCCTAATTTTGTCCTCCAGCAACTGCCTCAGATTTATGCTATAGGCACTCTGCAGTCTTGCACAATTGATTATTTCTGCTTCCCCTCTCTCCCGCCTGATAGAAGGTTGATGAAATGAACTCTCCAGCCATGCATTCTTGTTTTGATGAAAACATATTGGTTCCTACTACAGCACTGCCTGCATGGGCGTCCCAGTAGAAATTGGAATACTTTCAGCATACGTTCCGAAAGTGAACATGTGTGAACTCTCACTGGTAGGGTTGGGAGCGTTTCCAAATCTAAATTCCAGAAAGCAGATGAGCTTGATGTGAGCTTAACTGTTACAGGGTTTTGCCATGCATGGCATGTTTGTGAATCCTACAACCATACGTGTGGTGGCCTGTGGCTCAGTGGCAGAGCATCTGCTTTGCGTGCGGAAGGTCCCAAGCTCAATCCCCGGCATCTCCAGGTTTGGCTGGAAAAATTCTGGCCTGAAATCCTGGAAAGCCTCTGTGAAGCAAATGCTGAGTTAGATGGACCCACCACACTCTGTGACACAGTCGAAGGCAGCTTCCTGTGTAAAGGCCCATAAAGTAGCTTGCAAGCTGCTTGTTGAGGGACAGGACTCTGGAACTGAGATGCCTTGACATTTGAGATACCCCTTCATAGCAATACAAGACAGAGAACAAGACACGAGGGGCTGTAGCTCAGTGGTAGAGCACCTGCTTTGCATACAGAAGGTCCCAGGTTCATTCCCCGGCATCTTTAGATAGGGCTGGAAAATCTCCTTCCCGAATCCCTGGAGAGCCGCTGCCAGCCAGTGTTGAAAATACTGGGCTAGATGGACCAATGGTTTGACTCAGTATAAGGCAACTTCCTGTGTGCATGTGTGTGTGTTCGATCATGTTGATCTTTCCCATCTGTTGGGTATCCTTCTAGTGGGATGCCAGTCAGGTAGGAGCATGCCCATTAGTTGGAGAGGGTTGAAATGATGAGCCTTGCTCTTGGTGCATGCATGTGTACATCCATGCGTGTGTGTGTGCACGCATACATGCACACATGGGAGGCACCATGTGGAAGCGGCTCCCACACAGCTAGAGGAGGCGTGTAAAAGAAGCCTTGGGCAGGAAGTACCACCATTTGGAGTGGGGTGTAGAAGAAGGGGGTGTGCAGCAGAATGCCTCATCCATTGCGACAGGGCTGGTGTGTTGTGGGAGCAGGATGCTTTTTAGTTGATTTTTTTTCTCTCTGAAGGAAAATCAGTGGCTGGGTTTGCACCTGATGCTAGCCCATGGTGTGGGTTGTTGAATTCTGGGTTGTCATGATGTGCAAACACAGCCATGCTAACAAATCATGTTTTATAAACCACAAACAACCTAGAAAAGAGAACCCATGGTTTGTTGTTGGGCTGTGAACTCCGGGTTGCTTAAACCATGGGTTATCGTTACGTGTGAACCCAGAACCACAGGTTGTTTCATCAGGCTACAGAAGCGCTGGGCAAGAATAGCTAAAAACAACAACACACCAAACAAACCTCTAGCCACGCTGCATGCCAACACTACAGCACCACAAAGGCATTTGGGATGCGGGGAGGGAGCAAGCAAAGGAGGAGGGAAACAAACAACCCAGGGATTGAGAAAACAAACTGGAGTTTGTTGACTGTCTGCCAGACAAACCCAGGGTAGGACAACAAACCATGAGGTCAGCATGGGTTAAATAAATCATGGCGTGGTGTTATGTGTGAACCAGATCACTGTCTGTGTAGGGGGGACAGCGCTGCTCTGCTGTCAGATATGTACCATTTTTCAAAATGGATATTTGCTCAATCCGCTTGAGGGCTGAAATGTCTCTTGACTACTCCTGTTGTCAAATACTTGGGTTTTATTGTATCTGTTCTATTTGTACACTTGTGCTTAGCTGAACATTCAGTCTCAGGCTTTTAAAACGTGCTCTTGTCCTTACTCAAAGGAATCTTCTTTTACTTACTTTTGAAGGCTTTAAATAATAGTTTCATCTTTTATTTGGTTAGAGAAGTAATAGTTGCTAGCGGAGAACAGAAAATCAACCTGCATTCCCTTCGGCTGTGGCCCTGAAAGCTTAACTTAAACAAGGGGATCCCCCCCCCCCACTACTGGGAAGACTAGATGATTTGGTTTAAGGCAGGCTTCTCCCAACCAGCTGCTCTCCAGATGTGTAGGACTGCAATTCCCATCATTCCCAGCCAGCCAATGGCCTTGCTGGCTGGGAATGATGGTAGTTGCAGCCCAACACATACGGAGGGGCCCAGGATGGGGAAGGCTGGTATAAGGAGTAAAAATAAATACATAGATTTGTAGAACAGGCTGGGTTTTATTGACTGTTAGTCAATGGATACCAAAAGGGTACAGTTTTGCACATTTTAAGTATTCCAAGGCTGATAAAGACTTTGAACATGAAGAGATGATGTGGACTAGATGTTTTATAAATCCAGATTTGGACATTGCACCAATGCAAAGAGATTAGGAAACATGAGCACCTCATCCTTCCTTCTCTTTCTGCAATGCCTGTGACAGATCTTCTGCATCTCTTCTCAAGAATATGAGATTCCTCTGGGAACCCAACAGGCGGTGTGGTGCTCTCTAGCAACAGGTATTCATTGGCATGCTGCCTCTGAATAGGGATGCTCCGTAGAGGCCTGTGTCCCATTAATGTTTCCAATCCCCCTTTAAAGCCATCTCAAATGGTGGCCATCGTTATTTTTCCATACACTTTTTGAGACGGGATGGCCAAACCTGTAGACTTTATTCCCTGCAACAGATTTGTTATAAAGGTGTTACGATATTGGCAGTTGTATTTTCAGTCTCTTTACTAATAGGGCTGTAGTGCAAGAGGCATCTCCAGATAGGGCTGGGATGAACTCCTGCCTGAAGCCCTGAAGAGCTAATGTCAGTCACTAGAGAAAGTACTGAGCTAGATGGACCGATGGTCTGAGGCAGTTTCCTGTGTTCTTAAACCAGTGTTCTCCAACCTTGGGTCCCCAGATGTTTTTGGCCTACAACTTCCATGGTGCTGAACCCTGTCCCCAAACCTAGGTTCAGCATCATGGATAGCGTAGCTGGCTGGGGCATGCTAGGAGTTGTAGGCCAAAAACATCTGGGGACCCAAGGTTGGAGAACACTGTCTTAAACTGTGAAGGACTGCCAACTGGTCCTTTACTCAAGACCAGAGATCAAAGGTGCAAAACTGCCGGCCTTAGCTCTGCTGTCTTGACTTGATTCTCTCAGGGCCTTGCCCTTGGTCTATACACTGGATTTAGCACTGAACCACAGAGGAACCACACACACGCGTGTGGGGTAAAACCAGGAAAGTTTATTCAAGGTAAACAGATTACAATAAAAGGTGGGGAATGAGGGAAGAGGGAGAAAGGTGGGGAGACACTTTGATATATACAGTAGAGCTATAAAATAACAAAAGCTAGTTCCTTTACTATATAAATACCCAGGCCCTTACTCCTTTTACCTAGGGGTTGGTCTTCTTTAGAGCCTGCCTCAGCCAAAAGCCCTACTCCTGTGAAAGCGTGCAGACAACAACGAAACCCAAAAGCCACAGCAGCAGTATAGATTCTTCCCCCCACCCCTCCTTTCAGTAGCCCAGGTGTCTTTAGCCAATCAGGATGAACTTCATCTGGGCCAGGCAGGGGAGGGGTGGCTCTTTGCCGCATTTGCATGCAAATAGCTGTGGCACCGGCCATCAAAGTCATGGGAGACTCTGCGGTGTCAGGAGCCATCAGAGAAACTATGTACATTTTGCATTTCCCAGCCCCCAGCTGGGATTTATTTGTTTATTATTATATTTATACCCCACCTTTTTTCCTGCAAGGAACCCAAGGCGGCTTACATAATCCTCCTCCTCCTCTCCATTTTATCCTCACAACAACCCTGTGAGGTAGGTTAGGCTGAGAGTCAGTGACTGGCCCAAAGTCACCCAGTGAGTTTCATGGCCGAGCAGGGACTAGAACCCGGATCTCTCGAGTCCCAGTCTGACACTCTAACCACTGTGCCACACTGGCTCTCTGGATTATACTTGTTTATACGTGAGGAGGTGTGTGTGTGTATGTGATGCAGGAAACTCTGGTGCTTTTTCTCCACATAAACCCTAACATAGAATTTCCCTTTTTCACAGCTGCTGCACATTGACTGCGTTTGCAAATAACACAAACCACAGTTCAGTGCTACATGCACAAGTAAAAAGGAGCCCAGGGAAAGCACCAGGCTCAGGTACTCTACCCTTTCCCACGTGGCTGGGAGGAGGCATGAACCAGAATTCAGTTTCGCTTTAGCAGATTCCTGGCTTGTTTTTGCGAGCAAACCTTGACCTGTGGTTTTAAAATGTACTCTGGTTTGTTAAACAAGCCAGCAAAACAATCCAGGTTTTGTAGCTGGCTTGTTTAGCAATTGGCTAGAGTTTATTTTAAAGCACGATTTTTGGTTCGCACGCGGTGACAAGCCAGGAATCTGCTGAAGTGAAACTGAATCCTTGTTTATTTCTCCTGCGGGAAGAGGGAACGTGCATGAGCCCAAGGCTTCAGTGAGGCTGCTTCTTGCTGATGCACATAGTGCTAAACCATGGTTGAGCATTGTTTGCAAATGTTCCCATTAAGCTGATGTTTTCATTGAGCTATCCACCACAATCCCAGAGGTCACAAGTTCAGGTCCCACTGGTGCATACTTGAAACTAGGTTTGTTTTTTGTCTTTTTTCCCTAATGTGCACTGCTGCTCTAAAAGCAATTTTTAAAAATGTGCTTAGGGATTTTGTGGCGGAGATTGGTTTAGCTTGCCTGGCTGTCACAAAGGGGCTTGAGCGGTGTCTGTTTCTTTGAGTATTGCAAGCAGAAAAGCAATTTACAGTCATGCCTTGGATTGAGAGCATAATTCGTTCCGGAAACGTGCTTGTAATCCAAAACACTCTTATATCAAAACGAAATCCCCCCAAAATAATTTGTACAGAGATTTTTAATTTAAGCCGTACTACAGTACTTGCATTGCAAGACGTCGCTTGTATATCGAGTCAAAAATAAATACCGTAAATAAATATTTAACAATTTGCTTGTCTTGCAAAACACTCTCAAACCAAGTTACTTGCAATCCAAGGTATTACTGTACAAATGTTACTGATAATCACTGGCTGAACTGCGATGGTGTTAATGCAAAGAAGGTAGCAGGAGCAGGTAGACGAAGCCAGAATGCTGGAAATAGGAGTGGTCCAGAGGAATGAGGTGAAAGGGAGAATTCTACTTAACAGTTTGTATTGTCAGTGGAGGTTGGTGACTCCAATGTCAGTGGGGTGGTGTATCCACTCCAGGCTTCAGTCTGAACTGTAAAGAAGCTATCGATGATGCTGAACCTAGGTTTGGGGACAGGGTTCAGCACCATGGACAGCTCCTTTAATGGTCAGGCTGAAACCCGTAGTGGATACACCGCCCCACTGACTTTGGCACCATCAGCCTCAACTGTGTATAGGTCAGTCTTCCCCAACCAGGTGTCCGCTATAGGTTGGACTACAACTCACATCATCCCTGACCATTGGCCATGCTGGCTAGGGCTGATGGGAGCTGTAGTCCAAAACATCTGGAGGGCACCCAGTTGGGAAAGGCTGGCGTAGTGTTTTCAAGCGGTCGAAGTGCTTCACGTGCGTTATCTAGTACAGGGGTGTGCAAACGGTAAGTCAAGATCTATGGGTGATTTGTAGTAGATCAGCAAGGGTTTCTGACTCCCAATTATTTAAGAATAGCAAGGACCAAAAAGCTTTCCCCCTGTAAATTAGGTTGCTGAGAAAGAGTTGCTGGAGTGGGGGAAAACAGGAATTGATTTTTCTGTGAAAGGACATGTGCAGAGGCAGAGTTAGGGAGCCCCGAATCCACTAGGGCTGGAGCCCCAAATCTTTCATTTGGAGCCCCAAATCTCTGGGAGGCCCTCTGTTCTCCCACCACGGGCATTTGCTGAAGGAAAAGTACAGGGGCCCTGATGATCTCTGTTGTATCGGATCCCCCTGGATTAGCTGGCTTTATGCCCACATGAGCTTCAGCTCCCCTTTTTGAATCTTTCTGCCGTTTTTTTCTGAAATCAAATGCCCTCCTCTCCCCTGTCCATACATCCCCTTTTGCAAATAGGGGTGTCCTTAGAAGACAGGGTCCTTTACTGACTTTAGAGCATATGTAAATTAGCACATGCAAATTCTGCTTTTTTTTCTTATTTTTTTTACCTGTGGGCCTGAGCCCCGGATCTTTTCCATACCTAGCACTGCCCCTGGACATACGAGTTCAGTTCTGGTTACTGAGGGCAACTTTCTGGCAAGGCTGATTATATGATCATAGGCACCCTGTTCCTTAATTCTTCGTGTACGTCTACTCACTGGAGCTGATATTGTATGCTTAGTTCCAACTGGTGAATTTCAGGGTTCGAGTAAAAAACAAAGTAAACTTCTTAAGCGTGAAGTCTGCCCAGCTCTGATCTAGTAGCTGTAATCCTTACAACAACTCTGTAAGGCTGGGGTGGGGAACCTTTTTCAGTCTGAGGGCCGAATTCAATTTCAGAGAACCTCTTGGGGGGGGGGCATGCCAGCGGAGGGCAGGGCCAAAATACAAAAAAATAAAAATAAGATACAAAATATACCAGCATATTGTAGCTTAAACCTCTTACTGCCAGCAACTAAGCCTTAAGAGAGGCATTCCAATCTTATAGAATTCAGGGAAGGCAGCACAAATGCTGGGAAACCAACAAACAATCGGTGGGTGGGGAAAAGGTGGCGTGGCCCTCTGGTGAAACATGGAGGGCTGGACTGGGATCCTAGGTGGGCCAAATTTGGTCCCTGGACCTAAGATTCTGCATCCCTGCTGTAAGGTAAGTCAGTATTAGTGGAAGACCGACAACCTGGTCTTCTGCGTGGGTTCAATGCCAAGGGGGTAGCGAGTCCTGGGGCGGCCTTCTCCGAGATCCCCAGCGACTATCACCCTTAGCCCAGAACAAAGGGATAACTTATAGCCAGAGAAGTATCTTTTAGAAAACAAGTTTATTTACAACATTACCTTCACAAACCCAGACACACGCCAGCAATACAGCTTATCAGTACGGTACAAAGTAGCAAGCAAGAAGTCTTGAGGACACTGTGATTTCAGGGCTCTCAGCTAGTTAGTTCAGCTCGGGTCCCGGCAGAGGTCCGGTCAACTGCACGCTGCTAGCTGGGTTCCCGGTGGAGGGCCGGTCTACCCAAGCAGCTAGCTGGGTTCCCGGTGGAGGCCCGGTCTACCCAAGCGGCTAGCTGGGTTCCCGGCGGAGGCCCGGTCTACCCAAGCGGCTTGTGAGTGATTTCAGCTTGGTTTCCCGGGGTCCCGGTCAACCCAAGCGACCAGTGATTTCAGCTAGCTGGAGCGTGCCAGGTGTGGCTACCCGGGGTTGCCGATCCTTCGTTCTCTTACCCCAGGCATGGGGCAAGATTGTTGATCAGGTCCAACAACCCAGTTCCCTTGCGCCGGGTGTTTTATACCTTGGTGTTTCAGGTAGCCCCTCCCTCCATGATCAGGTGAGTTGACACCCTCCCTGAGGGGCGGCGGGTCAGGTGGGGTGACGCCCTCCCCCCCGTGGGGGAGCCCCTTGCTTAATGGTCCCATCCTATGGTGTTGAGTGGCCATTTCTTAGGGGTGCCGAAGTGTCTGCTCTGGAGAGGTATTCAAGTCTTATGTAGATGGGGCTGATATGTGAGAGCATTGACAAACCTGGGGATGCTTCCTGCCTTCCCCCCTGGGGTGATTCTATGCAGATGTTGTTTGTCCCCTTTGTCATCTGTGGAGACTGGCTGTCTCCCCCCCCTGGGTCTCCTTCCCCCCTCCTTGGTGAGTGTGTGTGTGTGTCAGGCAGGGGGCTTAGGTTGGCTTTCTCCACAGTATTACTCCGCATATTGCAGATGGGAAAGAGACTGAGAGAGACTTGCCTAAGGCCACCTGTGAGTTTATGGCAGAGGTGAGATTTGAACCAGGGACTTTCCACTTCTAGCACAGTCTCTTAGGAAGCAATCCTATGGCCCCCTAGACAGCATCTGAGGGGCTGTACAATACTTTGGATTCCCAGGTCTGAGGTTGGAGGCAGCGCTCCAACCATGGAGCTGGGAATCAGAACTCCGACCCTGCTCTCCCTCGCAGCTGGCACCCTCTGAGGTTGGGAAAGCGACCTTGGAGAGGGGGAAAGGGGGGCATTTTTGTGGGCGGGGAAGGGAGGAGACTGGAGAGGCCAGGATACGAGCTATCCTAGGGCCTTTCTCTAGTTACCTTCCCTCTGAAACGCTGATGCTAGATGGGCAAAAAAAGTCAATCTAGCAAAACTGCAGGGCGCGAGGACAGGGAGGCGAAGATCGCCTCCGCTGCTTCTCCCATCCTACATAGGATGCTCATAATCCCCTGAATTTGCAGGCTTACAATACTTGTAATAGGATTGCGCCCTTAGCCAATGAAAAGGCCAAAGGTAGAGTTGAAAGAAAATGAGAACGAGAGCTAGAAAAGAGTCAGAAAGGAGAGATGTACATGGCTAGGCGTCGCAGAGGTATGGAACCCTGAAATTGACGTTGATTGGAAATACCCACCCAAGCCTTCGGGTATTTTAGTTGTCTGATAAAATGTTCTTAATAAGTAGTTGCATCGTGTAACTCAGCCCTCCCTACCCTTGCGTCCTCAAGATGCGTTGGATTGTAGCTCCCACCACCCAAAGCTACTGTGGTGCTGGCTATGGAGGATGGGAATTGTAGTTCAACATGTCTGGAAGGCACCAGGTTGGGGAGGGCTGGACTAACTTATGCACTAAATGACATTGGATCTGAAGCATCAAAATCGTGGCAAAGCAACTTGTGAAAATGTTATGCTATATTAAGCTTTCTCCGTGCCAGTGGTAACTTTCATAAGAAAGTTAGGGAGAGGAGAGGCTATCCTTAATTCTGTGGATGTTGTTCTCTGTAATATAATTACAGATTTTTGAACTGTGGATCAATTCTGTGCATTTTTGATCTGTGTAATATAATATAACACTTTGTAATATAAAGTGAGCATTTCCCTGCAGAGCCTTAGACAGAAGTGATACTAAATCCAAGAGTTGGGTTGTTGCTTTTATCATCTTATGTTTAAAAGTTAAAGGCACAATCCTATGCAAGTTTAGACAGAAAAAAAGGCCTACAACTCCCAGCATGCCCCAGCCTGTCTAAACATGCATAGGATTGTGCCCTAAATGCTTTAGTTGATGACCCCTTACATAATTGCAGCCTGCTAAAGGGCTGTTTATATCCCCTCTCTGAGAGGACACCTCTGCATGTTTGTGTTTGAGTTCACGAGCAATTAACCCCGTCTGGTTGCTGACACACCGATGAGAATCTGCTTACCTGTTACACATTCCATCATGGTTATGTATTTAGCTGGCAGTGTTTAGACATAACAATCCTGCTTGTTGTTGTTTTTGTAGATTTCTAGTGATTTCCCTCTTATTCTGCTCCTGGTCTGACCATCTGAGTATCTTCTTAGCAATCTTTGTTAGTCTAAGGCGGGATGCAGAACCACCAGCCGAATGGGCCTAATCCAGCCTGTGGAAGTTCTGCATCTGGGCCACAGAACTTCCTTGGGTTCCTCCAGGGGCAGGACTCGGCCTCCAAGCCCCGCCCTCTGGAGGAATCCCCCCCTGGAGGAATCTTGGCTGTTATCCCTGACTAGCTGTTCCCCGCGGCTGCGCTCGCGTGGATTTTAGGATTTGGTATCATTGTTTTTTAAAAAAACATGTATGGAAAAGATGCAGTGTCTCTGACTGAAAGTGTAACGTTTTGGCTGGGTGCTGGCAGCAGAAATCTTTTGTGACAGAAATATCTGTTCTTAAAGAAAAATCAGGTTAATCCTGAGAGTCTACAGGTGATGAAGAGTGAGCATGCCAAGTTTGGGGTAGATCCATCTAAACGTGATGGAGCCTATGCGATGATGCCCCACACACAACAGTCAGTCAGTCATTTAAACAGCTTCCCTCCATTTTCACCCCGCCATGTAAACTTTTCACCCCCTCAGAGAACATTCTAAATGGCCTAGGGGAGATTTGCATACCCAGCCCTATTGGCCCTTGCAGGAATTCATATGAACATTCTATGGGCTATTTGCATAACTGCTGCTATTGGCTCCTGCAGCAATTATGAGGTGAGGCCTATTTGCAGAACTGCAGATATGAGAATGGGGCGATTTTGCCCCCTTTTTTCACCCCCTTAGGGATGGAATTTCCCAAAATCCTTCCTTAGTGGGGGCCTACGTCATAAAAGCAATGTCCCTTCAAAATTTCACGTTCCTAGATTAAACGGTTTGAGCTGGGCGTTGATGAGTCAATAAGTCAGTCAGGACACCTTTTATATATATAGATTGGAGATGATAGCGGGGACTCCCCTACACTGGTCTCTCAATGGGAGGGGGAGTGGCAGACCACCTTGGGGGCAATCTGTCAGGGGTCATCTGCTGAGGGGGTGCGGGACTGAAGCTGGTGGTAGGCAGGGCTACCCCCTTTTCTCTCCCAGGCTGTGGGGGTAGGGGAAGAGCTCTTGCCAGAGGTCTGATGGCTTGTAGAGGGGTTTTTGAATTTAGGCCAAGGGTTTCAGGTTGCTAAGCCTGCATAGGAACTATCTCGGCACCTGCTTCATTGACAAAAAAAAAAAAGTTTTTGCATGAACTGAATGAAAACATAGGCCTGGTTTGCACATCACAATAAGCACCATGCTCAGAAATGCTGCCTGATCAATCCTGCTGCAAGCAGGAGCGGCTGAACAAACCACGGACCTTCTGCCCATGGTTTGTTTAGCGTGATGTGCAAACTCTGGCTTGTTGGGGCAGGGCAGACAAGTCTGAGATCCTAGTTCGTGCGTCACGCTATACCAGGGCTCTCCAACCTTGGGTCCCCAGATGTTGCTGGACTACAGCTCCCAGAATCCCTTGCCATTAGCCATGCTGTCTGGGTATGCTGGGAGCTGTAGGCCAGCAACATCTGGGGACCCAAGGTTGGAGAGCCCTGCGCCATACAGACGATGGAAGGAAGGTTAGTGATTTCTTTAGCCACTCCCACTTGCCGTGGGTCAATTGGACAGCATTTACTGGTAAGCTACTCGTAAATGATAAACCAGAGTTCCCTGATTTATCGTGGGCCGTAGAAGACAACTAAGTGGGCCCTAGAAGACTGCTTGAAACATCGTCTTATGCGATTGCGATATGACCTAGATCAACCAGCTTGGTGTCCTCCAGATGTGGTGGGCTGCAACTCCATCATTGTAGAAAGTCAACTTGTAAGTGGGGGGGAGGGACAGTTGCATGAATACTACCAAAGAGATATAAATCTGCCAGAACGTTGCAGAGGCATTTGTGGAGTTAGCATGATACATCATTTGAATTCCCTGCAACAGTGCATTTGGTTACCCATTTGTTTATTATGATGGTAATTTAAGAGATTAAAAGGTCAGATGATTCAGAAGCTTTATTTAGTTGTATAATCCTTACATACATAATTGAATGAACAGCGCATCTCTTTATCTACTACTAATCTCTGATTTTAGTAGAGAAGATGGTTGAGTACTCAGAATTCTATTTTTCCCCTTTGAAAAAGAGAGAGTGATTAGTTGCTGCATTTTTATGGACAGGACTCCTATGTCTCTTAGCAAGCTTCACCTGTTCAATTTCTGCCTGCCTTGAATGGCTTGGGAGACCCTCCAGAGAATAGGAGGGAACAGGTGATAACCCATAGTTCTGTTTGCGGGGGTTGGAAGTGGGGAGGGAAGAAAAGGAAAATGGGGGGCGGGCAGTGTTACACCTAAGGGTGCAACTAGACGCGATGGCGGGAGATCTGTGATGGGAATTTCTGTGGTGGTGTTCATTAGTTGGAGGCCCCAGTTCAGATCAGGACTGCAGCAGTGCTGTGGTGTGGTGTGAAGCTTCCACCCCCACCCCCCAATACTGTCTTCCCAACCCAAATAGCCCCCTGGAGCTGCCATTTGCCCTGTAGGACAAAAACGTAGGCGCGCCATATGTTTGTTTGTTTTTTCCCTTCGTGCAAATAGCAGTTGTGGGGGTGGGGAGGGGATTTCAACCAGGAAACCAGCATGGGGAGGGTTAAAAAACAAAGTTGATTTTTTTAAAAAAATCCTTGATCCAAATCTGGGGTTTCTATGCTTGCATTTCCCACTTTTTCCCCCCCAGTGAAAGATCTGACAATGGATTTCCTGTGGTTGTATATAGTTACACCCTTGAGCTGCAGAATTATAGCTATAACCACCCAGGCCTGCGATCCATTGTATTCTGTAATGCAGGGCTGGGCAACTTGTGGCTCTGCAGATGTCTTTTAAAAACATCCCTCTAACTTGAATCTGGTGATCAATAAACCATGCGCGGTTTCAGACGAGGCTTTTATTGTGCAATTGCCCTGCCTCGCTGACGGAATTTTACAGGGGGTCCAGACATCGTCATCTTCTACTCGTAGCCCTCCTGGGTTTTCCCATCGCTTCTTCCATCTTTTTTCTTACTGCAGACAATCTGTGAAGGAGATAAAGATGGAATAGCTGTGCAACGCCTTCTGCGCTAGGAATCATCAGGAGCTAGAGTCTGGAAGTGCCCTAAGTGATCAGTGGTCAATCCAGGCCTATAGCTAGACATTTTGCAGTGGGGGGGGGAGGGCCCTAAGGCACTTAGTTTTAACGCACATGAGGGGGAAATCAATACAGAACAGCAAGAACCTAAACATATTGCTTAATAAAGCAATAGGCAACCTTTTGGGGCTGTAGGCACATTTGGCAATTTAAGAAACTGTCCTGGAGACCATCACAAAATGGCTGCCGTGGCAAAGGACAAGTATCCTGCCCTAAAGACTTGAGTATAAAGCAGAGGTGGGGTCTGAGCCCCAACACACTAAACGACTCCTTCGGACACTCAGTTTTTAGCACCAACAGATACCTATTTCACAGCAATCCCAGCTGCTGGTAAGAAAATGTGTTAATTATATAAAACAACAGCAGTGGAGGGCAGCAAGAAAGGTGTCCGGGGTGTGTTGGTGCCCATGGGCGCCACATTGCCAACCCCTGGCTTAATATGCTTAAAGTTGTATCTTAATGTGTTTAAAGTTATTTTATAAACAGAATGTAAACCATGGCGCTTAGTGCTTATCGGTGAACCTGCTGCCTTTTGCTTTCACAGGCCAGAGTGCAAGTTAAAAATTCAGCAGAGAAGCGTGGAATGGAATATCTCAGTAGGGGACAAGCTTTCCCCTCTGCCTCCCATGACTACGGCCTTGGTTCAATAGCCCTGCTTGATGCTTACTGCCCTGAATTTTCAGAGAATCCTGTTAACTGGGTTTGTAATCTCCGGAGCCACCATTGCTGAACAACCTCCATTAATTTCAACAGTTCCCCCGCTGGACTGAAACCAGTGGAGGTTCCTCGGTGACGGTGCACTATAGCTTGTGCTCTGTGACTCCCTGCACTTACTGAGCTAACTTCTTGCCTTTTTTTGAAAGCAACATTGAACAGTATGTGCATAAGCATCAGCAGCACACGCCTGTGGTGCTATGGGAACCTCCGTTGTGGAACTTCAGTATGCTGATGATAATGTGGTCTCCGCACATTCAGAGGATGATCTCCAAACTATCCTAAATGCTTTTGCAGAAGCATACGAAAAACTTGGTCTCTCACTTAACATCAAAAAAACCAAAGTGCTTCATCAGCAAGTGCAAGCCAATCCTTTGGTGATGCCATCTATCCAGCTTGGCGGGACAATACTGGAAAATGTCGATCATTTTCTCTATCTTGGCAGCTATCTTTCTGTTACAGCTAACATCGACAGTGAAATCCAGCATCGTCTGAGCTCTGCAAGTGCCGCATTTCTCGAATGAAACATAGAGTGTTCGAGGATCGGGATATTTGTAAGAAGACCAAAACACTGTTTATGAAGCCATTGTTACCAACTTTATTGTATGCCTGCGAAACATGGACTATCTATAAACGTCACTTCCACCTCCTTGAAAGGTTTCATCAACGTTGCCTCCGGAAAATCCTGCAAATTACTTGGGAAGATAGGCGAACAAATGTCAGTGTACTGGAAGAAGCAAAGACTACTAGCATTGAAAAAATGATCCTTCAACGCCAACTTCAGTGGACCGGTCATGTTGTTCGAATGCCTGACTGCCGTCTCCCAAAGCAGTTACTTTACTCCCAACTCAAGGATGGAAAGCGGAATATCGGTGGTCAATATAAGAGGTTTAAAGATGTTCATAAGGCTAATCTAAAAAAATGCAATATAAACATCGAAAACTGGGAAGCTCTGGCCCATGAACGATCTAAATGGAGGTTGGCCTTTCACAAAGGTTCCATGGACTTTGAAGAAGCCCGAGTGCAAGGTGAAAGGGAGAAACGTGCTAAGCGAAAAGCACGTCAAATGAATCCTTTACAGGACCATCTTCTATCTGGTAACCTGTGTCCTCACTGTGGGAAGCTGTGTGGATCTAGAATTGGCCTCCACAGTCACTTACGGACCCTGATGCACTGCAGCACACTGAACAGCTGGCTCCGCTTATCCTTAACATAAATCGCCTGTTGTAGGCAGGGCTTTCTTGCTGAGGTGGACGGTGGCACTGAGCCTGTGATTTGTGTTGGTAGATTTCTTATTTGCAGGTCTCTTCTGACGGCGCCTAAAATACTCTCTATTTTCAGAGAGTATTTCAAGGTTTGCAGGGCAATGTTTTTTCTTGCCACTTACCCAAAGTCTTGCTTTTAACAGCCATCTCTCAACCTGGCACCCTCCTGATGGCTTGGGACTACAACCCCCATCACCCCCAGCCAGTCATGCTGGCTGGGGGTGATGGGGATTGTGGTCCCAACCCATCGGGAGTGTGCCAAGTTGGAGAAGGCTGCCTTCAGCACCTGTCAATTGTCTCTCGCACCTTTCAGTGCTGCCAGGCTAACCTTTTCCAGGTTTGTTGCATCCGCATGTCTCTAATTTTAGCCTTGGCCCTCTGTGAACAAGGAAAGGGTTCTCCCACATCGAGGTGGGAGTGACACGGATGGCAGCTGTCGGCCTGGCCCCCGTACAACTGATTCTGCTCATGTTTTTTTTTGGGGGGGGGGGTTGCCAGCAGGGAGCCTGCGCCACAATTGTGTCAGGACTAATCGTCATTAAGCCAGCGTCAAGAGGGCGGCAGGAGGGCGGCGGCGGCAGCAAAGGGTGGGGGAGGTGGGAGCATTTTAAAATGAGAATGCTGCTTGGCTTTTAGATACCACTCTGTGCATCAAGTGAGGATGGAAGACTGGGGAGACGCATTTTACTCCTCTGTTTGTGCTCTCCGCTTGCCAGATCTCAGTGGCTGCTTCGTAAACAAATATAGTGTGATCTGTGGGGGGACTGCAGCCCACAAAAGGCAAGCTTTCTATTTGGAGAGTGCCTGTCTCACTCCTCCGCTGTGGCTTGTCCTCTCGGTTGGCGCATGCCAAGGGATGAAGCTCTCGGAATGTAAATTCTAGCCTTGCACTTCCTAGTGGTGTGCCAATTTTAAGCTGGTAGTAGTGCCAATTGAAGCTAAGATCCGGACACAGAGGGGATGCTGCAGCTGGAGATCTACTATTTATAGGATGCCTCTTCATATTTTAACCCTTTGTAAGGTGTGTGTCGAGAGGCTCAGAGGCAGAAGATGGGACATCTAGTGCTTCTTTTACCAGCCTGCGAGAAAAGCTGGATTCTCTTTGTTGCTTCTATTTTTCCTCCTCCATCAGTATTCTTAAGGTTAATGCGAAGCAGAAATCTGATTCTTATGACATTGAATGGTTACCACCCCTCAAAGCTTTTGGTTTTCTTTTGCTTCTTGTTTTTTGTTGTCAAAAAGCCCTTTCTGTGGAACATTTCCTCTGTAGCACTCTTAAAATGTGTGTCTGGCTTGTTCAAAATCTATGAACATTGCTGTGTAAATGCCCATTTTCTACATGTATTGCAGAAAAATTTGAAGGGTGGCTATTCTATTTCTAAAGGGTTGTGCCCCCTCCTTTCCACTGATGCACGGCCTTGTCTGGGAATTGAACCCAGGATCTCTTGCACTCACAAGCAAGAAACATGGCCAAAAAAGCCTGACCCTTGAGTTAGATATTTTAAAGAATATATAACTAGACGCTAGTCTGATATTAATTTATTTTCAAGATTTATATACTGCTCTGTATCTAACAAGATTCTTGAGCGGTGAACAACAAAAGGAAGAAAAAAGAATCAAAATGCAGAATTAAAATATGTAAAATGTGATTGTGCCAGTACAACTGTGTACAACAGTACAACTGTGGGTCTTCAGTGGGTGCCGAAAATAATGCTACGCCTGTGCCTGTCCGACATCAACAGTAACTGAGTTCCACAGAGAGGGAACTGAAGGCTGAAGGTTCTGCTCCGAATGGAGTTCAGACAGACTGCAGGTCAATGAGGAAACACCAGGAGCACTTCATCTGATGGCCTTAGTGACTGGGCAGCCTGGTATGGGATAGTATATTTGTCCAGGCCTAATATATACAAACTTGGAACCCATAACCTGACATTTTTGTTTCCAGTCAGTGGTGCATACCTCCCTCTTCCTCTCCCTATGTTGCCTTTTGGAAAACAACTTAGCGCAAAGAACACACTCGTTATAGGAAAGGATCAGTGTGTGAAAAGGGGAGGTGCATGCAGTCATGCAAAGCACAGAATGCCCCATGGCTTGAACCTTCTGCGGACACTGTGCTCGTGTTCTTGTAAAATTGAAATATATATCATTTTTATTTTGACAAAAAACTCAAATAGGCTGTACAGGATGAAGGATGCAGATTGGGGGCAAACTTGCACATGCTGTCTTGGCTTGCATAATTTGTAGAGGGTTTGGGTTCTTTTGTAGATTTTTCATAAAAATCATTCCTATGTCATACTTTTCTATGATTCTATGATTCTACTTGTAAAATCTATAGTGTTTTATTGCTATGTAATCTGCATTTTGATGGCCGTCATAGTTTAGGTCCAACATTGCCCTTCAAACCCCAGCCGCCCATGGGCCATGGGATACTGATTCCCTGAACTTTGCCTTTTTAAAAAGAGTTTCCCTTTAAGTTCCAAATATGAACAAAACAGGATAAAAAAAATTGCAGTGTAGTATTAGTTTGCACAGTTTGATGACTCAGTACAGCCTGTGTGTGTGTGTGTGTGTGTGTGTGTGTGTGTGTGTTTGGTGGAGCACAGCACCGCTCTTTTATGGTATACCTGATAGCAGGTTCTGCACCAGTAACCTGGCCATAAGTAGATACTGTAACTGTATCAACCAGTATTTGTAAGCACACTGATTATAGTTATTACCTTGAATCACGAATGAGAATGACTGTAATATACAGCTGGTGCAGCACAGTGACTAAAGGTGCAATCCTATGGATGTTTAGACAGAAAAAAGTCCTACAACTGCTAGCATTCCCCAGCCAGGGAATGCTGGGAGTTGTAGGATTTATTTCTGCCTAAATATGCATAGGATTGCGCCCTAAGAATGTGAGGGAATCCCCAACTCATGGCCAAAGTGAGATTTGAATTTGCTACGTGACACTAGGAGAGCTGCTCTCCACCCTCTTCAATACGGGATTATACTGTGTGCCTACCATACAGGATTGTTGTAAGAACTATGATGATCATGGCAATTCTCCTTTCTCCTCCCAGTGCTTAATTCTGTGTTTCGTTTCGTTGTCTGTATTAGATTGTGAGGCTGCAGTTACACAGGAGCCTGTGGCATAATCCCACAATTCAGTTCCCTGGTGTATGTCTGCATTAGTATGTTTAGTGAGTATAGAATGTTGAACTGAGTGGGTGTGGTTTGTGATGTCTTGGAAAGGGTGGGGGGAGGAGTATATAAGGAGTGTTTGAGTGATGTCAGAGTTAGTTGTGAGTTGAGTGTTGAGAGTGTGTTGGAGTTATAGGGACTTAGGTTAATTACAAAGTGTTTGGTGTAGGCAGGTTTAAAGTTATTTTCTGGAACTAAGATTTTGAGAATGAAAATAAACTTATTTTTATTTTGTTTGCTACCCAAATCCTACATGTCAGCTTGGTGTTATTAACCTGCATTACTGTTAAATCTACACACACACACACACCTTTGTACCCACAGTATCATAGATTTAAAATAGATCCTTAATAACCTGTATTAATCTTTTTCCTCATTGGTAGGGGAAAGGTTTCATTTGACCCTCCCCTCAGGTTTTTAAGTGTTGGTGCTTAGCCTGAGAAGGGTTTATGCGTCTGGCCCTAGTGTGAAGGGGCCGTGTCATCTTTTTCGGAGGTCTCACTGGCCGCAGGCTAGCGGTGGGCGGGGCTGAAGGCAAACAGGGTGGGGCCAAAGGCAAAAGAGGTGAGGCCAAAATTACAAAAAATACCAGCCTACTGTAGCTTAAAGCTCTTGCTGCCAGTAACTCAGCCTTAGGAAAGGCATTTCAACCCTCTAGAATGGGGGGAAAACTGCACAGAAGCCCAGAAACCACCAAACAATTGATGTTTGGGGGTGAAGGAGGTGGAACCAGGAGAAGGGTGGTGCCTTCTGGGAAACTCAGGCAGGCCAGATTTGGCCTGAGGTTCCCCACCCCCACTATATGTACTTACCTAGGAGTAAGTTGCATCGAACTCGATGGGACTGACATCTGGGTAGAAAATGCATGGGATTGCACTGTAAGGCTATTTTGGCAAGGACAAAATGAGCATTAAGTCACTCGAACAGCTTCTGATAACACTGTGAAGCACTTCACAGTGTCCAAAGTGCTTAATAAGTATTTATTACTGTGGTCTTGAGTGTTTGCGCAGTTCAGTAATTTGGGGGGTCGGCTGCAATTTGGCGTCAATTGGTGGTAACTATGTGGTTCTAATGACTTGCTGTTCCACGCTTCTGTGGAAGGCATGACTGACATATCCGTCGTGTTGCCACGGTCTTAAAAGGAACCGTGTCGTTATAGGGCAGCTACTACTGTCTTGGCTTTAATTGTCAGGAGACAGCCGTGGGATGGACAGATGGCGCAGAGTGTCTGTATTTGGTTCTCTTGGCAGTAAGCCAAACTTGACAAACTTAAAAATGCAAGATAAGCTTCAGATCTGAAAAAAATATCTCACAGCTGCAAGGTCTGGGGCAGTTGTTTGGGTTGATAAATATTTACAGTGCTGCGGAGGCTCTTGTGTGCATAAATGTTCAGAGAACAGGCAAATCCCTGCATAGACATTTAAAACACAGAAATATCATCTTTCTGGAGACCGTATTTAGCTTTCCATCAGTCCTCCCTGCACCATACAGCTCCTGTTGTGCAACGTCTTCTGTGTGTGTATATTGACATTAAAAATACACAGCTACTCACATTGCCAAGTATTTTTATGTGGTTCAGCATCTTGTTGAAAAGGTTCCTAAATCTTGTGCTATTCCCTTTGCGGGCCATCTTTGCCACCCAGCAGTCAGTGGTTCAGAGGGAAACTGCTGGCGTGAGGATGCTGTGTCACAACACCCAGCGCACAGGGTAGGAGCCTGGTCTGTGTGGTCCCCTGCATGGAGAAATGCTTTTCTTGCACTCCTGCATCTAATAATAATAATAATAATAATAATAATAATAATAATAATAGTTTAAATATAGTAAATGGAATAACAACAACAACAACAACATTTATTTATTTATTTATTACATTTATACCCCGCCTTTTTTCCTGCAAGGAACTCAAGGCGGCTTACATAATCCTCCTCCTCCTCTCCATTTTATCCTCACAACAACCCTGTGAGGTAGGTTAGGCTAAGAGTCCGTGACTGGCCCAAAGTGACCCAGTGAGTTTCATGGCTGAATGGGGATATAATAGATTTATATACACCACTTACCAGATTTAGAAATCTCTCTAAGCAGTTTGCAAGAAGATTTAAATACATTAAAATAAACTGTGATATACAATTAAGATACATATAATTGCTAAAGCATTTATATAAAAATTGATAAAAACATTTAAACCAGTACAACATGATAATTAACAAACTGGGCATCACACTCTCTCAGGGAAGGCCTGGGTAAGGAGATGGTTCTTTAATTGGTGCCTAAAGCAGGCTACAGTTGGCACTTCCCGAATCCCCCGAATAAATGAAAGACTGTAAATCAGGGGTGTTAAAGCTCAGACCCGGGGGCCAAATCTGGCCTGCCTGGAGCCCCAATCCAGACCTTTGGGGTTCTCCAGATGGCCAAGCCCCCTTCCCCACATCTCCAGGTGGTTCCTGTTTCCCTCTCACACACACATACACCAACCAGTGATCGTTTGGTGATTTCCCAGCTATTAAATATTATTTATATTTATATCCCACCTTTTTCCCCGCAAGGAACCCAAGACAGCTTACATATTCCTCCTCCTCCTCTCCATTTTATCCTCACAACAACCCTGTGAGGTAGGTTAGGCTGAGAGTCCGTGACTGGCCCAAAGTCACCCAGTGAGTTTCCGCACTCCTCTTGGTGTTGAAGTTGTTGATTCCACTACATCGTTGGTATCTGCCAGGATTTTGGTTTTATTTATTTGAGAAATGCTTTCTAGATGAGTTATAAAGATGAAAGGACTTGACAGCTGTGTCTTGAGTTTGCACCCTGGATTTTAACAGACATGCTGAAGGAGGTTAGGATTCACAGAGAAGCTGATTGCCAGAACAAGCATTGACAGCCTCTGGAAAGGAGGTCACAGAGATGAGAATTAAGAAACAAGGCACGGGGAAAATCAACTCTTGCCTTTTGTAACCTGGTTTGCTTATTCCATGCAGAGATAGAATAATGTTAGATAATGTTAGGATTATTTCTGCTTTATTCTGATATTTTCTACGCTGCTTTTCACTCCCTAATTGGAGCCCCAAAACAGGTTTATTATAAGCATGTTTTCTGAACATTACAGAATGTTTTCTGGACATCTACGCCAGTGTGGCATAGTGGTGGGAGTGTTGGACTGGGACTCGGGAGATCCGGGTTCTAGTCTCCGCTTGGCCATGAAACTCACTGGGTGACTTTGGGCCAGTCACTGACTCTCAGCCTAACCTACCTCACAGGGTTGTTGTGAGGATAAAATGGAGAGGAGGAGGAGGATTATGTAAGCCGCCTTGGGTTCCTTGCAGGAAAAAAGGCGGGGTATAATATAAATAAGTTTTAAAAATGCATTCACTAAAAAATACCCTCCTGCTTTGTTTTGTTTTTAACAGCTTTGGTTTGGAGTAGCTCATTAAACCAGGGGTGTCAAACCTGTTACTGCCCAAGGGCCAAATTCCATTTCAGAGAAGCTCTCAGGGGCCGCATTCCAATGGTGGGCGTGGCCAAAAGCAAAAGGGACGGGGCCAAAATACCAGCCCGTTTTAGCTTAAAGCTCTTACTACCACTAACTAAGCCTCAGGAAAGGCATTTCAACCTTTTTCAGTGGGGGGAGAGTGCAAAAGCTGGGAAACCACCAAATGATTGGCGGTTGGGGAAAGGGAGTGAGGGCAGAGGAAAGGGCTGTGGTGGTCTGGGGAGTCCAGGTGGGCCACATTTGGCCTACCAGCCTGAGGTTCAACTAGGGATGATGGCGAAATCTGCAACAGATTCAAATGAGTTTGGATTTCTATGAATTCGGCCTGCGGATACTGCAGCAGACCGGCTTTTTCCAGGTCATGCTGATTATGCGAACTTGCGCAATGTTTATTAAGTTTGTGGGGGGAATTGTGCAAATACACATTTGTGCAAGTGCACACTTGCAGTAATGCACATTAGCAGAAGGGTGCATTAGCGCTAATGCGCATTTGCGCAAATGCGCATTTGCAAAAAGGCATGAAATCCTTGTACATCCCTAAAAAAAATTCCGATTCAATCAATTAGCAGATGACTGCATAAAAGACACCTGACGAGAGCTTCGGCTGTTGGGCGGTATAAATCTGTGCAACACAGATGGATCGGATTTAACAAAATCCGTACAACCCTAGTTCAATAACCCTGCATTAAACTCTCACATTGAGATAAAGATCACCTTGATTGCATACTGTGGTTTGGAGCTAACTATGGTTAGCACACTCACTAGTGCAGGGCTCTCCAACCTTGGCTCCCCAGATGTTGCTGGACTACAGCTCCCAGAATCCCTTGCTATTAGCCATGCTGTCTGGGTATGCTGGGAGCTGTAGGCTAGCAACATCTGGGGACCCAAGGTTGGAGAGCCCTACACTAGTGCATAATATTGCTAACTATGGTTAGCTCTGAAAATAAAAGGAAGGAGAGCATATTCATGAGAGGGAGAGAGGAACGAGTGTGCAAGCCCACAGGGTGTTCCATGATTCGATCTGATAATGTTACATCTGTGCAGGGCCTAAGTAGCTATAACTGCCCCCCCCCCCCAAATCTGAGATCAGGAGGAAAGGAAGTCCTCCAGGTTGTAGAATGGAGCCAGGGCCTGTGTCAATAGTAGCCATGGTTGGGCACCTGCCAGGGCCCCTCCCCCCAGCAGGGGCCCACTTACAAGAGCCCCCTGGAGTTGCTCTTCCGCTTCACCATGGCAACCTGCTTGTTCATCTCACTGGCCCAGACAGCAGTGGTGGTGAGAAGGAGCAGCAGCAGATGCCGCTGCCTCTTTGCTCCCTGGCTCTCTGTCTGTCAAGCAAGCAAGTGATTAGAAAGAGGATGAGAAGCAATGTCAGTCGGTGGCAGTGGTGGTGAGAAGGTAGACTTACTGAGGAAGGGGGCCCATTGAGGGCATCCTGGGCCCGCCAAAGCCTGGAGCTGGCCCTGGATGGAGTGTCTCTTTGGCAGACACGAGTTCCAGCATATTCAAAATTAAAGCACCATAGCCATTCCATTTTGAGAAGTGTTTTATCTCTGACTGCTCATAGTTACTAGGATTCCCAACAGAGATCCAATAGCGCTGTTTGTGTCCTGCTTCCATATTTCCAATGCAGCTTCTAACTGGCCACTATCAGAAAAAAGCAGGCTCAACTAGTTTTGGTTTGACCCCTTGTGCGAGTTCTCACGTCTGTTAAATTTGTTCCAGGATGGCATAGTGAATAGTGTTAAACCCAGACCGTGGAGACTTAGGTTCAAATTCTTTCTCAGTCCCTAAGCTCACTGAAAGGCCCTGGGCAAAGTCACAGTGTGTCTCAGGCTAACCTACCTTGCAGGTTTGTTGTGAAGATAAAAAGGTCTAACAGCCCTGAGCTCCATGGAGGAGCTCAGTGGTGGAGCACATGCTTTGCATGCAAAAAGTCCCAGGTTCAATCCCCAGCATCTCCCAAGTAGAGCTGGGAAAGACCCCTGTCTGGAACCCTGGAGAGCCACTGCCGGTCAGTGTGTAGACCAAGGGTAGGCAAACTGGAGCCCTCCAGACATTTTGGACTATAACTCCCATAAGCCCTAGCCGGCATAGCCAGTGGTCAGGGATTTTGAGGATTGTAGTCCAAAACATCTGTGGGATGCCTGTCCCTGGCAGTAGGCCATACAGCCTAGATCAGTGTTCTCCAACCTCTCCCAGCATGCCCCCAGCCAGCTATGCTGGCGGGGGCATGCTGGGAGTTGTAGGCCAAGAACATCTGGGGACCCAAGGTTGGAGAACACTGGCCTAGATGGGCCAAAAATTTGACCTGGTTTGAGGCAGTTTACCTGTGTTCTTTCCTATGATACAGTTGTAATAAAATGATTTTCAAGACACTTCAGGTGATAATACCTGCCAAATTTGCTTTCTTGAAAGTGTGAAAGTGTGATATTTTTTTTTTTAAAGTAAGTGGTGCTCTTTGTGTTTTCCTTAAATAAAATGTTAGTGATCCATGCTTAAAAATGGAGTTGCTCGGACAGAGATGCAGCTTGGCAGCAGAAATGTCTAAATTCCATGCATATTTGGCATGGAGAAAACAGAGGCTTGAGGCTTAAAAGAAAATTACACTCTCCTCCATGTTTAGAATTCTGAAAATGCCAGTTCTGCACCTGTCTTTGGATTAAGCGTTGTATACCAAGCGTATTATATCACAGTTTACAGCTAGCAGCTGAAATGCAGTGGGCTGTGTGTTGTTGAAGTCAATATATACACGAGTGGAAATGATCAAATCTCTGGAAATTATGCATAGGATTTAAACTGTGATTGAGCCTTCTAATCTAGTCCCTTAAGGCAAAGCATAATTTGCATATGTAGAGTTTCTAATCTCTAACAGCAGTATTGTGCTTAAATGGCTGTTGCCTTGCATACTGTTCTGCTGAAATCTTTGGTTTGGTCTACCTTTTTGGAACATTCCTTCCTTTTTGTATGTCTCTGTTCTACTGGTGTTTGAGAGTATTATTAAGAAACCAACGCTGTTGGTTCTATAATATTACGGTACTCTAGACAGACAGTGGGAGATAACTTCAATTGAGGTCAGGAGGTGGAGGCTGGTGAGGTTGGAATAAAATGCCTGTGTTGCATTGTATTTTTTAAAGCTATTGTTTTCAAAAGCAGTCAAATTATTATCTGCTTGAGAGTTCAGTGGACGTCTGCCTTCATGTGTGTGTGAATGCGTACTGCTGCCTTCCCCACCCTGGGGACTTCCAGAAGTGTTGAACTATAATTCCAGCATGCTGGCGGGGGATGTTGGGAGTTGTAGTCCAGCACATCTGGAGGTCACCAGGTTGGGGAGTGCTAGGATACTGTACACCAAAATGGAGTGACCATTATTAATAAGATAGCATTTAGTCTAACGGAGCTCTTAAGGACTTAATGAGGGAGCTTTATTTGGAAATACTTGGATGTCTTGTTCCTAAGTACATTTTTAGGTCTTGCCTGTGGGTGGGTATCTCAATCCTGTGTAGAAGGTAATCACAGTGGAATGGCTTGCAGTAATGAGATCTCAGAGGCCACGTAAACACAACTGTTTTTTGTCTGTTGTTATAGCACCATTCGTATGCTGCTGATGTATTCATTTTGGTCAGCAATGCAGGTTTATGCTTTTGAATGTTTAACCTGTTCCGTTCTCTCTCTCTCTCTCTCTCTCTCTCTCTCTCTCTCTCTCTCTCTCTCGTTAGGCACAGCAGATCATAATATCAAGTTCAAAACCTCAAATGTACTGAGAGAAAACTAGGGCTGCAGACTGGTTAGTCTGGCTTTAGCCAATTAAGTTGAGTTTTCAGTGGAATTTTTCATATTACAAAACCCCAGGGAAGGAGCCTTTCTGAGGATTTTGAAGGGAGCAGACAGTTTGGGCATTATCCAATTTGACAGTGCCACTAACGTCAATTACATTGCACTAGTGTTAGCGACCTCTAGCGCAGTGGCCATAGCATTTGCTGGCATGACAGTTTTCCAGGGAAGCCTGTTGTGCCAGGAAGTGCTATTGCTGTTGCGCTAGAGGTCATAAGAAGAGCTGGCCTTGATCAGACCAAGGGGTCATCTAGTCCAGCATTCTGTTCACACAGTGGCCAACCAGCTGCCCACCGGAAACCTGCAAGCAATAGCACCCTCCCACCCATGTTCCCCAGCAACTGGTGCACACAGGCACCTCTGATACTGGATCATTTATGCTAGCACAGCATAACTTATGTTAGTGTTGAATTGGATACTTCCCTTTGTTTAAAATGTGAGAGAACTTACGATCCACAAACCCAATTGCTGTGTACACTGGTGTTACCTGCAGCCAAGTGTGGGCAGTACACGTGTGTCTTTAACATCCGTGTACGTGTGTCTGAGAATCCAGAATTCCTAAGTACATACCGGTAAATGCAGGGTCTAGACCAGGGATAGGTAACCTGTTGCCCTCCAAATTTTTGGACCACAACTACCCTAATCGCTGACCATTGGTCGTGCTGATTGGGGTTTATGGGAGTTGTAATCCAAAACATCTGTAGGGTCCAGGTTGCCTGCTCCTGCTCTAGACACAAGCATGTCCTGTACATTGTCAGCACCTCGCATGCTGTATAGAGTGTGGGGCAACTGTAACTTCAACTCTTTCTTGAGCTGAGGGAGGGGCCATCTTTTAGGCTTTTGTCTTTCACCTAGTTTGGGAAGATGGAGTGTTCCCTGTTAAACATAGGAGAGCCAAAATGCACTCTGAGCGATGCTTATGTAATCTCAATGAGGGGTACAGCTCTGCACTCAATTAATGTGGTTGCTTAACAAGTGGGGATTCTTTTGGATCAAAAGGCAGGGTAGAAATTTAGTAAATAATCACATTTAGGGCATAGAGCCTTATAGGAGAACTCGTAACAATTTATTTTTTTCTTGCAATGTCGTCTTGCATGCTTCTGTTTCGTCTCTTGTAGAATCTTTAGTGTTAAATTGTAAACCGTCTTGGCAGAAAGGTGGTGTATGAATGCAGCGCACAAATACACTTTTGTGTGCAATTTTTTTGTTCCTCGTTTATTTTTGCAGTCCTTCTGGTTTTAGTTGTAGGCAGAGAGCATTCAAAGTTTAAATACATTTTAACAGGACAACATTTATCCTGCATTACATTATCACTTCCATCGCACCTTCTCAGTGTGTGAAGTGCTTTTTGCAATCAGTATCCCCCAGGCTGCCTAAAGCCATATCACAATTTGGCACCATGCTAACCCAAATTGTATGTCAAAGAAAGCTGGGATATGCAATGTACTAAAAGTATGCAGATTTGTACTTGCTTACCTACATCTTTAGTGTGGATAAAGTTTCTGTCAGATGTGGGGAGGAGCAAAATGCTAAACAAGGTGCTGTATAATGCTGTGCAAAGTCCTTAAGTGCTGAAAATTTGATGTTTTGGGTGCTCTGGCTTCCTAGATTTTTACCAGTTCTTGCCCAGAAACTTTCAGGCCCATCTTTGCTGATCTTGAGAGCTAGAAACCTGTTTGTGTTTGGGTTGTTTTTAAATAAAAGCTTAGGTTCTCGGGCATATGAAGCTGCCTTATATGAAGTCAAGACAACTGGTCCATCTAGCCTAGTACTGTATAAACCCGGGTGGGGAACTTGTGGCCCTTCAGGTGTTGGATGATGTGAGTTGTAGTCCCGAACCATTGGCCATGCTGGCTGGGGCTGATGTGAGTTGGAAGTCCAGCATCACCTGGAAGGCCACAGGCTGCCCATCCCTGGCATATACCGGCTGGCAGTGGTTCTCCAGCAGGGTCTTGGGCAGAGGTCTTTTCAAGCCCTCCTATCTGAACTCCTTTAAAAAAAAAAACTGGAGATACCAGAGAATGAACCTAGGACTGCCTGTGTGTAAAGCAGCCTCCCCAAATCTGTTGACATCTCAATATTTTTGAATGTCAACTCCCATTAGCCCCAGCCAACATGGCCGATGGTCAGGTATGCTGGGAGTTGTAGTCCAAAACATCTGGAGGGCACCAGGTTGGGTCAGGCTGGTGTAAAGCATATCATAGGATCATATCATAGGATCACAGAGTTAGAAGGGGCCTACAAGGCCATCGAGTCCGGCCCTGCTCAACGCAAGAAACTAGAGGAGGGGTCTCCCATCCAAGTAATAACCGAGGCCTGACCCTGCTTAACTTTCCACGCTCAGACAAGCTAAGCCAGCGTGAGCCACAGGCCTGTATAATAAACCTAAAAATATGCTCTGTTCCTGAACAGTGGTATTCTGAGCTCTATCCCAATTTCTTTCATGATTCGACTGCAGAATACACAACCCATACTTTATATATTTATCACTTGTGTAGTTCACCTGTCTTGAAAGAGTGTGCAGCAGCATACACGGGGGGGTCTCAGTTTGTTTAAATTTAAATTTGTGCTAGGTGGGTTAGGTTGAGAAAGGGGAGTGACTAATGGAGGGGTCATTGCAGCTTGAGAATGTTCCTCAGGTGTCCCAAGATCCATGCTCTGTTCATGATGCGCCACTGATGCACTCCACTGTTCATGTGCTAAATTCACCTAGTATTCTTAATCTATGGTTATTGGCAGCTTTCGTTAACGCAAGTAACTGTAGACTATTGGGGCTGCAGCTGTCATATTGCTAATATAATGTTTTAATAGAAACTGATCAATTTTAGAAAATTAGTTGCACACAGATTAGTCTAATACACTTTTTGACTTGGCATTGGTTTTTTGGTTTTAAAGTGTTAATATTCTCTTTTTAAAGGAATAGTTTTATGTGTAAAGTAATTTTTTTCTTACCCCCAATCATCATCCAGTCATGTGGAATCTGTGCATACCAGCACTGTGTGGCTGCCAGGGGATATATTGGCAGAGGTCTGCATAGGCTTCCGCATGATAGGACAATGCTTGGGGTAAGGCGCATTTAAACCAGTGTTTTCCCAGACTCTTGTCAGGAGCTGCTGGGTCTGTGTGCAGCTCCCTCATATAGTGAACCACAATATTGGTTTCTGGCATAACCATCCTCTTTACCCAGTCAGGGCATAGGGATGGGACAGTTCTTTCCAAGTGATGGTGATACTTCAAGGATTTCCCCCATATTTGTTGGGCCCTGTGGGCAATCCTGCCACCTATGCCCTCTCTTTATATCAGCCATGGGGAACCTCCAGCCTATGGGCCTAATCCATCCTGTGAGGCTGTTCCTCTTAGGAATGCCTACTTTCTGAAACCACACCCTCTTACCTTTGATCTTCTGTTTTCCTGTCTCCTGCCTGGATCCTGTAAGGCAGGGGTGAGAGTTCTCCAGATGTTTTGGACTTTAACTCCCAGAAGCCCTTGCCAGCATGGCCAATTGTCAGGAATGCTGGGAGTTGGTCCAAAACATCTGGAGGTCTATTTTCTGCCTACCCCTGCTGTAAGGTTGCCAGAATGCATTCTGTGTTTTCTCAACACGTTCTGGCTTCTTCTGACTCTGAGACCTTTGGAAATCACTTGTTTAGACATTAACACTTCTGTGTTGAGCCACAGCCTTACAGAACCCCTTCAGTGATACTCAGATGAAGGCAGTGACATCTGAACTGACCCTTGGTGTGTTCCACTATTGTCTAACATAGACAAAGCACAGTCCATTTGGAACATCGGCATAACGGTTTCTGGAATGGGAGAGAAGAATCCAATGGTGCTTGAGCACTAGCACTATTGATGTTGCACTAGTGTAAATCAACACTTGTGCAATGCCAATAGCCTAGCATTCACTATTTACGTTGTGCAAGCATTGGTTTCTGCTAGCACAACCTTAGTAGCGCTAGCGTACGGGCACCATTGGATCGTGCCTGAAGTTTTTATAAGAGCACCGAAGAACTCTGTTCATCTCAGTTGCACTTTTGCAGGAGAATTTCCTGGTGGACTGAGCTTTGTGTGAGCATGTGTGTGTCTCTAACATTAATTGTCCTGTCCTTTGTCCTCCATCGGCAATGGTGGAAGGAAATCTTGCAAAATTCATGGTGCATTTCTCTCCCTCCCTCTCTCTTTTTTTAACCATGTTTTTGTGTGTCTGCATTTTCTGTTCATTTTGTTCACACGTGCCTTTTGTTTCTGTTATGTTATGTAGTCTTATACCAGTGGCTAGAAGCCGATCGCCATGGCAAGAGCTCAGATACTGCAAACAGAACATCAGGTAAAAAAAAAAAAAAGGCGGGGGCGGCTTACTAATTTAAACTTTAGGCTTTCTGTACCCACTTCCATCTTGTAGCTCTGCCTGAATTCAATTAAACACTTTCCCTCTGATTGGTAACTTTAATTTTTAATCAGCACTCAATATTTATATTCCTTTCCCCTTACCCTGTAGAATTTGTATGGCAGATGTGATTATCTCTCAGGAGAGGATTGGATTTTTCTTCAATCTGGTAATAAGTGCTGCTTGCATTAGGATCCCCCTCCCATGCAAAATGCATGCAAGAGGTCATTAAAATTTTTGTTTTATTTTTATAGACATTTAACACCCCACGGTTCAACCCAAATTCCCAGAGTAGTTTCTGATCCAAAAAAACCAATGAGTTAAAAATAATGACTATTATAGCAGAACAACAGCAACCTGATCTGATAAAATCCAAAAATGGAAATCTAGAAGGCTCAAGGCAGGAAAAGGCTTTTCATTTGGCACAGTAAAGATGACAAATTTGGAGCCAGCTGTACCTCTCTGGGGAGAGAGTTCCAAAGCTGGGGCTCCACCACAGGTAAGGCCCCGTTTACAGTTACCATCTGCCTCACCTCTGACAGCAGTGGGACCTGGAGAAAGACCTCCAAGGCAAGGCTTAATACATGGGTAGGTTCCTGTGGAAGGAGGCATGGAGAATAAGGCTAACATGATGGCTACTAGGCAGACCTTCAGGATTAGAAGTGACATGCCTTTGAATATTTTCTGGGTAATAGTGGGAGAGAGTTATTGCCCTCATGTCCTGCTTGTGGGTCTGGCTACTGTGAGAAACAGGATGTTGAACCTTTCAGTCTGACCCAACAGGGCTCTTCTTATGTCCTTATGAAGCAGTTTGTGAGGTGCATGGGTCCTAAGTTGTTTAGGGTTTTATAGGTCAATACCAGTACTTGTGCCCAGAAATGGGCCAGGAGCCGGTATAGCTGTCTGAAAACTGCTGTGATGTGTTCCATTCACCAGGTCCCAGGCAGTAATCTAGCAGCTCTATGCTTCTCTTGTAACTCCTAAATACCAACTCTTCCTTTTTCGGCCATTCTGTTGCTGTTGAATAGAATGTATGTTGTGCTCCATCACATGCCACTCAAGCTGTGGGATTTTGAGTCTGGGCTCAGGTGCACCAATTTTCTCAATTTATCTGATCCACGGAAGCTGCATGGCAGCTGTACTGATCTCCTAGCAGTCTGCTGGTTGGACAAGGAGAGACGCAGAATGGGTTTGGGTGATAAGAATAAATTTAATTTTATTATTTACAATTTTTACAACCTGCCTTTTGGTGAAGAGTTTCCAAGGCAGCTAACATTCTGAAAAAGCATCAGAGACCGTATTAAAAACATGACTAGTAAAACAGAGAGAGAGGGAGAGAGAAAGACTCCTTTACAGACTAATTAGCACCAACATTCATCACAGCAGCAGAAACCAAAGAGGAAGCTAATCAAGATAACCCCAAAACCCTCTGGCAGAGGACAGCTTGGCATCCTTTAAAAGGAAAGGAATGTTGCATGAAATCTAGGAGAAGATTACCGTATATGAATTGGCCACTGTCTGTTCTTAAGTCTGCAGTGAGTCCTGAGTACCAGTTGCTGGGAAACACAAGCTGGAGGGTGCTGTTGCACTCATGGGCTGCTTGTGGGCTTTCCCATTGGGGCATTTGGTTGGCCACTGTGGGAGCAGAATGCTAAATTAGATAGGCCTTTGGTCTGATCCAGCACAGCTCTTCTTATGTTCTTAGAGTATGTTTGTTGGGTGAGGATTCTGCCAGGGGTATGTAAAGCAGAAATGTATTCTGTGTGCTGCCACCAAATACTGGGCCAAAGGAGAGTAATAAAAGTAATCCAGCAAGAAACTTCCTGACCACTGATAGGCTTCCTCCTCCTCTTCCACGTCCCCACCTTTTAAGCATGTGGGGTGGAAGATTAGAAGCTTCCAGTGTGTGGCAAACTGTGGCTTGCCTGAGTCCAAATGTGGCCAGCTGTGATTTGTACAAACCATAGTTTGTTCTCAAACTAGCACATGAAACTACAGTTTGATCATAGGATCAGATCCTGGAATGAGAACAAACTATGGTTTTATCATGGTCTAGGATCCCAACCCCTCATCCTTAGAAGAGGAGACTCCTGAGTTAATTGTTCAGAGAGAGGATTCGGTCACAAGGCTCCTACCTCCTCCGGACCTAGTTCCCTGGGAAGACCCCAAGGACCTGCCTCCCTGTCCGGAGGAGGTCACGTTGCCATCCTCAGATTCTGAGGACTTCAGCCTTGAAGACACCACAGCCACCTCTGTCCTTGTAGCCTGAGGCTGCTAAAAGAGATCAGGCCCCTTTAAGAGAAAAGGCCTTAGTCAGTGTGGAGGTGGGGCTAACCAGCCTAAAGGAAGTCAAGCCCCTACTTAAGGCTGGCTGAGTCACAATCTGTTAAAGCAACATACAGGCAAGCTTGTCTAGCTTCCATCCCTAGCACCGCTCAGAGCTCTTTGTGGTGCTGTCCCATTCCCATTCCTACCAACATGGGAAACCTGACTTGGCCAAGACGTTGGTAAAAATTTTATCCATAGTGGGCAACCTTTAATCCAGGCCTCACCAGTGCCCAATTACACTATGTCCTCACTGCGACAGAAGCAAAATACAGTCATGCCTTGGATTGAGAGCATAATTCGTTCCGGAAACGTGCTTGTAATCCAAAACACTCTTATATCAAAACGAAATCCCCCAAAAAAATTTGTACAGAGATTTTTAATTTAAGCCGTATTACAGTACTTGTATTGCAAGACGTCGCTTGTATATCAAGTAAAAAAAATTTAAATAAATATTTAAAACTTTGCTTGTCTTGCAAAACGCTCTCAAACCAAGTTACTTGTAATCCAAGGTATTACTGTAGAACATGTTTGCACAAACCAGATTGCTGTGTTTGGATGAAAAGGCAAAGCTTCTAATCTCCCCTCATGTGTGGAGAAGATTCACTGTGACTCATTCTCATAACAACAAACAATGGCTTGTTATGTCTAAACTAGGCCTAATGTTCTTTTCTGTGTTCTTACATAGCCCCAAAATGCAGGGATGGGGACTCGGACTCTAGGACTCGACTCGTGAGTCGGACTGAGTCCCCCCTCTGACTCGAGTCCCAATATTTTTAATGGGACTCGATTCGGGACTCGAGACCAAGGACTCTTCAACATCCCTGGGCTGTGCCAGAAGGAGTGGAGAGAAGTGCGATCGCCGGCAAAGATTTTATTTTTTAAAATCATTTTCCTAAAATGCAACCTTTCAGACATTTTGGATTTGGCTGCCTCTGCCTGCCTGTTTGGGGTTCCCTGCCTCCTCTGCCTGCCTGGTTATTTTGGGTTTGTCTGCCTGGTCTGTTCTTGTCAAAATCAGTGGCAGAGTTTTGAAATAAAAAGGCACACTTGTGCCTAGAAATTATTTAAGCCACACATCTGAAGTAGCCTTATTTTGTTGGGAAAAAACCCATTGATTTTAATAGGGACTCGTGAAGTCAGCTTTGGGAGTGACTCGGGAGTCACCACTTTGGACCAAGGACTCGGACTCGAGACTCGGATCCAAAGACTCGTGACTCGACTCGTGACTCGAGACCAAGGACTGTTCAACATCCCTGCCAAAATGTAGGGGATGAAAGGGCAAATCTATTGAGAGAAAGCAGGTTCACTAAGAAATGCTGAACCAGTTTAATTAGAATTGACAGTTGACAAAGATGGCTGCCATGACATACAAGAGCTGCAGATTCTCCCTAAGGCAGTTAGAGATATTTTTATACCTGATATGTGGCAGACTGCACTTCAACAGAATTTGTAACTAACTATAAACCTAAACGTCGGAGGCTGGAGATAAGTGGGCTAAGAGGAGTTTGCTGGTTTTAATTAGCACCCTATTTGTACAGTTATTGTACATTTAGAATACTCCCAACCTCCAGCTTTTCAGAACTAACTTTTCTAACGCATTTTAAGAAAATGATAAGAGCCGTGTTGGATCAGTCCAAAGGTCCATCCAGTCCAGCATTCTGTATGGGCAATCAGATGCCAGTAGGAAGTCCACAAACAGGACATGAGTGTAGTAGCACCTTCCGGCTCATGTTTTGCCGCAACTTGTATACAAGGCATACTGCCTCTCATACTGGGGGTAATATATAGCCATCATGACTAGTAGCCATTGATAGCCCCATCCTCCATGTAGGTTAAGGTAATCAGCAATATATTTTTATATTAAGGTTATTTTTACCCTAAAAATATATTGTAACAGCCCTGTAACACTATTTGCTACTTATCTAAGAACATCACATAATGAAACTTTATTTAACAGCTTAATGGAGACCACTTAGAACCCCAGATAAAGTGGAGATGTGTTAATTTAACAGCAGCACCCATCACTTTGCATAAACATGAATTACACTGGATTTTGCAGGCAAACCACAAATAGGAACTAATTGATTTTAAATGTAAGCTTTCTTGTATTGTACCTGTGCCACTAAATGTGTACTGAAATAATGAATGGCCACAAAACTTTACTTTGACCCATTATGGTTCATATCAGTTTTGTGTGATTAACACCATTATCCTTTTCTCTTAGTTTTCATGCTGCTATTCTTGCAGTGCAACCCTATGCATGTTTATTCAGAAGCAAGTCCCACTTCTTCAATGGGGTTTCTCCCTAGTAAGTGTGTTTAAGGGTGCAGCCTTAGACATTTTAGGTTCTTTGGTCTGGTTCATGCATACTTTAAGAATGTAATGTGTGAATGTGACCAAAGTGTCTGCATATGCCTTAGGTGTATGTTTGCCAGGAAGCCAGGAAATACACTCAGTGGCAAACCTGGGTTTGCTGTTCCATAATGTGTGAAAGAGTCCTAGATATGTATACCTTACGAATGAACTAAATCTCCACAACACTTCACTTGTCAACACAAGAGTTCTGTGTGCTATGTTTAACTATTCCATTTGATTTCTTGGGGAATGTTCATATGTGCATATGGGGCATTGTTTCCCCTGCAGAACAGGATAAGCCCCTACATGTATTGAAGTCCATGTGGGCACTAAAGCCACTGAATTGTGGTGAGGATGCTCTTTTCTTATAATACTTTACAAAGGGAATGCCTGACTGAGTGCAGAAACTTGCTACATACTAGTCTCCATCACTGTCTGCACCAGCTCCACCCCTGACTTTAGTGTGTTGAGCGGAAGGTCTGCAGGGAGAACCTATGTATGTAGGATCCTCCATGTGATCAGAACCACTGGAAGGAGATGTTCAGAAGCTTTTGTTTCTTTGTAGTGACAAACTGTGGTTAACGTATACTATAACTTAAAACAAGCCAGCTTCCGACTATGGTTTCTGAAGCTGGCTTGTTTAAACTAACCATAGTTAAGATTAACCACAGTTCCTGGTTTGGATAATATGGCAAGTCCTCAGCCATGCAGGAAGAGGGGAGGGGTGAGCGCACAACCCCACGGTGGCTTGTTCCTGCTTATGGACACCATGCTAAATCATGGTGGCCGTTATCTTTCTGGCTATTTTCCCTGATTGGTATAATATTCAGGTTAGTTTTTAAGAATGCTGCTAAATTAGATCTTGTCCATACTGGATGTGATTCATCTGGGGGAATATTGCAATGAGAGAGTTCACAACATTGAGAGCTTGCAATAAGATATATATATATAGCTTTAAATATCTTGTCAGGACAGTTAGCGAACTGAATGTTTTCACCTCTCCTCTTCCCCCTCCGCCTTGCATGGCTATCAGCTTCATAATTCAGTTTCAACCTCTATAATAAGTTTTTGGGAAAGTTGTACTTTATCTGAAATTCCTTTGTCACAATCAGTAATGGGTGGTTGGGGGAATGAAGCCTTACATTAGATTCCCTGAAACTAAATCTTCCTAATTTTTGTTAGAGGAAAGCTCCTCCTTTTATATTTGCCTAATAAACTTTCCCTAATAAACATAGGTATTGCAGGCTTTATGGAAGGTAAGTAATGCATACGTTCACAATTTTGTTTTCCTGAGGCTTCTTAGCTGTAATTTTTTCTCAGCTTTATTTTCATATAAGCAAGATATCACAGCATTCATAAAGTACATCTTTCTGGCATTATACCATTAGTATTTCTCTTACAATAAGTCGGCAGTGCTTACTCTTTGCAAACCGGTTGACTTCTTTTCATCCGACATTCATCTAGAGGAGGAGTGGGCAACTTATGACCCTCCTGATGTTTTGGCCTACAACTCCCACCCACCCTCACCATTGGTTATGCTGGCTAGAACTAATAGGAGTTGTAGACCAAAACATCTGGAGGACCACAAGTTGCCCCCCCCCCCTGATCTAGAAGCTTATTCTCCAGTAATTTCTAGGCCTGTGCTGCACCACAACATATGGATGAAGTCCTCCTTCTGATTATTAAATGGAATGAGCTTCAGAGAAACATTGCAGTAGTTCACAAAGGGTCATAAAGCAAAAGAAGTCACAGTCTCTCTCTCCCCATCCCACTCCAAATTCAAATATGAATTTGAGCACATGATATTACGCCATGGCTGCAATCCTATTCAACTTTTTAAAAGCCTAATTGCAGCATGGAAGTGCTTTGGGGTGTGTGTGTCACAGCGTTGGGTTACCAAGTTGAGTTACCGAGCACTCTTCTGGCCATGTGCCGGCTTTGGCGTGAAGATCCAGGCTTGTATTAATCCGAAGTTCCCCTAATGTCAGTTAGCAGAACAGGAAAATAAGCCGGGATATGGTTGACACTCAGCCAGAGTAGGGGCAGGGGGAAGAGTGTTGGTTCCCAGCTTCCTAAACTGTCATTTATGAAGTCTGGAATTATCATCCAAATAGGGCTAGTAACTAATGTTTTAAAAGGCCTGGAAAGAAACAGGTCTTTGCCTCTTCTTGAAAAGCTATCAACGTAGGCATCAGCGACCTTCCCTGGAGAAAATATTGCACAAGCCAAAAAGGCCCTCTCCTGGGTTGTCACACACCTCACTTCAAAAGACAAGCCCAACCAAAGAAGGACTTCTGCTTAGAAGGAGTTCTAAGCTTCTGCTGAAGACCCCAATGCCCCAGCAGACACATGTGGCGAAAGGTGGTCCCCTCTAGTATCCAAGTTCTAAGCTGTATAGTCTTAAGTTTGAGGCCTTTGTCACCTGGCCCTCCCCTCATCTCAGTAAGCTTTTTGGGTAAGGGGGCTGCGGCTGGTATTAGAACTGGCGGTGCTGAATTGAGTGGTTCTGAACTGATGGAAAAGTACTTGGCTCAGTTTGGCTTTCCAAACCACCGCACCATCCTGAAGTTTGGCACCATCGCTATGACTGGCCAGAGGATATTTTGGTGCTTGAGGCAGAAAGTATAAAACATCCCAGCTAATAAATATGGGGCACAGTCTCCTGCACAAGCCCCATTGAAATGAGCGGTGACCATCTTATGCAATTCCTGTTCATTTCAGTGGGGCTTGAGCAGGAGAGATCTGAAATTGTGCCCACTAGTTAAAACAATCGCTATTAATGGCACCCAAACATTGGTGTCTAGTGCAGCTGTCCACCTCACTTTTTCACAATGTAGGACTGCATGGTAGTGCTCATTTGAGCACTAAAACTCCAGTTGTTAAAGCCGCCTCAGGGCCAAACTAGATGTGAGTCACTTGACATTACAACATTTATGTGCAGTTTTTTTAAAAAATGCATATCAGCTGGGGAGTGAGTGTGAAAATTATTGGCATCCCAACAGGCATGGAGGAGGAGTTTAACTCTTTCCTCCCCTGCTGCAATCCTGACGAAATTCCCTCCCCTGGAGGTACGATTTGCATTGAGAAGAAATCCCCTATTGGCACCATGAGATTAAGTCTCTCCGCCTGCTGCGATCCCAGTTATTACCAGACCCCTCAGCTGATGCTATTTGCATTTTAAAAAAAAAAACCCAAAAACCAACCTTGCAGGTAGTGTTAAATGCAAAGGGGAATTTAACTTTGCATCTAGTTTGACCTTATAGAGACTCAAGCAAACTTCTGGGGAAGGCGTGGGCAGCTCCCTGGTCATATTCAGCCTAAGCTTTTAGGAGTGCCTTGTTGAGCCATGAGGTGGACCTTTCCACCAGCTCTTTCTCAAGCAGACAGATGTGAGTACCACTTCTTGATCATGGGGAATTGAGTTCCAGAACTCCATTTTTCACATTTTGTTCATGGGAGGCACTGGAGTGTCATGGAATCCTTAATGGCACCCTTTTCTCTTTGATCTTTTTGCTACTAGGACTGATATTAGGCTGCTGCTTGCCACACCTTTAAGTTTCCTTAGCTATAGGTTCTTGTACAGCACCTTCTAACTTGAGCTATAGTATAACTCGTCGACCTTTGTAGAGGAGCCCATATTGATCATTGCCTTTGTAGAGGAGCCCATATTGATGATTTAGGCTTTTAAAGTGGTTAGTCCTTTCCAGTGGAGGCTGGTGTATCCACTACGGGTTGTAGCCTGAGCTTTAAAGGAGCTATCCATGGTGCTGAACCCATTTGGTGGCTAGGGTTCAGCACTATGGATAGCTCCTTTAAAGCTCAGACTAAAACCCAGAGTGGATACACCGCTCCACTGACATGGGGACCTCCAGCCTCCACTGGTCTTTCAGTCCCATGTTTAGTAGCTTAAAAATGCATCATTATACATTCAGATTAAGAGGGCACATTCACTGAATGAAGGAATGGAGTTGGATGAATGTTCTGCACCTCACTTAGACCTCTAGTCTTTCTCTCCTTTTCCGAAAAGAGAGGCTGACTGAGTAAAAACGGCTGTGTCCTCTCCCTCTGCATTTACTTCCATTCAATCAGATGTTGAACAGGCCAGATGGTTTCTTTGAAATTTAGTTTGTCAGTGTGACTATTTTTGCTTCTTAATTTGTTGCAGGAGAAAATTTTGACCAGAGCCCCATAAGAAGAACTTTCAAGTCAAAAGTCTTGGCTCACTATCCCCAGAACATAGAATGGAACCCCTTTGATCAAGATGCAGTCAACATGGTACGTAGAGATGACTCCTCTTCAGAAGAGGTTACTACTCCTTCCTTCGATTCCTCTGCAGGAAGGCCGCTTTCACTTGCATACTTCAGTCTTCTACCCCTTCCATCTCCTGGATCCACCATGTAAAATGTGGAAGAAAGAGGAGAAAAGCAGAAACTGTAGAGGTTGTTTATGGTCAGTTATTAGCCTTCCCCCAGCTAGCATGGCCAATGGCTGGCTGGGAATGATGGGAGTTGTAGCTGAACACACATGGAGGGCATCAGTTGGGGAAAGCTGTGGTATATCAACTTCCGGACCAATCCTATCTATTTTTTACTTGGAAGTAAGACCCACTGAATTTCATGGGGCTCACTTTCCAAGCAAGCGTGCATTGTAGCTAGCATAAATTTTAAGCAGAAAAGGTTTGGATTATGTTGCCGTCAATGGCTTTATTGGCTTGTAGGTTTTCAGGAAAAAGTAGAATGACTTTTAATATTTGTTGTTGTTACACTGAAAGAGTTTTCTACTTGATATAAAACCTTTGTAAAGTATCCCTTTAAAAAGAAACAAAAATTTCAATTCACCTCCTGGCCATGTATAGGTCTCCTCTCTGTCCCATATTCCTTCTCCTCTTGAGCACTCTCTCCTCCAGCCCTCATTTCCTAGCCCTCCCTCCTTTTCTTGGCCTGCTGGCTTCTCACAGTGCTTGCCTTTCCCTTTCCCGGGTGCTTATTTCTACTTCTTCTTCTTCCAAGACGCTGCTTCTCGACCTGGCTCTGAGAACAGCTAAGCCAATGGCAGCCAGGAAGCCTACAAACCGTGCTTCTCCATGACATCAGGACAGCTCAGCCAATCACTGTCAGAGGCTTCATCATTTATTCAAACAAATAAACAAATCATAGTTCATTACAATATAGTTCAACACAGGATATAAAATACCAAATTTCACCCGATAAAATTCCAGTATCAGAGGCAGTATCAGTGTCTATGTACTCCAGTTGCTGGGGAACATGGGCGGGAAGGTGCTGTTACACTCATGTCCTGCTTGTGGGATCCCGTGGGCAGCTGGTTGGTTCTTATCGGATGATGCACTTAAGAGAATTGTTGGAAGCCTTAACTTGAGCTGTGTATTCCCATGTAGCCCTTATTTCTTCTGCTCCTCAAATCTTGTTCGTTGCAAAATGGTGTCATTTTAAGGAGTTTGGATAGTAGGATGGGAATAAGAGCCTCACTTAAGGGAATATTTTCCTCCTGACAATAACCAGAGGCAGATGCTGGCCTTTGTTGCTCTTTTTCTTTCTGTATTAGTTTTGTCATCGCCTTGTATTTTTGTCTGCTATTTATGTAAATAGCAATAGGTGATCTTCCTTGCAGGAAAATGCACACGCTTTTTGAAGGCTAACCCCATGGGAGCGTTCTGTTGTTGCTTGATGCTAAACGAACTGCAGATGGCTTCTGAAAAGTCTGGTTCATGGAAGAAGGCGAGAGGAGAGAAATTCCTTTTAAGAAACTGTAGCTCTCAGTTCTTCTTTCTGAACCACACAGGAAGCCACAAATATTAAAGCTGCTGACTCTTGCATATAGTTAGGGCTGTTTTCCATCCTGCTCTTCAGTCATGGAGAATGTCCCAGTGACTCACTGGCATATCCATGGGGAGATGCAGGTGTCTAATGCTGCTCCTGTTCGTCAGTAGTACTGGCACCTCCCCCCCCCCCCCTGGAAGTAAGAGTGCACACGTTTCTATATTACATTTTAAGATCTGGCAGAGCATTCTCCTGGATTTTAGTTAAGACCTGTGAGCATGGGCAGTACTATTAGAGGGTAAGGGTGGGCAAGTCTTACCCCTGAAAAATGGCTTAATTCTCCCCCCACCCTACCAGATCCACTCCCTACTGCCAGAATATTTTCAACTGGAATTGAAGCTGCTGAACAGTCAAATGCATGTTATCCCTACCCTGCAACAACAGCGCACATATAAGATGCAAAACCTCCCGTGTCTTGATTTTTCCTTGCCCTCCTGGAGTGCCCTCCTGGGGATCAGATTCTCAAGAGCTTCTGTCACATTTTTGGGTGCCAACCCTGCACTGAGTGCTTGGAAGAAACATATTTGTGATACAAGTGGAACCTGCAACAAAAGGTTGCAGCATGGAGTGTTCCTGCTCAGGATTCCAGCCACTCCATTTTCCACCCCCAACCCGCAGCAGCCAGCATTCCGTGCCCACTGAGCATGCTCATTTCTTTTTGGGCTGGTGTGTGTGTGTGTGTGTGTGTGTGTGTGTAAGTAATACATTGCCCCTTAGTTTCCCCCCCAAAATATTTTGTGTATTTCTGTAAACCTTGGGGGTTTCCCTAAGCATGCCGATATTTTCTTCTTGTGTGTGGGTGGTACCATTGTGGCTACAAAGGGACCAGTACTCAGAGAGTTGAGTTTGCTATTATATATCGGGGTGCAGAACCTCAGGCTGGGTGTGTGTGTATGAATCTGGCCCTCTGGGGTCCCAATCCAGCCCCCCGGGGTTCCCCAGAAGGCCACATCCCTTCCCCTGACTCCACCGCCTTTCCTGAAAACACCCAACTATTTGGTGGTTTCCCAGCTTTGGTGCAGTTTCCCCCCCCATTCTAAAATGCTGAAAATCCTCTCCTAAAGCTTAGTTACTGCTGGTAAGAGCTTTAAGCTAAGATATGCTGGCATGTTTTGCATTTTGGCCCCATCCCTGTTGCCTTTGGCCCCACCCACCACTAGAATGCTGCCCCCGAGAGCTTCTGCAAAATGGAATGTTGGCCCTCGGGCTGAAAGATGTTCTGCACCTCTGTTATATATGATCATGGCTCTAGGTTTTCTAGACGTCCACTTCACCAAGTGTTAGGGATTTTTCCAAACCTGCAAATGATCCAAGGTCTATTTTAGAAAAGTGAACCAGAGAAATACAGTGACTTATCCTACCTTCCTTATTAACGTTGGAAGCAATGTGTGAGTTTCATTGAAATTGAGATTATAGCCACCTTGATCTTTAGGAAAAGCAAGATAAAAATAAAATAAATGATTTACAGACATCTCTCTGTAGGGAGTTTTAGTATAATTTTTCTGTTGCATGATGAGTACATCACAAATGACAGAGCTGAAGTTGAGCACCATTTTCATAGTCTTCCCTCCTTTTTAGAAAATGAATAGCTAGAAATATTCATACAGAACATAAAATGTCTTGTCAACGTTCTAGGACATCACTTCCAAGAAATGTGTATATAGATTAGTGGGTTTTACAATGTTGATTGCTGAAAACAGCTATGCTTCCACTACCAAATTTAATAAGAACGTACGTTTATTTTTAATTTGTATATAGTTGCTGCTAAGAAATATCTGGAACCCTAGTATGGCTTTGTTTTTGTTTTGGTTTGTTGTTAGCTTTTTTACTGAGATACTCACAGCTAATGCATGAGGCTGTAAATGAATTTATGAACAGTGGCAAAAAGCCATTGCAGCATAATTGTGCAAAGTCACTATTGGCTTGATAGAAATACAACTAAAGGCAATATCCTTTTCAGATTGAGGCTGGGAATCTAATTTTTAAGAGTGCAGATTTTAATTAAATGGTTTAACAAGATGGCTTCTCCCGCCCCTTTTCTTGTTTCTTGTTAATAATCATGGTAAACACAGTCTGCCCAGGGGCATCTCCTGTGCAAACCCCTTTTGAACCAAATGGGAAACTATAAAGTGGCTGTGTGCTCTTATGGCATTTCTTTGGGGCATGCACAAGAGATGTTCTGGTGGACTGTACTAGGTTAATTGGATTGTTTACTGATGTGTGTGCATGTGTTCCTTCCCTCTTCTTCCCACAGTTATGTATGCCCAAAGGGCTCTCTTTCAGGACTCAAACTGATAACAGAGACCCCCAGTTCCACTCATTCATTATTACCCGGGAAGATGGTTCCCGCACGTACGGGTTTGTCCTCACCTTTTATGAGGAGGTCACGAGCAAGCAGATTTGCACGGCCATGCAAACTCTTTATCAAATGCACAACGCAGAGCAATGCGGCAGTGTCTGCGCCTCGTCGTCGTGCAGCATGGACTCCCTGGCCAGCAGCCTCGACGAAGGTGACTCTACGTCACTGGCCAAGATGCAGCGCTACAACTCATACGACATCAATAGGGATACGCTGTATGTCTCAAAGTGCATTTGCCTCATTGCTCCCCTGCCTTTCATGCAAGCTTGCAAGAAATTCCTCATCCAGCTTTACAAAGCCGTCACTTCTCAGCAACCCCCACCTTTACCCCTGGAAAGCTACATCCACAACATTCTTTATGAAGTGCCCCTTCCACCCCCAGGGAGGTCGCTAAAATTCTACGGGGTGTACGAGCCTATCGTTTGCCAGAGACCTGGGCCTAATGAACTCCCCCTGTCTGACTATGCTCTCCGGGAGGCCTTCGAATTGCTGGGCTTGGAAAACCTCATTCAGGTTTTTACATGTGTCCTCCTAGAAATGCAGATCCTTCTTTATTCTCAAGGTAAGTAGACTTCTTCTAATCTGATCAGGCTGTTGACTTTTCCCTGTCCTGCCAAAATGTTTGGTACTTCCACAAATCATAATAGTGGGATGGTGTGTTGGGTATAGACCCATTAAAAAGAGAGAGAAAGGTGTTCTGAAGTTTTAGGCTGACTATGGGGTCTCTAGGATGTTTTTTAAAAGATACCACCTGTTTTAATTACTCATATTTATTGCTAGTGATAGCTAGTAATCAAGGTGGGTTCCTTTGTGCACCTTGATCTTTCCATAAAATAATTGAAAACCTAATACTACTTTCCTCCAAAGTGGTACGATACTGAGTAGAGAGAGGGACGGTGAAGGTAATGGCAGAGGGACAAGGCAGGTCATGGAGAGAGAAGTTAGTCTGTTTTCCATATCCAAACTGCTCTGGAGACCCTTCGGGCCAAAAAGTGGTTTATAGATATGAATAATTGTGCATGTGTGTGTACACACACACACACACACACACACTATATATATATATATATATATATATATATATATACCAAGACGATAATGAAAGTATTTCCAAAAGTATTCCACCTTGCCTATAATAATGTTTTGATTCTGATAAAACTTACAAAAATAAGATTTCCCCAAAGAACCAATCTAAAATCATCAAGGCAAATCCTTTTGGAGCCAAGCAAACAGGATGCTCTGTTTTCTGTTACAGATTTAGTTTAAAGCACAACTTAAAGATAAGCCATTGGTACAGAAGGCAGTGTCTGTCTTCCCAGAAAGTTATAACTTTCAGGACTAGAGCAGATTCTGAGGAAAAGCTTTATTTATATTTTGGGTAATAACACTTTTAACAGCTATCCTCAAGGCATTACCCTCCAGTATTTTTTCTAACACGTTTTAAATAGCTTCCTATGGTCTTCTGGTCTTTTGGAAGCAATTACCTCTGCATCTAAACTGGCTTCTGCCTGTGAATGTCTGTGCTGCCCCTTGAAGGTTTAAAACTATTTTAAATATATAGGTTTTCCTTATGCCTCAGAAGAGCGTAATGAATTTTGGGGGGGTGGCAGGAAGTGGTGTTCCAACAGTTGCAAAATAATCCTCTCTGAGGCTGTTAATGCAACTTCCTGAGGATCAGTAACACAATGCTACTGGCACGAGATTGGTACCGGAGAGGGGGGTGAATGAAATTGTTGGCTCTGCAAAAACTAGGAAATCGGTTTTGGATGTGTGCCTGCAAGCAATTTAAACAAGAATTTGGTTCTTCCTGGCCTTGCAGTTGAAATCTTTTTCAGCTCATGAGCATTTTTACGTGGATTCCTATTTCTTTATTTAAAAGATGTATATACTGCCCTTCAGCAGAGCTTCCAAGGCAGTTTTACTTACTTACACATACACACACACACACACACACACACTACATAAATATAATAAACTTGCTTAAAAGAAGGAAAAATATTAAAATGTCTGTCTGTGCTGAAATGATAACTGTGTTGGTGCCGGATAGATGAATTAAATTTCTCCAGAATTTTGACACCCTCGGGGCAATATTTTCATTAACTTTTAATCCTTAGGCAATAGCCGCAGGTAAGGTAGGAGCCCGGTGGTTTTCCACCACAAAAGAGCCTGTGGAGACAAAGAGAGGGTGAAGTTCCTTGTGCCCTCAGACACCTGTATCCTGCTAAGAAGAGCAGGGGTGCTGTGGAACCAAAGGGCTGGATTCCCTCCCACGCCACCATTTCTGGTAAATTGGGGAGTGCTGGGGTTTCCCTTATTCCACATGCCCTGCAAACAAATGGTGCCAGAAAACAGTAGTAGCCTCTTATGCTCCTGTTCATGCTTGTGGGGGGCATGTCTGTAGTCAACTGCTGTGGTCTGTGCCTTCCTTTAATATTTATTTATTTATTATATTTATACCCTGCCTTTTTTCCTGCAAGGAACCCAAGGCGGCTTTCATAATCCTCCTCCTCCTCCTCCTCTCCATTTTATCCTCACAACAACCCTGTGAGGTAGGTTAGGCTGAGAGTCAGTGACTGGCCCAAAGTCACCCAGTGAGTTTCATGGCAGAGCGGGGACTAGAACCTGGATCTCCTGAGTCCCAGTCCAACATTCTCACCACTGCGCCACTCTGGCTCTCGCCATATGCCACAATATGGCATGTGATGGCTTTTAAGTCATGGTTAGAAAGCTTATGTGTTGGTGGTGTGCATTTAGGATATTGTCTGGAAGGGTGTATATGGTGGCTGTATGACAGTCCTAGGCCATAGGGAGCTGGAGTGCAGATCCATTACCTCGAATGGGGATCCATGGTGGATCTGGATTTCTAGAAAAACCGGCTACTGCCACAAGACTATTTTTACACTGTGAAATTAGATGTGTGTGTGTGTGTGTGTGTGTGTGTGTGAGAGAGAGAGAGAGAGAGAGAGAGAGAGAACGAATTACAGCCCTGTCCATTGGCAATAGAGAAAATTAAGACTGTGGTTACATTATTAATGCTCATGTGCCTCAAAAGGTTGAGATAATCAAATTGCTCCTTCACTATTCCCTTGCTAAAAGTGTGTTCTTTCCTTCTGCTTTTTCCCTCCTTGGGAAAGCTTCATTGTGTCTGTAGTAAGGGAGAATTTGGACCATTAGTGTCCACCCTCCTTCCCTGCCATGCAGTTTTTAAATTCCTGCATTAATGATCAGACTTTTGATGCAGATAAGGCATAAAAATGGATAATATACTTGAAAGGCAGTGGTTTTTATTTTTCTCATTAACACTCCTCCAGCAGAGAGGTAATGGGAAGCACAGCTAGTGGTATTCAGTATAAAAATGTGTGATGAATTTCGATTGGATTTGACCTGTATTTTGCAAATTAATACTTTAGGAGCAATTCTAAGATAGCTTCCCTTTAAAATCCACTACTGAAACCATCTTTAAAGTTCTTTATGCTTTGGGACTGGAATACTTGAGAGATTGCCTCTCCCTCCACATGGCACTCTTGTGAAATAATTTTGCTAAGTATTCCAAGATTTCTTTGAACCAGAGGCAAATACCTGGTTTGCTGTTGGGAAAGTCATAAGACTTGTCCCTGTTTGTCTGGCTTACAGTACTGTGTATTATACAGTATATAGATGTGCATAAGTCCCAACTGTGGGGATCCGTTATGAATTAACCAACAAGAGATAATAGAGCTATAACTTTCAGACTGCAGAGAAATTAATAACTGTTAAGAATGGTGAACCTTCTGCTGTCCACATGTAACCCCAAGTTACCATTTTCAGTCCCATGGAATATATATGTTTAAAACCTGCGCTTAAAAAGCAACCTCTTCTGGAATTGTTTGCATTTCCTAATATTGAAGAAATAAATTGATGACCAAGCTGAAGTTTCATTGGACAGCATCGGAAAAGTGAAATATTTATATCGTTATTGTGCAAACACTGCTTTTCTGATAACAAACAAATAAAATGCTGACAGGGTATCTGCTGTGAACTTGATTGGAGTACTGGCGTGGAAACATGTTAAAAATAAGTCCTAGGGCATAGTTTACGTTTGTGTAGCTGATTCATTCTGTTTTGAGGTGGATTTGCAGGTGGGCTTAGAATCTGGAATTTACTAATGCATGAGCTGAAAATTCAACCTAATGAGCAATTATGAGCGAAAAAGGACATGACAGCACTTCTTCCTTTCTGTTCGTTCCTTTCTCATCCCATCTGCACATTGCCATTCCTCTGGCAATTCAACAAAGCAATGTACATAATTCGGCTTTGCTGTTCTCTGGGCATTCCTGGTGTTGATCTTAAATTCACTTTTTTAATTTTGTATCATAGCTGGATACATCTAGTTAAAATTTCATAGCTTGCTTTGTGCAATAGTTCTGGAGTTAATATTTTAATCCATTTTGAACAGGCAATGCACATTAAATCATGCCGATGAATGACTCTATAAAGCGTGTCCTGTGGGTTTACGAATTGCTCTTCAGTTGCCATCTGTCTGATGTTGAATTGTTCGTGGGTTTGCAAAAGTAATGGGGTTTTTAAATGTCATTCTGTCTTGACTTCCTCTGTTCAGACTATCAGCGCCTGATGACTGTTGCAGAAGGGATCACCACGCTGCTGTTCCCGTTTCAGTGGCAACACGTGTATGTCCCGATCCTCCCGGCCTCTCTCCTGCATTTCCTTGATGCTCCTGTACCTTACTTGATGGGTCTGCAGTCCAAGGAGGGAACAGACCGTTCCAAACTGGAACTTCCCCAAGAGGTGAATGTTGCGTGCTGCTGATCCTTAACGCTATTTGCAGTGCAGAATTTTGGCTCCCTGAGTTAAGGATTTTTGTTTGTTTTAACTTGCTGTAAGCTAAACATTAAATTGCATAGGGCAGGGCTCGCCAACCTTGGGTCCCCAGATGTTGCTGGCTTACAACTCCCAGCATACCCAGGCAGCATGGCTAATGGCAAGGGATTCTGGCAGCTGTAGTCCAGCAACATCTGGTGGGGAACCCAAGGTTGGAGAGCCCTGGCATAGGGTGTGTTTCTGTGTGGCTTTTCTATGCATTTGGAGAAGACAGACCCATTGGTTTCTACATTTAAATATAAATTATCTCTAGACGGGAACAACAGAGTGAGGTTTTTGTTTTGTTATTGGGAAGAACACCTTATCGGAAAACACAGCATCAGCATTTATGTGCTTGGGCAGCAAACAGTAACAGCTAGGATTTGTTCAGTTGATATTTCGATCCCTGTCCCCCCCCCCACACACACACACATGCACGCACGCACACACGCACACACGCACACCAATATTGGAGGAGATACTGAGAATGAGCCTTGAGTTTTCAAAGACATTCTCCACCTTTCTCTCTTACTCTCCTTGCACCAGGTAGAAGTGAAACAGCTGAACAGTGAACTCTTGCATTTCTCTGAGCGTGGGATCTCTTTGGCTCTGCCAGAAAGAATTGCCCTGGTGCAGTCATTCACTTCTATCTGTGGTGGTGAGGAGGAAGAAGTGGATAAAGCATATGAGTTAGAAGCCTTCTCCAGAACTTTTCTCTCCCTCCCCAACCTCCAGTGCCGGCTCCAGGTTTCGGAGGGCCCTTGGGCAAGCCACTCTCAGTGGGCCCCCTCCCTCAGTGAGTCCACCTTCTCCCCACCATTGTCACCCACTGCTCTTTCTCATCACTGCTACCGCTTCCTTGCTTGACAAGCAGAGAGCCAGTGAGCAAGCAGGCAGTGGCATCTGCTGCTCCTTCTCCTTCTCCTGTTGTGTGAGCCAGAGCGAGAGACAGGTGAGCAAGCAGGTTGCAAGGGTGAAGAGGGGGAGCAACTCCTACCTATGACGCCAGCCCAGCCCACCTCCATTGAATTCTGGGGTTAATCATTTTCAGAACAGAGATACTAGCATGTATAAGTCGAACAAGGAAAGGCCAAAAACAATTATAAATAATTATAAACAATTATAAATAAACTCAAAGTGGCTAACATGGCAGGATCAATATTGTGCATTGAGTAAGTTGAACCAGGTTGCTTAATACAGTATGCACAGAGAAGCATCCACAGAAAAGCCCGAACACTTCAAACACAAGCAACATTCCTCAGGAAAACAGCTATTCAGAACTGTACTATATAATGTTTTCAGCTGTGTTACAGAATGGTTTATGGGTTAGAGTGTCACACTGGCACTGGGGAGACTTGGGTTCAAATCCTCATTCAGTTCATGAAACTCACTTGGGTGATCTTGGGACAGTCACCTTCCCTCACTTAAAGTACCTCACAGGGTGGTTGGGAGGATAAAAAGGGAGTGGGCATCCTTGAGCTCCTTGGAGAAAAATCAGGATATATATGTAATAAAATAAATGTATACATACAACACCTTGCGTAAGTATATACTCAGTGTTGGCCTTTCATTCAGTAAATTCACCGTAAGATTCCTGCCTTTGACCTCAGTGTGGCAAAAAGGGACTTTGACCAACTAGGCATAATCCTATGAAAGTTTAGATAGAAAAAAGGCCTACAACTAGGAGTCAACTGTCATAGGATTGTGCCTTAACTAGTGTGTTTTTCTTAATTAGTAGAGCCAGAAGTCCTCTTGCCAGCCTTCAATGGGTTATGAAGTTGGCTTATTTAAACTAACCATAGTTAAGATTAACCACAGCTCCAGGTTTGGACGCAAGCTGAGGTAAAGCAGAAGCAAAAGCTTCAAAATTCCCTCCCATCTATAAGGGAGGGAGAGCGAGAAGCACATGAGCCTGGGGACAGGCTCGGCTCATTCACATTTTGCTAAACCATAGTTTAGTGTGACATCTGAACACAGCCATGGATACCCTCGTGGAATTTGTTACTGCTGTGCACCTGGCATTGTTCTTCTGGAAGCATATACATGTCTATTATCCCACCCACCTACCTCCAAAATATTGCTATTGCTTTCCTTTACTATTGTGTACATTTAGTATAAGAGCAGACCATTTTATTTATTTATTTATCTCACCCTACAGCCAAAAAAGCCTCCCAGAGCGACTTACAAAATAAGGCAGTCCCTTGCCACAGACTTAAAATCTAAAAGGCATGACACAAAAGGAAAGGGGATTGGGAGGGAGGAGGGGAAAAATTATATATATGTATATACACACAGAGAGATGATGATGATGATGATGATGATGATGATGATGATGATTAATATATTGGTGACATTTGATTATGCCTATGAGGTTTTAAACTTCAACGTTCACAGAACTGACCATCTAAACACGATACATTCCCAGGACTGGGGTCTATAAGATGAGTTCAGTTCATGTTGTGCATTCCCATAACCCAGGGAGCTGAGGTAGTCTCTATACTAGGCAGACAAAAGCAACTGGTCTATTTTCTATATGGGAGCAGAAATTTCCTGTGAGAGTTTAATACCAACTCTGCCTCTCTCAAATCTCTTGTGGGTTGTTTTTTTTACATGACCCCTTTCACTCTTTTCCAGTACCACACCCCATAACATTTCATGGTACAAATCATACTTTAAATCCAACCCTTGGTAGAATAAAGTGACAGTGAATTGTTACCTTTTTTTCACATGGTTATATAAAAACATTGGATTTTATTCTGCGATAATGTTGTGGAAAACACAGTTTCATGAAAAGTGACGTATTCTGGCACTGAAGCTATCATCCAACCATGGTTTTCAGTGCATAACCCACATTTCCTGCACTCTGCCATGAGTCACACACCTCTCTTTTCACACTGCAAACTGGGTTTTAGAAACAACAATTTTTTTGTTTGGTTCTTGAATTGATGGTCAATAAAATGGCAAACCAGATTAAATAAATGCAGTTGTTAGCATTGCTGGGAGGGTATCGTGTACAACTTTATTCTGTCTTTTGGTTGTAAATGGTCTCTAATTTTTACAAGCTTGCAGTTATTAGTTTTGTTCATGCTGCTCTCACATTTACTAAGTAATGACTCTGCAACTAACAGAGAGGGGGAGGAGGTTGGAGACTGAATTTAATGGAGGGTATGCTGAAACTGGGCTTTCTACAGATGGTAAAACCATTTGGTCTTTTAGCATGCGAGCGCTAATGAGTGATGGTTCACTTCTGTGTTGCTTTTATTGTTCAGGCCATGTTCCAAGCACTTGGGGCTAAATATAAACCATTTGTGCACTTGAGATAAAATTCTAACAACTGGCCATCGTGGACTCTTAAGGGTGATAATCAGTATTATCATTATCCTTGGGTGTTTTTGGAAGTGGGGACCCCTGAGGACTTTCTGGGTTCAAATCTCATTTCATATTTTTAAATAGTTATGTAGAGCCTGATATTTTAAAAGCCTTTGAAATGAAATATTGATAGATAAGAGGATAGTCTCTTTGAGCTGAAAGCATAGAAAGAATTACAGCACTGCAGACTATTTAACTGTTGTGTGTGCAAAATAGATTGCTTCTGAGCAATATCTTCCCTCCCATGGTGTATGCCAGTGGGAATTACATTCTGCATATAGCATGTCAAAAGTAACCTTGGAATGCTGTATTTGTAGTCCTTCGCTGCTTAATATTTCTAAACATACAAGCAAACTAATTAATGTAATTTTGGGATTTAGTTCAGATTACAGCCTTTTCCTTCCTGTTAGAAGCACATTGGAAGTGGACTTCTTCAACATGCCCTGGAGGAAACGACAGAGCCACTGGTACCAATTAAACATCAGTTCAAAGACGAACAAGAATGAGTTGCCGTTGCCCTTGTGAATATCTAGGTCTCCTGTTATGCTACTTTGTCATGCTTGGTACATCTGAGGCCTCTGTTCCCTCAGGGGAAATAAACTGGTCTCAGCACTCAATTCATCCAGCACAGCAAATTCATGAGCAGTGAATTCCAGATACAAGTAGAGCTGGGGAGCAAGGGGAATTTAATCTTTTCCAAGGCACAACTTTATTTCTGAAGCTTCTTCACTGGTTTGTGTAGAAGTTCTTTTACTTTTCACTTCCTACTTTCAAACGGGGCAGTATCCAACTGTGTCATTCCATTAGTGCAAATGACGTTGCACTAGCAGAAACTAGGTTCTGACCTATGCACAAGAGGAGAATCCAGCTAAAGTTATGCTTGTGCAAACAGTTGTGCAACTGGTAGCACAACCAGCTGCACAAGTGTAATGGTTGACCGCTTGCACAATGGAAAGATTCGGTGGAGCTCTGCTAATGCTATTTGAGTTTGCAGAATGATACCGTTGGATACTGCCCAGAATATTCCACTTGAGCAGATAAATCACTGTGTATGTTTTTAAATGTCACAGCTAGAGCCAGCCTTATTGTAAGGCAGCTGCCTCAGGTGGCAAAATTTGGGCTCTCTGCTAGAGGGGGAGCAAATGGTTTATTGTTGGAATATTTATTATATTCCAATATAATAAATCCAAGGAGTTTATATGGGAGGGGGGTGTTTGGATTAGCTGCCTGTGGCAGCAAAATGTTGTAGGCCTGTATTGTCTGTTGTCTCATTCATGTGTCAATCATCTGAAAGGGTTTTTAAAACATTTTAAGTTCCTCCTAATGATTTTCCAGTGAACAAATGCCCACCTATTCAAACTGTCATGAATGTTTTGTGTGTTTTAGCATTTACTCTTTATATTTTTGAGAGCCAGTGTGGCGTAGTGGTTAGATTGTTGGACTGGGACTCAGGAGATCCCGGTTCTATTCCCCACTCGGTCATGAAGCACACTGGGTGACTTTGGGCCAGTCACTGACTCTCAGCCTAACCTACCTCACAGGGTTGTTGTGAGGATAAAATGGAGAGGAGGAGGAGGAGAAGGATTATATAAGCTCCCCTGGCTTCCTTGCAGGAAAAAAGGTGAGATAGAAATATAATGAATACATATAATATATAAATAAATATTTAAGATGAAACTCCTCTCAGCCTCATTTGTACTTGTGGGGTTACAATATTTTATTTAATTAGCAAATGTAAATCTCACACTTTCAACCCTAGGGTGGCATGCAGTACAAAATATAATATAATAATAAAATATAAAAAAACAATAACACACCATGACAAAGGGGGGAAAACCCAGCAGCAGTCATGGAGAAAGATACAACAGTGTTGCGATGCTAGTGCTATTGATGTGCTTGTGCAAACCAATGGTAGTGCAACATCAGTAGCGCTTACTAGCGTGATGAACTTCCTGGGAAACCTGTCATGCTAGCAAGTTCTATTGATGTTGCGCAAACTCTGGTTTACATTAGTGCAACATCGATAGCGCTAGTGCCGTGATACGCTTGGGTTCTTCCCACTTCCCACACAGTAAAAGTCTAGAGCAGTGTTCTCCAACCTTGGGTCCCCAGATGTTTTTGGCCTGGGGCCAGCGTAGCTGGCTGGGGCATGCTGGAAGTTGTAGGCCAAAAACATCTGGGGACCCAAGGTTGGAGAACACTGCTCTAGAGGTTATCATACCGCTAAAATGGTTATCAGCTACTGTGTAATGTCATCTGTCTTTCCAGGATATGTGATTAAAGATGTGAAAGCAAATGCAGATTTGTAAAATGTGGTAGTCTGATCACACATTCAGTGTTACTGCTGTGTTTTCTGCGGCTGACAGATCAGCATTGAAAGGTATTCCCAAATGGATTGTTTCTGGTGGCGTGTGGGTGGGTGGATTTTTGCGTTTTGATGGCAACCCAAATATTATTATTTGTCAAAAGTGCCTCAAAACAATCCTGCCCAGTAGGCTTAAGCTGAAATAGTGACTTGTCTGAAGGTATCTGTGCTAATTTCACTGGCTAAGTGAGGGATTTGAACCTAGGCTCTCGGGTCCAAACATTTTGTTCATTTTTACTGCACGGGGCTAATCTAGGGGTATGAGATGTGGATTTCCTTCTATATATATATATAATTTATTTTCACCCCCAGGCCAACCTCTGCTTTGTGGATATCGATAACCATTTTATTGAGTTACCGGAGGAGCTTCCTCAGTTTCCTAACAAGCTGGATTTCATCCAAGAAATCTCTGAAGTTCTCCTGCAGTTTGGAATCCCCCTTGAAGGTGCTCTCCATTGTAGTGAGAGTGCCACTAAGTTGAAGAACCTTGTCCTTGACGACTTGGCCAACGACAAAAAGAATGGAAACGTCCCCAGCAACACCATCAACATGTACGAGCTGCTGAAAGGCAACGAAACGATCGCCCGCCTCCACGCTTTGGCAAAGAGGACAGGCGTTGCAGTGGATAAAATGAGCATCACCGCTCCTCTGGCGGAGAAGGAAAGAGACATTAAACTCCAGTGTGAGGACATGGAGCTGAAGGACTACAAGCTGAATGTGCAGCTCCGGGAGGTGTTCGCCAACCGCTTCACCCAGATGTTTTCTGATTACGAGGCTTTCGTCATTCAAGCAGCACAAGACAGGGAATCATGGCTGACAAACAGGGAACAGATGCAAAATTTTGACAAAGTAAACACACCCAACTCTTTTCCTTCTAAGTCAGTGTTCTCCAACCTTGGGTCCCCAGATGTTTTTGGCCTACAACTCCCAGCATGCCCCAGCCAGCTATGCTGGCTGGGGCATGCTGGGAGTTGTAGGACAAAAACATCTGGGGACCCAAGGTTGGAGAACACTGTTCTAAGTGGATTTATTTGCCTTGCCTTTTGCAGGCCCATAGCTCGGTGGTAGACCACACGTGCTTTGCATGCATAAGGGGCCATGTTCAGTCCTTGGCATCACTAGTTAAACGGATCCCAAGTGGCAGGGCTGGCAAAGCTCTTTACCTAAACATTTCATTTTGGAGCAATGCTGTCTATTAGAAGAGCAGGGGTCCCCAACTTTTTTGGGTCACGGGGCACATTTGGAATTTTGGGAGAGTGTCATGGGTGTCCTCATGAAATGGTTTCTAAGGGGAGTTGGGCTTGCCCATTCATAAAACGGCTTCCATGGTGAGCATGGCTGGTCACAGAACACTCATTTCCCAGAAGGCAAACCGGTAAGGCTAAAAGAAAAGTAACTTGACTTAAGTACCAGACGGGTGGGGTCTCTGCTCCAAAACACAAAGCCACCCTTTTGAACCAAATTAAAGATGGTGCTGGAGGGCAGTGCTTCTCTTTGCAGTATGCCAGCTTCCCAGTTTTTAAAAAAATAATGAAAAAGTCTTAAGAAATCAAATAAAAATCAGGAGGGGCAGGGAGCCTGGCAGCACCAAGAGAGGTAAATGTGGACACAATGGTGTCCGTGGGCACCACGTTGGAGACCCCAATAGCAGAGAATACTGGGCTATTTTCATAGAATCATAGAAAAGTAGAGTTGGAAGGGGCCTACAAGGCCATCGAGTCCAACCCCCTGCTCAATGCAGGAATCCAGGTCAAAGCAGATGGCCCTGACAGATGGCCGTCCAGCTTCACCTTGAATGCCTCCAGATTGGGAGAGCCCACCAATGCACTAGGTAGTTGGTTCCATTGTCTTATTGCTCCAAAAGTCAGGAAATTTTTCCTGATGTTGAGGTGGAATCTGTAACTTGAGCCCATTATTCAGTATCCTGCAAACTGGGATGATCGAGAAGAGATCCTGGCCCTCCTCTGTGTGACAACCCTTCAAGTACTGGAAGAGTGCGATCATATCTCCCCTCAGTCTCCTCTTCTGAAGGCTAAACATGCCCAGTTATTTCAGTCTCTCCTCATAGGGCCTTGTTTTCAGTCCCTTTATCATCCTTGTTGCCCTCCTCTGAACCCTCTCCAGTTTGTCTACATCCTTCTTAAAGTGTGGTGCCCAGAACTGGATGCGGTACTCAAGATGAGGCCTAACCAGTGCTGAGTAGAGAGGAATGATCACTTCTCGCAATTTGGAAGCTATACTTCTATTAATGCAGCCCCAAATAGCATTTGCCTTCTTTGCAGCCACATTGCATTGCTGGCTCATATTCAGTTTGACTTAGTATAAGGCAGCTTCATGTGTACAGTTCCCCCATCCCAAGAATACAAGCTCTATTTGGGTTTTGGTACCAAAAACATTGCTTAGCGAGCATAAACAGGGATAGTTTTATTTAGATCTACTCTGGTTTTGTCTAGGCCCTGTCGGGTAAATGAATGAGTGCTTACCAGAAAATACATCCATTGGGCTAGAGGAGAAACATTGGAGGATACAGTTAATGAAACAATGTTCCATAAGCTTCTCAATCAAATCCATCTAAAACAAAGCTGACATCATGGATTTCCCTCCCTTTTGAAATGTAGATTTGGTATTACGGTGCTCTTCCTGATAGGTTCTTTGGAAAATGTATTAATTTCTGTGGTGGAAATGCCAGCATTATCAGCAAAGGCATAATTCCTCTCTTCAGAAAATGTATTTCTGGCGTAGTCTTGTGAACAGGTCAAGGCTTTTTCTTAGTTGAGGCATTTGGTCCTGGGTATCTCCTCCGAAAAGGGATGACCACCAACTAGCTGCTGGTGACCAGAGTGAAAAAGTAGCAAATAAGGCACATGTGGGCAATCCATGGATGCCTTCCTGCCACCACTGAAATCACGCTCACCCAGCCTGCCAATCAGCTGTTTGGCAGGAGTGCAATTTACATATGGAGCATTGTGCATGGGGAGGGTCATCCCTGTGTGTCCTCCTCCCCATCAAAATCGTACTCTGTAAACAGGTGTGTGGTGGCCTATGGTGAGCGGAATTTACACGGAGAGGACAACATACCAGGATGACTCTCCTTGTGCGCAGTCCTCCCCATTTAATTAGCATGCCTCCCCCCCTTCCCCCCAGCTGACTGGTGCTGGAAAAAGTTGAAGAGCTCACAGTTCCTCAGCTGTTCCCAGTTGGCCTGGGCAGTGGCAGTGGGAAAGGCGTAATGGAATCTCGGGGCACAGGGAGGGGAGATATAAACCTATACAAATCCCAGCACACTGAGATGGAGGGAAAGAATCCACATGTGTCTGCCTGGGTGTGGGGGAAGTGAGGGAGAGGGTAGTAGGTCCAATATCCATTGTTCTTTCCTTATGGAAGTCACGATTTGCTGTTGGACCTCGCCTGTAGCCTCTGAAAATATGCCTGTGACAGAACTGGCCAATTAATGAAATGGGGACATAAGTATACTGCACGATATAACTGGTTTTTTGTTTGTTTGTTTTGGTTCCCCCCACTCCAGGCTTCATTTCTCTCTGACCAACCTGAGCCTTACCTTCCATTCCTCTCGCACTTCATTGAAACCCAAATGTTTGCAACCTTCATCGACAATAAAATTATGTCCCAGTGGGAAGAAAAAGATCCATTTCTGCGAGTATTTGACTCCCGAATTGAGAAGATACGGCTGTATAATGTCAGGGCTCCTGCATTAAGAACATCTACGTATCAGAAGTGCAACACTTTGAAAGAAGCAGGTATTGGCAGATCTACCCATTTCCAAAGTTAAAACATTTAAAAACTGACAGAGAATAAAAGAATAAGTCCTGTGGCTACTTGAAAGTTGGCTTTTGCTGCTGGATTAAGCTGCATGATATTTATTTCATCTGTATCCTACCTTTGAGACCATGACAACAACCCACAAGTATATTATTTCAAAATAGGAAAACATAAAAAGAGCAATTCAAAACAACCTAAGACGTGTAAACCATTAAAATAGATTGTGTTCATTTGAGAGCTCATGAAACAGGCAGTAAAATCAGCATTAAAAGCCCAATTTGCTAGCTTAACGCAAAGCCTTCTGAAACAAAAAAATTTTTTTAACTAGTCTCAAAGGATAAAGGGGAACCAGCCTGGTGACCTTCCCTTGTAGTTTCCGCAGAACAGTTGTTACCTCTGACAAAGCCCTGCTTCACATAGACACCAGCTGAACTTCGGATGGCCATGGCACATGACAATGACACGACATTGACCTGGTTCGCACATGATGGCAGCATTCGACAGCAAATCCTGGGTTAATTAATTAACCCAGGATTTGTGGAGACGCAACGTTATTTATTTATTTATTTTTCTATTTAAAGAACTATAAGAAGGGTGAACAAGCCTTGAAGTTGCCCATCAATAGTTAGCACCTGAACAGCAGACTGAATAGATATACAGGTCACCTAGACAATTTCCCCCACTGTGGTGAGATGTATTTCTGTTACATTTATAGTCCTTTCTAAATTTGCATCTATACATATAAATTAGCACACCCACATTTTACACCAAGTTAACCTAAGAACAAACCATGGGTTAACTTTGGGTTGTTTAACCCACAGATAATTCAAAAGTGACTGGATTTGGATGTCTCGCTAACAACCTACGAATGGGGTGTTTTGTAGCTTGTTGCTGCAGTCCAGAAGCGGCTCCTGTGCAGCTCACATCCCCGCAAATCTTGGGTTAATTAACCCATGATTTGCTGCCAAATGCCCTTGTTACATGCAAACAGCCGCATTGTTTTATTACTAGTGAACGGACCCGGCTCTGCACAAGTTGGAATAGCCCTTAGTTTGATACAGCAAAGCCTTCGAGCAAACTTACACAGTTGTCAGAGTTGTACACATTGGACACCCCCGTCTGGGTGTACCCATGCCTCCTGGCACCCTTAGGTATACCCCTGTCAAAATAGATTTTCAATTTTTTCCATGCTTTGCTTGTTCTTTAGAAAGGGAACGTGGGAAGTTGTTTTTTTTTGGGGGGGGGGGGAATAATTTGTATCCAAAATCATTTCAATTTTCAGATCTGCTTTCTCTTTGGAGACTAGTTCTGGTTGACACTGTGGCACCAGGAACCCTGTGTCCTCTGTTTCAAAAAGTAGCAAGTTGATTGTAGTATCAAGTTTCATTTTGTTCTCTTAATCCCACAACTGTTTGCTTAACTAACATCTCTTGGGCACACGCTGGCATGGAATCCTGCATTCCTTCATCTCTTGTATTAGGCTGCAATTGTGCACCAAGGATTTAGGGGGTGAGGAGGGGACTGAATACGGATATCCTGACGTCCGGCCCACAGTTGACCTAGCTACGTATTGTGGCTTAACTGTGGGTTGTTTGACCCATAATTGACCTATAATTTTAAATTTGGTTTTAAATTTTTATGTCTTTTATTGTGTATATTTTATATTGTATTGTATTTTTTAATTGATTGTTGTAAACTACCCAAAGAGCTTCGGCTATTGGGCGGTATATAATAATAATAATAATAATAATAATGATAGATAATAATAATGATAATGATGATTATTATTATTATTATTATTATTATTATTATTATTATTATTATTATTATTATTATTATTATTTCAATCTGCATTTAAAAAGCAGCTTCCCTCACCCCTACCTTTTAACAAAAACATCTATATCAAATACTTGGCTAATGAACAATGTTAATAAAAAATAGGATCGGGTACTAGGCTTTCCAGCGCTGGTACAAAGGATACTATCCTGCCTCCCTCTGGCACTGGGACCATACTCCTTCCCCATTCTTTGCATCAGAAAAGCAGCAGCGGCTTGTTCCAGTGTTCTGAGGAAGCAGACATACTGTAAACGCACTTTTAAAGCATGGGGATGGGATAGCGATGGGACATTCTAAGACAGGAATGGGGAACAGCGTGTGAGGGAAAAGAGGAGAGGGCGGCGGTGGAATTGTCGTTTCCCAACTATGTCCCATTTGACTGGTGTAGATGAAGCATAGCAGAATATATGCACCAAGAAAGTGCTGATGGGTGGGAAATCTGTTGCAATTCTGATTGTAGCTCACAGTGGAAAACTGACGATTTGGTAGTACAGTAATACCTTGGATTGCAAGTAACTTGGTTTGAGAGCGTTTTGCAAGACAAGCAAATTTTTAAATATTTATTTTAAAAAATTTGACTTGATACAAGCGACGTCTTGCAATACAAGTACTGTAGTATGGCTTAAATTAAAAATCTCTGTACAAATTTTTTTGGGGGGGATTTCGTTTTGATATAAGAGTGTTTTGGACTACAAGCACTGTTTCCGGAACGAATTATGCTCTCAATCCAAGGCATGTCTGTACTAGGAGCCTTCCGTCTTTTCAGCTCATTGAATACTCTGTCCACGTTTCCTTCGGCTAGTCATTCTTTCTGCCCACCTCTTCCTCTGCTGCCATCATCTCCCTTTTACCGACAACACACAACTTCACTTGTACAATGCTTTCCCCCCGGCCTAACATTCCTCAGTGCTTTGAACTGCAGGGGTTTTTTTTAGCCCCCTATATCCTCAACTTTCTGTATTCTCAGTGAATTGCATACTCTGCCCCTTCCTTCAGCCACTCTGCTTCTGGGTGCTTTGCCATAGAGATGGGTTCCTGCCTCTGAGTGAGACCCTTGGTCCATCTAGCCCAGTATTGTTGACACTGACTGGCAGTGGCTCTCCAGGGTTTCAGGCAGGAATCCTTCCTAGCCCTACTTGAAAATGCTGGGGATTAAACCTGGGACCTTTTGCATGCAAAACATGTGCTCTGCCACTGAGCTACGGCCCCTCTCTACTCAAACTTTCCAGTCCTTGTTCAGATAGGAAGGAAGTGAAAAGTATGAGGGGTTTTCCTCCTAGCCATGCTAACCTTTCACTGGTGGACTGGGTGTGAACATTCTTCTGTTGAAAGTTTAATTCCCTCAGTAGCTGATCTGAAACATTCGTGAACATTCTGTGATATCACAGCAGCTCAGCCAATGACTATTGCAGAAGAGGTAAAGCTAAGCAGGGTCAGGCCTGGTTATTACCTGGATGGGAGACCCCTCCTCTAGTTTCCTGCATTGAGCAGAGGGTTGGACTCGATAGCCTTGTAGGCTCCTTCCAACTCTATGATCTATGAAATCTATGAAACCATTTAGATTTGGAATATGGATGGTTCTTCATGATCTCTATGTAATCGCACATGCAAACGGTGCACACATAGCCCATGGCATGGAAGTTTCCAGTGCTTTGACAGGAATAGAGAAGACTCATGCTCTTTTCCTTGGCTTACAAGCCTTTCCTGAAGCGTACTCAATATAGAGCAAAATCCAAAGCACTAACAGCCATTCTTTTTGCCTCATCTGTGTACAGTGACACAAGAATTCTCCCAAGTTGACAAGCTCCAGAAGTAGATCCTGGCAGTGGAAGAGAGATTTCTTGGTTTAAGTGACTGATGTTTTGTGTGTGTTTGATTACCATTTTCAGCTCAGGCCATTGAACAGCGGCTAACGAAGATCGATCACACTGCAATTCATCCGCACTTGCTTGATATGAAGATAGGTCAAGGCAAATACGAACAAGGTTTCTTCCCCAAGCTTCAGTCGGATGTGTTAGCAACTGGGCCTACCAATAACAAGTAAGCTTTCAAAACTGCAATAATGCATGGAACATGTTCATCATTTGTTGACATAGTAACTAGACTGCATTTTCAGTGGTGGACCCCATTCCCTTAGTCACTGGGGGGAAAGCCAGTCATAGGGTTGCTGACATCTTGTGCCTTCACTTTGGCTATGTTAGTTTAATGCACCTTCTGTGGGGCTGCCCTGAAGAATATCCAAAAGTTTCAGCTTGTGCTGCCTGTGCCTCAATATATATCCCGCTCGGCCATGAAACTGACTGGGTGACTTTGGGCCAGTCACTGACTCTCAGCCTAACCTACCTCACAGGGTAGTTGTGAGGATAAAATGGAGCGGAGGAGGAGGAGAATTATGTAAGCCACCTTGGGTTCCTTGCAGGAAAAAAGGCGGGGCATCAATATAATATATTACATTGAGGGGTGTATATTACAGCAGTACTTCAGTCTCCCCAGCAGCAATTCCCATTATCTTCTGGACATTTTGTTTAAATCTTGCTAATTTAAAACTTTGTGTTCATAGTCAAACTATCAACGTTTAACCCAAGGCCAAAACGTTAACCTTTTTGTTTTGTTTTTCCAACCTGAGTCTTCAGCTTCTCCCTTTCTCATAACAAAAGGAATTCCAATCAAGCAGGAGCAAACATCTTCATGTGGTTCCTTCATTGATTTTCAATTGCTAGTTAACTTGGAGTAAATCGGACACGTATGCCGCAAAATCAAAGTCATTAAATAAGCTCCCTCTCTAATACACTAATCTCCACTGATCATCCTGTAATTCTTTGTAATTACTTACAAAGGAACATAATGGATTGCATGTATCAGAGGCTGGTAGAGCAATCTGCAAGATGAACAGGAGAGCTTATGAAAAACCAGTGCGGTTCATATGTGTTCTTCATGTAATACTTTAAAAAGGGCTCACTTGCTTAGCCTTTAAAGAATTAAATCAGCCGTGGCAAGGCAGCAGCTCCTCCAAAAATAATGTATATTATTTGGGGGTTGGACTCGATGGCCTTATAGGCCCCTTCTAACTCTACTATTCTATGAGTCTATAAGTCACAATCAGATCTACACACCAAATCCCCTACCATATGGACCTATCTATCTCCCCTCTCGCCGAGGCTCTCTCACCAAACACAAACCTACTAGTTGTGGGGCAAGCAGAAGGTAAATTAGGACCTTCTGGTGGATCTCCAGGCAGAAAGAAATTGCATGTCTAAAGCCACTGGAAATGGTAGCTTCATGCTTATCTGCCCTATTGGATGAGCCCAAAGACCTGAACCATTATATGGTGACATGAACAGCAGGGGTAGGTAACTTCCAGGGGTTGGAGGGCTGGCATTGTCTTCCTAGACCACAGTGGGGGCTGCACCACTGCCCCCAATTGCCCCTGCTGCTGTGCTGCCAAAATGCAGCCTTCAAATTTTGGCAGTGCAGCGGCAGCAAAAAGGGTCTGTCTTGCTTTAAAATAGCTCCCTTTTGCTGCCGCCACACCACCAAGATTCAGCTGGAAAATTCTGATTTTCCTTTTAAAAGAACTTTTCCCCCTGTTGCCACATGGTGGTGGGACAAGTGGGGGTTGCAAAAAAGACTGGGGGCCTCATATGCGCTGTTCTTCACGCAGCGCATAGTTAAACTATAGAATCCAGTTCCACAAGATGTAGTGATGGCCACCAATTTGGATGGCTTTAAAAGGGGATTGGACAAATTCATGGAGGATAAGGCTATCCGTGCCTACTAGTCCTGACTGGCTCTATGCTACCTCCAGTATCAGAGGCAGTATGCCTGTGTACACCAGTTGCTGGGGAACATGGGCGGGAAGGTGCTGTTGCACTCATGTCCTACTTGTGTGATCCCGTGGGCAGCTGGTTGGCTGCTGTGTGAAAAGGATGCTGGGCTAGGTGGACCCTTGGTCTGGTCCAACATGGCTCTTCTTATGTGTTGCCCACCCCAATGTACAGGAAGTTGACAAAGATGGCGAGTGGCCTGGTGACCAAGTCCCATGAGGAAGGCTAAAGGAGCTGGCTGGCTTTAGCCTGCAGAAGAGACAATCAGGAGGCACTGAGATAGCCATCTTCAAATGTCTGCAGGGCTTTCACATAGATGATAGAGCAAATTCATTTTCTATTGCTCTAGAGCAGTGTTCTCCAACCTTGGGTCCCCAGATGTTTTTGGCCTACAACTCCCAGCATGCCCCAGCCAGCATAGCTGGCTGGGGCATGCTGGGAGTTGTAGGCCAAAAACATCTGGGGACCCAAGGTTGGAGAACACTGCTCCATAGGATAGAACCCGAACCAACAGATTCAAATTACAAGAAAGATTTAGACGAAACGTTAGGAAGAGCTTCCTAACAGTACGAGTTGTTTGACTGTGGAACAGACTGCCTTGGAAAGGTGGTGGACTCTCCTTTATTAGAGGTTTTTAAACAGAGGCTTGTTTGACCACCTTTCGGGGATGCTGTAGCTGTGAATTTCCTGCCTTGGCAGGGGAGTGGACTAGATGAGCTCTGAGATCCCTTCTAACTCTATCCTTCTCTTATCCAGCAAAAAGAGTAACTTGGAACATGTTTGTGACATGTTGCTTTCTCTCCTTCATCTTCTGCCTAGTTTGCAATTTGCCCTTCTGTGTTGCATTTAGAGATGGGAGGCTTGTGAGCATGTATATTAGATAGCCTTCCCCAACCTGGTGCCCTCCAGATGTGTTGGACTACAACTCCCAGCATGCCCTAGCCATGCTGGCTAGGTCTGGTCCAACATGGCTCTTCTTATGTCCTTATGTGTTGCCCACCCCAATGTACAGGAAGTTGACAAAGATGGCGAGTGGCCTGGTGACCAAGTCCCATGAGGAAGGCTGAAGGAGCTGGCTAGCTTTAGCCTGCAGAAGAGACAATCAGGAGGCACTGAGATAGCCATCTTCAGATAGTCAGGTTGGGGAAAGCTGTATTACAGTATAACAGCCATGGTATTTTTCGTTTTTCCTGCGAAATTAGCACATCTGACATTTTGTTATCACTCTAATCACCGTCTTTCCTTCCTATCGGATAACCTCAGTCGGTGGGTCAGTCGCAGTGCTACAGCACAGCGCAGGAAAGACCGCATCCGGCAACATTCGGAGCACATTGGTTTGGACAATGACTTGAGAGAGGTACGTGCTGTCGTTAACTGCAGGCAGCCTGAGGTTCTGTGTCTTTTTTTTCCCCTTAGGGGTTTGTGAAATGAGAGGCTACTAATCTTGGTAATTTTTAGATGTTCAAATGTTTTTCCAAGCACCTCTTTATTCATTTAAAGCTGTGCAAGGAACGGCTTGATGCACAGGTAGTGCAAAATGTAAAATGCATTCTTTATTCATAAAGAATAATTTGAATTGGGGAAAAACCCATGCAGAATCTTGGCAGGAATGGGTATTGGCATGATTATTACTTTAATTTAACACCAATGTTGCTGTAAAGCTACAATCTGTATAAGGGGAAGGGAAGGATGGGGAAGTATAAATCTGACATCACGTTATTTATCCATTTATTAAATGTTTTATATGTGTGTTGACTCAACCCTACAGGTTTCCAAGTCTGGTATTTTTGCATTAGGAATGAGGCTGGAGATGAGCAGATCTATATCCCAGTTCCCCACTACTCAGCTCTTCAAGGCAACATACAAACTTGCTTGAAGGAAGTTGCTTACAGTCTCAACAGGGCAGACTGCCACATTTAGTTTTTTCCGGCTTAGAATAAAACAGGGGTGGGCAACACTCCCTGCGGGCCACATGTGGCCCTCACTGCCCCCTCCGTAGCTGCTATCAAATTCTAAAAGGGTCAGATTTAGGTTTAGAACATGCTAAATTTGACCCTTTGAGTTCTGTGTAGCAGTATGCTCCTGAAATTCAGTGGCAAACTCTTAGTGGGGGTTCCTGAGGCAGCAGGAGTGTGAGCTGGCGGGGTCCAAAATGGCCCCCAGGCCCTCTGAAATTGCCCAGCCTTGGAATCAAGGAACAGACTCATTGACCCCACACCTGATGTCTGTGTGGCTTCTGGCTGCTCTTGCCTTGGTGGTGCCCTTTCTCCCTTCCATAACTGTCCAAGGGGAAGCCACCCGTGTGCATGTAAAACTGTCTTACACAGGGCCATGGGCGTCTCTCCTGTTGAGCTGTGCATGAGGAGCTTTTGGTGTGCAAATCCAATGGTCTGTAGAAGGGGTACTTGACGTTAAAAGGATAGTCCCTTGTACACAATGGCTGGGTTCACACAACACAACAAGCCAGAGTATGGGTTGTCGTTGAACCGCGGATGGTTGTTGACTCTTGGTTTGTTATGTTGTGTGAACTCAGCTGCAGTAGCAAACCATGATTTGTTAATCATGAACAACCCACTGTAAACAACACAACAAACCATTGGTTATTTGTTGTTAACAAATGGGTTGTTAGCGCAGCTGGGTTCACACAACACAACAACCCACATTTCAACAACAACTCACACTCAACCCATACTCAACCTGTACTTTGTCTTGTTGTGTTGTGTGAACCCAGTCACAGAGTGGTATGTGTGTAATATAAGGGTGGAACTCATGGGACTGCTGTCAAAAATGGCTTCCCATGTCAAATTCCTCTGTCAAGTTTCCCTCATAATGTGTAGTAGTCATGACATTTCCACAGTGCGCGTTTCCCGCCCACGTTCCACATTATTGGCTGCTGCCGGTAGGGAAGCACACAGCAGGATGAGGTGGAAATATAGGGTAAATCTTCCTGCATGTTATGGGGTGAAAGATGGTCGCCCATTGTTTCCTGCAATGTGTAGTAGTAGTAGTAGTAGTAGTAGTAGTAGTAGTAGTAGTATTTTATTTTCATTTCTATACCGCCCAATAGCCGAAGCTCTCTGCCCTTAGTTCTGCCCCTTAAGAGTCCCAGATTGCAGTTTTTGTTTGCCTGTACTTACATTTGACATGAACGTGTATCTCATCTAGAGATTTAATTGCTCAGACAAAACAAGCAGGCTTTGTTTTCGTTTCAGTGTGTGTACGTGCGTGTGTGTGTGATGTTTCTTAGCCCTTTAAAAGGGTACATGCTACATTTATAGCTCTGCCTGAAACTTGCACATCTTATCAAAACTTCATCTTGTCTGTGTCCTTTTTCTATTTAGCATTTCCCCCCGTTCTGTAAAGAAACAAAGCCTAGCCTTTTCACCATGATGAAAGTCATTTTGCTTCTTTCTCTTTATTTTTGTTTTGCTCAAGTAACATGTTCTTCTGCTGTTTTGCCTCCGTGACATTGCTGAAGTCAGCATCCATGCAATTTAGGTGGGAGGGGGAAGACCCTGCATTTGTATGTGCAACTATGGAAGCTTATTCTACTGAAACAAAGCAAAGTGTTGTTTGTGAGCATTTACTGCTAGTAAATGTGATAGCTCAAAGCATTGCCGTGTGTTGCTCAATATAAACTTCTTCCATGCTTTATTTTTTTTCTTCATATCAGTGCTGTATTTACTCTCTTTTTCTTTCTGTTTTTGCTTTGACCCCTTGATGCATGCGTATTTCGCCTTCTTCTTTTTCTCCATCTGCTGTTTCTGCCATTGGTTATCTTAGCCATCGGAGGAGTTCTTGATTCGTCAGAACTCAATGGCATTCTGGGAGTGGGATCAGGGCCCACCCCCTCCTGCACGACCACCTAAAAAATCATTCTCTGAATGTTGCCTGGTATGTGTTCTTTAATTTTGCCAAGAGCTGCTTTCCCCATCACGCTAACCACTGCTTTTTGGGGTAGTTTATTTTGCACATGTCTAGGGTAGTTTAATGTGTGGTTCTAATCAGGCAAGTGATTCCCACAGTGATATTGGCCCATTCCTTGTATCAGTTTTACAATACAAGACCTGAAAGAGACATTCATATTCAGACCCTCATCTTCTGCAATGTGGTTGGGCTGGTAAAAATGGAAGATGTGGATTAATAATATCCTGGCAAACACAGGCTAGGACCTTTCTGCACCTTTAAACCCCATTTCCTCTATTAAAGGTGCAATCCTATGCATGTTTAGACAGAAAAAAGTTCTACCAACTCCCAGCATTCCCCAGCTAGTATGGCTGGCTGGGGAATGCTGGGAGTTCTAGGACTTTTTTTTTTGTCTAAACAAGCGTAGGATTGTGCCCTAAGAGTTGTCAAAGTGATCGCCAAAGATCAATATAGGTGGGTGTTCTCCCTCACTTGTTTAGCTAGAACCACACACTTTGAATGAGTGCCACCCGTCCTGTTCCTCATCCTTTTCTCTCTTTAGCTTGTTGCAACTTTTCCTGTACTGCTGTTTTTCCAGGAACTTTTGCTGTTTGATACCTAAACAATCACTTATTTTATTTTGCAAAAAAAAAAAGCTGCAAATTTTCGTTGGCAGCGCCTAGCTCAGAGTTGTGCATTGTCTTAGCTTATCCTAAAGCTTGCGGGAAGAGAATGTCTTGCATTATTGTATATGGGTCTTAACAGAGTTCGGTTACCAACCCGTGACAGCAGAAACTGGGGGTCAAACTAGATGTGATGTTCCATGCTTTGGAATTCTCTTCCTCTTTCTTTCCCAAACATGAGATTCAAAGGTGAGGTTAACATCACATCTAGTTTGACCCATACTGTGGCAGGTAAGGCTGTAAAGACAGCAGGAAGGTGCTTGTACTCTTATCTCAGGAAAGAGAACAAACACACACTGACTGGGTTTAGACAACACAATAACCTACACTCAAGGGTTGAGTATGGGTTGAATGTGGGTTGTCATCGAACCATGGGTTGTTGTTGAAATATGGGTTATTATGTTGTCTGAACCCAGCCATGCTAACAAACCATGGTTTGTTAACCACAAACAACCCCCAGTTCACAGCCCAATAGCAAACCATGGGTTCTCTTCGTGGGTTGTTTGTGGTTAACAAACTATGGTTTGTTATTTCAGCTGGGTTCAGACATCACAATAACCCATGTTTCAACACAGCCCACGCTCAACCCTTGAGTGTGGGTTATCGTGTTGTCTGAACCCAGTCATTGGCAGTTCTGTGTCTCTATGTCCTGCAATGGGATAGGCCTGGAGAGAAGATGGGCGTGACTGTGTGAATTTACATCCAGCTGCCACTAAAAAAAACCAAGCATGGGTGCACTGCCAGCCTTGGAAAGTTTTGCACAGTGATGAAAGTGAAAAGAATTCCCCTGCTTCCCCCCACCCTCAGTCTCTCTGGATTGGAGTTGATTTCTTGCAATGGCACAAAACAGCCTTTCCCAACATGGTGCTCTCCAGATGTGTTGGACTACAACTCCTACTACCCCCAGCCCATAGCCATGTTGGCTGGGGATGAATGGAGTTGCAGGCAGCCCAACACATCTGGAAGGCACCACATTGGGGAAACTGAATGAGAGTTTAGAGCAGCCTTCCTCGACCTGATTTCCTCCAGATGTGTTGGCCTGCAACTCCCATAATTCCCAACCACCATGGGAGTTGTGCTCCAACACAGCCAGAGGAAACCAGGCTGGAGAAGGCTGGTTTAAAGAAAGGCCCCTGATCTTAGACTTTGCTGCCCAGAGAGTCTGATTCCTGCCATTCCATAGTAAAGAGTAAAGACAGTTCTGTGCGGTTGTGTGTACATTTCCTTAAAAACAAAAGCAACCAGCAGATTTCAGCTTGGGACAAAGAGGGATGAAAAGGACAGGCAAAAGTGCCAAGAGTATATAAACAACGCCTAAATATACTGAGGTGTGAAATCTTGAGCCCTTGTAACACATGTTGACAAGGCACAATCCTATGTATGTTTAGACAGGGGGAAAGGCCTACAACCCCCAGCATGCCCCAGCCAGCATGGCTGGCTGGGGCATGCTGAGAGTTGTAGACCTTTTTTTCCCCTGTCTAAACATGCATAGGATGACGGCTTAAACCTGTTTGGCTACAATGGACCCAGAGTTTTGTCCTTGGCTCTTGGACTTGTAGTCCAGCCGTTTCAGGGCTCCCTCCAGATGGCTGCTTCCCACATAGTTCTGTACTGTAGTATGGTGATCAGAAGTGTGAGATGTGTCCTGAGAAAAGAAAGGTAGGCCCCACACATACTTTGGCATGTTGTTGTGAGGATAAAATGGAGAGGAGCAGGAGGATTATGTAAGAATATTCTGCCTCAGGTACCAACATGCCTTGGGTGCTCTCTGCTGCCTCCCATGCACTCACTGAAGGAGAAGGCCAGGTGTGGGGGCTGTGTAGCTAACAGTAGTTCTTGATAGCCCATATAGATCAGCAGCTGACCATTCCTCTCCATGGGCATCTATGCAGAGTGCAACTTGCTTCCTGCTTCTGAAAACTTTAGTCAAATCACCTTGGCATGCAGTGTGGGTTTGTTCATTAGGGAAGGTTAATGAGGGCAGAGGTCTCTGCTCTGCTCTTGGTGTTCATTCTAGTTTTTCTTTTCTGATTGGATTAGAAGTACATGCAAGAAGCAAGGACCTTGGGGAAAAATCTGAGGCAGCCCAAACTCTCCGATCTTTCTCCAGCTGTAATTGCGCAGACAAATTGGAAATTTGTGGAAGGTTTACTCAAAGAATGCCGAATGAAGGTAAGTTTTTCATAAAACATGGTTTGCAGAAAGAACAGAAAACAGCCTCTGTGCTGAATGAAGTCCCACCCCCCCCCACCCCCAGGCCTGCTTCGAATGATTTGCAGGGTGGTTAACAAGCCATTGTGGCTTGTTAACCACCTTGCGCAGGACAGTCAGATTTGCATATTTACCCTCGCCAGCATGGCTTCTCTTGTCGTCCGAACCCAGAGAGGGTGGCTTGTTGGAGTAGGTAACAAACCACCCTAAACAGCCCATGGGATCTGTGTGGTTTGTTACCCACCCCAACAAACCACCCTCGCCGGGTTCTGACGACACGAGAAGCTGCGCTAGCGAGGGCAATTATGCAAATCTGGCCAGCATGCAACTGGCATGTGCAGGGTGGTTAACAACCCACGGAGGCTTGTTAACCACCCCGAGATCATGAGAATCAACCCACTCTCTAACCCTTAATTACGGATTGGCAGACTCAGCCCCTGGGTGTACTAACCATGCTAATATCCAGATGCTTGCTTGTGTGTTGTGATTTCCTGTTGAAATGTGTGGAAATACATAAATTGGCTGGTGTGGTGGTTTGCTTATTATGAATGGGAGAGGAAGTGGTTTGCATGTTGAGAGCTGGCAGCTTTCCTTCCTCTCTCACTTTAGACCACAAGGGATTATGCCTTGGAAGAGTCACTGACTTGGTTCGCACATAACTCTAAGCCATGGTTTATTTAATCCATGTTTAACCCATGGCTTGTTTCCCTATCCAGGGTTTGTCTGGTAGATGATCGAACAAACCATGATTTGTTTTTTCAATTTCTAGGTTGTTTGTTTCTCTCCACCTTCACCTGCTTCCTCCTTGTATCCCAAGTGCCTTTGTGGCACTGTACTATTGGCATGCAGAGTGGCTGTTTTTTAATCACTCTTGCCTGCCACCTCTGCAGCCTGGCAAGACAATCCATGAACAACTCATGGTTCTGGATTTACATGTAATGACAACCTATGGTTTAAACAACCCAGAGTTCACAACTCAACAAGAAACCATGGGTTCTTTTTCTGCGATGTCGTGGTTAAGCAACCATGGTTTGTTAACGTGACTAGATTCACACATCAAGACAATCTAGAATTCAACAGCCCATACCATGAGTTAGCATTATGTGAGTACCCAGCCTATGTTTCTGGCCAGCTCACTGGTTCTACACACTGAATGGGCACATTTGCATGTAACAGTAGCAAATCATGGGTTAATTAATTAATCTATGATTTCCCACAGGACATGCCAGTTGTGTGCTGTCACCATTTTGAATATGCAACTTCCAATCAGCCCATGACATGCGAATCTGGATACTATGTGTTAATTGTGTGTTAAACAACCCAAAGTTAACCTAACAACTAATTGTATGTTAACTTTGGGTTGTTTAACCCACGATTAACCCATAGTGTCTGGGTTCGCACATCACAGAGCAACCTCTGATCGGGTTTACATACTCAGCATGGTGGTGACACCCAACCCTGGCAAATCGTGTGTTAATTAACCCACGATTTGCTGCCATTACATGTGAACTGGTTCGGTGACTGGGAGTCTCACTTTGTAACTTACTTGGCATAATGATTCATCCAGCTTCAGTAAGAATTGCGATTTACATGGCTAGAAATAAAAGTAAAGCATGATAAGATGTATTGTTATCCAGTTGCTATTTTATTTATTCCCACTTATTAAAACATTTCTATACTGCCTTCAGCATCAGTTTTCAGGGCTGTTTACAAAATTTGCAAATAAAAGAAAAACATAAAATAAGGAAAAACATCCACCTTAAAACAACTAAAGCAGCCATTTAAAGGCAACATAAAACCAAGCTCAACCATTTAAGAAGCCTAGGGGAATGCAAAGTTATTTTCCTGGCACTGAAAGATACCAGGACAACCAGAATCAAATCCCAGTATACATACACAATTATATTTACACTCAGTGTTTTAAATAACAATACACACTTATAAGCAAATATATCAATATATTCCGGAGTATCAGTAGACTTCTGTTTCGACTGCACAAAGTCTTTTTCAAGTCAATGTATAATGAAGTTCTAAGTCCTTAGGGAAAAAACCTTTTGTTGAATTCTGAATGAGTTGTTGTCAAGATTTCTTCCCAAGTACTTAGAACCTCATTATACATTGACTTGAAAAAAGACTCTGTGTATTCGAAATGGAATTCCGTTGGTATTCCGTAGTATATTGCTATATGTGCTTGTAATTGTGTATTGTTACTTTATATTGGGTTTTGGTTCAGGTTGTATTGTTCTTGAGAAGACCCTTATTGTCGTTTAGATTTGGATCACTAAAAAGATTTGGATCACTTTGGCATAGGTGAGTCTCCCTGGTGAAAGTGTACCAAAGATGGCACCACAGCTGAAAGTGTCTTCTCTTTAGATGCCACCCACTTCATTTCAGACGGTACCTGCAGAAGCGCATCAGTGGATGACTTTGGTTGCTGTGTTCATATTATTGAGTGGAGGGTGCCATGCTCTGGGATGTGATACTTGTAAATCTCTTGTTTTGTTTGCAGACCAAACGTATGCTGGTAGAGAAGATGGGCCACGAAGCGGTGGAGCTTGGACATGGAGAGGCTAACATAACAGGTCTTGAAGAGAATACACTCATCGCTAGTCTTTGTGACTTGCTGGAAAGAATTTGGAGCCACGGACTACTGGTCAAGCAGGTCAGTGGCTTGAAAACCCAAAGTGCCTCAGCTTCTATATTATTTCATTTCATTTGTTTGTTTAAAACTTTCTGTCTCCCATTTCAGAATAGGTTGTCCCTCATCTTGGAGGGCTTATGGGAATATATGAAGCTGTCCTTACACTGTTGGACCACTGATCCATTGTACATCAGTATGCCCATGTACACCAGTTGCTGGGGAACATGGGCAGGAGGGTGCTGTTGCACTCATGTCCTGCTTGTGGGTTTCCTCTGGGCAGCTGGTTGGCCACTGCGTGAACAGAATGCTGGACTAGATGGACCCTTGGTCTGATCTAGCAGGGCTCTTCTTATGTTCATCCGTTCATCTGGACCGGAACTGTCGTTAATCCATCTAGCCCAGTTCTGCTACTCTGACTGGCAATGGATCACCAAAGCCTCAAGCAATAGCCTTTTTTAGCCCAATATCACAGATCCTTTTAGCTGGAAATGCCAATGATTGAGCCTGGGACCGAATGCATGTAAATCATGTGTTCCCCAACTGAGGTGTAGCCCCTCCTCTTCAGTCCAAGATTTTGGAGAACACTCATATGGCACTGTTTTAGTCTTGGATTTTGTTACCCTAGAGCCCTGAGTGTCCACTGATGTCAATGAAAGCTTTTTTTCCTTGGCTTAATTGCCATGTAAGGGGCAATTTTCAAGGGGGATTGCAGCTGAGGAAGGAACCCTCCCCTCTCCAAATTTATTTATTTATTATATGTATACCCCGCCTTTTTTCCTGGAAGGAACCCAAGGCGGCTTACATAGATTCATAGATTCATAGATATAGAGTTGGAAGGGGCCTACAAGGCCGTCGAGTCCAACCCCCTGCTCAATGCAGGAAACTAGAGGAGGGGTCTCCCATCCAAGTAATAACCAGGCCTGACCCTGCTTAGCTTTCCACACTCAGACAAGCTGAGCCAGCATGAGCCACAGGCCTGTATAATCCTCCTCCTCCTCCTCTCCATTTTATCCTCACAACAACCCTGTGAGGTAGGTTAGGCTGAGAGTTAGTGACTGGCCCAAAGTCACCCAGTGAGTTTCATGGCTGAGCGGGGACTAGAACGCGGATCTCCTGAGTCCCAGTCCAACACTCACCATTACGCCACACTGGCTCTGCTGCGACATCTCCCCAAAAATCCCCCGCACGTGGCAGTCAAGCTTAGGAAAAAACCTTTGATTGCTGCCAATGGAAGCTTTTTTTCTAAGCTTCCTTGCATGGGGGTGGGGGGAGTTGAAAGGGCTCATGAAAAATCTTACCAGCTGCTCTCTTTTGTGCATTTTTTTCCATATCTGTTCACAGCCATTGCCAATTAATGGCAATTGAAGAGGAACAACTGATTCAGGATGATTTATTTTGTTTGGATGATTTGCTTTGGTGTGATTTGGATGGGAAATGTGTTGGCTGGCTTTGGGAAACTTAAATAAATAACAGTAATTATTTCTAAATTTGCATATATAGAGATATACATCAAAATATGTAAATTTTATGCAGATTGGTATCCTCTGGGACCAGGGGCCGGATCCTAGCACTGTGCCTGCCCTAGAGCAGCCTTCTCCAATGTGTTGTCCTCCAGATATTGTCCCTTTATGGGGAAATATAAAGGTGACGAATAATAATGTCCGTTGAGATCTTTCTGCACTCTTGACCCTGCAATGGGAAGAGCATGGAGCTGTCTTTTGAACTTTCCTTTAGTGGCCAAAGTTATTTTCTCCTTCTTGCTCTCCATTCCTCAGATTTAAGCCATATGTCACACCCATGATTATGGGTCCCAGCATTCTGCCACTGCTTATCCTCTTAGGGCGCAATCCTATGCACATTTAGACAGAAAAAAAGGCCTACAGCTCCCAGCATGCCTCAGCCAGCACAGCTGGCTCGGGCATGCTGGGAGTTGTAGGCCTTTTTTTCTGTCTAAATGTGCATAGGATTGCACCTTAAATTTCTTGCACACTGTTATAACTTTTAGTTTCTGATCATCTGTTTGTTTGTTGTTTTTAAAAAGGGGAAATCTGCATTGTGGTCCCATTTGATTCAGTACCAGGAAAGAGAAGAGAAGCAAGAGCACCTTGCAGAATCTCCGAGTAAGTACAGGGCCCTTCGGTCAAATGGGTGTGTACAGGAATAGGGATTATGGTAGGATCAGCTGCACTTACTTTATTTATTAGTGTTTATCATTTTAAAATCACCTACAATTTGCTAAGTGCTATACAGAGATTAACAGTGCAATCCTGTATGTGTCTACTCTGAAGTAAGCCCATTTGGACTCAATGGGATTTACTCCCAGATAAGTCTGCATAGTATTGGATCCTAAAAAAAAATAAAAATAAGGGGATTTCATTTACAGGGTGGCTTAATTCTTTTTTCTCTGTGTGTTTCACTGCAGTTTCTTTTAGGATTTAATCCTCTGGATCTAAAACTGCTGACATACACCTAGCAGTAAATTATTGTACCCTCGGAGACTGTTGCATTTTTGTGTGTGTGCCCAGGTAGTCTTGTATATCCACAGCAAACTTGTTGAGGACATTAATTTACTCTTTTACTTTCTAATGGAATTAAAATGTGGTATTTATTTCTAGATTTTGGAGGTGAGTTGACTTGGGTACAATTGGAATCCCTTGATGAATACAGACTTTTCTTGGCTTACCCCACCTACAAGCTATCTCTAATAGCAATGTGCTGTTGAAATACTCTACCTCCCCCCCCTGCCCCCATGTCTACTGTTCTTCCTTGTTCCTCCACTAGGAAAGATTTGTCAGTTGTGATATGCAGAGTTGCAGGTGGCACAGAAAGATGACAGGATGCAGGGGAGGGAATGAGAGTGAAGGAGTCACAGATCCGGCTAGCACAATGGAACAATCCATAATTTGTTAACTATGGGTTGTCCAGGAGAGAGCAGGAGGAAGTGAGCATGCTTTCTTCTGACTGCTCAGCCATGTCCAGCGCACTAAACAACCCAGGGACGTTTCATCCCTGGATTGTTCTCTGTGATGTCCAAACCCGGAACTCTGGACCGTTGAGGGAGAAACAGCCCAGAGTTCTAACCCATGGTTTGTTCTTGGATTATAACTCTTGGGTTGTTTCTTCCTCAACAATCCAAAGTTCCAGGTTCAGACATCACAGAGAAAATAACCCAGGGATGGAGTGTCCCTGGGTTGTTTAGTGCACCAGAACGGTGAGTGGCAAGCAATTGGGAACCAGCATGCTTGCTTGTTTCCAAACAACACATGGTTAAAAAACAGTGGGTTGTTTCAGCATGTGACCCGGGTCACATAGTTGATGTTGGGGAAGGTCACAAAACAAAGATCTAGGGAGGGATGACTGGAATGAAAATCTATTATCCCAATCCTTGACTGTGGAACTTCATGGGCATATCTCTAATGCATATATAAAGTCTGTCTGATTTATATTTAACTCGCTTTTTTTACCCGGCGTTGCACAGGTCATCATTTTCCTATAGGCACTATTTGTTCGAAATTCCTTAAGGTAGCTGATCGCTGTTTTGAATCGCTCCATAGGAAAGGTCCCCTGGGACTACATAATGGAATCCCAGCTCCCCCGGGAATCCCAGCTCCCCCGGGACTGCACAATGAAATTCCAGTTCCCCCGGGACTACCTGCTCCCCCGGGACAACACAATGAAATCCCTGCTCCCCCCCCCGAGACTACACAATGAAATCCCTGCTCCCCCCCCCCGGGACTACCCAACAATGAAATCCCAGCTCCCTCCCCACCCCCGTGTAGGCCCCGGCTGCAGTTCATATGAACATTCTGTTTTGACGTAGGCGAGATTTGCATATCCGCTCCTGATTGGGCCCCTGTGGCAGTTCATAAATATCTGACAGAAATATCTGATCTTAAAGAAAAATCAGGTTAATCCTGAGAGTCTACAGGTGATGAAGAGTGACCATGCCAAGTTTGGGGTAGATCCGACAAAACGTAATGGAACCTATGCGACGACGCAGTCATTCAGTCATTTAAAAAGTTTCCCTCCCTTTTCACCCCCTCAGAGAACATTCTAAATGGCCTAGGGGAGATTTGCATACCCACCCCTATTGGCCCCTGCAGGAATTCATACGAACATTCTAAGTGTCGTATGGGCTATTTGCATAACTGCTCCTATTGGCTCCTGCAGCAATTCTGAGGTGAGGCCGATTTGCATAACTGCTCCCCTGTTGTTTTGCCCATAGGAGATATGAGAGTGGGGCGATTTTGCCCCCTTTTTTCACCCCCTTAGGACGGAATTTCAAAAAATCCTTCCTTAGTGGGAGGATTTTTATGTCTACGTCATAAAAACTATGTTCCTTCAAAATTTCATATTCCTAGATTAAATGGTTTGAGCTGGGCGTTGATGAGTCAGTCAGTCAGTCAGTCAGTCAGGACTTCTTCTTTTATATATATAGATGCTTGTTCCTAGACAGTTTTAATAGCTTTACACACACTCATCAGTATGTTTTCAGTGACATGGAAAGGCTGAAAATTAAGTGCTGGAATCAGATTAGAATGTTCAGATATAAAGTGCCTTTAGATATAACATGACGGTGATACTTTTCAAATTTTGACCATTTTCTCAATTGCTCTTTGGTTTTGTGGATCCACATTAAGATTTCTCTCATGTGTAAAAATCCTTGCAGAACAGATTTAGGTGGATCTAACAGTTTTAAAGAAGGCAGTGTTTGATGGTTCTTCTTAAATCTTCAGAGTATAGCTCTGGATTAACTAAAGCGGGAAAATAACCAGTAAGCTGCCAAAATGTAGAAGCCACAGACAAGTAGAAAATTCTTTGCACGACATCCTTCTGGTCCTGGTGGAGTTCTCAAAGAGGCTTAGGATTATTTTTGCAGCTTTCTATAGATAAATGCATTGCTAACAAATTAATGCAACCCCCGCTCCCCCCGTGCTCCTCTCCACTCTACAGTTGCTGTTGGGCCAGAGAGAAGGAAGTCTGACACAGGGCTTATGTTACCTACTCTGAGGGTCTCCCTCATCAGCGATATGAGGTATGGGATTTAATTTATAAAACTTTAGCTTAAAAGGTTGATAGTGCAGCCTAACTGTGAATGCTTTTGCATATTATAGCTTTGTGACTGTCAAGTACTTCTTTGCCTTCTTTTACGCAAGACTTAATGAGAATGGGTGGACATGTTATATGGGGAAGGAGTGTGGCAGGCTGGGGATGCCTCCCTCACAGCTTCAGGACCAGGTGGGATGCAATTGGCCTGCGTGGTGTAGTAGTTAGAGAACTGGTTCACACATAGAATCATAGAAAAGTAGAGTTGGAAGGGGCCTACAAGGCCATCGAGTCCAACCCCCTGCTCAATGCAGGAATCCAGGTCAAAGCATCCCTGACAGATGGCTGTCCAGCTTCACCTTGAATGCCTCCAGAGTGGGAGAGCCCGCCACCTCCCTAGGTAATTGGTTCCATTGTCTTATTGCTCTAACAGTCAAGAATTTTTTCCTGATGTTCAGATGGAATCTGGGTTCCTGTAACTTGAACCCATTATTCCGTGTCCTGCAAACTGGGATGATCGAGAAGAGATCCTGGCCCTCGTACTTGAAGAGTGATATCATATCTCCCCTCAGTCTCCTCTTCTGAAGGCTAAACATGCCCAGTTCTTTCAGTCTCTCTTCATAGGGCCTTGTTTCCAGTCCCTTTATCATCTTTGTTGCCCTCCTCTGAACCCTCCCCAGTTTGTCTACATCCTTCTTAAAGTATGGTGCCCAGAACTGGACGCAGTACTCAAGATGAGGCCTAACCAGTGCTGAGTAAAGGGGAATTATCACTTCCCGCGATTTGGAAGCTATACTTCTATTAATGCAGCCCAAAATAGCATTTGCCTTCTTTGCAGCCACATCACATTGCTGGCTCATATTCAGTTTGTGATCTACAACAATTCCAAGATCCTTCTCACTTGTAGTATTGAGAACAACACAGAAAAACAGCCCATCAGTTTAAAAACTGATGGGTCTTCGTGCACGAGCGGGTGTGCAGCCTCCCATGTGCCCACCTCTTCTGCTTTTGCTCGGCAACCCACGATCGGCTTGGCAACCCACAATCAGCTCCTGCTGAGCGTGACGTCTGAACCCGGACCGCTGAGTTGTTTAGAGACTAAACAACCCAGCGGTCATCCCATGGTTTGTTGTTGGGTTAACCATTGGGTTGTTTAGCCCCTAAACAACCCAGAGGTCTGGGTTCAGACATCACATTCAACAACCTACGAAGGAGCTGATCGTGGATTGTGCGGTAAAGCGGAAGAGGCGGGTGGGTGGGAGGCAGCGCGCTCACTTGTGCACAACAACCCATCAGTTTTTAAACCGATGGGTTGTCATTATGTGCAAACAGGGCCAGAGTGTTAGACTAGGCCTGGGGGGAGCCAGGTTCAAGTCCCCACTCAGCCATACAGCTCATTTTGGGCCAGTCAATGTATCTGTTAGCTTAACCCTAACCTACCTCGTAGGGTTGTTGTGAGGCTAAAACAGGAGTGATGGTGTCTGTCACCTTGCGCTCCTTGGAGGAAGGGTGGAATATAAAATACATAATTTAAAATCTCTTTCTGTACCAGTATTTGGCTACGAAACTATTCAGATTATCTGAAAAATCCACACCCGCACAAAGGTATTTTTTAATTCCATGACCTGAATTATGTATACCTGTATATCTTGCATTTGCTGAAAGAGTCGCAGAAGAAAAAAATGAGAACACAGATGATCATAATTTGTAGTGATTTTTTTCTTTCCAAAAATGAACGTTCCTCACTATTTTGCCATTTTGGTGGAAATAGTACGTTGACAGATTACGTCAAGCAAGCATTTCAAGTGAGTTATGGCTCACAGGTATGAGTGTTCATCATAACAAGAGAAAAGAGGCATTGTTTGTTGTCAGAGCCATCTCCTGCCACATTTGGGGGCAGGTTGAAGCAGAGATGAAGCAATGAAGCAAGGAGAAGAACACCTGCAATTGTAGCCAGCACAAAGAGTGCCAAGAAAACTCCCCTAGACCAGTATTCTTCAACCTTCTTAGATTCAGGACACACATTTAGCCCAAACACGCATTTGGGGGCCTGGTTTTTTGTTTTGTTTTTACCATACGTTTGTATGGTGGTAATGCTACTATTGCTACTGGAACCAAACAGTGGATCTTGACCCACCATTTGAAGACTAGTGCTCTACATCAGCCTTCGCCAACCTGGTGCCCTCCAGAAGTGTTGGACTACAGAAGCAGGGCTGGCTGGGGCATGCTGGGAATTGTAATCCAAACATATCTGGAGGTCACCAGGTTGGCAAAGGCTGCTCTGCATGCTTGGGCCAGCTGAGCCAGTGTGTCATACAAGCCTTGATAGGGGGCAGAGGCTAGCCCCAACTTGTATCAACCTTTTCATAAGCCTTCCTGCTGGTGTCCCTGAAGTTCACTTCTCTGACCAGAGCCAGGTGGTGGCATACAGGGTGAATCTCCAGTTGACATTCCTCAGTTCTCTGGTTCAGGATCTAGTGCAGAGGCAGTGTGAAGCAGGTGACCACTAGGGCTGGAGCCCTGAATCTTTCATTTGGAGCCCCGAATCTCTGGGAGGCCCTCTGCCCCACCACCCTGCTGTCCATGGGCACTTGCTGAATTAAAGGTACAGGGGCCCTGATGATCTCTGTTGCATCTGATCCCCCTGGATGAGCTGCCTTTTTGCCCACATGTGGTTCACCTCCTGCTCCCCCTCCACAAATCTTTCTGCCTGAGTTTTTTCTCCCTGAAATCAAATGCCCTCCTCTCCCCTGTCCATACATCCCTTTTTACAAATGGGGGTATCCTTAGGAGACAGGGTCCTTTAAAGACACAGACACAGAGAAAGACTTTAGAGCACATGTAAAATAGCATATGCATATTTGTACTTTTTTATTATTATTCTGTGGTTCTGAGCCCTGGATCTTTTTGGTATCTAGCATTGTCCTTGATCCACTGTGGGATGCAATAGTTGCACAAGGCATCCACTCACATTCCTCCTTATGCAAGAAGTCTATTCTTTAGGCAAAATCTGATAGTTGTAATATGAGATTATTCTTTTGATGCCAATTGTAAAAAATTAAAAATAGTACAAGACAAACTGGTGAATTGCCATGAGCAATTGTGTGTGTCTGTGTGTGTGCGGAGACACACTTGTATTAATTCGAGTTGTCCAGGTCTAGTACAAGGTATTTTAAAACAGAGGTGGGCAACTTGTGGCCCTCCAGATGTTTTGGCCTACAACTCCCATTGTCCCCCACCATTGGTTCAGGGCTCATGGGAGTTGTAGGCCAAAACACCTGGAGGGCCACAAGTTGCCTACCCGTGATTTAAAGCATCCTTGCAAAGAGTCTGAACCTTATTATTCTTTTCCAGATCATAATGTATGTAACACAAAACTGAAACACAATGGAGCTATCATCTGTTGTGCCTGAACTCCTCCCCTGTCTCTCATTGCATGCAGCATATCTTTGTATACAGCGGAAGAGGCCAGGAACAAAGCTTCCAGCTTTTGGGTCTGGGTGGGGAAAACTGCCCTACTTCCCCTGGGTGATGGCAACAGCCGAATGACGCCTTCCCCATTTTCTTTGGCAGTGCTAGGGAAATGATTTACATTGCTTAGTGTGTTTGTGCATTAAACAGAGCTCATCATCAAAGATATGGGAGTGGGAAGCATCTGCTTTGATAGAGCCCCCATATCAAAAGGCTTTAAATAGCTACAGTGAGTGTTTTTCATCCTGATGCGGGCGAATAATGTGTGCGCCGTATTTCTCAAGGACTTCTGATCACATGCCCAGTTGTCTTGTGCTGGAAGCCCTAAGAACTGCCTGTGAAAAGTCTGAGCCAAAAATGAAGGGGGTTGCTCTGCAGAAAGGGTGCAAGCGCCAGAAGCAAGGCTCTTTTGTATTGATCAGGATGGTTGTGTGTGAGTCATCGCTGAAGGAAAGGGAGGCTGTGTGGGAGTACTGTAGTTAACAAAGGACAAAAGGGAGCTTTGGGGGATTATCTCACTGCCATGAAACAGCCGGCTGGAGTTTCAAGGGCTCGCTCTAGGTCCTAGCTGTGCAAGTAGTTGGGGAACCACAATAAACTTGTGTCATCTTATGCAAAATTTTGCGCTGAGGTCAGGGTGTACGCAGAGCAAGCACTGGCAGGCACTGTGTTTGAAGCGCTGCAGTAAACAATGCAGCATTTAGGATTGTGTATATTGTACATGTATTGCAGCTCTTGTCACATGTTATCCCCCCCCCCCTTCCTTTTGTAATGTGGGAGCTGCTGCAGCTCAAGTTCTTCCTCCACCAGCATTTCCCCTTCTGGAACTCTGGCGAAGCTGGAATGAGGAGGAGGCTCCCTGCGAGTGAGCCATACATGTCAGTTGCTGCAGCACAGTTGCTTCCATTTTTGTTCAGGGTGGTTTGTAGTAGACTGGCAAGGGTTTCTGACTCCCTTTGACAACAGCAAGTTTTTAAAAAAGAAAATAAATCTCTGATATTGCTCTAATTTATTTCTCTCTCCACGTTTTTTTTAATCTGTTAAATATAAGCATTATTTGGTTGACTCTGACCGGGACTTTGTGCTGCTTTTCTGGCCAGTTTTGTGTTGGAATCCCTGATGTGCAGTAACTTAGATGAAGATTTGTACATGTACACGCAGGTCATCACTAGCACGTGGCTCATGAGATGTGGCAGGTAATTGGCTGTGCCCTCTGAGCCACCATTTTGCATCTGGCTCTGGTCGGTTGACCTTGGGGTTCTAGCAGAACAGGGGTGTCAACAACAACAAACAAAAAATAGTTTCCACAACCTTGAGGTCTGCCCACTCCTGGTCTAAACGACTTGTGAAGATACAGGTGAAGGTTCTGTAGCATGAGAGGTTCTTTCGAATACATTTTAAATTTGTGTTTTCACTTTGTTTTTCTTTCAGGCACATTCAGCACATGAGTGAAATAAAGACTGATGTGGGTCGTGCTCGGGCCTGGATAAGACTGTCTCTCGAAAAGAAACTTTTGTCTCAGCACCTGAAGCAGCTCCTTTCCAACCAAGCCCTGGCAAAGTAAGTCCTCAAAGGTTGGTCCTTTTAGGGTCCTCATTTGAGGCAGCAGTTTTGTGTGTGTGTGTGTGTGTGTGTGTGTGTGTATATAAAAAAAAAAATCTTGTTTTGATGTCTCAAGGGCAATTAATATAATTTTTCATTCACTTTGTTCTCAAGTCCAACGTTGGCCTAGCACAGTGTCACTGCCTGCGGGGGTCTAAATCCTTTCCCTGCTTCCTGCAGGAAACTATATAAGCGTTACGCCTTCCTGCGCTGTGAAGAAGAGCGGGAGCAGTTCCTCTATCACCTTCTTTCGCTCAATGCTGTGAATTACTTCTGCTTCACAAGTGTCTTCACCACCATCAGTGAGTAGGGGGAGCGATCCCAGCAGCTGTGTGATGACGGGATAACCGTAGGCTTGTTACGACGCCTGTACTCGTGACTAACGGACATCAACATCTCAGAGCATTGCCCTGGGAAACTAGTGGGGAGGGGGCACAGCCTATTTTATTGGAATCCTGACATGTTCGGCTACAATTGTGTGGGTTGGGCAAGCAGAGATTTGAATCCAGGTTACTCTTAGCTAAATCCAATATACTCTATCCTAGGAATTCACCCTGGAGGCCCTTGGGCCAAATCCAACCCTCTCAGAATTACTATCTGTCCATCTAGTTAAGAATCCAGCCCAGAGGCAAAGACTCTACACCCGTAAACTTATCTCCACCAGGTGATAGGTTGCTGTCTCTTTGCAGTAACTGTAGACTTGCATATACCTAGGACAGGGATGGGTAACGTGAAGCCAGCCCACAAACCACATGTGGCCCCTGCCACTCCCCTGGTGTGGCCGCAGCCACCAAATTTGGTGGCGGCAAAAAAATAGATCAATTCCCCACCCCATGAAAAGGAGGTGCTTTTAGCGCTACGGAGTGCTAAAAGGGTCAAATTTAGCTTGAGAGAATTTTTGGCAGCGAACCGCCCAATTTTGTTTCTGGGCACCTTGCATACTGTGTGGTGCCCTGTAAGCTGGCTGGGGCATGCTGGGAGTTGTAGGCCAAAAGCATCTGGGGACCCAAGGTTGGAGAACACTGCTGTAGAGTATGGCCCATGGGGGGTGGCTGTCGGGGTGGGTGTCGGAAATGGCTCAGAGTTGCCCACCCCGGACCTAGGACAATGTAGTTGCCGCAAAACTCGATTGTTGTTCCTACATTATTCCTTGAGAATATATGGAAACTTCCAACCATGTGGTTGGCCTTTCTTGCATATTTATGTAATATGTACATAACGGAGGCATGACATGTCTGTTATGTAAACACAAAAGGAAGCCCAGCCATGTGGATGGGTATTTTCATACATTGCTGAGGGAGATGTAGGGCCGGGGGCGGGGACATGTAAAAGGCGCCTGAGAAAATTGTGAGCGCCCTCTTTTTACCCCACCCACACGAGTAGGACAGGTTCTCCCTCAAGTGGGCCAGAGGAGTTAACATGGATACCTCTAAAGAGCATAATGAGCAGCAACAGGTCTAGGTTTGAGGGGACCCTTTGCAAAGCGTTTTCTAGTGGGCCCCCTCTTACATCAGTGGGCCCCTTTGTCAGGCTTACCTGGTGGCAGTGGTGTCGAAACTCTGCTGCCGCAACACGTTGCAGAGATAGGAGTTGTTGTGTGCAAGCTCGAAGAATAACGAGGAGACGTGAGCTCATCAGTAGAAACTTTTACTGAGGTTCTTCACGCATAGACTCATTACATTTTACAGCTATACAAACAGTGCAAGGCTCCCCATGCACGGCACAAAACGCATAGAGATAAAGACTAGTGGGGAGAGAATATTACAGCATATAACTCCTCCCCTCTCATCACTCTGTTCATGACCTTGGGCACACTGCCCGTCTTTAACAAGTTACACTCCCAAATACAGTCATGCCTTGGATTGAGAGCATAATTCGTTCCGGAAACGTGCTTGTAATCCAAACCACTCTTATATCAAAACGAAATCCCCCCCAAAAAAAATTTGTACAGAGATTTTAAATTTAAGTACTTGTATTGCAAGACGTTGCTTGTATATCAAGTAAAAAAAAATTAAATAAATATTTTAAAATTTGCTTGTCTTGCAAAATGCTCTCAAACCAAGTTACTTGCAATCCAAGGTATTACTGTAGAACTTCTGTTCACAGGTGCTCTGCTGCAGTCCTTTCTGCTTCAAGGACACATTACACTCTGACAAGTGGCAAGTAGCAGCAGCCCTTTGGTCAGCACCAGCCAGCGGGATCCGTGGGAGCCACCATTTTAATTTCCCACAATGCCTTGGAGCGATGCTGTGGTTAAGGCACTGTGAGAAATTTTAAACAGCAGCTCCCGGACCCAACTTCTTGGCACTGATTGAACCATTGAGGAACATTACTTCGAAGGCCTCACGAGGCAGGCATCACCCTGAGGATGCTGGACCTGAGGGTGGGTATACTGCGGTGGGAGGGGTGTCAGAGATATCTTAGAGCTGCATTAGTTTCGTTTATGGCCACTCATTCAATTTTATTATTTATTTAATTTCTATACCACCCGCTAGCTGAAGCTCTCTGGGCGGTTCACAAAAAATATGCATCATAATACAAGATAATAAAATTATAACATAAAATTTCTAACATAACAAAATTTAAAACGATTTAAACAGCTAAAACATTTACAATAAGATACTGGATTTTGCTAGAGGAGTAGAAATGCCAAACTTGGATTTCCCCCCTAATGTTGTGGAAATAGCAGGACAAGTATGATTATTTATTTATTTAATTATTTATTTGCCTTCTAATGTCCTTCCAACCTTCTAAAAATAGCAATGACATGAATCCACACAGTTTCTAAATTTGTTTGCCCTTCAGTTTTGGCTGTGCAGTAATAGCAACACCTAGTGGGCATTTATGTTACTGCATAGACAACAGAATTATGTGGAATGCATCACTGTGAAAACCATGTTGGTCAGTTTGCTATGCTGATAGCATTTCTGTGTGTGTAGAAGAAAGCAGCACCCACTCAGGGTTTTTGGGTCATCTTTTATTTATTACAATCATTTGCCAGTTTGCCAAACGTTCAATCTTCCTCACAAAAAACTCACGCAATAAGACATATATAAAAATATTTCAAACAGCAACTAAGGGCCAAACTCAACATGACTTTAATCGGGTGAATGCAATTAATGTGCCATTTTTTTGGTATGTAAACAGCAGCCACGGGGAAACCTGAACAGCCTCTGTACCTGTGAGGAGTGGAAGTTTAATTCTCTCTCTCTCTCCAGTCACATTCTTCAGAGAAAAGTTGCTTCTCCAAAGATGCTATGTGCATTCCTGTGCCAGAAGTCATCTATGGGCAGAAAAAAATTAGTGCTATGCTGAAATTTTTGAGCCTGTCATTTTCAGCATTTCGTGGGGCTTGGAGGTAGGGGAGAAATGAATACTCCAGCAAAAGAAACTGGTTTGGGGGAGAATTTTGAAGACTTTTCTGACTGGGGAGGGTAAGCACAGGTACCATTTACTTTTTTAGTGCCGGAGGCAGCTGGGGAGGCCTCTTTCTTTCTTTGTACTCTTACAAACACCCTGTATGCTTTTAGAGTAAATGGGGCTTTCAGAGCTTTGGGGAGGGGTAGTTTCCCTCAAGCTCTAAAAGCCCTGTTCTTGCTCATGGCAGCATGGGGCTCTTAGCACAGAGCCTTTGAGCCAGCCAGCAGCTCCTGAATGCTCAGGAGACCGTGCGACATCACGTGGACTCCAGGGCGCTCGAGAAAACGTTGCCGGCTGAAGCCTCTGTGCTAAGAGCCCCACAATGCTTCAATGGCGCTCAGGGTGTTTTTAGAGTTAAGAAACCAGAAAGAAGACACACACACACCCCTTGACCACCTCCTACACTTAACAGGTAAATATTCCCCTTGCCTCCCTCCCCAGTGAGAAAATTCTTCAAAATTCTCCCCCCGCCCTATGCAAGAGGCAGAAAAAACAGTGACTGGGCTGAGGCAACATAATAATCCACATTCAGGGGTTGAGTGTGGCTTGTTGTGGGTTATCGTGCTGTCTGAACCCAGCTGTGCTAACAAGCCATGGCTCGTTAACCACAAACAACCCATGAAGAGGACCCATGGTTTGTTGTTGGGTTGTGAACTGTGGGTTGTTCACCCTGGTTTATCATCTCAGCTGGGTTCAGACAACACGGTAACCCACAGTTCAACGACAACCACAGTTCAACGACAACCCACAATTTTGCAGAAGCTCTCAGGAGCCACATTCCAGTAGCAGGCAGGGGACGAAGGCAAAAGGGGCGGGGCCAGAAATACCAGCCTATTTTAGCTGAAAGCTCTCATTGCCAGTAACTGAGCCTTGGGAGGGAAATTTCAACCTTTTTAGAATGGGGAAGAAATCATGCAAAATCCCGGAAACCACCAATGATAGGTGGTTGGGGGAGGTGGGGGAGCCGGAACCACCTGGTGACATGGGAAAGGGGGATGTGGCCACCTGGGGACCCCAGAGGGATGGATTTGGCCCCAAGGCCCTGAGGTTCAGTACCCCTGCTGTAAACACACTATTGTGTTTTGTTTGCTCTTACAGTGATTCCATATAGGACAGTGATAATCCCCATTAAAAAGCTAAGCAATGCAATCACCACGTCAAACCCGTGGATTTGCGTTTCGGGCGAACTGGGAGATACTGGAATAATGCAGATTCCCAAGAACCTTCTAGAAATGACCTTTGAGGTGAGTTTAGTACACTTCACTTTCATTTTTGCTATTCCCAAATGTCTGTTGCTCTGCCTCTGCCCGGAAGTGCTTGTTTTAAATCTTGTGTAGAATTTCAAGTATAATACAACACTGCAAATAACAGGGCCATCCCTACAACTAGGCAGAGTGAGGCAGCCTCCTCAGGCGGCAGGTGATGAGAGGTGGCAGCAAGGTGTTGGAGGAGAGAGCCGTGTGCCATTTGGCCTGCCCTGCGCCTCCTGAGCTAGCCTGCTGCCTTCAGGTGCAGTGGAAGACTGTCCCATCCTCAGTACTGGAGTAAGATTCAACTGCCACCCCAGTCGGCTTTTGTACAGGGAATGGGCGGGGGCACAATCTTGTTCTTCGCCTCAAGCAACAAAACATCTTGGGCCGACCCTGGCAAATAACTTTACAATTGCAGGTAACAGCATGAAGCTCTTGCTGCTAAAAGCAGTTTGCTTGCCCTCTGCTAGAACTGCACTATCGTCTGGTCTCTAGGGTAGTAGATAAGATTTATATCTCACTGTCATTTTCCTTTTAAAAGGCTCAGTAAGTATAAAGCCAGTGGGGATATCCTCACTTGTCTGCTTTGCTCATGAATTGACATTGTAGTCAATTCTTTGGGGGCCCATAATATTTCCATTTGGAGTTATAAACAAAGGAAATGATTAAGAGCTCACCTCAGAGCTTGGTTGCATTGCAGTGAGGATTTGTACTGCAGCATCGAGGCCTTCCCTATAACTCGAAGGTGGGAAACTTGGGGCCTTCCAGATGTTTTGGCCTACAACTCCCATCAACCCTTCCCATCAACCCTAGCCCGCATAGCCAATGCTGAGGGATGATGGGAGTTGTAGGCCAAAACACTTGGAGGACCACAAGTTGCCCACCCCTGATATAACAAATAGAATACTGTGAGTTTGTGAGGTGCTTTCCCCCAATCACAGTTGACAGTGGGGGAGCACTGCTTGGCACGTGGGATTTGATCACAGCCCATTATCTGCTTTGCATATTTTACTCTGTCTCAGTTTACCAGAACACTGTATAGGTGTGAGAGTGTAGGGTCCCAAAATCAGGCATTTTATTGGATCATATGCATTGAAAGGGTAACAACCTTTGGCTTGTAATCAATGCTGGGGAAAGGCCTTCGAGGCCAGGTGGTTTACCACTTACTTACGTTGACTCAGTGTGAACTGGGTTCAGCCTAGGACCCACTCTCTCTATGTGAATTCATGCCAGTCTTGGGAGACCTTATTCGTTTATCCATTTGGATCCACTTCCTTTTTCTGCCTGAAATAGAATCCTGTGCTACTGAGGAAAGCTTGACTTGCCCTACCAGCATAGGGCTCACTCACACATGCAAGCTTATCATTCAGTTACAACAGCATCACATTATGACTTGCATGTAAGAATGAGGCCATCCAGGTATAACACAGCAGAGAACTTCCATATTGCTTCAGACACAATGCTTTTCAACAGACTCATTTCACACATTCAGCTGCCACCAGCCAAAAGACTTGGTTCCCCTGTACATATACATAATTTTTATCTTTGCAGTTGTTTACTGTGCATAGATGACTGACAGCTCTATGAATGAACTGACTTGGCTGCAAAGCATTGTGTTTGAAGTGACGTGGCCTGAAACTAACATTCTGTCTGCCCCGTTAGATATGCTATGGTTCATTGACACACATGTAGACCATTACTTGATAGTGCAGACCTCAAATGATGAAGATGCATGTGTGAATGAGACCACAGCTGATCTAACTTCGGCTATTGGACCTGATCGATCATTTGTAGTATCAATACAGAGACTTGGAAGTACACAGAGAGCTCTGTAGAAGCAAGGACTGCCACGTTTGATTCTTTAAGCCAGTGCTTCTCAAATAGTGGGGCGGGCCCCCCAGGGGGGGCGCGAGGCTCCGTAAAGGGGGGCTCGTTTGACCTCAGTTAAAAGTTTTTTTTAATATTGTGTTCCTTTAAATCCTGTGCTCCTTTAAATCTTTTCTGCTACAGTTAATAAAGCTATTCTTTGTTGTAAATTGATCCACATTTCTTTCTTTTTTTATTCTCTTATACGTTAATAAGGATACAGTGTTATGCAGAGGTGTACTTATAACAATTTTATAGACAAATGATACTATTTACAGTCGCGCGGGGGGCGCGAAATGTTTTCTTCTTCCTGGGGGGGCATGACAGAAAATAATTGAGAAGCACTGCTTTAAGCTGAGGAGCACGCACACAAAAAGTTACGGGTGATTTTAGCTGTGCATATACTGAAAGGAAATTTTAAATGTGTCCTTCTCTCTTTTCCAGTGTCAGAACTTGGGGAAGCTAACCACTGTTCAGATTGGTCATGACAACTCAGGACTGTTAGCCAAATGGTTGGTGGACTGTGTCATGGTCAGGAATGAAATCACAGGCCACACCTATAAGTAAGCATGGAAGAGTCAGCTAAAACGTTCTGCGAAAGGCCAGCAAGGCTGAGCTCTCTTTTCACTGATAATGAACTCGACGTCTTAAATATGTGAATGTGGTCACTTACATTTATTGCTTTAATCAGCCTTGAAAATTACCTCACAAGTTATTAGTGTAAAGCAGGAGTGGGCAATATGCGATTCCCACACCCTGAAATGAAGTAGGGCTGCTATGGAGCCCTAAAAGAGTGGTAGTAGTAGTAGTAGGCGATCACTCGTGACCGAGTAAGATTGTCTTCCAGGATAAAAAATTTACAAAAAGGAGGTTTTAAAAGGAGGAAATTCTAAAGAAAATTGTGTAGACTCTAGCTATGGGTCCGTAAGTGACTGTGGAGGCCAATTCTAGATCCACACAGCTTCCCACAGTGAGGACACAGGTTACCAGATGGAGGATGGTCCTGTAAAGGATTTGTTTGACGTGCTTTTCGCTTAGCACGTTTCTCCCTTTCACCTTGCACTCGGGCTTCTTCAAAGTCCATAGAACCTTTGTGAAAGGCCAACCTCCAGTTAGATCATTCATGGGCCAGAGCTTCCCAGTTTTCGATGTTTATATTACATTTTTTTAGATTAGCCTTATGAACATCTTTAAACCTCTTATATTGACCACCGATATTCCGCTTTCCATCCTTGAGTTGGGAGTAAAGTAACTGCTTTGGAAGACGGCAGTCAGGCATTCGAACAACATGACTGGTCCACTGAAGTTGGCGTTGAAGGATCACTTTTTCAACGCTAGTAGTCTTTGCTTCTTCCAGTACACTGACATTTGTTTGCCTATCTTCCCAAGTAATTCGCAGGATTTTTCGGAGGCAACGTTGATGAAATCTTTCAAAGAGGTGGAAATGACGTTTATAGATAGTCCGTGTTTTGCAGGCATACAATAAAGTTGGTAATACAATGGCTTCATAAACCAGCGTTTTGGTCTTCTTACAGATATTCCGATCCTCGAACACTCTATGTTTCATTCGAGAAAATGCGGCACTTGCAGAGCTCAGATGATGCTGGATTTCACTGTCAATGTTAGCTGTAACAGAAAGATAGCTGCCAAGATAGAGAAAGTGATTGACATTTTCCAGTATTGTCCCGCCAAGCTGGATAGACGGCATCACCAAAGGGTTAACTTGCACTTGCTGATGAAGCACTTGCTGATGAAGCACTTTGTGGTTTTTTGATGTTAAGTGAGAGACCACGTTTTTTGTATGCTTCTGCAAAAGCATTTAGGATAGTTTGGAGATCATCCTCTGAATGTGCGGAGACCACATTATCATCAGCATACTGAAGTTCCACAACGGAGGTTGTAATTACCTTACTTTTTGCTTTCAGCCTACTGAGATTAAAAAGCTTTCCATCTGTTCGATATATAATTCCCACACCAGTGGGAAGTTTCCCATCGAGAAGATATAAAATCATGGCGATGAAAATAGCAAATAATGTTGGGGCGATAACACATCCCTGTTTAACACCTGATCCCACTTTAAATGGAGCACCATGAGAGCTGTTGTTGTCCAAAACCGTTGCCGTCATGTTGTCATGGAGAAGTCGCAAGATATTCACAAATTTATTGGGGCATCCAATTTTCATAAGGATAGTCCAGAGAGCTGTACGGTCTACAGTATCAAAGGCCTTAGCCAAATCAATAAATGCCATATAAAGGGGTTGATTTTGCTCCCGGCATTTTTCTTGGAGCTGACGTGCAGTAAAAATCATGTCTACTGTCCCTCTAGAGGGGCGGAAACCATATTGAGATTCAGGGAGGATCTCTTCTGAAATAGATAGAAGACGATTTGCGAGAATCCTAGCAAATATTTTACCTGCGATGCCTAAGAGAGAAATGCCCCGATAGTTTCCACAGTCTGTTCTATCACCCTTCTTAAAGAGGGTGATAATTACGGCATCCCTGAAGTCTTCTGGGATCTCTTATCCAGATTTTTTCGATGAGTTTATGAAGATGTTGTACAAGTTCGGGGGGGCCCTCTTTAAAGATTTCAGCAGGAATCCCATCTGGTTCACTAGCTTTGTTATTCTTCATTTGATTAATGGCTTTTATAACTTCATCCAAAGTGGGGAGTATTGCAAGTTCCTCTCTAATTTGTTTTTGCGGGATTTGCGAAAAAATCTCATCCACCTTAGATTTATGATTTAAAAGGTCATAATAATGCTCTTTCCAATGCAGTGCAATAGACTCTTTGTCTTTTAAGAGTTTGGTGCCATCTTTTGATTGTAAAGGGTTTGTACCATAGGTTTTTGGTCCATAAATGGCCCTTGTGGCCTTAAAAAAGCCCCGTGCATCATGAGATTCTGCAAGTTGTTGAATTTCTTGAGCTTTCTTTTTCCACCAAGTGTTCTTAAGTTCTCTTGTTCTTCTTTGGACCTCAGCCTTTGCACTGGCGTAGATTTTTTTCTTGGCAGCGCAATTAATATCATTTTGCCATATTTGGAAAGCTTTCCTTTTTTGGTCAATTATATATTTAATCTCATTATCATTTTCATCAAACCAATCCTGATGTTTCTTAGTTTCATATGCAATAGTTTGTTCACAAGCTGCAGTAATGGAGGTTTTCAGCTTAGAAGCAAGCTCAATTTGACTTTTTTGGTGCTCCGTAATGCTACAGGTGTCATCCCCCCCCCCTTAAACTTTTTAAAATAAAATTCAGGTTGCCTGGCAGCCTGGAGAGGTGGGGGGGGATGGCCCCTGGATTTCCCAAAGTTGCCTACTCCTGGTCTAAAGAAATATAGTATTTTGCTTGCTGATTCATACTTGAACATTATATTTTTATTTTACGGTTTTTAGAACGTTAGAAACCACAATTTAAAACATACACTCAGCTGATCTGAGACTAAAAAAGAAAACCCAAAGGGAAAAAATGCTGGAGGTTTTGTTGTTGTGTTTTAATTTTTGCCACAATATAATTTCAAAACAATACAAAGGGACATGTCAAAATAATTGCCATAGTTGCATAGGAGCCTTTCATTATTGGCTTCCCTTTAACATTCTCTAACTAATCAAAGACAAAACAAATATTATCTTCTCTTCCCACTTTAACATCTTACTTCTAAACATCTGCTCTTCCCACTTTAGTTTGAACCAGAGTTTTCTAGAACTCGGGCCAGGGCCAGAACTTGTTTTACTGCTTACGCTCGCTCAGCCTAAGAACATGTGAAGTAACAGATGGTCTCTGAGCATTAGTAAATTGACTTTTTAACTTGCAGAGTAACTATAAGCTGTTTTGCAGAGCCCCCAACTCCATACAAAGGCAGATTCCAGGTCATTTTTCTCTTAAGGCAGTTGCAAATTCTGCAACAAATGCTAACACCTAATTACAGGATCCTTCACACTTTTTTTCCTATGACTTGGCCTCAGGGCAAGGAAAAGGAAAATAGAAGGAGGTAAGTGTGCTTTAGGGCAGGGATCCCCAAACTTTTTGGATCAGTGGGCACTTCTGTGAATTTGAGAAACTGCTGTGGGCACCACCATAAAATGCCTAATCAGTGGATCACTGATTTGGCGTCTACCTGTCACGTCTGTATATCTTAGGCTGCGTCTTATTCAGCAAAAGCTTTTGCTTCATGTCTATTGAACACTGCAATATCTCATTAATAAGGGATTGGCTAATTTGGCTTCATCTTGAGCTGTTTTATTCAGGATCTCGTTGTTGTTTTAGATCTATTTTTTTTTTTAAATTCACATAAAAGTTTTTTTCTTTAAAAAAATAAATAAGCAAATTGTTAGCCTGAATGTATGTGCTGAAAGATCATGGTTCCACAGCATCCCAGAGTGTATTATGATATATACATTATGAAAAAAGCAGGCCAGAGAAATCAGGCCTCACAATGGAGTTCTAAGCACCTGAGATTTTTTAAAGTTTCAAAACTTCAGAAAAAACCCTCTTGAATAGTCCAGTCAAGAAAAGCTCTAGGAAATACTGGTGCTTTAGAAATATATATTTCAGAATGCGTTATGAATTATAACCCAATGATCTAAAAGCTATCTCAGTGGTAAGACTGATGTTTTCAAACTGTACTTTTTTTATGAAGAACATTTGTGTTAGAAGAATTTGTCAAATGAGTTGACTTAAGAATTCCATAGCCAGGTTGATGCATGTTCTGTGCACTAAGTAACCCACATCCTTCCAGAAAAATTGAATTCTGCAACATGCAAATCCGATTTGCTTACTTTATATATAAATAAATGCACACACATTCCTGTTTCTGGTACTGGTGTGGAGCTACAAAGGGCACTGGTAACTCGTTCTGAGATGTAAGATTTAGAAAAGCAATGTCCATGCTCTTAAGCATATTTTTGCTGCCTTGAGAACTAGGAACTTTGAGTTTTAAAAAACATTTAAGTGGAGATTCTCAGAAAGCTGAGATCTGTGCTTATTACTACCGGGTTTTGAATTTGTACAGTACAGACAGAAGATGCACATATTTCAGCCAAATGAATGTGTTAAACAGCAGCATCCGCATTGTAGAATGCAACTGAGAATACAAGGAGTGTTCCCGAGGGTGGATGGAATGCAAGTGCCTTCCCTTCCCTTTCTTGGTCCATCCAATGCTCAGAGGTGTAAAACAAACTGCGTAAACTGGTCGTGCAATGGTCCTGTGCATATGGACAGCTGAGATCCGATGATCAGGAATGGTGTGTGATTTTCTTGTATGTAAGAGCTTGTGTGGGATACCTTTTTAAACCTAATTGTACTCCCTTTTTAAACATTATTGTGTGACACCTCAGGTTCCCATGTGGAAGATGGTTGGGGAAGGGCGTGGATGATGGAAGTCTGGAGCGGATTCTTATAGGAGAGTTGCTTTTGGCGTCATCAGATGAAGACCTTGGGAAGCAATGTCGGACACCGCCTCAACAGAAATCCCCAACTACAGCCCGAAGATTGAGTATCACCTCTCTCACAGGGAAAAATACAAGTAAGATGTCACTTCTTGCAGTGATATCAGGCAGGCAGTATTGCTAATGGGAGAAAGATGGTGTTTTCTCCTTTGTCAATGAGACACAACAAACCTTTCAAGATGGACATTGAATTTGGTGCTTTAAGTGTTACTTCCCCGCATCTAATAAATGCGTACTTTCAAAAATCTAGAATAAAGACAACTATGCCAACTCAGAATTTTCCTTTTTCCAGAGTTTAGGCTATTACTACTATTATTTAAATTGATGTATTTATATTGGCTTGTGGGAAGATCAGTAACAAGAGAATAAGCCTTAAGAAAACAAGCACTTGTCTGTTATGTATTGGGATGCAAAGGTCCAAAATAATGTGGATCTCAGTGCTCATCTTTGTTAAGATATTGTAACTTAGGGGGAAATATGCATACATTTAGAACTATGGTCTGGGGGAATGCAAGCATTAAAAGTTGCTCTTGGCAACTGATGAATCTCCTGCCCCGCCCTGCCTCAGAGATTTTCTTTTCCATTGCAGAATAAAAGGTTGTAAAAATAATTTCATGAAACCAGTTCCACAATCTTTGTCAAGTGGGACTTGCAACAATATGGAATAGTGATGGCCACCAATATGGACAGCTTTAAAAGGAGTTTGGACAAATTCATGGAGGAGAAGGCTATCAGTGGCTTCTAGTCCTGATTGGCTCTATGCTTCCTCCAGTATCAGAGGCAGTATGCTTATGTACTCCAGTTGCTGGGGAACATGGGCGGGAGGATGCTGTTGCACTCATGTCCTGCTTGTGGGATCCCGTGGGCAGCTGGTTGGCCACTGTGTGAACAGAGTGCTGGACTAGATGGACCCTTGGTCTGGTCCAGCAGGGCTCTTCTTATGTCTTTATGAGTGAGGAATGTTCCAACCATCTGTGCCCTCTTCTGAGATAGTCTCCATTCCATTCTTCCACCCCTGGTTTTCTGTCCTCCCTCCCCACGCCCAAGACTCAGCATCATGTGGCCAGGAGCACACACAGGGTTGTTTTGGGGGGGAGGGAGGGGTGTCTGTTAGGGTTTTTTCCCTAAATATTTTTTGTGCTTCTGCAAACCTTGGGGTTCTCCCAAGCATGGTGATACCTCTCTGTTTCTCATTGGCCCTGTTCTGTCTACAATCTTATCGGCACTCACCAAATGAATTCACTCTTAGAAAGAGCATGTTGATTTTTATTTTTATCTTAAATATATCTTATGACCAGGTATTTCCTAATGGGTGAAAGCTGCTGGGCTCCGTATTTGAATTATTCTTTCAAAGCATTGTTCCCTTCATGCATGAAGGGAATTGAAAGGCAGCACCTGTCACTTCTGCTTTCAGGATGTGATGGTGTTTCAATATTCTGAGTTGTCAAATGCAGAAAATAGCCACAAGAGTAACTTCGTTTGGCACAGTTACGCTTAACTCTTAAGAGGTGACATCATATCAACATGTATTGGGCCAGTGTCTGGACATGAGACTGCCTGGGAACCATATGTAAGCTATTCGAAGGAGGAAGAATGGAGTGTACATTTCATTTCACTTCATTTATTACATTTCTATACTTCCCAATTGCCAAAGCTCTCTGGGCAGTTTACAAAGATTAAAACCTTAAAAATACATTCTAAAAACCATATATGAACAGACATATAAACATACAACACAAAGAGAGAGACACATTTATCTAAAAACAATTTTAAGCAATCAACATGAAAAAATGCAAGACCTGATTAAAATCCTCATCATATGCTGCCAAATGCCTAAGAGAAGAAGGTCTTAACCCGGCAACGAAAAGATAACAATGTTGGTGCCAGGCGGGCCTTGTCAGGGACATAATTCCATAATTGGGGGGCCACCACCAAGAAGGCACTCTCCCGTGTTGCCGCCTTCTGAGCCTCCCTTGGAGGAGGCACCTGGAGGAGGGCCTTAGATAATGTATGTAGTGTACGGGTAGGTTCATGCTGGGAGAGGCGCTCCATCAAGTATTGCGGTCCCGAGCCATGTAACATGTAGGAACATACGAATCCTATTGGATCAGGCCAAGTTCCATCTAGTCCAGAATCCTCTTTCCAACAAAATAACAAAGCTGGTCTGTGTATTAAAAGGTTTTAAACTGCATTTAACACTTTACATAGGAATGTTCCTGCTGAACCAGACCAAAGATGCATCTAGTCCAGCATCCCACTTTCCACAGTGGCTAATCATACGCTTTTAAGAGCACACCAGCAGGATGTAGGGGCAACAGCACCTTCTGTGGGTAGTATTAGGTAGGCAGAGATCACATGATCAGAGATCTTTTGGAGGAAGTGAGGGTCTCTCAGTGTATCCCCAGTTTCCTTCCCTGCCTTAACCAGGACAGTCTAACTTTGGAGCTTTTCCTTGTTCTTCTTGTGAAAGCCAGCAACTGGTATTCAGAGGCCTGCTGCCATTGTGACTAGTAGCCACTGTTAGCCTTTTCCTCCATGAATTTGTCTAATCTCCTTTTAAAGCCTTCTAAGTTGGTGGCTTTCACCGCACCTTGCAGCAGCGAATTCTATCTGCTTTCAAAATCTCCATGCAGGTGTGCCCTTAATGAATTTAAACCTTCATGTCTTGATCTGAGGGTGACCTCAGCTCTCCAATATTTTCTTCTTTTTTTCTTCAGAACTCAATGCAGGACAGATCCAGGAAGGAATTGGGGAAGCCGTGAACAATATTGTGAAGCACTTCCATAAGCCTGAGAAAGAGGTATTTTCTCAGACATTCAGATGCGTGATCTTAAAAGGGGATGTGAGCAAACCTCTTCACTTGGCTTTGAAGTGATAGGTGTTTTTGTAGAGGATCAAAAGGTGCAGGACCATAATTTTACATCGTACGAAAAGGTATCAATTTGTCATTATGGCAAGCTTTGGAGTTCATTACCTCATTTCTTTAAGACGCAATCTATGCATGTTTAGACAGAAAAAACGGCTTATAACTCCCAGCATGCTCCAAGCCAGCATAGCTGGGCTGGGGCATGCTGGGAGTTGTAGGCCTTTTTTTCTGTCTAAACATGCATACAATTGCACTCTTAACGGCTCATTATTTTATTGTTTGCTGTGTGCTACTGATCCTGAAGCAGAGTTCAGACAAGCCCCACTCCCCCCCCCCCTTTAATCTGTGGAGTTTCCTGACTGAAAGCACGAAATCCAGCTGAAATCGTGATGGTATCGGAGTCATTGTTGCTGTCCGTTCATCCCCCCCCCCCCCCCATCACAAACAGTCTAGCTCTACATGGCTTGGACTACAAAAGTCACAGTGGGTGTAAAGGGTTTCTGAATCCATTCAATAGAGAAAGTTGTTTATAGAAGAGGAGAAACAGCATTTCACCACCCAACAATTGGCTCAAGGTCCAAAGATTCAGATACTTGTTTCCATGTAATGGGCTGCTTCAGAAGACACTGAGTTAGGTCTGCAATGAGATGAGCAGACAGGGCCTTGCCATAGCTCACTGCTGATGGAAGCTTATACTGAACTTCATTTACTGCATTTCATTACACATTACAGTTTATAATCCACCTCCCCGCAAACCATGTGTGTGTGTGCGTGTGTATGTAATTCAGGAGAACCACCAGGGCATAGTGGTTCGTTAGAGTGTTGGACTGGGACTCAGGAGATCCGGGTTCTAGTCCCCACTCGGCCACAAAGCTCACTGGGTGACTTTGGGCCAGTCACTGACTCTCAGCCTAACCTACCTCACAGGGTTGTCGCTGTGAGGATAAAACGGAGAGGAGGAGGAGGAGGATTATGTAAGCTGCCTTGGGTTCCTTGCAAGAAAAATGTCAGGATATAAATATAATCAATAAAATAACATTTCATACATCTAAAGTGGAATATAGTTCATGAAAGCTCATGCCATAACAAATTTGTCTTTAAGGCAGGGGTGCAGAACCTCAGGCCTGGGGGCCAAATTCAGCTGTCCTGGGGTTCCAGTCTGGCCCTCTGGAGTTCCCTAGATCTCCAGAGGGCCACCCCCTTTCCCCAACCACTGATTGTTTGGCAGTTTCCCAGTTTTTGTGCAGTTTCTTCCCCATTCTAAAAGGTTGACATGCCTCTCCTAAGGCTTGGTTAGTGGCAGCAAGAGCTTTCTGCTAAAATGTGCTAGCATTTTTGGCCCCGCCCACCACTTGAAAGCAGCTTCTCCAAAATGGGATTTGGCCCCTGGGCTGGAAGAGGTTGAACACCCCCACTTTAAGGTTAGTCTTGAGGACTTTGTTGGTTTTGCTGCAGCAGGTGGCTCCCCCTCCGGAAATGGTCCAAATCCCTTGTATATCTCCATTAGAAGAAATAATGGATCTGGAGCAATGCCAGCTAGGCCTCCCTGCCATGATCCCCTCAGCTCCTTGCACCAATGTAAATAATTCTTGCCGTTGAAATGCCGTACCACATCTGGAAAACTGGTTAACAAGCATCACGAGTGGGATTAGAATCAGAAATGGAGCATCATTGGACGGTTATCGGTTTGTGTCGGTATGCCATGTGCAGACTACCGTTCTTTTTGTTTCTGTAGAGAGGAATCCTCACTGTTCTCTTGTGTGGAGAAAATGGCCTGGTTGCGGCACTGGAGCAGGTCTTCCACCATGGTTTCAAGTCTGTTCGTATTTTCCATAAGAACGTCTTCATCTGGGACTTCATAGGTAATCAGCGTGTTTGGTTTGGCTGGGCCTTGTGTGACCAAGACCCTGGTGATGCATAGCACCTGGGCTTCGTGTAATTCTGCTGAAACTGATTGTTCTCCCATCTCTGTAAATCAGAGGTGCAGAAACTCAGGCCTGCGGGCCAAATCCGGCCCTCTGGGGTTCCCTAGATGGCCACGCCCCCTTCCCATGTCCCCACCCCTTTCTCCCAATCACTGATCGTTTGGTGGTTTCCTGGCTTTTGTGCAGTTTTCCCCATTCTAAAAGGTTAACATGGCTCTCCGGAGGCTTAGTTGGGCCTTTGCTGTGGCACCCTGGTTGTGAAATGAACTTTCCAGAGAGGCTCGCCTGGCACTTACGTTGTGTTCTTTCCGGCACCAGGTGAAGACCGTCTTATTTTCCCAGGAATTTTAGTCTTTCAGTCTCTGTTTTAAATCCTTTACTGTATTTTAAATCTCTGTACTGCTGCTAGGCTTTATTTTGACTTTTACTCCTATTTTATACTGTAGTCTTAAATTTTTATACTGTATTTTATGTTGTGTTTTTAATTGTTGTGAACCACCCAGAGAGCTTAGGCCATTGGGCGGTATAGAAATGTAATAAATAAAATAGTTACTGGCAGGAAGAGATTTAAGCTAAAGCAGTGTTCTCCAACCTTGGGTCCCAGATGTTTTTGGCCTACAACTCCCAGCATGCCCCAGCCAGCTACGCTGGCTGGGGCATGCTAGGAGTTGTAGGCCAAAAACATCTGGGGACCCAAGGTTGGAGAACACTGAGCTCAAGTATGCTGGTATGTTGAGCCCACCCCTTTTGCCTTTGGGCCCACCCACCATTGGAATGTGGCCCCCCAAGAGCTTCTCTGAAATTGAATTCGGCCCTTGCGCTGAAAGACGTTCAACACCCCTGCAATAAATGTGGCTACTTGCTGAGAATGGCTGGGGCAGTCCTACCATTAGGCAATTTGAGGTGGTCCGTCTCAAGGCAGCAAATTGGACTACTGCTGAAGGGCAGCAAACTGTCAATTATTTTGTTTGCTACATTTTTACAATCGGGAGGAGCAGGAGGTGGTGTCTCGATTTTCAACATCCGAAGCAGTAACCATGCCAAGATAAGAAATATCCCAGAGACAACTAAAACCTTGGCCATCTTTGAGCTAATTCTTAAGTGGCTCTAATGGTGTGGCTACTACTTCTGTGTTGTTTGGTCTCTTGCCACACTGGAAACATTTTAAATGAGGGAGACAAGTGGGATGGGCAGATTTGGCTTTTTCCCACACCAGAGCTGCACATCTCCGAAATTCCCAAGGACATTCCACATATAATAAAGAAGAGTTTTTACTTGGAAGTTTCATACCTTCCCTTTGTTAGGACAGGCCTGTATTTTCAAAGTGATTCTTAACTTGCAAGGTAAGTGTAAAGCAATAGAATGTACAGAATACTTTTCTCAGTTGATGCCTTCAAGGCAGTAATTACCTTTGAATCCATGGCTACTGTGTCTTAATGTGTTAGGAATGCACTTTAAAGTCATAAATTAGCTATGGCTCTAGGACTGATTAGGCCAAGCTGCCGGCCATGAAATCGCTGGGTACCTAATTGCAAATCTGTTAACTTTAACCTTTCCCCACTTAATAATTATTTGCAAGGAGCTAATTGCCATAAAAAAAGTTTTTAACTGATTGCTTACTGGCCATTATGCTTAATACTATCAGTATATACTATTAGGCATAATAGTAAAAGGTGTAGAAGCATGGTCAACTTGCATAATTGATACAGGTTAAAGAATTGTTTTTCTTGGGGGGGGTTTTTAGTGCTTGAGTAAATACAGCCATACCTATAGGTATATTTTTATTACTCTGTACTGCTAGCACTTGCAAATGCTAGCTTTTGTACTGAACTGACAAGGACCATTTCTCACCTGTTGGCTGTTTGAAATTGGCTCCCCCCCCCGGCTATATTTCAGGGGTTAGGCAAAATTCCTTGGGGGAAAGATAATCTGAGTGGCTACCGTTTCGTTTGTCCCAGAAAGCACTGTTATGAGGTGCTTTTTTAAATTTTGGTAAAATTCAAAATGGCTGCCTCCTTTGCCACTTACTGAGGGCCACCATTATAGTGAACAACGGTTGGCTATATACAGGGGGGAAAAAACGTTTATAGAGTGGGTGGATTGTTCCTTCAGCAGCTCATTTATTCAAGAAGTGCAGTGTTAAATACACCTCCAAAGGGGGGGGGGGGGATAATGATTTCAAGCAGGCCCGTTAAAAATATAAAGTTGTAATGTGCCATTCCATGCTACTCTATTTTTAAACCTAAGATACTAGGAAAACCTATGTTTGGATTTCTTTTCTTTTTTAAATAAGGAAGTCTTGGGAAAATCCCTGAATGCTTTTTTCAAAAGTTTTCAACCCAAAGTTTTAAAAGACCCAAGTTTTAAAAGTCTTTTGGAGGGGGAATGGATAATTGCACAGGACAATGCAGTTCTATGCATATCTAATCAGAAATAAGCCCAACTGAGTTCAATGGAACTTACGATTCAGCAAGACAAAGGTGGGTGGGTGGAGTTCACATAATCATTTCTCCTTAAATTACTGGGTCAGTTAAACTAATATTTGGTTGAATCACCATTTCTCTACCACCTCAGCTTCTAAATGAACTAAACAGCAAGTTGAAAGGGTCAAAGGGTTATTTGCATTCTATGTTTAGTGAGATCTTGCTTTCTCCTTTCATCCGTCCTCAGAAAAAGTTGTTGCCTACTTTGAGACGACTGACCAGATTGGGGACAGCGAAGAGGATGTTCTTCTTCAAAAATCTTCCTGCAAAACATTCTGCCACTATGTAAATGCCATCAATACTGCTCCACGGAACATAGGGAAAGACGGCAAATTCCAAATTCTAGTTTGTCTTGGAACTCGGTATGTATGTATTGGTTCACAAAGAAACTCTTCTAAGGAGCTACAATGCTACAAGTGTTATCTTCCTAGCAACAGTCTGAGGTCACCTGTATTATTTCCATCCCTCAGATAGGAAGCTGAGGCTGGGAGTGGCTTGCCTGGGGCTACTTTGGCATCACTTGAAGTAGGATTTTGAACCCAAGTTTTTCCAACGTTCTTTTCATACCTCTCAGATATCTCTAATTGGAATCTAGTTTTTTAAGCTGTTCCTCCCATTTCCTTTCTTTATCCACTTGTTTATATCACTTTGATGTCCTTGTTCTGGCTTTGTATGCATTCATGTTGGATTGGTGTCAGAAACCACTGTAGCATTTAATGGAAACTTATCAGTGAAATACTTTGGCACCCTTAGCAATCCAGCTTTTTGTGACCTTTGAGTTGGCTTAACAAAGGTATTATATTATTATGGATTTTGGAATTCTTATGGCCCACATGGCAACCTTTGCTTCTTTTTTTGTTGGTAAAACCATAGTTTAGCTTGCTGAAGTCAAAGGCATGTATTGGAAGACACAATTCCTGTCACCTTGCAGAAAGCTAGAGAGGTGGGGAAGTGTCACTGTTTTGTGACTTCTTTTGTTGGTCCTAATAAAAGGTATTCGCCAACTGTGGTTTTTGGAGTGGGGGGGGGGGGGGTTCCTTATGGACCAACATGGCTACTTTTGCTTTTTATGTGCCTTAACTATGATTTGCTTGGCAGAGATGTAAGCTCAGCCTCTGTAGGGGAAATAAATTTGGTATCAAACCCTAGTTGGGTTGGGTTTGAATTTTACAATTTAAACCCCCACTGAGACGGGTCCTTACAACCCTACCCAATGAGAATAGAAATGGACTCGGGATTTGAGATCTACTCCTTTGCCTGAAAGAGCACAATTCCATAGCAAGCTAAGTTGAAAGGAGATCCGCTTTCCTGAAAATAGGAAAGAAAATGCGCACATTCATTCATACAAGCACAGACAGGAAAGTAAGGGTGCAATCCTGTGGAGACGAGCATGAGCCCCCGAGCTCAGAGGCTCACGCTCATCCTATGCAGAGTGGGAGCAGCGGTGGAGGCAATTTCCGCCTTCCCGTCCTGCTGCCCTGCATTTTCACTAGATAAGCTTTTTTGCCCATCTAGCTGGAGCATCTCAGCGGGGAAGGGAAGGAGGCTGGAGAGGCTTCAGGGTAGCTCGTATGCTGGCCTCTCCAGTCTCCTTCCCCCCCTGCCCCCCCTCCGAGCTTGGTTTCCTCCATGCCGGCTGTGAGGGGGCAGGGGAGGGGGGGTCGGTGCTCTGATCCCCCGCTCCAAGGTTGGAGTGCTGTCTCCTCCCTCGGAGCTGGAAATCCAAACTGTCCTATGGCCCCTCAGACAATGTCTAGGGGCCACAGGATCATTCCTTAAGTTAGTTTTTCCATTTTTCTTTAAGCAGCACACTTCAGGTACCGGGATCAGAGACAGGCCCAGAAGCTTGGGCACACTCCTTTTTATGTTTTAGGGCCCATGTGCCAGAAAGGGTAGCAATAGGATTAAAGCTCCCTTATTGGTTGTTAGGGTCCCTCAAGACCGTTCCTCCAGTTTCAGAGCTCTGCCCCATTTAACGTCAGTTGATCCTTTTACCTAATTCTGCTTCCCATGATCCTCTTGATACTTCCTGAAGATCATCATGTCTTTTTGGTTACGGTTGGCAACTAGTCTTTCCGAAACCTCTCCCATCCCCCATTTGCTAGCCTCTCCAGGCCCCACTTCTCCCCCATTTCCTCTGTGGTCATTCTAGGATGTTCTAGGGCATCTTATGACATGCCAATGTCTAGATTACTTGCTGGTGTTCATTTTTCCCCATCTGGAACAAAGTGCTTCTGCTTTGCTAAATGTTCATTGCTGATGCTTAACTAATAAAGGCCTTTAGCTTCCCAGAGAGGCTACCTGGCGCCTATGTTGTGCTCTTTCTGGCACCAAGTGAAGACCTTCCTATTTTCCCAGGCATTTTAGCCTTTCAGTTTCTGTTGTTTTAAATCTGTTACTATATTTTAAATCTTTGCATTGCTGCTAGGTTTTGCTTTGGATTTTACTTCTATTTTATACTATAGTTTTAAACTTTTATAGTGTGTTTTATGTTTTGTGGTTTAAATTGTTGTGAACTGCCCAGAGAGCTTTGGCTATTGGGCGGTATAGAGTTGTAATAAATAAAAATAGCTCAGTCTTAAATTCCCGTTACTTCAAACCAATATTTCAGTTTCAATATGTTGATCTCTTACGCATTTGTTAATGCAAAACAATTGTTCGAAAATCCACTTCAGACCTGGTTTGCAGCCAGTGTGTAACCTATATTAACCAAGGTTTGCTTTCCCCTTTACTCTGTGCTTTAAGTGTACCATATGTTAGCCTTTGGATGTACCTTAAATTGCTTGATGATATCATTTCTTTCACAGGGATCACTTGCTCCCACAGTGGATTCCGTTGCTGGCAGAGTGTCCACCCATCACTCGGATGTATGAAGAGAATGCTCTCCTCCGCGACCGCATGACGGTGAACACTCTCATCAGAGTCCTTCAGACATTGCAGGACTTCAACATCATCTTGGAAGGGTCGCTTATTAAAGGGGTGGATGTGTAGCACATGGCTTTGCGGATGGCTCTCTCTCCTGCTCCCATCTCCTCTCCCAGGCAAATGAAATGTATCGAATTTGGGAGAGGGCGGACCTATTGAGACGCAAATGCTGCCGGTAGTGCCCCCTCAGTACGTTAAAATCAGCTTCTTGATAGGTGAGAGTGGGGGGGAAGTCCCCCACTCATGTTAGTCTCCTTACTGGTCTACCCTAAAGCTGCAAACAAACTAAGCTGCAGTATTGTAGTTTTCAAATCAGAGGTTTAGTATAAAATAGAGTATTTTCGTGTGTTCAATGTATGTAAATAGGCTATCTTCCTGCGGAAATATTTACCGATAAACTTTTCTTAGAATCAGTGTTCTCGGGTTGGGGGGGGGGAACGTAGCTCAACACTTTATAGGGTTGGGGTGGGAGGGAGGGGAGCGTTACTTGCGTATATGGAGGGAAAAGTCACTCCCTGTGTAAATATTGTACAAATGTAGCAGGGAGGGGGGCTTTTTCCGTGTATTGCAAAGGAACACATGAAGACTCTCTAGGTAGCCACTGCTGTACTCTTCTTGTGAATGTATACTGTTTGCTCTATTCCCTGTACGTTGTTGGTCTCTTGTTATACCGTTTGGATCCAAACTGTTTTGTGTGCGTTGAATAAGCTGTGATTCATAGGATTCTGGACCTTCTCTGTGACTTGGTCAGCCAGGACAAGTGGTGCAAAGAAATGTCTCCACGCTGGACACGAGGAATCCCTCAGCTTCAGACTGGAGCCCATCAGGGTCTGCTTGAGGAATTTTGCTACGCTCCGTGACAGAAGAGGAGAAAAACCAACATCTATACTATAGTTTTGAACCTTTAACAAAGCTTTCGACACTCTCCTTCCCTCCGCCCCCCTGGGCTGTTGTGTTCTGTGCAAGCGCCACCTGTTTCAACAGGCTTTCTTGGAAGGGGGAGCGGAGGCTCCTGGGGGGGGGGGAAGCAGTCTTTTATCACAAGCAATTTAGGCAGAATTCTGGCAAAATTGTTTCAGACGGTTGAAAATGCCAAAAAAACACCTGGCAGTTGCCTCGTCTTCCTGCATCCGGGGGAATAAGGACTGGCCCATACATGACCTCATCCCTGTGGGTGGCTGCTCCTATTCAGGAAGTCTCTCCAATCTTTGCTTGTGCTCCTTTCCTGCTCGCATATAACTTTCCATGGGAACAGCGACCTAGCAGGCAGCTCCAGACAAGACCACTAGGATGCAGAGAACCACCATGTGGACATGCGGCATGCCTCCCATGCAGTGATGCAGTCTCCCCAGCCCGGCACCCTCCAGCTGTGTTGGACTAATCCAACACAGCTGGAGGGTGCCAGGAAGGGAAGACTCCAGTAATGTAAGGACCATCTCTTAGGGCTGCTGCTTACATTACCCTAGTCTGGGAGCTACTTTAACATTGCTTCTTTCCACCCCGCTCAAGTAGCTTAGCAAGCCTGTATTCATGTGGGAGTGGGGTTGGCATTGCCGTCAGCACTGGCAGTGCTGACCTGGACAGTCACTGCGTTACAGCCCGTGTGACCTCAGCATCCCTGCGATACCCGAGTGACGTGTGAAAGCATCCTGCTTCCAGCCGCACGTGTGCCACTGATGTAAGATGCCTCTCTTGGTTTTGTAGAGTTTTAGCCTTTCAAAGGGCGTGAGGCAAGAGTACCAGGCTCTAAAGGCTATTCTGCCAGATAGAAAAATTTAGTCTTTTTAGTAGTAGCAACACAACAGTTGTAGGCAGGCATTTTAGACCAATTTTAGCAAAACTGAATACAAGTTAGTGGGGCAGCCTGGATAGCAATCCAGTATCATTCCATTTTTATCCCCGGTTGATAGAAGACTTGCCTAATCATTTGGAGACTTGGCTTAAAAAGTAGATTCTTTTATTCTTCCAAACTCTGGGGCTTAACAAGCTCTATGTTGTCAGTTCCATTCATCATGCTTGACAAAAGTCTACTTGGAGGGGCAGCCCTTTGATAGAAGCAATTACTTATCATCTTAAGGCACATAACCTGTTTCATTAGTGCTTTTTGCCCCCTCTTTCCATGGTGCTTGTTTCCCAGAAAGAGGACTCCTTCGAGCTGAAGCACGTGGAAAATATGCATTGGGAAAATAGTGTATAATTTGTACAGAAGCCTCAACATATTTCACCAGCTGATGAATTTCCTGTGTGGTATGTTGACAAGGAACTCCATTGGGGAGCAAATGGAGGACTCCCAGCTGTGGGTTTCCCATGAACATGCAAGGGAGAAGTGACAGGGAGAGGTTACTTAGCTCTGGAACTTGTTTCCCAACCAAGTCACGAAAGTCGGGAGGAAAGGAATTGGAGAGGGAATATGGTGGGTGGTAGACGGGTCAAGTGCACACTCTGCTGTATACTTCAGCAGCAACTATAGTTTTGGGGATGTCTTGCTCCACCCTGAAACTATCCATCTGCTACTGCATTACCTTCTGCTGATATGTTCTGTGACCTCCAAAGGTCCTTCACCAGCTGTTTTTAGCCTGAAAAAAGCATCAAGCTTGGGAATGTTACCCATAAACAATGAGAAGTTCCTGAGCCAACACATGGCTTGCACACATCAAGGCATTTTGCCAATATCTCTGCCTACTTGAAAAACTGGGTGGTAACTTCTGCCACACAATATTTGCTGAAATAGCACATGAATTTCACTGCATCAACTTCACCCCAAAGGGCTTTGGCAGCATGATTGTGAAGCATGTATGTGGAAGCTTTCAACATTATTTCTGGACGCATCTTGGGGGGGGGCTCCCCAGTTATTCCCCTCCCCAAACAAAGCCAGCTTCCTATTTACACTTAACCATGTAGTTGTCTTGGTTGTGATCAGAAATCATGTTCGGATATCATGAATCAGCCCAGATAACCTCTGCCTAGGATTGATGGAAAGCATATGAAATTATTTTATTCATAGTTTTCCCTGTAATGTGCAGGTAACCAATAATACAGTTTTGGCTTTCTGTGTGTTCCCCTTGTCCCCTCCCCCCACGACAAACTGCAGATTGTTTTTTTAGTTTACCTGTATTCTGACAGTTAATAATAAAGCAAAAGTAGATAATGCCTCAAAAATGGGGACTGGATCAGGACTGAAGAGGAAAATGAAGGGATTGTCAAATCTTAGAAGTGCAAAGGCCTGGAAAAAATTCAGAAAAAAATGAGAGGAAAGCCAGAATTTAAAAACAAAACAAAACACAGTTTTTCCAGGGATGTTGGGAAAAAATTGTTTTTCCCAAGCTTTCACATCTCTATCAAATACCCATGTATGCTTTGCTTTTTGCATGTCACACAATTGGCCCCAACACAAGAAGTCCCAAGTCTTGCTTTTACGAAGTGACGTTAAACTAAATGCAAGATACCGCTTGGATGGCACCATTCATTCTAGAAGAATCGGGGGCAAATTTGATATACCTTGATTCCTGAATTGACTCCCATCTTTGCCTTGCAGCTGCTGGTCATCTTGTGTGCAGCTAAGAGTTTCTGGAGTATCCCCGTTTTTGCTGACGTCAGGCTTATTTCATGACATAGGGAAAGTAACCATTGACATAGCTAAATAATATGAAAGACCCCTTAAAGGCTGTATGCTTTAACATTCACAATAGGTCTCTAGCCGCCACCACTAGCATGTGGTGCTGAACATCCTACCTGGCAGTGAAATTTCTGTAAAGCATTCATTCATTTCTCATCTTTGTGTTTCACATCACATGAATAGTGTGCAAGGAACATTCTATGTCTATTTCCTTTTAGGCAATAAAGCACTGTATAATTGTGTAGTATTCTAACAACCTTAAGGTATTTTTGAAGCATGAGATTGATCTCTGGTAGACTAGTCTATTTGACAACTTCAGGAGTGCAGTTCTTTGTGACGTTTTATTTTATTCCTATTGCGTGCAACCTTTTGGGGTTTTTTTTTTAAACAGACAACTTTGATCACTTGAAACTGAGAGGTTTGTTCTTTCAGACTTACAGACCATTCTAGCTTCTTGGAAGGGTGAGGATCTAGTCATGGTTCCCCAAAATTGAACGCACCCTTTTGATATCAGTATTAATGAGCCTTCATTGATTTGAGAAATTGAATTTTTAAAACGACCAAAGCTTTCTAGTATCCTACCAAGTAAGTTCTGTATTCAAGAACTGTGATTCAGAACATTGTGTGTTCTTGATAGCATTGCTATACTAAAAGGGTTTTTGTTTTTTTTAAAGAGGGGACAAATAGAATTGTAAAGTGGATCACTATGTAAACAATTTACAAATCTCAAGCTAACTAGAATGAGCTGGTTGCAGTGTTGGGGGAACCCCAAGTACTTCATCTTCTGAACGGACACTTTTGCAGCCCATTTACTTGGAAGTAAATTCCACTGTATTAAGTGGGACTGACCTCTGAGTAAATATGTTTGGACTGGGCTGTTCACTGCTTTTTTGTTTAGAATATGTTTGAGAGATGCTGCAGATTCATTATGACTTTGATTTCATTCCCCCACCCCCAACAAGTGAAGGTGTATATCTTATAAGGAAATGTTGTGCGTTACACTTGAAATGTACAAATATTACCTGGTATAGTTTATTAAAGACCTCCTTCCTCCCCACTACCCTTAAGTATCTTCAGAATACGTTGCTATTTTATTTTTTACATTGTTAGTAAATTAATCAGGACTGGATAATGTTCAGGAAGTGAATATCAGTAAAAAAAGTATTGTTATTTCAAGCACTTTAGCATACATATCACAAACTGATGTGGGTTGTTTTTCTCCCCAGGGTTTGGATTACGATTAAATGCAGCTTTTCATGCAATGGTCTTTACAAATAAAACTGTGAAAATAACAAAGTGTATCATGTAATGTTTCATTAAGGCCAATAAACATTTTTTTAAAAAATATATAGAGAGAATGTAATGCACTAACCTCCAAAATTGTGAGGCATATAACCTTAGCACTTATTTGGGGGAGTGGGGAGGAAGTGCCATCAACATTTTTTCTCTGGTGCAACCCTATTCAATCAGTTACATGGTGCTGTTCTAGACTATTTACTGATAACCCACTGTAGGAAGTGAGTGTGCTGAAGAAGTATTAAATACTGTGCAAAAGACCTAGGACACACAGATGCAGCTCTATGCAAGCCTAAGAAACATTCCCAAAGTCCAGAGCAGTAGTGCCAAGTGCCAACCTTTGCAAGGACAATGGGTTTGCCATGTATCAACAAGTAGTTCTCACTGTGAAGTGTGGGGGACATGCCTGCATGGATGCTTGCTTTTTAAGCACTTGTGTATGTACATTTGGGAACCATGATGAGTTCGGGAGAGCCTCAGAGTCACGTAGATGGGTGTTCTCAAAGATACATCTATAGCTTAGTGTTCACCCCAACCCCACCCACCCATCTGCAGTATTCCCTTAGTCATAGGGAACCCATTGAGTTAGGCAAGGAGGATATAAAGATGGCGACACTGATACCTTACAGCAGCCTTCCCCAACATGGCACCCTTTGGATGTGTTGGACTACAACCCCCAGCAGCCCCAGTCAACATGAGCATGCTGGCTGGGGATGGGAGTTGTAGTCACAACAACACATCAGGAGGGTGCCAGGTTGGGAAATGCAGCCTTACAGTGTTGTTGGAAGAGCGAGTGAGCAAATGGATATGAAATGTGTTATTATTACATTACATTTGTATCTCGCCTTTTTCCTCCTGCAAGGAACCCATGGTGGCTTACTTGGTCCTCCTCTCCATTTTATCCTCACAACAACCCTGTGAGGTAGGTTACGCTGAGAGTCAGTGACTGGCACAAGTTGGGGCTGGAACCCAGCTCAGTACTGTAATCGCTACACCACACTGGCTTTCATTACTTGAATGTTTGAAAAGCATCACATAAATACAGGATATTTATTAAAATCTTGAAAACAATTCCTCCTTTTCAGGTATTCCATCCAGTGTCACAGACACATTGTGTTAATGTTACCTTCGATTTTCTGCTTAAAATTCTGAAGCACTGTGATGAGAACCTCTTGCCTCTAAAGAGCATTTTGTCATCTTTCTAGTGTTATCAGTCGCCAGAGGCTGGTTTCTGACAGCTGCACTTCAGCTTGTAAAGCAGGCCATCTATCTATCTCCCCCACCTTTTTTCCTGCAAGGAACCCAAGGCGGTTTACATAATCCCCCCCTCCTCTCCATTATCCTCACAACAACCCTGTGAGGTAGGCTAGGCTGAGAGTCAGTGACTGGCCCAAAGTCACCCAGTGAGCTTCATGGCCGAGCGGGGACTAGAACCCGGATCTCCCGAGTCCCAGTCCAACACCCTAACCACTACGCCACACTTGCCCATAAACACAGAGAAGCTTCTAATTACATCAGATTTCAAATGAATGACTGGGATGAGTTTCAAATGAGTGCCAGCATCTCTGACACTGGGATGATACCCACGAGGCTACAGCGATATTAACTCATGCTGACATTGGCTTGGTCACAAGCTTACATATTCACAAAACTGAAAGAGACAAAATAGAGGGGCAGCAAGTTATCACATTAAGCTATAAGGCCACCTTCGCCAACCTGGTGCCCTCCAGATGTTTCATAGATCATAGAGTTGGAAGGAGCCTACAAGGCTATCGAGTCCAACCCCCTGCTCAATGCAGGAAACTAGAGGAGGGGTCTCCCATCCAAGTAATAGCCAGGCCTGACCCTGCTTAGCTTTCCACGCTCAGACAAGCTGTTTCAGACTCCCAACTCCCATCATCCCCAGCCAGCATGGCCATGGCTAGGAATTATAGTCCTAAACATCTGGAGAACACCAGGTAGGGGAAGGCTGCCACAAACGGTATTTATTAGTACAGTGATTCTTAACTGTGGCCATACAGTCCCCACCCCAAATGGGGGAGAGGGCATTCGATGATGTCATGTATTTGGTGGGTGGTAGTGGATTAAAGGTTAAGAACCACTGTACTAGTGCCTATATTATTATTAATACATTTATATCCCCATCATTTTTCCTTTGCAAGGAGCCCAAGGCAGCTTACAAGGTTCTCTCCATTTTATCCTCACAACAACCCTGGGAGGTGGGGTAGGCTGAAAGTCACTGATTAGCCCAAAGTCACCCCAGTAAGCTTCGTGGCCAAGTCCCGAGCACCAGTCCAACACTCAAACCATTGCATCACATTGGCTCTCTATAGAGGTGCTAGGAATGCCAGAACCATGAACAGATAATAAAGGGCCATTTCACACCAAGTGTACACACGGCAGAGATCTGCAGCCACACCTGGTGCTCTGACAGGTGTACCAGTGTAGAGTTACATAGGTTTTCACATACCTGTTTGTAACAAGAACACTTCTTACATTTTTGGATGGCGCAAGTATGCTTAAAAAGCATCGTGTGTCAAGAGGCCCCAAGCTAAGGAGGAGCTGTAGGTCAGAAGGCACACCCCACACCACACCCCGTTTCTTGTTGCAATAGGTGAAAGTAGTTCAAAGTACTAGGATCACTGGTCTGACACAGAAAGAGCAACAATTCTATCCAAGACACTGGGTTTCCAAGCTTAGGGGGAACCGTGAGCTTCCTTGAAAGCTTATTCAAGGTTCCTTTATGAGATCAGTAATGGCGAATCACAACCCCTGAAATTGCTTATGCATCCTTACTGATCTTTCCCTATAACCCAGAGTTGCAGTGAGTTTTCTAAACTAGAGCATACTCTTAGTAGAAGTTGGACTGCAATGTCATGCTAATCAACTAAGTGCGCACCACCCGGGACAGCCTACCGCAACCTGAGTCCTTCCAGACTACAACTTCCCTCAACCCCACCCAGCCAATGACCATTATGGGAGTTGTCGTCCAAAACATCTGGAGGGCACCAGGTTGGAGGAGGCTGTCCTAGAAGGCGTCCTGGAATCCTTTCCTATATGTTAAGAACATAAGAGCCATGCTGGATCAGACCAAGGGTCCATCTAGAGCCAGTGTGGCATAGTGGTTAGAGTGTTGGACTAGTCCTAGTCCAACACTCTAGTTCTAGTCCCCGCTCGGCCATGAAGCTCACTGGGTGACTGGGCCAATCACTGACTCTCAGCCTAACCTACCTCACAGGGTTGTTGTGAGGATAAAATGGAGTGGAGGAGGAGGATTATGTAAGCCACCTTGAGTTCCTTGCAGGAAAAAAGGCAGGATAGAAATGTAATAAATAAATAAATAAATATCTAGTCCAGCATTCTGTTCACACAGTGGCCATCCAGATGCCTGTGGAAACCCACAAGCAGGATATGAGTGCAACAGCATCCTCCCACCCATGTTCCCCAGCAACTGCTGTACATAGGCTCCCTATCCACTTTCTCCACACCATGCATAATTTTGTACACCTCTATCATGTCTCCCCTCACCATTTTTCTAAGCTAAACAATCCCAACTGCTTTAACCTTTCTTCGTAGGGGAGTTGCTCCAGCCTCTTGATCATTTTAGTTGCCTTTTTCTGCTCTCTTTCCAGCTCTACAATATCCTTTTTAGGTGCGGGATAGATGCTTGGGCATTTCTCAGTTGACAAACTGATATGTAAAGGTTTTCCTGAAGGTAGGAAGTTTGAAACAAAGTTTAATGTAGCTTCACTAGCTCTGATGGCATTAAAGCTTTTATTAAATCAAACTACATCCACCTATGTTGGCCTTCCTGAACCTGGTTCCCTTCAGGTGTTTTCAGCTGCAACTCCCATTATTCCAGACCATTGGCCATGCTGGCTGGGGCTGATGGGAGTTAAGAATCCAAAACATCTGGAGGGACTCAGGTTGGGGAATGCTGATCAAAGTCAATGGGCACATGTTATATTCTCAGCCACTGTACACTACCACCTTCATCCCATTCACCTTTTTCCTTCTCACAAGTGCATAAATTTTCTTTCTGCTTTAAAGAGCCAGTGTGGCATAGTGGTGAGAGTGTAGGACTGGGACTCGGGAGATCCGCGTTCTAGTCCTCGCTCAGCCATGAAACTCACTGGGTGACTTTGGGCCAGTCACTGACTCTCAGCCTAACCTACCTCACAGGTTGTTGTGAGGATAAAATGGAGAGGAGGAGGAGGATTATGTAAGCTGCCTTGTGTTCCTTGCAGGAAAAAAGGCAGGGTATAAATATAATAAATAAATAAATACAGTCATGCCTTGGATTGAGAGCATAATTTGTTCCGGAAACGTGCTTGTAATGCAAAACACTTATATCGAAACGAAATCCCCCCAAAAAAATTTGTACAGAGATTTTTAATTTAAGCCGTACTACAGTACTTGTATTGCAAGACGTCACTTGTATATCAAGTAATAAATAAATAAATAAATAAATATTTAAAAATGTGCTTGTCTTGCAAAACGCTCTCAAAGCAAGTTACTTGCAATCCAAGGTATTACTTTAAATAAATGAGGAGTTGGTCACTTCAAGCTGGGCCCAATCACTTCCAACTCTGATAGCCTTACCTACATATGTAATACTAAGTTGTGGGTCATTGCATCTTGCAGGAACACCATGAAGTGCTTGTCCAAAATTCAGCCTCATTGCATCACTGCCAAGAACTCATTGCACTCTCTGGCTGTCAAACATTTTATCCTGATTTTTAATCCCACCAAAGCAATGTAGAGATTAGATCCTAATAGATAACAGGCTGCCACTGCTTTATTTTCACATGTGCTTCTCATTAGTGTTTCGTTTAACAAGTACCGGTAATCTTATTGTTTTTGAACCAGAAATGCAGTTCTGGCTTTGGATGACCAGGGAAATAGTGCTGTAAACCTGGATAGTATACCATATCCATAGTTTGGGGGGCATGGGGTGAGGAACATATGAGCTTACTCTGCACATGGGCGAGGGAAGGGCAGGAAGAGACCTCGTCCTTAGACCTATGGCAAGCTACTAACAATGCAATTGCCCACAGCAGTTTCTCAAATTCCCAAATGTACCCACAGGTCCAAAAAGCATGGGGTTCCCAGACCTAGACTCTAGGTCTATGCAATTTAGTATACCATTTGGTATGGTCCTCTATAAGTCTCATAACTTCTTAAAGACTAACAAATTTATTATTTATTAAACTTTTGTTGACTAAAATCCTCTTCATCAGAGCCATAAAGTGTTATCCCTCTGTAGGTAGATGTATATAGGCATATGGAAGACCTATGGGCCAAAAATATAATAAAAATACCAGCATATTGTGACTTAAAGCTCTTACTGTCAACTAGGCCTCAGAGGAACATCCAAGTCTTTTACAATGGGGGAAAACTGCAGAAAATCTGGGAAATCACCAGCTGGTGGTCTAGGGAAAGCCTCCCCCCCCCAGGAGGGCCAGATTTAACTCCTGGCCTGAGGTTTCCAACCCCTGCTTTAATGGTTAAAAAGCCCTCTGACTACCTCATATGACTCAGTTCTGATTAGTTATTACTGTATTTCAAAATCTTGTAATGACAAAACTTTCACCCAAACTTAAAACATTGGATTTAAAACACTTAAGACACTCATTTGTATGATGAGATCAGTTTGCGACTAGTCTGCCATGCCCACAGCAGCCTTTAGGCTTGGGTTTTGCCAACAGGGGTTCTCTGTGCCATGTAAGCAAACCGCTTGTGAAGTGGAGACCGCTTTAAAATTCCGACCTGTTGCAAAGCAAGTGAAGCAGCCCCGATTGTGGCTTCTGGAGAGCTGAAGGAGCAGTCGAACGTTTTGACCTTTAACACATCTCAGCACAGTTTCTTTCCAATATTAAAATTCAGAAAGACAGAGAATGTTAGGCCTGGCCAAGATGGGACCATTGACGGGTACCTCCAGATATGAATTGCATAGCCAATGTGTGTCTGTGTTTCTCTACTCAGCGAGAAGCCCCATTGAGTTGAATGAGACACTTGCTCCCAGGTAAGTGTGCCTGAGGGTGCTTTGAGAGGAGGCTTTTATCACACCATTGCCATGCCTCATTCATGGAATTGTATGGGTAGATCCAGATGCTGCCATCTTCCACTTGTAATCCTCCTGTGTTTTCCTACCACTTCTTCCATCATTTTGCTTACCACAGAAAGTCCATTAAGAAGAAAAAGAAGAGCTGCACAATACTTTCTCATTGTTAGTGCTAGGATCCCTCTGCCTGAAAGTACCCTAAGTTAGCAATCTACAGAGCAACCCCATGGGTTGTCGCACTAATGACAACCCACAGGTTGTCAAGGCCACATGGGAGCAAGTGAGCTGCCTCCTGCCCTTTGCATCTGTTTTAGGGATGCCTCAGGAACCCAACAAAAAACCATGGGTTAAAACTCTGGGTTGTTTCCCATTCAACAACCCAGAGTTCCAAGTTTCCACCTCATGCTGAACAACCCAGGAATGGTGCAGGCGTTCCTGGGTTGTTTTGTAATCTGGAGCATGTGGGAGGCAGCACACTCACTCCTGCGCAGCCCCAACCAACTGTAAGTTAATTAATTAACAGCCCCATCCTATGTGGCTGCCCATAACCCGCCGAACCCAGAGGATTACGGGCATCCAATTGAGTGCGGGAGGAGCGCAGCGGATAAGATTGCTGCTGCGCTCCCCTTGCCCTCAAAAAACCAGGGCTCTCCAACCTTGGGTCCCCAGAAGTTGCTGGACTACAGCTCCCAGAATCCCTTGCCATTAGCCATGCTGGCTGGGTATGCTGGGAGCTGTAGGCCAGCAACATCTGGGGACCCAAGGTTGGAGAGCCCTGCTCTAGACAGCTGATTTCAGCCAACTACATGTTTTACACCTCCTCCCGAGGAGGAGAGGCTGAGGCAGTGCCTGGATTCTGTGGAAGCCAACAGTGCCTTGCTCCTCCCCTCCTCACGCCCAGGAATGCCCTCCCGACGCTGGAACCGAAGTCAGTCTTCCAGCTTCGGTTCCCAGCTGGTGCGGAAGGAACTGCGCTGGCTACGAGGTGGGGGGGAGGGTGCTCCGTGCTCGGACTCCTCACTGCGACCTCGGAAGGGATTTCTGAGGTTGCAGTGGGGACTCCGACCAATCCTATGGCCCCCTAGGGCAAGGTTGGAGGGCCACAGGATTGTCCCCAAACACATGGTTGGTTGTTGCGTGAGAACCAGGCCACTGAGAACATTTGGCAGTGGTGAAGCGGGCCTGGGGCCTGAAATGGGACACTAGCAGGAACTCCATGAAGCCGCTCTAAAAATAAAGCAGGAGATGCAATCGAATAATTATATAAAAATAGATCACATTTCTTTATTTACTTCTTGTATTTTTATCCCGCTTTTCAGACAATTATTGTCTCCCAAAATGGCTCACATCAAAGAGAGGCAGATGTTAATACGTGCTGGACCCAGAGGCGGTGTTAGGGAGCGGCCTACGAGGGCTGAAGCTGCGAATCTTTCATTTGGAGCCCATCTGCCCCACCAGCCTGCTGTCCAGGGGCACTTGCTGCAAGTAAGGTCCAGGGGCCCTGATGATCTCTGTTGCACTGGATCCTCCTGGATTAGCTGGCTGTTTGCCCACATGTGCTTCACCTCCTGCGGGGCCCCCCCCAATCTTTCTGCCTGAGGTTTTTTTCTGAAATCAAACGCCCTCCTCTCCCCTGTCCATAAATCCTTTTTTAATAGGGATGTCCTCAGGAGACAGGGTCCTTTAAAGACACACACAGAGAGAGACTTTTAGAGCATATGTAAATTGGCATATGCAAATTTGTGTTTTATTTTTTGTCCTGTGGCCCGCAGCCCCGGATCTTTCGGTACCTAGCACTGCCCCTGGCTGGAACTTCCAGTATGATAAATATAAATCAGATTTTCACACCCAAGCAGTGGGGGTGACCAGCCACAACACAACGAGGTGCGTTTCTAGTCGGCATTCCCAGCAATCGAGTGCTGCTGTGCTGGTACTCACCTTTCGAAACAAGCCCCGATGCGTCACATGCCTTCATGACGAATATCTGGCTGGAAAAAGGGAAGCAAATTCATTCATCCATTCCCTTTAAGGAAGCCTCGTTTCTGAAGGAAATCCTGCATGAACCCTTAGCAAGGGCAGCAGGATCTGTCACAGAAGCAGCTGCTGAAGCGGTGAATTCCCCCATACGCGGAGCCTGACTTCGACCAGCCAGTCGGGAGCATCTCGAACCGTTCTGATTCTCCTCCTTCCATTCTTACATTTTGTGCGTGCATGTGAAGTCACCGCTGACGTCACAATGGCCCGGACCTCCCCCGTGCTTTTCTCTCCCAGGCTTTTCGCTCGGCCCTTTTCTCCCTTAAAAGGACAATGGTACGCGCATGCAAAAGAGCTTGATTGAGGAGAATTAAGCCGTGGGAACGGCGCATGCGTACACCGCCTGGAAGTTAAGCCAATGATTCCAGAGCTTGCATCTATCCAGACACAGGAGCTAGACAACGAGGGTTGCGTAGAGAGGAGGAGGAGGGCGGGGGAAAGAAGGAAGGAAGAGCAGTGCAACACACCACGCTATTGATTTGTTGGAGGGTAAGTGATTTTAATGTTTTGTTGTTTCAACTTGGGAACATAATTTTTTAAAAAACAACAGCAACCGTAAATCTGAAGCACGAGTTCTGGCAAGTTTTGTGCTGTGTGTTTTAGATACGGGTTAATTTTAAAAGCAAACTAGCCCTTTGAGAAGAAGCCCTTTTTATACGTAAGGAAAATACTTGTTTGTAGCTGGAAGTGTCGGTAGTTATCCTCTGTAATACAGTGGGGTTTGCGGTGTGGCGCCGGGGGGGGGAGGTCACTTTAGAAAATAAAGAATCGGAATTGCTGTAACGGAACTGCTGGTTGCATTGTTACGGGTCGAGCATGTGGCGAGTGACAACGACTTTTTGGCGGGGGAAAGCAGTTGCAGAGGGACTTCATTTTCATTTGGAACCTGATTGCTCGGCCAGATCATGAAGGAAACTTGGAAATCACTGATTAGGCTGCCCCGTAGACACTTACTTGGGAGTAAGCCCCACTGAACAGTGTGGGACCTGAGTAAACATGTGAATGCTCTAATATAGTTAGCAATTTCGATCGTGGTTGAGGGGATCGGGCCCTTCCTGTTCATTCAGCGAGTGGGAAGCTCCTAGTTTGAAAAGTCGTCTCCCCCCCCCCCTTTTTAAATCGGTCTCTAGACAGAGCTTCTAAGGGAAAAAGGGGCGAGATGAAAACTCCAATCCTGGTTATCCTTCACTCCAGAACAGTCCCCAGGAAGTTGATGGGTTTACTCTGGAGTAAATAAATGTGGAATCGCAGCAGCTACAGTTGGCTTATCCTGCGGTGCTTGGTGGTGGGCAGACGGAGGCGGCCGGATTGGTGTTGTCCGTTATAACTATGGACGCGTGATTGGCTACAATGGAAAGCCAAGGTGGGGGGAGGGGGGAAGAAGGTCTGTAAAAAATCCCTCGAGGTCGGCTAAACCAGGATGCTGCGATCCTCTGGAACGCTCGCGACACGAACGTTCCAATTGCGAACGTTCCCCGGGCGTCACGTTCCTCTCCGCAAATCATACACCTGTAGATTGGATCGACGAGGGGGAAAGTTGTGGCGTTGCGCATGAATGCGGGTAACAGCCATGGCGGTGTCGGCCGGCCTCCGTGGCTTTGGACGTGTGGAAGGCAGTGGAATGGGACGGCGGTGCACCGGGTTACCTTGAGGGTGGTGGTTGTCTTTTCGAAACGACTTCGGTTTCAGCCCATAGTACGGTGTGACCTGGAAATAGGGTGGGGGAGGGGATCTTTGTATGTGTGTGTGCAATCTGATATGACACGTGCTCCCTACCATGCAGGTCCTAGCGTTCCCTTTAGCATGTAATTTATTTTTTTGAAACATTATTTGCAAAGAACTTAGCTGTTGAGCCTTTCTCGTTGTTCGTCGGAACTGGGTGGGTGGTGATGGCGGCGGGGTGGGGGGGGAGGAGGAGGAAGAGTCTTGCCACCTTCAAGGCAAAAAAACAAAAACAAAACACACAAAACTAGGAGCGAGAAGGGAACTCCTGCGGGCATTCTTTGCCTGTGCAACTTTGAATTCTCAACTTTTTAACAGCCGCTTCGCTGCGAATTCTCCCTCCCTCCACCCAATATGAATCTTGTTTTCCTCTGAGGTGGGCTGGAATCTTCCTCCCTTTTTCCACGCGTCTAATAAATGCGATTTCTTAACATTTTTGGACTGAATTCCTCTCAACGCAAGGAAACAGCCCGATATCTCCTTGTTTGCGCACGTAGGCAGAGGCTGAAGCGAAAACAAAGGGCTTATATGGAGCATGTGGCTGTTGAGCTTTGCAACTGCGCCTGGCGGGGAGGGGGGACGGACGGCTCTTTCTCTCCTCTCTACGCGCACAATATTCCTGTTGCCTATAAAACCGGAGCAGAGGAATGCTGGGGCGGGGGGACGCGCCTTAGCTCTATACTCTTTGAGTCCAATCTCGGCTGCCGCTTGAGGACTTTTTTGTCCCCCGTGGAAGTTAAAACTTTAGATGCGTGCCGCCGGAGCAAGGTACCACGCTGCGTGCCTGGAAGATCCGAAGGCGTGCTTGGGTGTTTCAAAGGCAAGAAGCGCCTTCGATGGACGGAGCAGAGCGAATTGTTGGAACAACCCCCTCTCCCCTGCTGGATGGTCCCGGGTGGGTGTGTGGGTGTGCGTGCGTGCGTGCGTTGTTCTGCCTCTCGGTCATTAAATGGGAAAGTGGGCCGGGGACACACACAAAAGAATTGCTTTTATTTTGCATGTGGGTCCACTTTCACTTCTTTTTAAAAGCGCGTTTCGCACTCCTCGTGCGCATGTTTATGGGAGGTCTTGTCGACCTCGCTTTGAAGTCGGAACTGTTGCCATGTTTGAATTACGTCAGGGTAAAGCCATGAGGAGGAACCAGTTCTGAATGTCGTAGGAACAGATCGCGCGCTCAACCGCACCAGCACAATATGCCATGCGGTCCGGAGCTTGGGTGAATCGAGGCGGGGGATTGTTTTTCAGGAAGTGTCTCTGGCGGTGCTGATGGGATGGAGGGGAGTGCCCTTTCCTTCCCTTTTGTTCTGCGAGAAAACGCCGAGAAGTAAACTTTCGCTGCAGCTTGGTGGCTAGTTAACTTGAGGCTCCCTTCTTTTGCTTTCATTTACGTGTGTGTGTGCGTGTGTGTATCCATTATTTACAGATTCAATGCAACCCCTGCAAGGCTTGCGTGAAACTCTTGTCTCATGTTTCCCAGGCTAGTTCTAAATGAGTCGAAACAAGTGAGTCGCTTGCACCGTGTGGGTGCCACTTTTCCTTTTGTGTGTAGGCTGCGTGCAGGTCACGGGAAAAGGGGTCGGTGGGCGGGCGGGCTGCATGTACATAGGTGGGCAACGGAAAACGCATGCCAGTAGCCTATGACCCTGATCTCCGCCGAGATTACCGCCAGTAGCACGCAGAAGCTTAGGCAGTCTCTGGGGAAAGAGGAATAATATGCTCTCCCTCCTCCAGGGCACCCAATACTGCACTGCCCTGAGTTAAATGTTGAGCAAGCTGAAAGCAAAATACGACATTTAAACACTGCATTTGCTAAGAGAGGTTTGACTTGCCTTTTATTTGTGTGTGTGTGTGTGATGATGATGATGATTTGCAATGCTAATGCATGAAGGATGTGCTGACTCTGGCAGTTCAGAATTCCTCATGCCACCCCCACCCCCCATTGAAGGCTCTTTAATCATCAGATCATGCCTGGAACAATAATGATATTAATGTTAGTGCCTCCCTCTTTTTCATTTGCAAGCCTGGGCATTCACACCCAGACCTTGTGGCAATGACTGAGCTTTTACCGGGGATGGGCGGGGGGGGGGGCATCTTTCCTGTAGCAGTGCAGTGGTTAATGTAGCTGGTTTTGCCTCTCCCTTCTTAAGATTGTGTACTGCGTTCTTGAATAAACAGAATTCCTTGTGCACAGAGATCTTTTAGTTGCATGCTGCCGGTGCCTTTGAAGACCATAGACTAGAGCTCAGTGTCTACCTGATGTTAGGGCTTGTTTTGAAAAGTAGGTCGTCTTTTGCTGAGGTGGACATGGGTGGGTGGTCTTTGTTCGGGGGCCTGGCTTGCTTGTGTGCGCTGGTGTGGGCTTCCTCTTGTTTGCAAATATGCTTTTCTTTATTGCTTCCTTGTTTGGAAATTCTTTTCCACTTTAGTCACTTCGGATATGCATTTCCCCCCTTATGTGCACTGAGACATGTTGAAAGGCAAAGAAGGTCGAGAGGGACCTTTTAACATGACATTAAAAGCACTTTTTTCACTTTCCACCTCTGTAATGCTAATCACTGGTTGACTAGATTATATAAAGGGCTAAAGAAAAATGGTTTCTGTCCAACGCAAATAGCATTCACACACTTGTGCATTGCATACGTGCGCATCAGTAATCAGTAACACAACAGAAGCTCAAAGGGGCTTTTTGAGTGTGGAAAATGCCTTTACGCTTATTTGGGCATTGGCAGCCTGTAAATGAGGGATCTAGGGCTGCAATTATATGCATTCTTACTTGAGAGTAAGCCCCATTGAATTCTTAACCCTGAGGAAGTATGCACAGGAATGGGCTCAATGTACCTTAGCCCTTAGCCCTCATCTCCAAGAATATATAACTGTATTTGCTCAGTTTTGTCCTTTTCTTTTGCTGGTGCCCCGTGGAGTGTGGCCCCGGGGGGTGCGTGAGGAACGGCCTCTGGACCTCCTGAAGTTGCCCATCCCTGACCTAGATTATAAACTTCCAAAGTCTGAGACCTGCTTGGCTTGGCTTCTTTGTTCCTCTGTACCGCTGTGTGTGTTGCTGGCACTAAATGAACAATAATAAATAGTGCAGTGAAATATCTTCCAGGTAATTGCAAATGTTCTGCATCTATTTAACTTCTGTGAATAAATAGAGAAAGTCGGTTATCTTAACAAACTCTGTAAACTCTGGATTTGGTGGCGATGGTTGTTATCAATAATTTCCATAGCACCTTTAAGGTGCATCGTGTCTTTCGGTGCATACTGCGTTCATTCTCGCAGCAGCAGCAATCTTGTGAAGCAACACGCTGTTTGAGATCTGAGACCGAAAAGATACTCGTGACCACCCAGGGAGTTCAGGTTCTAATGAAGCTTGGTAATCTCATGATCTTTGCAACAGAAAAGAAATGAGTAAGGCTTTTATGGCAGGGTGTCCAGTTCTGGAATGACCCATTTTGCAAGGATGCTCCTTTAAAGCAAGACTAGGCTGACTTCTGTCTTGAGTGGCATGGGCATGGGTGTTTTACTGGAGCCCTAGTGATCCAGCCATGTGTTTTTAAATTTACCCAAGAGTAGATCTTGTAACACCCTGGAAATTGTTCACCAAGAGTGCATATTTAGGACCATAAGTGTCTTGCTGGGTCAGGCCAAGGTCCCTCTAGGGTTGGTGCACATACTTAGCATGCAGGATATCCCTGGTTTAATCCCTGACATGTTCTTGTAGTGGGGGGAGATGTCTGAGTGGCAGCAGCTCTCCAGGGGACTACAACTCCAGCCAGCCTGGCAAGTGGTCAGGGATTATGGGAGTTGTAGTCCAAAACACTGGGGGGGGGGCAACAGGTAGCCTGCCTGGTCCTATGAGATCCCCGTCAAGTGAGGGCTAATGATGTCCAGTGTCATGGGGGAGGTTTTGCCTTCACTGCAAGTAGAATCCTACTTTTTCTTTTAGGAGTGAATGTACTTGGGAATACCTTTTGGGTTTGGATGCCAAACCTGCCCTCTCCCTTTTGGTGTATTTAGCCACCAAGATTCAAGCCTGCACCTGTAGTCCATGGAATCTTAAGCCAGAATAAATGTATTAGTCTTTAAGGTGCCATGAGAATCTAAGGGCACAATTTTATGCAGGTTTAAAGTCCTACAACTCCCAGCATTCCCCAGCCAGCAACACTTTGAAGGGGCTGTCACTGACTGTCAAAATGGAGATCACAATCTTTGGGGGGAAAGAGGTTAAGGGGGGGAAGCCATGGCAAGCAAAAAAGGGCTCACGATTGCAGCGGGGGTCCTGCCGCAGAGTCCCCTGCCGCAGAGTCCCCTGCCGCAGAGTCCCCTGCCGCAGAGTCCCCTGCTCTATTTGCGGGAGAATCAGGGAGGCAAACAGCCCACGGTGAGCCCGATCGTCTGTCAGGTGCACCGTGGGTTGTTTGGCCAACAACCAACCCACCGTGGCTTATTGCCAGGGTGGATTAGCATGGCATGCGAATGCACCCAGTCTGCGGAAGGTTGAGTGCTAAGTGTTTACACCTTTTTTGTTAAATAACTACTTGTGTATGGGAAGCCTGGGGCATCAAATTGCAATTGAGCGCTACATCTTTCTTGATGTGTACAGGAATCAGGATTTTATCCTCTGCCTACTGCTATATTAACCTTTCCAGTGTATTGGAAAAATGACTCTTTCATATTTTCTTTCACATCTTTGTCAGGATTGAGAAACCTGGAGGACCAAAATCCCTTTATTGAAATTTCATTTTTTTAAATTGTTTAACGGAGTTCTTCAAGCACTACATTGAGACGATGTAGCTTGACCCAGTTCAGGCGATCAAACAACCCATGATTAACAAGCCATGGATTGTTTACGCGTGTGCTGGGTCCCACCCACTTTCGTTTCCAAAACAGTCTAGGAATGCTCTGTTCTTTGGTTGTTGGCATGACGTGTGATCCCAGCACTCTGGGTTGTTCAGAGTTCAACCTAAAGTGCTGGGTTCACACATCATGACAACAACCCAGGAATGGGGCTCCTGGGTTGTGTTGGAAAGCAAGCAGGAGGGAGCCAGCATGCTTGATCGCCCAGATTGGGTCATTAAAAGGTTGTTTTATATTGGCTGGTAAGTGAAAAGGATTGTAAGTACCAAATCTTACTGGATTGAACTAAAAGTGCAGGAAGGACATTGAGTATGCTGAGGGTACTTTAGTCTGTACTGTGGATACTGAATTCCTTTGACAAGCTTCAGTGCTTAACTGAACTAAGGCTGCAATCCTAAGCAGACTTACTAGGGAGTAAGTACCATTGAACATAGCAAGACTGACTCCTGTCAAAGGAATTGGACTGCTTGAAAAGTTATGCATGAGACTGACTCCATGCATTGGGATTGGGCTGCATTAAAAGTTGCCTAGAGACCTAGTGGTGATGGTTTTCTGGAAAAAATTAAATTAGAAAATTTTCAGTTAAAGTAGAAATGTTTTCTAATGCCTTAGAACGAAGGTGGGCAACTTGTAATCCAAAACATCTGGAAGGCCACAATTCCCATCAACCCTAGCCAGCATAGCCAGTGGTGAAGGATCATTGGAGTTGTAGGCCAGAACAGCTGGAGGGGCAACAAGCTGCCCACCCCTGCCCAGGAGAGTGATTGGATTTAAATGTTTATTTTAATTGTGTTTAGTAAACAAAACTCAAAAAAGCACCCCATACAGGCAGTCCCCGAGTTAAGAACATCCGACTTAACAGACAACCCATACTTAAGAACAGACTTCTGGGTTCCCCGGTGCTACGTCGTTTACGTAGAGTATACAGTATAGTATACTACGCAATTTGCGTAAATGCGGATTTTAACGTATAGGCTTACATACAAATTCAAGGACATTCTTAAGAACGTGACCTGGGGACTGCCTGTATTAAATTTTTGTTCCAATGCAAGTATTTGACCTGAAATATTTGAGGAGGAAATTAAAGCACACTTAATGTGATTTAAATATATCATGTAGACATTTTTATTGGAATGCTTGTAAAACTGTAAAGACAATGGCATATACCCTTCCCTTACATTGTTTGTATTTAAGGGGGAAAGGTACTGAAAACTGTTGACACACTAATAAACTTTAGCAAACCAAAAAAACTGGGCATGATATGCTGACAACAACCAATCATTTTCAGCAGAGTTCAACTCTTTTCTGTAAAGGCTGTTGGGGCACTTTCAGTTTTGCTGCCACTACCTATTAGTTCTATTTCACACGGGGGGAGAGAGAGAGAGAGATGTATTCCCTCAGATACAGCCATGCCTTGGATTGAGAGCATAATTCGTTCCGGAAACGTGCTTGTAATCCAAAACACTCTTATATCAAAACGAAATTCCCCCAAAAAAATTTGTACAGAGATTTTTAATTTAAGCCGTACTACAGTACTTGTATTGCAAGACGTTGCTTGTATATCAAGTAAAAAAAATATTAAATAAATATTTAAAAATTTGCTTGTCTTGCAAAATGCTCTCAAACCAAGTTACTTGCAATCCAAGGTATTACTGTACTTGTTAGGGAGAATCACTTGAAAAAATATTAATTGCAACTTTGAAACTGCCGCACTTACCTAATATTGTATTTGCAATTGGCATCTATTCATTGTTGCTAATGAACTTAGGAATTGGAAGGAATTGGAATTTTTCTGTTCAGCAGAAAAATAACGCCCTGGAAAATTTTCTACCCCACATCACTGTGTAAGGGACCCAATACTTTTTTCCTCAGTCCTCCCGTCCATAAGGAATTCTATCAAATTGAAGCAGCAAAGGTTGCAACAAGTGGAGTAGGTAAATTCCTGAGCCCAAGGCTGTCAGTGAGATTAGCTGAAAACATTGCTTGTCCTTTTGCACACTTTTATGTCTAGTCCTTCAGGGCTCTGCTCAATCCTCTCTGGCTTTAAATGGAAACAAAGAACTGCAACCTTTGAGAAGCAATATTGGACTTTTATAGTTCAGGTTCCAATTTAAATAAATAGTTCTGGGCAAAATGGAGAATTGCTCTAACTTCCCAGTCTGAAGCAGCAGATCTGTGGGAAATTGGATTGCCCATTTAAAATTTTGGTGGGTTGCAGTTATGCATCAGTTTGTCAGTTATTACCTACTGCCCTCCCTTTTAGTAAAGGCCCCAGATGTTTGTGCACCTGAATGCTTCCCTCACAGGCACACTGCATCAAGGCTTAACATCACACAGGGATACATTGCAGAGGTTTTGGCAGATGAAATGGCTTAAATCTAGTGAGAATGCAGATATCATGGGAATACATAAGGTGCTTTCATGTAAACCTGACACGGATTCGCTCAAAAGCGTAGCAGGTTTTGGAATTACTCCAGAATTGCTGGATCTGGGTTCAGAAATAAGCTTCAGCATTCTGTCCAAATTCCTGTTTTTGCTCAATTTTGTCCCAATCCAAACTAAGCAATACTCGTAGGCAAATGAACATTGTGTTAGCATCACTGCCACCAGTAAAATGTGAATGGCCCACCACATTGTGGACCATGAATGAGAGAAGGATTATAAAGCTCTCGGGGATATTAAAAGTTATGTGATAATAGTATCCTAGGAACCCCAAATGTATATTTTATGATTGTTCTTTTTGAAGCCCATTGGCTTTTAGGAGGAATGTTTAATAGCTTTCCAAGGGAATCCTCCCTGCTCTCCAAAAGAGAAATATCCTTAATGTGTGTTATCGTGGCTATCGCTTTCTCTTCCTTTGTGTCATGGACTGCTGTGAAAGAGATTAGGCTGAAAGCCTAACAAACTGTCCTGACACTGAAAGTTATCTCCGTTCCCAAAGGCACCCATCTTGCGTCACGTGCTATTTAGCATATTCTGCACTGAGCTGCAAAATTGCATTTATTGCATCATCCAGAATAGGAAATGATGTGTTTGCATGTGAGCCAGTCTCAGCTTGACTAGACATGGGCTGCTAGAAGTACATCCAGCCCTAGCTGTCTGTCACTTCCTGCCTGTGTTGGTCTGGTTCATCATGCCATGTTGCAACCATGAGATCCCTCCCTGGCATTTAGGCACATAGGAAGCTGCCTTATACTGGGCCAGTTTGCATGTCACGACAGCCCATGGTTTATCATAGAATCATAGAAAAGTAGAGTTGGAAGGGGCCTACAAGGCCATCGAGTCCAACCCCCTGCTCAATGCAGGAATCCAGGTCAAAGCATCTCTGACAGATGTCTGTCCAGCCGCACCTTGAATGCCTCCAGACTGGGAGAGCCCACCACCTCCCTAGGTAGTTGATTCCATTGTCTTATTGCTCTGACAGTCAGGAAATTTTTCCTGATGTTTAGGTGGAATCTAGGTTCCTGTAACTTGAGCCCATTATTCCGTGTCCTGCAAACTGGGATGAACGAGAAGAGATCTTTGCCCTCCTCTGTGTGACATCCCTTCAAATACTGGAAGAGTGCGATCATATCTCCCCTCAGTCTCCTCTTCTGAAGGCTAAACATGCCCAGTTCTTTCAGTCTCTCCTCATAGGGCCTTGTTTCCAGTCCCTTTATCATCCTTGTTGCCCTCCTCTGAACCCTCTCCAGTTTGTCTATGTCCTTCTTAAAGTGAGGTGCCCAGAACTGGACGCAGTACTCAAGATGAGGCCTAACCAGTGCCGAGTAAAGGGGAATTATCACTTCCCGCGATTTGGAAGCTATACTTCTATTAATACAGCCCAAAATTGCATTTGCCTTCTTTGCAGCCACGTCGCATTGCTGGCTCATATTCAGTTTGTGATCTACCACAATTCCAAGATCCTTCTCACTTGTAGTATTGTTGAGCCAAGTGTCCCCCATTCTGTAACTCTGCATTTGGTTTCCTCTCCCTAGGTGCAGCACTTGGCATTTATCCCTGTTAAATTTCATTCTGTTGTTTTCGGCCCAGCGCTCCAGCCTATCGAGGTCACTTTGAATTTTGTTTCTGTCTTCCAGAGTATTAGCTGTTCCACCCAACTTTGTGTCATCTGCAAATTTGATAAGCATTCCCTGTACCTCCTCATCCAGGTCATTAATAAAAATGTTGAAGAGCACCGGGCCCAGGACCGAGCCCTGTGGTACCCCGCTCGTTACCTCTCCCCAGTTTGAGAAGGAACCATTGATAAGCACTCTTTGAGTCCGATTCTGTAGCCAATTGTGGATCCACCTGATAGTTGTTCCATCTAGCCCACTCTTAGCTAGCTTACTAATCAGGATATCATGAGGCACTTTGTCGAAAGCTTTGCTGAAGTCCAGGTATATAATGTCCACAGCATTCCCACAGTCCACAAGGGAGGTTACCCGATCAAAAAATGAGATCAGATTAGTCTGACAGGATTTGTTCTTGACAAATCCATGCTGGCTTCTAGTAATCACTGCATTGTTTTCAAGGTGCTTGCAGACCGACTTCTTTATAATCTGCTCAAAAATCTTCCCGGGGATTGATGTCAGACTGACTGGCCTATAGTTCCCAGGTTCCTCCTTCTTGCCCTTTTTGAAGATGGGAACAACATTTGCCCTCCTCCAGTCGTCTGGCACTTCACCTGTCCTCCATGATTTCTCAAAGATAATAGACAGCGGTTCTGATAGTTCTTCTGCCAGTTCCTTTATTACTCTAGGATGCAGCTCATCAGGCCCTGGAGATTTAAACTCGTTCAGAGTAATCAGGTGCTCCTTGACCATTTGCCTATCAATCTCAAGCTGCAATTCTGCCCCTTCAGTCTGCATTTCAGGTTTGCCAGGGGGGTCATAGACCCTCTTTTGGGAGAAGACCGAGCCGAAGTAGGAATTGAACACTTCTGCCTTTTCTTTGTCTTCTGTTATCAATTTGCCATCCTCACTGCGTAGTTGAACCAGTTTAACTACGGTTTAAACTTTTAAACAACCCATGGGCTGCCATGCATGAGCGGGAGAAAGTGGGCGCTGCCTGCAGCACACCAGCTGCTTCTGCTTTTACTCAACAACCTAGTCGGCCCATTTGTAGGTTGTTGAGCATGACGTGTGAACCCAGAGTTAACCTTCCAACAAACCATGGGTTAACCACTGGGTTGTTTAGCCCAGGGGTCCCCAACCCCCGGTCCGCAGACCGGTACCAGCTCGTGGCCTCTTAAGAGCCGGGCTGCGTGGCACCCAGCCGCTGCGCCGCCTGGCTGCCACACCACCCAGCCGCTGCGCCGCCTGGCCTTACAAAAATGCTCGTCGGGGAGGCAAGCAGAGGGACAAGCAACGGGGGGGTGCTCGCCGGAGCTCGCGAGCACCGCAAGAGCCCCAGGACAGGGTGCTTGGCGCAGTGGTGCGGCAGCCGGGCGCGGTGCGCGCCGCCCGCTGGGATGCGCCGCAAGCACCCCGTCCTGGCTCTCGGGGTGCTCACGAGCTCCGGCGAGCGCTGCCGCTCATCCCTCTGCCTGCCGTTCGTCCCTCTGCCTGCCGTTCGTCCCTCTGCTCGCTACCCAACAGCTCTCGGATGAGCATTTTAGTAAAGCCGGAAGTGACGCGACGGGTCTCCCGTTGCGTCACTTCCTGGTTCTGCTGCTGCCGGGCCGCACAGCAGGTGAGTGGGGGGCAACCCCCACCCACCCCGGTCCGTGAAAAAATTTACTCCACGGGACTGGTCCCTGGTCCCAAAAAGGTTGGGGACCACTGGTTTACCCCCTAAATAACCCAGTGTTCCAGGTTCACATGTCATGCTCAACTACCTATGAACGGGCCAATCGCAGGTTGTTGAGTAAAAGTGGAAGTGGCGTGCATGTGGGAGGCATTGTGCATGCTCTCTCCCGTTTGTTCCCGACAGCCCATGGGTTGTTTAAACCATGGACTGTCGTTACCTGTGAACCAGGTCACTGAGTCAAACCATTGGCCCTTCTAGCTCAGTACAGGCAGTCCCAAGGTTACGAACGAGTTCCGTTCTTAAGAATGTCTTTAAGTCGAGTTTGTATGTAAGTCGGAACACAATAGTGTTCTATACGTTAAAATCGGCATTTCCGCAAATTGTGTAAATTACGCAAATTATGTAGTATACTACATTATGTACTCTACGTAAACGACGTAGCACCGGGGAACCCAGAAGTCTGTTCTTAAGTATGGGTTGTCTGTAAGTCCGATGTTCTTAACTCTGGGACTGCCTGTACTGTCTACACTGATAGGTAGCAGCTCTCCCAGGTTTTAGACCAGCCCTCCTTGGAGATGCCAGGGATTGAACCTGGGACCTTCTCTACCTAATGATCTGCAGTCCTTTCCCATTCCATTTGGTGGAATGGCTAAGAAAGCTTTTTTATGGAATTAATCAGTTATGCTAAGCATGTGAGAAACACACAAATGAATTGGTGAGTGCAGAGATCACTCTGGGAAGGTATGAGTTGAGCACTTTCCTCCCGCTGCAAAAGTGCACCCAGGGCTAGTAACATGTGATACTTCAAAAGACTTAGCAACTGGGGCATGGTATCTTAAATCAATTTCAGCCTTCAGTGCTGGCTACTAATTTAGAGTGTAAGGTCCTTCGGGGTAAGGACCTTTTTTTGCTGATGAAACTCTTGTAGAGAGTTGTAACTTGTGCATGGCTATGTATAAATAATTTAATCATAATCACAAGAAGATTGAAACTGCCTGGCAGTCAGATTTTCGAGTGATGTCGTGGATTCTCCTTTGTGGTTTTAATGTCTATCTTTGCAACACTCTAGGCCGGTTCACACGACACAGGAACCGCCCCCGCGGTTCCTGTGTCATGCGAACACCAGCTGGGGGCGCCCCTGCGTGGAAAGTCACCATGGGCGGTAAAGGGGTAAACCCCTACCACGTGTGGCCACCCTGCCGTGTGAACAGCGGGCGGCCGTCCCGCGGGGGCCTCCCATGGCCGCACAGAGGCGGCAGCCCAGAGCGGCCAGGGCTGTGGCCACTCCGGCCTGTAGGGGCAAATGGCCCCGCTGGGCATCCCAAGCTGCTGCCCCCTAGCGCTCGGAGGCCCGTGCTGCAGTGTGGGGACTGCCGGCTCCACCGCAGTCTGCCCACGACGGACCCGTGGTGCCTCCCCCGCTCGCTGCCTGGCTCGTATGAACCGGCCTTCTGACTGCCACTCCTCTTTTGTGTTTGGCATGTTTGGTGGTGGAGGTTGTTTTGGTATAGCTGGATAATATCAGGACTATAATTACTGCCGTAATTGTAGTTTTCTCTTGCCTGAAGCGGCATAGGACACCAAACATAGTGCCTTTTGGAGTCCCCATCTTCTAGAAGAGTGGCGGGGGAAGGTGGATCCAGGAAACTACAGACCAGTCAGCCTGATATCAAAACCAGTCATAATTCTAGAGCAGATTGAGTGGTCAGTCTGTGAGCATCTAAAAAATAATGCATTAATTATTAGGAGTCAACATAGGTTTGTCAGGAAGAAGTCATGCTAGCTAGACCAATCTTATCTCCTTTTTGGATAGTTACTAGTTTAGTAGATCATGGGAATGCTCTGAGCATAGTAAATCTTGATTTCAGCAAAGCATTTCAGCAAAGTTTCCCATCATATCCCTGTTGACCAGATGCTAAAATGTGTGTTGGGCACTACTGCTCTTAGGAGTTATCTACAGATGGTTCAGGAACCATATTCAGCAAGCGTTCCTTAATGGCTTGACATCCACCTGGAGGGAGGTCTATGCAGATGAATTAAAGGTTGGAGCGATAGCCTACACCATAGAAGGCAGGATCAAGATTCAAAAGCATCTTGACAGGCTGGAACCCTGTGCCGAAACAAACAAGATGACATTCAACAGAGATAAATGAAAAGTCTTGCATTTTAAGTGTAGAAAGTCCAAGGCTCGAGTGTAGGATGGGGGAGATCTGGCTTGGCAGCAGCATGTGTGAAAAGGACGTAGGTGTCTTAGTGTATCACAAGCTGAATATGAGCCAGTAGTGCGATGTAGCTGCTAAAAAGGGTTAATGCAATCTTGGGCTGCATTAAGAGAAGTAATAATAAAGAGAAGGGAAGTAATATTTCTGCTGTATTTTGCATTAGTACTGTGTGCACCTCTGGGCACCACAATTTAAGAAGGATATTGACGTACATATTGACATTGGCACCTAAAGAGAAGAGCAACCAGGGTGATGAGGTGTCTGGAAACCTACGAGGAACGGTTGAAAGAACTAGTTATGTTTAGCCTGGAGAAGAGAAGATTACGGGGAGTCATGATAGCGGTCTTCAAATATCTGCAAGGCTGTCGTGCAGAAGATGGAGCAGACGTGTTCTCTGCTGCTCCTGAGGGCAGGGCTAGAATGAATGGGTGGAAATTGCAGAGAAGCAGGCTTTGGCTAAACATTAGGAGAAACTTCCGAACAGTGCGCGTGCCATGGCTTGTCGTTTCATGTGGACCTGGGTGTCGTGGTTTATGCAAGAGTTAAATAACCCTAGAACAACCCATGGGTTATCCGGGAGTTGTTTAACCCTCACATAACCCACAACATCCGGGTTTGCATGACACAACAAACCATGGCGCCCGCCTGCTGCAGCTTGCATATTCAAAATGATGGCTGGCATGCAGCATGAAACCCCATGAGTTAATTAACCCATGGTGGCTTAGCGCTAGGGATGTGTGTGGAGCTCGATTGGGGGGTGGGTGGAAGTGAGGCAAACTCGCTGGGCTTGGACCCCCCCCCCCCCGAGCGACTTACCTTTCCCCGGCTCGGCTCATGTCCTCATGAGATGAGCTAGGGAAAGGAACTTCCGGTTTCCGGCACTACGTTTTTTACGTAAGAAACAGGGTAAACTACCTTAAAACGGCCACGATTTGCATGACTGGCGCTTTGTTTTTAATGTTAAAAACATAGCGCCGGTTATGCAAATTGCAGCCGTTTTAAGGTAGTTTACCCTGTTTTTTTAATGGCCTATTCAAGACTAAGCCACCCCCAAAATATTTTGCATTACAACAGGGATAGCTCTCAACAATATATTGTTGCTGGGAAAATCCATTTCCCCCCAGCAACTGTGAGGATTGCAGTTAAGCTCTGCCAGAACAGGGAATTCAGAGCGGGTGGGGTGGTGGTGGCAGATGAGGCGTCCCCAGGACCGGTGCAGGGCAGTTTGGCGCCCCAGGCGAAAAAATAGTTAGCGCCCCCCCCCCCTCTCCAAAGCAAAAAAAAAAAAAACCCCTGCGCGGCCACCACCAACCTACCTTCCCCCCCCCCCGCCCTGGCTGTGGCGGCGGCGGCTGCTGCTGCTGCGGCTGCTGCTGCAACGAAGGTAGGTGACGGGGGGGTTGGGGGGTGGCGATGGCGATGGCGGTGGGAGGGCAGCGGCGGGCGAGCGAGCGGGTGGGCGGAGGCGCGGCGGCGGCTGCGACGAAGGTAGGTGACGGAGGGTTGGGGGGTGGCGATGGCGGTGGGAGGCGCAGCGGCGAGCGGGTGGGCGGAGGCACGGCGGCAGCAGGCAGGAGGGTGGGGAGGCGGAGGCCTGGCGGGGACGGCGCAGCGGCAGCGAAGAGGAGCGCAGCGTTTCGCGCCCTCTTCAGCCGCGCGCCCTCTTCAGCCGCGCGCCCTAGGCAACCGCCTAGTTGGCCTAGCGGTAGCGCCGGCCCTGGGCGTCCCTGCTTATCAGAATAGCCTGGCGCTTCCACCCTGTGAGCTTTGGTTCCACCATACCAGCGACAGTACATTATGATATGGAAATGAGAGCCGTCGTGGTGAGAGTGGGAGATCCGGCTTCTAGTCCCTGCTCGGCCATGAAACTCACTGGGTGACTTTGGGCCAGTCACGGACTCTCAGCCTAACCTACCTCACAGGGTTGTTGTGAGGATAAAATGAAGAGCAGGAGGAGGACCATGTAAACCACCTTGGGTTCCTTGTAAAGAGGGGGAAAGGCGAGATATAAATGTATTAATAATAATAATAATAATAATAATAGTGCCATTTTTTTTAGCCAGCAAAGTTATCGGCGGTGGACATAGATTCCGTTCTGAGGGCACTTTTTCTTTTGAATCAGATGGGTCTTCCCTTCATCCCCTCCCAAAATGTAAAAGCAGACAAATCTGATCTGGGACAAAATACAGTGACTCAGAATATCACTTCTACAAGGCAGCTTCCCCCCCCCCCCCTTTTTTCTTTTTACATTAACATTTGTGGTTCAGGTCACCTTGTTACGTGCCTGACTGAATTCCCTGTGATGTTCCCGGGCCTTGGGAGGGGCAGGGGAAAGGATGGCCGCTGCTGGTGATCAACAGAGATGGAAATGTATCTGCTGCAACACCTGTGGGAGATGGAGTGGGGCTGCATAATTTATCGTCTTTTGACCATAGTTTGTAGGTTCCCACATGGGGGGGGGGAGAGCTTCGCTGCCTTTTAAGTTTGTCCTCTGTGTTTGTTTTTGAAGCTTGATCTCCCCCTTTCTTTTCCCTCCCACACTTATCCCTATAGGGTAGGCTAAAGGAGGGAAGAAAACATGTTTGGCTTCCACAAACCCAAGATGTACCGGAGTTTAGAGGGCTGCTGTATTTGCAGAGCCAAGTCTTCCAGCTCTCGCTTCACCGACAGCAAGCGCTACGAAAAGGATTTCCAGAACTGCTTTGGGTAAGAGTTGTTGTTGTTGGTGTTAATTTTATTGAGTTTTAGATCACGTGTTTTCAATAATACTCAATGAGTATGTAGAAAATATTACAACTTTTTCAACTAGCAGAACATATACATTACATTAAAAATCCAATTACAATTAACAGGGATCACAGGAAGTTCAATATCTTAATAACCTTATATTTATCCACAGACGTTCACCAGGGGCTGAACATTTAGTTGCAATTATCTAAATGTCCCTTTCCATATCTGTCCATGACATGCTGGTGGTTTTCTCTGGGAACCTTGTTTGTTAATACAGTCAATAAATTTATGCCAAGTTCTACAGAAGCTGTCAGATATTTATTTTTTTGTTGCCTTTGTGCCCTTATCTGTTTAGGGCACAATCCTATGCAAGTTTAGACAGGAAAAAAGGCCTACAACTCCCAGCAGCTGGGGCATGCTGGGAGTTGTAGGCCTTTTTTCTGTCTAAACTTGCATAGGATTGCACTTTTAGTTAATTTTTCAGCTTCTCTTCGCAGTCAGTATAAACCTGTTTGTGTAAGGTATGGTCTTCTCTTCGCAGTCTGCATGAGGCCCGCTCAGGAGATATCTGCAACGCATGTGTGCTTCTGGTGAAAAGATGGAAAAAGCTGCCAGCAGGATCTAAGAAGAATTGGAATCATGTGAGTTCAGGCATACCTGCACTGTGAACATAAAGAGGTTTAACAGGCATTCCCAGGGAATCCTGGGAACTGTAGTTTGGTGGCAGGGGTTGGGGAGGAATCTCTCATAGAGAATTCTCAGCATTCTAGTCAGACAACAGTCCCCAGGATTCTCTGACGAAATCATTTAACTGGGCAGTAAAAAAAGTAATACACATTTACAGTGTCGACACACTCACTTTCTAATTGCTGCGAATCCTAAATCCATTTCAAGTAGAATGCTTATTCATTACACACATGGCAAATTCTTGTGTGATTCACGCGAGACAAATTTAGCACACAAATGTTTCTGTGTAGGAAATGGTCTGCCTGCTGTCAACAAACACACACATTTTTTAAGAAACTCTGGCTAGTAGCAGCTTTCCACCATGAGACAAAACACACACACATGCATTTACCACACATGGCCCCGTGTACAGCACAGCATGATACCACTGCATTCTGCAACATGGAAGGGCTATGCTTGGGCTGCTGCGGCAAGGTCCGTTGACATTCTTCTGGGGCTCCTTTTCCTATCTGCAGCAGTGGATCTTGCTACCCATAAGAACTTGCCCTGCCCACAGTCCTTTCCCATTGGGAGGTAGCTGTTTCCTTGGGACTGTTGAGCATGCTGTGTGCTTGCATCCTAGCAGAGCCACTTCAGACATTACGGGAAGCGCTCGTGTGTGTTGTGCTTTTCGCTGTAATGTGCCACAGAGGTGGTTGCAGCTCCCCTTTGCAGGGAGAGGCATATCTTGTCCTCTTAACAGGAGCACACGTGCACACACACACACACACACACACTGGGTATCTGTTTATTTACTTTTTCATCTTGCGCTTTCTCCAAAGAACTTGGGGCAGTGTACATGATTCACCTCCCTCCACCCCTTATCCTCACAACAGCCCTGCGAGGAAGGCTAGGCTGAGAGAGGGTGACTGGACCAAGGTCACCTAGTGAGTTTTATGACTTGAGGCAGGGTCTTGAACTTGGGTCTCTTTGGTCTTTCTTTGATGCACTAACCACACAATATTCCTCCCTCCCTCTCTCTCTCTCTCTCTCTCACACACACACACACACATACACACACACACACACACAGATTACAGTGGAGGCACGTTAAGAAGAAATGGAAATCAAGTTGCAGTGCTGCTTGCAAAGTACCCAGGAACCTTTTAATATGGCCCCTGCCTGCCTGCCTTCCTTTTGTTTTCTTTTTTGTAAAGGAACACTAGTATTTATCTCACCTCTCTCCTGTTACGGGACTCAGGATTCCTGCTCAGTCTCCCATCCAGGTGCTGACCAGTCCAAAACCTGCTCGGTTTTGGCAAGGTTTCCATGTCGTGTGCCATCGAGTCACGCCCTGGGTGCAGGTGGGAACCTGCCAGTACTTGCGCTGGTTTTCAGGGTCACTGGGTCTCGCAGACTCCCCCAAAGAGATAATAGCTTTGGGGAGATCCCATGGAAACTGCTCAACTCAGCTTTCAGGCGAGTCGTCTTAGGTGTGGCCACCCACCCTCGGGCTTTGCAGGTGAATGAGATGGCTCTGTGCCTCGCATCACCATAAACAGCTACGCAGTAGGTTGGCTCTCCTGGGCGTCTCCTTGTTAACAGTCCCTGTGTGTACAACATGCCCAGAGCTGCTGGGTGCAGTGATTCTGCCGTTACCTGCCTTCACTGATGCTGTGATTCATAGGGCACTTGTATAGGCTAGAGACATATTGGAGACGAGCTTGTCTTGCATAAGTTACAACAGGCCTGGTCTGTATGCACCTTGTTTATAATCTCGCAAACAGCGGAGGAGATGGTCTGCCTGTGGCTGGACTGTAGCCCTTCTGACTGTAGCTGGAGGCTCACGCAATTTTTAATGCGCCTTCATAATAACAACAACGAGAAGATCCTTCCACATAGAGGAGACTAGCACAGCCTCCTTGAACCTGGTGTCCTCAAAATGTGTCGGTATACAATTCCAGTCATCTCCAGCCAACTTACCCTGTGCTGGCTGGGGGTGACAGATGGGAGTTGCAGAGCAAAGCATCTGGACGGCCCCAGGTTGGGGAAGGCTGGGCAAACATATCGGGAAAGGCTGTACTAGAACCCTACTTCCTGAATCCTGGTTTGCTACGCGGAGGGAAGAGTGTGCGTGTGTGCATGTGTGCGTATGCGTGCAACAAGATGGGCAACTTGTAAGTCAAAACACCTGGAGGGCCACAACTTCCATCATCCCTCACCGTTGGCTATGCTGGCTAGGGCTGGTGGGAGTTGTAGGCCAAAACATCCAGAGGGCCACAAGTTGCCCGTGCCTGTAATTCAGCCATGTAAGTCCTCATCCCCAGTCTTAAGTTTTGCAGTCTGGATACGGGCTAGCTCTCACTTCATCTGCTGTTTTGTGAGAGCTAGGCTTTCAAGCTGGGGTAGCTTTTGCTAAATTCGCACAACCTTTACAGATCACAGAACTCTGCTTTTCTTGGCTTTGATATTGGATTGCCTTGGTGCAGAATTTCAGTTTTTATATATTTACTTTTGCAGCCCTCGGTATGCAGATTCTGAAGTGCAAATCAGTCTATAGCTGCTTTCCCATTACTAACAAACAAACAAAAAACTGCACCAGTTCAAAAAGAAAGGTGACTTTAAACTGGTCAAACACTGTGTAGCATTGGCTTATGGCTGCAATTGAGAAGATGGGATCGGTGCCCTATCCCACACTGTCCTTTTTTTCCAGGTTGTGGATGCGAGGGCTGGACCAAGCCTAAAAACAACCTTGAAGCCAAAGAAGATGAAGACTCTTCCTGGCAGCAGGATGAAGAGCAATCAAATAAGCAAACTGCAAAAAGAGTTGAAGCGACACAGTATGTTGATGCTACATAGGCCCTATTCAGGCGTTAGGAAAATGCCGACAGTAAACGTGTGAGGAGGGGGGGCAGCACACTAGCCCTGCATCCGTGCGGACGCTCCATGTGATCTGGAACACTGATTTTCCAATGTTCTGGATCATTTGGGCAGTCCGCACGAATATAGGAGGCTCTCTTCACAAAGTCACCCTCCACGTACTCCTGCCCGTGGCTCACGCTGGCTCAGCTTGTCTGAGCGTGGAAAGCTAAGCAGGGTCAGGCCTGGTTATTACTTGGATGGGAGACCCCTCCTCTAGTTTCCTGCATTGAGCAGGGGCTTGGACTCGATAGCCTTGTAGGCTCCTTCCAACTCTATCCTATGAAATCTATGTAGAGGGCGACAAAAGCAACAATGGAGGGGGCAGGGCTAGCACGCTCCCACTCCTCATGTGTTTACTGTCGTAACTTTCCTAAACCTGAATCGGGCTATACTTGTCCATTAATGAGTGCTTTAGCTTTACCTGGTGTGGTAGCTCTTGAACCTGAATGGTTGCACCATGAATTCCAGAGGAGGGCCTTCAGTGTACAGGGATAGTATGGAATCCTGAAAATATTTGTCCTATCTCTCTGAGAAGCTGGCTTTAAATCTTGCCACTCACAGCTACGGTAGTTTTACAGTCATACAATATGTTTTGTATCTAGCTTATTTTTTCACTTGAGTCAAGGAAAGTTGCTGGAGGACATTTGAATGTCTGTGTTGCCTACACTGTTCCAATGGCTTGCACTATTTCAGAATAAAATTGAACATTTATCCGAACAACAAAAGCAGGCTAAGCTGGTGGCCTAAAGATAGGGTGGATAGACATCTATTTATTTATTCCAAGCGGTTCTGTATAGTTTACATTATAAATGGGTCCAAAGTATGTAGCTCCCATTTGCTGGTCTTTTGAGTATGCATAAATCTTGTCTCTGAGAAATTCATAGTGCTGTTTTTTTGAGAATAAAAATGGGATAACCGCCGTTCACAATCTGGAGGAAAAGCTTAATAAAACAATTAAACTATCAGCAGCATCATTACTTTCAAAAGTTGTATCAAACGTAAAACTGCAAGATTTGGAGTAAGAAATCAGGAGATGTGTAAGAGCGCAGATAGCTACAAGAGGACTCCCTTTGTGGTCTCCGCATTCAGTGGAAACTCCCTATACATTTTCCTCTGCAACCATATGGGCTAGAAACTTGGAGACTCCTTTAGGTTTTTGGTTTTTTAATGTAAGCTGAGATTCCAAAGAAACCAGGTGCATTCCAAAGCCCTCCATCTATTTCTGTGAGACATTTTCTGGGTTTAAAAGCAGGTGTGTGTGTGTGTGTGTGTGTGTGTAAACCTAGCTTAATGCAATAATTTTCTCTCCTCTTGTAGACTCGGATGCCCACAGTACCACCTCAAGTGCCTCTCCCGCCCAGTCACCCTGCTACAGCAACCAGTCTGATGATGGCTCGGACACCGAGATGACCCCTGGCTCCAGCCGCACTCCTGTCTTCTCCTTCCTAGATCTTACATACTGGAAAAGGTGAAGGAAAAAGCCCTAGACCAAATCCAGGCACCCCATCATTCATACTAGTCGTCGGTATTAGTTTTGAAGCTCAAGCAGTGAGCATAGCACTGAGCAAACATACATTTTAAAAGACTTTTAAAAACAACTTTTAAAGCAAGAACCTGCTTGAAAGGGCTTGCAATCTTCGATTTAGACAAAGGAGAAGGTAGAGAGAAACAGGAAATCACAGGGACGGATGTTAAAAAGCAGATAATTGCAATAAAATGTAATCTTTAATTACAAGGCTCTTTTGCTTCCGTCCCCTCAGCAATTAGGAAGCACTTGCAGACAGCTGATGACTCAACATGGTGTTTAAGGATGTAGATAAAGTAACTGGATAGCATGCAGGGCATGAATTGGGTCAGAAGGCCTGTTGTTGTCTTGAAAGCAAAGCCATAGCCTTGGGGCTGGTTCTTTCCCCCCCCCCCCCCCCATTAATCTCCTCTTGGAGAGAAATGATGGATGCCGTGACAGCAGCCAGAGTTTATTGATCTGTCCGTATCCCTCTTGCTTTAAATGTAGCTAGTTGCTGCATACTTGGTGTCAGCTGAAATGGTTGCCTTAGCCTAGCAAGGATGCCTGCTCTATAATTTGAGCCGTGATCAGGAAGTCTAGGAATGCATAATTAATTTATGGAGTTTGCAGCCACAAGATGTGGTGTGATTCATTTTGAAGGCTTGAAAAGGGGATTAGACAAACTCATGGAGGATCGGCCCTATCACTGACTATTAGGCATGGTGGCTAAGTTGGACCTTCATGCTCAGAGGCAGTTTGCCACTGAATGCTGCCTGCATTCAGTAGCAATGACTAGAGAAGGCTTCTTTTACCAGACCAGGAGGGGGGATAACTTTTCCTTCTGCTGGGTTCCCCAGGAAAAGAGTTTCTGATAGGCTGCCACAATTTATTTATTTATTTATTTATTTTATTTTATTTGTTAATCGCCCATCTGGCCGGCCACCCTGGGCGATGTACAATTAAAACAGTACAATAAAACATGATAATTAAAACGGTATAAAAAATTCTTTTAAAACCCTAACCCACCCCATATTCCCGCCTGAAATACCACGTTTTTAATGTGCAGCAGAAGCTCATCACGGAGGGGGCATGGCGAAAGTCACTAGGGAGGGAGTTCCATAACTTGGGGGCTGCCACAGAGAAGGCCCTCTTCCTAGTCCCCACAAGCCTGGCTGCTCTGGCTGATGGGATAAGGAGAAGGCCGTCCGTGGCAGATCTCGTCAAGTCAGGATGAAGTTCCTGACACACCCTAGTCTGTACAGCTGCTTGGGGAGTTTCCTGGCCCTATTGCCAAGGACCCCTCCCTTCAGCCCAGGCCAAGGGGAAAAGAAAAATGAAAGGTAATTTGGACTTTCCTTCCCAAACTGAGAGCTTACCGAAACCCTTTTTTAAAAATCGTACACAGAATTCTAAATAAAAATCAAAAAGTCAGTCTAACTTATCTGGTCACATTACCTACAGGAATAGTGTCTTGGGTCCCAGAGCATATGCCGCATTTATTGCAGAGAGGATGGTCTTGAGAGCGAGCGACAGCATCTGGCTTCCAGTTAGATGGCGTATAGGAAAGCTCTAGAAGTACTATGGGGATCTTTTTTATGTGAATCTCTGCTCAGTAAAAAGCCAGCCCCTTTGCAGAGACTGAGGGTTGGTTGGTCCAATACCGGGATAGCCTCTATTTCTGATGTCAGTGGTCTAGCCAGAAAATCAGAAAATTACCTAGTGGCTGGACCAGCCTATTCAAGAAAAGGCATGAAGGTTTTGTTCGCATTTTGGAGGACAAAGAAATGACATAAGACTAGATAAAACTATGCAGGGAGCCAACTGACCAGATGCTGTAGGGGGCATTGTAGGTCTATATCAGAAGTAGGGGTTTGTCATAGCTTCAGTACTGTGCCTGTGGGCCTCCTGAAGCCATGTGGGAACGAGGATGCTGGACTAAATGTACTTTTGGTCTGATCCATCAAGGCTGCTCTTACATTCTCTGGTCATAATACAAGGCAGGGAATTGGGAACCTGTTCAGACACGCTTGCAAACTCAGTCTTCAGCAAGCACTAGACATTCTGGGCCACACTGCCTATTTGCTGTGCAGGAATCGAGGGTGCTGCTGTGAGCAGCGTGGTACAGAGAGCCAGCATAGTATAGTGGTTAGAGTATTGGACTGGGACTCGGGAGATCCGGGTTCTAGTCCCCGCTCGGCATGAAGCTCACTGGGTGACTTTGGGCCAGTCGTGGACTCTCAGCCTAACCTACCTCACAGGGTTGTTGTGAGGATAAAATAGAGAGGTGGAGGAGGATTATGTAAGCCGCCTTGGGTTCCTTGCAGGAAAAAAGGTGGGATATAAATAAATAAAAATACACTGAGTCGGAGTTTCCAGCAGCTTGATGTACAGCAACTAGGGCAGGGCTGGATGAAGTCAGTGGGCATTGGCTTCACTGACATCATCAACGCCCTGCCACCTGTTTTCCCTTTCTCTGTGCAGAGGAGAGGCCTGGAGAAAGGAACTCAAGCAGCACTGGGAAGAGCAGCTCCACCCCACCCCACCCCCCTTGGAGGCCAAGCCCGAAGGAGACTCCACAGACTGGATTAGGGGTCCTGGCAGGCTGAATTAGGCCTGGGGGCTTTATACTCCTGAATTAGGCTGTGTGGTCTTCTTGACACACACACACACACACACACCCCATGGTTTGTCAGGCCTCATTTATATGCAAAGGTTACAGCAGCATTGCTATGGGATTTTGTGGAAGCTGCAAAATGGTGGCTACGAAAGCCAGGATATAATCCTTCCTCAGAATCTGAGCTTCAGATTTAAACATTGTGACGATGGTGATTGCAATATATATTGGTAACCAACGTGCCCTGCGCTCCTGTGTAAATGTTGACTCAAAAGAAGTCCCGCTACGTTCAGTGAGACTTGCTGACAGGTTCCGTGTGTGTTGGGTTGCGCCTTAGTCTAGTACGTAGCTGCGCATAAGCTGCTTTACCAGAAGAATTAGCTCCATTTCACCAGATGGTGCTTTTGTATCATCTCGCACAGTCTTGTATCAACAAACATTTCCCTGAATGGCTTCTGCTCGCACAAAGTGCCTCTGCCCAATTGCAGGCGATTCTTCCTTTACACTGCAGCCCCTGCTCCACACCAGGAGGGGGCAGGGAAGATCCTTGTGCAGGTGGCCACCTGCTCATGCAACCATTGTACCCAGCCATCTGGGTAGTGTCCAGTGTTAGTCCTACTTGGAGTAGACCCATTGAAATGAATGGGACTTAAGTTAGCTGTGACTAACTTCAGCATCATTCATTTCAATGGGTCTATTCTATGTAGGAGTAACATTGGATACTACCCCTCATCACCAGTTACATACCAAGGCCCCAAACCAGCTGAAGTCCCATTGAATGCAATGGTGCTGAACTTAATAATTCGTTCTCATCTAATACCGATTCAAATACCCTTGTGCAATTGTAGCCAAATCGGCACCACTCTCACACAGGAGGGGGATGTATTGGTAGACTGGATAGCCCCGAGGTTTGCAAGGGGATACCCCCAAAACAGTTGAACAATAGCTTGACAGACTGAGAGAGAAAAAACCTGACAATGGGTGGGAGGGGCCAATAGAGTGGAGTGGCTGGGGCAACAGTGGAAACTGGGTGGGGGATGGAGTGGTGGAGTAGTTGGGAAAAGTGGGGAGGGAAAGACAGATATAAAAAGGGTAAACTGAACCCTGACGTTGTCTGGAGTTGTCATTTCTTGGCTCACACTAAGAAGCTACCTACTTTAAAATTGTTTGTGGTCTGTCCCCATTTTTTGTTTTGTTAGAATTGCAAAAATAATAATATTTTTTTAATGTCCCCAGGCACAGAAAATAGCCCAAGGCAGTCACATTAAAGCAATGGTTGAGTGTAACTGATTAACAGGTTGTGGTGGGGAGGGAAATCATAGAATAGTAGAGTTGGAAGGGGCCTATAAGGCCATCGAGTCCAACCCCCTGCTGAATGCAGGAACCGAAGTCAAAGCATCCCTGAAGAAGGAGGGAGATGGATGTGGGAAGTGGTTGGGGAAGGGAAGGAGTCAGGTAGCTGAGGTTGTAATTTGAATTTAATTATTAAAACCCAAACAATGGCAAGAATCGCGTTTCTGCTGGCTCGTCTACAATCTGTGCTGGTTTGGGGGATAAATTGACTATCTTTCCTTCTTCCTAGCTTAAGCAGGCAGGTAAAAATTAACGACTGATGAGTAGATTTTCCAGGTGACTTTTCTGGGCTGCTATTTTGGAGCCTTAATGTAAATTGAAAATAGGATCAAAGGAGGAGAGTAAGAGGTTAAGGGATTAAGGCTGGAGAATAATGATCATGCCAGAGTTAGGGCGATGGCTTTGTATCACGCACACCACCCTGCTTTGAGTGTCGGGCCTGGCTTTTAGAATGGCAGATGTCTCTTGTGCTCTCCCAGCTGGAATGAAACCTTTCTTTCCGTGTCAAAAACAGCAGAATATTGGGGTGTCTGCCAAAATTAAGGTAGGGAAAGATTTACATTTTGTAGCTAGCTGCTGTTTCCAAAATTCTTTTGTGGGATATGCTAACAGACATTGTAAGCTGCTTTGAGATCACTTTGATCAGAAGGCAGGATATAAATCTTTTAGTTAAATAAATAAACAAACAAACTGGGGGGGGGCTGTGGAAATGTCATTTTGGCTTGATCCCAACCTCAGTATAAACCCGTTTGTGTAAGGTAAAACAGGCATCCCATTTTCTTCTGCCAAATATTGGAGAGTGAAATTTTGACCTGTCCAACCTGGCTCCAGTCAAATTGACAGCAGGGCAAGATGAAGGCAGTATGTAGGAAGCAGCAGGACCAGAGGCTCCTAGCTGCTCAGACCGAGTGAGCAAGTTTAACCTGGAAGCCCTAAATAGCGATTAGCCTATATCATCTGACCCACTGTAACCTATCCTAATCCTTGCTGGTGTCCCTGAAATTCCCTTCCGTCAAAACGGATGCTGGCACACAGGCTGGTACCCTGCCAGATATCCCTCAAGTGCCAAGTTCGACACGTGCAGTGGATCGGAGTTGTGGCATGACCGTAGCCTGTTTCAGCTGTGCAATATTAGCTGTGCACAGTTACCTTACTTACCTGACCTCATGATTACCCATGCCCTAGTTACAGCCAGACAGCACTATTGCAATGCTCTCTCTGTGGGGCTGCCGCTCGAAGGACAGTTCAGGAACTACAACTTGTACAAAATGCAGCCATCAGAACACTGGGTGGTGCTTGACAATCGGAGGATATTATCCTGGTTTAGTATCAATGGTTCATGTGTTTCTTTAACAGCCTGGTGTCTTAAGGAGTGCCTCTGCCCATATGGACCTGCCTACGCTCCAAAAACCTTGCATTCTCTCCTGCCGTTATCAGAAATAAGAGTTGGTTGGCACTAGGGGCAGGGTTTTCTTGATGGTGGCCCCACAGTTGTGGAATAACCATCCTGCCCGGGTTTTTTTTTTTTTTTAATGCACATGGGCATTTGAGGCGTAACATTTTTGCTATCTTAACTGTTCTTACGCCGTGTTAATTTGCTGCTGCAGTTTTATTCTTACTTTGTTTCTTTTTCATGTTTCGCATGCCACATCAAGGAGATCTCATGCAGAAAAGCAGGCTAATATAAATAATAATATAATTCATGTTTGTTTTTCTCCTGAAGGCAAAAAGTTTGCTGTGGAATTATCTACAAGGGTCGCTTTGGAGAAGTCCTTATAGACACTCATCTTTTCAAACCCTGCTGTAGTAACAAGAAGTCCGCAGACGAAAAGCCTGAGGCACAAGGCCTGCAGTCCCCAGCCATCTCCAACCAGGAAGAGTGGTGACTGCCATAGTTAACTGCAGACAGTGTAAATGGAACCTCTTGCTGTATCTCTCAAATGGCTTAGAAGTGACCTTTTCCTCACTTTGGAAGCCTACTATGCTGCCAAAAGACTTAATTTTTTTTTCTTGAACTGTTTGAGGATATTTTTTACTGCTTCAGTTCCAGTAATTCAATACAAATACCTGTTTGTATTTCTTCAGAAAATAACTGTAAATAATATTTAAGAGGTTCTGAAATATGTAGTTGAGCTGAACGCTGCTGCGAGTCATCTTTGTTCAGCCCCCTCCCTCCATGCAACTTTTCCTCAAACAGATGACCCATGAGGTTGGTCAGATTTGTATGTCGTGTATATTTTAGTTGGAAAAGCAATGCTGATTTGATTTGGCATGATCAAAAAAAAAAGCCAGTCACTTTTTTCCTCCCAGTGAAGAAAATGTTAATTATTACTCTAAGGCATGGACTTGGGTACTCAAGTTTGTACAAGACTTCCCTACTATGTATATGTTGTAAAGGTGGGGGGCTCTTAGTTCTTACTACTGATGCTTCAACAGTGATAAGTTGTTTTGCCTGTCCTGAACCACGAGGTCAAGGACTGATATTCTGGCCTCGTAGAAGTATATGTGCGAAGGGACAGAGAATACGATCAGCCTTAAGCAAAGTTAACAAGTTCTGAGGCAGGTCATACTAAGAGGGAAATGGCTTGGTAATGGACCAAGTGATCTTTCTCCATTGTGCAAGCCCACACATGAGTTATGGATGGAGATTACAGATGCCTCTTTCAGGGAGCCAGGGGCACAGGCTTCATGGTATTTTAGACCATCCTTTATAAGTATATTGTTGGCCACTTGTGTAGGGTTATATTGGGCTGTGGTGAACACACAGTACTGAGTAGTCCTTGTTTCAGTACCAAATAGGTTTTCATTGGTATGGGATCAACTAAGGCTGCAATCCTATACCCACTTACCTATGAGTATGCCTCATTGAGGTCAATAGGACTTCTGAGTAGAAATGTGCAGGATTGCACTTTAACAGTGCAATCCTGTACATATCTACTCAGAAGTAAGACCCATTGAGTTCAATGGGCCTTACTCCCAGTTAATGTGTCTAGGATTGCAGCCAAAGTGTATAACTTCTCATCACTCTCTAACAACTGTGCAATCTCTCAGACTGATGAGAACAGAGTTAAAATTAAGTATCAAAACTGATAAACTGCAACTCAAGTGGGACTTGCAGTCTATTCATTATTGGTTAGATACCAGGTTCAGATATCCCTGAAGTTGGGAGTGTCGTTCTGCACTCCCAACCCAACTGCTGCATGATAGTTGCATGGTGATCGCTCTTCATTTTGACAGAAAGCCATGAAGGGAAGCCATACTAACCAAAGCTCAGGTTTAAGGTTCCTCTTCTTTCCTTTGGACTCTATGTCTCCACACTGTTTCATTAACTTGGTTACACATCCAAGGAAGGAAGATTGCAATAATAACTGCCCCCTCCCCACCCTCCTTTTTAAGGTGTAATCTAAACAGAGCGCTCTAGTTGTGTGCTGCCTCTATCTGCAAAAGAAAGGGTTCATATTCCTTTTAAGTGTATGCATAAACTATGGCATTCTCTTTCTCTCTCCACCCCCAAATCTTTTAATAATTATAGTATTGCCTTCTAGGGCTGCCTTGTAAACCAGATGAAAATTTACCCAAATTTGCTGAATGCTCACAGCGGCCCACATTTACCAAGATCCATCACAGCCTGTAGTAAATGTTGGATCACTTTAGCTGACCCTTGGTTCTAGCAGCTGCAGTCTGCAAAGCCCCTCCTGTTACCCTGTCTCCCAGAAGTGCCTTGAATCCTTGTACCTACTCCTTGTATACTCAACCTCCAATACAGAGTTGCCCAGTTAAGCTCCCCCCGCTGCCTATTTGTCCCTGGTTAAACGTCGTCTTCCCTTCCTAATCACTGCCCCCCTTTCAGTACTTCATGGGCAGTATCCAACAGGGTCATTCCGCAAACTCCAATATCGCTAGCAGAGCTCCACAGAACCTTTCCGTTGTGCAAGCAGTTGTGCATTATGGGCAGTATCCTATCGAGACTGCCCGCAAGTGGCCAGTCCCCGTCGATTCCCTTCTGCAAGCAGTGCCCACTGCGTAAGGGAGCTCTGCCAACCAGCCCCGTTCCAGATATGAGCGTTTCTGCTCGTTTTGGGGCTTGCCCCCAGAAGTGCTAAATCTCTGTTCCCCAAGCAGTGGATGCCGCTTGCACAATGGAATCAGCAGGGCTGGCCGCTCACAGAACAGAAGCAGCGGTGGGCAGCCACTGGTGTGCAAGCATAATGTGCAGCCAGTTGCACAAACATAACTTTAGTAACATTTACGCTAGCGGAATGACACGGTTGGATACTGCCCTTACGTGTCCCTAAACTTCACAAACTTTCTTGAAGAAGTGGTCAGCTACTTTCTCCCTGACACCCATGACAAAGTGGGCCTCTCCCACTGTTCCAGGTTTTCTGCCATGCTTTTACATTCTAGGCTGTAGAGAGAGAATGTGCTTTCCGAGCATTGTCACTGTAGGTTTTAGTAAGGCTCTTGGCTGAAGTCAGATTTTTCAGAATCTCACCAAACAGAAGGCCTATACTAATCTTGTTCATTTCTTTTTAAATTGAGTCTTTGATTGCCCAAGGAAAGATTTCTATTGGATACGGCAAGTGAACGTGTGTCTGCTTTTAGGGGTCAAAAAATGTCCTCAGTGAGTGTGCTGCTGCTTTAGATCATATAAATTTCATCACTTTATTTGAATAGCATGAGAATTTTGACTTGTGTTCTACAGTGCATTACTACAAACATGACTGGTTTCTTTTCTTTTTTAACACGTTTTTTGTTGAATGATGAAATCTTAGTTGATATGACAGGACAAAATAAATCTGAAACACTGTCTTCCTGCATTATTTTTTAGGGGTCCTTTAATTTTCCTCTCCCCCCCCCCCCATTTGTAAATAGAAATATTCTAAAGGGAGAATAAGATAGGTCTTTATTTGTAACTGACTAGCTACTTGGCAGTTTTGCTGGGCTGGTAATCTCTGAAGGATGCATGCAACAGTCCTGGCCATTTTTTTTGTGTCCTTACCAGCTTATACTTTAGTCTTTTTTTTTTTAAGGGTCAACGGTTCTGTGTATTTACAACTACAGTATGAAACAATGTTCTTTAATATGGATCATCTCTTCTACTTCTGTATTTATTTATTTATTACTACAACAGCAGACTGTTTTTCCTTTGCCTCCCTTCTCCTTCCTGAGTAGTAATGCAAGATGAATTGTATGTAGTTATGCACTTTGTATTAATGTAGTAGAAATCTATGAAACCTGTTTTTATACTTTTTTTTATATTGTTCATACACTTGTAATCCAAGCTTTTTTTTTTACTAGGGTAATGAATAAAATTTTTAGACTTATTTAGAAAAATAAGTACTCTTTTGTTGTTTTTCAAACATCTTTTGGCTTTCTTGAGATGACTCTTGCGTGGGTGCCAGCCACACTGACGTGGGTAGCAATTCAGGAGGGCAGTGGTTGGCCAGATTGGGCTGGTTTGCTACAATTGCAGCAAGGGAAATAATCCACAGTGGCCTATTTCCCCCTGCCGTGCGTGCTGTTTGTCTGAACGCAGGCGGCATGGCTTGTTTGGCAGGGAGGCAGCAACCCTCAAAAAACCCAACAACAGCCCATGGGTTAACCACACCACAATCATGTGTACTGGTTCTGTGAGTGCTAAAGCTTTGTATTGTATTCTCTTTCGGAGAAGTATGGGGTAAGGAAGATCTTGTTAACAGAAAACCTAGACTGCAATCCTATACACACCTACCTGGGAGTAAGTCCCATTGAACTCTTGAGGTTTACTTCTGAGTAGACAGGGCTAGGATTGTACCATAGGGTCGATGGGTGAACTTTTTTGGTATGAAGAGGTGGTTTTGGAGATCACAAAATGTTCTCCAAAAGATACATCCCCACCATACCTTTGTCTTTCTTTTGTACACAATTTCACATTTTTAAGGGTTATTTTTTACTGGTTACGTGATCCAGCCAAGCATAGATCACATAGCCAGTGCAATGGCATCATAGTGTCATAACCAAACACATTTGGCTGTGAGATGACATCATGAAGCCAAATGCAGGTGGGGACAATAGTTTCTTCCCTGACTGAATGGGATAACATTTTTGCCCAATTTTGCAGGCCCGCCTTCTAAGATTGCAGAATTGGGGGAGAATTGGCATTTTACAGGGGCAAATCTTTTTTTCTGAAACATTCCCCCATTTCAGCTCAATCCTAAAATAACTTTATATACTGCATCCTAGTCCATCGTTTCACCAGCAGAATGTCACACACAAACACTGTTACTTGGGTATTACTGTATTCAGTGCTTTTTTTCTGGAGAAAAAGGTACCGGAACTCTTGGATTGTTTCCTCGGGAGTAGATGGTGATTAAATTGTAATGAAATTAATAGAATAAAAGGTGCTGGAACTTAGTTCTGGTGAGTTCCACCAGAAAAAAAGCCCTGACTGTATTACAAGAAGATACAGCAGTGCTATAGTGATGCAGATCTGTGTTTGGGGGCGGGGGAGGACACTGCTCCCTGCTACAAATGAGAACTGGACTAGAAAAGGTAGAATAGCAAAGGGAAACTGGAGGGCACAATTTAGTGCAGGGATGGGCAATCTAGTGCCCTTGCCATTTGCCATGTTGGCTGGGGCTGATGGGAGTTGTAATCCAAAACATCTGGAGGGCACTGGATTGCCTATCCCTGATCTATTGGGATTAAAAACCCAGTTTAACAGGTTCACCCCAAATTTATTTTCGTAAAACACCGTGGGTTAGTAGTTGGTGCATAAGATCTGAAGGAAAGCTTTATTGTATCAGAGGAAAAATCCCATCTGTTCCCAACTGTAGCCAGTCATACGCTACTGGGATGCTGTTTATCCGCAGCATCTCGCATTTAGACCTGGAGCCAAACATTGCAGCGTAGAGTGCTCCAGTTCAGTGTGCTTAGGCTGTTGTTTCGTGTAAACAGCCAAAATGTGTAGATATCCTTAATGCTACTCCTTCACCTTTTTGAAGAGGTGTGGTTTTGACATCAGGCACGTGAACCTATCATAGCTCAGCTCACATTCTGTATAACCTTTGCAGTGAGTGCCATGTTTAATCACCTGGTTTAAAAAAAAAAAAACCAATCTTTTAAGTAGCATGGTTCTCTATTTAAAAAAAATTAAAATGACAGTGAAATGCCACTTAAATGAAAGAGCTATACATCTATAAAGCAATATCTACCGTTTTTTTTTAATGGTGGGGGAGAAACCCCTTTTCAGTCACCACCATTTTAGCAAGGTGGTTAATGGTGGTGACCAGGGAAAGGTCTTTTTTTCAATCATTTTTCAAAATTTGCATTATGGGGGTATAACACTATACCCCTATAATGACTTTTTAAAATAATTTTTTGAACACCTTCCTGGTTACTGCCATTAACCGTGTGTGTGTGTGGTGTGTGTGTGTGTGTGTGTGTGAGAGAGAGAGAGAGAGAGAGAGAGAGAGAGAGAGAGAAAGAGAGAGAGGGAAACATATATATATATATGGCAGAATTCAAGGGGGAGACATCTCCACCAAATCCTTTGCACCCCGCTGATTCCCCTGTGTAAGCGGTGGGTCCTGCAGATTCTGTTGCACAAGTGGGGCCCACTGCTTGCACAAGGGAGATTTAACATGTCTTAGGGGAAACCCTGAAATGAACAGAAACACTCATTTCTGGAAGGAGACAGGTCGGTGGAGCTCCATTATGCGAGCTCCACCAACCTGCCTCCTTCCAGAAATTAGTGTTTCCGCTCATTTCGGGTTGCCCCGGAAGATCTAAATTGCCATTATACATGTTGTTGTTGCTTCCTAAATATGTTTCTGCAAGGCTATTTGCACTTAATCTAAAACAGCTCAGAGTATTTTATTTATTTTTTATTTATTATATTTATACCCCACCTTTTTTCCTGCAAGGAACCCAAAGGCGGCTTACATTATCCTCCTTCTCTCCATTTTATCCTCACAACAACCCTGTGAGGTAGGTTAGGCTGAGAGTCAGTGACTGGCCCAAAGTCACCCAGTGAGTTTCATGGCCGAGCAGGGACTAGAACCCGGATCTCCCAAGTCCCAGTCCAACACTCTAACCACTATGCTACACTGTCTCTCTATGATATGAATTATCATATGAATTATGATAATATGAATATTATCATAATATGATAATATTATGGATATGAATTAATATGAATATGAATTATTTCATATTAAGCATGCATTGTAACGGGGTATGTGTGTTTTTTAAATTTTTGCAAAAGACTGGAATTTTTTTTCAAGTGAAAATCAGTACATAACTTGTTCATTAATGATAATACATAATAATGATAATAATCTACTTCAATCATCGTGTTGGCAGTGAACAGGTAGTCCATCTCCACTGATGAATAGAATAGTAGAAATGGGTGTGGACTTTTCAGACTGTATACAAATAAGCACTACCCAAGGTCCAAGAATCTTAATTATACTTGACAGACTTCAGTCCACGGGCTAGCTCTCCCCCTTCAGCTCTTTCCATTGGTTCCACCTTTCCACGGGCTAGCTCTCCCCCTTCAGCTCTTTCCATTGGTTCCACCTTTCCATTGGTTCAACTGTGGTGTTATTTAATTTACCCAGGTGTGTTTCTCAAGTCTGGAGAAAGGTGAACAGGAGTCAAAACAGGTAAAATTATTTACTTTAAAATAAATCAAATTCTACAGCCAGAAAACTGGATGGCTATATAGCTGCTTTGACACAGCCCTTGTCTTAAGTAACAATCAGTGGCCCCAGATGGGGATCCCAAGTCAGTCATGATCTTCCTGGGAGACTTTTAGGCAAGCCATTGGGCTGGTTCGCACAATAAGAATTAAGCCACCATGGGCAAGTTGGAGGGTTGTTTTCCCCCTCTAACAAGCCATGCTGCCTGGGTTTGGATTTTTTTTTTCATTATTATAATTTTTTGTGTGTCTTTCGCAAGTGCATACTTACAGCTGTCATGTGTAGTCTCGCCTTATCAATTTCTTTGTTGTCTACTGCACCTTGCTTCCTTTGACAGCTGAAACTTACAAGGACATTGACAAGGAAAGACTAAACATATCAGACAGCCATAGGTGTGCACTTGCAAAAGACCAACAGATAATAATAATAACTTAAAAAATTACAAAGACATTTGCACAATTTTCTGGGACCTAAAAAATAATTAAAAAGAGAAAATACAATCCCATTTGCGTACTCCCAAGGCACTGGGGGGGAAAAAGTAACTAATGAAAAGGGTCATGATTGGAGCGGGGAGGGGGCCGGGACAAGGAGACAAGACAGGTTCTGCTGCAAAGGACACTGGGATATGGGCTGGAGGACTAAGAGGGAAGGAGGGGGAGAACATGCTGCGGTAAGCCCACTCGTCTGTTGGGCATACCATGGGTTGTTCTGCAAACAACCCACACCACGTACCTTATTCACAGGGTGGCTTAGCGTGACGCATGAACGCGACCATTGTCTCACCTTGCATCTATAAAATGGGGATAATAATAATGCAAGTTCTGCCTTACAAGGTTTTTGTAAGGATTAATATGTTAATATGGATTGCTGTAAGTACATAGGAAAAGCACTAAGTATTACTTGCCCTAAAATATTTTTAGTATGGCTGGGTGAGAGTCCAAGAACATAACCATGGCTTTTAAAATAACATGAGCAGCATCTCTTGCTGTCTTTTTCCAGATTGGAAAAAAAGTCCACATTGAACCTTTAGTATGATCTCTTGATATCTGAGCAGGATTTCTGAAGACCACAAGATGGAGTTCTTTGCATAAGAAATCCCCAAAGTCACAAGGTTTACTGTAATTATTGAACTCTCACAGCACAATGTTATTTTCAGAAGTAACTCCCGCTGAATTCAGTCTTAGGTAAGTGTGTATAGGACTGCGGCCTCATGCTTATCAAAACTTTATTCAGATCCAACAACAAAGTTCTCTTAGAAATTCTACAAAACAAGACACAACAAGGATGAGGATGAGGATGAGGAGGATGATGATGATGATGATAATCCTGCCTCATTGTATTTTAACAGTTGAAAATGAATGTTCTCATAGTGTGAGGTTGGAAATTAGTAGGGCTGCCAATCAGGTTTTAATGGGCACCTCAGAATATCAACTATCACACCTAAAAATGAATGTGACCTCTTTCCCTGAACAAAACCAGAAAAACATGAATACAGGACAGTTAGAATGGCGGAGGATGGGGTGGGGGTAGGGATGACAGAGCTCTGTTGAAATTCTGCTGCCATGAAACTGTTATAATCACAGAAGCTGTCAGGGTGAGGGGAAGACAACTATCCAAAGGTCCCAAAACTGTTTACTCCCCAGAGCAAGGGTCCACGTTACCTCATGTTATGACCATCCCCAAGCCTATGACCTTCCAGGTTACTGAGTGAGTAAGTGGATGCTGTTGACCTGGGTTTGAATTTGCACCGCAGTGGGTTAAGCGTGACCAGTGACAAGGACCATAGACTCAACATTGTAACTGAAACAACTTAAATGGATTGATACCGAATTAAAAATACAGATCTACTGGGTGGGGAGTAAGTCTCCTTGAGCCCAACGGGGCTACTTCTGAGTAGAAAAAGGATTGCACAGCACAGAAATAATATTCTGTCCCCAACAAAGCAAGGCAAAAGCAAGAGCACAAGAAAGAAAGAAAGAAAGAAAGGAAGAAAGGGGAGGGAGGGAGCAAGATAGGAAGGGGGGGGAAGGGAGGGGGTATCCAAAACAGCAGGGAATGTTACACAAACTTGAATACAGAGAGCAGCCTTTCCCTGCCTGACAACCTCCATGGCGGCCACTAGGTTGGGGGAGGCTGACATAGAGAACAGACTCTCTCTTATAATGATCAGAGATGGGACCAGACCTTTATGTCAATTTGGAACTGAGCCCAGAGGTAGAACTTCTCCACCCTGCATACATGGCTCAGAGTTTCTCAGGGGAAAGTGTAAAATCCCTACACGTTTGTTACACCAATTACATAAATGCATTTCATATCGGCATCTTCTCAAAACAAAACCAAGTCTGTTGTAGTTTCTCCAACTACAGTGCCACCTGACAATACTCTTCGCAGCCTCTGATGTTTACCTTATCCTTCTGTATCTCAAGGTTATCACTTGAGATCTCACTGGCTATCACTTAATCTCAGCAAAAGCTTACATAGAGCTGGACTTTTCCATTGACTTCATCCATTTTGGTCCATCATGGCTGCTCTGCTGAATTTAGTGGTTCCTTGGGCCTAGCAAGGCCCGATTAAAAGGGGCCTTCTTATTTTTCCGCTTCCCTGAACTACCCCACCCACTAAATGCATCTGCTGGCTTTTCTCTTGATTGAGGTTCTGCTTTAATAGATGTGTGGGCAGAAATTCAATACTGTGGCATGGAGATGCAATGATGGACAACAACAAAAAGGCACAAAGCCTGTGTGTGCTTTCAGACTAGGTATTTACTCTAGAACCTGAACTCTGTTCACTCACTCTTTAGGGGGCACCCTAAAGCATTTGATTCAAAGCACTGAATAAAATACCATTTTAGTGCAAATTAAATACTGATTTTAAAAAATACAGTGCCCTTCTAGTCTTTCAGGGTGGTGCCATTTTAGCAGATGTGTTTTTTTCTCCCCCCACAATGAATCAATCAATATAGAGCACTTTAAATAAGTTATTGAGGTAATTTAAAATTATAAAAGTGCTTTAGTGCAAATTTTAAAAGAGATGTGTAAAAAGATTTAATTTAAAAATATCATGCTCATGTGAATTGACCCTTCCCAGTCCACAGAGTTATTCATGTCCACTAGTTTGGAAAGAATATAGTAGGATACACATACACAAAGTGCTATAACCCTGCCCCCCAAATGTGGAAAGTGAACAGTAGATTCATAGACCATAGAGTTGGAAGGGGCCTACAAGGCCATTGAGTCCAACCCCCTGCTCAGTGCAGGAAACTAGAGGAGGGGTCTCCCATCCAAGTAATAACCAGCCCTGACCCTGCTTAGCTTTCCAGGCTCAGACAAGCTGAGCCAGCTGAGCTTTCAAGCAGAAGAGCAATAAGAGCTCGGAGCCACCAGCCTAGAAGCACCCACTCTCAGGGGAAAGGTGACAGTCTTATTACCCCCTTCTGTACAAACTAAGGGCCAAAATAGACATTAATTTAAATGTGCGTCTAGCACAGCGGTGGGCAACTTGTGGCCCTCCAGATATTTTGGCCTACAATTTCCATAATCCTTCACTATTGGCTATGCTGGCTAGGCCTGATGGGAGTTGAAGTCCACAACATCTGGACCCCCCCCTTGTTTAGCAGCTATGCTTCTGCCCTCTCCCCTTTTTTTTACTCTAGAACAGATGCAGCGCCCCTAATCTGGATTGGGACCCTAGCATGAGGAGTGGGAGGGGGGTTTAAGATCTGGATTAGGTCCCCTTTGCCTACTCTAGAGTAAAAATTGGGGGAAACAGAACTGCTAGATACAGACTAATGTCTGTTTGGGCCCCAACCCAGTTGCATGCGCGTGCACGCTACTGACTGCCATTTATTCACCAAGCCACTTTGCAAAGTCAAAGCTAGAGGGAGGGCTGGAGCATTTCCCAGTCCCAGAAATGTTTGGGAAATATGTCTGTGGTTCCTAGGAAACCTCCAAGTGATTGCTTCCTCCTCCCCCAGAATGCCTTGCAGTGGCAGAAGTATACAAGTATTGTAGGGCAGCTCATTTTAACACCCAGCTTTGACCGCTGCTACTTTTGGGAACTCACAGGCTTCCCTGGGATATTAGTGTTATCAGCTGTTCTTTATTTTAAATACCGTACTTGTTCAGAACATAGTGTAACCCTCCACTGAGGTTCATAGAATGAATACCTAGCAACCCTAAAGCAGCTGTAAATTAGAACAAGTAAGGGAGGAAAGTATACTGTCAAAGAACAGTCACACACTGCCCTCTTAAGCGCAAATAGGTTATTTGGGGAATAAGATTATTGACATCACAATGTTATCCTTCCTAGATAATGGCCCATTTGCTCTTAAGGTTTCAGCAAATGGCCCATTTGCTCTTAAGGTTTCTCCAGCAGGCATTGAATAGTTGGTGTGGTGAATTCTCCTTTCAATAGATCCTTCTACATTTTAGCCAACAAGAAATAAAACATGTCTATCTTTCTCTCTCTTTCTTGGCTTCTTCCCACACAACAAAACAAGCCTGACAAATTGAATAGCCCATGGCGTTAAAGAGCAGAGATCACAACTGAATGACCCACATATTTAAATAAGAAATTGCTGCTCTCCAGAGGCTTTTTGAAATATAAAAACTGGATCAGTAGGTGTGCAGTAGTTAACATTTTTTAAATGTTGGACTTGCAATTCCACGGAAAATAGATAGACAAGGTGAGTTTCACTAGCCCTTCTCAAAAGCCCCCCGCCCCCCGCTGCCCAATGGAAGCCTTGGCAGGAAAGTGAATGGGCCTGTTTGGACATCACAACAGCTTAATTTACTCGCGGGGTTTGTCGCTTTGAGCCTGGCCCTCCGCTTGCCGTGTTGTGAAAATTCAGGTGGCAGTGGTTCTTTGAGGGTTAGACAACCCTCAAATAACCCTAAAACAACTGGGTAAATTAAGCCACAGTGGGCTGTCATGTGAACCAGGTCACTGACTTTATATTCGAGTTTGGTTCAGCTCTCACCAAACCGAGTGCAAAGACTCTTTGAGGATTTCGATCAGATCCTAAATAGCCACAGAAATCTCACTGCCCTTGTACAGGTCTGGTTTTTTGTTTTTGTTGTTTTTGCAGTAGCTCTGCTTATTTGTTGTTGCTGTTTTAAATTATTTTCCAGCAGTTATAAGCCACCTCTTGACAAGTCACCTGATCCACGAAAAAATTCATATAAAAATTATAATAAATAACTTTGATTAAAAACGACAAGAGATAAAACAGCAAAGGAGCAGCAAGATAAAAAGAACAGTTAAAATATCCTAAATACTACTAAAGGCCCAGAAGTATAGGCCAAACTTTGCCTGGCACCTGAAAAATAGCGATGAAGGTGCCAGGCAAACATGCTAAGGGATGGAATTCCTAAGTTGGGGTGACACCCACAGAAAAAAGTCATTTTTCTGGTGGCCACGCCACCTAACTTCCAAAGGCAGAAATGCATACCCTTCAATTGCCCTGAATTTGCTGGGACACTTAAGCCATCACAGCTTCATACTTTGTTATGCAGATTCCCCGTTTGTTACTCTCTCTACCTGCTGCCTCTGACCAGGCCCCCAGGTAAGTAAGACCCATTGAAGACATGTACTTACTTCCAAGTAACTGTGCGTAGGATTGCACTGTTTGTGTGGAGAAAGCACAACACAAGTCTGCACACACACACACACACACACACACACACACGGTCTTCGCCCAAGGGAGGGGGCAAGGAAGGGGGGATGAAGTCATAGGAGAAGTAGCAGACAGACCATCATCCCCCAACAAAGGAGAGTCTCGGTGGAGATCCACAAAACCAAGGAAGGACCATCAAGGATCGTCAAACTATCAGGGCAGTCTCAAAGAGCTGCAAAGTACTAGCACGTCACCCTCTTCCCCAGGAATAAGCCCACCTGGAACGAAGGGGCAGGCATAAGCCCCCACCTGACCTGGAGGGCGGGGAGAGCGGGAACTCCGGGGTAGAAAACCCCTCTCCCTTCCGGTTTGGGGTTGTTGGGAACCAAGGGTACGTTGGGGCCAGATTCATCCTCCAAACAGCAGCCCGAGTACGCCATTCTCATCCACGGATCGGCCGACCCGGAGCCAGGCTGAAACTGACTAGGCGTAGAGTCTTTGATCTGAGGTAACTGACTAGATTCACTCCGCTAGCCTAAGCCTGTTCATTGAGAAACCCAGGGGTCAACTAAGGTTGTGTTGATGTTGTAGTATTCCTAGAAAGCTGTTAGTTCCGCTCTGTGTTTTGTGTAAACAAATAAAAGCCTTATTTGGACATTTAAAGGGCTGCGGTTTCCTCTTGTGCGCGAAAGCCTCGCAGGCGGTCGCCAGCGCTCGTAAGGGCTGTAACTCATTGCCGGTTAACCCGTTAAGCGCCGAACTCACGCAGAGGATCCTGTTGGTGATCCTTCACAGTTTGTTTTAACTTAATTCAAGTTAGTTAATTTCTGTAAGATTATTTCAGTTTAAGTGTTTCTTTAAATCTAAGTTGTGTGACTAGAACACAAAAATGCTTTAAACTGGGGCCTTTCCACAATAACAAACAACAAGAAAGCTGTCCAGCTCCTCAAAGTTACTCCTTGTGCTTTAAAACCAGAGCTGTAGAGGTGCTGGAGCAACACGCTGAAGGGGCTCAAAACCCCAATGTGTCTTTTTGTATTTTCCCCCATCCAAAAGCTCCCCCTCCTCCACATCTCCTTTTCTTCTCCTTCTCCTTCTCCAACTGCCCTGAAAATGCTGGGACCAATCCTGACAATTTTAAAACAAAAAGAAAGAGATTGCCCTGCAAGCACTGACCCCCCCCCCCGCCGCCCAATGAAAAACACCAGATATCAACAATTAAAGGTTTAAGGTAAAACAATTTTTACAAAAGCCACTAATAAAATAGTATAAAATAATGTATAATATAATAATGTAATAATTATAATATATAAGATTTTGTGTGTTTCCTCTAATACCGGTAACTTTTGTGCCTGATCCATGCCCTCGTGGCCACACCCTCATGTTGCCTGGCCACGCCCTCTTGATCACACCTTCGTGTTGCTTAACCATACCTCTTACAAATTCACATGTGTGTCCCTATTTTCATCTGTGAAATGTTGGAGGGTATTTCAAATGGATGGGTGAATAGGAAGGGATTCTATTAATTCCTAAAAGTATAGAGATAATTTAAATACACGAAACATCGGGCGTTAAACATCTTGCACAAAGTAAGTGGTGTTTAATAGCAATAATAGCAGTAGTAGAGTGGAGAGAAATAACTCCTCTTTACCCTTTCTCCTTATTGTTTAGTAGGTCTATGCGTCACATCAACTCTGCTGAGCTTCTCCAGCCAGCTCCCGGAGGAGCTGATGGATGGATAAAGTTAGTTAGAAGGGATAATTTTTGCTATCACAGTGCTGAGCTAATTCTCTCATCTGAAAGATCTTCACATGTAAAGACATGCCAATTTATAAGTGAGGGTTTGGCCTATTTGGAGATGCTGGCACGGAACATGAATGGTGGCAGGAACTTTTATAAGGCAAAGGCAAAGAAGATTAGCATGGGGACACTCACAGTTGCATTTTCTAATTCCTCTTGGAGAGCTCTATAATGATGTTAGAGCTGTTCTTTGTGCTCCTGACAATACAGGCCTCTGTCACTTTTGTTCTGAGTAAGTGGCTGCTGGACAGTTTTGCAAATACAGCAGCATTCCATTTTGGCAGGCCTCCATTATACAGCAAAATAGGAAATGGTCACAAAAGCACCCACAAACATACTGCACGCAGGACAACTTTCTTACTATTCCGCACATGTATGTCAGACACTCATTGCCACTGCCAACTCTGTTCCCTGACATTTCATTCATCAACCAATGCATAGTATTAATTTCTAGTTGAGTTTAGATTTCACAGATTAAAACTGGAAATATAATTCTTTTATCAAACTGATGAGCATTACATATAGCCCTAAGCAGGGCTGAACTAAATGTCACCGAACTTCTGCATTTAGTTTAGCTATCAGATGTGACATTTGATTTTGCAGTGAAGTTCAAAGGAACCCAGTAAAGAGAGAGGAATCCATTAAAGAGTCTTCCCAATTAGCCCAGTGCAGCTCAAATAAATAAATTATCTAAAAGAATAACTAAGGATAGATGGTAATAACAACACAGATATTGTGCACCCATATAAGATGCTAAATATAATATAGAGAGATCCATGAAAAGCACACACTAGAAACAAAATTTCTTTAAACAAGAAATAGTTCTAGATCACTGAAATGTAAAGGCCATACGTCTGAAATATAACAGAAATCTTTCCATGGCTCTATAACAAATACATAACTGACTCAGTCCATGAGATCACTGAAATGTGAAATAGACTATGACCTGAAAGTCCACAGACATCCATTAATGGCTCTATAAGAAGTATATAGCTGATAGATCATTCTGGCCATTTCAAAAAAATCTTATTCAGACACCAAATTCCAAGTCTAAGTAACTGAGCCATACAAAGCCCCAAAATCTCTATTGTCAATTCTATAAAGCTGACTTAAGGGTGGGAGGGAAATTCAGTTTGCATTTTAATGCAAATCTACCCAATTCACATTTCCCAAACCAATAGATGAACCGAAATGCAGTTATTATTTGGTATTCACACTTCTCAAATTTTATGGTACAATTCTCCACCCAGCAAATTCATACAGAAATTAGTGTATTAGGGGAAAGTGCACCCGAAAACAAATATATTAATTAAAATAGCATGCAAAAATGCATTATATTAGGAAAAATTGCTTGCGTAAATACACATTAGGCAAAATTGCATACAAAATGTGTTATGTGCATTAGGAGAAATGTACACAGTTTTTTTTTAAATTACAAGCTGATGTGGAAATGGGACAAAATGAATTTAAGATTAAAAAAAGAGAAACTGAGAGAAATCAAATTTGACAGACTCATCCATCCTTACTCACTATAGTTTCCTGACATATTTTTTTCCCTGGAAAATATCAATAAAGAAGCTATTAGAACTCTTCTTTAGTTGTATATTTGATACGTTTAAAAACAGCAACCTGTAAAGCCTCAATATGTGGCCCTCTCAAGGTTCCAACCAAGGAGGATGGCAAAAAACTGTGTTGGCTTTTGTTTCTGTCCGGTCTACACATGTAGCTGAATGAGGTGATGGAAAGCTGAAGTGGTACATGTCAAGAACCAGCAAAGGATGCCATTTTTAATACTTCCACGTTCTCTCTCTCCCTCTCCCTCTCTCTCTCTCTCTCTCACACACACACACAAACACTCCACACAAGTAAAAAAACTAGTACATCAAGGAGACATTCTGACCCAGTCCAATACCAGCACTAGATTTGTTGGGGGGGGGGGCTTGGACAAGATGCCCTCAGTATGCCCACCTTCCTGAATGTACTCAACTCATTGCCATGGTCACCACTGGGCCTAATTCCCAGCACTGCTAAGAAACAGAGAGCAAGGCAAGTGGTGGCTGGCTACTGCTCCTTTTCCTTGTTCTTGTCACAGCTCACACACCAAGGGAGGGCAGGTGAATAAGCAACAGCAAGCAGAAACGGTGGAAGGGGGGATTCTGGGGGCTAAAAGTGGCCCCTGCTGAGGCTAATACCCCAGGTTGACCCTGGGCCAGTCCACTTCTTGCTGTGTCATTTTTATATTTGCAAAGATTTCTTTCCTTTCCTTTCCTTCTGAATTAAATGTATCCCCTTGTAAATGTATACACTTCATTCTCTGCTCTCCATTTCTTCACTCTCACCTTGTTGTTCTGCTGCACATGTAGACCAAGCCTTGGGTTGGATCCAGATTTGAGCTTGATCAACTATGTAGGTGGAAGTGGACTTCCCTGTCCACTCCTTCCCACGGCATCCTCTCCACCCCCCTGAAAATGCTAGAGAGAGGGCCAGGGCCCCCTGCTGAATGGGGGTGAGCTGTGGTGTGTGGTGGAGGAGGGGAATCCACAAAATTGGGCAGAGGGACCCTCTGTGAGTGGAGTTCTTCCTCTTGCCCAAAGCAGATCTTGGATCCAACCCCTTATCATTTGGCCTGGCAAATAGGCTGTAAGGGGAAGATTTAAGGGTAACAAATCTAATTACGTAACCAGACACACACACCCTGCTTACTAGCGACAGGCCCTGCCTTCCTGTCTATATCTGGCTTGGGTTCAGAGAGATGTGGTTTGTCTTGATGTTAGGATGCACTGAGTCAAATAGGCAACACAGTTACTTTATAAATATATCCTCATATACTTAGATTAAGTTTTAAAACATTTATCAAAAAGCAACTGTATTTAAGACAATTATAGGAAAAAATGGTACCATCACCATGGTACCTGTTGACTAAGTTTAAAATGGGGGGGGGGGACAAGACAAAGCATACTGCAGTATTTTTATTTCTTTCTTATATTTATACCCCACCTTTTTTCCTGCAAGGAACCCAAGGCGGCTTACATAATCCTCCTCCTCTCCATTTTATCCTCACAACAACCCTGTGAGGTAGGTTAGGCTGAGAGTCAGTGACTGGCCCAAAGTCACCCAATGCGTTTCATGGCCGAGCGGGGACTAGAACCCGGATCTCCCGAGTCCCAGCCCAACAGTCTAACCACTACGCCACACAGTAACACTACCAATACAGCTTTCTGCTAGCAGAGGTTACCCCGTTGGGAGTGAGCACACCCAGTCTCTTCCCTTTACTTTTATAGTTTTATACTTGACCATATGTGATGTGATTGGCTACTGTACTCTTAATCCCACCTCTTCATATTTATTCATATTTGACATAGTGTATACTATAGTTACCCTGTCTGGGGCATGAACTTTGAAGTCTTTGAGGCTTCTTTGATATGCTTAATATGATCTTTGCCTTAAAAAAAAAAGCTTTTTGCATTTGCAACCCCTTCAAGGCATTTAGCAGGAATATGATTCTAGTGTGGCAAGGACAGCTATCTTTTACAATCCTGCTACTAAAACTGTATCAGAACTTTGGGCTATTTGATATCTGTTCTTATTTATCACACTTGGGAAAGATAAACAAATTTGCTCTGGAAAAAAACGCATTCACTATAAAGCTAATCTGCTATAGCACAAATCAATGATGTGGTTACTCATTTAAATGATAGAACTTTCCTCCGAGGAACTTGGGAGACAAAAGTTCAGCATATCATATGCAATCTATATATATAAAAGAAAGTGTCCTGACTGACTGACTGACTCATAAACGCCCAGCTCAAACCGTTTAATCTAGGAATGTGAAATTTTGAAGGAACATTGCTTTTATGACGTAGAGCCCCACTAAGGAAGGATTTTTGGAAATTCCATCCCTAAGGGGGTGAAAAAAGGGGGCAAAATCGCCCCACACTCATATCTCCTGTGTACAAAACAACAGTGGAGCAGTTATGCAAATTGGCCTCACCTCAGAATTCCTGCAGGAGCCAATAGGAGCAGTTATGCAAATAGCCCATACGACACTTAGAATGTTTGTATGAATTCCTGCAGGGGCCAATAGGGGTGGGTATGCAAATCTCCCCTAAGCCATTTAGAATGTTCTCTGAGGGGGTGAAAAAGGAGGGAAACTTTTTAAATGACTGAATGACTGTTGTGTGTGGGGCGTCGTTGCATAGGCTCCATCATGTTTTGACGGATCTACCCCAAACTTGGCACGGTCACTCTTCATCACCTGTAGACTCTCATTTTTCTTTAAGATCAGATATTTCTGTCAGGTATTTCTGAACTGCCACAGGGGCCCAATCAGGAGCGGATATGCAAATCTCTCCTATGTCAAAACAGAATGTTCATATGAACTGCAGCCGGGGCCTACACGGGGGTGGGGGGGATCTGGGATTTCATTGTGTAGTCTTGGGGGGGAGTAGGGATTTCATTGTGTGGTCCCGGGGTGCAGGGATTTCATTGTTGTGTAGTCCGGGGGGGAAGCAGGAATTTCATAGTTGTGTAGTCCCGGGGGGGGAGGGAAGCAGGGATTTCATTGTGTAATCCCGGGGGGGGGAGCTGGGATTTGATTGTGTAGTCCTGGGGGGGGACACACAGATTTGATTGTGTAGTCCCGGGGGGGGGGGAAGCTGGGATTTCATTGTGCAGTCCCGGGGGGGAGCAGGGATTTCATTGTGCAGTCCCGGGGGAGCAGGGATTTCACTGTGTAGTCCAGGGGTGGGGAGGAAGCAGAGATTTCATTGTGCAGTCCCAGGGGGGGAAGCAGAGATTTCACTGTGTAGTCCTGGCGGAGCTGGGATTTCATTGTGTAGTCCCGGGGGGGGGGGCAGGGATTTCATTGTGTAGTCCAGGGAGGGAAGCAGGGATTTCATTGTGTAGTCCCGGGGGACCTTTCCTATGGAGCGATTCAAAACAGCGGTCAGCTACCTTAAGGAATTTCGAACAAATAGTGCCTATAGGAAAATGACGAGCCCTGCAACGCCGGGTAAAAAAAGCTAGTGAAGTATACGAGAAGATGTTGAGGACTTTTACTGAACACTACGGCTGTTATTAGAAAACACGCAGGGTATATTTAAAAATAAAGATATGGGGCTTATTTCTGAGCAGACATGGGGCAGTATCCAACACCGCCCATGCACTAGCAGGACCCACTGCTAGCACAATTGGAAGCTAGCGCTTCACAAGGCAACCGGAAAGAGCGGAAACTCTCGTTTCTGGAATTGGGCAGGTCAGCAGAGACCTGCTGCAGAATGGAACTCCGCTGACCTGTCCCATTCCAGAAACAGGTGTTTCTGCTTGTTTCTGGGGTTGCTTTCAGAAATGCTAGTTCCTATTGCGCTAGTGGTAGGTTCCGTGGGTGCAACGAAACTAGCGGAGGTGCAGCAGCAGTACTGAATACTGCCTATGCATAGGATTGTACTATTAGTCCCTTAACCAAGTATTCCATATTTTAGCATGCTTCCTGTCCTTTCATACAGCTCCCATCAAGCAGTGCTCCCAGCCCTGTTGATTATAGGGAGTACTGTATCTAAGAACACCGGAGTGTAGCAATGAGTCCGTTCAATCACAGCTGTTGGCTTTTATTAATTGCTTCAGTTTTCTTTTCTCTGCCCTCAGCTAGAGAATATGGTTGACAGTTTGGTTTAGACCAGTGTTCTCCAACCTTGGGTCCCCAGATGTTTTTGGCCTACAACTCCCAGCATGCCCCAGCCAGCAATGCTGGCTGGGGCATGCTGGGAGTTGTAGGCCAAAAACATCTGGAGACCCAAGGTTGGAGAACACTGGTTTAGAGGCTATAAAGAATATAAGACTGCAGTTTTATATACATTTATAAATCCATCCATCCAACTATCTATATACACACAGCCCCAGAAGGAACACAAAAATATTCCAAAATCCATATTAGTGTAATACCTTTATTAGGCCAACCGAAAGATCACAACAAACGTGCAAGCTTTTGAGACCCTCAGATCTCTTCATCAGGCAAGAAGTCACAAAAAGTAGGGTGTGGGGTTAGGAGGGAAAAAACCAGGCTGACTTAATGTTGAACTCATGGTTTCTGCATGATCACAATCTTGAGATGGAATGGGATTTTCCTTATGGCCAACACAGCTACCTTTGCTTTTTGTGTGCCCTGAAAAATATTCCAAAAGCCCTCATATAATTACAGGCCAACACATACATTCCAGTGTAAAATTTTAATATATTTGTTGGAGAATAAGCATTGTATTCCAATTCCACAATCTATGGTCAGGCAATATCTTTATTAGGACCAACCAAAAGTGCACAGAATGATGAACACGCTTTCAAGATCTCTAGATCTCTTAATTGGGGCACATTACCCAAAGCAAGGGTGGCAGAAAGCTTGACAATGCTGAAGTCATAAAGTCGACATGTAGTTAGACTTAAGGTCCTGCTCCTAAATGGCTAAAATGGGTATTTTCCAAGTCACAGACAAAACAGATACGGTACTTTCTTTTGTGTGTGACTTGGAGATTACCTAATTTAGTTGTTCAGGAGTGGAATCCTGCAACTGGAGGAAGATGAGTTTACTCTGAAGATGGGATTTTATTCTTCAAGAGCTACTCCCCACCCTCCCAAACCACTAGGTAACCCTACCCAATTTGGCTTTTTTACCTAGTGCACCACCCAGAATTATCTTTGCCAGTATAAAAACTGCTATGTTTCTCTACATTTGTTCTTTGCCTCCCAAGGAGCCTGTGTGTTTCACCTAAAGCTGGAGACAAATCTGATTAACAAGTGGATTTTATATGTTCTATAATAGGGGAATCAGCCATTGCAGTTTCTTTGTTCCAATAGTGCTGGTGTCACCTGAAACCTGCAAAAAAAAACAAAACCCTAGTGGAGCCCAATCCATTTAAATCTGTTTCCACCTATACATCTTTAAACTATCTACATTCAGTTTATGACTTCAACGTTGTCAGCCTTTCCTCCATCCCGGCGCCACCCTCCTGACCCATTTTGTGTAATGTCTAATCCAGGAGTCAGCAACTTGTAGCCCTCCAGATGTTTTGACCTACCACTCCCATCATCCCTCACCATTGGCCATGCTGGCTAAGGCTGCTGAAAGTTGTAGGCCAAAACATCTGGAGGGCCACAAGTTGCCCATCACTGATCTAGCCTGACAAAACAATTTGGAGATCTTGAAGGCTTGCTCACAATTTAGTGCATTTTTGGTTGGTCCTAATAAAAGTATTGTCTGATCATGTTTTTTGGAACTTTTCTTGTGGACCAACATATCTTACTCTGTTTCACTGTATTCACAGTATTCACTAGGGGGTTAAAAATAATAATATACATCGTTCAAAAGTGTATGTGTCTCTTATAATTATTATTTTTTAATATTACCTTGAACACCTTACCACACAAAACTTTTGATTTTGACAGCTAGGGAGCATGGGAGAAGAGAGCTGAAGGGCAGAATTCAGAGAAAAGTAGTCCTTCCTAAAACTGCAATACTAAGCATAGTTACCAAGAAGTCCCATTTAACCCAGTGGGCTTACTTCTGAATAAACATACATAGGGTCTAAGATGGCCCGCTTTTGACTCCAGTCTGGTTGCTGTGCCTTAAAAGCAGCTTCGTGTGTCCAAATAAGCAGGGTGGTCACATTTATCACCATGCTGGAAAAACCTTCCCCATTTGATTTCCAAAAATTAAACTGCACTGAGCATGATCAAGCTTCATACAACACTGAAGTCGATGGGATTTTACACACACACACACACACACACACACACAAATAAGGTTGATTTATTTCAGTGGGACTTCAGTACACCTAAAATTCTCTGCCTTTTGTGCCCAGTGTCTCAAGTTCAACTTGTCTTTAGTGTAAATGGCAGGTGAAGACAGAGGTTGCTACATCAGTCTAAGGACTGTAGTAATTTCCCACCCGACACCCCCTATTAATGGTAATATACTTCTGCATTTGAAACAATAAACTGTGCTTTTAAATTTGGTTTTTAAAATCTTTTAACTATATGTTTTATTTTTATGTTGGTCTTATTTAGTTTTTATATTGTATAATGTTTTGTGACTGCCACGAGAGCTTCGGCTGTGGGGTGGTATAGAATGAAATAAATGAAATAAATAATAATAAGAGCCAATGCAATGAAATTCCACAATCCCTGTTTTCAAAGTGTTGGCAATTTGTCAGAACATGATTGTCGAGGCGGAGCTAGCACGCCTAAGAAAGGAGAGAGCTCCTCACCCTAAAACTAAAAAGGAAGACTCTACAACACTTAAAAAAGCCCAACAAGCAACAAAAACTTAAAGTTCTGATGGGGAATGACAGAGGAATCTAGCAAAACGAAAAACAGCGAGATTACACACTACTTTCCCTACAAAGAAAGAAAAACTGCAGAAGGCAGTACAGCATACTCAGAGGAAAAAAATGGCTACCGGAGAAGACAGAGGAGAACACACAGAAGAGCCAGGATCAAGCGCACAGATATCGAATAACGAAATGAAGGAGGCAATATTACAACAATTAAAAACATTAAAACAAGAACTGATGAACCACTGGGCAGAACTGCTGGACACCAAACTGAAGGAAATAACAGAAACGGTGGAGGCAGTAAAAACAACAGCAAATAAAGCTGCAGAAAAAGCTTAGCAACAGGAGGAAAAGATAAAAACCTTACAAAGAGCGATAGCGGAAAATAAATCAAAGATTGAAGACCAAGAAAATCGCAACCGAAGGTGTAATCTGAGAATAAAAAACTTGGAAGAAGAAGCAGAAGGTGAAAACATTAAGGTTTTTCTAGCAAAATGGCTGACCTCATTAATTCCAGACTGCCCGATAGAGGCTGATGACTTAGAAAGAGCTCACAGGGCACTAGGACCCAGAAGAAAAAACTCCAGCTTTCCAAGAGACTTGGTAATATGTTTCAGCAGATACAACAACAAAGACGAATTCTTTAAAAAGCTAAGACTTTTAAAAGAAATAAAATATAATGACAAACCTGTAATGATTATGCAAGACCTGGCACCAGAGACGCTGCAGAAAAGAAGACTCCTCAAACCCTACACATTGAAACTACGAGAACTGGGGCTTAAATATCACTGGGGATTCCCCTTCAAGATAATAATCCCCAACAAGGGACACACGCTGATTGCAGCCTCCCCATGGGAAATGATGGAGCTATTCAGAGCGCTAGGCATCGAACTCCCGGCAGAGGCTACTCGGGAAGAAACAAATAATGGAGAAGATGCAGCAGGCCAAGAGCCACAAGGAGGAGACGGCTGGAACACTGTAAACAGACACCGAAAAAACAGGCGGGAAAGAAATGACTATGAAAATTCACAGACCCCAAGAATCCTGAGAGCTCTGTCACAAAGGAAGAGATGAGAGAAACTGAGTAACAGTGAGCCACAGGAGGGGACAAAAACAAAGAGAAAGACAATTGAAGTGTAAATATTCAAATGCATAGCAAAGGGAAGGGGGAGGAAAAGGGAGGAGGGAGACTAGCCCCAAAGGGGAGGGAAAATATTCTTTGTTTGTAAAGTCACGCTGTTTTAAACCATTGATAAAATATGGGGGGGGGGGACTCTTGCCCCTATGTAGTCAATCTATGAAGGAATAGATTGACCTGCTCAGTTATAGTTTTAAAGGAATCTGAAAAGAACAAACCATAGCCTCAAGGCAGGGTGAAGAACACGTGAATCACTCTCTCTGTAAGGGGAGGGGAGGATCTCACCTGCATTCACAGCTTTAGTTATCGCTAAGAGAGAGCTGCAAACAAGTTTTAAAGTTGGGGAAAATGAGAAGGTTGGGGGCTAACAGGGGAGGGAGGGAGGACACGACTGAGCTGGGTGCAATAATGGGCAAGGCAGACAGAAACTGGCATATACCATGGGAGACCTTAAGGTGCTAACTCTAAACATTAAAGGCATGGGGAATCAGTTAAAAAGGGTGAGGCTACATAAACTAATAAGAGATCTAAAACCAAAAATACTATTTCTACAAGAGACACAAAGCCCAAAAAAGGGAAGGAATTTTTAACAGTAGTCAATGGAAAACTGTACATATAGCAAAAGGAACAAACAAATCAAGGGGAGTAGCAATATTAATACATAACACAGTGGACTTTGCAATACGGCAAGTACAGAAAGACCCCAATGGCAGATACGTATTTGTAGAGGGAACACTAAATCAAAACAAACAAATAGTATTAGCCTCATTATACAGTCCAAACGAAAGACAGCTAGACTTCCTATATAAAGTTTTGAAAAAGTTGAGAACCTTTTCAAAAGCAGAGGCAATAATTGGAGCAGACACTAATTGGAACATGCAAGGAGCTGAACCTAGAAAAGTACAAAAAGATATAAGATTATATAATAAAACAGACTCACATAACACACGGGCAGGAAAACTTTTAAACATAATTCAAAAATTTAAGGGAGGTATGGGCAGAACTTAACAACAAAGACTACACACACGCATTTTGTTCCAGGGTACATGGAACTTTCTCAAGGCTAGACACAATTATGCTAACTAGTACACTGATGCAAAACGTCACAGTGGCAGATATAGGACCCATAAAAGTGACAGACCATGCACCGGTATCTGTCCAACTCATAGCAAACAACTATACCAAGAGCAATTATATATGGCGATTCAATCCCATCCTTTTAACAAACAAAGAAAGCAGAGAAAATTTACAAAAGGGAATAGACAACTACTTCACAGAAAATAAAGCAGGGGACACAACAGAAAGGACCAGATGGGAAGCAATGAAAGCGGTTCTTAGAGGACTGAGTATCAAAGAGATGAGCCACATGAATAAAAAGAGACGGACGCGAAAATCAGAAACAGAATTAGAACTAGAAAGACTTACTGTACAATATAAACGAACAGGGGAACCAAAAATCAGACAACAAATGGAGAAGAAAAGGACAGAATTAAATTTATTGGAATTAGATCAAACCATGATAAATTTACTATATATTAAACAAAAACATTACGAATTTGATGGAAAGGGATCCAAACTCTTGGCAAACAGGGTAAAAAAAAGGAGGGACAAAAACAAAATAAACGCTCTTAAAAACAAACAGGGGAATAAAACATATGACATAGAAGAGACGGGTGACATTTTTGTAGATTATTTTGAAAAACTATACAAAGGGGAAGAAAAAGACAGGAACACAATTAGAAAGTATCAGAGCAAAACAAACATCCCAGGACTAACTGAAGCAAGTAAACAAATCCTAGAACAAAGGATTACGATAGAAGAAATAACAGAAGCCATTAAAACACAAAAACCCAACAAGTCATCGGGACCCGACGGTTTTACAAGTGAATTTTATAAAGCATATACAGAATTATTAGCCCCAAGACTATTGTCATTATATAATGAAATTCTAGATGGAGCCTCACTTCCCAACACATGGACACAATCCAGAATCATCTTGATATTAAAACCAGGGGAAAACCCGGAGCTCCCAGAATCATACAGACCCATCTCTTTATTAAATATAGATTATAAAATATTTACCACCATATGGGCAAATAGATTAAAATTTGTGATAGGAGAAATAATACATGAAGATCAACATGGTTTTATTCCAAAAAGATATATAGCAGATCCTATACGCAGGCTATATAGCATAATAAAATACAGTAAAAAAACAAACACCCCGTTAGCTATAATTGCTCTAGACTTGTTCAAAGTCTACAGTTCTTACTGGAGAGCACATCTGTGTACAACTTTGGCCCAAATTTCTCTCACATTCTCAATGCCATATATAACAAAACAACAGCAAATATACGATTCAATTCTTATGATTCACGCCCTTTTCAACTAAATGCAGGAACCAAACAGGGCTGCCCCCTATCCCCTCTGTTATTCAATTTAGTTATAGAATTTCTAGCAGACAGACTCAGACATAATGACGCTATACAAGGTATACAAATTCAAGATCAACCATATTTACTCAGCATGTATGCTGATGATTTGATATTAACAATACAAAACCCAATAGAGGCATTGCAACCATTACGCCAAGAACTGCAAGATTTCCAAGCAGCGTCTAGCTTAAAAGTAAATTACGACAAATCTGACTTCATGAGTTATAATATAGGGGCAAACAATCAACTTGACATTTCTAAAAATCTACAAATTCCTATAGTTCACAAAGCCTTTAGATACCTAGGAGTTCAAGTTGCAAAAAACCCAAACAAAACCTTCACACTAAACTATTCCAAATTATGGGAAAATATCAAGAAAGACCTCAAAAGATGGAAAAGATTGAACTTAACCACAATGAACAAATTAGCCACCATCAAAATGATAGTCATACCTAAATTCACATACTTATTTTATGTTCTACCCATAGAAGTACCTATGAGATGGCTTAAATCATGGCAAGACACCCTAGAAAAATTTATATTTAATGGTAAAAAACCACGTATGGCAAGAAATCTCAGATACAGACCCACCATTGATGGAGGGTGGGGAATTCCATCACTAAAATTATACTATGAAGCTTACCAACTGAGACATCTATTATCATTCATGGCAGATAATAAAAATAAACATTGGGTCAAAATAGAATTTTTTTTGTTAGAACAAGATAATCCACACACAATACCCTTTGTCAAAAAAATGAATAACACAAGGTATACAAAATCAACACTCCAACATGGAAATAATATTAAAGATATGGAAACAAAGAAAGGAGACACTGATGCCAGGAATTTCACCATTAACACCACTCTATGCACACCCAAATTTTCCCATTAAAGACATACAGATATCTAGAGAATCACTGAAAAATAATAACCTATGGATATTACGAGACTTATATAATAACTCACAACCACTACCAAGAGACACATGGAGAAACACATTACGAAATATGGCAATTACTTGGTTACAATGGTACCAAATAAGCTCATTCATTAGACTAGAGAATGTGAAAAAACAAGGCACCAGAGATCTGACACAATTTGAAAAGATTTTATTAACTTTTACAGATCAGGAAAAAGGATTAATGTCAGACTTATATGTACTACTGATAAAAACAGACATGGGAAATAGCCTTCCTCTTAAAAGAAAATGGGAAAGAGAATGGGGAATGCAAATAGAAGATGAAGAATGGGAAAATATATGGGATGAATTCCCATTTAAGCGATTTCAACAAAATTCAAAGAACTCTCACTGAAAATAATACAAAAATGGCACTGGACTCCTCACAAAATCTCTCATATTAATAAAAACTACTCTCCCCTATGTTGGAGAGCCTGTGGAGAAATTCGGATCACACAACATATGTGGTGGTCCTGCAAGCAAGTATCCCGCTTCTGGACAATAGTTTTCAAAGAAATATCTAAAATTGTAGGGACAGAGATAAATAAAACTCCAGAATTAGCAATATTAAACATCTTTCAAAGAGATAATAAAAATTTATTATATAAGAACCTAATAAGATTTCTATTACAAGCTGCTAAATTATTAATAGCAAGAGGATGGAAAGATGCCAAAGGGCTAACTATCAATCACTGGTATAATGTGGTATGGGAAATTGCATTAATTGAAAAACTAACTCAAAAATTGAGAATTGCAGGGGGGGAAAAGAAAACAAACTCTTTTGAAGCAGAATGGTGGCCTTTTATCCAATTTTCATACAGAACATCTACAACAAAAATACCTCAAGCCTTCCAGCACATTTGGATGCAATAAACTTACAAATATCCACCTATCACAAAACTGACTACTTTATGGATGAAAAAGACTCCGGAAAAGGCGCCCAGCCAGATTTGTTCCTTTGAATTTTGGTTCGGGGGGGGGGATTTACTTTGTTCTGATCTAATACAATTTCTGTAATGGATTAGATGTTTTGTTGGTTGTTCGGTTGTTTTGTATATGTTAAAATTCAAATAAACAAATTTTTAAAAAAAGAAAAAGAACATGACTGTCTCTTACTACGTAGCTTTTCATCAGTGCCCAACTCCAGGTTTTTTAGTGCCCTTGGGCAAGGCACCCTCAATGAGTCCATCAGTGAGTGGACCTTCTCATTGCCATTGTCACTTGCTCTTGCTCCTCATCCTCTGTCTCATCATGGCTACCACTTGCTTGCGAGACCCAGTGAGCAGGGGCATCTACTGCATCTCCTTCTCACCTCCACCGTTGTCTGGACCAGAGCAAGAGGCAGGTAAACAAGCAGGTTGCAAGGGTGAAAAGGAGAAGCAACTCCAGGGGGCTCATGTCAGGGGGGCCCTGCTGGGGTGTGGGTCCTTGGCAGGTGCCCAGCCATGCCTACTCTTGACACAGAGGATTGTATCCAACGTTAGTCCTACTTAGAGTAAACCCACTGAAATGAATGGGATTTAAGTTAGATACAACCCTGAATTCTTAAACCGTTTCATCCCTGAATATTCAAATAATGGTGATAAATATTCAGAGGTCAAACAGTTCCTAAAAGCAATTAGTTGTGTCGCCAGTCACAAAAGTGACTGCCCATATAGATTAGCAATTTGTCTACTGCTTATAGAGATGGTGTACATGCAACCTAGCACTGTTTTCTCTATTAAAAGTCCAAAGATCAGAGTTATAACTTTATTCATGTCTGATGTAGAAAACAAATGTACAATAATGTTAGTCTGATCAATGACATCTGTATCTCATTCAAGCTCACATATCTTTTATCCAAACGGCAGAAGGCTAGCTGCTCTTCTTCTGAGGAACATTTAATTTGTTTTGCCCATCTGCAGTAAAAAACAGTTCCTAAGGATACGAATTCCAACTAGTGCTCAAATTGCAGGGGGACCAAAGGACACAGTTACCTTTTGTGATGCCCTTCCCATTAGTGACTTTTAAAAAAAGACTTGTGTGAGAGTGTGGGGGGCGGATTTGGCTAAAATTTTAGGGAAGTCAGGCAGTGCAGCATTTGGATTTCATTAAGGGCACCCCTACCTTCCCCCCATAATTTGAGCAATGTTCCAAACTCATAATTTATGGCAGTAGCTAATCTGGATGCTATACACTCCAGATATATTGACTAGGCTAGGGGTGTCAGAAAAACAACAACAGATCTGGCCTAGTCGCGTGTCTGTAACAAGAGTCTTAACAGCAGGTGAACCATTTGCAACATGGAGATACGCATTTTCGCTTGCTAATTCCTGGAGATCAAACCACTGGCAGCAGGGACTGGTTTGTGAGCTGGGAACCCCTACTGACTATTATAACATGTCTTAGTGCTTTTTAAAAGCTGGGGCTGCCTCTTAAAAGTATTCAGAAACTGCAGCTGGGGCATAACAATGCAGCCACCCATCTTTGATGGGTACAAACACATAGCACCTGCTTTGAGGGAATTGCAATGACAGGTGTAATTCATGGTACTAATTTTGACCTTCAAAGCCTTACCAGATGCTCACAGAAAGTGAACAGATTCATACAGGAGAAGGCAGTAGGGTTCTTATCCCTAGGCTGTTTAGCACCCTGCCCCAAAAGATGACTAAAAGGGGACATAAGAGGTGTATGAAATTATGCATGGTGTAGAGAAAGTGGAGAGTTTTTCTCCCTCTTAATAGAACTTAAGAGTAATCCAATGTAGTTGATTGGCAGCAGAATCAGGAACAACAAAAGAAAATACTGCTTCAGACAACATATAAATATATACCGGTAACTGATTTATGGAATTCACTGTCACAAGATGTAGTGATAGCCATTAGCTTAAAGTGGGATCAGACAAATTCATGAACAGCTTTTTAACTGCTGTTGATTGGTTTCATTTGGATGCTGCTTTTATAGTGGTGCTGTTTTTAGCTTATTTTCAGGTATTAGTTACTTTATGGTATGTTTAGTATTTTACTATAAGCCACCCTCATATTGCATGTGGATAATGAGTAAATGGATCTATCAATGGCTACTAGGCATGATGGCTATGTGGAGCCTCCAGATTCAGAGGCAGTATACCTCAAAAAACCATTTCCTGGGGAGCAATAGCAGAAGGATGCACTGATTGTAAGCTTCCTGGAAACACCTGGCTGACCACTAAGGGAAACAGGATGCTGGACTTCCTGGCTCCTCATGGATTTTTGTACAATCCAATCTTTCTGAACACAGCAGCTGGTGCAATAGGATTGGTGGCCCTACCCATGGTAACAAATGAGGAACCTAACTTTAGTTACAGTGGCCAAAATAGCTACTGTTCTGAATTAACCTCAATTCTTTGACCAAAAGGCAATCATGATTGTAATTCCTTTCAACATTTGTCTGGGAGAGTCATGAAGTTAGAAAGAGATATAGGAAGTTTGGGTAATGATTGTAAACAACATAGGCTGCTCTCACCAGGGATTACATTTTATGCAAGGGTCTAGTATCTTTCCATCAAATTATAAGGGTAAAGAGGGACAGTTTGCAATTTTCAAGGAGTAATCCCATGCCCCCTGGACAGCATCTGAGAGGGGCCAAAGGATACTTCGGATTCTCAGATCTGAAGTCCAAGACAGTGCTTCGACCTCAGAGGGGGGAATCCACAATCTCTCCCCCCCCCCCCGCAACTGGTGCAGAAAGAACTGTGCTGGCTGCCTCTCAGAGGTTGAGAATGTGACCTCAGAGAGAGGGAAAAGGGGGTGTTTCGGTGAGCAGGGAGGGGAGTAGACTGGAGAGGCCAGGGTATTTACTATCCTGGGCCTTCTCCAGCCTCCTTTGCTCCCCCTCTGAAATGCCTTTGCTAGATGGGCAAAAAAAGCCCATCTAGCAAAAATGTGGGCCGCAAGGATGGGGTGGCTCTCACCCTGCATAGGATGAGCGTAAACCTTTGAGTGGGGGGGGGGCTTACAATCATCGCAATAGCATTGCACCCTTAGTAAATGTTCTATGGGCTGATGGTTTCCATGGGTACAGACATCTAAAACCTGAGATTAGTCATCTAACACAGGGTGGACCAAAAGTAGATCTCCAGATGTTTTGGACATCAGCTCCCAGCATTCCTGACCATTGGCCATGCTGGCCTGAGCTTCTGGGAGCTGGAAGTCCAAAACATCTGGAGATCTACCTTCTGCTCACCCCAGATCTGACAGTAGAAAAGGACAAGTGAAGGGTGCAATTAAGAGTGATATGTGGAAGAACACTTCATGCAAATGGAAATGCCATACTATTCTCTCCGTACATGAAGCACACTGATAAGATCAAGCATCCCCACCACCAACTCTCCAAAGGGAATGGGTGAGGGAAAAGATAGTGTGTGATAAGGGCATCAAACATATGCTGGGCCATCATACAAAACTGGCTTATCTAGCACTTCTAGCTTCACAGGGTGTGCTAACTAGCTAGTGCAAGTGCTGCAGCAATAGCACTTTGTAGCTGCTCATAAAATCAGCCTGTGAGTGGAGCATTAAGACAGTCCTTTAGAGAAATGTGATGTTGATCCTTATTTGTATGGGACATGCTGCCAAGAATGTTGTGGCCCTACTCTGCAGCTCTTCAAATGTAGACAGTTTTCCACTATTATTAATAATTTCATTTCTATATCGCCCAATAGCCAAAGCATTCACAGCAATTCACAAAACACAGATACAAGAATAAAATACAGCATAAAATACGAATACAACATAACATTTCAATATACCAAATTTAAAACAGTTTAAACAGCTAAAACAATTTCACTAAAAAACTAGACCTGTTAGAACAGCTGACATGTCCCGCCCTATGCCATTAAATGCCTGGGAGTAGAGCTGCTATGGTGGCAAACCCAAGAGAGGGCACCATCTTGAACAGTAGTTTCCAAATGTTCCGCCTCAGGGGAACTTTTACTATGCCAACTTGTCTGACAAGAGAAACTCCTATGCACTGTAATGGATTCTAGGGATCAGTCACAGAGGACTAGATTAACAGGCATGTAGAGAAAAAGCGTTAGAGTTTCCTGCACCACCCCCCCACACCTCCTCACTTGTAAACAAGTATAATCCCAGCTGGGGGCTGGGAAATGCAAAATGTACATAGTTTCTCTGATGGCTCCTGATACAGAGTCTCCCATGACTTTGATGGCCAGTGCCACAGCTATTTGCATGCAAATGCGGCAAAGAGCCACCCCTCCCCTGCCTGGCCCAGATGAAGTTCATCCTGATTGGCTAAAGACACCTCCTGGGCTACTGAAAGGAGGGGTGGGGGGGAAGAATCTATACTGCTGCTGTGGCTTTTGGGTGTTGTTGTCTGCACGCTTTTGCGGAAGTAGGGTTTTGCTAAGGCAAACTCTGAGAAGACCAACCCCCAGGTAAAGAAGTAAGGGCCTGGGCATTTATATAATAAAGGAACTAGCTTTTGTTATTTTATAGCTCTACTGTATGTACCAAAGTGTCTCCCCGCCTTTCTCCCTCTTCCCTCATTCCCCACCTTTTATTGTAGTCTGTTTACCTTAAATAAACTTTCCTGGTTTCACCAGTGTGTGTGGTTCCTCTGTGGTTCAGTGCTAAATCCAGTGTATAGACAAGGGCAAGGCCCTGAGAGAAATCAGGTCAAGACGGCAGAGCTAAGGCTGGCAGTTTTGCACCTTTGATCTCTGGTCTTGAGTAAAGGACCGGTTGGCAGTCCTTCAGAAGGCAACTAATAAAAATAAATAATAAACACATAACAATAGCAACAGCTAAAGAGTACTCTCTTTCTCTTCTAAATTAGGTGGTTCTAATGAAGACAGCTTGGGGCGGGGGGAGAAACAGTAGCAGATTTTTGTGTTGTCAGCTTTGGTCCTGAAAACAGATTCCTGATGCTGGCTGAGCATGTTCCCAGACACCCAATGTTCCAAATTCCAAGTATTTGTCTGCTGCCCACCTGACAACCACTATTTTGTAACTGGCTTCTATTAGTAGACCTCAGGATTCTACTAAAAAAAACAAGGTAGACACCACAAGCTGGAAGTCTGCCCACTCCTTCTAGGGTACACACTTAGTTCACAGGTGGCGTGGCCAGATACAAAAGAGGACAGGGCTTGTGCACCTTTAACAGTTGTGTAGAAGTGGGAATTTCAGCAGTTGTAGCTTGTCATTCAAGCTACACCTGCCGAAATTCCCTGTTCTGTTTTTTTTCTGGCGTTGCTCCTTTTGCCTTTGGCCCTACCCACCCCTGGAATGCAGCCACCAAGAATTTCTCCTAAATGGAATCTGGCCCTTGGTAAAAATTCCTTCCTCACCCCTAGCATAGAACATACTTAACACTCTCCTGAAGCTACAGATTACAAGGGAAAGATCAGTAGCAGCGGCTAACCTGACTTTCAGGGACGCCTGGCTGCCATTACTGATGAAAGTTTATTTATTTACAAAATGTATAGCTCACTCAGAAATCATTGATGAGCTTTCCTCATGCTTTGTTCAAAAGTGGGCATTTCACTTCCAAGGTGCCACCATCTGCTGCTGCCTGCCTGTCTAGCACCCCCAAGGGAAGCTTTTGCCCCTTGAGGGATGGGCAGGTACATGCAAAGGCAGCTTGCTTGTGGTAAGCTGTGCTTCCTGCCCCAGTTCTCCTCACAGCAATTGAGGAGGGGTGTTCATTGTTCTGACCACCTCTATGGTTTTCTCATGACACCACACCACAATAGTGTCCAATACTTGCTGCCTGAGGTGGTCAATATACTCTGTCTATTAACAAGTCTAGCTCTGGAATGAATCCTGAATTTCTAGTTATGGTTGCAGAAATAAGTTGGATAGCATGGCCTAAATATTGCATGCATTCATAACCCTGAAAAACAAGACACCTATTTATTAGGGTTTTTTTTTTAAAGGTCAATCGCAATTAATTTAGGATCCTAGTGGCTTATGACTTTGAACATGGTAGGACTGGAAACACTACTTCTCTATGCTGCTTTAACAGATGGGTCCATATTATATATTAAGGGTCCACTTGTACTGCTGGAGGGGCTAGTGTTCCTTAATTTGTAAAATCTATTGCATATGAAGCATATACTTGCCAGCCTATTCTCTGGCAGGAATGTGTACTGCTCCGTTTAGAGCAAGGGTGCAGGACCTCAGGCCCGGGGTCCCAATCCAGCCCTCTGGCCATGCCCCCTTCCCCCCCAAGCACCCATCATTTGGTGCTTTCCTAGCTTTTGTGCAGCCCCCCCCCTTTCTAAAAGGTTGAGATGCCTTTCTTAAGGTTTAGTTACTGGCAGTAAGAGCTTTAATTTATTTTAATTAATTAATTTATTTATTTATTTATTACCCCACCTTTTTTCCTGCAAGGAACCCAAGGCGGCTTACATTATCCTCATCCTCCTCTCCATGTTATCCTCACAACAACCCTGTGAGGTAGGTTAGGCTGAGAGTCAGTGACTGGCCCAAAGTCACCCAGTGAGTTTCATGGCCGAGCGGGGACTAGAACCCGGATCTCCCAAGTCCCAGTCCAACACCCTCACCACTGCCCACTCCTTTTTGCCTTTGGCCCCACCTACCAATGGAATGTAACCCCCCAAAAAAGTTTTTGTAAAATGGAATTCAGCCCGTGGGCTGAAGAGGTTCTGCACCCCTGGTTTAGAGCCCATTCATTAAAGATAAAAATTGCATGCAGCCTTGCTGGTCCGTTAGAAAAACATCCAAAGCAACAGTAGCACAATGACTTTTTTTAAAAAGACCAACTAAAATGTTACAAAGTAACAAGTTTACTAGAACCCTTCTTTTGGCTAGATATGAAATTTTTTAAAAAGAGAGAGAAGATAAGATTATTGTTTCTATTATTTTCAGTGTTGATACACTGCCTTTCTATAAAATATTCAAGATGGCTTACAATCAAAAACTAGCCTACATACAATAATGAAGGTATCAAAAAACAGCAACCTTAAACAAAAACAAACAAAAACCCTAAAAAAGGCAGTTGTAGGATTGCCACCTCCATTGTTTTATGCTACATTTACTTGCGCAGGAGTATGCCACCACATTGAATTCAAAGGGACTTCCTTCTGAGTAGATATTTATTTAATTTCTATACCACCCAATAGCCAAAGCTCTCTAGACAGTTCACAACAAAATTATAGGATTGCACTGTTAAAGATGGTAACCTACAAAAGCTTGCTGAAAGAAAAAAAGAAAACAGACACAAATCCTCCACACACAAAAATGGGGGTGCTGCTAAGCTTGATGAAAAAACTGCATTATGTAATTAAAACAGTCAACATTCTTAAAATGGAGGGGTGCCAGCGCTCCCTAACCGGGTGCAATCCTGATGATTTGGACTGAGTCACAGCATTCATGACCACTGGGCATACTAGCTGGGGCTGATAGGAACGGAAGTCCAAAACATCTGGTGTGCACCAGGCTGTATCTAATTTATAGTGCAATCTATACATGTCTGTCTACTCAGAAGAGTCACTATTGCTAAATGGAGAAACAGACTTTGGTGTCTCGCGTTGCTGGAAGAAATTAGCAAAGCAGATCAGACATACAAGATCAGAACGAAGCAGGGACAATTTTATGTGATACGGAATAAATTTATTGACTATGCAAACAGAAATAAAAATGAAATTTATCCACCTCCCACACATGGGACTTTGTGGAAATACTTTTTGGGATGAAAGTCGCTGGTATATTCTGTATTTCTGAATGGACTTTTGGGACCATGATGAATTAAGCTCTGATTGTTCTCAATGTATGTCAATGATTAAACCTCACCATTACCACCATTGTTAAATAGTTTTGCACTGTATGTTCTGTTTGTCATTGTTCACATTTCTTAACATTACATACTTTTAAAAAGAAAGAAGCAAATCTTCTCTTCAATAGGAATTACTCCCAGGTAAATGTGCAACTGCAGTCCTACACCCACTTACCACTGAACTCAGAGCCTGTGGCAAGGGTAGGCATGGTTGGGCACCTGTCTAGGGGTCCACCAGCAAAAGCCCCTCAAAGTTGCTCCTCCTCCTCACCGACGCCGCCATTGCAACCTGCCCCTTGCTCTGAACCAGACAACAGTGGAGGCAAGGAGGAGGAGCAGCAGATGCTCCTGGCTCACCGCCTGTCAAGCAAACAAGCAATTGCAATGATGAGAAAGAGGATGAGGAGCGATGGCAGTTGGTAGCAATGGCAGTGAGAAGGCTGACTCATTGACTGGGTTTAGACAACATAACCCATACTCAAGGGTTGAATATGGGTTGTTGTTGAACTGTGGGTTGTGTTGTCTGAACCCAACCCAGATAACAAACCATAGTGAAGAACCCACAGTTCACAACCCAACAACAAACCATGGGTTCTCTTCATGGGCTGTTTCTGGTTAACAAGCCATGACTTGTTAGTACAGCTGGGTTCAGACAACACAATAACCCACATTCTATGATAACCCACACTCAATCCTTAAGTGTGGGTTATTGTGTTATCCAAACCCAGCCACTGAGGGCGGGGGCCGGGGCCTATTGTGAGTGTCTTACCCAAGGACCCTCCAAAACCTGCAAGCAGCACTGACTGAACTCAATGGGTCTTAATTCTAAGTGGACATTATTTTAGGACTACATTCTCAGTATGCATAATATTTCTTACAACGTGCTTCATTACACCCAGTAGCAGCATCTTCCCCCATCTCTGTCTATGTACAAAGTTCACACACACACACCCTGGACGCAGCCAATCATACCAGGCGGGATTAGAACCCGCCGCCGCCCTGCCTGCGGCGACACCACCTAACATCGCCCACAATGCTATCTTTTCCCTCACCAGTTAACGGTCCGTCGGGTCACGTGGGGCGGGGCCGAACGCGTGAGGAAGAAGGCCGTGCGGTTGGCGGGGCGGCGAGTGACCTTCCGCCGAGGCTCCGCCCCCTTTTCGCCGGCTACGGGGCGGGGAGGGTTTATAAGAAGGGAGGCCGGCCAGCGGGTGGGCTTGAGCTTGTTAGACTGCTGAGGTGAGTCGGCGGAGGGCGGGCCTTTTAGTTAGTCGGCTGGCCGGCAGGCGGCGCAATAGCAGCAACCCCCCCTTCGTCGTTGCGTGAGAAGGAAAAGGCTGAGGCGGCCGGGGAGGGAGTCCGTGGGCCGCTAGGATGGACCCTGGAGCTCGCCGGGGATGAGGCGGGCCGGACGGAGAGAGGAGAGGATTCCCGTCCTTGTCCCACCTGCGTGAAGGATGTCCCGGGAGCCACTCTTCCGTCCCTCTCCACAGATGTGGAGGGTTAAGAGGAGAGAAAGACCCGGCGCTGCCTCATCATTTGCCCCCTCCACAGCTGGATGAGACCAATAATTCGGTCTCTTCCCGCCCCTTAGTGTCGATAGAATTTTCCGGGTTTCTCCACCAACCAACAGAAGCCCCCCTCCCCCTGGTGCGAACCGCGTCGCCCTGCTGTCCCCTCCCTGGCAAGGGTCGTCTCTTCTCCCGAGGCAGCGGCGCTCGTTCTCTGAATCGTCTCCTTGGGGGAAAGAAGCAGCTTCAGGCTGTCATCCATCCTGTGCACGTTGACCTGGGAGTAGGGCTCTGCTGACCACAGAGGGGACTTGCTTCCGAGTAAGCGAGCACGGGATTGGACTGCAATCCTAGGCATGCTTACCGGGGAGTCCCCTTCTAAGCTTGCTCGGCACTTACTTTGGAGTAAACGTGGCCAGGATTGGGCTGCAAGGGCTTGTCTGTGCCTTCCACTTTTCTGCCTGCTTGTAAATGGAAGAGAAAATGCCTTGCTCATCGCCCTCCCTTCCCCCCCACCCCATATGCTGGTAGCAGAGCATCTGCTTCTATTGCATCTGATGAATTGGGCTGCAGTCTGCAAAAGCTTATGCCATAACATTTGTTCGTCTTTCAGGTGCTGCCTGCAAGGCTTTGCTGATTTTACTGAAGTAGAGTAACAGGGTGACTCTTCTGGAAGTTACTTCTGAATACTTTATCTTTGTGGCCCTGCTCCATCCCAAAGACTGGAGTGGATAACACAATGTTCATTATTTTATTCTACCCCTGGGTTGTGTTCTTTCAGAGAAGATGCACAGGCTGCTTTCTGTTTGCTTCTGTCTCTACCATGAGGGGTTGCTGATGCTTCCACCTGTGGTTCTGTTTCTAGTACATTTGGGGAGCAGTGAGAGGGATTTTAATGCTTCTTTAGTTGTTTTGGTTTTTAAGACAGGCGTATGGATGTTGAGGTTAGCATATGTACCGTAATTGATACTTGGCTTGGTACATACATGCATCGAGTTGAAGATGGTGGTTAATTAATATCCAGTGGATCCTTACTGGGGCAGGAAAGAAAAGGAGTGGTTTCAGCAAGTGGAGTACTGTGAATGTTGATTCTTCAGACTCCTAATTCTTCTCTTTAGGACTACTATTGATCCAGGCATTGCCAGGTCTGCGGTTGTTTAAAATGTAATTAGTTAATACAGCATTTTCACCTCCCTGTTGGGTATTCTTTGAGCATGCTAAAAGTGCTGTATAAACTCTTAACATATGTGCAGGTTCTTAAAAGTTCTGGGTTTCTGGAAGCCTCTCTTGCATTGTGATGTACATCTTCCACTAAAAGTGCACAGCAGATATTTACTGCCTGGATGCAATCTTTTAGTTAACCATATGCTATAACCATGGATGCTGAAGTTGCTCTGAGGGAAAAACTAAAGACTACCAATTCCTTTGCAGCCCTAGCCGTTTCAATGGTTCAGCTTTCAGAGTCCCCGCTTCGCCACCCTTCGCCTTCATGCTGCTCTGAGGAAGGGGAGGAGAAGAGTATGAAACCAGCTAAGCAGCAGGTGACCCAGGGCCCTCGAGGGGATAACCAGCCTCCCTTGAGCCCCCTGCAGGCAGTTTTGAATTCTACCACCGCAGCTTCCCAGGCATATGAGACGTACATTGACAATGGGCTTATCTGCCTAAAACACAAGATCAGGAACATTGAGAAAAAAAAGGTATGTATATCATTAGACTAGCAAACTGAGAGAAATGGCACTAAAGTCAGTAGTTGCTCAAACAACTTGACTTGCTGGCATTCATCCCTTCCTATTCTTCTTTCCCTGTCTTCCCATTGTGTATTTAGATTGTAAGCTCCTTGGAGGCAGGGACCTGTATTTATTGCTTGCGAAATGTAAAATGCTATATACTCAACACTGTACAAGTATGTATCGTTTCACGTTTTGCTTTGGATATTTGTCAGCCTTTAAAATGTGGTTCATATACAATAGGTTTGTGGCTAGAAAGAAATGAGAGAGCTTTCTGATGTGATGTGGCACACAATTCTCATGCATCACTAGACTTCTATATTGTGTCTTGATGTTGACTTGCATTTCTATGTAATCTTTCAGTGCTGTTGGTATAAAGAAACCTGCATGAACAGAAGTAGCTTCATGCTTGATTAGTCAGTCTTCTACAGAAAGGTGGCTTTGCAGTCCAGCTGCCGTAGTTACCGGAGAATGAATATGTCAGAAAGAGAATGTCATAAAAAAAACCTTCTAAAGTTTGGCTCATCTGGTAACTGTAAACAGATTTATCACCACCTAAATCATGATAGTGATTCCGGTTTTATAACATTCTTATGCATTGGAGATTCTGAAACTCAGTTCCCTGGCTCAAAGAAATGCCAGGTCATATGAGCTCTGTTCTGCCATCACCTTTATGCAACTTGAGCTGCAGCAGTGTTTCATTCTTGTAAAGAATATTCTTTTGACCTCTTGCTTGCACTAATTCCCAAAATCTTACTTCTAGTTAAATGCCTGGCATCTTCTCCAAAGAACTCAAATGGCCAATTATAGATTTAGATGTGCCTTCTCATGTACTTAAGCTTAGAAATAGCAGCTTTGGGAGCTTCATGGTAGCAGTAATGGTTGTAATGTGTTTCTGTTGGCATTCATGTACTACAAGCTTGACTTACGCCTGAAGGTAGAGGAGTCTTAAGAAAAAGCTGCTCATACCTGGTTTAATCCTATACTTGCTTATTTATTTATTATATTTATCAATCGCCCATCTGGCCGGTCACCCGGCCACCCTGGGCAATGTACAATTAAAATACAATAAAACACAATAAAACATAATAATTAAAACAATATTAAAAATTCTCATTAAAAACCTAACCCACCCCATATTCCCGCCTGAACAGCCATGTTTTTAATGCACGGTGGAAGCTCATCACGGAGGGGGCATGGCGAAGGTCACTAGGGAGGGAGTTCCATAATGTGGGGGCCGCCACAGAGAAGGCCCTCTTCCTAGTCCCTCTTCCTAGTCCCTCTTCCTAGTCCCCACCAGCCTGGCTGCTCTGGCTGGTCTGGCTGCTCTGGCTGATGGGATAAGGAGAAGGCCGTCCGTGGCAGACCTTGTTGAGCGGCCTACTTGATGTTGCTGGAGGCGCTCCTTGAGATAAGCTGGGCCGGAGCCGTGTAGGGTTTTAAAGGTCAAAACCAACACCTTGAATTCGGCTCGGCAAGCAACTGGTAGCCAGTGCAACTCATTAAGCACTGGCGTGATGTGATCACGCCGGCGGCTGCCCTTAATCAGGCGAGCCGCCGCGTTCTGTACCAGCTGAAGCTTCCGGACCGTCTTCAAGGGTAACCCCACGTAGAGCGCATTACAGTAGTCTAGGCGAGAGGAGACCAAGGCATGAACCACTGATGGGAGCAGGTGTTTAGGAAGGTAGGGGCGCAGCTGCCGTATCAGATGGAGTTGATACAGCGCCGCCCGGCTCACAGCTGCCACCTAAGCCTCCATGGACAGCTGGGAGTCTAGAATGACCCCCAAGCTGCGGACCTGGTCCTTCAGGGGTAGATGTACCCCATTCATCTTGATATGTGTTCACAGCTCAAACTAGAAGACTACAAGGATCGTCTGAAAAGGGGGGAGTCCCTCAATCAGGATCAGTTGGTAAGTTTTCTATTCTTATTTCTCATTCTGTGCTTGATTTCAGACATTTATTTGTGTTCACCCTTTGCTTGATGAACTCAGTGGTACATAGTGGGGTTCCCAGGTGGTCTCTCATCCAAGTAGCTTGGCAAAATACTGCTTAATTCTAGAAATGGAGCTGTAACTCCTATCTTTAAGCAATTATTTGGGCCAAAGATGACTGAAAAGGCATGTAGAAAATATATTGGAAAGCCAAATTCTTTTGAAAACTTGTCTAAAATTAGAAAATTGTCAGTCTTTACTTGCTAAATAAAATGGAATAAAACCTTGAAAACGGGTATGCTAACTTGAGCAGATAAGCAGGATTTTGTATTGTATAGCTTCATTTATATACTCTGCTTCTCACACAGTATGTACTGTCTCAATGTATGCTTTTCACTCCTGCCTTTTAATGCTTGTTGTCAGGAACTCCCAGCATCTGTTGCACTTCTGAAGGCTACATTGATATAGATTCACTTGGGACTTGTGTGCATGTAGCTCTCATGATCCCTTAGCCATGGTTAAGAGATTGAAAGCAGGCTGCAGGATTGCATGCTCTCTGACACAAATTCACCCTGCTCTTTCCTTCCTACCATTAACCATGGGGGTATCATGCATGTGTACTTATGGGTACTTAAGAGACTCTAGGATTGGAATTCCAAGGCACATGAGTAAATGTGATTAAGCAAAATCATATTGGCAGTACATAGGAACATAAGAAGCTGCCTTATCTTGAGTCAGACCATTGGTCCATCTAGCCCAGTACTGTCAACACTTGACTGGCAGCAGCTCTCCAGGGCGTCAGGCAGGATTCTTTCCAAGCCCTACCTGGAGGCTGGGGATCAAACCTGGGACTTTCTGCATGCAAAACATGTGCTCTATCACACTGAGCTCTGGTCCCCCCCTACAGCCCCTGGTATTCCAAGGTGGTCACCCATCCAAGTACTAACCAGGCCTGACCCTGCTTAGCTTTCGAGATCAGACGAGATTCAGATGTTCAGTACATAGATGCCATGATCTTTTGAATGACTCCATACTGAATGGTTGGGAGGATTTGTACTGGAAAGGGGCTAGGAGTACACAGTTCTTCAGCTCCCTCCCTTAACTGTCCTGAGAATACCTCAATGGAGGTAGAAAATATTTGCTGCTTGTTCCATATGACATCTGAATTGATATTGGTGTGCTAGAGATTGTCTAGTTGCCATTTTCCAAATTGTATAGATATAGCTTGGGCCACAACTTATTCTAATGGTCATAAGCCAATAGTTATGTGGACAAATAGTGACCAGATATCCACTCCATCGGCTTAGCTAAGAGACAAGCTTCCATTTTACTTCTCTCCCTGAACAGTTCCCATTCAACCTGGTCATTATAAGAACTATGTAACTTTAAGAACTGATGCCTGAGTCTGCTTGTTTTCCTCTTTCCTTTCCATCCCCTTTTCCTTTTGTGCCATGTCGTTTAGATTGTCCCTGCCTGTAGCCTCTCAGTCTTACTTCTAACCTCTGTACAGTGCTCAGTAAATTTTAGGTGCTTTATAGATGATGATGATGATGATGATGATGATGATGTGTGGCTAATTACAGGAAGCAGTTGAAAAATATGATGAAGTGATACATAACTTGGAATTTGCTAAAGAACTTCAGAAGACATTTTCTGGGCTTAGTCAAGATGTAAGTAGACCACATTATTATCTAGAAATGGGTCAGTGTTAATTTGGCTTAAGGACAAATATGTGTGGGGAGGTGGCACTGCTTGGATAGGCTCCCTGCTGTTGCTATGATAATCACTGATAATTTCCACTTGAATCCTCTTGCTGCCCCCAATTTCTAAGGTGCTGAATTTGGGCTTTGGTTCTGGTATGTTAGTCTCCTGTGCATAAAGGCTAACATTGCTAATATGGAATTCCATACAACCCAGCCTGCCCTGATGTGGGACACTAGCCTGATCACTAAACTGTGTGCAGATTTGTTGTATGGTTAGTTGACTGCAATTGCAAAGGTTTGAAAGGTAGTTGTAAAGCTTTAAGCACCTTCAACTTTGATAAAATGTTCTAGTAATATGAATATGACTGTAAATGTAAATCAGAAACTTAGGATATACTTTTCCTGAGCTACAGTCCTCTTACTGATCAAATCTGTTGTGAACATGTGTAATATGCCAATTGTATTGATACAGCTGCTGAAAGCACAGAGGAAAGCACAGAGAAGGGAAACCATAATGAAGCTTGAAGCCGAGAAGAAAAAGCTCCGCACAGTACTGCAGGTCCAGTATGTGCTGCAGAATTTCACCCAAGAGCACGTGCAGAAAGACTTCAAAGGTGGCATGAATGGTGCAATATACTTGCCTTCTAAAGAACTAGACTACCTCATTAAGTTTGCAAAATTGGCCTGTTCAGGAAGGAATGAGACCGTTACGTAAGTAATTATTTTTTACCATCAAGAAAAAACACACAAATTGAATTACCTTCAGGCTATGTGTACTTGGTTTTCAGGTCTTTTGAAAAAGCTGAACTCTGTAAACCAGGGGTGGGCACCACGTGGGCTGCATGTGGCCCACCAAAGTTATTTGTGCATCCCCCTCAAGTTGCTGCTGCATGCCACAGCAATTCTGCTGGGAAAGAAGGCATGCACTCCCCATATGCCTTTTTCCCCAGGAGAATCGCTGTTTCTGCAGAGAAAGAAGGTGTGCAGGGATTGTGCTCCCTCCCTGTTTCTCTGCAGAATGATATGCTGTAGGGAGTCCAATTCTGGTGCTGCAGCCACTTCTGGCTGTGCCAGGGTGTACCCCCTGGAGGGTTCTGGGGGAGGCAATGTACCTCCACCACCTTCCAAACTTGCCCACCCCGGTGTAGACTGAGCAGTTATACCTATTGAGGTGGGACTAAGGCTTATTAAAGTTGGGAAATGGCATTGCCATACCTGCATGATATGAAGTAGATGCAGACTGCAGCTATCATAAGTGAAAATTAATTGCAAGTTAATTGCTTTCTTGATGTGGTACTAAACTTGTTTCAAGAGGTACTTCCTTTTTTTCTTTGGCTTTAAGTGTTGAAGATCAAATGGAACAATCATCACTCTACTTCTGGGATCTGCTAGAAGGCAGTGAAAAAGCAGTGGTTGGGACAACTTGTGAGTAGCCTTTAATAAAGGGCTTTTATATGGTTTGCTGATTTGTCATACTGGCATCTAGCTTAATACCACTCTTGAGGTAAAATACTACATAGCAAGATGATGATGATTGCTGCTGCTACTACTACTAAATTTCTTACTCACTTTTCTCAGACTCAAGGTGTCTTGCAACAGGGATTAAAACATACAGATTTTTTTAAAATTAAAATGGCTAAAAACAAATAAATGAAATACGAAGACCCAATAAAAGTAAATTAAGAAGACCATCATATGCTATCAAATGCCCAGGAGTAGAGAAAAGAGCCTGGCACCAAAAAGATGACAATGTTGGCACCAGGTGAACCTCACTAGAGAGGGCATACCACAGTTGGGGGCCACCACCAAAAAGTCCCTCTCCCTTGTCGCCGTCCTCTGAACCTCCTTCGAGGCTATGTTGGTCATAGTGTATGGGTAGTTTCATACTGGGAGAGGCACTCCATCAGGTATTGTGGTCTTGAGCCATGTAAGGCTTTATAAGTTAATCAGTGCCTTGTATTGGGCTCGGGAACATAGAGGCAGCCAGTGCAAGTAGGCCAGAATCTGTAGTTACATGCTCAGACCTTCTGGTTCCCACTATCAATCTGGCTGCTGCATTTTGCAGAAGCTCCAGCTTCTGAACTATTTTTAAAGGCAGCCCCATGTAGAATGCATTAGTAATCTAACTTGGAGATTAGCAGAGCATAGGCGACTGAAGCCAGGTTATCCCTGTCCAGATAGCGACATAGCTGGGCCACCAACCAAAGGTGATAGAAGGTACTCTGTGCCACTGAGGCCACCGGAGTCTCAAGTGACAATGATGGTCCAGGTAAACTCCCAAGCTGTGAATCTGCTCTTTCCAGGGGAGTGCAACCCCATCCAGAACAGGCTGAGCACCATCCACCCAGTCAGAAGAACCACCCACCAAAAACATCTTGGTCTGGATTGAGTTTTAGTTTATTATCCCTCATCCAGTCTATTGTGCTAGACTGGTGCCTAGCTGCAGCATCTACAGCCTCACCTGATGAAGATGAGAAACAGCTGCTTGTCATCGGCTTACTGATAGCAAGTTTGGCAACACACTCCTAAAACTCCAGATGACCCCACTCAACTGTTTCATGTAGATGTTAAATGGCATGGGGGACAAAACTGACCTCTGCAAAACCCCATGCTGGAGAATCCACAGAGCCATCAATAATGCCCAAGCACCACCTTCTGAAGCTGGCCATGCAAGCAAGAGCAAAACCATTGGGATAAGAACTATGTTGTTCCAGTCTAGTAATTGCAGGCTTACTGCTTAGGGCAAGGATAGCAAACATACAACCAGAGAGTCATAGAGGTCTCCTGTGTGGCTTGCAGTAATGCTCATAGAGGAATAAACTAGCATGGCTAGGAAGCCATTGTCCTTAATAGGTAAAGGGGCTTGCTCCTTCATGGCAGCTTTTCATGCTACAATATTATTTATGTATATACAGTATAGTATCACAGTTAAGCCTTAATGTTAAACAAAAGTGACTTGCCCCAGTTGCTAGAACCACTTCTAAATTAGTTAGTATTTAATTGAGGTGGACTGACATCTTTGAGGATGTGTCCACAGGATGCTGGGTAGGAAATTTGGCCTTCTAACCAATTTGAGTGTGACATCCCTTTGTTAGGGTACATTTTCTTGAGAATCTTGTTTCAGGATACCTTCCCATAGGCTACAGTTCTGATCCTTGTGGATCAAAGTCTACTGCTAGTTAGCTGGTAAGTTCTTGAAATCATGGGATTCTTTGTGGATAATTTGGCCTGCCACCATATGTAGGCTGCCCTGACTTGTCAAACTTTCATAAGCTACTAGTAATGCTCCTTTTACTAGCTGGTCTTCATGTCTGTAACTTTGTTTTGTCTGTTGCTTAACTGAGAGGTCTAAATTGAGAGGTCTAAATTATGTAAGCCGCCTTGGGTTCCTTGCAGGAAAAAAGGTGGGATATAAATATAAGGAATGAAATCTTTCAAGTCTTGTATAAATATTTGCTTAATTTCTCAGTTTAATATTTTTTCAAAAATGCACTTCGTGTCATTTCTTTACTCGTTGAGATGAGCTGGTTTTTACAATACTGCCAAAACCTCAAACTCTGTTATTATTGGATATGCTTAGCATTCAACTTCTTTCCCCTTTAGACAAACACCTGAAGGATTTGTTATCTAAGCTGTTAAATTCTGGTTATTTTGAAAATATTCCTGCTCCTTGCAACATACCGGAAGAAGAGGGAACTGAAAGAAGAAATACCTATAAGCCCTGAATTGAAAGATGAAATGCCTGGAAGACCTGAAAAAACAAGGCAGCTGTCAAAAGCGGAATCTGTCAATGAACTAGGTAGTATATACAATGAAATCTTAATTTTTTTACCAGGTTAACAGCTGATGGAATCCTTCTGGTTTATATTGTCTTTATAAAGCTTCACATGCCACTCATTGGCCGCATCTGGATGCTCATATCTTGCTTATTAAGCCAAGATATGAATGGGCCTGTTGCACTCACATGCAACATCTTCACAGCATGAGCAATCAAACCAGGAAGCCTCTAACCATAGTTTCCCACTTTGTCTGAAATGGGCAACTACAATTTCCAGCTTTGGAACAATCCAGGATATTAAGCTGTATGGTTTGATGTTGGTAATATAGCTTTCTGATGCAGATGAAATGTGAAACTATGGTTAGAGGCTTCCTGGTTGTCAACTTGTGAAAGGGCTGCATGCACAGGTGAAATGCTGGAACTTACCTTGGCTTATTAAACAGAGATGATAATCCAAACCAGGCCAATGTAGCTTATACTTCTTTGCCTAAACAATTAGCTGTTTGGGATGAATTGTAGACCTTTCTGTTAAAATTCTCTAACAATAAATCCAAAAGAAGGTAGCGGTGTGTGACCATTTGCTATGGATATCTAGGTTTGCAAATGCTCAAAGAAGTGGTTGCTAGATCAGTCTGAAATGTAAAACTTTTTAGGTTTTTTCTTTTTGTAAAAGTGAATGTTCTATGAAAGTTTAGAAAAGTGATCTGGTCTATCATCAGTACTAACAAATTCATTCTGCTTAAGAATTTATAGCATTCAGCTTCATAAATACTTGAATTCAAGTTATTTATCCTTTTCCCTAGAACCTCAAGTAGAGCACATTCAGTCTGAAATACAGCCACAAGAGGTAAGTTACTATTTATATTTATATCCTGCTCTATAACAGTAAAACAGTTTTAAAACAACAATAAATAATAAAGGTTTATAAGGCTTCAAAACAATTAAAATAAAAAATGCCTGGAAGAAGAGAAATGTATTCGCCTGGCATAAAAAAGATAACCATGTGGATGTGTCAGGTGAGCCTCCTTGGTTGGCGGGGGGCACATTCCACAAATGGCATTCCACAAAAGGTCCTCTCTTATAGCCACACTTATTTGGCGGGGGCCTGCAGAGAAGGGCCTCTAAGATGACTTAAGGGTCCAGGCCCTGAACATATGGGAGGAGACATTACTTTAGATACTCTAGCCCCAAGCCATTTAGGGCTTTAAAGGTCAATGTGAAGATGTTGACCTGGTTCGCACATCATGGCCAATTCCTGAATCCTGGGTTGTTTAAAACCCAGGAATTGGCAGGAGCGAGCAGGTGCACTGCCTCCTGCCTGCTCACCACTTCTGCTTTCAGTTAACCCCATTCCTTGGTTCAGCTTGTTCGTTCACATGCACTCACAAACAACCCCATGGTAAACAAACCATGGGTTGTTTTCTTGTCTGAACCGGTCTTTGAATTCGTTTCAGAAATGGACCAGTAGCCAGTTCAGGTGACAAAGCACTAGTGTCACTGTATTACTAAATTATCTGCCACACCTGATGTGATGTAATACTGTTAAACAGCTGCAGAAGAGCTGCTACATCATTGTAATGATGCTAAAACTAAAAAGTTGGTGTAATACAAGAACTTCTTCAGAAAGCTTCACACATGAGTTTGTAGCTAGGCTCTAGGAAAGGGCAACTGCCTAATATGACTCTAAAACTTTGGACTTCGAGAAGGATGCAGTGAGGTAGAATGTAATAAATGGCTTTCTGCTAGGCTATGAGGGTGTATGGGAAACCTCTGTGTAGCACGATGTGCACTTTCTGTGGTATCACTAGAGTTCTTGAACCAAGCCATTGACCTCGGCAGACTCAACCAGGCTTAATTCTCTCTTACAAGAAACTTGCATCTAAGCTAGCTAAGAAGGTAAAGCAGATGTACCCATATGAAATTTTGACCATACGAATTAAGGATGGAACTGTGGCAACTTGTAAATTGAAATGCAATGAACGTGTCATCAGTGTAGTAAATGGTAAGCTAAATAAGTCAAGTACTATCTTTCAGCAGGGTCTGGGGTGCCATAGGATGGTGCAGATCTCTTCCTCTGCTGCCGTAAACCAAAATATGACTGTGGAAGAGGAGATCTGATTGTGGATTTTCCCACCCCCACCACTGTGGAAAGCTTCTCTTATGAGGCTGTAACTGCAACCTTGTAGGATGTCAGAGAGGAAGAAAGGGGGGCATAGTGAGGAGGGAGGAGACCAGGACCTGCAGGATCTTAAACCCTCTTCATCTTAAACCCTCTTCATACCCACCAAGAGGTAAGGCATCTAGGAACTGACAGGCTTGTCTAGCTGTAAAAGTAAAGAAAAGAAGGACCAGGAGGCATTTTCATCTCCATCCTCCTCCTGTCCTGCCTGGCTGCTGCTAGCAGAACATAGGTTAGACAGAGAACTCTGATCTGAGTCCTCTGCCTATTGAGTGGCAATCCCTTTAGGATTGTGCTTTTAAATAGTAAACATTCCTATAGTGTGCATTTAATAGGCATTTGATTAAACTGGGAAAAATCAGTTATGAAAACTAAACTGGAAATAGCTTGATTAAACTGGAATAGGTAGTTCACTTGGCAGTTCTGACAGGACAAAATTTCTGGAAAGGTGAAATTGAAATGAAAATTTTGGAAAACTGAATAGATTGTATCTAATAGTGGCTTTGCCCTAGCATAAAGCGCTTTGCTTGCACAAGGTCGGGCACCTGACTTTTATTGGTTCCTCCATATCTACTGCAGCTCTCTTGAGAAATCCCATACTGTTTCAGAGGGTCCCCTAACCCTCAAAATCAAGTTTGTTGAGGGTCACAGGGTTGCAGTCGGTAGGGGAGATTGGCAAAAATCTATTACCTTGCCTTGTGCCAGCAGAAGTGCTTTCTGCTAGTGCAAAGCCACCATTGGATACAATCCCCTTGTGAGCCTGTGAGTACAGGCTAGAAAGTAGGATCTCTACAGGATACATGTTGATCTCCAAGTATTTAGCATGTCAGACAGAGGCAATTACAAGTCAGTTGTTCTGTCCTGCCCACAAGGTCTACATTAAGGATACAATTAGATGCTTCTCAACCCTGCATTTTCCTCATAATGCTAATGCAGGGCTGTAGGGGAGAACAAGTACCGTACATGGAGGAGGTGCTGAATCTACTGGTTCTCCCCTGCAAATGCCCTCAAGCTGTGTTGAATGGACTTTTCCTCCCACCTCAAGCTGGGAGCTGAAACCAGTTCTAGGCCCAGCTACAGTGGGAATGATCTGTGGGGATGTATACAGGGAAGCGTGGGAGAGGTTAATTACCCAACCTACCAATCCTTTCCTCCCTTGCCCCCATCTTCCAGTTAGCTTGACATATGCAAGTTGGGAATATGTGTTCAAGAACTTCTAGTTTGGTCCTCAGTCCTTGTTAAGTGACTCAAGAACCTGTAGGACTTGCTGCTATGCTCTATCATAACTCTTATTTGTGGCTAAAGAGTAGGTCAAGTGAGTGCTGTTTTCCTACTATTCAATGCATTATATACACTCTATGAAGCTGATTTTTTTTGTGGAGGTGGCACAAACACTATAAAAGGCTAAAATGTTCTGACACTTTATTTCTAAAATGTATATCCCACATTGCCATCTAAAGATAAATGGAGCAGCTAACAGTGTTGCATTCATTGATAGAGGAATGGGATGAGCATCTTCTGACTGAAATGTTACCAAAGCAGACTGACACACTTCTCTCAGCTGATGCTTTCCCACTTGTCCAGATACGCTGCCTAATTCATCATCTGTGGCTGGTAATGCCACAATTTATTGTGGTAAGTTGTCATCAAACAGTGTGAGTTGAACTGGGATTTGGTCGATGGCTGACTTAGAGGGCAGAGAGGACAGTAGCTTTGCTCATAGTAGATGGCTTATTTGAGAAGCAAGCAATTGACTTGGTAGGTTTATTATACTTATATCTTCTGATCAACTTGAAGCAGCTTACCTAGGCTTCTTGAGTGTTCCCATCCAGGCACTGGACATGCTTAGCTTCAGCAAAGATGCTATATCACAGCAGGTAGACAACCTGGTGGCCTTCAGATGTTTTGGACTACAACTCCTATCTGTAAGCCCCAGCCAGCATGGTCAATGGTCAGGGATTATGGGAGTTCTGCTCAAAAATACCTAGATGGCACTAGGTTGCCTATTCCTGCTCTATCCTGTGCCTTCAGACAATGCATTAAGACCTTTGAGTTGCAGTTAACCTCAGCTGCTCACTGAGGCCTCTAGCTGACCATTAGGATAAATGTTGCTTTAGCGGTAACAAATATGTACTACATATATTGGTTGAGTTGTATTGAACTCTCTAATCAGAAACTTGCTGGTATGGATGCAAATTAACTTAAGTTGTATTAACAATATACTATTGCTGATGAGGTATTAAGTTTCTTTGGTCTGTATAGTTTCTTAATAGGCGCTATTTGCCTGAAGCTGACTATACTATCAAGTCTGAGGAATCCAAACCTTGGGAAATGGAACATACTAAAAAAAATGAACCTCTAAAGTCTTGGGAAATGCTTGTTGACATGGAGGAGCAGGAACAGAAAAAGCAGGAACAAGAATCTATAAAGCCTTTGGAGTCTGTAAGGCAGCAGGGAAAGAAGCTGGAACTTTCGAGGCCTTGGGAAGCTCATCTTAAGGAAGTTGATGATTACAACCAAGAAGTCCCAAAGCCTTGGGTGACACAGGTTAGGGAACAGCAGGGCTCTCCTAAACCCTGGGTAACCAAACTTAAGGAAGAGCAGAAACAAAAGCAAGATGTTCCAAAGCCTTGGGTAACCAAAGCTAAGGAAGAGGCAGAACAAAAGCAGGAAATGGCAAAAACCTGGGTTGCTCAAATAAGGGTGGAAACTGTGCAGAAACCAGAACCTGTGAAGCCTTGGGGTACATGTGTTAGAGAGGAGACAGAGCAAAAGAAACGGGAACCTGCAAAGCCATGGGTAGCACACATCGGGGAAGAGGCGGAACAAAAAACTCAACCCTCAAAGGCTTGGGAAACATCTGAGGGGTCACAGCAAACAATTCAACAGCCATTACAGAATCCTCCAAAGATCTGGGGAGCTGGGAATCTTGTGCCAAAGGAGCAGACTGGGCTAAAGAAGCCTGATTTGGAACCAAAAGAAGTGAGTTGCTATAAGCAGTAGTATTGCCCTATACAAGTTTATGGTACTAAAACTGCAGGCTAAGGTAATGGTGTAGCTATTGTTTAAAAGTTAGAACTTTGTCAGTGCACAGCTTTCATTGCTGCAGCCTATATGAAACAGTGATTTCTTCTTGCATCATTAGGCCTTAGCTGACTTGGCAATGCAGTGCTCATTGCATTTGGTTTTCTGGGCTTGGTGGTGTCCAGGATACTGCTGACACTAAGAAAGACTAAGTGCAAAATGTGAGCTTGATGCACAAATCTTTCTGCTTACTGAAATGACATGGGGGTTTTTTGCACTTGCTTCTATCTCAGTTATCAGTGTCTACTGGAATCTAATGGGGTGGTTTATCGTAAAATAAAATCTGGCTGAGATTCAGTGGTTCTTGAAGGAAAATAATCTCGAAGTGTTCTCAATAATAATGACATACAGAACCTTTGCTGAAAACGGCTGAAACTTCACACATGTTAATAGAACATAATGGGAGACTTTGAAAGGTACTACTGACACAGTGGGCTGATTTGAACATAATGGGAAGCCATTGTTTCCTGCGATGTGCATGAGTTTTGTGCTGCCCCCACCGTTTTTGTGCAGTAGATATCAGAAGCGTTTACTTCTGCTTTTAAACAAACCACAGTCCCCTATTACATCTGAACTCAAAACTGGTTTGCTTAAACTGCTGTTTCTTGGAACAAGCCAGGGCCAAATGGTGACTTCAGATCCTGGCTCTAAGGAGCCAGAGTTCTGGCATAACAAGGAATCTTGTTTAAAAACGGAAGCAAAAGTTGCTGATCCTCAAGAGGAGTGGGGACCAGTTGAGCCCTAGGCTCACACACATAGACACACAGACCCACTTTGCACTTAATGACAACCCATGGCCAGGTTCACACATCATGGAGCACAGACCAGGAATGGGCTGTTCCTGGGTTGTTTTGTAATCCGGACACAAAGTGGGAGCGGGGAGTTGTCAGGAGGCAGCTTGCCCACTCCCTCACAGACCCACAAAGCCACGGATTAAACAACCCATAGGTTGTTGTTGCATGCGAACCATGCTATATTATGACACCATGGTTTCCCTTTACATCCAAACTAGCCCAGTATGTTGGAACACAACTGAATACTTTCTTTAACTTTAACATATTTTTGCCTTTGGATATGGTAAGGCTAAAGTGGATCTTGATAGCTGAAAACATTACAGAACCACAATAAGCAGGTGTGATTATAAAAGTAGGCCTGACACTTGATTAAAAAAAACCTTAATTGTATGAATTCTCTGGTGGATTAAATGTGGTTTTTGTGGGGGATATTTAGCATTGCTGACTAGAAACCTTCAAAGATTCTGGATGTTCAAAAATGGGGCAGGAATATGGGACAACTTCGTAATTGTTTACAAAACTTTTGTTGAGAGGGTGAGCTTCACAGAAATTGTGGTTCCTTCCCCATCCTTTAAATGTTTCCTCAAAGATGGAGAGGGAGGAGTAAAGATTTACTTAAGTCTTACTATCTGCCTTGAGCAAATGGGATTACAAACCTGCTGATAATGCAGCAGCTGAGACTGGATCCCCCTATATGACCAACCTTACTGAAAAAACAATTTGGCAAAATCATCTTTCTAAATGCTTTTTAATCTAGAGACGAGAGCGCAGACCGAAGCTTGAATCTGACATGAAACAAGTAGGTAAAAATACCACTGGGTTATGGGTTTCCAAAAGTGTAGCAAACTCATATGGTACTGTGTCCATAACACTCTTCTTCTAGTGTACTTGCATGCAAGTTGTGTGTTTCCACTGATGTGGGTCTTTGGAGTAGATGCTGTGTGGATCTAGAATTGGCCTCCACAGTCACTTACGGACCCATCGCTAGAGTCTACACAATTTTCTTTAGAATTTCCTCCTTTAAAAATTTTTCTTTTTTTTTTTTTATTTTTAAATCCTGGAAGACAATCTTACTTGGTCACGAGTGATCGCCTGATGATGATGAGAAACTATGTCTGATATTTGTGTGAGCATTGTGAAAAACCACAATTACTGATTTTAATGTTCACAGAATAATCCAAACACTTGCTATATATTTGTTTATAGCACTGGAATACCTTGGGTAACATATTGGGCTTCAAAGTTTGCTGTTGAGTTGTGTTCTAATAAATGGAATTCTTATTTTACATAGGATGGAAAAACAGATGGAGTAAGTGGACAAGGCACTGATGCTGTAAGAAAAAAAGAGAGCCTTCAGTCAGTCGGAGAATCCTGTAAACTACCTAAGAGTCTCCAAAATATCATGCAGGTGTGCTAGCCAGATCATACTGAAGTGGGCACTGATAATGTTTTGGAATACTTGAACTAAGATTCCTGCAGCTGGAATACTTTCAGTATGAAGTATCCTATGTCAGTCTTTTCAAGGAGAGTAAGCCTTGCCATAGAAAGAATGGCTTGGATCCTAATTACCAGGAGCAGACATCTGCTTGCAGAATGGGTGGGAACAGGATAGTCTAAAACAGATGGGTATATAGTGTAGGGGGCTGCTTCAGGAAGGGGGAATAGATGTAATTTTCACTCCCTGTGTGGGCGGAAGTACTTTCCATTCCCACAAAGGCACCTTTGGATCCAAGGCAGTTTGTTAATTCCAACTGCATTTTGAAGGCTGAAACATTATAATGGATAGTATGACTGTCAATTGTGCCTGCTTGTCACTTCTAGGCTACTGACAGCCCCAAGTCTCATGGATAAGCAAAGGACCAAGTTAAAATATAATATATAGAAATATTCTACTCAGTTTGAAACATCTTAAACAGCTTTACGTTGCTTCTGGACAAAGTTATTGGACCTTGAATATTTTGGGGAAGGGAGCCTCCACTGATGTAGAGCAGACAGCCTATGATCAAAACGTTCATTTAAAAAGCACACATTGTATACTAACCTGTAATACCAGACTTAACATCCCGTCTACAGGCTTGGTGATTCATATGTATTCTAAGGAGTGGTTAATCTGCCATGAACACATAATACTTTAATGGGAGGGGGCTATCCCCCTATGTAGTTATATTTCTAGGTTGCAGTGCGTTGAAACAGTCTGAGTCAAAAGGCATGAAACTTTAAATGTCAAATAGCTAAATGGTCACATTGATTCAGTGCTGGCTCTTACAAAAATTCTTGAGATCTAGGAATAGCGGACTAAATGACTAACAGTCAAATGTTCTGGCTCATAGCTTGAGATAAGATATCTGCCTTGCTATTTTGAAATTCTGAGAATCAAAAGGTTAATAAGCAATCTGAAATGAAGTTCAGTTGGGTGTTGCATTACTTCTGGATGATCATATAGCCTGAAACTTAGTAAAAACTAAGTCAAAGAAACTGGAGGCCTGCATTTTCAGAGACTTACCTTGAGTCCAAGTTAAAATTCTGGACACAGTGTTCACAGGTCTTATATGGTACTTATAGTTACTGTTCCTTCAGCTGAAATGTTCACTTCTAGCAATACATTGGGACCGACTTGTGCTTTAAAAAGATGCTCACTTGAGTGATCAGTAGAACATGGGAACTGCATTGCTTCCTTCTGTGAATGAAAAATTATATGCCTTTACTGTGTGCAGGCCCTAGCCTATACTAGGGCTACCTAACCAACTAGTAAACATATTTTTAATCTCATTCTGGTTAAAAATACATTTATATTGCATGACAAATAATTTGGTGTTGATTAGACTAGGTTCCTCCAATGCCACAAAACAACACTAGGGCAAACTTTAGCGGAAGTGGTCTTGTTTGATGTAAACTTGTTCTATTCTTGTCTCTGGACTTTTGTTAACCATAGTCAAGGATTGAGGGGCTTATTACCTAAATACAGTGATGTGGGGTGGAAAATGTTCTGCAACTACATTTTTCTGCAGAAAGTTCATCACTCTTAGAAATGCATTATTTCATAACATTTGCTATAAGGCATGAACACAATACAAATCAAGCTGGGCAATTGGAATGGGTACAGTTTTTTTTAAATGGGTACAGTACTAATCAAATCTAGAATCAGAGTTGTAATTTTTGTAGCTTTCCAGTCATACTTAAATTAGTTTTCAGTGCCTTTGTTTTTTCTTAATCTAAATCAAAACGTGTAGGCCAAAACACCTGGAGGCCCACAACTCCCATTGTCCCTCGCCATTGGCTATGCTGGCTAGGGCTGATGGACCTTGCATGCCAAAAACATCTGGAGGGCCACAAGTTGCCCACCCCCGATCTAAATAATATTCTAGTAAAATAGCTTCTAAGGGCAGTATCCAAGGCTGCCACGTTGCTTAAGCCATTGGTGTAGTGCTATCATAAGCTGCCTCTAGTGCAATGCCAGTAGTGTATGCTGGCCTGACAGGTTTCCTGGAGAAACCCGTCAAGCCAGCATATGCTCTTGGCGTTATGCTAGAGGTCACTTACACTAGCACAAGGTCAATAGCAGAAGCAGAATGGCAGCATTGGATACTGCCTTATGTCAAGCTTTGAATTTGTTTATAACATTAAAACTGCACTAAGTGCCGTTCATTCATAAAATATTTTGGTTCAACTACTTTAGCCTTTCAGAAAGCTTGTCTAATATTAATATAGCATGTACATTTAACATGGTATATTTTAAAGCTTTTTACTAACGTAAGTCAAATAAGATTTCCATCAATTTAGGACAGCAGGAAATTTTCAGATTAAAATTTTACCAGAAAGCAGTACTCTACACATCACTTGGCTCAACGGATCTACCTCAAAAGTTTTGGCATATTTACATCTGTTTGATTTCTCTTACCTTTTAGGTTTAAGGTTGTTATAGATTTCATAGATCATAGAGTTGGAAGGAGCCTACAAGGCTATCGAGTCCAACCCCCTGCTCAATGCAGGAAACTAGAGGAGGGGTCTCCCATCCAAGTAATAACCAGGCCTGACCCTGCTTAGCTTTCCACGCTCAGAGATACTTCATACAAATGTTAAGGTTTATAATTAGTACAAGATGCCATTCTAAGTTATATGAAATATGCCCTTGAACCTATTTACAATGTTGGGGCTTCTGCATGGAATGTAACTGACATACAATAATACCTTGGATTGCAAGTAACTTGGTTTGAGAGCGTTTTGCAAGACAAGCAAATTTTTAAATATTTATTTTAAAAAATTTGGCTTGATATACAAGCGACGTCTTGCAATACAAGTACCGTAGTACGGCTTAAATTAAAAATCTCTGTACAAATTTTTTTTTGGAATTTCGTTTTGATATAAGAGTGTTTTGGATTACAAGCACGTTTCCGGATCAAATTATGCTCTCAATCCAAGGTATGACTGTATATTAAACAGCTAAACTTGACTGCTTCACATGTATGAGGGAAGCCTAAGCTGATAGTATGGTTTCTTTCCAAATTATAAATAGCTCATAGCAGTGGCATAGAAGGCTTTGATTTTCTGCTAGGCTTGTTTCTGGTTTGTATCTAACACATTTAGCTAGGCCCATTCTAAATGTCTTTTAAAACATGAATCTGTCCATCTACCTATAAAGTGGAGGTGAAACACCTGAGGAGGGTGGACAGTTGAATTTGGTAGCCTTTCTCTGTTAATTGTTCTAAAAAGGCTTGTGGTGGTGGTGGCTTGAGATGATGAAAATAGATACTACTGTTGAACTTGGAGTGTCCGGTGAAATTAGTCTTTATACAATACTTGCATAAATATTTCTTGATTTTAGCAAATTATGTGGTTAAGACATCTTGCATATCCAAGTTAGTCTTCTTGGACACCATCTAAAATGTTCTTGTCGTGTACTTAAATACAGTATATAGGTGAAGCTTTGGTATGGTCATATGCAGTTTTATGTGTGCAACTTGAAATTCACTTTAATCACTTGTCAAGAGCTTTAGAAGCTACTTTGTAAAGAAATTTGCAAAGCTGCGTAAAGACTTGTTTCTCACCTGGGCAGGCATTTATGAATTTTGGCTAGGCTGAGTCACAGATCATTACTTGTTTGTCATGCATAGGGATCATGTTTAAGAGTTCATCTCATTTAATTATCACTTTGCTTAGAGTGCATAAGAGAATGGAGGAGTATATTTGGGTAATGTGCAAAAGGCAAAAAAGCACTTATTAAAAAAAATAAAATTAGCCGCACTTGTGCAACTGCGGGGATTTGAAGCCTCGTCTGGGGCAATGTCCGTGTGTGTGTGTGTGTGTGCGCCTCTACCAAGCTGCAGCAGGTCCCAACCCTGGACATTTTCCAGAACAAGCTCCAAGAGAACCCCCCCCCCCTTTGGTTTCTCTTGACAGCGATATGACAACTCCCAGCTTGACAGAGGCTGTTCTGGGCAATGTCCACGGTTAGGACCTGCTGCAGCTTGGCAGGAGGCAGCCCCCTGGATATTGCCCTAGCCAAGGCTTCAAATCCCCACACTCGCACAACTGCAAAGCTTTGCAGTTGCACAAGTGTGGCTAAAAACATTAAAGGTGTTTTTTGGGTAAATTTTTTTGCCCAGATAAAAAAAGGTTCTGACCACCATGGACAGCCCCTCTAAGGTGCTGCTTGGACACTTTGAACGGGCTGTCAGTGGTAGTCAAAACTGGGATTACAAAAGCTGGCTGTCAAGCTGAGTGTGGAAAGCTAAGCAGGATCAGGCCTGGTTATTACTTGGATGGGAGACCCCACCTCTAGTTTCCTGCATTGAGCAGGGGGTTGGACTTGATGGCCTTGTAGGCCCCTTCCATGATCTATGAATCTATGAATAAGCCAGCATTCGTGATCCCTGGTGGGGGGAAGGTAGAGGGAAGAAAAGCCATGACAAGCCCAAAATGGCTTGCAATCGCGGTGGGAAGGGGGGAGAAGCCAGTGCCAGCTGCCCTCATGTGTCACTCGGGCACTTCTGGGGTGGCTTGCACTTGTGCTCACCCGGGAGCCACTTGTGGGTAGCAACCTATGATGGGTTGTTGTGTCGTGCAAATCCAGTCACAGTATCTAGGATTGCAGCCTAAAGTAGGTGCAAAATGAGGCATACTTTGTGAAAGAAGATCCTCTATAGCAGGGGTGGGCAACTTGTGATCCTCCAGATAGCCAATGGTAAGAGATAATAGGAATTGTAGGCCAAAACATCTGGAGGGCCTCAAGTTGCTCATCCCTGCTCTACAGGTTGATTCCATCCCCACTTAGAAAGTCCTCTAATCCATGGAACAGGATCCTGGAACAAGCATTCTGGGAGGCTTGGCTACTTTGAGTAGTTTGATAGCTTCCTTCATTGCTACTTTTTTCTCTCACTCTGTTAGGTTCCTAAACCTGTACATCAGCCAGCTGCAGAGTTTTGCTCTACTTCTAGTCTTCCAAAAGATCCAGTACTAAGAAGGGAAAAACTACAGGATTTGATGACTCAAATACAGGGGACCTACAATTTCATACAGGTATGTTTCCCTGGTTAACATGGTAACACAAGAGCAGTCAGGAGCAGACCTGATGCTTCATGGTGAACATGATTGGGGTGGGGAGGGGTAGAGGACATCTCTTCAGCCTCAAGATTTTGAGGAATATATTATGAATTGTTCAGTTACCTTGAAACTTACAATGAACTACAATATATATTCTTACTGCTTATCTCTGAATAGATTCTTGTCTTTTTTTCAAGAGGCTTGTAACCTTTCTGTCTTTAAGGAGTCTCTTCTGGATTTTGATAAACCTTCACAAAGTGCTATTTGCTCATCACAAGCACCTTCAGTTGATTCTGCAGGTAATTCCAGTGGTGGTTAATTGTAAACCAGGAAGACTTAATTGGGTTTGAAGTCTTATAAACCTCTTGGTCATTTTTGTGAGTAAAATGGTTAGAAGAGGTTGTATGGAAAGTAGTTAACTTCTGCCTAACTAAAAACACATAGGGTGAGGCTAGGCTAGCAGTTGACTGGCCATGCTGGCCAGGGATGATGGGGATTGTAGTCCAACACATCTGTAAGGCATCAGTTTGAGGTATGCTGGACTTAAACCTCTATTTCTATTAAGCAGTGAATTGGAGGGAGTCATTAAAACAAGCTGCTTTGTTCCCTTAAATTAAATTGCATCCAAAATCCTGCGCTGATACATCTAAAAAAAATTAAAGAAATTATTACGGATTTATAAAAAAATTGTACTACAGCAGAAATTCTTGCTAATAACCTTTGAAAAGATCTCTAACTTTGAATTGCCAATCTCAATTTAAAGACTTTGAACCTTGGTCTTGACACAATTAGCTACTAAAATGCAAATTAATTCTTGTAAATGTAAGGCCTAGGCATCTTAACAATGGATTATCAGATGAACATACACCATTTTACAATATGGTAGTAATCCAACTGTGAAACAGTTCTTCAATTGTCTGAAGTGTGGAAAGGGTGTGACCACACACTCCTATTTTGTAGCTTCTAATGAACAACTTTCAAGCCAGAACAATTTCGCTGAGCAACCAGCACAGGTAAGAGTGAAAGATACTATTTGTCAAACAACTTGTAAAGATTTAATTGTAAAGTTGATTTTGTTAGGCTTTACATCTGTATTTTAGTAATATGCCTTGGATTATATCCCACTTCTTAAAAAGTGGGATATAAATATAACTTATAATTTGAGTTTAAATAGTTTGGAGGCACAGTAGCCAGGGTCTAATGCAGGGGTCTGCAATCTCGTGCCCTATCTGGACTGCAACTCGCATCCTCCCCACCCACCATGGCCAGTGGTCAGGAATGATGGGAGCCAGTAGCCCAAAGCATCTAGAGTGCAACAGATTGCCTACTCCTGATAAAGAACCACAGAACTGGCTCCGTGTGTGCAGTGGGGCCTCTGACCTGTCCGCCATGCAGCCTAGATAGAGCTTTTCTTTAAGAAACAACTTTTTAAATTTAAGGAAATCCTCAAAGCAGTTTTAATATGCATTCGGCTCAGTCAAATGTCAGTCTTTGTGAGAGCACAGACACTGTACCTTGCCTAAGTAGCTCTTTGTAATTTTTTTTAAAGTCTAGTCAATATTAATTGAACTTACAATATGTTGTTCTGTACAATATCCAGGCTGTCGAAAAATCAGTCAGCAACATGTAGGTCACTTTACATCACTTCCCGACAGAAGTGAATATCAGTGTTGTGGGGGAAAGCTATCTTGCACATTTAATGAGCATCTTCCAGGATAGTGCTTGGTCAATGTACAGCTAGCCAGACTCTGTGGCACCATATACATGTTGTGACTCATCCAACATGGAGACCTGATTTCAGACATCATAGGCTTTGGGCTCATGCACTTCTTCATGCATTAAGATTCCCTCCCAGGTTCACAATAAAAGGTTTGCCATAAAATGTACACTGGCTTCTGATTGTGGTTTGGAGGAAACTACGGTAACCATCGTCTGCCAGATTTGGGCATCATGGCAAACCATAGTTCCTTAGCTCAGGAAGTCAAGTAGGTAGTTTTGGAGGGAGCAAAGGGAGGAGGCAGCACACAATCCCAAAGCCAGTTCGCAACAGCATTTGGCTATCACATCTGCACTGAGGCTGAGATTAACCCCTCTGTGTTGGGGGAAATAGCTAGTCCTCTTGAGATCATTGCTATGAACAGGTAGAAATGTTTCCTGGCTTCTATTAAACGTTGCTAGTAGCTGGAATATACTAATATTTTTATTTTATTTTTATTTATTATATTTATACCCCGCCTTTTTTCCTGCAAGGAACCCAAGGCGGCTTACATTATCCTCCTCCTCCTCTCCATTTATAATATTCTGGTATAAATAAATTGATATTCGATGTTTGACTTGAGTAGTTTAGTTTATTGCCAATTTATGAGTTGGCTTTTCTGTTCGGAATTAAAGGGGGGAAATGTTGCATGACTGCATGGAACAGATTTTTGCTTCATAGCTGGGTAAGCTTAGGACTTCTGCTGAAGACTTAATTTAAGTTAGTTCAGTTCAAGTTGCAGTAGTACTAGCTATACCCAAGCGATTTATGGGAGCATCTAATGATAAAACACATTGGCAGAGAGAATTTCTGTGATACTGGGTTTTCTGGAAAATTTTGAATCAGAAAATTTTCCAATCCAAATTAAGGTCATTTGCATAGTAATTTTCTTTCAGAACATTTTCCAATGCCCTAAAGTAGGGGTGGGCAACTTCAGAAGTTTTGGCCTGTAACTTCTATCAGCCCTTACCATTGGCTATGCTGGCTAAAGCTGATGGAAGCTGTAGGCCAAAACATCTGGGGGGCCATAAGTTGCCCACCCTTGCGCTAGAGAAAGCTAATTAGCATGTTTATTTTACTTGTATTTAGCAAGCAATGCTGATGTTGTTGTTTTTGTCCCAAATATGCCACAAGTATTTGACCTGAAATATCTGAGGAAAAAAATTAAAGCACATTTAGGGAGCAATCCTATGGCCCCTAAATAGTTTCTGAGGGGCCATAGGATATTTCGGATTCCCAGATCCAGGGTCGGCGACAGCGCTCCAACCTTGGAGCTGGGAATCAGCGCTCCAACCCCGCCTCCCCCTCACAACTGCCACAGAAAGAACTGTGCCAGCCAGCTGCCTCTTGGAGGTCAGGAACACAAACTTGGAAAGGGGAAAAGGGGGGCATTCCTGGGGCCGGGAGGGGAGGGACTAGAGAGGCTAGGATATGAGCTATCCTGGGGCTTCTCCAGCCTCCTTCACTCCCCCTCTGAAACACCTTGACTAGATGGGCAAAAAAGCCTGTCTAGTGAAAATGCAGGATGGGAGTACGGGGAGGCAGAGATTGCCTCCACCACTCCTCCTGCCCTGCATAGGATGCACGTAAGTCTGAGTTTGGGGGCTTAGGAACATCAAGGGCGCAACCCATAGGACTGCGCCCTTAATGAGATTTAAATATTATATTTACTTTTTTATTGGAATGCTTGTAAAAATGTAAAGACATGTACTTCCCATACTATTATTATTTATTATATTTTTAAATCACCCATCTGGCTGGTCACTCGGCCACCCTGGGCGATGCACAACAGGATAAAATACAATAAAACACAAAACACCATTAAAACAATAAAAACAATATAAAAGTTTTTTAAAAAATTCCTAACCCACCCCATATTCCCGCCTGAAAAGCCATGTTTTTAAAGCCCAGCGGAAGTTCATCAAAGAGGGGGCATGGCGAAGGTAACTGGGGAGGGAGTTCCATAACTTGGGGGCCACCACAGAAAAGACCCTCTTCCTAGTCCCCATCAGCCTGGCTGCTCTGGCTGATGGGACAAGGAGAAGGCCATCCGTGGCAGACCTTGTTGAGCGGCCTACTTGATGTTGCTGGAGGCGCTCCTTGAGATGAGCCGTATTCCTGTATAGCGTTTTAAAGGTCAAAACCAACACCTTGAATTTGGCCCGGCAAGCAACTGGTAGCCAGTGCAACTCCTTGAGCACTGGTGTGATGTGATCTCGCTGGCAGCTGCCTTTAACCAGGCGAGCCGCTGCGTTCTGTACCAGCTGTAGCTTCCGAACCGTCTTCCAGGGTAACCCCACGTAGAGCGCATTACAGTAGTCTAGGCGAGAAGAGACCAAGGCAAGAACCACCGATGGACCAGATGATTAGGAAGGTAGGGGCACAGCTGCCATACATTGGTTACATTTAAGGGGAAAAAACTCCCAAGGGTATTGAAAACTGTTGACACACTAATTTAGCAACCCAAAGAAATGTGCATGATATGCTGACAACCAGAATCCATTAAGGTAGTTGGAGCACTTTCTGTTTTGCTGTCACTATTAGTTCCATTTCAGTCTGAGACATACCGTATGTCTTTCAGTGACATATATGTATTCTCTCATACTTGCTGAGGATAATCACCTGAAAAATATTAGTTACAACTTTGAAACTGCCAAGTTTGCCTAATATTGTTTTTGCAGTTGACATAAATTCATTTTTTTACTAATGAACTTATGAATCTGAAAATTTTTCATGGAAAAATAAAGCACTGGAAAAATCTCCAGAGAATTTTCCTCCCCACATCACTGACTAGAGCAGAAGCCTTTTCAGTAGTTTCAAACTCTTAATACGATTTTACAATTCTGCCGTATTTCTAGTAGATATCACATTATATAAACTTTTATTGTCAGGCTGCTGCTTCTCCCATGACCTTGCATGGTTCAAATACCTCCTTAGCTTCTGACAACACACTGTCTGGATCTGAAACTGAGCTTGGTTCACCACAGGTAAAAAGATGTACTCATTCTTCTCTCTGGTTTGCTCTCTTGATCCCAATTTGCATGTTCATCTCTTAATAATTGAATGCATATACAAGTCTCCTTGCACCTGTATTGCCTTTTGAGACGAAGGGGGTGGGGGAAGGCTTGCATTGGGAGCAGCTTCATGCCAGAAATGGTTAGGTGCTGTTGGCAGTGCCAGGTTAATGTTCAACAATGCCGGTGGATCTTTCTCTGCCAGAGTGATAAGAGGCAATCGGGTGGGTGCTGGAAGCACACTGAGGCCACCACATAATGCACTGTCACTGAGAGTGATGCAGGAGCATAACATCACTAATATCCCCAGAGGCGTATCCTTCTTTAAATGACAGAACCAGAGTTGCAGGGGTGGGGGGAGGGTAACCCCTTTCCAGTTGATTTTCTCTCAGTTCAGATTCTCAACATGCTGGCTGCATTTTAGGGGAAAGCCTCTAGGGGGAGGAAGCTGAAGGACAAAATCAGGGGAAGGATTTATTTTATCCTTCTCTTTTATCCTTAAAGGAGGACCCTCAAGGCAGCTACCAACAGACATAAAATAAATAGAACCCCGCCTGCTTCTCCATTGCAAATATTGCAATCCCTGTGCTGATTTTCAGCTGTAGGCTAATCCAGGTTGGGGCTGAACTAGGTAGTATATCTGCACTCATTCTCACTGAGTGGCTAATTAAAGGTAAATCTGGCCTCACGTCTGTATTCTTGTATGTATAGTTACTCATAGTGGATATATTAGGGTGTTCTCAGGTGAAAATAATGAGACACAGTTTGCAAAAGCCTGAACTATGAATTTTGAATAGTTTGGATTTTAGACAACAGTGCTTTTCGGTTTTTCAAAGGTTGTACATAAGGTGCAACAGGACACCTTATCTTCCACTGCATACATAGTAACAATCTAGTGTCTAGGACTGCCAGCTTTAAGTAGTAAGTTCATTTAAATTAAAATTATGTATGTGTTTATATATATTTTGAGTGTGCATTTTGATTCATAACTTTTGTAAACTGCCCAGAAGACTCTGTGTCACAATTATCAGATTTACGATATTTTTATGTATCTGATAGTGTCCACCAAAGCTTATGCCATAATGTGTTGATCTTTAAGGTGCTTCAATATTTCGTGTGCTACAAAACAGACTAACATGATGACTACTCCTCTTGAATTGATTCTTATGTGTTATTGCAACAGAGATTATGGCCTTTTAAAAAGAGTGGAAGTTTTTTAAAATTTACAATTTAATATTGTATTTCTTTCAGTATATTGACATTTTGATAATTTTTATTTAATTGTAATTGGTTATGGCAGCTTAATCAAAACTCAATTGACAATCCAGTTTTAAACTTCTCTAACTGGGTTCACCCTGGGGCTCTTTGCTTTTATTCTGGAAGAACTGTTAAATCTTTTGAATAATATAGCTACTGTATATTGCATGACAGTTAAATGATTGTAGTAGCTGAAAACGTAACTTGATCTTGCAATTGACACTTGAGCAGTCGAAGTGGAAGGGCTGTAAGCTCAGTGGTAGAGCACATGCTTTGCATGCAGAAAGTTCCAAGTTCAATCCCCAGGTAGGGCTAGGGATTTGAACCCTGGAGAGCTGCCGCCAGTCAGGGTCGACAATGCTGGACTAGATAGACCAATCGTCTGACTCAGTATAGGACAGCTTCCTATGTTTCTAAGAGACAGCCCTAGTTGTGCTATACTACATGGGAAACTGAAATTCAAAATACGGTTATCTGCAATGTTAAGCTATGATGCAGGGAAATGACTAGATATGGAATAATGAAATTGCAATGAGCATGAGACTTGTAGCTTCTCATATGTTGAAAACTCTATACAGTAATACTTTGGATTGCAAGCATAATTCGTTCCGGAACTGTGCTTGTAATCCAAAACACTCTTACATCAAAGCGAGTCTCTCTCTGGCGGGCGTGAGTGGGGCCAATTTCGGCCCGCTCGAGGCGAGTGGTTACATCCCTACTTGTCTTGCAAGAACTTGCTCATTTATCAAGACAAAAATTTTTTGCTTTGTCTTGCAAAACGCTCTCAGACCAAGTTACTTGCAATCCAAGGTATTACTGTACTTTATTACTGTGGCTTTTCATGTATTATATGGTATTTCACAGCTTGCCTGTGGCTGGAATAACAAGAAATTCACTTCTTGTAGTTTTGTACTGACTTCTCTTCAGTGAGATTTGGTGAGGTAGGGAAATAAGTGAAATAGTCATTACTTTGGTGTATACAGGGTCCTGATGTCCAACTTTTCGGTGGGAAATGCAGTAATGGTTAATTGAGAGGGGAAAGTATTTTTGCCTGTTGGTCATTATGGTGCAGCCTGATGTAAGGATAGTGCCCTTGGATTCCAAAGTACCTCAAAAGATCAATTTTAAGTTTTCAGGCAAGTGGCAAAGATGGCACGCTGTGCAGTGAGCTTTCTCTAGTACCAGCCTCCATCAGCATCTTGTGAAATGATATGTTTAGTCTAGTCATTTTTGTGTAAGTCCTATTTAACATAGTTATCTGGCTGTGTCTCCAGACATCTGTTCCACATTCTCAAGAGTCTGAGAACTTCAGTTCACCTCAGTCTTTGTATCAGGCGAACCAAGGGATTTCTGAGCCATTAATGCCCCCAAAGAGTGAAATTGCTCAGGTGAGTTTAATACCTTAAATCTGAAAAAAAATTGCATTAAAATAGAAGTTCTTTTGGGTGTGGGTGGGTGTAAAAAATCTGTGTGCTGTGACTACTATATAACAGATTCTCTGGAAAACTGGCCCCAAATGTTCAATAGTCAGAGTTATCAGCTCACTTGGGGAAAAGTAAAATTGCTTTGATGCAGGTATTAAGCAGTTAAACACAGAAATAATGATAGCTTTTGTATGACAAAGTCCAGTTGCATAAGGAGCTATGTTCGAGTTAACTTCTGCACACATAAATATATAAAGAGGTAATGTGTCTAGTTCAAACATGTTTGACATAGTCAGCAGAGACTGATGGAAATACTGAATGCGCAGCAAGATTCAAATTGTAAGCAGAAGCTATTCTATTCTTTGCTATGTCCGACTATTGGCTTGCAGAAACTGCTGATGTTTGACAGCCCAGGGTTTAACAACTTAAATTGCTTCCCACTAGAATGACTGTGTAACACATTGTGGCTTTTTTTTCTCTTCAAGGCTCCTACTCTTTCAAGTGAATCAAAGATACCATTGACACCATCAAGAACTACCACGTCACCAGTACTCCAAGGGAAAGTTTTCCAGTCTCCTCCACCAAGTAGCAGCACTGTTAGCATTAAAGCACCTCCCTTTCAGGCTATGCAGACTGTGAGTACATTGGTTGTTGAGGCAAATGTAATTAGATGGGAGGACAAAATCTATACGTAAAGAGGAAGAGCTACAGCATACTTCCCTCACAAATGGGAGTGCATTCTGCATAACATGCAGGTGGGTATAGATAGCCGATGTGTGTCAGAAGAAAACCCATTTTTAAGGACAAATATAAATATATTTACTACAAGTTGGCAAGAGAAGCAGCTTGTAAAGAATTCCTCTGACTTCTGTATACATATATTTAGACCTCATTATTGAATTGCTGCTTGATAATTCCTACTTGAAGTTCTGTAGCTGAGACTGGAACTTGAGTAAATTAGGAATCCTAACTATTACCACTGGATGAAATTCATTGTAAGTTGCTGGAAGAATGATGTACTATAGCAGTGATGGCGAACCTATGGCACGGGTGCCACAGCTGGCACGCAGGGACCTCTCTGTGGGCACTCGAGCCATTGGTCACCAGATCGCGACAAGACTGTCCCCTTCTGCAAAACACTAATGATCTTGTTCTTTCTCACAGTGTGGAACAGAATGATTTTATTCTAGAATTCCTGTTACAGAATTCTTTTCTACATTGTTATCACATTTAAAAGATTTTGAAGAATGATGCACAGAGCATGGCTTGGATGTAAAGCCCTAACAGTTGACCCGAGTGCTGCATGTGTTGCTCTCAAACTAACGGAGTATGAGCCAACGTTTGACAAATTATCAGCATGTATACAATAGCAAAAATCACATTAATTGTGCAAAAGCACGCCCAATGCAAACTTTTACCTAATGCAGTGTTTGCAGTCCAAGACATAAAGTGTTTAAAATGTGTTAAGCACGTTTAGTTTTCTTGTTTATCTTGCTCATCCTAGTACAGGTTGACTTTTACTTTTACTAATCCGACACCTGTAGGAGCAGGGAAAGGACCCGGGGTAAAGCTTGCCCCATACAAGTTCAGTCTGGCATGTAATCATATTACAAGTTGAGAATCCCTTATCCAAAAATACATGTGCCTAATTATTTTAAAAGTTTGTATAAATTCCCTTCAGGCTATGTGTACAATCTAGTACTATAATAATTTTTTGAGTTGATTTTTTTTTCAACAAAAAACTGTATAATTGAAAGCTCTGCTATTGTGTTTTTCTTTTAAGACAAAAGATGTTAATTAGTTCGGACAACTGTATGAGTTGTTTTTCTAAAACTAAAACCTCGGTATTCAGGTTTAATTGCAGTGTTGGCACTTTGAAATAAATAAGTTGGTTTTGTGTTGCAGTTTGGGCACTCGGGCTCAAAGGTTCGCCATCACTGTACTATAGTTAAGGCAGTGGAGTTTTGGGAAGGTATAGGTCTCTCCCCCCCCCCAGTGTAAATGGGAAATACTTCAATTTCTGCTCTGTGGACTATATACTAGCATATAGTAAGGGCAGTAAAGACTTCTGCTTGTGGCCTATGGAAACTCAGCAGCAAATAGGCATATTTTGCATAATTATGTGCTGTGTTGCAGGTGTTCAAAGTGAATGCACCTTTGCCACCTCGTAGGGAGCAGGATATCAAAGAGAATTCTCTGCATCCTACAGGATATAATCAGAATTATTCTACAGCAAGTACACAGACTCCACCCCAGTGTAAACTACAGTCTACTCAAAATTCTGAACAACCCACTTTTTCTCAAGAGTCTCTGCCAAATGGTAAGGAGAACTTCACTTCAAGGATGGTAATTGAGGAGATGAGTGATATGAGGAGTTTAGGGTACAGCTTAAATGATACCCCAGTAATGAGTGCTATACAATATTTAATTCAAATTATTTTAAGGAACTTGTTAATAGCTATAAAATGGACATTCAGAGGACTGTAGTGAATGGTATTTTACCACTATCAAATTGCCCACCTCCAAAGGAAATGAGAAACCCGCTAGGCTTATCTGATGTGCAGCTATAATTCTGTCATCTTTTTTTTTTTTTTTTTGCATTCTTTTGTCTGAGTTGTAACTGCTTTCATTTTATTGGATATCATGGGGAGGTGCGTTACTTCTCAGTTGAATCACCTTTGCAACTAAGCCAAGCCCTGCTTCTTATCACCCTTCTCCATTTCCTACCTTCTCCACCTACATCTAACTTAAATAGAGAATGACCAACTTCCTCCTCCTTCTCCCCCCCCCCCCAGTCTTGCAAGGCACTCTACTGAATCATGGGAATTAATATAATCAGAGCTACATCAGAACTTTTATCTCCCTCTGTATAGTAATTTCTGGAAAACTATCAGAACCTCTTCCACTGCTTTTAGATGTTTGTTTTTTTCTAGATGTTTGATACTATGGTAAGTGGCTGGCACTCTGACTCAGTGTCAATCTCCTACAGACCACATGTTCAGATGAAGAGGGGGTCATCTTCCCTTCCCACTCTGCTGCCAGTCCACATGGGGCACATTTGCACATTATGCCAACCCACCCTGGCAATAAGCCACATTGGGTTGGTTGTTGGCCGAACAGCCCACAGTGTGCCTGACAAATGATTGGACTCACTGTGGGTTGTTCACCCTCCTGCAGGTATCCCAGGCGACACTTGTCTCCTCACCCCTGCTGCAATTGTGAGTCATTTTCAGCTCACTGCAGCTTTTTTGCACTTTACCCCCCCCCCCAACTGTGAAAACTAGCTTGACAGCTGGCTTTCTCAGTCCCCATTTTGACAACCACTGACAGCCCCTTCAAAGGGCTAATGGATTGTAAGTGCAAACCCAGTCATGGTTGACCAGGATTGGGATGTCTGTTCTTAAACAGTGATAGTAACCCAGAACCCTTCCAGAAGGAGGAAAGTCTCTCTTCAAGAAGGTATTCTCTCCTTGGCAGGGTGGGTGGGTGTCCCTTCCTGCTATGGTTGCTTTTTGATGAAATGTCAAGAAGTGCTTCTCAACATGATGAGCTCAAGAACTTCTATACTCTGCCTACCTGAGTGATTTCCTGTAGCTCATCAGTATGGGACAACATATATTGCCCAATCTTTTTGGGCCCATGGGCACATTTTGAATTTTGACAGTGTCCTAAATGCTCTTACAGAATGAAAATTATAGGGTTCCCTTACAAGTAGCCTGTCATCTAGCCAACGGATGCTCTGCATGTGCCCACTCATACTTTGGGACCCTCATCAGAAGCCTTTCTCAAGTTTCCTCCACCATCTGTGGGTGTTTACCGGAGGGAGGGTCTTTTCAGTGGTGCCCCCTCTAGAGACTCTCACCTGGTGCCCACACTATGTTTCTGGATCCAGGCAAAAACTTTATTTTTCCCAGGCTTTCATACTGTTCTGTTTTACTTAATTATTTTTATGCTGCTCTTGTAGACTTGCTTTTCTTAGCTTTTAAATACATTATTTTATGATTTATTGTAAGCTTCCTTGATGATGTATTTGAAGGACAGAGTAATTTGATTACATAAAGAAAATGAATCCTAAATATTGATCCTGACAGTTAAACTGTGACCAAGTAAAATATTGTGGGGAATAGCAGTATTACCTACCTGTTGTTAGCATAATTAGATACTTGTTGGACTTATGAAAATCTATTCATGTAGAAGTTTGGTGGTTTTCCTACAGTGGATGGAGAGTATCCTTGAATGGGCTGCGCTTCCCACTTGCTCCAATAGGCAGGCTTAGCAAATCAGACTTGTACATGCCTTCCTGTATGGGAGAGAGCCCCCCTCCCGTCTCCAAGGGACCAGGGCCTCAGCAAAGCTCCACCTTATTTTTGTTTCTCTTTGAATTACCACACAAGATGCAGTCAGGGTGGAAAGAGCCAGTTGGAGGGGGGAGGGAAGAGAGGCTGTAGAATACAGGGTGGACCATAGACACTACAGGAGTGATGTTCCCTGTCTGGGCAGGAAAGGACAGCCCTGCACTATCACTGGATTCCTCAGAGGACCTATCTGAGAGGGGCTGGAGCAGTAGGCAGTAGGGGTATATCCCCCAGAAGCCCAAGCAAAGTCCATCCATAATGGGTGACTGTCTACCTGTGGAGTCCCAGGCAATTTGCCCACATGACCACCCTGCTTCGCTAGGGCTCAGTGTCATTGCAGGCAAGAACCAATCTACCCTGTCTGGGGACGAGTGCCAGAGTCTACGGCAATGGAAGTAAGTGTGATGGGTGGCTCTGCACAGCAAGGAGCCTCTCTATCCCCACCCCCATCGATGGGAAATCTCGGCATTTGGGTTTTTTATTGTTAGATATGCCAGGTTATGACCAAGGATCTGATGAAAGGGTTGGAACAGCCACCTGGCATCCCTGAGCTACAGCTCAGGAAAAGGCAGGAGGCCCCATGTTCATCCCCCTCTCTGCAGTGAGAAAATGAATGGTCCCAGATTCAGGTCTGATGGGAGAAATGGCCAGGGGGGGGGGGAGAGAGAATCTGACCTGGCTGCCCTTAGTGTTTCTACAAAGTTGGGGAGTTAAAAGGAAATCCTGTCAACTTGCAACCAGTCCAAGATCATGTTGGTACATCTTAGGTGACTGTACCTTAGTAGATCAAGAGGATAACTACTTCCTAGAAACAAAAGAGGCAGAGTTTGTGGCATTAAAGTAGACTGGCTGAATCAGAGTTTGAACAACGGGAGTGAAGTCCAAACCCTCAGGTATTCTTTCCCTGATCAGCAGGTTTAGTTTTCTATTAGTAGACCCCTTTAGCTATCAATTCAACAAGGTTTACAGATTCTCTGCAACTTTATATGTATTTGTATATGTGCCTCCCCATCTCTCCCCTCTTCAAGAGGTTAGGGCAGAGAGTGGATGTAATTATGGTCATCATCATCATCAGGCGATCACTCGTGACCGAGTAAGATTGTCTTCCGGGATAAAAGGAGGAAATTCTAAAGAAGATTGTGTAGACTCTAGCGATGAGTCCGTAAGTGACTGTGGAGGCCAATTCTAGATCCACACAGCTTCCCACAGTGAGGACACAGGTTACCAGATAGAAGATGGTCCTGTAAAGGATTCATTTGACGTGCTTTTCGCTTAGCACGTTTCTCCCTTTCACCTTGCACTCGGGCTTCTTCAAAGTCCATGGAACCTTTGTGAAAGGCCAACCTCCATTTAGATCGTTCATGGGCCAGAGCTTCCCAGTTTTCGATGTTTATATTGCATTTTTTTAGATTAGCCTTATGAACATCTTTAAACCTCTTATATTGACCACCGATATTCCGCTTTCCATCCTTGAGTTGGGAGTAAAGTAACTGCTTTGGGAGACGGCAGTCAGGCATTCGAACAACATGACCGGTCCACTGAAGTTGGCGTTGAAGGATCATTTTTTCAATGCTAGTAGTCTTTGCTTCTTCCAGTACACTGACATTTGTTCGCCTATCTTCCCAAGTAATTTGCAGGATTTTCCGGAGGCAACGTTGATGAAACCTTTCAAGGAGGTGGAAGTGACGTTTATAGATAGTCCATGTTTCGCAGGCATACAATAAAGTTGGTAATACAATGGCTTCATAAACCAGTGTTTTGGTCTTCTTACAAATATCCCGATCCTCGAACACTCTATGTTTCATTCGAGAAAATGCGGCACTTGCGGAGCTCAGACGATGCTGGATTTCACTGTCGATGTTAGCTGTAACAGAAAGATAGCTGCCAAGATAGAGGAAATGATCGACGTTTTCCAGTATTGTCCCGCCAAGCTGGATAGATGGCCTCACCAAAGGATTGGCTTGCACTTGCTGATGAAGCACTTTGGTTTTTTTGATGTTAAGTGAGAGACCAAGTTTTTCGTATGCTTCTGCAAAAGCATTTAGGATAATTTGGAGATCATCCTCTGAATGTGCGGAGACCACATTATCATCAGCGTACTGAAGTTCCACGACGGAGGTTGTAATTACCTTACTTTTTGCTTTCAGCCTGCTGAGATTAAAAAGCTTTCCATCTGTTCGATATATAATTCCCACACCGGTGGGAAGTTTCCCCTCGACAAGATGTAAAACCATGGCGATGAAAATGGCAAATAATGTTGGGGCGATAACACATCCCTGTTTAACACCTGATCCCACTTTAAATGGAGCACCATGAGAGCCGTTGTTGTCCAAAACCGTTGCCGTCATGTTGTCATGGAGAAGTCGCAAGATATTCACAAATTTATTGGGGCATCCAATTTTCATAAGGATAGTCCAGAGAGCTGTACGGTCTACAGTATCAAAGGCCTTAGCCAAATCGATAAATGCCATATAAAGGGGTTGATTTTGCTCCCGGCATTTTTCTTGGAGCTGACGTGCAGTAAAAATCATGTCTACTGTCCCTCTAGAGGGGCGGAAACCATATTGAGTTTCAGGGAGGATCTCTTCTGAAATAGATAGAAGACGGTTTGCAAGAATCCTAGCAAATATTTTACCTGCGGTTGCTAAGAGAGAAATGCCCCGATAGTTTCCACAGTCTGTTCTATCACCCTTCTTAAAGAGGGTGATAATTATGGCATCCCTGAAGTCTTCTGGGATCTCTTCTCTTATCCAGATTTTTTCGCTGCCAAGAAAAAAACCTACGCTGGCGCAAAGGCTGAGGTCCAAAGAAGAACAAGAGAACTTAAGAACGCTTGGTGGAAAAAGAAAGCTGAAGAAATTCAACAACTTGCAGAATCTCATGATGCACGGGGCTTTTTTAAGGCCACAAGGGCCATTTATGGACCAAAAACCTATGGTACAAACCCTTTACAATCAAAAGATGGCACCAAACTCTTAAAAGACAAAGAGTCTATTGCACTGCGTTGGAAAGAGCATTATTATGACCTTTTAAATCGTAAATCTAAGGTGGATAATGAGATTTTTTCGCAAATCCCGCAAAAACAAATTAAAGAGGAACTTGCAATACTCCCCACTTTGGATGAAGTAAAAAAAGCCATTAATCAAATGAAGAACAACAAAGCTAGTGGACCAGATGGGATTCCTGCTGAAATCTTTAAAGAAGGGGGCCCCGAACTTGTACAACATCTTCATAAACTCATCGTAATTATGGTAGTGCCTCATTAGCCAAAACAGGTGTGATTTCTTCTCTCATGATCTGTGCTTGATCCTAGTTCACTGCTGAGGGGGAGTAGTGGCTGGTCTCCAGCTGTCGATGGTTTTTCCGTTAATGTCTTGTGCCCTGGAGACACTCTGCGCTATTCTACTTACTGTTTGAGTTACAAAGCAGAGAAAGTTTAGACTAAGTTTAGAGCAGACTAAGTTTAAACTTAGTCAAGTTTAGTTATCACTGTTACCTTGATGCTATATTAAGCCCCGAAATGGAGACTGGGGGCAGGGGCTCTCCCACCCAGGAAGGCACACAGCAGTCTGATTTGTGTAAGCCCTGCCTATTGGAGTGGGAAGAGTAGCCTATTCCATGATACTCTCCATCCACTGTAGGGGAAAAAAACTTGCCATGGTAAGTCCAACATTCTATTTAGTGAGTTCCAGATTCCAAGAGGGTGGGGTTGTGTTACTGCTAGCTGTTGGAAGCAAAGAATTGCAAAACAGTCCTGAAAAACTTCCATTGTAGTTCTACTAAAGGCTGAAAAAAAGTTAAGGGAAAACTCATCCTACTAGTATACAGGAGGTTATAGGAGTATTTAAAAAGTTTCCTTCTCATCTTAAGCAGGTAACTACCAGGTTGAGGGGGCTGTTCCTGTAAGCAATGGTAGCCTCACCTTTTATGCAGCACAGACAACCACTTTCCCTAGACCGCCTCAGCCTTTTGTCACAAGCCGTGGATCAATCAGAGGTCCCCTCAGAGGTGCAAGGTCAATGACCAATTCTTACCGCTCTCCTGGTGGCTATAAAGGTATGTATGTGCAGCTTCTGTGGAAATGCTTAGGAATGGCTGTATCTCGATACAGTTCCACTCAATCAGAAGTAGCTGTTACAATCCAGAAGAGTGTTCTGAAAGTAAGAAGTAGAGAGAATGAGCTATAGATTCCCTGTACATGTGGCTCACTTTTTGGCAACAGTTACAGCAGCCTTCCCCATCCTGATGCTCTCCAGAAATGTTGGACTGCAACTCCCATCATCCCCCAGCCAGCTATGGACACTGTTCACTTGTGAGGGCATTCAGTTTGTATGGCAAATTTATTTTATTTATTTTTATTTATTATATTTCTACCCCGCCTTTTTTCCTGCAAGGAACCCAAGGCGGCTTACATTATCCTCCTCCTCCTCCTCCTCCATTTTTATCCTCACAACAACCCTGTGAGGTAGGTTAGGCTGAGAGTCAGTGAAAGTCACCCAGTGAGTTTCATGGCTGAGCGGGGACTAGAACCCGGATCTCCCGAGTCCCAGTCCAACACTCTCACCACTACGCCACGCTGGCTCTCAAAATGCACTTCCGACATCCCAACCACTTTCTGAAGTTTATAGTGGCCACTGAGAATGTAAGAGCCATGCTGGATCAGACCAAGGGTCCATTTAGTCCAGCATTCTGTTCACACAGTGGCCAACCAGATGCCCACGGGAAACCCACAAGTAGGACATGACTGCAACAGCACCCTCTGGCACATGTTCCCCAGCAACTGGTGTACATAGGCATACTGCCTCTGATTGACAATTCCAATGGCAATCCTTGATTGGCAATATGGCAATCCCTTGATTAGCACATTATGCTATTTGGTATTTCAAACATTTGAATATCGATTTGTTCAAGGGTTAAGGGCCCTAAATAACACTGCTTCTACAGGCATGTGCTCAAACTGAACTCCAATGTTGATACTGAGGATTGTCCCTCTGCCTGGGGAACTAGCTGCTGAAGAGAGCTGCACACTCCTTGGCTTGCAAACACTTGGAGTGTTAGGGATCGCACTCTGCACAGTACTGCTTACTTGACATGTTTCCTGGTTACTCTTTACCAATCAAACTGCTGATCATATCTAGGAGTCCCTGGACACCCCTCCCTCCAGGGCAGTGAATTGGGTTATTTTCCTGCCACCAGGAGGAAATTCTCCAATATGCTACTACTAGGTGTCCTAAAGAGGAAATTGTCATGGCTTTACTTCTTAAAACAAATGTCATCTTTGGTAGGATAAAATGACTTCATCTTCTATTCCAGCAGGTTTTGAAGCTTACAGGGGATCACCTTCAGTCCCTAATGGCACCTATGGCCAATTGCAGCTTCCTGGCAGAGATTACCCTCCAGTGCAATATCCTCAGAGGGTAATGACTTGGCAAGCTTTGCGCTGCAGCCTTACAAAAGTATGCTTAACCTTGGTGGTGGTGTCTTGGGTCCTTCTCAGAAGCCAAAAGCAAACACTGGCTTGCACATGATCAGATTGGGGTTTTTTCACAAATCTGACATCACACTATTATTGTAATGAGTTATTGATTAGGGGCTAATACTAATTGGAATGTCATCTAGAAAGGGCTAAAACAACATAGTACTAGATGTTTTACTTCCCATCTGTAGAAACGTGACTGATTTGGGGCTTATGTCCCTCAAATCTATTGAACTGACATGTGTGGCATGGGGCCATCTTTCTTAACAAGTTTCCGGGGCGGTGATGAGTAGGCATGACTCTTGCAAAGGTGATCTGACTTGCTCTTGATGAAAGGAATAAATCTGCTGCACTGATACTGAAACAACAATCAGCTGTGATTTAAAGTACACATACTTAAGATGCATCTCACTGAGCATTAACTACATTGGACTGTGAGTGATTTTTTATTTAAAGCATTTCTGTACACTTTATATCTTAAAATATCCGAAGCGGTGTACAAATAGTGATACAAAAAACCAGAGCAGTAAAAAATAAACCCAGACCAATTCATAATACACTGCTGCCAGATGGGATATTGTATGCTTACAGTATCAATGGTCAGGAAATGGCTGTTGAAACAGTTTTTCAGCATGTGATGAAATAATATTGTTGATAAATGCCTTAAGTCCAAAGGGAGGCTGTTCCAAAGAATAGGTGTGATCACTGTCTGTGAAGGCCCTGTTCTGGGTGGTGCCAGATGGATAACTGAAGGCCATTACCACCATAGGGACGGTCCAGGAGGATGCCATTGCTGATGGTATCAGAAGATACCAAGAGAATGAGAAATAACAGCTGCACCCCACCCCCCAATCCCTTCCCTGATAAAGGTCATCCATCAGGGCAACCAAGGCTGATTCAGTCCCAAAGCTAAGCCTGAACCTGCTTTGGGATGAGTCTAGATAATCTAAGGGCGCAAATCGCAATCCTATGCAAGTTTAGACAGAAAAGAGCATGCCCCAGCCAAATGGCTGGGGCATGCTGGGAGCTGTAGGCCTCTTTTCTGTCTAAACTTGCATAGGATTGCGCCTTAAGTGACGTAGTTCCAGTTGAGATGTCTACCAGGCAACAACAGACCTTAAGGTGAAGGAATAGCACACTTCTCCCCATCCTTCTAATACCTGGAGTAGATGTTCAGGTGGCTGCAAATATTACCTGGCTGCCCTTACTTAAAAAGGAACAAATGTTTGTGTTCTTCTAGGATGTGAATTACCAGCAGAACTATAAGCGAGGAGGTATTAATAGTGGCCGTGCCAACTCAAGAGGTAAGGTTACTTCTAACATTACTTAAAAGGCAGTCCTGTCCTATATATTGTTTAACTTCAAGCCATTATACAGCATTTGGACTGCCTTCCATAGTGATAAGATGTTCAAGTATGCTCTGCACTGCATGTGTTTTTGTTTGGAATGGCAAACTGTGTGCTCTTCAGTTTTTGTGTGCTGGATGAATCTAATTCTGATAGAGGGCGGCATCCAGTGATTGACTCCTCGAAATCCAGTGGAAGCAGGAATTGTCAAGTTGTCAAAACAGCCACTGGGAGGAGTTGCCCTTTCTGTTCTTCTCCCTCCTCTACGTAGGGATGTCCATGTCCCCACTGAGTTGCTGGCTTAGAAACGTATTGAGAACCTGAAAGCTGGCAGATAATCTTCACTGGATTAGGCATTTGTGTGTTTTTTTGTGAGGAATATTTGAGCTATTCCCAAAGGATAGACTGGAAGCTCAAGCAACTCAAAGGGACTGGAGTTGAAGCTACTTCAAAGGAGCCATCTGAACATTGGTCCTGATCTGGTACCTTGGCTACCCAGGCCTGCAGAGGCCTTCAGCTCTGTGGTTGATACAGTTGCAGACTCCCCAGTGGAGGAGACCTTAACTTGGGGGCTCATAAGGTGGTGGTTGAATTCTCTGGAAGGAAAATGTTTGAAGCTGCTGTTCGTGCAGCTCTCCCTCCTCCTCCCCTGCCCATAATGGATGGTCATTATTCTCTTTGCCTGGAGTTGTTTGAATCCATCCAGGATGGGGGAAGGGAGGGTTGTCCTGGGAGGAAACATAAGGAGTAGTAGCATCATTCCCCCCTCTTCATATGCTGATTCTTCCAAAGACAGCTGTGGAACCTGTCCTGAAGAGAAGGGCATTGGGCAACAGTAGCACAAAGGGCCTTTTCATTAATCTGGTTAAACTTTGGAAGCTGCAGGGTGTCACATCTCTTCTTTGTCCCCTTGTGCCTGTCTGTTCTGATCAGGCTGCTATTCCTTTGTCATGCGGAAATCCGTAGAAGGAGAAATGGCATTAATCCCATCCTGGGGGGCCATACTTCTTATCTACCCACCAAGTCCTGGGGTTGTGGAGTTATCTCCACATGAAGCAATCCCTCAAATTGGCATGTGGCCTCAACTCTGCTCCTGCTGCAGTTCACAGATTCCCCTCTTTCGTTCTTGAGTTAGTCTTAACAGCTCTCAGTGAGGGCACCATTTTAACTCATTTGGTAAGTTTCTTTTATTTCCTTACTACTTAAAGGTTTTATTCTCAGCAAGGAGATATACCTCACAGTCCTACTGCCCCCAAATTAAATGGAGCTGATTTGAGTGTTCCACTCACACTCAAAACCTTGATTGAGTGTGCAGTGGAATATTTGAATCAACCTGAACAGGGCTCCTATTCTTAGCAGTTTCGGTTTGTGGAGCCACAATGCCTGGCTGCAATTGACTCTTCATGCAACTGAGGCAAGGTCCTGCAGAATGTTATCCACTTGCAGCTGAAGATCATGGGGTTTGTAGTCTCTGGCTACAAGTGGTGGAAGCAGAGTACACACCCCAGTTTGAATTGGGGAAAGTTCAAAGGGACCTTTGCCTGGCTTGAACTAGGCTGCCTTACTGGGAGTGGGAGCAAGTCAGATTTCAAGTTTACCCCATCCTAATTTTTGGTAGCTATACAACTTTGCCAGGAGAATTTCAGAATTGGGGGAATGGGCCTCTATTAAAGATGGTCATTCTTAGAACAGATCCTTCTTTTATTCTGAAAACTAGTTATTTTCAGCATTCAATGAATTTTGCCCTTTCCCCCCAACTGTATTCAGTGGAAGACCGACAACCTGGTCTTCTGCGCGGGTTCAATGCTAAGGGGGTAGCGGGTGCTGGGGCAGGGCCTTCTCCGAGGTCCCCAGCGCCTCGCCTTAGCCCAGAACAAAGGGATAACTTATAGCCACAAAAGTATCTTTTAGAAAACAAGTTTATTTACAAAATTACCTTCACAAACTCAGACCCACGCCAGCAATACAGCTTATCAGTACGGTACAAAGTAGCAAGCAAAAGCCTCAAGGACAACGTGATTTCAGGGCTCTCAGCTAGTTAGTTTAGCTCGGGTCCCGGCAGAGGCCCGGTCAACCGCACACTGCTAGCTGGGTTCCCGGCGGAGGCCCGGTCTACCCAAGCGGCTAGCTGGGTTCCCGGCGGAGGCCCGGTCTACCCAAGCAGCTAGCTGGGTTCCCGGCGGAGGCCCGGTCTACCCAAGCGGCTTGTGAGTGATTTCAGCTTGGTTTCCCGGGGGTCCGGTCAACCCAAGCGGCCAGTGATTCCAGCTAGCTGGAGCGCGCCGGATTCTGCTACCCGGGGTTGCTGATCCTTCGTTCCCTTACCCCAGGCATAGGCAAGATTGCTGATCAGGTCCAGAGAAAAGTTCCCTTGTGCAGGGTGTTTTATACCTTGGTGTTTCAGGTAGCCCCTCCCTCCGTGATCAGGTGGGTTGACACCCTCCCTGAGGGGCTGCCTTTTGGGTCAGGTGGGGTGACGCCTTCCCCCCCCCATGGGGTGGGGTCCCTTTGAAGCCACTTGCTTAATGGTCCCATCCTATGGTGTTGAGTGGCCATTTCTTAGGGGTGCCGAAGTGTCTGCTCTGGAGAGGTATTCAAGTCTTATGTAGATGGGGCTGATATGCAAGAGCATTGACAAACCTGGTGATGTTTCCTGCCTTCCCCCCTGGGGTGATTCTATGTAGATGTTGTTTGTCCCCTTTGGCATCTGTGGAGACTGGTTGTCTCCCCCCCCCCCCCCGGGTCTCCTTCCCCCCTCCTTGGTGAGTGTGTGTGTGTGTCAGGCAGGGGGCTTAGGTTGGCTTTCTCCACATATTCCAAACAAAAATAGAACATATTTTACATATGCAAAGAGCTGTAAAGATGTTACAGGACCAGGGACACTAGGCAATTTGTTACCCCTCTTCCTTTTAAAGCAGGGTGCAGTACCTTTACTGGTGGGGGGAGGCAGTCACCTGGCCCTGCCCATTTTAGGTTTTCTCCATGCCTCTCAACACAGAGAAAGACTCTGCCAGCACTGGGAAGAGATTTGCCTGCCATCCCCATGTGGGCAGTGTGCCAAGCGACTCTGCTGGCATGGGTCTCCTGGCTGCCTATATCCCCAATTGGGAGGGAGAGGGCGCACAGGGGAGTTCTCACTGTTATATTCAATCTGAGATTGGAGATAACAGCTGGGATTCCTCCAGAGGGGCCAAGCCCCACCACCTGGAGGAAACTCAGACCCCATAGCCCAGATCAGGGAGCCTAGCAGGCTAGGGGTTCTGCACCCCTGTTTTAAAGAGAACATAATTTAAAAGGTTTCCTATTCTGTGCTAAGTAGGTGGATAAGAGACTGGACTTTGCCACACCAATCTGAGGATCAAGCTAGAAGAGAATAAATTCATGGTTGGATGTTTCCACGTCTTTACATTTTGTCCAATAGAGTGTGTGTGCATGTGTGTGTGTGGGGTGGGTGGGTCCAGGGGCACTGATCTGAATCCACATCCCTTTGCAGCTGCTATTAGCCATCACTTAAAGCGATGGGGAGTGTCCAGTCATGGATTTGTTGCCGTCTCTAGTTTGTCCCTCAAAAGCTTGTATTCCTTCAAGTGTCCTGGTCTACTCTTAGAGAAACCACTGCCACAGCAGGAACTGCTCTTAGCTATCAATGCTTCACTGCTGGGTATTTTGTCAAGCTGCTACTTGGACAACTACCTTTGTTAGGCATTTATAAACCTTGGCCTTGAGCTTATTGTTTTTTGTGAAGGTTGCTTCTTGACTGGAGCAGGATATCAAGATCCCATCCTGTTTGAGCCTTGTGTGTAATCCCTTAGGACAGGCTTTTTCCTCTGAACTACAGTACTGTATGTTTGACCCTTCAGGATGACATTGTCCTTCTCTCTTCTTTTCACTATTTCTGTTCCAGTTGTAGTTGGTTTTTAGATCTTAGTTTTTAGTTGGGATAGGTTTCCTCAGCTCCAGTACTACAGGGGAAGTCACCCCCTCAGTTCAGAATGTTTGATACTTCTGCAAGTTCCAACTCCACTAGTGGATAGGAGGGAGCTATCATTGGATGTCTGTTCTGAGAAGGAACCTTCATAGCGCAATGTCCCTGTTTTCTCCATAGCCCAGTGTCATATGAGCTAGAAAATCTTCTGTAGAGATCAAGACTAGCTTACATAAACACTATGATATGAGCAGTTTCATTTGTGAAGAATCTTTTACTGTACCTCTTCTTTCTCATTAAGTAGACACTATATGTATGGGAGATACAGTAGATATAATCACAGTTTGAGTCCACCAAGCAAAATCCTGAAGTAATTCAGCGTAGCCATTTCAGCAGCTTTGTGCAGACTTTACAAAATCCTGAAAGTTTCTGTGTTTTAGGTTACAGGCAAGAAAACAGACAGGAAGAGAATTGCTCATCAGGTAGAGCTCGAGGTAGAGAATACTTCAGAAGAAGGGAATTGAGGAAAACTGAGAGAAATGGAAAAGAAGCAGAGAGTCTGAAAGCAATCTTGTAGCTGCCAGTATGCACCAGTTCAGTTAGTGTTCATTAACAATACAGTTGATATTGGTAACCTGGTTTTCTACACTAAATAAACACACATTTTTAAGATGTGTCCTTTCTTAGTAGTAAGAACAATGCACCGTAGAAGTGTATTTTCTGTGCTGTGGGTTGACATTTAAGTCAATTTGATTGCCAGTGTGAGCAAGGGGCCACTGCATATACACCCTAAAATACAAATACGTTTCCAGCAGTGCAATTCTATGCATACATAAGTACCTGTGTCCAATAGGACATATTCAAGTTTGTTTAGGATTGAAACTTACAGTTGCTGGGTTTCTGTTGCATTTATGGTAAGAAAAAGATGTGAGAATTCAGTCTTAATTTGAAGGGCAATATATAGGCAACTTGAAGATGTTCTGGAAACAAGCCATACAAACTAGTAAATATTCAGCTAGATATATACTATGGTTCTGATCATACACTGAACAAATATCCCTTAATAGTGGATGTGTACCACTCTACATGGCATCCCACTTAGGGATTTTATTATATTAAGCAGTATATAAGTTATTACTAATAAATAAATAAATTAAAACTATTGCAAGTGCATCTAAACCTTTCCCACTCTTTCTAGATCAAGACAGACTTGAATCATTTCAGTGTTGAGCTTGTTGTAGAAGCATACTACCACATCCCCCATGTGTTCAGCCTTCAGAGAACAAGGGGTTCTATTTTAGAGCAAAACTGGAGTTGCACAGTGCTGATTGGCTGGTCCTTGTTTCATTGATGAAGCAACTCTGCTCTTAAAGCTGGGCTTTAAATAGTACTGATTGGCTGGCCCTTGTCTGTCAGCAAGGCACCTTGCTGATCAGAGCTGATTTCACCATTTTAAAAAGTGCAGAATCTTTTAAAAATGCTGAACAAATGTTGGAGCAGATAAGCCTGATGGGGGCTTGGAAAAAATGAATAAAGCACAACTTTCTTGAAGTATGGTGAGTACTCTCAATCCATAGGCTGTACAAGCTGGTGTGAAGCAGAGCTTGCCTGGCAGCTGAAAAACCCACACTATTTTTGAATGTATGTGTCGTTCTTTGAATGAATGTAGTGTATGTGTCTCCATCCTCAATTTGAAGAAAAATGAATAATGCATTTGGAAGAACTAGGGGATCTGTCTAGTGCATAAATACTGAGAACTCATTTTAGAAGTACTTGGAACACACAAGCTTGGAAAAGTGATCATGAAGAGTCCTAAAAATACTGATTTTAAGGTTACTTCCGAACTAACCATTGCTCATGATCTTCAACAGCAGGATGGAGCGATTCTTCTCAGGTGAGCAGCCCAGAACGTGACAGTGAGAACTTTAACAGTGGGGACTCTGGGCAGGGTGACTCCCGCAGCATCACTCCCGTTGACATGCCAGTGACAAGCCAAGCAGCCACCATACTACCTGTGCACGTCTACCCCCTTCCACAGCAGATGAGAGTTGCCTTTTCTGCTGCTAGAACTTCTAACTTGGCTCCTGGAACTCTAGATCAACCCATCGTGTTTGACCTCCTGTTAAACAACCTCGGTGAAACCTTTGATATCCAACTTGGTAGGTTTAATTGTCCTGTCAATGGCACCTATGTGTTCATTTTCCATATGCTGAAGCTGGCTGTGAATGTCCCACTGTATGTGAATCTCATGAAAAATGAAGAGGTTCTAGTATCTGCGTATGCCAATGATGGAGCTCCAGATCATGAGACTGCTAGTAACCATGCAGTCCTCCAACTTTTTCAAGGAGACCAGATTTGGCTACGCCTTCATAGAGGAGCTATTTATGGAAGTAGTTGGAAATACTCTACATTCTCAGGATACCTCCTGTATCAAGACTGAATATTATGTTTACAGTAAAGCTGCTCCAAACAGTTTGGTGAAGGAAGGTGAAAGCTGGGAGACTAGTTTTGCACTGCATACTGACTCCTTAAATACACAATTCTGAAATGGGGGTATGGTGATCTGTCTTGCAACGAGATGGAGGTGGGTCAGCACTGATGTGGCACTTTATCAGTTGTGATGTAGCCTTGATAGGAAAGCTGTGAATGTTATGTTTGCACTTATTCTTGAACTGTAATTATCAGCTTACTATGCTATTCAAAATTTGCCTCAAGCCTGGGCTATCCACAATGCCTTGTGCCTAAATAAAAAAATTAATATGCCTTAGTATCAATGTCTATACTACTGGGATAACTATGGGTGCACATGATCTCCTTTGATATTGTTCATAGGGCATGGCGGGGGCACATGTAATGGTAGAGCATATGCCTTGCATGCAGAAAGTCCCAGACTCCATCCCCAGAAACTTGAGCTAAAAGGAGGAAAGAGCAGATGATGGAGAGCTGCTGCTAGTCAAGGTTACATGGACCAAGCAGTGGTCTGACTCTGTAGAAGGCAGCTTCATATGGCTTTTTATCAGGGAAAAATATAAACAATCGTCAGCGATCAAAGTGAAGAGTTGAAGTCTTTCCCCATTACTTATACAATTTACCTACAAAACTTGAATTTATTCTGGCATTGTAAGGCATGGGTCTTAAGCCAAAACTCTTTGTACATAGCTACTGGGAAGACCAGTCGTTAATTAAAGTAGTCCTAGAACTATTCCAGTTCTTGTTAGTAGTTAGTCTCTTCACACACGAGTCCTAACATGTAAAGCTGATACCTTTGCTACTGCATATGCTGGACAGGCTAGTGCAACTGCCCACAGTATGTGCATGTGGGGGGAAGGCTGCTTTGCATGTTAATAGGATAAAACCTGTACCTGCTAACTCTAATACGTGGAGCAATATTTAGAGCTGCCCAGTTGTATCAGTCTTCATCTTGTAGCCAACACAAGCTGGGGAACTTGTGGCCCTCCAGATTTTTTGGCCTTCAAGTCCCATTATCCCCAGCCAGCATGGCTGATGGTTAGAAATGATGGGAGTTGTGGCCCTCCAGATGTTCGTCTACAAGTTCCCCACCCCTGCTCTACTTCATGGACATCTTTTTGTAAGTCTTCTACATATATGGTACATGCCATGACAGAATCCACCATTGCCCACTTGAAACAAAAGCCTGTCCTGTTAAGTCTTGAAGTGTCTTCCCACATTCATTTTGCCAAAACTAACTGGGTGGCTTTGCACTGATGGTCTCCATTGCTGTTAAGAAAAGAGGGGCTGGAACAAAATGTTTTCATATGTGAGGCTTGGGATTTTTTTGGTGCTACATAGATGTGAATATCAGCTTGTTGGTACAGAAGAAGAATTATGTTAAGACTAATGAGAGAACTCGCACACACACACACTCTATCCTCCAAAGTTGCTAAAGTTTTTAATGCATCATGGGAAACTCATCCTGGGTTCACATCAACTGTTCCAGGTGTTGAATTCTAGCAAACACGAGTTCAAACTAATCTGTAAGTGAACAAGCTCCACACAAACTTCTTTCTTTTCTTCCTTCCCTCCCCCTAAGAGTAACATTCCAACTATTCAGAAATTTGCTAATTGCTAACTTTGTGGAATACATATTCTAGATTACAGCAATAGAAGCTCGCACATCTTCCACATCTAGTGTGCTCTTAGGAAGTGCTGCCCTTTGCATGGCAGTGGATGAGGCTGAAAGCTCCAAGGAATCTCTGCATGATGCCAAAGCACATCTGAACTGAGGAGCCATCTTGGGGCTGGGCAAAGCCCACAAGTGCTTTGGGAACTACATTTGAAGCTCGCTCACTGTCTCCAGAGCAACTGGGATGAGTAAACCATGCTAGGATTCACTCCATCCACTGATGAGAATGAACAGAGTTCTAATGTTCCTTCCTCTTTGCATTCCTGTATCTCAATGCTTCCCGTTTCTTTTTTGCCTGTGTATGGTGCTCCCTATGTGTTATAGGGAGCACCTCTTTCCTCTACCCCAGAGTTTGGGAATCCTGTGGCCCTCCAGAGTCATCCCTGCCGTGCTGGCTGTGGCTGATAGGGGTTGGAGTCCAATAACATCTGAGGGCCACAGGATAAGAGCCTTACCCAATCAGGCCCAAAGTCCCTATAGCCCACTTGCTTCTAGAAAGCCCAAAAACAGCATGAAGGCAGCAGCACACCCCTATTTTGTTCCCCGCACCTGGGATTTATAGGAAGAAAATTATTTCAACACATTTATAACCTTACCATTTCCTTGTATAGAAGATGCACCAATCCCTTGATTTATGTTTGGTTGTATTCTTCTAGCTCAACATACTTTTGCAATGGGGGCAAACAAAACTGGATGCTGCATTCCAAATGTGTCCATGCCATCTATTTGAAGGCATTAAGATACTGGCCATGAAATTTTAATTCTTCCTGGTCTCTGTGCATCACACACATGGGCTCTGTGCCTGCCCAAAGCCTCGTTTTGGAAACTTCTCTAGCTGAGGAATTTTGGCGGGAACCCCTCCCCCACCATCCTAGTACGCTTCTCCCTAGTGCAGTGTTCTCCAACCTTGGGTCCCCAGATGTTTTTGGCCTACAACTCCCAGCTGGCTGGGGCATGCTGGGAGTTGTAGGCCAAAAACATCTGGGGACCCAAGGTTGGAGAACACTGCCCTAGTGGGTTCCCGCCCATTCCCTCAGTTCTCTTTTGACCGCCATTGTGGTGACCTCATAGACTTTTTAGTCCATTGGACTGTTTTTCCATAACCGCTGTGATTTTATTTTTATAGTTCTTTTCATGATTTTACTTTACTTCATAGTATATAAATTATTCTTTCTCCATGACTTTAGACTTTACCTTCATTTCCCTCAGGCCCTTGAGTCCAAGGGAGCTGTTTACACAGTGAGTGAGATTTTTTTTGTTGCTCCTTTCCCTCAGGCCATTGGTGCTGGGAGGCTGTTTACAAAGTGTGTAGAATTAAACTCCTTCTCACAAAGGGGCACTCACTTGTATGTTTCCAGTGCCTTCTCCCACATCCAGCCACAGCATTGGACATGCAGCCTCACTTCACAGCCTCGCCTCAGCCTCTAATTGCTGCCTTGGGTCCTAACCTATGGATTGGGCAAACTCATCACAGGTTGCATCACCGCCTCCAGCTCCGTACAAGGGCTGTGCGGTTCAGTACCAGGCTGCTTCGACTCCTGCTCTGTACAGGGGCTGTGCTGTTCGGTACCAGGCTGCTTCACCCACCCACCAACCCCAGATGCTGTATTCTGTACCGAAATGGTGGTTTCGATGATGTCCCAGGCTTCAGTTCAGTTCTGAGGCAAGATATGGATTGTTACACTTGGTCCCAGTTCTCAATCTCAGTATGAGACAGGCAATCTGATTGGTCTATACTTCCTAGGGACTCTTTTATGATAAAGATTGGCAATACGGACAAGAACATAAAATGTACTACATCGTTCTTTGTTTGCCTCGCTGCTGCCAATTGGAACATTCATATGCTCCTGCCCGGGGGTGTAGCCTTCTCCATTTCCGGGTGGGGGTGGGGGGCATGGGGCTAAACAGCTGGTTGCCTGGAGGGGGCTTTGCCAATTCTTGAGCCCCGCCCCCTGTAGTTTATGCCCCTGTTCTCCCCCTTCCCCCCTCTTTCCTACGCACTTTCTTCCACCCCTTCTCTCTCTCTCGCACACACACACACACACACACACACTCACTGGAGGTAATTTAGATTGCCCCCCAAATACGCAACAGCTGGTTGCCTGGAGGGGGCTTTGCCAATTCTGGGAAATCCTGGAGGGGGATTGAGCCCCGCTGCTGCCCCAATGGCCCCCCCATAGTTTAACCCCCTGCATCCTGCCCACTGCTTTGTCAGTTCCGGCACCAGACACAAGATTTATTGCTGTACCGAATGCATCTTCTGCATCCGATGGAAAGATTCATTTTCCATCTCTGCTTCTTCTGCATGCTGCTGTGGGCACGCATGACATGTTCTAGGGAAACAGACAATTACCGTATTCAATACAGTTCTTTCTCAACCTTGTGGCCACCTTCATCCCAGTCGCTGTATATACCAGGCTTCGCATGTGACCATTGCAACTACAGATCCTCAGTGCTTTCGACCCAAGCAGCAATGCTCGGGAAAAGTGGCTCTGTCTTTTAAGCTCAGTCAGGACCTTGCTTCGGTGGTGGTTGTCTCTACGATAGGAAACTCCCTTTGTGCTATCCCAGCCTTCCATTGCAAAAGCCATGGTTCCTTCTCTCACAGGTTGGGAGAGCTCATTCGATCTCTCACTGGTTCATGGTTCATGGTCCACCTGGCAAGTGTCGCACCCAGTGCTTTTTTTCTGGAGAAAAAGGTACCGGAACTCTTGGATTACATTTCCTCGGGAGTAGATGGCGATTAAATTGTAATGCAATTAATAGAAGAAAAGGTGCTGGAACTCAGTTCCGGTGAGTTCCACCAGAAAAAAAGCCCTGGTCGCACCATATAACCTGTCTCAAGCTACTGGCCTTCCGGAACATCCTTCCATTTTTTGAGATCGGCTTCACCCGCAGCCAAGTACAGGTCCGAATAGTCATCACTTCTGTGATGTGTTTCTTCAACAAGCAAGCTGGTATGCGATCTGTTCCCCTTGCTCTGTTGACAATTTGGATCATGGAAGGGTGTATCCCACGACAATGCATGTTGCTGGGACGGAAGATCTATTCAGCAATGCCTTGAGCCACTCTAGACAAGGGTCCTGCAAGTGACAACTTTACTCAGATGTGACTCAGGCCTGTTCTTCACTGGTGGCAATTTCTCTAGATAAGAGTTTTGACCACAACCAAAACTACTGGTGTGCTGCTGCTGCTGCTCGTGCAACAGGGAGAAGAAGAAAAAATATGGATCCTTCTCTTCTGAAATTATTCCTCGGGCAGCAACCGAAAACAGGATCTTTCCCCCTTCTCCACCACCACCACCACCACCCTTTCTCCCTCCCCTTCTTTCTCTCGTTCTCTTCTGTCCTTTTTTTTTTTAATTGCTCGCTGCTGACTTTCCCTTCCTGTTATTTTTTAGGCACACACACACAGGCGCAGAGAAAAAATGGGTGGGAGATGATTCCTAGAGAGAGAATCCTCCGCTCCGAGGCAAAGCTGCTGCGGCTGCCACCTGCGTGTTTCTGGCGTCTGTGCACGTCAGAGGGGGAAGCCACGTGGACTCTCATTCCCACGTGCAGACTTTCTGCCCAGCTCAGCCCCAACCTCAGTAGTGAACCAGTGGGCGAGAAAAGCACTTAGGCGCACCGGGAGCTGCCTTGCCCTGAGTCAGACCCCACCCTGCGTCCATCTAGCCCAGCATTGTCGACACGGACGGGCAGCAGCGGCTCTCCAGGCTTTCAGGCAGGATCCCTTCCGAGCCCTGCTGGAGATGCGGGGGGGGGGGCACTGAACCTGGGAACTTCTGCATGCAAAGCGGGGGCTCTACCCATGAGCCACGCCCCCCCTACATGAAGCGAGGGAGCGTGGAGGGGGTTGAGCTCCTCTCACCGGCCCACTCCTTTCTGTGTATAAATAAATAATAATTGACCCTTTTGGGTGGGCAGGGCAGTCATGTGCATAAATCTGGCTGGGTGACCGGCCAGATGGGTGATTAAGGGGGGGGGCCCCCTAAATATCTGATCTTGCCTAGGGCACCAAACTGCCTTGCACCGGCCCTGGGAAAGCAACCTGTTCATCCCTGTCCTAATAATTCTTAACATGGGAATTTGCTTCTTTCATGGCTGCTGTATTTGCCTAATTACCACATTAGCATAATTATCCACCATCCCCAAGATTTATCTTGAATAATCTTTAAAAAACATGAGAAGGCAACAAATGGGGGGGGGGGAGAAAACTTCCAGGTGCATGCAATTATATTTGAGCACAATGCATTCTGAGTATCTTTTGTAGCAGATTCTCTTTCAACAGAGTTGGAGGCTAAAGACTTGAGTTGGTTGTGCCTAAGAGTGCCCCTGCGGAAGATATTTGTTGGGCTCAAATATTTCTGTGCACTTGGAGACTCCCTTGCCCATTTTTTCCTTTAATCATATTGAAAATGTTGCGTATACACTGAAAATATTTTTCTCATTGTGCACAACTCTACACTGTGAATCTCATTTTTATTTTTTTATTTATTTAATACATTTTTATACCGCCCAATAGCCGAAGCTCTCTGGGCGGTTTACAACAGTTAATACTGTTAATGAGTTAGTACTCATTTGCCATTGAGTTTACCACTTCCCCAGTTTGGAGAAATCAGCCTGCTTTGTATTTCACAATCCTGAAAAACTCGTCCAGCTTTGGTCTCCTTATTGCTAACTTACGACTCCTGACCATTGAACAAGTTAAGTAACACCAGTCCCAGAAAAGACCCTTGGAAGAACCCATTTCTTGCTCCTTTCAATTGTAAGAAGTATTCATTTATTCCTACTCCCTGCTTCCTGTTTAACCAGTTACTGGTCCATACAAGGACCTGTTGTCTTATCCTGTGACTGCCAAGCTTATTTAGGAGCTTTGAGGGGCTCTGGGCCAAACTAGGTGCAACATGACTCATGTTATGTTTGCATGATTTGTTTTTAAAAAACAGCTGCAGGAGGAGAAGCCTGATCAGGAACGGGGGGGGGGGGGCGCTACAACCCTTTGCCCCAGCCACAGTCCCAACCTGAATGAAGTGAGTGCATGCTGTTTTTTAAAAAAAATTGCAAGGGCAAAAAGACATGATTAACATTATGTCTAGTTTGGTCCTTCATCAAAAGCTTTCTTTTGAAGTCCAAGTATATAGTATCTACTGGATTACCCCTGTTGACACGCTTGACACTAAAAGGTTGGTGAGGCACCATCTACCTTGTGGATCCCTTCTTCAACGGGTGCAAATACATGTGCTACCTGCCAGTCCTCATAAGTTCAAAGTAGGGCTGCTGCCCAATGAAAATGCTTAGTTGATTAAATTTACCATATGAGTACATTTGTGTTTATGCTGTACCAGGCACCATTAGAGGCAGGAGAAGGGGAGATGCCCCTCAAGATGGTGCTCTTCATCTGCAGTGTCCAAGAACTCTGATTAAGGGCACAGTCCTATGCATGTCTAGACAGAAAAAAGTATTACAACTCCCAGCATTCCCCAGCCAGCATGCTGGGGAGTTGTAGGACCTTTTTCAGTCTAAACATGCATAGGATTGCAGCTTAAATATCGAAAATGTGCCTGATTTTAAAAATGTGCCCAATTTAACTGATTCTTTACTATGTTTTGAGTGAATTCCCTGGTGGCTTGTTTAGAATTATACTTTGTCAAATTAGTGCTCTAACATTTTCATGACAGTTCATACCTTTACTAGTCTGATATAAGCCCATTTTGGAAGTTTTACATACTTTGGGTAAATGTATATTCAGAGTACAATCAATGTGAGAAAGATGGAAATTTCCTGTTACAACATTTCTTCTCTGTTTGTTTTTCCCTATCCCATGAGCACCAGAGCTCTAAGCAGGAGCCAGAGTGGGTAGTTGGGTGGGCATATGTCCCTAGTACTATAACTTTAGTGTCCTGGTATTTCTACCTATAGGTTTCAACCAAATATGTTCCTCCTCAGGCTTAACTTACTGCACTCTGATACCCTCTTTGATACATAAAGCAACACCACCTTTATGGCCTACTCTGTACTTTTTGTTGATTGTGCCCCAGACATTTTAAAAAAAATTTCTGGCTAAATTCTATTATGGCTTTGAGGCTTTTAGTATTTGTGTGTGTGTGGTTTGTCCCTCTTGTGTGTGTGACCTTTTGCTATACCTTTTTATTTGGTTCTTGCACAGATAATCTCCTTATGTACCTAGGCAGCAGAACAAAGCGGAATGAGAACCTGTGTTAGGAAGGAGGGACATATTCAGATTTCAATTCACTGCTGTTCAGAACGTATTTAGCAACAGGACAGAGAAAAGCAGATGGGAGTTTCAGTCTAAATTTGGTGGAGGCTAGGAACACCATAGCATTAGTTTGACATTCTGACTACCATCTTGCTTAATTATGTTATAGTTTGTCTAATTTGTTGCTTGAAAGATGGTTCACAAGCATCTTGTAAAATCTGAAAGATCCTCCTGTTTCCTTCCAAATGACAAACCTAAAATACTTGTTGACCCTTCTAATATGAGCCTTAGCCTTTCCCCTCTGTTCCTATAGAAAAATATAGCTAGCTAGCATCCTAAAGGCTGCCGTGGATCTTTTTGTGAACTCATCTGGTGTTGAAAAGCTTTGCAGCACTTCATAATGAGCTGAATCAATAAAGAACTTTAAACTTGCTTCTGCATTCGCCTTTTTCTTTGAGTTTGGGCTGGTTTATCGCTTCATATGCAGCTGAAAACAGCAACTTATACATTTGTAATGATTGCCAAAAGGGTAGCTGTGTTAGTCTGTTGCAGCAAAAACAAAGTCTTGCGACACTTTAAGGACTAAAGAATTTATTTAGTCTGCCATAATCTTATAATAATATATATAATATAGTGTGTGTGTGTGTGTGTGTGTGTGTATGTATATCTATATCTGGCATATAGTGTGTATATAATCCATCTGCACTGGCTGCCAATCCATGTCTGGGCCCAATTCAAAGTGCTGGTATGAACATTCAAAGCCCTAAACAGCTTGAGGCCAGGTTACCTGAAGGATCATCTCCTCCCATATATACCTGCCTGGACCCTAAGATCATCTTCAGCAGTCCTTTTCTGGGAGCCCCTGCCAAAGGAAGTGAGGGCCTTTTCTGTTGCGGCACCCTGGCTATGGAATGAGCTTCCCAGAGAGGCTTGCCTGGCACCTATGTTGTGCTCTTCTGGTGCCAGGTGAAGACCTTCCTTTTTTAAATTTTACATCACAGGTGCAGAAACTCAGGGCCGGGGCCCAAATCTGGCCCTCTGGGATTCCCAATCCAGCCTTCCAGGGTTCCCTAGATGGCTCCACCCCATCCCCCTGGCTCCACCCCCTTTTCTCAGACCACCAATTGGCTATTCAGTTTTTGTTCTGGCTTTTGTTCGGTTTTACACACACACACACACACACTCACTCAAAGGTTGTAATGTCTCCCCTTAGGCTGCGTTACAGGCATTAAGAGCTTGAAGCTGAAATATGCTGGAATTTTGGGTATATTGGCTCAGCCCCATTTTACCTTTGGTCGTACCCATCACTGGAAAGTGGCCCTCGAGGGCTTCTCCAAAATGGCATGTGGCCCTCGGGCTGAAAGAGGTTCAACACCCCTGCTTTACATAATGCAAATACAGGCATTTCGGTGCTTTCCTGCAGGTTTCTTAGTAAGAAAATAAATGGGGGAAAGTAACATGCACAGCAACCAGTTCTGACAAAAATGCGACTTACCTCTTTTTCCTTTTCAATGTCCATCAGAATGTTTCTCTCTATATCAAAATGTGAGTGCTGATGCATCTTTCTGCTACACCAGGTACATCTGGTAATAGTTGTAGGCTCAAATGCTTTCAGATGACATTTAGTCCTACAGGGTACTTGAGATGTCCGGGTGTTGTTGTTTCTCCAAAGCAGGCTTCAGTATGTCCTAATTGTATCCTTAGGGTGTGTACACGGGAAGGATCAAATCAGCTGCTTGATCAGGAGGAGTGCTAAGGAAAAAGCATCCCAGAAACATGATGAGGCAGAGAGGCTAAGTCACACTTTCTGTATGCTTGGTACTGGAAAAATGCTACATTCGACATTTATCTAAAAAGCCAAAATGTGCTCAGTATTAAAAACACTAGCCAGAATCCAAAAATATTTGTGATAAGGATGCCCATCTCCTCTCTGCCACATTATTGAAGGTTCTACAATAACTCTTGCCATAAAACCCCTGCTGTGAACTGCTTTGTTTGCAAACCAGCAAATCCTCACCAGCTACTTTGGAAGCATGTGCATGCCCCATGTCAGTTCTGTGGCAGTGAGTGAGATGTAGCTGCTGCTTCACATGTGCAAGGTTTCTAGCTGGGTGCCCCCTGGTTCTACGTTTGTTTACTTTCTTCCTCACACATGTGGCTTGTCAGCCAAAAAACAACACAAGTAGCAGCATTCTGTAGGCACAGGCTTCCTGGACAAGCTGTACTAAAGGCATCACTGCTTTGGACAATGCCAAAATTCATTAATGTATATTCTTAGGTGTCAATTATTTATATGAATTATTCAGAATATGGACTGAGTGTGTTAAAGAAGTTTATTTATTTATTGTATTTACACCCCGCCTTTTTTCCTGCAAGGAACTCAAGGCGGCTTACATAATCTTCCCCCTCCTCTCCATTTTATCCTCACAACAACCCTGTGAGGTAGGTTAGGCTGAGAGTCAGTGACTGGCCCAAAGTCACCCAGTGAGTTTCATGGCCGAGAAGTTCCCTCAAGAAGAGAGGCACAATGGGTAGCAAGCAAGGCAGGTCAGCTCTGACATAAGAAGGCAGAGGTTCACCTTATGTAGTCTTACAAAGTGTGAGTCTGAGCATGCTCAGTACTACAGCTCACTTCTTCCTGCTCAGTGCCAGTAGTCAGTGCAGCAATGAGTAATTATTTACATTCTTTGATCATGCCCTCTTTTCCTTGTCTATGGTATTCTGCTCATGTGCTAATCTCCTAATCTCCAACCAATTACAGCAGCAAATCTCTTCAGTGCCTGCAAATTCACCTAAGTCAGTATGTGTTTTCTCATCTTGATTGCAACCCCCTGCTCAATGCAGGAAACTAGAGGAGAGGTCTCACATCCAATCCAAGTAATAACCAGGCTTGACCCTGCTTAGCTTTCCACGCTCAGACAAGCTGAGTCAGCTGCTACACGCCTCTCAGTGAATGATTGGATAGATGATCAGCTAATCTCATTATTCAAATGTTTGCCTTATCTCATCAAGTGTATCTGTACTATGTTTAGCATGTGGAGGTGGTTATGGACAGCTTTGGAGCTGTTGTAACAGAGTAGACTTGTTCTGTGCAGGATTATGTGCAAGTGCCTGGTTAACATCTCATTAAGTCACCTTAAGCAAGCCCCTATTATCTCAGTCCCATCTGTAAAATGGGAATTAAAAAGAGTACTGTTCTGCTGGACAGAGTCGCTCTGAGGATCGATGCACAAGAAACGTTGCACCTGAACCAATATTACTTCAATAGATAATGTAGACTGATAAATGATTCTATCAATTGCCACCTTAACTCATTTTAGCACTTTGAGCCTCACTGTATTCATTTGGCCTCTGGTGTACTCCTTCCAAATACAGGGCCTAAGCATGGGTGGGGGAAAGGGTACACTTTTACTAGGACCCAGATATCCTGAGGGTTGGGGGTGGCTCAGGCTGCCTCACCATTACTGTTTGGGGGTGTGGGGGATGAGGCTAGATTGTAGATCATGCTTGAGAATATTTATGGAAATTAATTTTTGCCTATGCACCTATTGCCCAGATTGAAGATTTGCAGGAGCCAATCAACAGCAGTGTTAGAACAGAATAAGCAACACTCTGAGTAGCTAGTTGCTGGCTCAAGTCCTTCTCTAAAACGGAGAGTGTGAGTTGTGCAGTTAAACTAGGGCTTGTAGTTTGAGAGGCCGAGTTGTGCTCTTCTGTGTGGTGTGCTCTCTCAAACACTACCAGTCCCAGAGACATTGTGAACAGGCCAGAGGTTGAGACATTTGGTGGGAAGCACAAAGAACCATAATAATCGGAGTCATTGATCCCAGGGACAGTGGGAGCCAGTGCTGCTGCTAAGATTTACAGACCCTAAATATGAGAGTAAGTATGAGTCAGAAGTATTCTACAGTACAGATTGTTCTGAGAAATTTTCTTGCAGAATATTGCATCTAAAAAAACACCCTTCAAGCCTACTTTTGGAAAAGATTAACATAATGTTAAACATAACGTTTTGTTTATGTTAAACAAAAGTAGCAGGCTTGGAAGCATGGTAGAATACTCCCCACCGTGTGTGTGGCTCGTGTAATTTCAGAAATGTAGGAAACGTAATGTCAAAATTAGAACAACAAAATGTCTTGTGGCACCATAAAGACTAACAAATGTATTCTGGCATAACCTTTTGTGGACACTATCCACTTCATCAGATGCATGGAGTGGGCCATTGGCAGGGGATGCTTATGCCAGAATAAATTCATTACATCTTTAAGGTACCACGAGACTCTTTGTTGTTTTCGCTACAATAAACTAACATTTCTGGAAAGAATTAGAATAGAAACTGTTCTTTAGTGCTATGAGACTGTATGGGATGGGGTTATCATGTAATAGTGGAGTGGGTCCGTGTTACAACTTTGCACCAGCTCCCCCCTAAAACAGTATTTCAGCTGAGTCCCTTGTCCTCTGTAGTGCTCAAGAAGCAGCAGTAGGGGAGTGTCAGATTATGGACGACAATCGCCGAGCTATAGAGATTCCTGCAGAAAGTCCGAAAGCCCTCCTACCAGGCTTGCCACCAAGACACGCAAGCTGCTACTGCTACTGCAGTTTCCTTGAGCGGCAGTAGATGGAAACCGCTTAGATTCTTTTTTTTAATACGTAGCGGTATAAAAATAGTACAAATAAATAGACATCTTCAAGGAGTAACCACCTCACCTTGTGGAATGAAACTTTTTCCATCCATCCCCCTTTGCTAAATCAGCTAGAAATCCGTAGGAGAGGAAGGGGTGAGGGGAAAACCGCGCAAGTACTCTACCGTCACAGCGGAGCGTTTCCGTACTGAACCATGGCCGCCTCCAGCTCACAAACCACATGCGGAGAAAGCGGCGCCTCTCCGTCCCCTGAAGCGGGTCGCATTTTTTTTTTCCGTACAACAACATGGCGCCTACCATTCTCATCACCGATAAAAGGAGGGGGAGACAAAAAGCGACGAGGCCGTAAAACAGCTTCTTCGCGGCACCGCGCTGTTGTAAACCGGTGAATGGTTCCTGTGTAGCAAAAGGGGGAGAGGCGAGTTGGCGAGGGAGAAGCGGCAGCGCCAGCGGCTCCTCTTGTCGGTGTTCCGCTGAGGTGCTGCCCTCTCCTACCGCCTCGCCAGGGAAAGGACATGGATCCCAACAGGATCATCCAGGCGCTCAAGGGCACCATCGATCCGAAGCTGCGCCTCGCGGCCGAGAATGAGCTCAACCAGGTAAGAAGAGCACAGCCTCTGGCCCGACCCTCCCCAAGCCCGCCGGGCTTGAAGGAAACTTCTGGGATCGGCTTCTTTCCCTCACAGGGCCTTGGCTGAAGAAGGGGCTTTGTTCCCTCCTCAGGGGGCTTGCCTTGGCTCTCTCCCTCCTTCCTAGGTTTGCCTTTTCCTGCCCCATCCCGACCCAGGGGCTGTCATTCTGCCGCTTCTCCACGCTATTGTCTGGCAGATGGGCGCCCCTTTTTGTTCTCTGAGGGGAATCCTGTTAGGGCTTCTCTCACATAAACGCACTTAAAAATAAAATGAGAGAGAGAGAGAGAGAGAGAGAGAAGTAGTCCTGCTGTAGCTTCTTAAAAGCGAGCAGATTTAGGGAGGCTTTTGTCGGTCCTGCAAAAAGCAACAAAGAGTCTTAACACATTTTTCGGCATAAGCTTTTGTGGGCTTGAGTCTATGGCAGGGGTGGGCAACTTGTGGCTCTCCAGATGTTTTGGCTTACAACTCCCATCCTGGTATGAACCTACTTGTATGCTAGGTTCATCATCTAGGGCTCTCTTCCAGGTACCTTCTCCAAGGGAGGCTCAAAGGTGGCAATGAGGGAGAGGGCCTTCTCGGTGGTGGCCCACCAATTAGGCCGCCTGGTGCCAACATTGTTGTCTTTTTGGCACCAGGTTAAGACCTTCTTCTCTCAGGCATTTGGCAGCATATGATGAGGTTTTAATCAGATCTTGAATTTTTTCTTCTGGATTGCTTAAAATTGTTTTTTAGATATGTGTGTCTGTCTCTCTCTGTGTTGCATGTTTATATGTTTGTATGTATATGGTTTTTATAATTTATTTTATAAATTATATTTATAATTTATTTTAAAGGTTTTAATCTTTGTAAACTGCCCAGAGAGCTTTGGCTGTTGGGCGGTATAGAAATGTAATAAATAAATGAAATCAGCCGTAGTCAGCATAGCCAATCATATGGGGCCGTACCTCACTGATAGAGCACATGCTCTGCATGCAGAAGGGTCCCAGGTTCAATCCCTAGGCTAGGGAAGAATCCTGCCTGAAACCCTGGAGAACCACTGCAGCCAGTCAGTGTTGACAATACTGGACAAGATGGACCCGTGATCTGACTCTGTATAAGGGGGCTTCCTATGTGAGGGATGATGGGAGTTGTAGCCTAGGCTAAAACTTCTGGAAGGTCACAAGTTGCCCACTCCTGGTGTATGGAAATCTGGTGAAGTGGATTCTAATCCACAAAAGTGTATGCCATAATATGTCTTAAGGTGTAATCCTATGCATGGCTGGCTGGGCCATATTGGGAGTTGTAGGCCTTTTTTCTGTCTAAACATGCATAGGATTGTGCCCTTAGTCTGTAAGGTGCTGCAAAACTCTTTTTTACAGGTCTGTGTGTAGAATCATAGAGTTGGGAGGGACCTCAAAGGTCATTTAGTCCAACCTCTTGTTGGTGCAGGAAATCTCCTTCTACAGCATCCCTGGTAGGTGGCCATCCAGCTTCTGCTTAAAACCTCTAAAGTTGAGTCCACCATCTTTCGAGGCAGTCTGCTCCACTGTCAAACAGTTCATACCACTAGGAAATTTGTGTGTGTTTGCTTGCTTACATGTTGCAACAGACTAGCATGGCTCTATCCCTCTGAAATTGCTCCTTAGTTTTCTAAATCTGTTTGGCTAATGAGGTTTCTCAGTTTTGAGGCTTGTCAATGTGTTTTGAGATTATGGGCTGCTTAACTTTCTTCACCATTGGTGGCACTCTGTTGTGGTTTCTAATTTAACAGCCCTTTAAAACAGTAACATCTTAACCATGAAGAAAGAAGAAAGAGAGAGAATATAGTGGTTGCATTAATGGTAGGACCTATTGTAGCTCCTTGTTAAAATAATAATTATTTGATGTAGTGAAGTTCCTGCAAGTTGACTTCTTCCCTGCTATCCCTCTGGGATTTTAGTGTGTTGAAGCAGGCTTGTGAAATATTTCAATTTTTATTTTAAAAATAGCCAGATTAATTACAGAAAGCTAGCATAGGTTATCAAGCAGTAAACTTAGTCAAAAGAAAACACATCACTTTAAGGAATCATCATATGTACAGTATATTGAATTACAATATGTTAGATCATAATCCCAAGATAAGCAGAACAAGTACTAAGCAACAGCATGAGTGACAGTCATTCAATTAGGATATAAAATCTTCTGTCCACACAAAAGTTCAAATGGGAGAAAGAAAGCAGAAAGGAGTGTCTTTTTGGTCAAGAATGAATCCTACTCTTAATCTATAAGGTCCCCTCACTTTAACTTCTGATACCATATCTTTGGCATTTAAAAAATATACAGCACCCATGGTAGAAGGATTGCTGGCATTTATCCAGAGTTAACTGGAAAGGATGCTTCTTAAAGAGGATCAGATCAGTTACAGTTTTGCTTTTGCCGTTGACATATTGAAACAATTAACTGTCAATTGCTGAATGAAGTCCTTAAAGCCTTCTAGCAAATCTTAGTAAATCAATATGATAGTGATGCTAAAGCAACTCCCATATGGAGTTCAGGGTGCATTTTTGTAGACTTAGATATGGGGTGAATGAAATGCACCCTTCTGACTTATTACAGTTCCAGTGCTTTAGTTTTTTTTATCATTTGAATAGTAACACTTTTTGTTGTGAAATGGTAGCCCATCGGGCACTCTTTCTTAACTATTGGCTTCTTGGTGAAATCCCAATAATATCCTCCTTCATTTTGGGTTTGTAGCCCATGTAGTTCCAGAGAGCATATGATAAATTATACGTTGTATGCCCAGAGGGCAACAGCTACAGACTGTATGGGGTGCTGTCCAGGAGTGGCTGGTGCTGATCTGTTGGTACCTGGTCCCAGATTTCCTTTATGTTCATGTACATCTTGTGATTGCTGAGTGACTGGTGCAGTGGAACCTGGCAGATTCATTTGAGCTGAAGCTCTTTCAGAAATGCCAATCCAATTCTGGAAAGACAGAGCCCTGATTGAACCTGGAGGGGTTGTGGAAGCAACCCAGTCAGCCGTGTGAAATCAAATGCCGTCACCTCCTGTGGAGAATGTATTTAAGTTATGAAAGTTGGTGAGATAAGGTGAAAGAGAGAGTGAATGACCAGTGCAGTATTCTGCTGCAGCCTTCTCCAACCATGCCCCCTCTAGATGTGTTGGACTGCAACTCCCACAGTTCCCAGTCAGCATGGCCAGTGCTGACTGGGAATTGTGGGAGGTGCAGTCCAACACATCTGGAGGGCACAAGGTTGAGGAACACTGCAGTATATAATTGCTTTCCAACCCTAGTGGATTAGGTTCAAATTAAAATTGGATGCACCAGAGGCAGCCATTTTGTGTTAGAACTAGGAAGGTTTGAATTTGCTGCTGACTGGGGAGAAAAAGCCTAGCACACACAGCTGCTTGTTTGCCTGGTTTTAATGTTCCATGATCCTGCATTTTACAACTGGTATCCTTTTTTTCACTTAGAAACTCAATCACATTGCAGAGTTTTCCCGAGCCCTGTTGTTGGATTAATTTTTGTGATACCAGAAAGAGCAGTGGCAACTGGAAACTTTCACTAGAATGACTGTGACTGAGGCAACGTTTTTTAAAACTTCCTCCAATTGTTTTAACCCGCCCCCCCCCAAGTATATAAAAGTCAGCACAGCACTTCATGTTACAGCTTACATATTATACATAATCAAACAAATAGATGGGGAAAGAATTTTAAAAGCACAAACACCCAAACAATCTTCTTAACCCATTTTCAGTTTGCAAGACTTCCAGCGCAACTATACTGGTTATACTATTCTGACTAGTAATTTACATTAACACTAGTACATTAGTACATTGCATTAAATGAATATTGGAATGAATGCCCTGAGGGTATGTCATACATCTCAATCTTTCTGAAACCAGTATCTTGCTTTTAGGAGTGTTGCTGTTACTAATACATTGGAGGTGGAAATAGTCTTATTACCCAGTTCCTTTGAAAACAAACACACACACACACAAACCCCTGATCAAAACTCCTACTGGACCCAAGGACAGAACAATAGCTAACCCAGCCACTATTATATAGGAGAGTGTTAAGGACATGCTTAACTCTCCCCTTCAAATAAATAGTACCTAAAAGCGCTTAATATTGTGGGAGCGTATCTGATTTGGGAGGAAAGACACCCTTATTTGTGGCAATACTGCTGTCTTTAGCTTTTTGCAATATGTGGTGCTTTGTTGATTAACCTTTTGTATACATTTCAGTCCTACAAGATCATCAACTTTGCTCCTAGTCTGCTACAGATAATTATTTCTGATCAAGTGGAATTCCCAGTCCGGCAGGCAGGTGAGTCTACCCAGGGAGGTCTGCTTTAAAGTGTCGAACTGCTAGCATAAAGTGTAAACTTCACAGTATGAAACATACGGTCATGTGGCGTACTTACTATATTTCAATTTATAGTCCCTTCCATCTTGCAGAAGAAAAATATCCATTAAATTGAGTGTAATAGGGTGTTGTTGGTTTTGTTTTGTTAGAACCTCATCATTTCCCATCTTTGCCCTAGCCACCAGAAGATGGCTCAAATAAAAAGCTGTTACTGCATGACTAAAAGGAGTATGCTCTGAGTCTCTGGTGCCTCTCCTCTTATAAGGATGGCATTGCCAAAGGATCTGTCAGTTTCCTTGTGTGGGCACATCCACAACTGCTTGGGAGCTGTTTCCTTTGTGGTGCAGTTCAGTATGGCTGCAGTATAAATAGATGGGTCTTCCCCCACTTGTTTGCCATGCCTACCAGGAAGGAGACATGGCAAGCATACAGAAAAAACCCATGTGGTCAGCCCCAGCCATGTGGCTGCGGCATTTGCACACTTGCTCAGCCATGTGGGCTTGCTCTGTGAAGCTGCTTCCTTGTAATAGAGTTGTATGTGAATGGAGTCTCAGATTCATGCAGTTGTTAAATTTAAATTGCAAGTGCATGCTTGTTCAGTTCCCAAATTGGGACTCCCCTGACAGATCACTGTTGCTTTAAAATTTGTTTTTTAAGCAGCCCTTCATGTGTGACTATGGCAGGACTTAGGGTTGTTGTTTTTCTTCTTCCAATTCAGCTGCTATTTACTTGAAGAATATGGTGACGCAATATTGGCCAGATCGGGAGCCGCCACCAGGAGAAGTGATATTTCCATTCAACATTCATGAAAATGATCGGCAGCAGATTCGGGATAACATTGTGGAAGGAATTATTCGCTCTCCAGACTTAGTGAGGTATGACAGGCTTGGCAACGTGCACCAGAAAATCCTGAATTTTGCACCAGGGAAAATGAATTCTTCCACTCTAAATAAATTATGCAGATTTAACTACTTTGCATAGATTTTTTACGCTGCATAATTCTCCATTGAAAATGGAGGTTTTCCGACGAGTTCAAAAGGATAATGGAAAGTGAGCTAAAAGTGCAGGAATCACTTCTGAAATCATTCTTAAATGGAGGCTTCCAGGAGAACTGTTTCTGAACTAGATGGCTATGATATTCTGTGTGGATGTCTATATGGAGAACTGTAGAGAGGAAGGCTAATGAAAAAGGGTAATTAAGGGCGCAATCCTGTGCATATTTAGACAGAAAAAAGTACTACAGCTCCCAGCATTCTCCAGCCAGCATGGCTGCCTGGGGAATGCTGGGAGTTGTAGGACTTCTTTTCTGTTAAACATGCATCGATTGTGCTCTAAAGCTCACAAGATATGCCTCTTGCCATTCAGTAACACCATGGAATATTCGTCTCAGATTACGATAAGGACATAGGAATGCTATTTAGTGTGCAATCCTATGTATGTTTAGACACACACACACACACACACACATACAATCCTACAACTCACAGCTATGAGTTGTAGAACTTTTTTCTGTCTAAATGTGCATAGGATTGCACCTTTAAATGCCCTGCTTGGGGGCCATTTCAGATGATCCACCACCTGTCCTGCTGGGTGGTGAAGGATGGTACCATCTCACTGCACGTAGCCTCTTGATCCGTGCTAGGCAATCCAGTGCCCTCCAGACATGTTGGACTACAAGTTCCATAATCCCTAACCATTGGCCAGTCTGGTTGGGGATGATGGGAGTGGTAGTCTACAAGTCTGGAGGGCACTAGGCTGCCTACCCCTGTTATAAATCATCCAGAATGACCCCTGGATTATCAGAGAGACTGATGGTCTGAGAGTATACAAACCTTACTTGCTTTACTTTTTATGAGTATTTTAACGTTACATCTTGACTTTGTTTCTAGTGGTTGTTCAGTTGCACACACATTGTTTATTTTATTAATCTGTTGTTTGGTAAGTGGAGGAGTGAAGAGAAGAAAGCAATAATGTCTAGTTACATAGATAATTACTCCGCGTCTTTTCCCTTCTCCTGTCCTTGTCTTTTTAAAGGTCCCTGATACCATTTTAGGGGGATTGGCTGGGAGCAATTATTAGAGAACAAAGTTCACTCCTGGTTTCTGAAAAGAAATTAAAAAGAATTTGCTTCCAAAACTCTTTGCCAGAAAGAACCCCTTCACTTGTTGACTTCTCTCTCTCTCCTTCCTTCCTCCCCAATCTTTCAGGGCCCAGCTGACTATGTGCCTCCGTGCTATCATCAAGCATGACTTCCCAGGTCACTGGACAGCCGTGGTGGACAAGATAGGCTATTACTTGCAGTCTCCAAATAGCGGGAGCTGGCTTGGAAGTCTGCTATGCCTGTACCAACTAGTGAAGACCTATGAGTAAGTGGATCTTCATCAAGGAGGGTCCCTTCCCCAGCAGCTAATATAGGTGGCAGTGGCTGGAGAGTACCTCTGAGTACATGCATGCACCCTCCTTTTGCCTTGCCTGGCTCCATGCTTGCAATAATAACTTCTTTATTCTCAAAGGGGTGTGTGTGCATGCGTGTGTATGTGTGGATAGAGAGGGAGAGGAGTTCATCCCTTTGCTCAAGGGAAAGCAGCTTGGCTAGGAAGCAATCCTTGCATGCGCTAGGCAAGGTAAGAGCAGAGTGAATAATGAATGCTTACATCCTTGGAAGCACAGAATTTCTCCATTTCTGCCTGTATTGGCTTCTTAAGAAGAGAGACTCCTGCCTTTCTCTAGATAAAGGAATGTAGGGCTTGATTACTCAGTTAATGAGACCCCACGTAATGTGTGACTCAATCCTAAGGTTCTATGGCTGATGAGCACACAGGTTACATGATACTTACTTATGGTATGGTGGTGTAAGTTGCGGCTTCTTCTCCATCATGTGCTGGTGTGCTGAAAACTGGCTCTATGGTAGGGAGATTAATGTAGCTTAACTTTTCTCTCTTTGTTCTGGACCTGTTGGTTAAAGGATCTTTGTGCCACAGGCTGTCCTGCAGAGATGGAAGAAAGGGAAGGATGACAAAGGGCAATATCTCATTCTTTCCTCAGAATGTAGGATAATTAGGAGAAGAGCAATACTTTTCTCCCTAACTCTTTCTGGGTCTGACTGCTTCTGCAGGTACAAGAAAGCTGAGGAGCGTGATCCCCTCATCGCTGCAATGCAAATATTCTTGCCCCGGATTCAGCAGCAGATGATCCATCTCGTTCCTGACAACTCTCATTACTCAGTTCTCCTTCAGAAACAGATCCTAAAAATTTTCTATGCACTTGTTCAGGTATGAGCCTATCCACCCAAAGCAATCGGGGTATAAGGAATTCCAGAAAGTGCGGGGGCGGGGGGGCTAGACCGTTATCCTATGCATGCATACTCCAGAAATGTTTCATTGATTGCTACTTTCAATTTGTGTTCTTAGGATTACTGAACAGCATTTGATTAAAAAAAAAATTGCTAAGATGAGGCTGTAATGCCTTATCTGTAAGTGCTTCTGGAATGGGCATCTTTATGTCTTTGCTATTTATAATGAACTTATCCTCATATCTATGCACTCTTTTTGTCTGTGGGCTTTTTTCTGTTTCTCAGCCAGAAGGAAGGGATGCTCTCTTCGGTGGTGTTGCGGAGCAGAATCTAAACAGTCTTCCTTCTATTTTTTCCTTAAGGTGCAGCACAACAAAAAATTTATTCTGAACTTGGGTCAATCCCTTCTCAGTCCTGCTTTATGTGTACCTGGAGACCATAGGGACTATATACCTAAGAACCCAGGAACTTAGGAGTTGGTTCACAGCAGGGGGCAGGACTCACAGATTGAAAACACACATAGGAGTCCTCTGTGCTCTCACAGTAATTTTCATTGTGGTGTTGGCCAGATCAGAATATCATGCACAGCTTTTTTGGCCTACGCAGCTGTGATGGGGTTCCTAGAGAGACTTCCTGGAGAGTCTTGCATGCTGCTTCCATCCTTGGAGTGAATTGACAGAATGTCCATGAGGTTTCTGGTCCACGAGCTCTCACTTTGTATGGGAAGTAATGCGGAGGGGTGTGTCTTGCAATTTCAGTCCTCATTTGTGTAGCTTCTACTCAGATGAAAACTTAGGATGTTTTGTTTCATAAGCACAAACTTACTGTATTATCTAATCTTGCCAAAGTGATACAGAACCTTTGCTATGGCATAATTTAGACTCTAAATTTTAGAGCAAAAAGCCTTTTCTGTGTTTCACAATGACAACCTTCCCTTTCCCCCCTGCTGCTTCTGTATTCCCTGTATAACTAATTTAATTCCCACAAAGAAACAAATCCCTAAAATTTCAACACAGAAAACACAAAATTGGGGTGGTGGTTGGCTGCTGCCCATGGATGACTAGTTGGATGTCAGGTTACGTAGATTCTCAGAGCTGCAAGGAAGGGTAAGAGCATAAGAAGAGTTGTGCTGGATCAGACCAAGGTCCATCTAGTCCAGCCTTCTGTTCACACAGTGGCCAACCAGCTGCCCACGGGAAACCCACAAGCAGGACATGAGTGCAATAGCACCCTCCCACCCATGTTCCCCAGCAACTGGTGTGCATAGGCATACTGCCTCTGATACTGGAAGCCCCATGAGTGCCCAGTGGAACCAAAAAATATCCGGCTGCATAGCATTTTCCTACTCATCGTGTAATGAACTGTTTTCTTCAATAAAAGCAAGGAATAATTTCTGGCAGGGAGTGTAAATAATATATCCTGGAAACATAGCAATATGTTTTTTATCTCAAACTGACACCTTCCTCTTTCTCTTTAATTCCAGTATGCGCTGCCACTTCAGCTGGTGAATAACCAAACCATGACTCAGTGGATGGAGATTTTCCGGATGGTCATAGACAGAAGTGTGCCACCTGTAAGTTTTACATTACTGAGCGGCACATTTGGGGGGTTGGGGTTGGGAAGGGGGGTGTTTAGCAGGGAGAGTGTATTGAGTTTAATTTATCCATTTGCGATGTTCGTAGAGGCTTCTCACTTCTCTGTGTTCCAGTGCTTTAAAAAGAAGGCAGCAGGAAGCAGAGGAGCTCACACTTTCCACCAGCTCAACAAGAATGTAGTATATACAGTAATACCTTGGATTGCAAGTAACTTGGTTTGAAAGCGTTTTGCAAGACAAGCAAATTTTAAAATATTTATTTAATTTTTTTTACTTGATATACAAGCGACGTCTTGCAATACAAGTACTGTAGTATGGCTTAAATTAAAAATCTCTACATATTTTTTGGGGGGGATTTCGTTTTGATATAAGAGTGTTTTGGATTACAAGCACGTTTCCGGAACGAATTATGCTCTCAATCCAAGGCATGGCTGTATATATATTTTAATACAAGAAGGTAGGTAAATACTAGGAAAATCTAACTTCAGGTGCAACCCACGCCTGCTGCACTGTTCCCCTTCTGGTCCCCATAGCCTCTGGCAACCCCAAGTCTAGATATAACATGGCTCACAGGCCATACAACAGACTCTGAAGCTGCTGTCAGCAGTGGGTGATATTGCAATAGCATGTGGCTAGGAGCTGCATGGCCCAGGTAACATGTTCTAAGCTGGGCATTGTTGCAGTTCCTGTTGCTAGAACAGGGATGCAGAACATCAGGCTTGTGGGCCAGATCCAGTCCATCTGGGGTCCCAATCTGACCCTCTAGGGTTCCCCACATGGCCTCACCCCCTTTTCCCCAACCACCAATCGTTTGGTGGTTTCCCAGCTTTTGCACTCCCCCCCCCCATTCTAAAATGTTGAAATGCCTCTTCTAAGGCTTCGTTACTGTCAATAAGAACTTTAATAAAATATGCTGCTATACAAGCAGTCCCCGAGTTAAGAATGTCCGACTTGCAGACAACCCATACTTAAGAACGGACTTCTGGGTTCCTTGGCACTACGTCGTTTACATAGAGTACATAGCGTAGTATACTACACAATTTGTGTAATTTATGCAATTTGCGTAGATGCCAATTTTAATGTATAGAATGTTATGCTGTTCCGACTTACTTACAAATTCAACTTAAATACATTCTTAAGAACAGAACTCATTTGTAACCTGGGGACTGCCTGTATTTGCTATTTTGGCTTCACCCCTTTTGTCTTTGACCCTGCTCCCTTTTGCCTTCAGCTGCCCCTGAAAGCTTCTCCCAAATGAAATTCTACCTCTGCACCCCTACTTTAGGCCTTGCTGTGTCTCAGAGCCCAGGTACTCCTGGGGCTTCCAGGGATCAGCTGTCTGCACTGGTGCATCTCTTTGTGGATTGTGCCTGATCAGCAAAGAAATGTGCTGCCTAGAGTGATTGTGGAATCTTCCTCTTGAAGGTTTTCCAAAAGGAAGAAAAAAAAGCTTGGACAGTTAACTGGAGTCCTTGACATGTACAAGTTAGTCTGTGATGTTATACTATGCAAGTTTTTGAGTTGCACAGAATATCAGTCCAAAAATGTGCATGCTTTGACATCCCAGGTCAAGGTCTGACAGCACCTGCTGCAGCAACCTTGTTGGACCTAAGCAGGTCTGAGTCTGGTCAGTGCCTGGATCGGAGGCAGCTTAGGAATCCTATGGGTGCCACCTTGAGTTCCATCATGGGAGAAAGGCAGCCTATACATTTCATACATCCATTGAAAGGTATGAGTGAGTTGAGGGTCCATACAGACTGTAATCTGCAGAGTAAGAGCCACATCCAATGTGCCCGTTGAACAAACTGGGAGAGTTTTCTTTCAGTAGTTTCTGAGGACAGTCTCATTAGTCATTTTCAGTCTCTTTACAGGGCGATCCTATGTATGCTTACTCAGAAGTAAGTTTCAGTATGTTCAGTGGGGCTTGCTGCCTAGTTACTAGTAAGTGTGTTTAGAATCATAGCCTCAGGGGTGGGCAACCTTTTTTCTGTCAAGGTCCTCATTCCCTTGGGGTAACTGCTTCAAGATGTCTTTTTAGATATAGTCAAATGGTCTATAAATTGATTGGCAGCACAATCCAATGGCCGCTAGACAGCATCTAGATGGCCATAGAATTTTTTGGAGACCCAGCTACGAGGTCGGAAAACTGGGTCTCCATGCACAGAGCGGCCTCCCCTCACCCCCTGCAGCCAGTGCGGAAAGAACCACGCAGGCTGCATCCCTGACGTCTCAAGAGCAACCTCGATGGGGTTTAGCGGGTGGGGAGGGGACAGGCACCGCCAAGATATGAGGTATCCTGGCAGTGCCTCAGCCTCCTCCTGCTCCGAAGTGCCTCAGCTAGATGGCTGAAATTGGCCATCTAGCTGAGTTGCATGGTGGGAGAAGTGTGGAGGTGACCTTCGCCTCTGCGCTCCTTCTGCCCTCCATAGGATGCCCATAATCCTCTGAGTTCAGAGGATTACAGGCATCCTGACTGGATTGCACCCTAATAAATAAAAATAACCTGCTGGAGGCCACATGCCAATAGCAAATGGGATGGAAGCCCGAAGCAGCAGGCCCACGCCTTTCTCTTTTTGGGGGGGCACCCCTTTCTCTTTCCATCTTTCTGTCCACCCATTGGGCTGCCAAGGAAGTGTCAGATCAGTCTTGCCAGAGATCTGAACTGATCACTTGCAGGGGCCTTTTGAAATTAAGCCAAGGGACACGTGAGATTACTTTGAGGGCACTATAAGACACCCTGGAGATCAGAAATTCCTAGATCTCCATTATGGTTGCCCACCCTTGTTATCCATGTCTGCTCAGAAGTAAGTGCCATTGAGTTTAATGGTACTTACCCCCAGGTACATTTTTATAGGCTTGTAGCCTCAAACACCAAAACTTCCCTATAACATTCAAAGATATTTGAAATTGAAACTGGGAAAATGTAAACAGTCCTAGAATTGAATAACATGATTCACATCTTGTAGATATGACTGTTGTGGTTCTGACAGAATATGAACTGTTTAATAAGCACTCCAATGCCCGAATAATGTACAGTGGTTACATTGTGTGTCAGAGGGATTGTTTTATTGGTTTAAAAATGTATCCTCCACCCTTGTATAGACCCGATGTATCTTAGATTAGAGGCAAGCTTAAGAATGTGTTATAAAAGGCCCATTGTCAGCAGGACAGTGTTTTGAAGGTTTGTTATAACATGTGTTACAAGGGTATGGATGTCCTATTATCATGTTCTGTTAGTGTTTAATATTATTTTGTGTACGCACTGACTGATAGCTGTTTCCTTTGATTAGGAGACTCTGCAGATTGATGAAGACGATAGGCCAGAGTTGGTGTGGTGGAAATGTAAGAAGTGGGCTTTGCGGATTGTTGCTCGCCTTTTTGAAAGGTAATATGGTGACAATAAAAAGTAGAACGCCTAAATTCTATTTTTGTCACTTCTAAATTTACATATTAATAACTTTTCCATATCTTTATTTTTAAAAAAAGTTACCTCTCCTCTCTATTTCTTTCCTCACTCCACAACATTCCAGGTCATGGTTCTGTTCCTAAAATGAGGACAGAGTGACAGGAGGGGACCAAGGAAGGAGAGAGAAGGACAGAAGAAAAAATAGGAGTGTGGGGAGAGAATGGGAAAAAATACAACAAGAGCAGACTGTGGCTGTGTTTGGTAGCATTACTCCTGCTCTCCTCTCCTCCAGTGTGTCCGCATGGAAGAGTTCAGAAGCTTACACTTCCATTTTAGATTAACCACAGCTTGTTGTGACATCCAAGCCTGAGCAAACTGGTTAATCATAACTTTAGATTGTTGAAACAAGCCAGCTTCCTAAAGTGTGGCAAGGATGGAGAACCTGTGGCCCATGGATTAGAGGATCCCCATCCTTGGTCCTACCCCATCCTCAGCTTCCATGCTGGCTGTAGAGCGAGGGGTTTTTATTGCTTCCCAGGCAGCTTGGAGAAGCAGTGAATTGCAGGCAATGGGGGGACTGATCTGGATCAGGACCCTGGCAAGACAATAGGAGGATTCTCATATCTACCTTTTGCACTGGAAAAAAGGTGCCATTCATTTCAATGCAAATTGCAGGCATAGGAGCCTGATCCCTGGATCTGGACCACATTGGGACAGCCCACCCCCACCATGATCCTGACCAGTGCCTGCTCTTTGCATTGGGAAAAAAAACCTTATTGGAGCGAATATGAGATTTTTCTCCAATGCAGTGGTGTGTGTTAGAGAGAGAGAGAGAGAGGATGGATGGGAGTAGTTTTGAGTGATTATATCTGGGGTGGACACACCCACTTTTGGCTCACTTCTGGCAAGCAACCTCATTTGCCCTGAGGGAATGCAAGCCTCAAGGGAGGGAAAGGTTCCATCCCTGAACTATGGGATGAAGTTGGCTTGTTTCAACACATCATAGTTAAGATTAACTACAGCGTTAACGTTTGTTCAGCATTGGACATCATGACAAGCCGCAGTTGATCTAAAATGGACGCAGAAACCTCCAAACTCCTCTTCTTAGCTGTGTGGGAAGGGGGTGCAGGAGCCCCAGGCTTGCCTTGGCTTGTTCTCTTAATGCTAAATGCTAGACTTGGTTTAGTGTTATCTCCAAACAAGGGCCATATGTTATTTGTCACACTTCTGTTCATGTATTTGGAAGATGTTTGACAAATTTAACTGAAGATCTGCAACTAGAGTGGCTATTTTGGCTGTCACTGGAATAGGCATGGGAAATTTGTCTGCCACTAGCCACGTATGGTGGCTCAGCAGGGGCAGTCCCCTCCTGTTTTGCTGCCTGCCTGGGTGTCAGCAGGTCTGGCAAGTCACAATACATGGTTGGTGGTCTGTGTTTGGCTTGGTGGGGTAGAGTCACAAGCTGCGCTGGCCTGCTCTAGTCAGACGGTGTCTTTCCAGCACTATTCTTTTAGCTAGAAGATCAGCCTTTCCGCACCCAATCTACTGGATGTGGAATCTGTCTCTGACATTAAGCAAGTTATGACATCTATGCATAGCTAACCAGGGGAAGTTGCGGTAAGTATTTTTCATGTTGTGTCCAGTGCTATGATGAACAAGTGATGCTCAAAGCGGCAACTCTGCATCATCTCAGCTCATGGGTTCCTTAGATTTCCCCTTTTGCTCAGCTGACGCATTTCCTCAAGCAATGTCTCTCACCACCATGACTTATAATCAATCATAATAATCACTATGATAGAAAGAGAGAGCTTTAGAGTATACATTGTTGTAATCCTTTCAACAACCCAGTAAAGTAGGTTGGTGGTATCATCCATATAGCAGACTGAGGCTGAGAGAATGGTAGCTTGTCTAAGGCCACCTAGTGAGCACATAGCAGAGGTGAGATTAGTACTGGAGACTTTCTGACTGGGTTCTCACAACACGCTAAGCCACGGTGGCTACACTAAACCTTAAAACAAGCCATGGTTCCCAAGGGTGGCTTCAAAGCCATGGCTAAGGAACACTGACTGGGTTTGCAGAACACGCTAAGCCAGAGTGTGTTGCCACCATGGCTTAGTGTGTTGTGTGAACTCAGTCTCTGATTTGAACTCTGTTCTGGTTCAAACTCGGATCCGGTTCGCACAATCACATCTGGGGAAATTAGTCACATTGGCTTACTTCCCCTGCTTCGCGTTCCAGGGGGATGAGCGTAATTACCCTCGTGAGTGCAGCTTGTTGTGTCATGCAGACCCGGTCAGGGTGGCTTGTTGCCGTTGTTAACAAGCCACCTCAGAACCCTACAGCAGCCCATGGGTTCTGGGTGGCTTGTTAACCACGGCAACAAACCACCCTGGCCAGGTTCTCACAACTCGACAACTTGCATGCACAGGGTGGTTAATAAGCCACCTTGGCTTATTAACCACCCTGCGATTGTGTGAACCGGGTCTTGGTCTCTTAAGCCATGACACTATCCTAACTCTCACCAGTAGCTAGCTGATGGTTGCAATATCCCAGCATATGATTCTGAACTCTGTTACTGCTGGATGTGCTCTTACGCATTTAACAGCTGCATAATGGAGATCTAGGAATTTCTGATCTCCAGGGTGTCTTATAGTCCATGTTTTTAGCAAACTGTGTTAATATTCCCACATTATCTCATCAGTCAGCCTATTTCCCAAGAACAGGGCAATTTTGAGTGGGCTTAACATCCCTTTGGTCATAAACTGAGTATCGTTCCTTTGAGTGAGAAGTACTAGTCTGTATGAGAACATAGAATAATCACAAACAAGATTGAGTTCCAAGTATCCCTCTTTAGTATGAAGTCTACTTTAGTGGCTTTCGTACACATTAAACTTCAGCTTACATACTTGTGCTTTGGATTCTTTCTTAAAGGTATGGTAGCCCTGGGAATGTAACAAAAGAATATTTTGAATTTTCTGAGTTCTTCTTGAAAACCTATGCTGTGGGAATCCAACAGGTAAAGATTTGTCATTTGTTTTGTGGAGTAGTGTGATGACTCTACAGCAGCCTTTCCTAACCTGGCACCCTCCAGATGTTTTGAAGTTCAACTCTCATCAGCCCCAGCCAGCATGGCCAAGGATCAGGAATACTGGGAGTTATAGTCCAACAACATTTGGAGGGCACCAGTTTGGGGAAGGCTGCTCTACAGCAAGAATTTTGACCTGTCCTTTGTGTAGCATCCCAGTTTAATGCACCGATTCCCTTACATGGGAGGCAGGGGATCTCTATAACAGAAGGGAAAGACTAGCAGGTGCACCCCAGGATCCTGGGAGAGTGGTGTGGGAGGTGAGCGTTCACCTCCTGTGAAACTCTTTACAAGGGTATTTCTGGGGAACCAAAGGTGGTTTGTGCTGCCCTGGCATAAACCTTTTACAGGTTTAATATTTGGATCCCCATTGCCAGGAGTACCACTTTGAGAAGGGGATAGAAGAGTGGGTCAGTGAGCTTCCCCCAAAACTCCAAAGTGGATGGCCAGAAAGTTATGTTGCCACAGCCACCACTTACACCTCTGTCACCTCTGGGATGGCAGCTGGGTGGCCAGCTGATACTACTCGGGGGATTGGATTTCGCCTGGGGGCTTCCAGTTGCTGGTCCCCAGTTTAATTGGTTGTATGTGTTATAGCAAAACCTGCCTATAGGCACCAAGGTATTAGTCTGGGACTGTATGTTCAGGGAAATTGGTGATGGAAAACCTTTTGTCTCCATATCAGAAGCAGTGTAATATTGATCCTACTGCTTACCATTCGAAGAGGTCTTGAATATTTCACCATACTTTTTCAGTGAGACAATAACAACACCAAAATCACTATTTTTTATCACATCAACTTGTTAGCTAATAAAAGGTCATCTCGGATGTGATAAACCTGGCTTTCTTCTGTTTACTGAAAGTGATCATGCAAATTTGTCTTAATGCCTTGGCATGCCTGATTTACCAGCTTAATGTTGAGTTTTGATGCTAGCAGAGTTTTTAGTAGCTAATTCTCTGCTTTAAGGTGCTGTAGGCATGTCACAATGTGCACATTAAAAGCAGGGTTTTTCAACACAATCTGACATGTGTTCTTTTTTCCTTAGGTACTCTTAAAAATCTTGGACCAGTACAGGCAGAAAGACTATGTTGCTCCACGGGTCCTTCAGCAAACATTAAATTATCTGAACCAAGGGGTCCATCACTGTATAACCTGGAAGCAGATGAAACCACATGTGCAGGTCAGTGTAAAAAATAGTAATTACTTCCCATATCCAGGATTCAAGCTAGAGTGGAACTTAGGAAAATATTAATATTGCAGTTACTATAATGGATTTTTTTTAAAAAATATATATGTATGCCCCTGCCTTTTTTCCTGAAAGGAGCCCAAGGCGGCTTACATAATTCTCCTCCTCCTCTCCATTTTATCCTCACAACAACCCTGTGAGGTAGGTTAGGCTGAGAGTCAGGGACTGGCCCAAAGTCACCCAGTGAGTTTCATGGCCGAGCGGGGACTAGAACCTGGATCTCCTGAGTCCCAGTCCAACACTCTAACCACTACGCCACACTGGCTCTTGAGCAGGAATAACCAACTAATACAATGGTTGTTTAATTTATCTGCATTTTTATCCCATATTGTCTGTGTAGAGTGGGCTGAATATGAGGGGTTTTTTTCAGAAGGCAACAACAATTTTTGACCTACAGACCAGAACTAGACATTATGTCTAAGATGAAGCTGCTACCAAGTGTAACACATCTGGAGGGCACCATGTTGGGAAGGCTGCTTTATAGGATACAAACTCTGCTGCCCCTGAAAATATCTTTTGCGAAAGGAACTTAATTTTACGTGTGCAGGAAAAAAATAGAACCAGAATTCATTACCCAAAGAAATATTTTGTATTAAAAATTGTTGGGCTTTTATACTTCTCGAATAATAAATCTCATTTGCCACCAGCTGGAGGCTTGCCTCTCTCTCCCAGTTTTCACATCATGCTGCAGTTCCTAAATTGTTTAACCTGGGATGAGCGAGCTGCCTGCGTTGTTTCATGATGTGTGAGCCCAGAAACTCTGGGTTATTTATGGGTTAAACAACCCAGAGTTAACCCAACACCAAACCATGGGCGATTGTTGGGTTAACTCTGGGTTTTTTTTACCCCTAAACAACCAAGAGTTCTGGGTTCAGACACCACAATGTTCCCGGGTTGTTTTCGAAAGTGGAAGCAGCAAGTGGGCAGGAACCAGCCTGCTCGCATGCGCATGTTCACAAACAACCCATGGTCCGAACTGGGTCTGTGTCTGTCTGTCTGTCTGTCTGTCTCTCTCTCTCTCTCTCTTTGTGCATTTTCACCTTGGTGCTGTCCTTTTGTTAAAACCCTTTCCAAGGCTATTTTTCCACATGGATAATTTCAGAAGCACACCTTGGGAGGCAAGTATTACATTGCAAGAGGACTCTGTGTTGTGAACAATTTTCTCTTTCATCCTTGGTTTTCCAACTGTAGAATGGGAAGAAATGGTGAACTAGAGAGCTCCCTCATGAGATGCATCATGCAGCTACCAGTAACTATAATTTCTGAAGCATGTTGCACTTTAAAATGGCTACAGAAATAGCCATGGCAATTGGTTGTTATTTGTCCCAGACTGGCTTGTTATGCTTGTACCTGTCCATTTAGGTCAGTCCACTGAGAGTGGAGAAAAACACCTTTTAGATTTCTGACTGGAGTACAGGAGTTTCCCATACAGTATTACTCTGTTTTATCAAAGGCTATATTTATTTATTTATTATTTATATGGTGAACTGTGTACTGTGTTTCACTCTCTCACATATCAAAGCACAGGCAAATCCCCTCTTCCACACAGTGAATAGCAACAGTGGTCTTGGCCAAGATCACCCGTAATGTATCTTGATTGCTCAGTCCTATTTGCTTCTGTCTGGCTCTGTTATGGGAGTGAACAGCTGAGGTGCAGAAGTGGAGAACCTTGACAGAACCTTGACTGCTGTTCACTAGGGGTGGGGAAAGAACAACACCCTTTGCCTATGTCTCAGCTCAGAGGAAAGTGGCTGAAATGCATAATGGTGGAGGGAATCGGGGATATGCTGGAGGCCTGGGTAGGCAACGTGGGCCCTGCAGGTGCCAGTATGCCCCCAGATACCTTTCTTCAGCCACTAAGGTGCCCTACCTCTCCCACTTTAAAACACACACACACACACACACACACACTTCCTTGCTGGCAGCTGAGATCACTTCTAAGCAAAGTGAGGGCCTCCAACTGCTGCCATCCACATTTCCCATGAATGCCTCTGGGCTACATGATGGGGCTCAGAGACATTCTTAGGAAATGAAGGCAGTGGGTGCTTTCCTCTGCAGCGCGCCCAGCTACCAAGAAAAAGAAAAAGGAAGACATTGTTTAGTGTGTTGTGACTCAGCCATCACCTCTGCCTTGCTCACAGTTGTCTGGGCAGGTTACTTGTCCTTTGTGACTAGCCATAGCTCCCATGGCAGCCATTTTGTGGGTTTGTCTGTGACAGTTTCTTAAATTGCCAGTTGTGTCCACGGACTAAAAAGTTTGCCTACTCCTGCCATAGGGAAGCCCCCATTGGCTGCCAGATTAAGTAACCACAGTATGTAGCACACTGTACTGATGCAGGATTTGTTATGATGCTTTGTTGGGGTGAATTATTAGCAATGTAGTGATTTTGCTCTGTAAAACAATTTTCTCTTTGCTTTTTTTTTTTTATAAGACTTTGTGTGAAGAAGTGATCTTCTCCCTGATGTGTTATAAAGATGAGGATGAAGAGCTTTGGCAAGAGGATCCCTATGAGTACATTCGCATGAAATTTGGTAAATATCTGTTCCTTGAATAGATGCCTTCGCTGTTGCTGCTATTCTGTTCCTCTAGTACCTATTAATTATAAATATCGTTATACATTGGGGTTGACCTACAGTTAGAGCTTTGTTTGTTTGTTTTGCATTTTTAAACAAAAATTATAATTGTTTTACTATTCAGGCCATATAATAAAGAAAGATAACACGGGGGGGGGGGGATCCCAAATTGAATGGAGGATGTACCTTGTTTTTTCTATTTAATCCACTGCCCTCCCTAAGCAACTACTTCCTAAAATCTCCATGAACTATGATTGTAGAGAGGGATAAAAAATAAAGTTTGAAAAAACAAAAAGGGAGAGAACAAAATGGGGGTGGGGTGGAATTGGCTGTAAGCTGTTTTTTACCCCATTAACTAGCCTCCACATCGCACCCTGTTTTTAGCAACCATGCTCTCTCGAATGAGATTCGAACCTTTTTCTTACCTTACCTTTAGTGGCATGGCTGCTAGTTGTGTGTCACTGTTTCTCACAGCACTTTGATATTGTATATAATGCGGGGGGGGTGTCTATGTGAGAGGGGCACATGACACTGTTACTTCTCATACTCCAGTGGCACAGCATTGTCATGACAAGTAACAGTCTTGAGTGCCTCCAGCATGGTCTCTCTCATACATGTGTAACCAAAGCTGCATGAGACATTGTGGCAGAGCAACAGCAACCACACAGATATAAGGTAATGTAAAACAAAATCCTTACATTTCCAGGCTGTCACCCAAGAAAATTCTTGAGCTATCGGTCAGAGATTTACTTAAGGCACAATCCTATGCAAGTTTAGACAGAAAAAAGGCCTGCAACTCCCAGCATGCCCCAGCCAGCTATGCTAGCTGGGGATTGCTGGGAGTTGGAGTCCTTTTTTCTGTCTAAACTTGCATAGGATTGTGCCTTTAGTGTGTGGGTTGTCTTGTTTGGTTGGTTTTGAAGTGATTGGTCAAAATGTACTTGTTCTGCAGTAACACACACTCTTTTCTTTTTTGAAACCTTGTAAGATGTGTTTGAGGATTATGCATCCCCTACAACAGCAGCTCAGATTCTTCTGTATACTGCAGCAAAAAAGCGAAAAGAGGTATTTATAACTCTGTCAAAACACAATGACTGTTTAAAAAGGCTCGCACAGCTTTGCATCTTCTGTTTCTCAAAGGCTATTGCAGCAATTGTATTTGTGTCCCTCTGATTTAAAAAAAAAAAGTATTATTCATTACATTTTTCTTTTGCCCTTCCTCCTGCAGGAGTAGGGTGCATAATCTGTTCCCTCCCCACCATACCATGTTATCCTTGCAATCAACCATGTGAACTAGTTTAGGCTAAGGGCTAGTAACTGGCCCAAGGTGATCCAGCAAGCTTTTTGGCTGAGCAGGGATTAGAATTCAGGTCTCCATGGTCTAAAACTCTACCCACTACAGAATGGCACTCATACTTGTCTCATACTTTAGTATAGTTCTATGCTGCTTAATACATTTTTAAAATATATAATAATTATTATTACTGCTACTACTACTAATAAGGTAGTATTTCAAAAGTTTATCAACAAAAACAGTTATCTCCTCCCTCCCCGCCCCTTTGAAATCTCCAGAGATAGGTGGACTCCCCTTATGGTCAGATGCACACGTTTCTTTCTTCTTGGGTGTCCTGACTGCTTTTTTTTTTTTTTTTTTTTTTAATGTGACAAAGGCTTTCCAAGGCTGTTGTTCCTTTGCTTGATCGATGTTTTCCCCTCTCTGGAGAAGAATCCAGTTCAAGAGTTATAGGTTGTAAGCTAAGATGTATGTTGTATGAAATGTATTCCTTAAAACAAAGCAGTCAGTCTGTTCTTGTCTTGATAGTAATAATGTCAATGTTTGTGACTTTTCTAGTTTTTAATTTTCTGGGGGGTTTTTTGGTTGTTTGTTTAGGTGTTACCAAAAATGATGGCATTTTGCTATCAGATCCTCACTGAGCCCAACATTGATCCTAGGAAGAAAGATGGGGCGTTGCATGTGATAGGATCTCTAGCAGATATTTTGCTGAAGGTAAATGAATGAAGACATGTAAGATGCGTGCAGCTTGGCTACCAAAGATATAGTCTTGCATGTTGATAGCTGTGTTTCAGGCAGGGATGTTGAAGAGTCCTTGGTCTTGAGTCACGAGTCGAGTCACGAGTCTTTGGACCCGAGTCTCGAGTCCAAGTCCGAGTCCTTGGTCCAAAATGGTGACTCACGAGTCATGAGTCACTCCCAAAGCTGACTCCACGAGTCCCTATTAAAATCAATGGGGGTTTTTCCCAACAAAATAAGGCTACTTCACACTCAGAGCAGCCACACAGAGTAATCTCAGGTCCTTCTTCTGCCTCTCCCAAGTACGCAACACATCAATCAAAATAAATCTTGACACACTGTTGGGGCTGCACTCCTGGTAGCCGTCCATAGTGGCCGAGCAGTGGCACACCTTGCTTCCATGTGCTCTTCGCCGGCAATCACGCTCCTCTCCACTCCTTCTGGTACAGCCCAGGGATGTTGAAGAGTCCTTGGTCTCGAGTCCCGAGTCGAGTCTCGAGTCCCATTAAAAATATTGGGACTCGAGTCCAAGTCGAGTCAGAGGGGGGACTCAGTCCGACTCACGAGTCGAGTCCTCGAGTCCGAGTCCCCATCCCTGGTTTCAGGATACATGAAAAACATAATGCAAGGACTGGAATGCATGCATTCATCTCTGAGGAAGCAGGCATTAGTTCAGTCATTCTGGAATTCTAATTTGAAACACATGTTTCCCAGTTCTTCTATTCCTCTTTCATGTAAATCTCTGATGATAGATCTGTGCACAGCAGGAGCTGGTTAACTAACCCCAGAAGTCTTATTAAAAGATTTGTATCCTTATTCTTCTATTTCATTTTCTTGCTATCTTCATAAGCAGGTGTGTTACACAAGAGCGCTCTAAATGTTTTGTCCCCAAAATGTAGTGTAAAAAGGAATCTGTGGTCTACTGTTGAAGTAATTCCCTGATGGTTTCAGGACCAAAGCCTACAGCAGGTCTTGAACATGAGGGCTGTCAGGCTGGGCAGGGATTCAGGTCTAACCAAAGACCTGTGAGAGCTTGGCTGGGGTTCCAAAGCTTACCCAGCAAGGGACTCCCAGTCCCACAGACGGAAGGAGGAGATAACAGTGGATAATAAAGATTAAGGAGTTTATTTGTAAGACCCAATTACATGGGATTAAGGCAAGCAATGCAGGCATCTCTTACGCAGAAGAGATGATTCTGTCTCACTACATCATTGCAGATACAAGTCCAAGACCCAAGCAGGTCTCAAGTTCCAAGATGTGTGAATGAAGATGAAGTTGAAGTGAAGTGACTGTGATGAGATGTGACAACATGTTGACTTACCCCAACCTTTATAGGAAGAGCCTGTACTTATAAATAGGATATTACTCACCAGTTATATAATCTGTTGTTTACAACTTGTTGTCTCCAACTTGTCCCATGATTCTGACTCATAGACCCCCTTGTGACTATCAGGAGACTTTGTGTACTCCATGTGAGGTGACAATCTCGTTCTGCAACTGTGCAAACCTAACAAGACCATCCAGGTCTAACCAGAGGAAAGAACTATAGGGGTGGCTCTTGGCAACAAATAGGCTAGGCCAGGGCATATATAGGGCCCATGTAATTAAAGCTTCCAGGTTAAGCTTGTCCACTGGCCTGAGCAAGGCATTCTACTCCTTGCTGCAAGTCTTCTTAGTCTCTTGACTTGCTTCACCTCCGCCTTGCCCCAGGTCTCCTGCTGAACAGGCACCAGACTGACAATAAAGGCCTCTGGGTCATATCCAGCGGTGTCGTTCTGCCAGCGGATGGTGACCCCCCAAATCTGCTCCAGAGGGTTGGAGGACCTTCCAGGGCAGATTTGGGGTGCCGGCAGCGGGCTGCAGGAGGGAAGAGCCGACAGGGAAGACTCATCATGCAAGGGTTAGATCATACCCTCTGTATTAAACTTGACACTTAAGGCTGCTTCAAATGTTACATTTTTAGCCTGTAGTTTGCATTGCACAGGCTAGCCCACACCTTACAGTGCTCCCAAACACATACTTTAAAATGCGCTTTTGATACAGGCAAGCGTCCTGTGGCAGGTTCTCATATAGGTAACTCAAGCTTTAGGGTCACGCTGTGATTGTACATTCCAGTAGAACTCCAAATGAATTTCCCTAGCAGACCCCATTTCTGGGTGCATGTGCCTTACAGGTACATATTCCAAGGTGTGGGCACCTGTTCAATCTAACTAGCCAGCTCCTCTTGCAGGTTTCACTTGCTTTGGGATCATGTCAGCAACCATGCCTCCGCTGTAATGTGCCACTTTGGGCCTCAGCACTGGAATATTTTAGATCCATTTTTTTATTGGGTGGTTTCTATTTAACATTTGTACATGTCTTTGTCTTATTGGGTGTGTATAATATCAGAATGTTTTCTTAAAAATGGAATTAAAAGTTAGAGGCTGGTTTTGGTTTGTACTTATGCAACTATTCCAGAGGAGTTAAATCTTAAGAAATATTTCAGTGTTACTGTATATCAAAATGGAAGCTTAACTTATTTTTGTGGCTGCCCTTAATTCCTGTCAGAAGAGTATATTCAAGGATCAAATGGAGCTGATGCTACAGAATCACGTCTTTCCATTGTTCATGTCGAACCTGGGGTATTTGAGAGAGCAAGAGTAAGTGACCAGAACAAGTGCACCATTCAGTGGTGACTTTTTCTTCTTAACATTGGTCAGAGAGCATGCCCCCTCTTATAGCTTGTAGGAAGTTGATTTAAACCTAGTTGTTTTCACAATGCTTTGGGGTAATGAGCTGAGATGGTGTCAAGATTGCTGTTTTACATATTGACCCATTTTGCTGGTAACTTTAGTTGTTTAGTCTGCTGTTTTATGGCTGAGACTCAAAGATTGGGACCTTTCAGCCCCTTGTTCCCACTTGCAGTCCCTCATGCTGCCTCTCAAAGTCTCTCCTGAAGGTCAAAGGACCATCTTAAGCCTCACATCTTCAGGCCACAGCATTTACTGTGGCCTGAAGGGTAATAGCCTGCAGACGTGCCTTAGGCATGCACAGGATCTCTAGATCTTGGCCTATGATTTTAATGTGTTTTTTTTAAAAAAAAATATTATTATGGGTTTTGGGTGTGTGTATGTAATTGTGCTCAATGGTCATAAGGCGAGGAATACATTAATAAGGTACATTGAGAACTGCTAGCACACAATTAGATTGTATAAATAATAACAGAACTTTGGTAGGGTCTGATTTGTTTTCTTCTTGTGCTGCAGTCCTGCTGGACTCTTCATTCATTTAGCACTTTGAAATTCCACAATGAACTTAATCTAAGGAATGCTGTTGAGCTGACAAAGAAGAGTCTGATTGATGACAAAGAAATGCCGGTCAAAGTAGAAGCTGCCATAGCACTTCAATCCTTAATAAGCCATCAGGAACAAGGTTTGATTTTCATGCGCTTTCTCTTCCCATTTTTAAAAGATGTCTGAAAACCCATCTTAAGTGTTACTCTTCCTTTTGTTTCCTTCTCTCTGTCATTCATTTCATTCATTCATTTATTTCATTTCTATACCGCCCCACAGCCAAAGCTCTCTGTCTTCTCTGTTTGTCTAAATATATCATTAGAGTATGAACCTGCAGGCAGGGATCATCCCCTTTGACTTTTGTACAGCACATAGTTTTTAAGTGTTTTAGAAATAAGTGTTGTTATGATTATATTAGGGTAGGTTAGAATGGGCATAGAACATGATTTGGTATACTGTATATGTTTAAATATCTCCCTATAATGACACTATTCATGATTGTAGTATAAAATACACACATAGCACAGCATCTAATACTGCCACTTCACTAGTGGAAACAACTGCTAGAGCAACAAGAAAATTGCACTTGCTAGCACAACTCAAAAAAACTACATGAAACTAGTGCTTCCAGAATGAGGCATGTCAGTGGAGGCTGCAGAAGGGGGCTCTGCTGACTTGTCTCATTCCAGAAGCAGTAGTTTTGGGTAGTTTCTTGGGTTGCACTAGCAAGCACTACTTTCCCATTGCGCTAGTGGTCATTCCCACTAGCACAACGTGTTTAGAGCTGGCGCATTGCCAGCACTGGATACTGCCCACAGTGTGCCGGGTTGAAGGGTGCATACCTCTGGAAATCATCGGTTTCCCCTCTAAAATCTGAGTGGTGACCATGAAAAGATCAATCTCATACTCCTGTGTTGTTGTTTTTTAAAAAAACCAGAACCTGCTATTTCTACATGTGCACATCCTTCCAAATTAATGTATTATATGTCTATTTTGTATTCCCCAAATACACAACACAGTGTGACCATAAAAGTGGGCTGTGGCCGAGTGCTAGTTTTTTTTTACTTTGGTTATACTGACCACATACATTCATAATTGACCATTCATTTCCAATTGTTTGACTCTTATTTAAGTGTTGAGGTGTGTTGAGTGCTAGCCATGCAAATAGATCTGAGGTGAAGATGGGGATTTGTGCAATGACTGCAAATGTCAGAAAGGCTCTGCTGGCTTGCTAAAACAAGGCTGCTACAGCTTCTGTCAAGAAGGGGTTTGGAGGGTGTTTCTCCCTGATGAAAGGTTGCAAGTTCCCTGAAGAGTCTGTTAGTTTCTCCCCTTTTCGACATACCTCTCCTGTCCATACCAGTAAAGTGGTTCAGGAAGAGGAAGCAGACAGACATGTAGACATATGGGACATCATTATAGAAGCTAAAAGCATGTTAACCAAGGAGCATAATGGTAGTCAAGGGATTCTTGCATCTTCATTCAGACTAGCAGATGTTGCAAAAAAATGACTCCTTTTATCTTTTTAGATATATATTTTTGGTGTGTGTTATTTTTGTGTGTGCCTCTTTAGCAAAGGAATACATTAAGCCCTACATCAGGCCTGTTATGCAGGAGCTGCTGCGTGTTGTCCGGGAAACTGAGAATGACGATCTCACCAACGTAATCCAGAAGCTGATTTGTGAATACAGCCAGGAAGTAGCGACAATTGCTGTTGAAATGACGCAGCACCTGGTAAGGGATGGTAGGGCTTTCAGAGGAAGACCTCTGATGTTTCCATTCCAGTTGACTTCCTTTGAACTGAGTGTTTATGGTTACTAAGGACCAGTGTGCATGTTTAGAAAAATAGTGATACAGTCCTCCTGGACTTAATTGTCCTCTTGGGAAAATTCACATATACGGAAAAAGGAAAAGGGACAAGCTAAGCTTGCTGTCTGTCCCTGATGATCCCAGTATCTGTTGTGAGGGGCAGATTTAGCCCATCTTGAAGTATGTTCTGGAGAGCATTTCTTGGTCGTGTTCAAGTGTGACAAAATGTTGGGAGTTTGCTTTTATACAGGTAGACATTTTTAACCATTTTAGCATAATACGTTGAGTATTCTTCTTATTTTGTCTCAAGGGGCTAATCAATACAAGATCTGTATCTCCTGTAAACTGCAAGTGTCCTTGTGACTATGCCTGTTTTATTTGGTTTTTCCCATTGGGGTAATCCTTTGAAAGATTTGTCCATACTAATTTTAAAAATCTTTTTTTTTTTAATTAATTGGGCCTCAAAGTCTCCCAAAGGACTCAAGCCTGGATTTCCCCCTTTCCCCCACCTCACTTCAGTCATTTACATGCCTTTCAATCAGCTTAATGATAAATGACTATAAATCCATCCTCTTAGATGAATCCTTTGCTTAACACCCCTGGTGCAAATGCAACAATGTTAAGTACGTGTAACTGCACTTTCTTCCATTCATCCCTTGCATCTCTCACACACACACACACACACACACACACACACACTTTTCCCTTTCTGCTGTTAAGCTTTATGTAAGTGTAAGATTTTTGGAGTAGGAACTAATCTAGACTACAAGGTGCCATGTACATTGATGCTATATACATAATAATCGTAATCATTATAATTCATGGGCTCCAAGGTTGCCAAGTTTATGTTAGGAGTTTGTGGTTCACATCAAGAGCAAGTTGGTTCTCTGATGTTTTATGGTTTTTTATTTCTTTAGGCAGAAATATTTGGCAAAGTTCTTCAAAGTGAAGAATATGAAGAAATGGAAGATAAAACTGTTATGGCCATGGGAATCTTGCATACCATTGACACAATCCTCACTGTCGTGCAGGACCACAAAGAGGTGAGCCGTCTCCCATCACTATAAAAGCTGTGCAAGCCAACAGGTGGCACTGTGGGCCTTATCAACCTCGCAGGCCCTTTGCCTGCAGCTTTCAGCTAGTAATTTAAAAATAAATATTTTAAGTTACTTAAGCCTGATTATTAAGTTTACTGCTGACTGCTCAATATTTTCAATATTTTTAAAATGTTTAATATTTTATTATTTTTTTACTTTGTTGCTGCTGCTGCTGCTGTTTGGTTTTATGATTGTAAACCTCCCCGAGGACATTTGCCCGTTAGGCAATATACAAATCTAATAACTAAATAAAGCTTTATGGAAGGCTTTTTGCTTTAGGGAAACAGCTCGCTTAAACAAAAGCATCTCTTACTTTAGTGTGAAAACTTCAAATAAACAGTCTGTTTCTTTTCTTCCAGATAACTCAACAGTTGGAGAGCATTTGCTTGCAGATCATTGGCCTTGTCTTGCAAAAGCACGTAATAGGTATTTAATATTTTTTTTTTAAGTAGGCCTTCTAGAAAATATTACTAGGTTTGTCTTTTTATATGGCAGTGAACAAAGTAATTCTTAAACTTGATATAGAATATAGTACAGCTCCTTGTTCACTTCTCTTCTCTGCCATCCACTTCAAATTGATCTTAAATAAATAGAAGTAATTGTGAATTCACTTTTTACTTGTCTTTATATTAATACGGAAAGCACCACATTTGAATTATAGATTGCTTTCTGTTGACTGTAGTGCAGGTTGGAAGTCTGCCTGCACAGGAGCCAATTCAGTTCTGCATGTAGAGTGGGAGTGGACAATGGAGCAGAGGGTGGGACTGTAATACTTATACCTGTAATATCTGGTTTCAAATTATACTTGAGCCCCAAACTTGCTGAATGATGTTAGGCAAGCTGTTGTCTCTCAGCTTCTGCTTGACATCTGTTAGAGAAAGAATAACGTAAAAAGTTAAAACCCATGGGGACATTGTTGAGAGTGTTCTTTGAAGTAGAGCAGGGGTCGTGAACTTTTTTTGGCCCAGGGGCCAAATTCCAATTTGGGAAGTGCCTCAGGGGCCACATTCCATCAGAGGGCGGAGATAAGGCTACAGTGGGTGTGACCAAAGCAAAGTGGGTGGGGCCAGATGTAATATGTACCAGTTTAGACATTTTCCCACCAAGCATACAAGCCACAGCTTAATTCTATGCATGTCTACTCAGGAGTAAGCCCCAGTGCAACAGCTTTCATGCCTGCAGAGCGCAGCTCAGTTCTCTGTAGGGTATTTAACAGCAGGGTATTTAAACTTTAAATGCCTTTAAATACCCTCTTCACTGATCCAGTCACTGATCAGAGATAACAGCAGAAGAAGCTATACAGGCCTGTGGCTTACGCTGGCTCAGCTTGTCTGAGCGTGGAAAGCTAAGCAGGGTCAGGCCTGGTTATTACTTGGATGGGAGACCCCTCCTCTAGTTTCCTGCATTGAGCAGGAGGTTGGACTCGATAGCCTTGTAGGCTCCTTCCAACTCTATGATCTATGAAATCTATGAAGCTTGCAGGCAGATGGGTAACCCTGGGGGCGGGCTGTGGGACGGATATTTCCTATCCTTGAAATAGTGGGTTGGAGGAAGGGAGGGATCACCATCTATCAGTGGTCTCTTCCTAAAGAAGCCTGCCTATCTTGTCCTTCAAACTGTTCCAAGGCTGCTGGACAAGCTTTGGATAACTTAAAGCTGGAAGGTCCCAGTGACTGCTGGGAAGCATTGCTTCCTATCTCTATATTGGGGGTTTCCCTTCTCAGTGAATCTCATCTGGGAGCCGAATGTCTCCCAACTGGTTTCCTAACTGTGTTCTAAATAATTTCCACCCTCCCTTTAAAACTCTTGAGGTTTGGTTCCAGAGGGCACGCTCAGAATTTTCAAGTGCTCATTTCAATAAACTGAAGTCAGGTCTGTGGCAGTTATATGCTCCTTTATAGGGGATGTTTGAGGGTATTTGGGGGAAATTTAGAGTCTTGGGGAATGTTGATTTGGTCCCAGCATTTATTTTTCGGTGTATCTGCCAAATGCAGTTTTGTTTAAGCTTTGAATTAGGTCCATGCAATGCTGCGAAGTGCTTTACTATTGTGTCCACACATGACCTGGCAAGTTTGCTGTCAGAATATAATCAGGAGAGTGCAAAGTGTTAAAAAATTGCTGTTTTAAATGATTAAGAACAGTATGGATTGCTACACTTTGGGTGGAATTTGCAAACTTTCCTTTCCACAACTTCTCAGATCTCTATGTGTTTTGTCTTCCTTCAGAGTTCTACGAAGAAATCCTCTCTCTGGCGTATAGCTTGACGTGCCATCTTATTTCACCTCAAATGTGGCAGCTTCTGGGTGTCTTATATGAAGTGTTTCAGCAGGATTGCTTTGAGTACTTTGCAGGTAATGAGCTCCGTGGCGTGTTCTGAAAGGGGATTGATAGATGTTATAATAACCCAAGAGAGTGAAGCAGTAGAGTTGTGCAAGTAACCCGACTGAAGAATAATGTTGGCTAGCAGTAGTTCAGAAAGCTGTGATGGAGTGTATCAACTGTCAATTTGTCTCAACTGAGTGAAAACAAGCTGGAATTGTTCCTCAATGTTATAGATTCAGGGTTGGATAGGCACTGGAAGACTACTGCCTATATTGTCAATTGCTAACAGGGAGAAAAGAGCAATCACCATCAGGGTTGCTGTGGGGAGGGAGTAGAGAACGCTGTCCACTCCCTCCTACAGATCAGCAAGGAATTCATTTCATTAATTTTATTTCTATACCGCCCCACAGCTGAAGCTGTCTTGGCGGTTCACAATTTATACATAAAAACAACAGTAAAACATACAATATAGTTAAAAAGATTAAAAACCAAATTTAAAAGCACAGTTTAAAATGACAATACAAAAGTTAATAAAACTAAGCCTACAGGTGAGAATTCCCCCCCACTCACCCCCATGTGCTATTTGAGCCCTTAACTGTTGAATGCGAAAAGACAGTAAGGTTGGCACCAGGCGGGTCTCAGTGGGGAGCTTATTCCATAATTGGGGGGCTACCACTGAGAAGGCCCTCCTCCTTGTTGCCACTAACTGACCCTCTCTTGGAGGTGGCAGTCGGAGGAGGGCCCCAGATGTTGAGCGCAGTTTCCAGATATATTGCAGTTGGGAGAGATGTTCCGTCAGGTATTGTGGTCCTAAGGAATGACATACTACCAAGGAAACAGTGACCTGTATCAGGATTGCTGGTCTGTGTGCCCCTGAGCCAGCATCACATGTGGCCCTCAAGGCCAAAAAGGTTGCGCCCTCTTGGTTTAAGCAATCTGAGAGGAAAGCTCCAGAATCTCAAATGAACAGTAGATGATTTAGGGGGGGGAAACCAAAACAGCTCGCCAATGTTAAATTTCCTTTTGCTCTCAAAATTAACTATTTCGCTTGTCTCTGTCTAGATATGATGCCTCTCTTGCACAACTATGTCACTGTTGATACCGATACTTTATTGTCAAATCCCAAAAATTTAGAGATAATTTACACTATGTGTAAAAAGGTAAGTGTTGTGGTTGTCCATACCATTCATACAGACTAGCCAAAATAAGTGTGAAAATGTGAACTAAAAATGTATGGCTGGATGTAACTTAAGGCCACAGCTGGTCACATTTAGCCTTGATTCAGTTTTTAATTTCACCTTGTATGATCTGTGTGTATGTGTTATACACATATGTATAACATTTTATCAGCTTTCTTCAGACAAATTCCCAACTCCAGTGACTGTGGGCTCATGCCTGCACGTTACTCTCTGCTGCCAATATGAGTGCAGCACTTTTGTGCACACTTAGTACCCATTGGGTTTTTTGGGGTGGGGAGGTTTTTGTTTTTTTTTAAAGCAGGATATTTGCATATTTCAGAGGGCCCCTCCCATTCATAGGGACTCATTCACATTAAGAGAGAGACCATGATCTGGAATATGTTGATCCTGTTTTGAGTAAAATAAAAATCAAAGGATTTCAGTGAATGGCAGTTAACTCAATGGAAAAGGATAAAATTGTGTGACTATTAGGACACCCATTATGGAAATGCCTAAAAGTCTCCACGAATCAGACTCTCTCCCTTATTTTGGAGTAAGCCCATGTAATTAGCACTCCTGTTTTTATCTACTCTTTTCTTATTACCTAGTTATTTGGCTCACCATTCAAATAAAAGGCCCTACTGAAATGGAAAATACATTGTCAAATATTTCATGAAATCTGAAGAATAGTTTCCATTTACACACTGTGCCAGCCTGCCCTCTTGTGGGCCTGTTCTGTGTCTCCTGTTTAAACCTCTCCAAGAAGCATTGTCTGTCTTATCAGCAAAACTATATACAAAATTGCTGGTCTACATTTGTCCATGGTTTTGTTGCCAGGTACTAACGGGTGATGCAGGTGAAGATGCTGAGTGTCATGCGGCCAAGCTCTTGGAGGTCATTATTCTGCAGTGCAAAGGGAGGGGTATTGACCAGGTAATGTGCTGCATGCAGCTTTTCCTTTTCATATACCCTAAGATGCAGTTGGGGTATTGGAAAATGATATGTCTGAAAATAGGATTTAGATTGGGTGGGGCTTGTTTCTTTTGCTGCAATGCTTGAGCCATCAGGGTGGCATTTCTACCCCACATTTTCTCAAATAGACAAAGTGACTAACAACAATAGAAAATTAAAACAACGTTATAATAGAAAGATACCGAAAAATACAGAAACAGTAACAAAGCTTAGAATGGGAGGGTAAAAATAAAAGCTATTTATAACAGAATTAAAATAATTTTCCATCCAAGCTTAAAACAAATTTAAGACCAAAACTGTTTCTAAAAAGGAAGGCCTTCACTTCGTGGCAACAACCCATAAGCAAGGGGGCAAGACAGACCTCCCTTGGAAGGGAGGTCCAGAGCTTAGACGCAGCCACTGAGAAGGCTCTCCCCGTACTCTGAACCAAGCATACTTCTGGGCATGTTGGGACATGCGAGCGGGCCTCTGTGGAAGATCTTAGTAAGCGAGTGGATCTAAATAGTTCCTTGAGCCAGGCTGGCATGTGCTGCCTACTTGTAGCACAGCACTCTATATAGTGAGGGTGAAATATGTTCGAGCTGTAGGAGCATTGCCACACTTGGGGCAGGAGGGTGAACTAGAGGTCCTTTCTAGGCCTGTCGTCATTCCCTTGATTTCCGATTCAAGTCTTCCTGCACTTGCCCAGATGTAGTCAAAGCCACACCATCCACGTTCAAGAGAGGGGTATCAGCAAACATGGAGTAACCTTAAGGTTTGCAGATGCTAAAAATACCAGGGGGGGAATGTAAGGGAGAGGGAAACCTTAGAGTGTTGACTCACTGACTGGGTTCGCACACCACAACAACCAACCAACGATAACAGTCAACAGTTGGTTGTTGTGTTCTGCGAACCCAGCACAGGTTACCCACCATGGGTAGTTTTTTTTAAATTAAATTACCCATGAAGAGAACCCATGGACTGTTGTAGGATTTGTTTTCCCCACAGTCGGTTGTCGTGTTGTCCAAACCCAGACGTCCTGATCCCACCATGGGTGAAGATCCACGGCTAGCGATTTGCTTGGCAAGAGTGGAAAGAAACCACTTGCCGTTCTTCCTAAGCTAGCTGTGGCCACTCCCAGGGCCAACCACCTGACAAGTGCCCAAGCCACACTTGGGGGCAGCTGCCACTAGCTTCCCCCTCCTCCCTGCTGTGATGCGGAGCCATATTGTTTGCCATAGATTTTTTGTCCTTTTAAATTGGGGGGGGGGGGGAGATTGGAATAGCTGGCTTGACAGCTGGCTTTCCTGATCCCCGTTTGGGCAGCTGTGGGGAACCCCTTCAAAGTGCCCCTGCAGCCCCTGGGGCTCCTCGTGGCTGCCCAGTATTTTTAAAAATTGTTTTTACTCCCATTAGCACAAATGTGCTCATTTGCAGAAGCGCTAGTGGGAGCATTTCAAGCCTCCGCCGGGGCCCCGAGCAGGGGGTTTCCCACTGCCCAGGGGCAGCAGGTACCCTCCCTGCACGGTGCCCAGCAGAGGCTTGGAACCCCCCCCCCCCAGCTTTCTCATGACTGCTCGCACAAGGCGAACTGTCATGGAGAAACCAAAGCTGGGAGGGATCTTCGGCTGAGAAGGGGGTGTTTTGTGGGATTTCCCCTCCCCCTTCTCAGCAAGATCCTCAACTTTTCATGTTCCCTCTTTTATTTCCCATGCGGGAGCCACTTTTGCAGTTTTCCCCAACCCCCTAGGAGCTAGGGAAAGGCTAAAAGTGCATCCCCCCCTTTTTAAAGGGAAACCAAGTTTGACAGTTCACTGACAGTTGACTGTCAAAACTCGGGGTCCCATTAAAATGGGGGGGGGGTTTGAGCAGGAATTGGGTGGATTTGTACTGGGACATACCTCTTGATTATGTCCCAGTCCAAATCCCCGAGATCCCCCTCAAAACCCATCATCTTTCAAATTGACAGGCTATCAGCTGATAAGAATTTTATTTAAATTATACATCCACCAGATGGCACTTGGAGAGCGTTATTTAAAATATACCAGTCTGGCTTTCTGATTGCCAATATTCTGGGACTGAGTCCTCCACCTCCCATGTTACACAAACGTTTGGTGACATCATATGAGGGCCTAGGAGAGATTCATAGATGACATAAAGACAGTTTCTAGCACATCACACACGTGTGGACAATATGCAGGACTATATGGATTCTGTGCTTTAAAAAAATCAAATCCTGTACCAAGGTAACCCACGTTATGCCACAGGAAAAGTTGAATCCTGTGACCAGTATATATCATGCGGATTAAGCAGAGTTCTATTTTTCTTATTTTGTGTAACTTTATTTTGCTAGCCATAGGGAGGAGCAAAGAGAGTAGTGAAGCTTCACTCCTTGACCTCTGGAAATCTTATTCAGCAAGTCCTCTGGTTTCTGAGATGTCATCAGGCATAGCTACCATACCTTCACAATCGTAAGATCTAGAAACATGCCTTTAAAAAAAAAGAAAGAAAGAGAGCTGAGTTGCTTAGGAAGCAGAATTCTCCAGCCAGGATCACATTCTGCAGCTATGTAGTTGCCCCTTGAAGCTCATGTAAGGGATTGTATGTTATGTTGTTGCATGTTCTAAGGAAAGAGAATTGTAATTGACTTCAGCAGGTTGGGGGATTGAATCCTTTTTAAAACTTGAAAAATTCTCTGAACTTATTTCTTTTCTCCCCCTTCTCATTTGCTTCATCTCCCCACATCTCCTATTTCTATCCCCAGTGCATCCCACTATTTGTGGAAGCGGTTCTAGAGCGCTTAACGCGAGGGGTTAAAACCAGCGAGCTCCGCACCATGTGTCTCCAGGTTGCCATTGCTGCGCTTTACTACAGCCCTGAGCTCCTCTTGCACACTTTAGAGAACATCCGATTTCCTCACAACCCAGAGCCCATCACGGCACAGTTTATAAACCAGTGGATGAATGATACGGATTGTTTTCTTGGGTAGGTGTTTTCAAAACATAGGGTGCTTTGGAAAGCAACTTTTCGGCTTGGCTTTGATTAGCAATGAGACGGTCTGGGAAAATATGAAAGTGTGGGGAACAATTTTTCTTGCCCTTTCCCCCCACATATTGTACCATTATTTTATTTTCCACAACAAAGAAAAAATATTGCCCTTCAGTCAAATGATAACTATGCACTAAACCAGCCACCCCCAACCTGGTGCCCCTCCGGCTGTGTTGGACTTCTATCATTCCCTGCCAGTGTGTTGGCTGGGAATGATGGGTATTGCAGTCCAACCTACCCAGAGGGCACCAGGTTGAGGTTGGGTGTGCTGTAATTTCTCACCATTATGCTAAAGAAGAATCATAGAGTTGGAAGGGTCCTATGAGGCCATCGAGCCCAACCCCCTGCTCAATGCAGGAGAACAGATGTGGGCAGCCCAGGCAGTCACCCATCCAAGCACTGACCCAGCTCATACCTGCATAGCTTTAGCATGTGGCCTGCATTATATGCTCTCGGCACCACTTGCAGGTCCAGATCAGCTCAAGAGAGCTTCTCCAGAGTAGAGGATCTTAATGGTCGGGCAGGCTCATAGATGAGCAAGTAGTCCTCCAAGTATCCCTGTCCTTAGCCATTTAGGGCTTTAGAAATCATAATGAGCACTTCAAATTGTGCCTGGAAGCAAACAGGAAGCCAGTGTAACATGATCCCAATTACCAGCTCTGGTTAACAGTCTGGCTGCCACACATTCTGCACCAGCTGAAGTTTCCGGTCACTTTTCAGGGGCAGCCCGTTTAGAAAGCATTGCAATAAGGTACATTCTGGATATAACTAAGGAGTAGTCCGATCTGACATCTCTGTTAGTGATACAGTCCAGCTTCCTGATACTCTTCCTCTCCCTCCCCAAGAGAGGGGACAGAAGGAGCTGCAAAAGTCCTTACAATTATTTTTGTTTCATGTATCAGTTGAGGTACAGTTAGGTCCTTGGAGAAGGAAAAGCACCAGTTCTTCCAAGTTACAAAAACTCTTCCTTGCTGGTTATCTAGGGGTAAATCTCTGTTTTACCAGCCTGTCCTAGATGTGTTGCATATGAAGAACAGGTCATTCCTTGTTTTGCTTCAGAGGTTCACTTGAATTTGGGGGGGGGGGATTTTAGGTGAAACCCCAAAAGGAGAGGGGTGAAATGCCTCAGGGGAACAAAATGATTAGAGGGGTGGAGCAGTGGGGGATTACAGTTGCAGCTGAGAAGGTCATGCCTCTTTTTAATAGCCAGGGACTTTGAAAGGTCTTTATTTTTAGTGAGGGGGCAGGGAGAAAGAAGGGAGGGAAGGTAAACCCCAACCACATCAGTTGAAAGACCCTTCCCCGCAAAACCGTTTCAGGGGTTGAATCTTGACCCCTGAAACAGCCACCTCCAGTTCACCACTTGTGAATGGGGTGGCATTTTGGTCCTCTCCTAAAAGCAACCTACTCCAACCTGGTGCTGTCCAGATGTTTTGGACTTCATCTCCCAGCATTCCTGTCCATTGGCCATACTGGCTGGGGCTGATAGGAGTTGAAGTCTGAAACATCTGGAGGGCACCAGGTTGGGGAAGGCTGCCGAAGAGCATCGTCTTTAAAAGCCCTTGCGCCGTGCATTGCTTCCAATTCACGTAGCATCTTCCTACCAGCACTGTCTGTGTGTTTATAGAATTGTCTAGCAGATGCTACATGCCCTGCTAGTTCCTTGCGCAACAAGGAGGTTTCAAATGCCATGCTCCCCATGTGCAGCATCTGTGCAGATAAGGGATTTACTGCAGCCTGTATATGATAACATCTATGGCCTGATTTAAATATCTTAATAAGGAATTTCAGGTCATGCATGAATATGTAGCATTGCTAAATTTTGTTATGAACAGAAGTTGTTTTCTGTAGAGGATTACTGTAGAGAGCAACAGACACTAGTCCTCTAAGGCTTGCTATCTAAAAAGAAGCATTTGATGAGGACCAGAAACCATTGTATTTACTATGGTTGTCTTGACATCTTGTAGTATTTGCCTTTGACTTGGAGTTGGTGTTACATACTGCAAAGCATTATAGCATCTCATAAATGTAGTTTTAACATGACATTTACTGCTTTGACGAGTGTGTTGTAAAATGGCTTTATTACATTCTGTGGTAAAAGGAAATATCCAGTTTTTCAAGGTGCATCAGCTTCAGAATTTAAGTCTTTAGTGCACATTTAAGAATGAAACATCTTTTGTCTTGTTGTGCCAATTAAAAAAAACAGAACATGCTGGTCAAAGAGTTCCATTTTCTTTCCTTCTGAGCCTTTCCCCCTTTGGATGATGATGTGTACAATTACCAGTTCATCTGAGGATAAGAGGCAAAAGCGGAGAAATTACTTGGGACCAAGGACTTAATTTTTGCTGTCGTATCCTAAAATGTATCATGGCAGTGGACTTGGGCAACCCATACTTGGGACGGACCACCTTGTTTCATGGTGTAAATCAGGGCTTTCCAACCTTGGGTCTCCAGATGTTGCTGGACTACAGCTCCCAGAATCCCTTGCCATTAGCCATGCTGGCTGGGTATGCTGGGAGCTGTAGGCCAGCAACATCTGGGGACCCAAGGTTGGAGAGCCCTGGTGTAAATAAAGGCTACATGAGCTTTGCTTCCATATCCAGTTGGGAGCTGTGTCTGCTTGAAAGATGAATTGTAGCTCTGTCCAGAAAGGGGACAGGCTGTTCTCTGTTTGTCATTTGAACAAATTCTGTTCTTTTGTGTCAGGCTAAAGTGTGGGTCACTTTTGCTCATCTTGTGCCTCATGTGCCTGAAAGTGCATGGACTTTGGCCCAGTTTATGTGTTACCTTAGCAGTGTGGTTGGTTGTTGAAGGGTGCCTGTGATCCAGATGCTTCCTCTCATGTGAGTTGTCTTGCAGGGTACTTCTGGCGATTTAGAAGCCAACTATGAGGGAGTGGTTTTGTGGTGGCAACAATGCTGGTGAGGTAGCCATAGCTTAGTGGTGGAGCACATGTCTTGCATGCAGGAGGTCCCAGGTTCAGTCCCCAGAGTGGACGACACTTGGCTAGGTGGAAAAAGAGTCTGAACTGGTATACTTCCTATGTAACACATGAACAGGAACTTTGTTCACTTGCAAAGCTTAGTTGGAGTTAGGGAGTCCTAGTGTGCTTCTGCGTTTGCCCATCCTTTACCTCATTTCAGTTTCTTAGGTTGTATCTGATTTGCTGTAGACGGGAAACATCCTAAAATACAGAGGGAGACTGAGAACACCACTAATTCATGCTGCACTCTTTCAAGGCTTGCAAAAGTTTGCCTCACTTTAAGCCCTGAAGCTGTTTTAGTTGCTCTTCTGTGATCTCCCTCTCACTAAAAAGCCATTTTGAGTTATCCTTATTATTCTCGAATATGTATTTTTCCTCACATTGAATCCTCTTGTGGGTTACTTGGAGGATCTTCTGAATTACGTTTTTTTTAAAAAAAGATTTGCAGCATCTTTCAATTTTAAACTCAATTGCAGCATTGTTTTAATGTGGAGGTACATACCTTGAATACTAATGACCCTTTTCAGGAAAACCAGTATCCCTACTCTTTGATTTTAAAATTGTATTTTCTCCCCCACCCCCAAATCACTGCTTATTGCTCCTATTTACAAGAACCCTTCTGCTAATTTTAATTCCATTGGAGAATGCTCTTCTTCAACTCAATTCAGATTATTTTTTCTGTCAGATTTATGCCCCACATCATTATAAATCACCAGAGGGCCGGACACCTATCTCATTAGTAACCACATGTGTTTGTTTAGCAGCAGACACCCTGCAAATTATGATTCTTTGAAAACCCAAAAAAGCCTTGGAAAGTCCCTGGCTACGCAGCTTAACAGGGTTAGAACATTTCTGTTCTCAGAGCATGCCCTAAAATCTGCACCACAGCCCTTCCATTTTTGATCAGAGATTAAAATTGCTGTTCTAGAACCCTGATTTTGGCTTTCTCCCATGTGTGAACATTTATGGTTTGAAAGAATAGGATTTCAAAAGATCTTAAATTTATCTTAAATCTATCCCCTCGTCAATATTGAGAACCACGTGGGCACCTTTTGGAGGGCAAAATGTTGAATTGCCCTCACAGTCAAAAGCACAAACAACTCTTATCCCTCAATCCCTGCTATCACACACACACACACACACACACACACACACACACACAGAGCCAGGCCAGCTGTACCTTACCTTGGTTGGATGCAACTGCTGCCCTCTTCTGGCTATATACTGATTTATATGGCGCACAAGATTTAGTTCCCCTGTATCAGTAGGCTTCAGCCTTTTCAGACCCAGGACCCATCTTTAATGCAAACACACATTTGAGGACCCCCTTCTTAGCGCTTTATGACATATTTTTATGGTGGTAGTATTGCTGTTGTGACCCACCTTAAGACAAGGCTGCTGCCCAGTAGTGCATATGAGTAGTGTTGCAACCCAGGTATGCAGGAGTGCACAACCTGTGGCCCTTGTGCTGCATGCAGCCCTCAATTCAGGCCTCTGGCAAGAGCAATCCGTTCCTTCCCCGGCAACCCACTGGATGGGGAGGAAAAGGGAGAGGGGCAGAGAGAGAGAGAGAGAGAGAGAGAGAGAGAGAGAGAGAAGGGAGTGACAGAAAGAAAGAGGAAAAGGGTGGCCCCACCGGCTGGGGTGCAGCCCCTGACAAATTACTCCTGAGGAAATGCAGCTCTGGACAGAAAAAAGGTTGCTCACCCCAAAGTAGTGGTTCCCAATGCATCAGTTGAAGACCAGCGCCTAAGGCTGCAGATCCGTATTGCTTCTCACAGAGCAGCCTGTTTTGAGCTGTGACTTGTAGGAAAGGGAGGATGAAGAGCTGGCTCCCTATCTGAGCTGGCCCACTGATGAATGGAGCTTCCCTTGATTGTAACGTGCATCCATTCTCGTTTTGGACAATGTTTTACCTCCCTCCACAAAACCTTCCATCCCAAAATACCGTGGGCATCTTTGCTTCAGATCTCTCACATTAATTTATACTTCCTAAGATGTCCAGGTTTGTGTTTTTCATATAACGAATTAGGAATGCCCATAATGAAGACTTAGGATAGCATGTTGAAATATTGGCTGACTAATTCAAACGGGACTAGACATGGCTTCCAGCTAGAACCTTTCGGCTGATGTTTATGGATGGATTCTCTCCCCACACTGGAGCTCCTTTCTCCAACTCCCATTCTGATTTTGCATCAGGATTTCCTGCATCTTGTACTGTACATTTGAAATACAGTGCCATTAAAAATGCCCAAGACAGTGTACCAAAGAAAGAAAACAATCTAAAATGGTCCAACATAAAAAGAAGGTATAAAATGCCACAGGTGGCAGCATTTAAAAACCTTTGGAGAACAGAGGTGTCTAATATGACATTATAAGCTATGTTACTTGGTGGGTCCCTCTAGGGGAGCCTGTTCCATTATTGTAGGAAACAGCAAGAGGGGATGGCATGTAAGTGTCCCAAAACAGAAGAGAAAATATTCTCAGGTGCCTGAAAATACTTTTATTATGCCCAGAGTGTTTCGGAAAGTCCATAATAATTATGGCCATGGTAACAGTTTTTTCAGGCACCTGAAAATATTTTCTCTTCTGTTTTGGTATTCCATTATTGTGCCATCACCACTCAGAGTCTTGCCCCAAGGTGTCATTGCTCTTTTCCACATGAATGTCTAGAACCCAGACAAGAGCCTCCCAGGCTGATCTTAAAGAACAGGGAGCTTCTATAGCAGGGGTGGAAAACCTGCACCCCTTGACCTAATTTCATGCAGCCCCAGCATAATTTCAAAAGCGCCCCCCCCCCCCATCTTGCAGACCTCTTGCAGAAGTGATTTGTTCCTTCCCTGACAGCCCACTCTGTGGGAAGGAAGAGGGGAAGATAGAAAGGGGGGCAGCAGAAAGAGCGAGAGAAGAAAGTGACAAAAAGAGAAAAGAAGACTTTGGCCCCATCCACCGCTGGCTTTGGCCCTGCCCACTGCTGGCGTGAAGGCCCTGAAAGATTACCCACAAGGGAATGCAGCCCTCAACAGAAATAAAGTTGCCCACCCCTGTACTATAGGGCAGGCATGTTCTTACCAATGATTTGTGTGTGTCTGTTCAGCCTACACGACAGGAAGATGTGCATCATAGGACTCAGCATCCTGATGGGACTGCCAAACCGACCTCCTGCAGTCGACGCAGTGGCCGCTCAGATTGTTCCTTCAGTGCTCCTCCTGTTCCTGGGCCTAAAACAAGTGTGTGCCACCCGGCAGCATACAGAACATGAAGATCAGGCAAAAGCTGAAAAGAATGATGCAGAAGATAATGGTACCAAAAAAGAAATAGGGGTGGGGTGGGGAGATGGCTGCTACAGCAATACTATTATTTTCTCAGCTATCGCTATAAGTATTTATTACTAGCAGAATACCTCTCGGAGTGTCTTTCAGCTTGCAAGTAGAGGGTGGGCTTGTATTGCATATTTGAAGAACTCTTGAGGCATGTTCTAGGCACATTATATCAGGGTTCTCCGAACTTTTTGGACCCGAAGGGTACATTTTGGAATTTGAGAAACTGTTGTGGGCAGCACCACAAAGTGGCTCCTACAGTGGATGTGTCTAGTCACATAATGGCTGCTGTGGGGGCCTGGCTAGTCAAAAGGCAAGTAATTCACTCAAGAAACAGAGTACAAGCAGAAGAAGGGGCTGGACTCCAAAGCTAATCCGCATATTTGACCCCATAGAAGCACAGCAAAATTCCTATTTAAGGTTGCAATCCTATGCATGCTTACAATGGGATTTACTTCTGAGTAGACCTACATAGGATTGCTCTGCTCATCCTATCCACAAACACACTTTTCCCCAACCCCAAAGGAAAGGAAAATGCCCCCAGTCCCAAAAGGAAAGAGTTTCCATAACGAGATCAAAGGGGGAAAGTCTGTGTGGACCAAAGAAGGTTGGGCAGGGCCAAGAAGCAGCTCTTTCCTTCTCTGCCTGCCCACTGAACAGCTGATCAGCAGCAGGAGCAGGAAGGAGCACCTGGCGCCCTAATGTTTTTCAAGGGTTTTATTAAAAAAATTTGAAGGGGGCAGGGAGTGGAAAACTTCATGGGCACATGGGAGGCCCCCACAGTTGGGGAACCCCTGCATTACACACTTGCCCTTTCCTGGCAGGTTATCTGTTGCCGATGATCAGGCCACCCAGAGTGGTGATGGTCCTAAGTACAATGGTTTCCCCAAGTGCAGAACTTTACTTTTTCCACAAAGGCAAATTGCAAGCACCCATTCATGGGTCAAAGCAAAAGGATGCACTCTGGGACACCATTTGGGTATGGATTAAACTGCGCTCTGCTCTTAATGGTTAAGCCTGCTCTTTATCTCAATAGCCTCACCCATTTCATCTGCATTGCCCTGGTTTGGTCCTTCAGAACTGGCTTTTAAGTATAAACCATTATTTCAAAAGAGTTTCCTGATGCTCATTTCAGAGGCTCAGCGATTTGGAAGTGATTGTATCCAACAATCTGACCTTCCTCAATTACAAAATCCATATTCCTTTTCTTTCCTTGGCTGCTTTCATCAGGGTTATAACTTAAGGGGCTTGCTCATTAACTTCAGTACTCACTGGAGATGCCATTAATTTGGGGGCAGAAGTAAAATAGCCGGTTGGCCAGGAAATTGGAATATACTTTTGTGTGTCCGTCCCCCCCAGATATGTGTTTGTCTCTTTTATATCCTGAATATCTGGAGGCACCTTAATGCTTCATTTAAAAAATAAACTTAATTACAGAAGAGATTCCAAGTGATGAAGAGGAGGCAAATGAAGTAAGCCAGGAAATGCAGGAGAACCATGCAGGCGGTGGTGGTGATGCAGGAGATGAAGATGATGACGATGATGATGACTGGGACGATGATGCATTGGAAGAAACCGCTTTAGAAAGCTTCAGTACTCCTATTGATCTGGAAGATGGTGTGGACGAATATCAGTTCTTTACACAGGCACTAATAGGTACGCACATTTAAGACACATCAACATACTGACAGCAAATGCCTTAGCTTCTGTCTTCTCCAGAACTACTAAAGGCACAATCCTATGCAAGTTTAGACAGAAAAAAAAGGCCTACAACTCCCAGCATGCCCCAGCCAGGCCTTTTTTTGCACCCTAGGTCTATTTGCAGTTCGTTGTTACCTTCGGAGAAATGAAAGCAGCATTCAACAAACTGATTTGGCCTGCTCGCTACTTGTTTTAAAAATGTATCTGTCTCTATCCTGCAAGGGTTCTGTGAAACTCTGCACTGAAGATAGAGAAATCCGCTAAGCTGGAAATCTTTTTGCTGTACTATTTCCAAAAGGCAGGAAGAAAACCTGAACCTCAAGCTGCTTTTCTGGGCAGGACTAGCATAGCCTCCACTTTGATTAGCATAGCCTTTTCAGAGGCCATCATCAAAAAGATCCCAGCCAAGTGGTTGAACACATGTTTTGCCTGTCAGACGTCTGGGATTCAGTCCCTACCCCTGATTTTAAAGGCTCTATGATAGCAGGGCTGGGAAAGACCACTCTCTGTGACCTTTGATTGGCAGCAGCTCCTTAGGGATGTGATGCTAGGAAGTCCAGCTCATTTGAGCTCAACGGACTTCCTGCCTGCTTCTGATCTAATGATCAGAAGCAGGCTGGGTTGGTGGCTTTTCCGCAGACTTCTGTCTTTTAAGACAGGCTGCGGTCTGTGCATTTTTATAAAAGCTAATGGAAGTTCGTGTAAATTTATGCAATTTGCTCAAATGTACACAAATTGCGGAAATCATGGTATTCTGTAAATTGGCTGATTTGCGCAAGTATCCATATGCTTTTCGGATGCTGATTTGTGCAATTCAGCCGATTTTCCACAAAAGCGTGCTACATCCACATGCTTTTCGGGGTGCCGATATGTCCAAATTGTGTAAATTTACACAAATTTCCTTAGCATTTTTTTCATGTGCCAAATCACAGCCCATCTTAAGAGATGGAAGTCTGCAGGCTGACTCAACTCACACCATAACGAGCCGGCACCAGTGCAGGGCTGGCGAACTGGAATCTGGGAGGCTGAATCGTGAAAGTCCATCAGATTTTCACTCCCCTATTGGATTCCTCACACATCCCTACTCTGAGTATTGGACTAGAATAGGGGTGGGGGTGGGGGTGGCCCTTCACATGTTGCTGGACTACAACTCCTATCATCCCTGACTATTGGCCATGCTGTGTCTGGGGCTGATGGGAGTTGGGTGTCCAAGAGCATCTAGAGGCCATGGGTCTCCCACCTCTAGGCTAGAAGATGAACCAATAGACCATATAAGGCAATTCCTTCTGTCCAAAGCCACTCAGCTAGTCATCAGCCAGCACATTTACATGAGCCTCTTTTGTTCATACAGATTGTAATGTTGGCTTTGGAGGCAGCAAGCCAGATTCAAATCCTGCTCGGTTACGAATCTCAGAGATTGGCTTTTGTTTATGTCCCAATTTCTCAGCCTCACCTACTTCACAGGGTGCTTTTGAGGATAAAATGAGATATTCTGACATTAGGTACTCTGAGCTTGGAGCAAGATACAAGCATGGTAGATAAATAAATTCATGTTTACTGTGATGGGGCTATGAAAAACAATCAAAGGCTGTGCTCACATAAACCGGAGCTTCAATTTAACACACTGACCCTGACGGTAGGTGGTCTCTACTTGTTACACGGGTAATTTTAATGATGGGGAGGGAGGTTGTGGTAGCTTATATATCTGTCTTGGTTTTTTGAAACTCTTCATAGAAGGACCATTAATTCTGTGTTGACAGCGGTGCAGAGCCGAGATGCAGCTTGGTACCACTTGCTGACAGCACCGCTCAGCAACGATCAGAAGACGCAGTTGCACGAAATCTGTGCATTAGCTGAACACCGGAGGAGTTCTGCAGGTCAGTTAGCTCTCTGGAACAGCTTTGCCTATTGGCGGGATGTCTGTGGAAAGTGTGCTTTGTGCAAACAGGGATTCTTAGTCATGGCAACCATGTAAAGCAATTCAAGCTGGCCCAGGTTGCAAATAGGACAAAAACAAGTCTTGAAAGAGAAATGCTTTTATTATCCTGAGTACACAGAGAGAGAAGCGGGAGCAGTGGGTGAAGAGTCTAATTTTCTTAGCTTTTGCCCATTGTAAGATGCTTCTGTGTATTGAACAGTGGGGCAGGGCAGGGGGCACATTTCGTAAGCGCAGCCATCCCTGTTAAGAGGACAGGGCAAGCTTCAGAACAAGTGAGAGAGAGTTGGGAGGAGAGAGGAGGAGAGAAAAAACCCAACTCTCATTGGTTCGCTCTGCACTTCCATCTGGGGAGGAGAAGATGGAGGCGGGGGTGTCCCAGGGAAGGTTTAGTGCAGTGTTCTCCAACCTTGGGTCCCCAGATGTTTTTGCGTAGCTGGCTGGGGCATGCTGGGAGTTGTAGGCCAAAAACATCTGGGGACCCAAGGTTGGAGAACACTGGTTTAGTGTATAGAAAGCCAGAGGCAGTGGTTGTGTGTGGGGGCACTGCAGACAGCAGAGAGTATAATATGGAAAAGCTCAACCCAGAGACAAGAGTGCAGTCGGATCTCCCCCCACCTGCCTGTTGGCACCATTTCATTACGAATGGACAAAGGAAGTTCAGTAAGCGGAGGGGAAACCAAGATACTAAACACATTTTAAACAGTCACTCTACCTTGGGGCAACAGCTCAGTGGTAGAGCACATGTCTTGCATACAGAAAGTCCCAGGTTCAATTCCTGATATCTCCAGTTTAAAAGGGCTAGCTAGTAGGTGATGGCAAAGACTTCTGCTTGAGACCCTGGAGCGCCGCCAGTCAGGAGTAGACAATACTGGGCTAGCCAGTGGTCTGCCTCCATCTAAGGCAGCTTCTTATGTCCCTTTGACATGCGTACTTCATGTTAGGCTCACCGAAATGGCACGTGTTATGTAGAACCAGAGAGTCCTGCCGAGAAACCGTTGCACATAGATTGAGACATGCGGAGGGACCGGGGAGGAGCAGGTCTCCCTCCAGACTTCCTTAAATGGGAGTTTCTGCATTATCCACCCTTTTTTGGGCTAAGCTTCCTGTCCTAATGAAATATATATAAATAGGTTATTTCCACTTATATGATGAGGTACCTAAACTCTATCCAATTTTTCCACACCTGTTAGAATGTCTAGCGGGGGAATCCTAAAATACTTCATTCTGATGAGCTCAGTAGCCGCCCCGCCGCTCTTCAGTATAGTATTTATTATTGTTCAGTGGGTAGCGAGACAATACAGATGGATACAAATTTGCAAGAGGATTTTGTCTTTATCCATAATATAGGAGATTCTTCAGAATTTTTTTTTTTTTTAAAGCATGTTTTGGAAGAGATCAGAAATGTCATTGGTACGGTATAAAGACATCCTTGCTGTCTGTCTGTTAACATACTTTTTGTTTCTTTTAATTCTAGAATCCAAGAGGATAGAACAACAGGCGGGCTTCACGTTTGATAACAAAGGACTGGTCCCTGGATTTAACTTTGGCAATGCTCCAGGAAACAACTGAAGGAGAAAAAAGCTTACAGGACTCTGCAGAATCTTTCATTATTGCATTTTATTAAAAAAAAAAAAGAGATAATTTGTGACTTGTGACTGGGCAAGGGAAGGTAATTGAGTGCTCTGGAAGATTCCCTTCTGGGAAAGGCAGTGGCTGACCCTCTCCCCCCTCATTAGGACACTCTTTCTAACCAGCTACTGTAATGTATAAATTCTTGTGGTATTTTTATAAGTTGTTGGACTGAAAAGAAAGTATCTGTCCCTGCTCCTCCTGCTGAGGAAATGGGGAAGCAGCTGTGTGAAACTGGATGGAGTTGCACTTCTCAGGTCTTTGCCATGTGAAATTGAAGGGGTCCTATGGATAACAGTGCCTTCTGTTGTATATGGGTAGCCTGAACAAAAGATTTTTGGGGTGCATTGTTTTTGGGGTTTTTTTAAAGAAAGGAAGGACATTTATAGGCACACTTCAAATCTTGTTTTCCATGTTCTTCTGTTATCTTCTTCTAATGAAATAATGGCTGTATTTTATCAGTCACAAATTTCTCAACATTGACTATACAAACCTTTCAGCTTCCCTGCATTTGTGTACGTTCAGGGTGATGTCTCTTTGAGTTATCCAGAATATCCTTGCATCCACAGCTGTTAATGGAAAACAGATGTTCCTGTGAACAACAAATTTAAATCCCCTTCCCTTATGATGGCCAAGCCTTTGTGATTCTTTATTGCAGAGTTTGGGGACTTTCTACCTTGAGGGAATTCTTTCTCTATCTTGCCTTGCCTACCATGGAACCTACTGTGCATTGAAGGGCATATTCTGGGATGCACACCCTGACTACTTGAGACAATGGCTGGGCCTATTGGGTCTCTCTGTCATCCTAGAACATGCCCAATGCATCTGTGCAGCTGCACTCTTTAGGGGAAGATCATTGTGGTGGCCAACCTGTCTTTCAGGGAGGCTTGTCGGCCATTATTGATCTTCTAAGGAACCCAAGTGTTCTCCATAACTGTTCCGTAACCACTACTTTAATGGAACTAAAGGCATTGCGAGTCTTCAGAAAGCAAGTTTGTTAGAAGTTTCAATGATGTTCTTGGCCTTGCATATTCAAATCTAAAGCTTTCTCAGTGCTGTTGTGGATTTCTTGATGTATCGGTAATCAGGCTGTGGACTTTGTAAGTAGTTGTCAACTTTATATTTTTGTGTGTCTTGAACTCCTTTCACTTGCACTGCATCATTATCGTTCTTCCAGCCATGTCAGTGATGAAAACCAAGGTTTTAAATAATAGCTTTTATTGGCTCCATCCCTCTCACTGTATCCAGCAACTGGGTGATCATTTTAATTTTTCTTAGATTTAGAAGACCAATCTCCCTTAAGTTCAGGGAGCCACTGTATGTCACCTGTTTCTGTGCTGCTGAGCAGAACAAGGGTGAAACAATCAACTAGAAAATACTGGTGCAGAATGATGAGGCTGTGTTCAACGACTTACTTTGAAAAGTGGTGATGGTCAGGGTCTTTGTTTTCCAGTTCAGTTCACAATTAAGATTCCCCTCAACCATATGTGACTGAAAGACTAAGGGTGCAATCCTATGCATGTTTTAATAGAAAAATGTTCTATAACTCCCTAGTTGGGGAATGCTGGGAGTTGTAGGACTTTTTCTATGAAATAAGCATAGGATCGTGCCCTAAACTTGTTTGCTTTTCCCAACCCATCAGTTAATGAAGGTCTTAACACTACAGTTGGGTTTTCAATAAAGGCCTGGTCTTGTGGTTTGGCCATCTACAATGGACCGCACAAGGGAAATGGAGTTCCTTCCCCAGTTTTAAGTGGTAATTCTGTAACAGCAAACTAAAGACTGTTTCACACATTATTGCACAAAGGCAAAGTTGGCTTTGCCAACGCTTGTATACCGAACAAGGAACTGCAGCCAATCGTGGCTTCCTGACGGTTGTACCTGTAAAATAGCCATCTTTAAAGCACCTGTCAGTCATATTCAGACTTTAGATCAGGGGTTCTTAACCTGTGGGGTACGCCTCCCCAGGGGAGGTTTGGACTGACTCCAGGGGAGGTGTGAGTAGCCCCTCAACTATAAATTGTTTATTTTACAAGTACATAGCAACGCAGCTTGGTGGTTGGCCCAACCTTATTTCTTTCTACTAATCTTCGGAGCTACGCCATTCATGTAATTGAATATGCATGTTTTTTTAGTCCAGAGACAGAGCATAAACTAAAAAAAATGCAAACTCGTCCTGCCTAAGCCTAAATTTTGGGCCGTTAACACATGGGAGGCGTGGGTCATAAGATTTTTCACAAGGGAGGTGTGACACCAAAAAGGTTAAGAACCACTGCTTTAGATACTTAGGTATACATTTAAAACATGTTAGGTGAGCTGCTAAAAATTCTAAATTGGCTTAGGCTCTGAGGAATTAACATTTTCATTCTAGCTAGCCTCTTACCTAGTAATGAACTTGTGCCTCTATTTAAATTTGTTTTGATTCTTTGCTAATCCTGCCCTTTGTATCCCAAAGAAATTTCCGGTAAATTCATTTCCTTTGTCTATCTGGACTTTGTTGTTGTACAGTTAATCTGAGAAGATATATTAGGTGGTGTGAGAGAGATTGTTGCTCTTACCCTTCAGAGTAGATTTTTATGCAGTATGTCAGCAAAACAAGTAAAATTTTACTCCTTTTGCACATATGTATGAAGGGAATTGACAACCCAAATATTGCAAGATTTTATTAGCTTCAGGTTTCTGCATAGGAATGACTTTACTTTTTTTTCCATTTTAAACATTCCTTTAAACTTATCTTGCTTAAAAGATTTGAAGTGTCTTCCAAGGTTGTGCCCAGATCTATTCTAAAATCAATCAGACAGTAACAAAAATGTGTACTAATTGTCTTGTTCTGAAGACCAGGGGCTTCAGCAACTGTTAAAAGTCAATTCCTCTGTTTTGTCTAAATCACTGCAAAGCTTTACAGCCAACACACACACACAGCAGTATCATGCGGTGTATTCTTTTGTTATCCCCCTGGAATAAAACAGAGATTGCATGTTTCTGCCTCGAACCCTCCCTGCATATTTAAAACTAGCATATCAGGATGCAACTATCTCCCTCATGTCCTAGCTTTTGATGTTCAGTCTGTCAACAACTGGTGCCAACTTCTGCTGAACTGTGATGGTGGACCATGGACATGCTAGGTTCTTTCATATGAAATAGTTTGTATTGTTTAATCTACTGGAACTGTAAACATTTAGGCAACCCTAATTGCTCCCTATAAAGCTTTTAAATCAAGGAAATGCTCTCTCAAGTCACACCTATCATAACCCAATGCATGTCAGACATGCACTCACTTACTGGCAGTTTGTGGTGGTTCTGCTGCACATATAGATCAGATGCTACACACAGATGCCTGTGCCCAAGGAATGCCTATGCCAGACTTCCCCAACCTGGTGCCCTCCAGATGTTTTGGACTACAACTCCCAGAATCCCCCACCTGTCATAGCTGGCCTGGGGGTGCTGTGGGTTGTAGTCCAACTCACCTAGAAGGCACTAGGTTGGGGAAGGCTAGCATAGGCACTGTCAAGGATGCCTGAGCATCTCACCCAGCCCATAGTAAGTACGTCTCTTACCGTTTTGTATGCATTGGGTTATGATAGGTGTGACTTGAGAGAGCATTTCCTTGATTTAAAAGCTTAATGTGTAAAATGACTCCTGGAAATTCAAGGCTTGACTGATTGGTTCAAACATGGCTCTTTATTGCTTGATGACTGCAACAAGTAATGACTTGCATGTATGAATGGAGACATCACAGGTATAATATCACAGACATAACTTCCATTTTGCCTCACATCTCCTCAGACACAATGCTCAGTCTGTCAAATATATTTGTTGTTCTGGACAGAAAATAGTTGCCAAGCTGGCAGTCTCTCTGAATTCCCTCATTTTTGGAGGTTGAAAGGACTATCGTAGCTATCACAACAAAATGTACACTAATTAAAATCAACAAGCTTCTTAAAGGAGAACACAAGATAGAGAACTATTTTGTACTTGGTTTTGAACTGGGCTTGTTTTGCTTTAGCAAAGTATAGGTTAAAATTTTGTGCAACTATACAGGAAGCCAGTTACAGGCATGCCTTGGATTGAGAGCATAATTCGTTCCGGAAACGTGCTTGTAATCCAAAACACTATTATATCAAAACGAAATCCCCCAAAAAACATTTGTACAGATATTTTTAATTTAAGCCGTACTACAGTACTTGTATTGCAAGACGTCGCTTGTATATCAAATTTAAAAAATTAAATTTTTAAAAATTTGCTTGTCTTGCAAAACACTCTCAAACCAAGTTACTTGCAAGGTTACTGTATTGATAATAAAGGGGCTGAAATTGTGTGCAAGGATTCTACCACTGAAATATAAGAATGCAATATTTTTTTGTGTTTCTCTTGTGTGGAGGGCCCTATGTCACGATACCTGCCTGGCGTGAAGTCACTGCACTGCCCTCCTATTTTTAAATAGCACTTTAAGCTTGATTCTCTTGGTAAGGATATGTAAAAGGTTTGAAGTGTGAAGTACCATCTGGGATTGGGTGCAGATCTATTCTGAATCAGTGAGAGAGATGTTTCTTCCTACAGCTGTTGGGTAACAAGCATTAAGACTAGGCGTGGGCAGAAATTGGATCTCCAGATGTTTTCCGTTCCCAGCATTAATGGATTATGTAACTGGGTAGATTAACATCTTGGAATCTCAAGAGTACTAGAAAGTGGGAGGTGGCCCTCTCTTTTCTCCTTCCTTCCCACCCAGTTCTCTTTTGACTGTAGCCTGGGTGTCTGATGTGATCTGTACATCACAAGAGAGCCACTTCAGTGGCTCCCTTACCACAACAGTAACATAAAAAGGGGTCCCTGAGATTTGCTTCTGTATAACTTGAGTTAGTTATGTGTTTAGACTAAAGCTGGCCTGGGGGTGCTACCTAAAGGTAGGTAATGTGGGCCACATGCAGCCCCCTCTGGCCTTTTTTGCATCCCCAACTTGACCTGCCACCACACCCCCAGATTTTGGCAATCCAGTGGCAGAGTGCCTGGGGGCAGGGGGCAGCCCCTGCTGGGTTCCAGACAGAGGCAATGTGACCCCTGAAAGTTCCTCACCCCAACCCTAGACTTCACAAGGAATCATGCAGATGAGGGTGTATATTCCTTGCCTTCAAAAACATTGCATGCATTGGCTGGGTTTGCCTGACATGACAATTGGGTTCACACGACACGACAACCCATCATGAGGGACTCTTATCAGGTTCCTCACACTTCCACCCTTTCCCAGAAAAGTGCAAGCCACCCCTTTTATGGGAGCATGGAGCTTTGACAGCTAGCTGTCAAAACCAGTTCCTTTTAAAAGTGTCTTGTTTGTTTTTTGACAGGGCTATTTCGTGTTTTTTGACAGGGACATGCATTCATGCCTGCATAGGTCCCTGTCAAAACCCTCCACTAAACTAGGGAAGAGTTACTCTGATGGTTCAGCAGAACATACTTGCATGTCCCACATTTAAGGTCATGATTTACTGTTAATATAATCATGCAGTAGTCCTTGTCCACTCTGAGCAAAAAATGAAGCCTGATGCCTAGTATAAGGCAGGAACCTAGTTGTGGCAACATGCAGCCATAATCTGAGTACCAGAAATCACCACCACCAGAGAGGAAGAACAGGTTCTGCATGTTCTAGAGTGTGAGAAAGCAGAGCCGCTAGGTTTAAGTGTCAAAAGCTGTGGCAATACTAGAAAAAAAATATCTGGAGTTACATAACCTTGTGTTGTAAATTAAGATTGAAGGGAACTCTCTCAGGTATGCCCTTGGATTAGCAGTGTCTGTTTAAGAATTCTGTACTGTCACCCCTTTTTCCTGCTTGCTAGCATCCTGTTGTTAAAAAGATCTAATCCTGTGTCAGTGGAATTCATTGTGGACTGGGAAATTTTCTATGCAAGTTGGCAGAATGAGCTGCGCAGGCACCCCAGAATTCCACCTTGCAAGTTTCAGTGCAGCAGGAAGACTTCGCAACTGATGGAAATTGTGATGCTGCTTGTTTAAATCAACGAGGTAATGTAACCACTAGTTACAGTGGGAGGAAAGGGTTAATGGAACAATCCCCAGGGTGGATGTTTTGTAACCCCTCCTCCCCACCTCTCTGTGGCCCCTCCTCCCCAACATGATGGACACACCCATATGAATAAACTGTAAGTAAAACTAATAAATGTCTTTATTAGTTTTAAACCTTGTTTGGACAATCTGTTTCCTTTTAAGAATCTTTTAACAGGGTTTAACAACCCACGTGGTGATAACCAGTTTCAATAACCAGGCTGTGCATAAGGGGGAAAACTGCTTCAGCCTAACCAGTATAGGGCCGACTCCTTCCCGTATCCTCCAACAGCAACGTGGTGTGTTTTTGGAGAGCTCCCATCTTGCTTCATGGAAATAAAAGAATTGCCTCCTGGGTCCAGACCAAAGGCCCATAGATTTCATAGATCATAGAGTTGGAAGGAGCCTACAAGGCTATCAAGTCCAACCCCCTGCTCAATGCAGGAAACTAGAGGAGGGGTCTCCCATCCAAGTAACAACCAGGCCTGACCCTGCTTAGCTTTCCACACTCAGACAAGCTGAGCCAGCGTAAGCCACAGGCCTGTGTATCTAGTCCAGTGTTCTGTTCTCAGTCAGGGCTAGTCTGATGTCTCAAAGTTCACAAGCAGGGTGTGAAGGTGACTGCATTTCCATCATATGGGGACAAGTAAAGGTCCCTCTGAAATTAGGGCCTGATTTTACACACACTCCAGATTTTGGGAATAAAAGCCATAGGCAAGTGGACATAAATGCACAGGGCACAGGCAGATACCCTTTTGCTATAAAGAAGAAAAACAGCCTTAAAAGTAGGAATGAAATATAGTCAATACTTTTTTTTTTTTTTTTAATAACTGCCCACTCAGCGTAATGCAGCATACATTTAAATGTGCTACATGGTCACAGTAGGGGACTCCCCATGGTTTAGCAGGGGGGGAAGCGATGGACCCAGTGATACAGGAAGACCAAGGCACGGAAAGGTAAGGAATTCTTCAAAATGAAACCTCATTTTTGATGCCACAGCTGAGTTTTATGACTGTGCATCTGAGCCTGGGCAAGTCAAATTCCACTCCAAGGAAAGTTAAATGGTGTGCCCTCGATGTGTACAATAGCTTTGCAGCTATAAGGACGAGAAACTTCGTGAAAATGGATGCTGTCAGAAAGCTGGATTCCCTGTCCAATGCTATGTTCTGTACCTTTTTTGAACTCTTGCCCATGATAGGTGAAATAAATTATTTATTTATTTATTTATTATTTATTATATTTATACCCCGCCTTTTTTCCTGCAAGGAACCCAATAGCAATAAAAAGTGTCTTTGAGATGCTTCTGAATGCTGTCCCACCATCACTGAGAAACCACAAGCAGCTGCTTTGAGAGGCATCCTGTGACAGGTGTAATGTGTAGTCCTGCTCTTTGGTTGGTAGACGTTGTATGCACTTGTGCATACGATGGCACTCTGAGTCTACTGGCTTCCAAAAGCATATGTTACTCTCTCTACAGCTGCATCCCTCAACCCAGAACATGCTCTGTTCAACTCCACAACTGCTCACGCTTCGAGCACTACATCTCTTGCACTGCAGTGCCTTCCAGCAAAGATTTGGCTGCCCAGCCAGCTAGAATTTATTGGGCCAGAGCTTCCATTTCCCCCCCAACCATTTAATTATAGTGGAAGAGGCTCCTATATTTTATAGCCTGTCTCTCTCTTTGATGTGATACATATTTCCTGTTTAAAAAGTAACCCCCTTTCCCCCTTGCTACTTCAGAAGTTGACCGGTTTCATTATTATCGCTATTAAACACTTTACAGAATTCCAGCACTGGCCCGGATCTTGCTGCTGTGGTTTTTCTACGAGCACTCAAGCCTGTACCAATTCAGGCTGACTTCTTGGGCTCTGCCGCACATTCTCCAGTTTTGGTTTCTTGCTGAAAATAATGATGATTTTGTGGGATGTAAGTATTAACTGGAAACTTTGTGCGAATATTCTCCTTCCACCCCGATCCTGTCCGTTCAATGCCACTGCTTCCCCAGATTCCTACTTCTCCTTCCTGGTTTAGTCACATGGGTGATCCCACTCTTTTTTTTTTTTATATATATATAAATTTTTTTATTAAATTTTAAAACAATACAAAGAAAATAACACACACACATAACTAATATTGTGCTCCCATCACCATGGGACCAAACAATCCAATAACTCTATAATTGTTCATTATTCCAAAAATACAACATATCTTGACAGGGTAAACTCCCTTTCCCCCTTTTAAACACATATTCCAAAAATAAACCCCAAATATCCTTAAAATTATTTTTCTTTAATTGACCCCTTTTGCATTTAATATTACAAGTCAACATATCATTCAAAGCCATATCCCATACTTCCTTATACCATTCAGTAATAGTGAAAACTTGCTGGATTTTCCATTTCCTTGCTATCATTAGTCTACCTGCCGTTAACAAATTTATAATTAATTCTTTAACATTTTGAGAACCGATCACCTTTTCCGTTATTGTTAGCAAAGCTAGTTTAGGGCATACCTCTAAATCAGCTCCAACAATTTCTGATATTTCCTCAAAAATCATTTTCCAAAAATCCATTACATTTTTACAACTCCACCACATATGAGCATATGTACCCAATTCCTGACATCCTCGCCAACACATTGGAGAACATTTATTGTCTATTCTATTTAATCTCACTGGAGTCAAATACCATCTCCAAATTAGCTTATAAAAATTCTCTTTAATTCTTATAGACATATTTTTCAATATTCGCCTATCCCAAATCTTATTCCACTCATCCTTTGATATTTCCTCTTCAAACTCTGTATCCCAAACTATTTTAAGATTTTCTGCTTGCTCTACTGATTTCTGCAACATTTTATATAACATCTTTGTAAGACCCCTAGCTGATGCATTTCCTTCTGCGAGTTCTCTAGACATAACCACCTGCTCAAATGCAGTGAAATCCCTTTCATGCTCATGTCTCCTCTTCCATTTCTTACCCCATTGTACTAATTGAATTAAATTTAACCAAGAAATTCTTCCTGCCCCAACCCTATCAATTATTTGCTATCTTGTCTCCATTTTTTCCAGCCAATCCATTAAAGTTATCACCTTTTTCTCTCTAAAAATTCGTTCTAAATGTCTAACATTCTCGGAAAAATCTTCCATAACCACCACTGGAGTAAGCGGGGATATACCTGGTAAAAATATTTCCTTATTTCTACCCCAAATTTCTAACATATTTTTTAAAAAGGGATTTTCTAATCTTTTTGTCATAATATGTCCTTGTTTTGTAAATAAGAATTTATCCACCCTATTACCCAATTCAAATGCTTCTATTTCCCACCACATAAAATCTTTTCTAACAATAATATCCATAATATATCTAAGTTGATTAGCTATATAATACCATTTTAAATTAGGGAGACCAAGTCCCCCTATTTTTTGAGCTTTATACCATCTATTTTTAGTAATCCTTGATTTCCCCCCCCATTACAATAGCTATTTAACATTACTTGCCACTCTTTAATTTCTTTCTCTGATATCTTATATGGTATCATTCTAAATAAAAAATTAAACTTCGGTAAAATCTTCATTTTAATCAAAGCTATCCTACCGAACCACGATAATCCCAATTTTTTATAATCCTCTATTTGATTTTTAACTTCATCTTTTAGTTTTTTAAAATTACATTCCCCTATTTTATCCATATCTTTTAATATATCAATACCTAAATATTTAATTATGTTTTTTATCTTTATATCCACTTTCCTTTGTTTAAATCCCCTTTCCTCCACTTTACTATAATTAAATGTCATTATCTCCGATTTATCCCAATTAATTTTTAACCCTGTTACTTCTCTAAATTCATCTAAATGTTTCTCTATCCAATCCCAATTTTCTATAGGCCTTTCTAATGTTAACAAGATATCATCTGCAAAAAGGTTTATCTTACATTTGGTCTCTATTCCTATCCCCAGTAATTTCTTCTCCTGTCTTATCGAATTCGCTAACAATTCCATAACTAACACAAATAATACTGGGGAAAGGGGACAACCCTGTCTAGTTCCCCGGCCTAGGCTAATAGTTTCTGTTATTCCATCATTTACAATTACCGACGTGACATTGTGAGTATATAATTGGTTAGTAATACCTATAATTTTTTCTCCAAACCCCATAGTTTTTATTAACATCTTTAATGCAGGCCATTCCACACAATCAAAGGCTTTAAAAATATCCAATGCAAGAACCCCCGCTTTCAAATTATTTTTCTTTATTAAATAAATTATATTCAGAACCCTTCTTGTTAAATCTGCCATTTGTCTTCCTTGAATGAAACCACATTGATCTATCCCTATATACTTATTTAGAAAACTATTCATTCTTCTAGCTAAAATTGCTGTCAATAGTTTAGCATCTTGATTAATTAATGATATTGGTCTATAAGAACCTGGTTCTGCTAAATCCTTCCTTGGTTTCGGGATTAAAATAGTCAAGGACTGTTTCCATGACGGGGGGATCTCTCCCCCCTGTAAAATATCATTAAACAACCGTTTTAACTTTGGAACTAACATTTTTTTAAAGACTTTATAATATTCCGCCCCCAGACCATCCAGTCCTGGCGTTTTCCCCTGTTTTAATTTATTTATAGCACTTTCTATTTCAATTTCTGTGAATGGTTGCTCCATTTTCTCTCTATCTTTATCCTGGATTTTTATTTTTAAATTTTTCTCGATATATTTTCTACTCTCAGCTTCCGACCATTTTCCTGCCTTATATAACTCCGTATAATATTCATGAAAAATTTTCAATTTATCCTTTACTAGATTATATTCTTTACCCCTCTTATCTTTAATCACCCCCACTAAGCTTTTTCTTTTTTTTTTTGTGCTAATCTAGCCAACATTTTAGAATTTTTATTACTATTCTCAAAATACTCCCTTTTTGTATAAATCAAATTCCTTTGTACCCTATCCAGTTCTTTATTCTCCAATTCTTTCCTTTTACCCTGTAATTCTGCAAAAATCTTTTATCCCTCTTCTCTAAATACTTCTTTTCCAAATCCCTAATCTCCCCCTCTAGCTTTTGATAAAAAACTTCTTGTTGTTTCCTCAAATTTATTGCCTCTCTCAATCCTATTCCTCTCATTACACTCTTCATTGTATCCCATATTATCGCTTCAGTACATTCTTCTGTTTGATTAAATTCCCAAATTTCCCTCAATTCCTTCTCTATTTTTTCTGTTAAATGTTTAAAACGAAAAATATTACAATTCAATCTCCATCTTTTCGCTTCTCTATAATCCTTATATATCTTCAATTCCATGTTAACCAAAGCATGATCTGTAACTTTTATCACTCCTATCTCTGTGCCCAGGACCCTTGAAAACAGTGTCCTGGACACAAAAATAAAATCTATCCTCGAATAATTCTTATTTGCTGATGAGTAAAATGTATATCTTTCTTCATTCCCCTTGACCCCTCTCCAAACATCTAGCAACCCTTCCTTACTAATTAACTTATTCAAGATCGTTAGATTATTTCTCTGATCTTCTCTCGTCGGATTGGATTTGTCTTTTCTTCTATCCAATACCATGTTAAAGTCCCCAGCCATAATAACCCTTTGATTTTGAAAATTACCCATTTCTTTAAACACATGTTGATAAAATTCTCCTTGATTTTGATTGGGAGCATAAACATTAACAATAACATATTCTTCCCCTCCCAAGGTCCCATACATTATAATATATCTACCTGTATCATCCTTTTTCACCTTTAAAACATTAAAACCACAATTCTTTGAAATTATAATTGCTACTCCTCGTGATTTAGATGATCCACATGCTATCTCATATATTCTAGACCACCTCAATTTCAATTCATTGACTCCTTTCCTTGCCTGGTGCGTTTCTTGCAAGAATATAATATCTGCCTTATCCTTCTTAAGAAGTGCTTCTATTCGCCTCCTCTTAGTAACTGAACCTAGCCCCTTAACATTTAAAGTTGAAATTCTTAACTTATAATCCATCTATTAACATCATTTTTTCTTTTTTGGTCCCCAAAAGTGAAATTAATACACAATAACATACCCCTTAACCCACCCCCACATTCATCTAAACTATCCCCCCTGCTAAGCCAGGGCAACTTGCCCCACCCTAAACCTACCCACCTATCCCAGGGGGGGGGGAAGGACCCATCACCAGCCCGAACAGCAGCCCCTCATTCCCTCCCGGATAACTTCTTTATAAAACATTTTCTATTTCTTTTTTCTTCTCGTGTTGAAACGACCTCTTATACAATTCCTCCGCTGGCTCCTTCTTCTTCCAGTTGACCCATCAATTCTGGACCCTCCGCATCATCATGAAGCCCCAACTCTCCCAGCAGGCCCATGCCTTGATCACATGATGAGATCTTGTATCTCTTACTGTTCCACACAAAAGTAAGAAAGACTGGATAACCCCAATTGTATTGTAATCCCTTTCTGATCAAGACTGCTGTACACGGTTTAACACTTCGCCTCCACTTAATTGTTTGCTGACAAAGATCATTGTAGATTTGCAAAGTGCCCCCTTAAAAGCTACTTGACCTTTCTTTCTGATCGCTTTCATGAAGACATCCTTCTTGTATAAATTTGCAAATTTCAGTACAACATCTCTGGATGTCATACCACGCCTTAATGCTCCCACTCTATGCACAATCTCAATGTCCATATCATCCCAAAGAATTGTTTCTCCAGAGACAGCTTCATTCATCCATTCCAAAATACTGCCTCTTAACTTATATCCAGTCTCCCCCATCTCCATAGGGAAGCCTCTGATCCGAATGTTGGAACGACGTTGCCTGTCTTGCATGTTGATCATCTGTATTTCCATCTCATTAAATTTCATTTCATACTTTTCAAAACTTTTTTCATCCTTCACCTGGAGTTTTTCCACCTTATCCACTCTAACTTGCAGCTCTTTAACTTGAACCCCCAAATGATCTATGGTCTCTCTCATGTGCTTCATATCATCTTGATGCAGTTTTTGAAATTTCTCAATTGCTTCTGATCCCACTCTATCAGGGAGCATGCAGTGAACAGGAAGTTGTCAACAAGGCTGCATAATCGATCACATTTGGCAATATAATTCTGTCTCCCAGGGCAAGTGAAGTAAACAGAGTGAAAGCAACTCAAGAGCAATCTAAATGAATAGGCAACTGTTTTAGCAGGGAGCGCCCCCACCCATTAAGTGAAAAGGGGAGGTGCTTTGCTGCAAATATTTGAGGAAAACTGAGGGTAGTTTTACCTCAGGCCTATTGAAGTACTCTTCAGGGCAGGGTTCAAGCTAAATTTAAGTTTTTATTTGATTTACGTTTGAAACCCCCACCCCAAATATAAAGAGGTGGCTCTTTTCCTGCTAAAACAGGGCTGTGGCCTCATCATGACATATTAAAGAATCTGTAGCCATATCTCCAGCCATGTGCAAATTTTAAAATACCAGTAGTTTGTTTTACATGGAGTGAAGAATCGGGGTGCCATTTCATGAAGGGGGCACTTACTCCCCTATATTTCAGACCACGTGTATTTCTCAGGAGCATCTTGTTTGTGGTTATTAAAAGGTATTAAAAATAGTCACACAAATGCTCTTATTTTGATGCTTTTCAAGATTAGATCTATAACGTATGTAAGAGCAAACCCTTGAAGCTTGTTTTGAATCTTAACCCCCTATAGCAGCGTTCTTCAACCTTGGGGCATGCTGGGAGTCGTAGGCCAAAAACATCTGGGGACCCAAGGTTGGAGAACACTGCCTTATAGTATATATACACATACACACACACACACACACACACTGTGCCAGCTCTAGGTTTGTGAGGGCTCTTGGGCAAGGCATCCTCAATGGGCCCCCTCCCTCAGTGAGTTTACCTTCTCACTACCATTGTCACCAGCTGCTGTTGCTCCTCCTCCTCTTTCTCCTCATTGAGACAGGCAGAGAGCCAGTGAGCAAGTACGAGGTGGCATCTACTGCTTCTCCTCCTTACCACTCCAGGGTCTCTTGTCAGTGGGCCCCTGCTGGGGTGTGGGCCCTTGGCAGGTGCCCAACCATGCCTACCCTTGACGCTGGCCCTGCACACACACATACAGTGGTGGCCCCTCTATGGAGTGGTGGCTCCATGCAATATATGGCTGAGAAGAACATAACAGAACATAAGAAGCTGTCATATACCAAGTCAAACCATTGGTCCATGTAGCTCAGTATTTACACACTGACTGGGTTCAAACAACACGATAACCCACACTCAAGTGGTGAGTATGGGTTGTTGTTGAACCGTGGGTTATTGTTGAAATGTGGGTTATCATGTTGTCTGAACCCAGCCGAGATAGCAAACCTGGTGAACAACCCACAGTTCACAACCCAACAACAAACCATGGGTTCTCTTCACGGGTTGTTCTTGGTTAATAAGCCATGGCTTGTTAGTGCAGCTGGGTTCAGACGACATGATAACCTGCATTTCAACGACAACCCACGGTTCAACGACAACCCACATTCAATCCTTGAGTGTGGGTTATCGTGTTGTCTGAACCCAGTCACTGACTGGCAGTGGCTTTCCAGGATTTCAGATAAGTTTTTCCCAGCTCTATCTGGAGATGCCTGGGATTGAAACTTTCTGCATGCTAGTTATGTTGCTTTATTGCCACAACTTTATAGAACTGTATTGCTTTATGCTAGAACAGTGTCATTAGCACTGAGATACAGTTGGATACTACCCCTTGGTTGCAGAAAATCCTAGAAACTATGAGGCTGGGGCAGTCTTGTTGATGTTAAACAGCTCCACTAAAAATGCTGCCTAATCCAATGAGATGGTACATAAGAATAATGTGCTGTAGGGGAGCACACATTTGACCCACACTAGGCCTCAGTGAGGCCCCAAAGCCTGGCCAGCGCTTGAACTGAGCATGCACCCTCAAAACACTTCCCAGTATCTCTCAGTAGATAAGTCAATGTGGAAATGGTTTCCCAGGCAAACACTGGATACTGCTGCTCTGGAATGGAAAGTAGTTATTCTCTGCGGTTGGCTTTCATTTTGGTTACTTTATTAGAAGCAGAAAGCATTGACCACATTATTAGAGGATCCCACAAAATTATGATAAACAGCCAGTTCATAACAGTGGGAAAGAAATGCCTGCATGAATATAGCGTACAGTCCAAAATCCCTTTTCTGGCCCGAAAAGGCTTTGCCAGCTTAAGGATATTCCTTTGTTTCATAACTTTTCCAAGCTGCATTTGGCACACCATATGATGAAACACAAAGTGTCCCGTCCCCCCCGAAAATCAAAGCAGGAGTGCAGGATGAAATCAGAGGAATTTACTTTTCAAGATTTGCAATGCTGTAAGTAATTTAAAATAGACAGCGTTATAATCATTTACTCAAACTTAATGGAGTTTGTTTACAACTGAACCAGTCTGAAGGACCACCTTATTCCATATGTGCCTACCTCAGGGATAGGCAGCTTGTGGCCCTCCACATGTTTTGGCCTACAACTCCCATGCATGATCCCATTAGCTATGCTGGCTAGGCCTGATGGGAGCTGTAGACCAAAACATCTGGAGGGCCACAAGTTACCCACCCACTCTGGTCAACTGTTGATTCCCTACGCCATGTTCCCATGCGAGGTGGGGTGGGTGGATGGGCACAGAAGATCTCCCTTTCTACCATGGCACCACCCACGGCCAGTGTCAAGGACATGTTGGCAGGTTGGGCACCTGCCAAGGATCCATGCCCCAGCAGGGGCCCACTGACATTGGTCCTTTGGAGTTGCTTGTCCTCGTCACCATTGCAGCACACTGCTTGTTCACCTGCTTCTTGCTCTGGTCCAGACAGCAGTGGTGGTGAGGAGGAGGAGGCGCAGTAGATGCCGCTGCCCACTTACTCACTGGCTCTCTGCCTGCCAAGCAAGCAAGTGGTAGCAGTAATGAGAAAGAAGATGAGGAGCAACAGCTGTTGGTGACAATGGCAGTGAGAAGGTTGACGCACCGAGGGAGGGATCCCATTGAGGGTGTCTTGCCCAAGGACACTCCAAAACTCTGGAACATCTGCCTACCTCAATCACTGTACGCACCTTTCAGCAGTGAACGCATGGTTGTGTTGGAACTTGGAAGGCTTTCAGTCAGGGTGAAGTGCAAATCAATACCATGCTTGTCAGCCTGCTAGACATTTTCAATGTAACATTTATTTTTTCAGTAGTGGGTTTTTACTTTTCTTTCTTTTCTGATGCTGCTGGGTTTTTTTTGGTTTTTTTAAAATAATTATTTCCCTCAGAACTGTTTCCATTCCAGCTTCTTAAGAACTGTGGGTATGTCCAGTGGGTTTTAAAATTATTCAATCACCCTGCTGATTTATAGAATTTTATGGGGGATCCATTGTCTGCCATTGGTAACTCTCCTGTGTTTTCCCACTGCTTTTCCCATCCTTTCTTTTCCTTACCACAGAAAATCCGTTAAGGAGGGAAAGACAGAATAGCCGCACAGCATCTTTTAATTAGTACCGCTGGGAGCCATCTGCAAGCACCCTGTAACTTTAGGAAGTAGTGTCTGAGCTTGCTTCGCACCCACCCACCCCTTCTTCTATCCCTTTTCCCTTGTATGTTGTGTTTTTTAGATTGTAAACCTGATGGCAGGGACTGCCCTACTACAGTCATGCCTTGGATTGAGAGCATAATTCGTTCCGGAAAGGTGCTTGTAATCCAAAACACTCATATCAAAACGAAATTCCCCCCAAAAAATGTGTACAGAGATTTTTAATTTAAGCTGTACTACAGTACTTGTATTGCAAGACGACGCTTGTATATCAAGTAAAAAAAAATTAAATAAATATTAAAAATTTTGCTTGTCTTGCAAAACGCTCTCAAACCAAGTTACTTTGTAATCCAAGGTATTACTGTATTGACCTTTGTAAGCTGCTCTAGGAGCCTTTTGGGGTAAAAAGCAAAATCAAGATTTATTTATTATATTTATACCCCGCCTTTTTTCCTGCAAGGAACCCAAGGCGGCTTACATCCTCCTCCTCCTCCTCCTCCTCCTCCTCTCCATGTTATCTTCACAACAACAACCCTTTGAGGTAGGTTAGGCTGAGAGTCAGCAACTGGCCCAAAGTCACCCAGTGAACTTCATGGCCAAGCAGGGACTAGAACCCGGATCTCCTGAGTCCCAGTCCAACACTCTCACCACTACGCCACACTGGCTTTAAAGATGCTTTAAATTAATAAATATGAATATTTTAAATAAGTAAATAAATAAACGAGGAGAATCAACTCACCACCTTCCCCACCCCCAGTTTCAGAAAACAATCCTGGAACTGTTGGTGGCCATCATCTCTTCCACCTCCTAGCGGTCCCTCTCATTGCAGGCACGTTTGAGTGTACCCCCCACATGTCCAGCTATGGGTCTGGATGTCACCCAAGGGTGAGAAGGGCCTATGTAATTTGCCTCACTAAGGCATATGCTTCTGTGATTATAGAGCGACATGCAATGGGACCACAGGGGCACTGCTCCCATGCCACTCCGGTAACGTAAGAGTTTGGGCCTCATCTACTCATTCACGGGTGAATGAAAGATTGAAGTGAAGAGAAAGTAAATGATGGACACCCGCAACAAGTGTAGGGACTTCTGACGTGCCTGCCTTTTATTTTAAGATGAGAGTTGCGTAATATATTAGGAACAGGGCCGGTGCTACCATTAGGCCAACTAGGCAGCTGCCTAGGGCGCAGGGCTAAAGGGGGTGCCAGAAACGCCTTGGGGAAAAAAATACAGTGCCCTCAAGTGGGAAGGGGGGGCGCTAAATATCTGATCTTGCCTAGGGCCTTGCACCGCCTTGCACCGGTCCTGATTAGGAAGTTGTAAACAATAGAGGTCTGTGTGTGTGTGTGGTAGGAGTAGTTCACATAGCAACATAAGGTGCCCTGTGAATGACCCCAGAGAGCCAGCAAGAGAACTTCTTTGAATGTTAAGGCAGTTGCAATGGCCAACCACCTGCAGAAGTCCCTCACATTTCCAACTATTGTTCTGATGCGGTAACATTCAAAGGGGAATGTGGACCAGATGTTAACCCCTCACTCAGTAGCCCTATTTAGGTTGCTCACTTGAAAAGGTAACAGAGATGCAGTGGGGCAGCAAGGCCACACGTTTAGCTCCACCCCCAAGGTAGGGCAGCTCTGCCCCCTCACATGATGGGAGTCAACTTCTGCAGCAGGGAGCCTTTTGTATCTATGATTTAGAACCCGAGGGGCAAGGAGGAGCCACACTACCTCAGAGGCAGAGCCCCACTGTATCTGTGTTGCCTGTTCAGTGAGTAACACTTGAATAGGGCTATTCTTGCCCCGGCGTCCTATAACCAGGGTGGTGGCGGCGGCGGCGGCGGCTTCTCCTACTATCCCCCTCCCCACTCACTTCTGCGTGCTGTGCTCAGATGTGCACCAGTGGTGTAGCAGTAAGTGCTGGAGTGCGGGTGCTCCTCCTCCTCACGACAGTCCCGAGAGCCACGCCTCCAAGGAGAGTCCAAAAACTGCAGGCTGCTGTGTTGTTCCTTATCAACAGACTAGTTCTAGTAGTTCTTATCTCCACCAGGAGCGGGTCTCTTGGAAAGTGAATGGGCCAATGTTCATTGCCCTTTCAAGACCAAGCCACCGCAAAATACTCTGCATTACAGCAGGGAACAATATGCTGTTGCCAGGGGAGGCCGTTGACTCCTATTTCGGTGGGGCTCCTTTTCCATTGCAGGTTTTATTTGGAGCTTCCTAGGAGCTATCCATGGTGCTCCATGGTGGTGAACCTATTTTTAGGGGGTTGGAGTTCAGCACCATCGATAGCTCCTATGACGCTCCAAATAAAACCTGCAATGGAAAAGGAGCCCCACCGAAATAGGAGTCACCCGCCTCCCCCGAGGAAAATTAATTTCCCCCACTCCCATAGTTACTGTGAGGATTGTAGCTAAACTGAGAGGGAACAGGGAAGTGCGGGGGTTGTTGACAGATTATATTGATTGATTGGTTACATTTCTATACTACCTGTTAGCCGAGGCTCTCTGGGCAGTTGGATGACCGTCAGAGTCCCTGCTAGTAAAAAGGTCCCAAGGCGGTGTCCCTGAGAGCCTTGGACCACTGCACCACTGACATGCACAATGCCTTCGACTGGTAATGCCAGGGGCCCTCTGCCTGGAAGCTCCCCGAGAGGAGAGCACCAGCAGCTCCACGTCTTACAACGCCTCAATGCACAGGAGGAAAGCATCATCCAAAAGGCTGCCATTTCTTTTGCATTTTAAACCAACTTGCACCACCAGGCTAAATTGAATAGGACGTAAGCTGGCCTGCTGCAGTCAACATGTGCCAGTGCAAGTTAAGCGACTGGAGTTAAGCAAGTTAAGCAAGTTAAGTGTAGCTGGACTGGCAGCTAGAAATGCTGCCAGTCCAGCTACAGATGTCCTCATTTCCACTTGGAATGCCTTGGCCACAAACCACACAAAGAAAGAAAGAAAAAATAACTTTGTGGGTGGCATAATTGTCTCCCGCTCTCCAGATCGAGCGTGCTGCTGCTTTTTAGCAATCAGAATACTGTAAATTCTAGCTGGATGTGTTTCAGGATGGCTTTGGTTTATTCACATATGCTTTTGAAACTGGCTGGCCGTGCTCCAGAGTGAGCATCTTGCCTTGGTTGCTCTCTGTGGGTCTTAGTGGCACATGAAATACTGCTGTATACACATGGCAGTCAAGAGGAAAAGTCAAGGCTTCACTTGGAGAAACAATGAGGTGCACTTACTTGTTACCATGTAGAAGCAGGGTGGCCAAGTGCCCTACTTTACAGAGGACAGTCCTCTGTTTGAAGGTGTCCTGTATTTGAAGGGTTTAAAGTCTGGTTTAAAGAGAAAGAACCATAAGGAGGCCGAGCAGGAGCAGGGGCCCTGAAGTTGCCCACGAACAGTTATTACCTGGGCAGCGGACTGAGCAGGCATGCGGGTCACCCGGTCACCATCTTCCCCACTATAGTGAGATGGATTTGTTGGTGTTGAATGAAAAATTGTAATCCGTGTGCTAGCCTTGGCCTTCCACACACAGCAAGCAGAGTGCCAGCTCCCTCACGCAGCAGTGTTCAGCTCCCCCAGTTGCAGATTAATCCAGGACTCAGGAATCACTCCGTAGACACCAGCAGGTCTATTCTACCGGTTTATTTACTTATTCAAAGTAAGCACTACAGAGTATACATTCCATAGATACAGTCCATGTGCAGAGTATAAAAGCATAGCAAGCAAAAGTCCAGTGGAGAGAAGAAGAACTTCACCCCACCATCAAAGAGAGAGATGATGATGAACAAAGAGCAACAGCTCTTCTGCTAATATGGCTACTGTCTGAGCAGCACAGTCCATGTCACAAGAACAAGTCACATGACTGGTTCACATAGATAATTCCCACACTTTAGCAGAAACTGCCAGGAATAGCTAATGTCAACAAACTGTGCTGCCCAGATGAAAACATCCTGCCTAAGAAAGTTAGTACCACTTGTACCATAAACAAAAAACTCACAGCATGTTGTTGATTTCCCAACAGGATTGTATTTCTATTTAAATAGTAGTAATTATTGGGTGTGGGTGTGTGTGCTTCTATAGATATAAATTAGCACAGCAAATGTTACACATTTGCTAATTCATGCAAATTTGTGTCTTCTTTTGTCCTTTCTTTTGGTGATACGTAAGTGGCGCCTCTGTGCTCATCAACTGGGAGCGCAAGGTGGGACAATTGTCCAAGTTAGTCAACGTTCCTCTGGAGCTGTGGGTTGGACTGCAAGAGTGGTTAGAAGCCTTACCAGGCCTCAAGTTTTGAACAAAGGTTTCAGGGCTTTAGGGCTTCCCTACATGAGGCAGTTATAGTGTGCTCGTGATTCCTCACTCACAGTAGTTTGCGGGTGCGTTATACAATGTTGTCATCCTTCAGGGCCTCTCCTGTGATTTCCCAAGCATCTCCATGTCTTTTTTTACACTGAGGAAAGTATAGTATTATCTGAAAATGGTGGAATGAACCGAAATAAAAAGCTCATGTATTTTTGCAATCCTGCTATACCGCAGCGCCTACTTGTGGTTGTGTAATGGAACATATAGAAAGACAGAGAAAGAAAAAACCCCTGGGGGGGGGGGAAGCATATGTAAAGGAGCTGATCTTAATCCTGCAAAGAATCCAGAAGCAAAAGCCTTGGTCAAAGGCCGGTTAAAAGCCTCATGTAGATAAGCCCTTGGCCTCTTTTTCTCAGGTACTTGAGGGGAAAACGTTTGACCTTGCATTGAGGAGTTACAAGCGACAGGCTTTTCTACAGCATCTTTTCTGCCCTTCTAACGTGTAAAACAGCCTTTCCCAACCTGGTGCCCTCCAGATATTTTGAACTACAACTCCCATCATGCCCACCCATTAGTCATGCTGGCTGGGGCTGATGGGAGTTGTAGTCCAACATCTGGCAAGCCCCAGGCTTGGGAAAGATGGTGTAAATTTCTGCATGTTCTTCCAGTATCGGTAAGATTTGCTCTCTTTTTGTCTGAAAGAGTGGCTGATAACAGGGACCACCGATGCAGGAATAATAAATACATAGTGAGAACACCTGGGGAGAAGGGAGCCCCTGATAAGCTTCTAAGACAGATATCTATTTTTTTTTGTCCTACAGCTCCTATCAACCCTAGCCAGCATAGCCAATGCTAAGGGATCGTGGGGGAGCCACAAGTTGTCCACCACTGTTCTAAGCCACACCAGTTTGAAAACCACCACTGTGCATAATTAACAGTGCAACCCTAGGCATGTTTATGCAGAAGCAAGGCCCGTTGAGTTCCCAGGTAAGTGTGTATAGCTGGGTTCCCCAACACGGTGCCCATGAGCACCAATGTGTCCATTTTATTTATATATATTATTTATTTATTATATTTATGCCCCACCTTTTTTCCTGCAAGGAACTCAAGGTGGCTTACATAATCCTCCTCCTCCTCCTCTCCATCTTATCCTCACAACAATCCTGTGAGGTAGGTTAGGCTGAGGGTCAGTGACTGGCCCAAAGTCACCCAGTGAGCTTCATGGCTGAGTAGGGACTAGAACCCGGATCTCCCAAGTACCAGTCCAATACTCTAACCATATGCTACACTGGCTCCTGTTTTGTGTTTTGGAGCTCAGACCCCCACATCTGCCTTGTACTTAGGTTCTTGGGCACATTACTTTTCTTTCAGCCTCACCAGTTTGCTTTGGGAAGTGGGCATTTTGTGACTCACCATGCCCCCATGGCAGCCATTTTGTGTATGGGCAAGCCCCCCCCCTCATGGCAGCCATTTTTGTAAGATTGCCCACAGCATGCTCTCAAAATTCCAAATGTGCCCACCAGCCCAAAAAGGTTGGAGACCCAAAAAGGATTGCAGCCTAAATATATTAATTTATCCATATTGTATCACAGGATTAACACTGCAGTGCCTGACCGAACACCCAGCCCAATCTACAAACAGAAAATGAGGGCGATGAGTATGTGTCTCTCATGCCAGACGCTGTAGAAATTAGAAAAACAAGCCACATCTACACAAGTTCAGAAATGCCTTTCATTCTGTGGGTCAGATTTTCCAGGCAACCAGAACCTCGCCTCGAGATTTGTCATCAGCGTACCCTCTTGTCATCTTTCATCATGAAACTCCAGCACAGAGGAGAAATCCCACTGGTTCTGGGTGTCTGGCAACGTATGTTGGACTAGGATTACTTTCATTATGTTCAGATGTTGGTTCTGTTCATGATTAGAGACCTGGAAAATGGACTTGGCTAGTATTTTCTTGAGATGTTCATTCCGCCGCCAAATGTGATCGTATTGCCAGCTGGGGTTTCACTAACATATTGGATCAGGCGATTTCGTCTTCGCTGTGTCTCCTGCTAGGCAGATCTCTGTCCCTGCTCTCCTGTGCCCCCAAAATACAACTGTGAATCCTGGGTTTCTTGACTTCTACTCCGGTAGGATTTTTTAGTCTGTAGTGTCAGTTGTGAATACGGTTGTCAGATTGCATCCTGGTAAAAGTGCATTTCATTTATTTCATTTCTATACCACGCAATAGCCAAAGCTCTCTGGGTGATTTACAAAGATTAAAACCATAAAAATACAATATAATAACATAGGTAATATAAAACCATTTACATACAAAACGGTTTTACAAAATCTACAATAAAAAATCCCGGGACCTGTTAAAAAAAAAACACAACTTATCATATGCTGTCAAATGCCTGGGAGTAGAGGAAAGTCTTGACCTGGTGTCAGAAAGATGACAGTGTTGGTGTGCCAAGCAGTGGGGAGAGCATTCCACAATTGGGGGCCACAACTGAGAAGGCCCCCTCTCCCTTGTTGCCATCCTCTGGAATTCCCTCGGAGGAGGTATTTGGAAGAGGGCCTCAAATGATGATTGCAGTAGATGGGTAGATTCATACTGGAAGAGACACTCCATCAGGTATTTTGGTCCTGTGCCATATAAGATCCCACGCCATATATGTACTTTTTAAGCACAACAGTTCTTCAGTTGCTGCTGCAAATCCAATCCATAGAGTATAAAGCGGAGAGGCATAGCTCCAACCACACAGTGGAGGCGCGTACCTGAAGGCGGATGTAAAGCAACAAAGATGCAGGGTCAGCCATTTAAAAAAAACATACACAATATTTTTCAACGTGCACCTACAAAGCGCCATACCTGCGCAGGAACAATTTCATAGGGAAAATGTGTTATGCGCAGCTGCATATCACTGTAGGTGCGCATTGGCAAATACTGTTAAAAATAGGTTACATGACTGACAATGCTCCCCATCGATGAACAGTAAATGGAGGACAGGCCGCTACAGACTGCTACTCCCCACACACACACACACAGTGTCACTTCCCACCCCACCCCACCCCACCACTAGTGAAGGTAAGAGGTGAAGTTGGGAAGAAAGCTTGCCGAACCAGTTCTGTAGGCTGAAACCACTCCTACAAGGATAAGTTACAATATGTTAAGGTTAGCACACACCAGAATTCGTACCACCTGGATACTGAAGACAACAAAAATCCTGTGATGAGGGATGATGAGAGTTGTAGGCCAAAACATCTGGAAGGCCGCAAGTTGCCCACCCCTGAACTATAGTGTTGCCAAGCTGCCTTTCAGGGAAGGCTTTCTGCAACTAGTGGCCTTCTCCTTGTGGTCTTCTCAGTGGTGATTTCCTTCTGAGGAATCCTGGGGTCCCCTGTGACAGTTTGGCAACCGATTATGTAGAAGACAAGCCTGGCCAGGTGAGCGGGCCGCCGGGTAACATATAATGACTCCACAAAGAGGTTAATAAATGGACAGCCCATAATTCACTGCAGGAATGTGCTGTGGTAATTAGGGCTTAATTACAGAGATGACAATTACAAAGATGACTTACTAAAAAGATCTGGGCTGAATCCCATTTCAGAGGGGCTTTTCTCTTATAAATGGCATTCCTCACATATTGTCTGTCTAATTAGGGAAGAGGAATTTGAGTACGCACAATAAGAGCATCTTGGCAGGCTGCTCGGTGCGATGTGCGTCTCTGCATGTGTCAATTGAGCATTGGCAAGTGAAGGAGGAAGCTGCTTTGGCTCCTTTTCTGCTCCACCTGGTTTTTGATTTACAAATGGGATGGAAGCGAAGTGTCTCTCCTGCCCTCCCACCCACCGACCCCTAACACAACAGATGCCCTGCTCTGGGGTCTCTGTGCACCAGGCCCCTCATCAATATTCAGAAGCAGAACGCAGCTCCACTGAATGGAGGCAGCTGGACGGTTCTGAGTCGATGCCAACATTGGCGGCCATGCCAGGCCTTTTGGCACGCTGAGTTGCCTTTGAGAACGTGGCAGGAAATCTTCATTTTTTACTGGCAACTCTAGGCCAGGTAATGTACTGTGTGTTTCTGGTGTCTGGAGACATTACGCTAAGGCAGACTTCTCCAGCCTGGTGCCCTCCAGATGTGTTTATTTATTTATTTATTACATTTATACCCCGCCTCTTTTCCTGCAAGGAACCCAAGGTGGCCCACACAATCCTCCTCCTCCTCTTCCTCTCCATTTTATCCATTTAATGGCCATGCTGGCTGGGGTTGATGGGGGTTGCAGTGCAACACATCTGGAAGGCACCAGGTAGGGAAGGCTGCACTAAGGGATGAATATATGGACCGTTATATGCACCATGTATGATCACAGCAGTCTCCAGCTAGGGGGAAAAGTTGTTTCTGTTGCTATATGTGTATGTACATGTGAAAGCCAGTGTGGCATAGTGGTGAGTGTGTTGGACTAGGACTCACGAGATCCGGGTTCTAGTCCCCACTCAGCCATGAAGCTCACTGGGTGACTTTGGGCCAGCCACTGACTCTCAGCCTAACCTACCTCACAGGGTTGTTTGAGGATGAAATGGAAAGGAGGACGATCATGTATGATGCCTTGGGTCCCTTGGAGGAAAGGTGGGATAGAAATGTAACAAATAATAATGAACACATTAATATGAACTGCAGCCCCGTATTGTCTTCTGTGAGTAGGGATGTCGCAGAAATCCGCAACAGACTCAAATGAGTCCAGATTTCTCTCTGTGGGCCCCACAGATTCTGCAACGGACCGGCTTTTCCAGGTCGTGCAGGGCCCACGGGGCTTATGGACCACTTTTTTATTTAGCATATTTTTGTGCAAATTGAGCTGCAGAAAACTATGCAAAGTAAAGAAAGACGCTGATCAGAAATGCACAAATCCTCCCATAGATAAAAGTGTGAAAATACGTGTTATGGGGGGATTTGCACATTTTTGGCCAGTTTGCCCATTTTCAGGAGTGTGAATTTGCATACATACGTGCGGATGCATTTGCGCAAATTCTGAGCCCACAAATCGGCTGACAGCGTAGCGAAAGTCACCCCAAAATCTGCAAATCGCCAGCTGAGCGGCTTTCTCTCCATTTGCACATCCCTAACTGTGGCTGACAGCAGCTCTCCAGGATTTCCTGCAGAGGCCTTCCTATCACTCACTGTCTGATCCTTTTATTTAGAGATGCCAGGGATTGAACCTGGGGCCCTCTGTGTGCAAGGAACGTGCTCTGCACTGAGCTGCAGCCCCTTCCTTAAAGGAGAGTAGAATGTGGTGACAAAGAGTTGATGTGAAATAAGAGTGATCTCATTTGATCTGCAAGCTCTCTCAAATGTTCCAGCATTCTAACTGTTTTGACTTCCATCAAAGAATTCTGGAAACTCTGTAGTTTGGTGAGGGTGCTGAGAAGTCTTTTGGAGATGCCTAGTGACCCCCACAGAGAACTACAATTTCCCGAGTTCCCTGGGAAGATGGAATGACGGTTAAACCGCTTTCTTTAAGTGTGTAGTGGAGTAACTTAGGAGTGTCAGCGAGCAAGTCCCTGGTTCAAATGTCACATCAGCCATAAACTCACTAATTTGCAAGCGACTTCTCTCTCTCTCTCAGGCTCAACCCTCCCTTCCCCACACTCGGTAAATTGGGAATAATGCTAGCCTATACAGGGCTGTTGTTGCATGTGTGGCTATAATAATGTACCGGTATGTGAAACATGTTGCAAAGGCTCAGCAAAGAAACGCTAGATCTGTTTTCCTTAGCCTGGTGCCCTCTAGATGTGTTGGGCTACAACTCCCATCATCCCCAGCCGCTGTGGCCATTTGGCCCTGCTTACATAATCCTCCTCCTCTCCATTTTATCCTCACAACAACCCTGTGAGGTAGGTTAGGCTGAGAGTCAGTGACTGGCCCAAAGTCACCCAGTGAGTTTCATGGCTGAGCGGGGACTAGAACCCGGATCTCCCGAGTCCTAGTCCAACACTCTCACCACTACGCCACACTGGCAATAATTATCTTTGGCTGTGAGCTTAACCGGAACTAGCGGCTCTTGTATTTCTCCGAGGTATTCAAGCGCTGTTAAGCAATCACGCCAAAGGCGAGTAGAGGCAGGAGTGGGACTGTAGCCACTGGCCCTCCTCCACCCACTACTTGTTCTCCAAGTAAGGTCTGAAAGAGCCTAGAGACCTGCAAACTCTTTGCGAATTATTGGGGACCCTTGAATAGGCAGCATGGCTCAGATCTTACTCTTTGGTGGGCTGTCGGGAGCCTGATTTTGCTGGGACCGGGGCTCGCGGGGAAGATTCTCACGCGCACCCAATGTGATGGTGGCAGCGGCATGTGGCGAGACACCCATGGTGGGCCACACAGGCAGCCTCCGAGGGCCACATGCAGCTCACCCCTGCTGAGCATCCATAGAAGGCAGGGCCAGCAGTGAAAAGTAGACACGATCCCCCACCCACCCAATACAGCTGCACTTTTGTCTTTTCTGGTCCAGACCATGTTTTAACAAGCATTCATTCAACAAACAGGTGTTAAGAATGCTAGATGCCTGGCCATCTCCTTTTAATTCATGTGATGTGTGGTTTGACCCAGAGAGGAGGCTACAGGCTGCAAGGCATGTCGAGGTGCTGGGATGCCTCTCTGGTGAAGGCGGAGCCGGCCCTGCTTTTAGGCAGGCTGAGGCAGTGGCCTCAGGTGCTGGGGAGCAGAGGTGTGGGGATGGAAGGACAGAGCCGTGTATCTCGCACAGCCTGCCCTTGGGCTCCTTAAGCTGTGGCCCTCAGGTGCGGCGGTGGATGCCGTCCCCTGGCCAATATCAAAGAAAGGTTCAGAGGCCATTCTAGCTGGCTTCTATATGTGGAAAGGGGGTGGGTGAGGGGGAGTTTGCCTCAAGCAGCAAAAGGTCTTGGGCCAGCCCTGGCAGTGGACTTGCTGCTCGAAGAAGGGCTACGTTGCTCTTCTGGAACATTTGTGAAGAAGTCAAATAGTACAGAAATGTCGTAAGTCTCCAGTGATAAGTCTCCTTTCAACAGAAGGTATGCACTGCTTCTGGAACGTCTCACCACAGGGTGAGGCGTAACATGGCCAGTTAGGGCCAGAAGACTAGGGGGCATACCTTTTGTCAAATGAAAAGTGGCAGTTGTCCCACCCCCTAGCAGGGATGTTGAAGAGTCCTTGGTTTCGAGTCACGAGTCGAGTCACGAGTCTTTGGACCCAAGTCTTGGGTCCGAGTCCGAGTCCTTGGTCCAAAATGGTGACTCACGAGTCATGAGTCACTCCCAAAGCTGACTCCACGAGTCCCTATTAAAATCAATGGGGGGTTTTCCCCAACAAAATAAGGCTATTTCAGATGTGTGGCTTAAATAAATTCTAGGCACAAGTGTGCCTTTTTATTTCAAAACTCTGCAACTGATTTTGGCAAGAACAGACCAGGCAGACAAACCCAAAATAACCAGGCAGGCAGAGGAGGCAGGGAACCCCAAAGCAGGCAGGCAGAGGCGTTTGTCTTGGACAATTCAAACTGTGGAACTGGTTAAGAAGAGACCAGGCAGGCAGAGGAGGCTGGGAACCCCAAACAGGCAGGCAGAGGCAGCCAAACCCAAAATGTCTGAAAGGTTGCATTTTAGGAAAATGATTTTAAAAAATAAACTTGCTGTACTTCCTAAAACCTATCCATGTTGCATTTGAGGAAGACGATTCTGGAACACGAGTCCTTGGTCTTGAGTCTGACTCGAGTCAGAAGGGGGACTCAGTCCGACTCACGAGTCGAGTCCTGGAGTCCGAGTCCCCACCCCTGCCTCCTAGGGCCCACTAGGGCACCCCCCGGGCCCCTGTGGCCCCTCCTTGACCCCCAGGCCTCTTCCTGGGCCCCAGTGCCCTGGGGCACTCCCAGGTCCTCGGGGGCCCTCTGGGGTTCCCTCTCCCCAACCCCCCCAGCTCCATTTTGTGTATTTTCCTTAGACAACAGCCATTGTATGTATTTTTCCATAGAATGAGTGACCATTTTGAGGGTGCGGGTGGTCCTTTTCTGTGGGGTGGGCTGTGACCCCTCTACACATTCAGCCCAGTGCCCCTGACCAGCAGGAATGGGTTTTAAGCCCCCGCCGAGAGGACAACCATTTTGTGTACTTCCCCATAGAGTGGCCATGTTGAGGGTGCAAGTGACTATGGGTTGTGACCCCTCTGCATGCTCGGCTCGGCACGGCACACCCAATTGTGCTGACTCAGTGTTTTTGAGCCCTCGTGTCATTGGTCGACCTTTCCCCCACCCAAAATCCTTAACAAATGAGCACCTTGGAAGGAAGGGCACACCCTCATGCCACAGGGTACATGAGCTCCATCCCCTTTGGCAGAGAGTGTATGCAGCACCTCTCTGGGTTTTTCCCCCCAGTTAACCATGGATGCCTGCAAAGACATAATTCCCGTGAGTCCTCTGCAACCAACCAAGGGACCACCCGTCTCTGCGGAAGAGGGTATGAATGCTAACCTGCCAGACCTGAGTGTATTAGAGGATGAGCATAGGGGGTCAGAGGATGAGTTAAACCACAAAGAGAAACTTTATGAAGTTGTGACTAAGATGGTGATTGATAGAGAGATCTTTGGGCCCCTGGAAGATTTTAGGCTCCAAATTAAGAACATAAGAAGAGCCCTGCTGGATCAGACCAAGGGTCCATCTAGTCCAGCATTCTGTTCACACGGTGGCCAATGAGCTGCCCATGAGATCCCAAACAGGACATGAGTGCAACAGCACCCTTCCGCCCATGTTCCCCAGCAACTGGTCCACATAGGCATACTGCCTCTGATCCTGGAGGTAGCATAGAGCCATCAGGACTAGTAGCCATTGATAGCCTCCTCCTCCTTGAATTTGTCCAATCCCCTTTTGAAGCTGTCCAAATTGGTGGCCAGCACTACATCTAGTGGATTGTTGCAATGTGGATCGCTACTAGTCAGAAACCTGAGCCCGACCTTGCCCCGTGGATGGATCTCACCAGTTTAGAGGAAGTGTCGGGAGACCTCTCCTCTAGTTTCCTGCATTCTGCAGGGGGTTGGACTCGATAGCCTTGTAGGCTCCTTCCAACTCTATGATCTATGAAATCTATGAAGGAGAGGCCTCAAGCAGCGGGGAAGAGGAGGCGGTATATGAACCAACGGATCCTGTATACAGTGAATCGAATGATGGGACTGTCTATGAAGATGTATACAGTGAATTGGATGAGGAAGTCAACTATGAAGAAATGGCTCCAATCCCCTGGGTAAGTACCAGGTGGAGAATGGTGACAGGGAAAGTGTGCAAGAGAGATACCGCTTAGGCTGATGGTAATTTTGCTGTTCCTTTGACAGAGGGCGAGGAAGCTTCACGAGTTGTGATTGACAGCAACTCTGTGGATGCAAAATGCTGCTTTACCTGTATTTGTGTAAATGTGATAAAACCTAACTAAATACTATACTATTTGTTGTTTTATATTTTTAACTGTTTTAAAATGGCATTTTAATTTTTTAACTGGTTGTAATCTGCCCAGAGAACATTAGTTATTGGGTGGATTAGAAATGTACTAAATAATAAATAAATAAATAAATAAATAAACCTGGAGGAGAGGAAGAAGACAAGGGTGTTTAATTAGCAATTATATCAAAATGTTGAGTTCTAAACATGTGTCTGTATTTCTGCCTGGGGCTGCGGGAATCCAGTTTCATCCTGCATGCTGTTCAACCCAGAAGCAAGCCACACTTTTGCCTCCGCTATCTTCGTTTTGATACAGGCCTGTGGCTTATGCTGGCTCAGCTTGTCTGAGTGTGGAAAGCTAAGCAGGGTCAAGCCTGGTTATTACTTGGATGGGAGACCCCTCCTCTAGTTTCCTGCATTGAGCAGGGGGTTGGACTCAATAGCCTTGCAGGCTCCGTCCAACTCTATGATCTATGAAATCTATGAAAGATAATCAGAATCAATATGTGCCATTCCGTCTAGGCCAGGTGGTCATGAGGTTGTACATTTGCCCCATCATCAGGGTCAGTTTAAAACAAATTGACGGAACTTGAAAACAGAATGAAGATGGGAGATAAGCGTTGGGGGTAATGAGAAAAGAAGGATTAGGTGGCCTTTGGTTCATATGAGGCAGGGCTCTCCAACCTTGGATCTCCAGATGTTGCTGGCCTACAGCTCCCAGCATACCCGGCCAACATGGTTAATGGCAAGGGATTCTGGGAGCTGTAGTCCAGCAACATCTGGGGACCCAAGGCTGGAGAGCCCTGATTTATGAGGGGATAGTGTGTGTGTGTGTGTGTGTGTGTTGGTGACTCCTAATTCGGTGGGGTTCCTTTTCCTTTGCAGGTTTTATTTGGAGCTTCATAGGAGCTATCCGTGGTGTTCCATGGTGGCGAACCTATTTTGGGGATGGTGTTCAGCACCACGGATAGCTCCTATGAAGCTCCAAATAAGGTCTGCAAAACCTGTAATGGAAAAGGAGCCCCACCGAAATAGGAGTCATCAGCCTCGTGGGTGTATGTGTGTCTAGGGAAAGGACGTTGTAAGAGGAAAGGCAAACTTGCTAAGGATGCAAAGGGGGGGTACTTGAAGATGTAGAGCTGTAGCAATGCTGCAAAACAAACAAAAAAACCCTTTACACATGTACGTGTGTCTGGGTAGGATAATGGTGACTGGGAGTGAAAAGCTATGCTGTTGGTTTTAAAAAGCCAGTGAAAAAGATGTTCAACACACTCAAAATGCTACACTAAATTGCTTCGTGTAATTCTGCTTTTTCAGCAAACAGGTCTCTAAGGTTCAAGAAGTTTAGCGGGGAGGCATTATCTCAGGCATGCAGCGCTCTCACATCGTTGATTAGCTAATCATTGTTACACTGTTGGTGTGAGAGAAAAGACATGTTTGCTTAGAACTCTTGGGTGGTGGGGTCTGTTTGAAGGTACAGAAACGGACTAGTGCTGCAGAACAGACACCCTTTACATATGATCTGTGTGTCTGGATAGGGGAAGGGGGCTTGGGAGTGAATAGCTATGCTATGGTTTTTTTAAAAAACTGGCTGGGGCATGCTGGGAGTTGTAGGCTGGCTGGGGCATGCTGGGAGTTGTAGGACTTTTTTCTGTCTAAACCTGCATAGGACTGCACCCTAAGTTGCCCTGTGTAATTCTACTTTTCAGCAAACAGGTCTCTAAGGTTTAGGAAGTTTAGCAGCGAGCGAGGCATTATCTCAGGCAGGCAACTCTCACAGATGGTTGATTAGCTAATCATCGTTACTCTGAAGCTGCAGAGGATTTTTACAGAGTTGTAAGACTGTAATGCAAACCCTCTGCTCCCACCCACCACATCTATGGTCAGTCTATGTTTTTCCTAATTAAATGACTCTACATCCCCCATGACCTAGCTCTTAGCTGTTTACAGCAGCCAAGGAACTGAAGAGCTGCCACGTGTCGGCTTGGAAACCTCTCATCAGCTCTTCGTACCAAGATACAGCCAATAACAGTTGAATAGATAGGCCTTTGGTCTGATCCATCATGGCTCTTCCTTTGTTAAACTGTGGTATTTGCTACTACAAAATGTAGTGATGGCAACCAGTTTGGAAGGATTTGAAAGGGGATTGAACAAATGTATGGAGGATAAGGCTATCAGTGACCATGGCTATATGCTTCCTCCAGTATCAGAGACGGTACATGCATGTACACCAGTTGCTGGGGAACACGGGCAGGAGGGTGCTATTGCACTCATGCCCTACTTGTGCGCTTCCCATGGGGGCATCTGTTTGGCTATTATGGGAACAGAATACTGTACCAGATAGATATTTGGTCTGATCCAGTATGGTTCTTCTTATGTTCACATAATTACCCCTTTCCTTCCCTAGTGAAGGGAAAAAACACATGCAAGAGATCTCAAAATTCGTTTTATTTTTTATTTTACACACATGCTTTAGCACACATTTCACAATAATTGATATAAAATGTGTATGGTCTATGTTTAATTAATTCCTTCACAGTGATAACCCATTTTTCACTCTGGGTTGACCTAAGGATCTTTCCGAGTGCTGCTTCTGGATCCGGGGAATGTGAAACACAATTCTGGATTCTCACAGCTTCCAACAGGTGATTTCATAGATCATAGAGTTGGAAGGAGCCTACAAGGCTATCGAGTCCAACCCCCTGCTCAGTGCAGGAAACTAGAGGAGGCGTCTCCCATCCAAGTAATAACCAGGCTTGACCCTGCTTAGCTTTCCACGCTCAGACAAGCTGAGCCAGCGTAAGCATTTGTCCTTGAACATCGGCACTTGAGGTCAGTCCCTGTAATGATAACCAAATGAAGTACGCTCTCCATGAATACTTTCAAAGAAATGGTTTTCATAACAGAATGTATAAATGTTTGATCCCAAGTCAGCCATTTGTGTGAATTCTGGCCACCAGCATCAATGACACATCCTTCACATTTGTAAAACAGTGTTTCATGAAAGGCATATTGCAGAACTGAAAACATAATACATCTTACGATACAATTCATGCTAGACTTTACTTTCTTAGGGTCTGCATAATTGTTTTTGTTGATCTCTAAATTCAGGTGATTATTCAGTTGCACATGAAGAGGGCCTTCAACAGCTGAGTATTCTAGACAAATACATTTTCCATGAGTGACTTTTTGATCCAGGACATCGGCACTGCACAGCCTGCTCGTCTATGACCATAATAAACTAGCTGAACTGAACTAACTGACATCAGCACAGATTGGCGATTCCTGAAAAATATTTTTTATTGTAGTTTAAAATTGTATAGAGCGGCGAATTCTACCGCTCAGCCATTCCCCAGCATTCTCTTGCTCTATAAAGGTCTTCGTTAGAGGACTTCCATCTTCTGCTTCACTGAGTGAGGAAAACAGGTGATTAATCAAAGGAACGTCAACTTCCTTTGAGTCGCTGACATAACGTCTTCTCATGAGTCTATATTTTAAAATGGGTGGTCCCTCAGTCAGTTGTAGAGGCCTCATGGGGGTTATGTCTCTGCAGGCATCCATGGTTAACAAAAAAAAAAAAAACCCAGAGAGTTGCTGCATGCAGTCTCTGCCAAACGGGATGGAGCTCATGTACCCCACGTCATGAGGGTGTGCCCTTCCTTCCAAGACACTCATTTGCTAAGGACTTTGGGTGTGGGAAAGATCAACCAATGACACGAGGGCTCAAAAACATTGAGTCAGTGCAATCAGCTAAGCATGCTGAGAGGTCACAGCCCGTAGTCGCTCACACCCTCAGCATGGCTGCTTTATGGGGGAAATACACAAAAATATCCGCTCTCTCAGGGGGACTTAAAACTTATTCCTACTGGTTAAGGGCACCAGGCCACAAGCACATAGAGGGGTCACAACTCGCCCCACAGAAAAGGACCACTCACACCCTTGAAATGGCCCGTATATAAATATATATATACAATGGCCGTTCTCTCAGGGAAATACACAAAATGGGTCTGGGGGGTTTGGGGAGAGGGCCCCTGGAGGGCCCCAGGGGACCTCAGGGTCTGGGGGCCCAGGAAGGGCTGCTGGGGCCTGAGGGTCACAGAGGGGCCACAGGCGCCACAAGGGGTGGGCCCCAGGGGCCCCTGGGAGGCAGAGCAATGCCCACTTTCCATTTGGCAAAAGGTATGCCCCCATTCTTCAGGCCACTAAAAGATATAATAAAGGATCTTGCAGTCATGTTCTGGAAAGCATTTGAACAATACTCAACGAGCATCCAAGAGGGTATAGCAGTCTTTTCCCCAACCACACACTGTTACGACGGATAATCTGGGCGTTAGATTCTCTTACAGAAGAGAGACTAACCCCGCCCTATTGCAAAAGGTTTGAGATCTTTGACTGGGGTAAAGACACTGTGGCTCACATTGGCTCAGCTTGTCTGAGTGTGAAAAGCTAATGGGAGACCCCATCTCTAGTTTCCTGCATTGAGCAGGAAGTTGGACTCAATAGCCTTGTAGGCCCCTTCCAACTCTAGGATCTATGAATCCAAGTGCGCACTTCGCCCTTTCACACTAAACATAGACTTGACATACTGACTCTAAACTGAGGCACAACATATAAACACTAAACAGAGACACAACACGTTTAGAAGGAAAAAGAGGTTTTTTTTATTCAAGAAGAAATACAGAGCAGGTACAGTGTCTTAGCTGCTGATGGTACAGTGTAAATTCAGGCAGCAAAATGTACCTACTGCATCTCCAATCATACTCTATAATTCTGAGATAAAAGGTCCCTGTGCCCTGGCAGCCTATGGACAGCAAGGAGTGGGGAAAAGGCCCCCACGCTGGCAAGGCAAGGCAAGGATCCATAGCTACCTGTCTTGTTGTTGATCCCACATTGAAAGGGGTCCTGCGTGGCAGAGGGGAGCAAGAGGTGTGCGCGTCCCTGCTTGCCAATTTCTCTTAGCTAAGCTTGTGTTCTTATACTTTTCTCTGAACTCCTTGTGACATGGGAGGGGCAGGGGCTGCCTTTGTCTCCCTGATGTTCTTAATCACCGTTAATCGCTCTGCCCTTTGTGTGCCTATGGCGGAGGGTCTCCTGTCCTTTGTGTGAGGTTTTGGCCCTTGATAGGTGTCATAGAGGGAAGCCTTTGCAGTTACTCCCCCCCCCCCACCTGATTAGTTCAAGATCCTGATGGAGTCCTGCCCGGAATTGGGGCCATCCTTTGTCCAGGACTGTCTCAATTTCTTTTTAGGAATTGCTCTTTTATCCCTTCAGGCCATGCGTGTTAATCTGATCATTGCAAGACCTCATCCACTGCCCATTCATGCCTTCCAGCTTTCAATCACTCTCCATTCATGCCTTCATTTGCATCCTCTGCGCCAGTCCAGTCCAGTCCAGTCAGAGGCTGAGGCTGCTAATTTCTTACGAACCCAAGCATACCCAAGCTCCTATTGGGGCCTGCTGTGGTCTTCCTTGTGAGCTATAGTCACAGCCAGATGATTATGCCCATATCTCCTCATAACAGCACCATGTGCCAATGGGGTGGGATGGTGGTGAGGGCTGACTAGTTTGGCCCTCGGATTGGTAAGAAGTCGCACGGTAATTTTTCTCCTGCTTTGACACGTAATCGACCCCAGAGCAGTCAGCCCAAGAGTCCCTTGGGACTGAGCATTGCAATCATTTCCACATATTGCACTTATGTTTAGGCTACATCGTAAAGACCAGGTGGATTTCATGTTGTGTTGGCAAGCGTTCAGCACAGCTGTGGAGGCCCCTGGTGCATTCAGGCTTGTCATGGGGGTAGAAGTGGGAGCGAAGCCCTGCTCCAGCAGAGGGAAAGTGCCTTGTGCTAAATTCCATAAAGTTTCCTTCATAACATTGACATCGCAAAGGGTATCTTGGAATGGTTTCCAGTCGAACCCACTGCACTGAGGCAGGCAGAGTCTGCCTCCTGCCTCAACCATTCCTTCCAAGGCCAGCATTGGGGTCAGCATCAGTGGGCACCTGCCAAGGTCCACATGATCAGAGGGTCCACTGCCAACCCCTGGATCCATTTGACCATGTTGTTCTTCTTCTTTGCTGTTGCTGCCTGCTCACCTGCCCTTGGGCCAGCCCTACCATTAGGGAGAGTGAGGCAGCCACCTCATGCAGCTAATTTTGGGTGTCATGAAAGGGGCAGCATATTTGTTAATTACCGTATTTAATTTATTACTGTTGTATTTTTACTGCCAGAGAGCGGGAGAGGTACTTAGGCCTCAGGTGCCCTAACATGGCTGGCCTCTTGAGTACTATGCACCTTGACTTGGAGAGGGCACCATTTGCTCCTCCACCTCAGAGAGCAAAATGCCTCAGGCCGACCCTGACCTGATTCCCATGATTCCCTCTCTAAGGGTGCGAGCAGTGAGAAAAGAAAAGAAAAGGAATCGCACACTCCACTTGACATCCTGGGATTTACAAAGAGAAAAGTGATTGGCCAGTAGCAGGGGGCCACAAAGAAAACACTCTGATTGTAAGATCATGTATATTGGCTGAAATTTCTGAGAATTATGTTGTTGAAGTAATTTGTGGGCGCACGTATGTAGTGACTTGATTAGCCTCATATCTAGCTAGGCCCTTAGCTTCTCCTCAGTGGAGGCTAGCCTAGTGGCTCCAATATCAGTGGGGCAGTGCATCCACTCAGGGTCGCAGTCTGAACTTTAAAGGAGCTATCCACGGTGCTGAACCAATCTTGGGGATAGGGGTGGGGTGGGGTCAGCACCATGAATTGCTCCTTTAAAGTTCAGACTAAAGCCCAGAGTGGATACACCGCCCCATTGATGTTGGTGCCACCATTCCCCACTAGCCATGTTAAACAACTGTATGAACAACAAAACGTTTAGTGGCAGTTTAAAGACTAGTATCTTCTTGACTGAGGCATGATGAGCTAGGAAAGGGCCTGTTTGATCAGCGTTAGGACAGATTTATTTTTATGGACAGAGGCACCGCGCCGTTAACAGGGGAAAACAAGGGGCTGAATTTTTACCCATCCCTGCATTTCCATTTCCAGCATTCAGTATAAAAATTGAATATATTGTGCATTTGTTTTAATTGCTGTTTAATTGCTGTATATATTTACTGGTTGTCATTTGTTCTTGTATGCTGCCCTATGCGTCTTTATGGAAGGGCAGCATTAGAAACATTCAAAATGAAATAAACAACAGAGCAAGCTTAAAGAGACAAAGGGGGTGATGATATGGCAAAGTACCTCACTGCTTCCAAAGCCAACTACTGTGGCCATGGCAAGGTGGGGACTTCCCCCCAATGGCTTTTTCTGCTTAAGTTCCCCCTCCTATTGGAATCAATGGGAAGAAAAATGGCTATGCTGGGTTTCAGGTGGTGTAGCTGATGGACCTGATGTTATGGGAGCGAGGCGGTTTTGGATCTGATGGATCCAAGGCTGCCCCTGGAGTGCCCCATTTGGGCCCTCTTTCACTACTGGTTGTCAATTCACACCTGCAGAGAATCCTGCAGGCATCCGGGATGGACACTCCAGGACAGACGTGCTGCCCTACAGGGGCACTTCCACCCCACCCTAACCCCTCTCAGCTGGCCTCCAGCGGGAGTCAGAATTGCTCTGTGAATATTCAAAATTTTTAAAAAATCAAAAAAATGCTGGGGAAATATTCTCTACATTGCAAACCTATTTGGGTCTACTCAGAAGAAAGTCCCATTGAGTTCAATGGGGCTTACTGCCAGGTCTTTCTGTATGCCATTGCAGTCCTAGCAGTTGATTTCTCTTTGTTGTCTTAAAAGACACATACAGTCATGCCTTGGATTGAGAGCATAATTCGTTCCGGAAACATGCTTGTAATCCAAAACACTCTTATATCAAAACGAAATCCCCCCCAAAAAACTTGTACAGAGATTTTTAATTTAAGCCGTACTACAGTACTTGTATTGCAAGACGTCGCTTGTATATCAAGTAAAAAATAAATAAATAAATATTTAAAAATTTGCTTGTTTTGCAAAACGCTCTCAAACCAAGTTACTTGCAATCCAAGGTATTACTGTATATCACTTATCTATTTTAAAAAAAGCAGCAAGTCTGCATAGTATCACTTGGAGCTGGGCACAGGTGACGATCTTTTTATTGGCGCTGCCTTTAAGAACAGGTTGACACACAGAAATTGTAGCAGTGAACCTCTTCCCATCACTTCTTTCCTTGGGGAAAAGCTTCACCTGTTGAATTTCTTCACATCTCTACGATATCTTTTCATTCCTTGTCCTTGGCCCCCTTGATGTCTACACCCCCACCCCACTCCCTGCTGTTACAAGAGATCTTTAGGCCTGAATGTATGTCTAAACCAGTGTTCTCCACTGGCTACATGCTGGGAGTTGTAGGCCAAAAACATCTGGGGACCCAAGGCTGGAGAAGACTTGTTTAAAATGTAGCTGCTGTTAATGGAATGGGAACAGGGCCAGTAATAAATAGTGACTTCTGTTTCCACTTAATTCCTTGAACTGTGCATTATATGGGGGAGGGGGGGACAATGTTAATTAACCCAGTAACTAATTTAAAACAAGGTGTATATAACTTTTAAGTAGATGGGAATTGGGAATGAAGAGCAATAGCATCATACTTTTAAAAAATCTCCGCTGTCAAATAATTCTTGCTATAAATACATGCCCCAAACATATTTAGTCCTAATATTTAATAGCATGCCTGATGTGTCTGCTTTCAGCAAGAATGTTAGTGTTATTAGTCACTCAAAATGCTACATTACTAAATGGGAGCTCCTGTTAATTTTTTTTGTTTGTTTTTTTGGTGTGTGTAGCTGACCTAATTCAGACAGTGCTCTTTGTTGCTTGCAGCTTAAATTCTTGTTTTGCTCCCTCGGTAGCTATTTCTCCACCACCAAAATATTGCTTGCAAACAAGGGCTGCAGCTGAGGGGATTGAACGGCAGCTGCGTAAAGGTGAATTTGTTTTACAGAGGCTGTGTAAACCTTAAAGCAAAATGACTGCACTTCTGGTTTTAATGGCATTTGCAAATAAGAAAATGGGTGCTGAAACCTGGAGTCATTAACAGCAGGGATGTTGAAGAGTCCTTGGTCTCGAGTCACGAGTCTTTGGACCCGAGTCTCGAGTCCGAGTCCGAGTCCAAGTCCTTGGTCCAAAATGGTGACTCACAAGTCACAAGTCACAAGTCACTCCCAAAGCCGACTCCACGAGTCCCTATTAAAATCAATGGGATTTCCCCCCAACAAAATAAGGCTATTTCAGATGTGTGGCTTAAATAAATTCTAGGCACAAGTGTGCCTTTTTATTTCAAAACTCTGCAACTGATTTTGGCAAGAACAGACCAGGCAGACAAACCCAAAATAACCAGGCAGGCAGAGGAGGCAGGGAACCCCAAAGCAGGCAGGCAGAGGCCTTTGTCTTGGACAATTCAACTGTTGAACTGGTCAAGAAGAGACCAGGCAGGCAGAGGAGGCTGGGAACCCCAGGCAGGCAGGCAGAGGCAGCCAAACCCAAAATGTCTGAAAGGTTGCATTTTAAAAAATGATTTTAAAAAATAAACTTGCTGTACTTCCTAAAACTTATCCATGTTGCATTTGAGGAACATGATTTTTTCTAAATGTTTGGCCCCCATTCTGGAACGGTGAGATCTCATCACAATTCCACCCTCACTGAACACCCGCTCCACTGGTGATGAACTTGCTGGAACCAGAAACACACTCAGAGCAGCCACACAGAGTAATCTCAGGTCCTTCTTCTGCCTCTCCCAAGTACGCAACACATCAATCAAAATAAATCTTGACACACTGTTGGGGCTGCACTCCTGGTAGCCGTCCATAGTGGGCGAGCAGCGGCACACCTCGCTTCCATGCGCTCTTTGCTGGTGAATGCGTTCCTCTCCACTCCTTCTGGCACAGCCCAGGGATGTTGAAGAGTCCTTGGTCTCGAGTCCCGAGTCGAGTCTCGAGTCCCATTAAAAATATTGGGACTCGAGTCCGAGTCGAGTCAGAGGGGGGACTCAGTCTGACTCACGAGTCGAGTCCTCGGGTCCGAGTCCCCATCCCTGATTAACAGCGGTCCAGTTTACACACAGTGAAAGTTATTTACTCCCAGGGTGGCCCTGCGTCCTATTTTACAGAAGACTGTCCTCTGTTTGAAAGGCTGTCCAGTCCAACTCTGGCTTAAAGAGAAAGAACCATCAGAAGGGAGAGCTGGGCCTTGACGTTGCCCACCAACAGCACCTGGACAGGCAGGCTGGGAAAGGCATGCAGCAGGTCACCTAGTCACAGCCTTCCCCACAGTAATGAGATAGCAATTATTTCTAAATTTGTTTCTATACATATAAATCAGGACATGCACATTTTATGCAAAGCGGTGTCCTCTTTTTGGGTGATGTATTTCCTCTCTTGGGGGGGGGTGATGCACAAGCAGTGGTGTAGCTAGGGCTAGTTCTTGGGGCCAAAGTCCAGGGCCCCACCGCCTGAAATGACCACCCAAACCATGGCAGTACATGAGGGCAGCAGAAGCAAATTCCATTTCATTCTTGCGATCATAACTGTTGGGACTTGAAAAAGATACTAGGAGAGGATATATTGTGGAGTAATATCCTTCCTATCTCACGTTAGTGAGATCAGCAGAGTAGAGTCCCTTTCCAGCTTAAAAGAAGCTTAGATTTGGCTAGTGTTAGCCAGTTAGCATTTGGTAATCCAGGATGCTTTGAGGCAGACTGGATTTCCCTGGTTTTGCCCCCTTTTCTCTCCCTCAGAACAATAATCAGAGACACAGTCTTGTAAAAGTTAAAAGTAACATTTACTCACTCAGATTATGCAGTTTCATTCAGGCAGGCTTAAAAGCGTTTCTTACAGTTGGTTACAGTTCATTTGGAAATACTTGGGGTCTGAACTTGTGGAGTTCAGACCAGCAACTCTGGTTATATGCTGCTGCTAGAAGAACGTGGGGCCAACTACTGATGGTGCCACACTCACTAAGAGTCCCAGCAGAAAGAGGAAGAAGCTGATAGCTACGCCCACTTCCTGTTCAGGCTCTGCTAATTATTCAATGAGTACCTTCTAGGGAATCCACCCTAGAAGGTATCAGTGATCTTAACCATTTCACCCAACTACCTGGTGAAACATGAGTCATAGGTTTTGACTGCAATTTAATTATCCAACAGTAACGATGCTATGATTCAAGTGAGTTTAAAATGCAAAACTGCCCATGCTCAGATTATAATTATTTTTATCAGGGTTGGAAAACAGTGTTGTTGCTGATGGGAGACCCCCTCCTCTAGTTTCCTGCACTGAGCAGGTGGTTGGACTCGATAGCCTTGTAGGCTCCTTCCAGCTCTATGATCTATGAAATCTATGAATGTAGAAGAGGTTGTAAAGCATGGAATGGCAGTCCCCCCCCCCCCCCCGAAGAGCAATGTTAGCTGTGTGCTTCACAACTGAAGTATCACACAGGGCCATCTACCCACCCACCCCTGTGGGACCTTTAAGTCCAGGGTCTAAAATTACTTAGGTGGCACAGTTATGAGTGATGCTTTTCATGATTTAATCATCCCTCCTGATATGGTGGAATATAAAATAGCCATAAGGAAAGGAAGAAAGCATCTAACCAGGCCTGAAAAGTTGCTATGCTTTACGGAGAAAGTGAAGGAGAATGAACTGGAGTAACCTTTGGTACTGAGAGAAAGAGAGCCGTGATGAATGGTGTGGGTTTGGGTGACTAGAGGTGATAAAGATAAGAATGCAAAGTAACCTCTACCAGGAGGTCCCTGTCTTGATGGGATTAAGTATAATTTAAGAGGTGATGAGATTTATAAGATGTTGGTAGAAAGGAAATAAACAGAATAAAATACATCAAGAAATAATTAAAGAAATATTTAGTTAGGAAGAAATGTCTAACTAAGGGGGAAACACACAACAGAACAATAAGAGGATTAGGACACTTCAAGAGTTACTTGCTTACTAGAGGGGACCCCCTCCCCTCTCCATAAGACAAACAGAGATGGAAAGAGGTTTTTTTAAATTAGTTTTTAAAATGTGAATTACACCAAAACAAAACAAAAACCATAAAAAAAGAAGAAAAATGAACAACAACAAAAATACAATGTTCTTTAAATGGATCACTTACAGTAAATATGTATGAGGTATATATCCATAAGTATCAAAAAGTATGTAGTAATACAATCCAGAGATAGAAAGAGTATAAGAATTAGAAGTTTTACGATGGAGGTAGCTCTCACAACTCACCCTAACCCACACCACAACTGCTGTCAAAACTGGCTTCGCTGGACAAACAATAAGGACAGGCATATGCCTTTGGGGTCTCTGAACTTTCTTTCTCTCTTTGTAGCCTGGAGCCCCATTCTCCAATCTTATTGCTATCCCATAGGCTATCAGGTTAAGGTCTTCTATCTCTTAGACTTATAGGGTATGAGTGTGAATGGTGAATTTCTGCCTTGCTATTTAATGCTTGTATTTTAAATCTAAGAGACTATATTAAAGACTGTGTATCTGTTATAGTCTAGAGATAACCTATCTCTATACTATAGGTCATTGTTTCTGACCTACACTCAGAAACAATGCACGTTAGACTCCAGCAAAAGATCCTAGCACATCTCGGGGTAGTGTGCGGTTGGTGCAACTGGTAATTAGGGGTACCAACTTCGACTCTATCCAGTTGTTACAGCACCAATGGGCAGTATCCAGCTGGTGTCATCCCGCAAATTCAAATAGCGCTAGCGGAGCTCCGCTGAATCTATCAGTTGCACAAATGGTTGTTTGTGATGCTTGCACAACTGTGCAAGCGGTCACACAACAGGTTGCACAAGTGGTTTCACAACGGGTGGCACACAAGTTATGCGCAAGTGATTGCACAATCATAATGCACAACTGCTTGCGCAAATGTAACTTTGGTTGGATTCTCCTCTTGCACATAATTCGGAACCCAGTTTCCGCCAGTGCAACATCGTTTGCGCTAACTGGAATGACACAGTCGGATACTGCCCGCAGTATGCAAATGGCCACCCCTTTCTCTATTAACTTGCTACCCTTGCAGTGTCTCTACAGGTGAAAATAGGCATTAAAAAAAGTACAAAGTGTTCCAAAATGTTGCTGTGGTCAAAAAACCTGAACAGCAGCTTCCCCTAACATTGTTTTCATTGCATGCGACATTAGCGCTAACATTCACAAGGAACAGCGAAATATCACTGAATACTGTGGTGCCGTTTATATGGCCTTAAGAGTGGAACAAGATGTTACTGGAGATGCATAGTGGGGGGGAAACAGCCACCCTGCATGTCTTCTTACTCTCTGCCTGGTAATGTATGATGGGAGATCTTGGGAGATCTTCTTGGCAGAAGGAATCTCACTTGGGTGTTTCCCATGCTGAAGGTCCCAGGTTCAGTGCCTGGCATCTCCACTTGCAAAGGCTCGGGTAGCACGTGATGGAACAGATCTGTACCTGGGAGCCTCTAGATCAGTGTTCTCCAACCTTGGGTCCCCAGATGTTTTTGGCCTACAACTCCCAGCATGCTCCAGCCAGCTATGCGAGCTGGGGCATGCTGGGAGTTGTAGGCCAAAAACATCTGGGGACCCAAGGTTGGAGAACACTGATCTAGATCGACCAACATCCTGGGTGTTTATAAGACAGCTTCCTCTCATCATGCTTTGAGTTTCCCCGCTCCACTTCACTGGTTATCACTTCCATTGCATTTCTGCCTTTTCACTGAGTTGTTAAAGGTGTAGCAGCTCTAGCAGAACAAAAATATGGCAGCCAAAAAAACAAAAACAAAATGGCAGCCAGGAAAAAAAAAAAAGGCTGCTCAAAGGTCAGGCCAGGACAGCTCTATTGTTTTTCTCAAGTATTTCTGCCAAGCACTCTAGACATTGTTATGAATTCAGGACAAGTTCCTTATAAATGCCAGGGCTTTTTTTCTGGTGGAACTCACCGGAACTGAGTTCCAGCACCTTTTCTTCTATTAATTGCATTACAATTTAATCGCCATCTACTCCCGAGGAAATGTAATCCAAGAGTTCCGGTACCCTTTTCTCCAGAAAAAAAAGCACTGATAAACGCGGATTTCAAAGGATGAGTGGAAGAAAGTGGGACCCTTTTGCTTCCCTTTAAAGTCTTAGAAGAGGCTATTGGTTTTGGGTTTATTAGTGTTTGAACAATGCTTCCCACATTATATATGCCAACTGAGTACATAGAAGTAAAGAGACCAGGATCTTCTGCTTGGTCTATATTTACCTAGGGAAGTAATGCAGAATGGCTCCCTGGAGTGAGATATTCTGTCTTGGCAGAAGTACATAATGCCACCAGGTCAAGGACGGTGCCCTTGAGCGAGCAGATTTGAAACACACCCCTTTTGTTGATCAGCACCCACAAAACCTTTGTGCTTTGTTATTATTAGCAAAACATAACTACTCCAAGGGAAAAAGCACAGTTTTATAGTCAGCTGGGTGGCTTTTAGTATTAAACAGGGCTCTGTGCAATTTTGCAAGAGTAATAAGAGGGCCCTAACGATACACTTTAAATGTGAGCGCGTGGTGGGAATGAAATGTACTGTGAAAACTAGCCCCAAAGTAATCATTAATCTTTCTGTAAATAGCCAGATAGGTACATAGATCACACACATACAATTGAGTATCCAATTCTTCTTTATTAGCCATGGGTCAGCACGTGTAATTTTGTGCTCTCTCAGTGCGTTTGTCTGGGTTGTCACATCATGGCGAGAGATGCAGAACGAATGCAGAACTCTTTCTCTGCAGTCAACCTTAAACCTTACAATGCGCCAGCAACTGCTTGCTTTGCATGCTGCTATTAGTCACTGATTTAACACATGATTACAGAGACCGCAGTCCACAGTCCGATGGGCAATTAGTAGGGAATGAATCCCCCATTCAACTCAGTGGGACTTAGAGCCTGGCTACATGTTACACTCAAGTGATCATGTTTGCTTCAGCCTTTGGCAGAGCTGACTTAGCCAGCCACTCTCCTCCTGTGCCATGATTGCTTATCAATTTTCTGTGCCATGAAAGTGGTCCCAAAGCCTTACCGTAATTACAGCTGACCAGTTTGGAGACAAGTGCAAATACTGGCCTGTTGGCTAGACAATCTTAAATGGCTACCTAGATCCAGGGCAACACTTTCTAAAGGGCAGCATTTCCCCCCCTGCAATCATGGATGAGCAGGGTCCTTCCCTCTTCTTGGTGCCACCTTGGTTCATGTGCTTCTGTGGCTCAGGAACAGCAAGAAGGCAAAGTACTTAAGGGCCAAGGCTGAGTGAAAAGTGTGGAGCAGAGAAGGTGAACTTGGGAATGCCTATGTGGTGCAGTGGATAGAATGTCAGATCTGGACTGGGGAGATCCAGACTCAAATTCCCACTCAGCCGTTAAGTCATGATTTGGGGCCGGTTATTAGTCATTTGATAACTACCGCCCAGTTGCAAATACCCCTTTCTTAGGGAAGGTTCTTGAGAGGGTTGTGGCGAAGCAACTGCAGGCACTCTTGCAGAATACTGATCACCTAGACCCATTCCAGTCTGGGTTTCGACTTGGTTATGGGACCGAATCAGCCTTGGTCATCCTAATGGATGACCTTTATCGGGTGAAGGATAGTGGGAGTACAACCCTGTTAATTCTTCTCAATCTCTCAGCGGCTTTCGATACCATCGACTATGGTATCCTCCTGGATCGACTCCGTGGGTTGGACATTGGAGGCACTGTGTTACAGTGGTTCCGGTCCTACCTGCGGGGTTGATTTCAGAGAGTAAGATTGGGTGACTATTCCGTGGACCCTTGGCAATTGCGCTATGGGGTTCTGCAGGGTACCATCTTACCCCCAATGTTGTTTAACATCTATATGAAGCCACTGGGGGTGGTCACTAGGGGATTTGGAGGCAAGCGCCATCAGCACACTGATGACATGCATGCAGCTCTATTTCCCTGTGACAACTGAAGCAGAAGAGGCTGTGCACGTCCTGCATCAGTGCCTGAACTCAGCGATGGGGGCCAATAAACTGCGGCTGAGTCCAGGCAAGACAGAAGCCCTGTGGGTGAGTGGTTCCCGAGTCCAGAAGATAGGCTCACTGCTTGTTCTGGATGGGGTTGCGCTCCCTTTGAAAGATCAGGTTAGAAGACTGTGGGTTCTCTTAGATCCATCGCTGTCGCTGGAGTCCCAGGTGACTGCAGCGGCTTGGAGCGCCTTTTACCATCTTCAATTGGTTCGCCAGCTACGGCCTCTCCTGGACAGGGATAGCTTGACCACAGTGATCCAGGCACTAGTAACCTCAAGACTGGATTACTGCAATGTGCTCTATGTGGGGCTGCCCTTAAAACTGCTCCGGAAGCTGGAGCTAGTGCAGAATGCAGCAGCTTGGCTTTTGTCAGGAGCTGCCCCTTTTCAGCATGCATGAGGATAAAATGGAGAGGAGGAGGAGGATTATGTAAGCCACCCTGGGTTCCTTGCAGGAAAAAAGGTGGGGCATAAATATAATAAATAAATAAATAAATAAACTCCTTTGCTAAAGGAACTGCACCCACTACCTATTCACTAATGGACCAGGTTTAAGGTTCTGGTACTTGAGTACAAAGCCCTAAACAACTCGGGACCAGGTTACCTGAGAGAGCGCCTCCTCCTCCCTTACCAACTTGCCTGGTCACTGAGGTCATCATATGGCATGCTCCTAGTGGTTCCTCATGGACCTTTGGCCCAATTGGAGTCCACCAGGAGAAGAGCCTTCAGTGTGGTGGCTCCATTTCTGTGGAACTCCCTGCCTCTGGAGGTCAGGCATTCTCTGACATTGTGTTCCTTTTGTTGCCTGCTGAAGACCTCCTTGTTCTGGGAAGCCTTCTCTGCTGTTCAACCATCATTTTAATGATACCTTGTTTTCAGTGTATTGTTTTTTGTTTCTTCTATCTGTTTTTATCTTTTTATTGTTTACCGCTCTGAAATCTACTTAGACATGAAGTGGTATACAAATACTGTAAATAAATAAATAATTCTGAAGAAAGCAGATGTGGTCACTGTCACATAAGCCTTGATTAGACTCCTGCAATGCTCTTTACGTGGGGCTGCCTTTGAAACGTGTTCAGAATATTACAACTCTTGCAGCAGCCTGGGTATTGATGGATCTCATTTGACTGATATTATGGCCATGGTTTCTTGTTGGGTTAAACTCAAGGTTGGAGCAGTGTTCTCCAACCTTGGGTCCCCATATGTTGTTCAGCCTCTAAACAACCCAGAATTCCTGGGTTTGGATGTCATGATAGTTGGTAGTATACGACAAGAAGATGTCAACTCTGCTGGGAGGGTTTTTTAAGTTGACTCCCCAGTAAAGGGTTAAGATATACTCTTATAGTCTAGTTAAAGGGCAAAGGCAGAAACCAAGCTTCTCTGAGAAGTCAGGGTCCAGTGGAGCAAACTACTTAGTGTTATCAGGGGAGAGAATGCTGGATGTTGCCTAGCAGCAGGTTAGAATTCCATTCTACCACTCCCTGACAGTTAGGACATTCTACAGTTAACAGACTTAACTGATGCTTGCTAGGGTTTAGCAAAGAGCCATGTTCTGTGGTTCTCCTTACCTCACAATATGAGTAACGTTTAAAAAACTGCACTTACAAAGTCTGTAACCATCAACCTTATAGTACCTTAGAAATCTTATGTTACTGTTATTTACTTTAAAAGCATCTACTTAGAAACAAGTCCTGTGTGTGTGTGTGTTTGTGTATGTGTTTGTTGGGTGAAGTCTGCTGCCGCTATTGTGCTCTGCTATTAATGATAACAACCCAACAACGGGGAATTCCTGTGTTGTTGATTGAAAGCAGAAGTGACAAGTGCGGGGGATGCAGTGTATTCACTTGCTCCCAGTCAGGCATGGCAATTCCTTGGTTAAACAAACCAGGAATTGCCGTTACATGTGAACCAGCCCACTGTGTGTGAGTGTGTATATGCATGCGTGCGTGCGTGCGTGCGTGCACCATGTTAATATATTTTGCTCAGATGAAAAACTCCTGCAGGTGGCTGCAGTGTCCTTCATGTAAACACTGAATCACAAGATGGTGGTGGTGGTAGAATGAGTAACTGGTTTGGTACCTCCCCCACCATGGGAAGTTCCTGCTTTGCAAAGAACTAAAACATTTTCTCATGTTAAAAATATGAACTTTTTAATATAACTGTCCATGGGAATATATAACTGTCCATGGGAATGAGGGTTGGGATAAGGGTCCGTTCAGCCATGAGATTGGCTAGGCGGCCACTCCAGAGCTGAGCAGTGGAATGATAGGTTGGGCCTATGCTTCCCCACCCCACCCAAACAGGGCTTTCCCCCGTGACATGGTCTGTTTTTCATCTCAGATGTGTTCTCCAACGACTCCTGTTTGAAGAGAACAATGTAATCCTTCTTATTGCAGTTTTGCTTTCAGTTATGATTGTCACATTAGGAAGCCAATTCACAGCCCATTTGCTCCAGAGTAGTCCTATAAAAAAATCAGTGGGGTTGTCAATTATGGCCCAAATCTGGTGATATGATGCTCACATTTCATCACCATCGCTATCGTAATTTCCTCTGTCTAATCAATGTGACCTGCTCTGAGCAAAACTAGGAAACAGCTCCCGTTGTGGGTGCGTCAGGCTGGCTCTATCATCTGGCAGGGTGAGGTGGCTGCCTCAGGTGGTAGATACTGGAGGGCAGGGAGCTATGATGAGGCGCCGTAGTGTGGAGCTGCACGTGCCCCACGGTCTGCCTTGTGCCCCCTAAGCTAGCCTACTGCCGTTAGGTGTGTGTGGGGGGGATGCAGTCCTGTCGCTGACATCGAAGTAAGATTCAACTGCCTGCCAGTCAGCTGACGAAGATCCAGTCAGTGTCCAAATCTCAGTTAAGGCTTTTCGTATTTGGGAAAGACCTTCTGATTGATATGTTAATCATCTGTTCTTCCGACATTTTCTAGATTGCATCCATGCATCAAGTCGAGTGATCAGAAAGCCAGTTATTTGGATCCTATTACTTTAGCTTCATGTGGGAATGCTTTCACGGCACTGAGATTTAATGTTATGCCCTCTCTTATTTATTTTTTTTAGAAGGCTGTTATAAGATATTATCATTGGAACAGCATCCTTCTGTGTTTTGTAAAAAACCCTACTGAGGATATTGCCCGTTATGTTACCCAATGTCCTCTTTATAAGAATCCATGTGAAAAATATTTATGTGAGTTTAGGCATAGGAAGAATTTTGTTAAACAAAGTGGATTTGTATTTTTTCCCATTGTTTGATAATGAAAATTATGTTACCTTGCGTGTTCCCTTATTTGTGCTGATGGCCAGGAAACTAGAAGCTAAATTTATTGCCCAACTCTGAATGTTCCTTCTGTTTTTGTTATGGTTTATAGCTAAACAATAAAATTATTATTACTACTGACTGCCAGTCCATTCTGCTTGCAATAGAAAGGGGGCACCATTTTGTCCTTTGCCTTAGGCAGCAAAAAGCCTTGGGCTGGCTCTGTCCAGCCTGTGTGTGTGTGTGTGTGTGTGTGTGTGTGAGGAAGTGGTTCCCATGCTTTGCTTATGTACAATGATTTCCCCATTTTAAGTAAGAGCCATTTCATTTGAGTTCTTCTCCAGTTGCTGTGATGACATTTTCAAGTGGTTTGTATCTTTTTTTCTTCTCTTTAAAAAAAAAATATAATGGATTCCCACTCAGAGGCGGTGTTAGGGGGTGGCCCACTGGGGCTGGAGCACTGAATCTTTCATTTGGAGCCCCGAATCTCTGGGAGGCCCTCTGCCCCACCACCCTGCTGTCCATGGGCACTTGCTGAAATAAAGGCACAGAGGCCCTGATGATCTCTGTTGCATCTGATCCCCCTGGATGAGCTGGCCTTTTTTGCCCACATGTGCTTCACCTCCTGCTGCTCCTCCCCAAATCTTTCTGCCTGAGGTTTTTTTTTCCTGAAATCAAGCGCCCTCCTCTCCCCTGTCCATACATCCTTATTTACAAATAGGGGTGTGTTTAGGAGACACAGGGTCCAAGACACACACACAGACTTTAGAGCAGTGTTCTCCAACCTTGGGTCCCCATATGTTTTTGGCCTACAACTCCCAGCATGCCCCAGCCAGCGTACGCTGGCTGGGGCATGCTGGGAGTTGTAGGCCAAAAACATATGGGGACCCAAGGTTGGAGAACACTGCTTTAGAGCATATGTAAATTAGCATATGCAAATTTGTGCACTTATTTTTTGCCCTGTGGGCCTGAGCCCGGGATCTTTTCAGTACCCAGCACCGCCCTTGCTCCCACTGACAGGGAAGGGGGAAAACCCCACAAATCCCTACTTGCCACAATGCTTAAATGCCTCTTAACCAACATACCTTAGGCTGCCAATAGTAGCTTTGTTTCTGTGTGAAATTTTGTGATGGCTGTTTCCCACAAAGCATGACAGTCTGAACCAATTTTACTGAGAAAGGAGAGAGAGCGAGAGAGAGAATTTAAAATCTGTAGTTTTGCTCAGAGCAGGTCACATTAGACAGAGGAAATTACGATAGCGATGGTGATGAAATGTGAGCATCATGTCACCAGATTTGGGCCATAATTGACAACCCCACTGATTTTTTTATAGGACTACTCTGGAGCAAATGGGCTGTGAATTGGCTTCCTAATGTGACAATCATAACTGAAAGCAAAACTGCAATAACAAGGATTACATTGTTCTCTTCAAACAGGAGTCCTTGGAGAACACATCTGAGATGAAAAACAGACCTGAAGCAGCATCCAACTGGAAAAGAGCTCAAGCCAACAAGGGGGAGGCAGGCAGCTTAATCCCTGGCCTGGGACCGCAGCTCCTTAGGGCTAAGCGCATGCCATATCTCTGGGACATGGGAGAGCTCTTTCCTTTTAAATGCTCTTAAAACCACAGGGGTGAGGGGATCAGTGCTCAAATTATTGAGTGTGTGTGTGGGGGGGGAAGGCCTCGTGATTTTTTAATTTGCTGTCTTTTATTATGGTTGTCTGATGTTAGTGTTTTATTGTATTGCACTAGGTTTTAAATAATGTATTGTTTATATTGTCGTACTGGAATCTGATATATGACAAAAGTAGCATAGAATTCTTTAAATAAAAGAATAGAATAGAGTAGTAGAATAGAATGGAATAATAGGAGGGACCCATAATGGAATCTACAAGCCCCCCCGCTCCCTCCCCTCTGATTTTAGCCACTCATGCCCTCTTGGTAGTCTTCTAAAAACCGCATCTGAACAGGCTGCCACAAAAGGTAAGGGGTCTGTATCCTGGATCCCCACCACCACACACTGTCATTTGAGCACTGCAGGCTGCAGCAGACCACCCCCCCAACCAAAGGGACACAATCCAGCCCTCCTCTGTGTGGTTCCTAATGTGCATTTAGACTCCCTCGCTCCTGCAGCCCTCCCCTGCTCACTCCTCTGCTGCAATTCAAGGATGTGTTCACCTTGGAGTAGAGATGTTGCGTTGGAGGAATCTGCAATGGATTCAAATACCAGTATACAGGCCTATGGCTTATGCTGGCTCAGCTTGTCTGAGCGTGGAAAGCTAAGCAGGGTCAGGCCTGGTGATTACTTGGATGGGAGACCCCCTCCTCTAGTTTCCTGCATGGATCAGGGGGTTGGACTCGATGGCCTTGCAGGCCCCTTCCAACTGTATGAAATCTATGAATCTAAGTTCTGATTTCTATGAAGCTGACCTGGGGATTCCGCTGTGGACCGGCTTTTTCTGAGTCGTGCGGAGTCCACGGACTTGTGGCCTAGGTTTCTTTTCTTTCTTTCTTTACTTTTGGGGGGGATTTGCACAGATGTGCATTTGTGCTACTGCACATCAGCGCTACTGTGCACTTGCACTAATGCTCATCAGCACAAGTGGAACAAAATTCTCATGCATCCCTAAAAAGAAATCTGATTCAGTCAATGAGCGGACAATGGAAAGAAAGATGCCTGACCATCCGTGATACACAGATGGAGTAGATTTAACAAAATCTGTACATCCCTGCCTTGGAGGCAGTGTTCCATAGATTTCATAGATTCTAGAGTTGGAAGGAAGGGGCCTACAAGGCCATCGAGCCCAACCCCCTGCTCAATGCAGGAAACTAGAGGAGGGGTCTCCCATCCAAGTAATCACCAGGCCTGACCCTGCTTAGCTTTCCACGCTCAGACAAGCTGAGCCAGTGTGAGCCACAGGCCTGTGATGTTTTCTACTTTTTAAAGGCCTTGCCAGGCCAGATGTAGAGGGTCTCCGTATTGAAACCTGTCATAGGGCTCCGCAGCATCTTTGACTCATATAACCCCCCCTCCCCCATTGGCATTTCTGAACAAGAACTATAGGTGTGGTTTTCAAATGGATCCAGCTTATGGGGAATGAACAGCCTAAGAATTACAATGTGAACAGGGCGCACAGATGGGCATGCTTTGCCATCCTCCATATTGTTGCTACCATCTGCTCAGGTCAGGAGAAGCCAACCCAGTGCCCACTCTTTGGACACTAACATTGCATGTGACTCAGGAACTCCTGCTCAGTAACACACTTACAGGGTAAGGTGGAAGGTTATTCCACGGTGGGCCTAGCAAGGCAGCAGCAACAAGAGTGCTGGGGAGCTAACGTTTCACATAATTATTCCTCCACTGCCAGGCCCGGCCTCCACACCCAGCACAGTGGGACAAGGCCTACGGGCCCACTGCTGCTGCTGCTGCTATAAAAAAAAAGGGAGGAAAAGAAAGAAAGCCGCAAGAAACCACCACGAAATGTGTGTGTGAAAAGAGACTATGCCTTTTACAAATTTTCCTAGTATCGCCAATAGGTTCACTGCTGTTTTTATTAACCAAATACATTTTTTTGCAGCGGTAAAAGCTCAGCCCCACAAGAGTACATAGAATGAAATCTTGGGGATTCATTCCTGTGCGGTTCCTGTGAGAAAATTGTTACAAGGCTCAGGCTCATGATGGTGGGAAACCCCGGGTTCTCTTCTTTCTTTCTCCATGTTGTTTTGCTGCTCTCTGAACACAGTTGGGGGTGGGGGTTGGTAATCAAGAAAATCTGAGCTTTCACCAAGCTCAAAATAGACTCTGATGAAGACAAACATCTTTCGGCCTGTGCACACCAGGCGAGAAAAAGCAGGCAAGCAAGGAAATGACTTTCCTTTACTTTTTTTTGTGTGTGTAGCTCAGCCTCAGATTGTATCCTGCTCCACAGAACAAAGGTGATTAAAGGTGCAATCCTATGTTTAGACAGGAAAAAAACACCCTACAACTACCAGCATAGCTGGCTGGGGAATACCGGGAGTTGTAGGACTTTCTTCTGTCTAAACATGCATAGGGTTATGCCCTTATGGGATTGTGTTCCCTCTTGCCAATATCTTCGATATATGGACCTATGCCCATGAATGCATAACTGTGGTTCTCCCCTTACAACAAGCTGGTAACCTGATGTAGGTATTATATTTATTTTAATTGACATATTATATATTTTGTTTTATTTTGGGTGAATTGAGTAAGAATGTCTTGCTTGTATACATTTTTCAGGTGCTACATATATCACAAAAATATATGTTCTCATGTATATGGTTTCATAGCTGATTGTTGGGGAGATCTTGTCTTTTTATATTGATGTATATTGTCCCGCTGAAGAAGAGGTTATGAGGTTGAAACGTGTTTGGGCTATTGATGTTTCTCTGTTCATTACATTATAGTATCCGGTCTCTTAATGTTATCTACTGCTTGTTGACTACTGATAGGAATTCCGGCTGAATGTATATCTTTGATTCATCTAAATTAAATGTTATTTTTTAAATATATTTTCTCTTAACTTTTATGTTTATTTTGTTTGTTCTTGTGGTTGAGACGAAACCACTTCATGTTTTTGTTGAACTGGCTCTTAAATAAAGAAATGTCATTTATCCATTTGGTGGTTTTTAAGCTTGCCAGATTCAAAGCTAAGGAACATTAACAGACTTTAGTCCCCTTCATGTATTATTGCACTTGAAGGGACTGCACATGATTAATGGGTAGTAGGGCGGGTGCCATGGCACCCACGGGTGCTGCAATGGGAACCCGGCTCTACAAAGCTCTCTTGGGCTGTGGCCTCACTCTCCTCAGGCCGGCAGCAGTGGGTGTTGCCCTCAACTACTTCCTAGCTCCTCCCAGGAAGCACACCCCATCCAGGCCAAATCCAGCAGCAGTTCTTTCATATTGTTACAGTTGTATGCTGCCTTCGGAGGGCTCCTGCCCTGAAAGGCGCCCTAGAAATATTTCAAATAAATAAATAAATATGGTTATTTGGTGCTCTTGGCATGTCAGGTAGTGAATGTCCCCCGTATACACAGAGGCGCTCTATGTTATTGCTGAGGATTCTGGGGAACTCTTGGGTCTCTCAGGCAATTCTAGAAACAGGGAATGAATCCCGACTCTCACACTGCTTCCTTCATGATGGGCACCCCATGAATTGTGCAGCCCCAGGGGTCTCTCTGGTCTGCCTGTCTCTCACAGCCAGCCCTGACTCCACCCTTCCTTTAATAATGGAAGACATGTTGCCAGCATGTTTATCTTATGTATATGTGTTTGTGTATATCTTCATCTTCTTATAAAATGTAGCATCTTAATGTATATACATTTAAGCAGGGGTGCTGAACCGCAGGCCCAGGGGGGCCAATCCAACCCTCCGGGGATTCTAAGCCAGCCTTCCTGGTTTCAGGGCCCAGAAGGCCCTGCTCCTGCCCCTTTCCTCCTGGCCCTTCCCCAACCCCCCAACCTGTCCCATGCCTGGCCCCTTGTAGTCAAGCTGTATTTCTAGCCCATTACCTTTATTATGCAAACTACAAACAAGCAAGCATTGCATCAGGCTACAGGCAGTATCCTCTTGCAGCCGGAAGAGACAAAAGTTCCAGACAGGCTTTGCATAATGCAGTACCTTGTAAGCTTCAGTTAGTTCCCTGGGTTAGAGCACCATGAAAGAGAGTTGCCCCCACACTGACACCTTCTACTCTGGCTAGTCCCTCCCTCAAGGTGGGTCTGTCCATGGGGTCACCTCACTGGCTGCAGGTCTCTTTGAGCACCTCATGGTCCTGCATCGCCCCTCCCTTTTAATCTGATGCCTAACTCTTGGGTCTCGTATTCCCGCCCCTTCGTCCTCTTTGTTAGGAGCCTGCATTCCCACAGGTTCAGAGGGAGCAACTTGGCCATCCTCCGAAAGATTAGATGACAGCTGGGTTTCCCGCTGCTGTGTCTCTGCTGTCTCTCGCTCAGGGCCGGTGCTACCATTAGGCCAACCTAGGCAGCTGCCTAGGGCGCAGGGCTAAAGGGGGCGCCAGAAACACCTTGAAAAAAAACCCAGCGCTCTCAAGTGGGAAGGGGGGGCGCTAAATATCTGATCTTGCCTAGGGCACCAAACTGCCTTGCACCGGTCCTGCTCTCGCTGGTCTCCTACTCCCACACCCTTGGCACGGCACCTTCCCCCTCCCTCTCTCCATCTGACTCAGAATCAGTTCCCATGTCATCTCAGGGCTTGTCTCCAGAGGTGTTGGGCCCAATCCCTACACAACCCCCAATTATTGGGTGGTTTCCCAGCTATTGTGCAGTTTCCCCCATTCTGAAAGGTTGAAATGCCTCTCCTAAGGTTTACTTACTGGCAGGAAGAGCTTCAAGCTATAACACACTGGCATTTTGGTCTCACCCACCACTGGAATGCAACCACCAAGAGCGTCTCCAAAATGGCATTCAACCCTTCGGCTGAAAGTGGTTCTGTATGCCTGCTCTTAAGTATGCTTTGTCATTCTTTTTAATATTGTAAATTCTTGTGAATCAGGGTGGGGTATAAAATGTAAATAAATATAATTTGCCATAATCCTAAATGCACATATACTGGCAGATTGTTGACCCATCAGGGACTGCAGCCTTAATTTAAGGCTGGTTTGTTGTTTTCTCTTTGTTGACTCTGCCAACTGGATTTTTTTTTAAAAAAATTGCTTCCTTGAGTATTTTGTTTTGGTTTTTGGGGCCCCGGTTTCATTGCATCATTTACCAGGTGTGTGAAAATGAAACGATTATAAATAAATCCTAAAAGACCAGCCTCCAGCATATTTCCCACTCTGCCCCCTTCCCACCCACTCCCAAGTCAAGTTCCATAAACTTTATTTGAATGCTGGATGCACTATATTTTAAAGGAACAAAATCATAACTAAGTCCATATGTGCATTTAATCAAGTTTCTTTGCCAGTCGGTGTTGCTGGGGAGAACCTGACCTGTCTCCTGTAATGTTCGCAGCACATCATTGGTTGATATGGCACAAGAATTCCTGGACGGAATGATCTCTTACACTGCATGAAAGAGGCCCATAAAAATACTCTGGACAGATGTGAGATTACTGAGCTGGTTTTTAAAAGAGAGACACCTGGACATGGCTGGACAAGCTCCTTATTCAGGGGAATCGTGGTTTCTGCAACCAGGTAACACCCACTTCTGCAAATTTGACTCAGAGTTAAATGTTTTGCACAATAGGTCTAATCACATTCCTCTGGAAGCAAAGGCCAGTTCATGTAATCGATCGGGATGGATTCCAAGCTGAGAAACCAACCTGAGTTGACCTTACGCCTGACAATTAGGTTGTCTGAATGGCACCGCATGTCCTCACCAGGAAAAAACAAAAAACCAAAACGGCCTGGCAAATTTGTTGTTGTTGTTGTTGTTTGGGGCCAATTACCATCTAGCCCACATTTTTCTCCACCGGCATCTTTGTTTTCTAGTTGTGCACCTTGGGTGAATACACCACCATATTTGTTCTGGGCTTCTCCGGAAACCACAGGGCTCTCCCTCCCTGGCTGTGCCCCTTGAGAGCCACTCTGGGCTCCGCCCCCAGGCCCCACACAGGTACCAGAATGCTGTATTCCAAGAGGTGATAATAACCCTCGTCCCAAACACCAGGCAGCTCAGGATGGGATGGGAAATAGTATAATTTGCTGCCTGGACATATGGCCAGCAACCCAGAAGGACTGACTCAGCTTCCAGTCCCACACTGAAATGGCTGTGTGAACCATCTTCCAGGATGAAAACCACCTTTTTTCCATTGCTTGGCCTATGAAGCCCTGCAGACAGGTTTCCTGTTTTGATCCTCTGGCTCAGGGCTCTCCAACCTTGGGTCCCCAGGTGTTGCTGGACTGCAGCTCCCAGAATCCCTTGCCATTAGCCATGCTGGCTGGGTATGCTGGGAGCTGTAGGCCAGCAACATCTGGGCACCCAAGGCTGGAGAGCCCTGCTTTGGCTCCTCTTTACAGTGGTTACTTATTGCTACTTCCATTCACTGCAGCCTCCTTCACCCTTTTAAATAATCCCACTCTCTCGCTCCACTTCATCTTGGTCATATGCTTGTTTTTCCTACTCATTCTTGTTTGCTTCTGTGCATGTTTCTCTTGCCTACCCCCGTACATTTCCAATTCTTTACTTCCCGGCGTAACACCATGCTGTTACACTCGCCTCTCTTAAGAAACTTCTTAACACTTACCTTCCCCCCCCCCTTCCTACGTCTTCTTCAGAGCAATCTCTACACCTGCCATTTCATAAGAGCTTCTATCTAAACTGTCTGGCACTTAAAAAAAAAAAAGCAGTTTTCTATATTATGCTTTTAATATATTGTGTTTTATTATGCTGTGGGCTACCTTGGGAAGGGTGACCCTGAAATGCAGCCTATAAATCAGGGGTGGCCAAATTATGGCCCTCCAGATGTTTTGGCCTACAACTCCCATCAGCCCTAGTCAGCATAGCCAATGGTAAGGGATGAGATTGTAGGCCAAAATATCTGGAGGATGACAAGTTGCCCTGCCCCCTGCTATAAACGTAATGAATGAATGAATGTGTGTTATTCAGCAGCGGCTGGTGGTGTAACCGCTCTGGGTTTCAGGCTGAACTTTAAAGCAGCTATCCATGGTGCTGAACCGTTTTTGGTGGGGGGGACTTCAGCACCAGGGATAGCTCCTTAAAAGTTTAGACTAAAGCCCGGAGTGGATACACCGCCCCACTGACGCTGGAGGCTGGTGGCTCCAATGTCAATGGGGCGGTGTATCCACTCTGGGTTTTACTCTGAACTTTTAAGGAGCTATCCATGGTGCCAAACATATGTTTGGGGTCAGGGGTCAGCACCATGGACAGTGCCTTTCAAGTTCAGGCTAAAATCCGGGGTGGATACACAGACCCCCTGGCACTGGAGCCACCAACCTTCATTCCTTCCTTTATTCTCCCCCTTCTACCTGAGTGTAGGGGACATCTGTGCATGGAACTCGGCTTCTATGTACATATCTCTATAAGCTGGCTACTCATCCAGGTAGAGGAACCAGCTGCCCAAACCAATGTTGTGCATAATCCCGTTTGGGGAGGAAGCACAGCGCATGCTTTGCATGCAGACGGTCCCAGGTTCGATCCTTGGCATCTCCACTTTAAAGAATCAGGTGTAGCAGGTGATGGGGAAACCTCTGCCTGAGTCCCTGGGAAGCCACTGCCAGTCAAAGGAGACAGTAGTGGACTAGATGAATGAGGACTTTGACCTGCTATAAGGTAGGTTCCTATGTTCTTGCTGGCCCAATCCAGCTCTCCAGGCTGTGCATGTGTATCCCCAGTGAAGCAACTGATAATCGTCTCAGTAAGGTGTTTGGTAGGGGACCTGTTCCGAGACACCTTCCTGAAAAGATTGGCGCTATTGATGATTAACTGCCTAAAGAGCTACACATGTGTTTAGCTGGATCGGGGTATCTGGGTGCTTTGATTGATTGTAAGTTATAGGCAGGGGCTTGTTATTTTTCTTTATTGTGCAGTGCCTAGTAGAAGATTAAGACACTTCATCAATAACTAAAGAATGCATAAGATGAGTAATAATTTGGTGTTGCATATGTGAGTGGAATGTGTCTGCGCACATGCTGGGGCTGTCATGAGATTGCTTTCGCATGTGTCTAGCTTCCAGCTGAAGCCACATTTGCCAGGCCACTACGAAAAAACAGTTTCGGGCAGTTTTTTTTTTAAAAAGTGGCATTATGACTGTGCCTTGCTGAGTTGCAGGACAAATTAGGCATGCAGTGAAGAAATAAATCATGACCGCTTCAGCATGTGCTCCCCTCTCCAGCCATTGTCAGCAAGGGCCAATCTGAATCATCCCTTGGGCCCATTTCTTTCAGTGGAGCTTGTTCATGGCTGTAGTCTTAGCTCCACCAAAGTCCTTTCACACTCTTCATTTTGTTCACCCCCCGTAGCAATCCAGCACGTGAGCCATTGTTAATTCCATTTTACAAATGTTGAACTGAGGCTGGGAAACCGGGACTCACGTAAGGCCATCATCTAGACAGTTCTGGGATGAGCTGCAATTGTAATCCAGCTCTCTGTAAGGTGGTAAAGAGACACCAAATTAGGAAGGAGAGTAACTTCGGGGGTGGAGAAAAAGGCAAAGCTTCCACAATTGGAGTCCCATTTCTTGTTGCAACCAACACAGTGGTGAGGTGTAGCTGTCTGCAGGCACTGGCTGAGATCTAGAACCCTGCTTATGCATGGTACTCCCATTGTTGGCTATGGTAGATGGACTGGCATGAGCACATGTGCTGCCTTTCCCTAACATTGCTGACGGTGGGTGATGAAGAATTAAGGCAGCTATCCTATGCATGCAGCCCTGGATTTACCGGTAACCATTAAGCAATATACAGTAATACCTTGGATTGCAAGTAACTTGGTCTGAGAGCATTTTGCAAGACAAGCAAATTTTTAAAATAAAATTTGACTTGATAAACAAGCGACGTCTTGCAATACAAGTAGTGTAGGGATGTAACCACTCGCCTCGAGCGGGTGTAGCGGGCCAAAATCGGCCCCGCTCACACCCGCCAGAGACTCGCTTTGATATAAGAGTGTTTTGGATTACAAGCACGGTTCCGGAACGAATTATGCTTGTAATCCAAACGCTCTCAGACCAAGTTACTTGCAATCCAAAGTATTACTGTATATTGTTTTTAGGTCATTTTATGTACACTGCCCTGAAATCCTTTTTGGGATGAAGGTGCAGTTTATTTATTCATTTATTTATAATTAAATAATCTCCCTTGAACTCTGACATTTACATCCAAGTAAGCATGCATAAGATCAGGCTGCACAAGGCTAATAATGCCTGGAAGCAGACTCTGATGTAAGTAGATTGCTGTAGAAGAACATGTTCAAACACAATTGCAGTGGTAACATTAATGCAATTCTGAACAGACTGTGAGCTTTGCATGCAAAAGGTTCCAGGTTCAACCCCTCCTGCATCTCCAGATAGGACTGGGAAGACTCCAGTCTGAAACTCTAGAGAGTTACTGCCAGCCAGTCCCCAACTCAGTGCCCTCCAGATGTTTTGGACTTCAGCTCCCATCAACCCCAGCCAGCACGGCTAATAGTCGGGAATTCTGGGAGTTGTAATCCAAAACATCTGGAGGGCACCATGTTGGGAGAAGGCAATAGTGAGCTAGATGGACCATTGATCTGAAGCAGCATCAGGCAGCTTTCTACATTTAAATGTTTTTGTGCATAAGATTGTCAGAAGAGCCCTGCTGGATCAGACCAAAGGTCCATCTAGTCCAGTGTTCTCCAACCTTGGGTCCCCAGATGTTTTTGGCCTACAACTCCCAGCATGCCCCAGCCAGCATAGCTGGCTGCGGCATGCTGGGAGTTGTAGGCCAAAAACATCTGGGGACCCAAGGTTGGAGAACACTGATCTAGTCGGTTATCCTGTATCCCACAGTGGCCATCTAGGTGCCTCTGGGAAGCCCCCAAGTAGAGCATGTAGGTCATAACCTCCCCCACTGTTATTCCCCGTATTGCCATCATGATTAATAGCCACTGATAAACCTCTCCTCTATTAATCTGTCCAATCCTGCTTTAAAGTTATCTAAGCTAGCGGTGGTCATCACATCTTGTGGCAGCAAATTCTATAAATTTGTGTTGTCTGCCTGGAATATACAGCTAATTAATTTCATCGGATGTCCCTGGGTTCTAGTATTTGGAGTGGTGGTGGTGGGGAAAACTCCCTTATCGAGTTTCTTCACAAGACGCACAAGTGTGTGAAGGCGCAATCCTATGCATTAGTTAGACAGAAAAAAGGCCTACAACTCCCAGCATGCCCCAGCCAGATGGCTGGGGCATGCTGGGAGTTGTAGGCCCTTTTTTCTGTCTAACCTTGCATAGGGTTGTGCCCTAAGCCAGCCTTTCCCAAACTGGCACCCTCCAGATGGACTGGAGTACAGCACCCATCATTCCCAGCCAGCGGGCCCATTGGGCTACTGGAATGATGGGGATTGTAGTCCAAGCCACTGAAGGGAACCAGGTTGGGAGAAGCTGGTGTAAGCCTTTATTGACTTTTTAAAACAACAACTAAAAAGCCCCAGACGCTGGTCTTTGCTCATTGCGAGAATGCTCCTTTCCATGATCATTTAGATTGTGTCTTTCTGCACCCAACTGAGCACCACGGCATTGTTTTAGAGGATGAAGCCGTCAGGACTGTATGCAGCACTACAAATGCAGCCGCACCATAGTTTTATATAGAGGCATCGCGAAACTGTCTTTTTTTTCCCTTTTCAATCCCTTTCTGAATGATCACCAACATGGGTTTTGTCTTTTTCATGCTGCTGCATGTGGAGTTCAATCAAATGATCATGGAGAGGAACGTTCTTGCAACGAGAAAAGACCAGCATCTGGGGCTTTTTAGTCTGGGGCCAGTTACATGTTGTTAATCAAAGGGCACATGTCCATACCACTGATTTGTGGCATATTGCATTGGCACATGTCATTATACCCCAAGAGTTTTAACTTGCTGGATTTAGGAAGCTACTTAAAAGCATTTCTGCCTGGGCCTGCAGGAATCCAGTTTCATCCTGCATGCTGTTCAACCCAGAAGCAAGCCACACTTTTGCCTCTGCTATCTTCAGTTTTGATACAGGCCTGTGGCTCACGCTGGCTCAGCTTGTCTGAGTGTGGAAAGCTAAGCAGGGTCAGGCCTGGTTATTACTTGGATGGGAGACCCCCTCCTCTAGTTTCCTGCACTGAGCAGGGGGTTGGACTCGATAGCCTTGTAGGCTCCTTCCAACTCTATGATCTATGAAATCTGTGAAGCTTGGGTGGATCTCTCAACAGGCCATTTCTCTCCCCACCCCCTGTGACTTTCGCAATCACTCGTGCGGTGTGACTCCCGGTGAAGCAGTGTTTCGAATGGTGTTGCGCACACATAGCTAGCACCCACGGTTCTTCTGTGTGGGTCTCAGGCCCCATGCAGTTGCACTTACAGGCCACCATGCTGCTGCTTGCTTGCGTGACTAAAAGACCCCAGTGATATTTTGCACGTGCTCGGAGGCACTGTTGGCTTTCCTCCACATATCCCAAGGCTAAGGCCTTCCGCAGAAAGCAGTTCCAGTGTTGACATTTAGTGACAGATATTTAGCCACATTATCTTGTATCAGGTTCTTGGGACAGAGGCATTTTATTTATTTATTATATGTATATCCCACCTTTTTTCCTGCAAGGAACCCAAGGCGGCTTACATAATCCTCCTGCTCCTCTCCATTTGATCCTCACCACAACCCTGCGAGGTAGGTTAGGCTGAGAGTCAGTGACTGGCCCAAAGTCACCCAGTGAGCTTCATGGCCGAGCGGGGCCTTAAACCCAGGCCTCCCGAGTCCCAGTTCAACACTCTCACCACTACGCCACACTGGTATTGCTGCCTTAGGCCTTGAAGTACCAGCCCAACCCCAGTAGGGGAGCACGAAACACAGACCATGAGCGCGCATTACCATCTGCTGCTTGCCTGCCTGCGGCTCTTTTCCAGACTTTCTTGGTGCCCAGAGAGTTTTGCCCCTGAGCCAGGGCCAGGCCTGATTCAGCAGTTTCCAGCAGCCTCCTGCCAGTTTACATCCGCTTGCATCTGCTTCCACGGGCAGGGGCTTGAAAGGAACGCTACCTGGGGCAGTGGGCTTGCCACCAAAGGGCTTGCCACATCCTACCTAGCAGGAGGCCTGCCTCAGTTTAGCAACCATCTGCTGTCTTCAGTTTTCCTCTGAATGAGATGGTTTATTTAGTGAGGTTAATTCCTCTCTGTGCAGGTCCAAAAGGAGCAGCAGTATTGCTGGTGACTGCTGCTGTTTCTCTTTTGCATTCTGCCCCTAAAAGTTGAACTTCCAGGCTTCGGAATCCCTGCTTCAAATTATGGAAAAGCATGGGAATGAACAAAAATCCAGGAAAGAGAGACAATGTTCTGTAAAATTATTTGTCCCAACCTGGTGCCCTCCAGAGGGATTGGACAATGGCCATGCTGGGTGGAAATGATGGGAGATGTAGTCCATCATGTCTGGAGGGCATCCGATTGAGGAAGGCTGGTCTATACTATTTGGTCTTTAAGTGGTACATTGAGCCCCAACTTTAATAAATGAATAAATTGATATGGTTGTACCAGGACACCAGTGCCATTTTATTTTATCATTTAGGTTTAGGGGTTGTTTTTGAGAGGAGAAAAAAGGAATGAGAGTAGGAGAAAAAGAGAGAATGAGGGGGAGAAAACCCTCCCAAAACACAACGAAAGAGATGGAAGGTGAATGCTGGCCATGTATTGTATATATAAAATAATAACAGTAGTAGTAAAAGTTGCTCCCCTGTTTCAGGTTGGGGTTAAAAATGATTCCTGGGTCTTGAGAAGGTTGAAAAATATTAACACAGCCCAGTAGATTTTATATACGGTTATATATATATATACGAATATATATATATACACACACACACACACACACGAGAGCCAGTGTGGCGTAGTGGTGAGTGTTGGACTGGGACTCAGGAGATCCGGGTTCTAGTCCCTGCTCGGCCATGAAACTCACTGGGTGACTTTGGGCCAGTCACTGACTCTCAGCCTAACCTACCTCACAGGGTTGTTGTGAGGATAAAATGGAGAGGAGGAAGAGGATTATGTAAGCCGCCTTGGGTTCCTTGCAGGAAAAAAGGCGGGGTAGAAATATAATAAATAAATACTGTGTCAATCTCCTTCATTAGAAGAGAACAAAGTCATCCTTAAAAGCTGGCCTTTGGGAAGGAGCATTCTGGAGTCTTCTGGAACGGCTCATTCTTTTCCTTGGAAAGAAACACTTAACAAAATAAATAAATAAATAGATGAATAAATTCTGCATTCCTTTAAATTTGCTTGCAGAGCCGCGTTTGAGCTCTTACATTGGAGAGGGAAATGGGGGGAAAGGACCTCCCCGCCCATCCACACAGCAACCCTAAACTTGTGGGGGGAGGGTTGTGAGGCAGGCCGCCCCCCTCACGCTCCCCCCTCCCCTCAGGAGAGCCCCGCTTCCAAGCAGGGGGAGGGAAAGTCCGCGTGCCGCATGGAGCATGCGTGCTCGGGGCGGGGGAGAGGGAGGGAGGGAGGGATGGCGAGGGGAGGCGGCTGCGGCTGGTGCCGCCGCCGCCGCTGTTTATTTGCAGCTGGGCCGGGTGAGGAGCGGCAGAGCGCGCGCGGGCAGCACCGGCTCGCTCGTGCCTCCCTCCTGGCGCTATGCGGGCGCGGGGCGCGGAAGAGGCGCGGGCGGGAAGGAACCCCGCGGAGGGCGGCAGCTAGCCCGGCAGCGGCATGGGAGGGACGGCGGCAGGCGGCAGCCGGAGCAGCAGAGAGTCACGGGCGCTTCTGCAGCAGCGGCGGCGGCCGCCTTGGGCTGCCCGGGCCCGGGCGCTGGGGGGCTGCTGCTGCCGCTGCCGCCGCCGCCGCCTTGCTGGCCGCGCTCTTCTGCTACTGGAACTCGCTGCGCGGCGAGTTCGTGCACGACGACGTGTGGGCGATCGTCAACAACCCGGACGCGCGGCCGGGGGCCCCCCTGGCGGCCGCCTTCGCCGACGACTTCTGGGGCAAGGGCATGGCCGAGAACACCAGCCACAAGTCCTACCGCCCGCTCTGCATCCTCACCTTCAAGTAAGTGGCGCCCCGCTTCGCCGCGGAGTTTCCCCCGGACCGCCGGGGGGGGGGGGGAAGAAAGTCGGGAGTGAGTTACGGGCGGCGCAAAGGCACTCTGCACATGCCCAGGAGGCGGGCTCTTCTCACCAAGCCCGCCTCCACGGCGGCAACGCCTCGCACTCCGCTGCGTACCGGGAGCCGAGAACTTGGTCGCTTTATCAACCCACATCTCCCGAGATCGTGGGGGAGGGAGTTAGGCCCCGGGGCGCAAAGGGCACTCTGCACATGCCCAGCGGGGTGGGAAGCTCGTCTTGCAAGTATAGTGTGTGTCCGGTGGGGTGGGGAATGCTAACTGCGTAGGGGTTGATTGTTGCGGTTTTTCAGTGGCGTGAGAAAGGTTATGGCCGCTTATAATTATTAGTGCCGTCATCGCGATGTACATAACGTGTAATGGAGTGATATAATAAAAAAGGGCAGCGGGAGGAGACGCGTCTCTGCCCGGAGGAGCGTACAGTAGAAACTGTTGACAGCGGGTGAGGCAAGACGGGGAAAGGAAGGAGAAGGACAATGCATGCACGTATTCAGAGGAGTTTTCTTCTTCCGTTGGGAACGAGGCAGAGAACCGCAGCGAATGCTCTGGGTCCCCAACCCAGCGTCCCCCAAATGCGCTGTACTATGACTCCCACCATCCCAATGGCTATGCTGGCTGGGGATGCTGGGAGTTGTAGTACAGCACATCTGGAGGGCATCAGGTCAGGGACAGCTGCTATGGGGAGACGTGTGTTCTGGCAGTAACTGCCACCTGTACCCATCTTGCCACCAGGTGCCACCAGTAAGTTCCCTCCGCTGCCCCTGTTCCTGACACCCCTTTGTGTTCGTCATTCCCTCGGGCTCATTTGGACCCAGTAGTAATCCCTAACACGGCAGCCCTCTTCCTCCTCTTCAACACCCCACCCGCCCCGGGTCACTTCTGCCAAGCAACTTTTCTTGCTGAATCCGGGACTGTACAGTCTACTGGAAAGTCGACTCTCTTTGCCTTTCTGTTCGTTGTCACCCAGACTCTCGGCACTTCCCGTGGTCCGGACAGTGGCTAAGGGGGTTGGTACCCCTTCTGCGCCCGTTCTTTGCTCCTCGGTGCCTCTGCACCAGAGCGGGCTGGAGCAACAGTCCTTAAAACACAGCAGCCTTTCCTTCTGAACCATGGAAGATGCGGATTCTAGCGTCTCTCCCCCCCCCCCACTTCTTGATTGAGCCAAGAAATGTATCCCAATCGGTGTTGATGGTGTACTAATTGATGCTGCTGAGAACCAGTGATGACATTCCCTGACTTTTTGCGTGATTTCCGCCCTTTTTTCTTTTCTATCCCCCCCCCCCCGCCCCACCGGGCCCCTCCCTTGGGGGATTAATGCAGCCCAGGGCCCCTCCCTTTCCCGTTCATCCCCATGGCTCTGTGCCTGGGACAGAAATGGTCTCAAGCCTTCCCTTTTGCCTTTGATTAGCCTCACCGAGTCGCAGCCCCTGGGTTTGTGATGCTGCCCTCACCAGCCACCCCTTCAGTTTTAACACTTGCCTGCAGTTGACCCTGGCTGAAAAAGGGCTATGAACTGGGAGCTGCCACATACTGGACCAAAATATTTGTCTGTGCATTTATTAACATTTAATAAATAGGCATGTTTATAAATAGAAATAAAATAGATACAAAATAAAATATATTCAACTCAATATAAATATTTTAATTAATATGTAAATAGATAACCCATACAATTTGTGCATAGGATTCTTGGATTGTGTCCTTCTTGCCTTCTTTAGGATTACGGGCATTCTTTTAATTTTTGCTTTCTCCTACTCCTGCCTCCATACTCATTGCAGTTTCAGTCTGCAGTGAGTTTGGAACTGGAGTCTCCCACTCTGTAGCGTTTGGAGCATACGAAGCTGCCTTAACACCAGCTCAGACTGGTTGCCCTTTAGCCCACCATGGTCTACTCTGATGGGAGACACCTCGGATTGAACCCAGAACCTTCTGCTTGCAAAGTTCTGGTGTTGTTATAGCAATATCCTTGTTGTCTCCGCAGTCAGCCTTTCCTGGGTTGTGGCTCCTTTACTGGTTTGTACCTTTTTATGGCCATGCAGAGGTGGCGTTAGGGGGCGGCCAAATCTTTCATTTGGAGCTCCAAATCTCTGGGAGGCCCTCTGCCCCACCACCTTGCTGTCCATGGGCACTTGCTGAAAGAAAGGTACAGGGGCCCTGATGATCTCTGCTGCATGTGATCCCCCTGGATTTGCTGGCTTTTTGCCCACATGTGCTTCACTTCCTGCTGCCCCCCCCAATCTTTCTGTCTGAGTTTTTTTCTGAAATCAAATGCCCTCCTCTCCCCTGTCCATACATTCCTTTTTACAAATAGGGTGTCCTTAGGAGACAGGGTCCTTTCAAGACACACAGGCACACAGACTTTAGAGCATATGTACATTAGCGTATGCAAATTTGTGCTTTTTTGTTTGTTTGTCCTGTGGGCCTGGGCATCTAGCTAGATTGCTTAGTTTGAGGGGACCATGAGCAAGGGAAGCTACCTCCGGAGGCCAATGCATATTGAAGTTCTCCGGAGGGTATGCATATTGAAGTTCTCATGTTTATTCCTTGTCTAGTGAAGGGGTCATGTCCAATGTTAGTCCTATGTAGATTAAGACCCGTTGAAATGAATGAGACCCATTAACATGAATGAGTCCCATTCATTTCAATGGGTCTACTCTACATAGGACTAACATTGGATATTACCCAAGGGATCATCATAAGTGGCCAGGTTGTGGGATTCCTGTATGAGACACGAGAGAGTTCCTCCTAATATTAGAATGTTGTTCGAATGTCTGACTGCCGTCTCCCAAAGCAGTTACTTTATTCCCAACTCAAGGATGGAAAGCGGAGTATCGGTGGTCAGTATAAGAGGTTTAAAGATGTTCATAAGGCTAATCTAAAAAAATGCAATATAAATATCGAGAACTGGGAAGCTCTGGCCCATGAACGATCTAAATCAGTGTTCTCCAACCTTGGGTCCCCAGATGAGAACACTGATCTAAATGGAGGTTGGCCTTTCACAAAGGTTCCATGGACTTTGAAGAAGCCTGGGCGCAAGGTGAAAGGGAGAAACGTGCTAAGCGAAAAGCACGTCAAACGAATCCTTTAGAGGGCCATCTTCCATCTGGTAACCTGTGTCCTCACTGTGGGAAGCTGTGTGGATCTAGAATTGGCCTCCACAGTCTACACAATTTTTTTAGAATTTCCTCTTTTTATAATTTTCTTTTTGTAATTTTATCCTGGAAGACAATCTTACTCGGTCACGAGTTATCGCCTACCACTACCTCCTAATACTTTTATTAGGACCAACCAATTCATAATAGCTGCTACTGGAATAAGTAAACCTGCATTTCCTGATCCAGTATAAGGCAGGTTCTAAGAACACAGGAAGAGCCCTGCTGGATCAGACCAAATCTCCATTTAGTCCAGCATTCTGTTTCCACTGAACTGCGAAGCCCACATATATTCAGAAATGTTTTATTCCTTGTCTAAGGAAGGTTTTGAGGTTCCATTTAGCTGTCATGGCTAATAGCCATAAATTGGGAGTGGGCAACTTGTGGCCCTCCATAGGTTTTGGCCCACAGCTCCCATCTGCTGTAGCTAGCATAGCCAATAGTGAAGGATCATGTGAGCTGTAGGCTAAAACATCTGGAGGGCCACAAGTTGCCCATCCCTGCCGCAGATAGTTCTATTCTCTGTGAGTTTGCCTAATGTCTCTTTATGATAAGAGGTGGCAACACATTGACTGTGGGTTTCATGCAGCCCTTGCCACTCCCCCGGTGCAGCCCACCGCCCCCTGCTGCCCCCCAAAATTGTGAAAAAAAGAAGTTGGTTTCTTTACCAAAAAAAGAAAAGAAAAGGTGGCTACAGAGTGGCTACAGAGCACCAAAAGGGTAACATTTAGCTGGGAAATAACCAATATTTAACTCTTGTAGTGCTCTGTAGTGCTATGGGGCAGTTTACTGCCAAATTTTGGCAGCAAACTAGTGATTTGGGGGCTTTTTTTCTTTTGGGGGGGGAGTGCCCCATGCACTGCAGCCCATGGGGCAAAAATGGCCCCCGGGCCTCCCAAAGTTGCCCACCCCTGCTTCATGGCTAGGGCCTGCATCCTTATCAGCCTTTGCCTACCCACTTGATCTTGTGTTCTCAGCAGCCGCTCCCCTGTGCAAAGTATGCCCACTCTTCCCATGCTGTGATGTGGTAACTGCCATCACATGGCTGCCCCTGGTGTGCCCGCCTCTCCCTCTCTGTGGACACAGCGGAGCCCTGATTTGGATTCCCAGCTGCCGAGTGAGCTGCTTGGGACATAGGAGGCATATGGCCAGCGGGGAGGGGTCAGCTTTTGGCTTCACGGTATGGAATAATCAACTTCATCTTATGTCACCTTGAGGAGGGTGTACTTTGCAGAGGTGACTGATTAAATGCTAAAATGTAATCAGCCTTGCCGTGGGCAGATTATTAGTGAAGGGCTCCCAGACCAGATACCCCATCTCTTTTTCCTTTCCTTTCCTTTCCTTTGGGAGGATGTTCTGTGGTTCTCTCCCCCAAGAACGGTTGGGCTTTCTGCTTCTTGCAATCCAAATCACCATAGGGAATGTGACACAGCTGCATCACTTAAAGCATTTGTGCAATATGATGGGTGACAGCGTTACAGGGAGCCTTCAGCTGCTTAGTGGTTCAGTGTTGCTGCAGCAGTAGTGCCGCTTCACTATCTGCCTGGTGCTGGGCCGGGGCCTATTCACTTTGGGGAGCAATGAACAGATGCTTGCGTGCTAGCGGAGAGTCTTAAAAGGGAGCAAGTTAAGTCATGGTTCTCACTGGATTGCTGCTGGGGGAGATGTGAATACCTCCACCAGCATGGCCTTGTCTCTCTACCATTGCCTTCACCCCATGCACCTTTTCTCGTCCTCCCACTGGGTGTGTGCTCACCTGGTCTGTTCCCCGTGTATTTTGCCTTCCAGGTATATATGGGCTCACCTTTTAGGAGAGAGAGTGGTGTCTGTGGGCCTATATTCACCATTTATTTATTTATTCATTGCATTTATACCCCGCTCTTCAGCCAGAAAAGACTCTCAGAGTGGCTTACAAAGATTAATAATAAGACAGTCCCTGCCCTCAGGCTCACAATCTAAAAGACATGACACAAAAGGAAAAGGGATTGGGAGGGAAGAGGAAGAATGCACAACTCAGGCACCAGTTCTTAGTTAAAAAGGTTATTATAGGTTTTTCTTTCTTTTTTCTTTTTCACTTTTTCAGGTTGTTTTGGGTCCTGTTTTTATCCCTTGGTTCATCTGACTGTGACTTATTTTGTGGCTCATTAATGTTCAGGCAAGAGCATTTAGCAAGCAGTATCTATGGATGGAGTGCTTGTGCCCACTCTCTGATACTGCATGGTGGGAGCTTGCTGGGTTAGAGTTTGCTTGCTTGCTTGCTTACATGCCCCCCCCCCGCCAGTAAAACTGCTTTGTTTTTTGTTTTGCTTTGTACTGCTGGTTATTTCATAGATTTCATAGATCATAGAGTTGGAAGGAGCCTACAAGGCTATCAAGTCCAACCCCCTGCTCAATGCAGGAAACTAGAGGAGGGGTCTCCCATCCAAGTAATAACCAGGCCTGACCCTGCTTAGCTTTCCACACTCAGACAAGCTGAGCCAGCGTAAGCCACAGGCCTGTTTGCTGCTATGATTTGCTTGCTGAGTTGGGAAAAGTAGTTACAGTTGTGTAGTTTGGGAATGGGTCATCCTTTCCTGTTGTGTGAGTGTGATCTTTCATGAGTACAAGGGTCCTACTTGCGAGTTTCCCACAGGCAGCTGGTTGGCCACTGTGGGAACAGAATGCTGGACTAGGTAGGCCTTTGGTCTGATCCAGCACAGCTCTTTATGATGCGGTGTCTGCTTGACCTCCAGAGGCAGGGAGTTCCAGAGGAATGGAGCTGCCACACTAAAGGCTCTTCTCTGGGTAGCTGATAGGATCTGAATGCTGATAGGATGTGGATGCTGCCACTCCTGCATTCCTCCCACGCCAAATCTGTACCCTTGAGAGCCGCGCAAGGTCTTGAGCCACGCGGTTGTCCCCATTGCACTGCCAAGGTATGGTTGCACCGAAGCCGCCCTGGTACAAGATGGTGACGAATGATGCTGTGCCCTGAAAGAGCACTTCGATGCAACAGTAATTGACAGAGGGTAGGCTGAAACTCTCTAGTACTGTACTCTCTAAAACTCGCCTGCACTTGAAGTCAGCTGCTGTGTCCCATTGCATCTGCCTGAGAATGGGTTTACGACACATGCCATAACATGCACTTCAGGCAGGCTACAGTTGTGGAATATACCTAAATGAAACCTGTGTTTTCAGAGGCAGTATGAATATCTCTGAATATCAGTTGTTAGGGGGGACAAGCAAATGGAGGAGGCAATCAGACAAATCTATGGTGCGACCACACTTGGAATACCGGGTACAGTTCTGGTCATCGCACCTAGAAAGGACATTGTTGTAGAGTTGGAAAAAGTGCAGAAGAGGGCAACTAAAATGATCAAGGGGCTGCAACAACTCCCCTATGAGGAAAGGTTACAACAGCTGGGATTGTTGAGCTTAAAATAAAAGGCAAGTGAGGGGAGACATGATAGAGGTGTACAAAATTATGCATGGTGTGGAGAAAGTGGACAGGGAGACATATTTCTCTCCCGCTCTCATAATACTAGAACCCAAAGGGGTCATCCCATGAAGCTGATTGGTGGGAGATTCAGGACAGATAATAGGAAGAACTTTGTCACACAGCGCACAGTTAAACTAGGGGATTCACTTCCACAAGAGGTAGCGATGGCCACCAATTTGGAGGGCTTTCAAAGTTTATTGGACAAATCCATGGAGGAGAAGGCTATCCGTGGCTACTAGTCCTGATTGGCTCTATGCCACGTCCAGTATCAGAGGCAGGATGCCTATGTACTCCAGTTGCTGGGGAACATGGGCGGGAAGGTGCTGTTGCATTCATGCCTTGTTTGTGGGTTTCCCACGGGCAGCTGGTTGGCCACTGTGTGAACACAATGCTGGACTAGATGGACCTTTGGTCTGATCTAGCATGGGTCTTTTTATGTTCTTATGAATAGGAAGCTGCCTTATACTGAATCGGACTCTTTGTCCAACTATCCTGGTATTTTCTACTCTGATTGGCAGTGGCTCCCCGGGGTCTACAGATGTGAAGGCTTGGGAAAAAATGGGGGGATCCCCCCATTTTTTTGGTCTCCTGTCCCATTTTCCCCCTGGTTTTTTTCCAGGCCTTCTCATCTCTCCCTAGGCCTCTGGCAGAGGTCTCTTTCCCTCAGGGTCCCTTCCATCTGCTGTTCCACCAGGGCCTCTTCCATCATCTGCTGCTTAATCCTTTGAACTGAAGATGGCAGGGATTGAACCTGGAACGCTTCAGCATTAGGCGCACGTGCTCTGCTACTTAGCTATGGTGCCTCCCCAGTGCTCTCCTGAAAACGAGCTCATCACACACAGAGAGGTTGTAAACAAGCCCTTTGCTTTCTTGTGCTGCTTTTCTGTTTGCAGGGAGTTTTTAACCCAGGGAGGCATTCAAAAATTGTGATGGGCTGTTAACCATTTGCTGCCTCCAGGAGCAGAGGCAATGTGCCTCTGAATACCAGTCAGTCGCTGGGGTCAACAGCAGGAGGGCTAGGGCAATTGTGGGCTTCTCAGAAGCAAGTAGTTGGCCACTGGGGGAAGCAGGATGCTGGACTAGAGACCTTTGGTCTGATCCAGTAGGATGTTCTTATTTTCTTATTCTGCTCCCTCATTCTGCTGCAGGTGGAGACTGGGCCTTATTCCTGTGCTTCTTTAGATGTGCTGACTTTGGATGTCCAGCTTGGTAAACCTTTCTCTACCCTGTGCTGGCGCTGTTGTGCCTCTCATTCATTTCCAGTACCACTGTACTCCCAGCCAAGAAGCACCGTTGATGCTGTTCCTGTGCCCAGTTCTGGCATTTTAGTACCAGCCTCTGTTGGAAAGCCAGCCTATGACCCATTCTCCAGATAGGACCATTGGTTTTGCCTTGAGCACAAAGTCGTGATGTGGATTTTCCGGAAAATTTTGAATGGGAAATTTTGAACAGGAAATTTTCCTGTGCAAATTAGGGTAATTTGCATCAGAACAAATTCACGTTGCATTGGAAAACTTTCCTATGCCCTAGAATGTGATCTAATTTTGCATGTTTATTTTACTACTTCTAAACAAAGCTTAAACCCCCTCCACCATGTTAATTTTTGTGTCACAATATAACATTTGACCTGAACTATTTGAGGGTTTTTTTAAAAAAATTAAAAGATCTCATGAACCACTGAAAGTGATTTAAATGCTATATTTCGTAGGATTGTTTAAAAAATCGGAACACGTGTAAAAATTTGAAGACAATAACATTTACATCCCTTACATTGTTTAAATTTAAGGAAAACACAAAGATACTAAAAACTGTTGGCACAAATACATTTTAGCAACCCAAAGAATTGGGCATGATATGCGGACAGCTGCTCATCTCCAACCGTGAAACTGCCAAGCTTGCCTAATATTGTATTTGCAGCTGACACCCATTCATTGTTACTAACAAACTTATGAAATTGAATTTTTTTTCAGTGAAAAAATAAAGCACTGGGAAATTTTCTGCCTTGTATCACCGGCACAAAGATGAACTTGTTCACTGTGGCAGACTCCCCGAGCAGTCTACGCCAGTGTTCTCCAACCTTGGGTCCCCAGATGTTTTTGGCCTACAACTCCCAGCATGCCCCAGCATAGCTGGCTGGGGCATGCTGGGAGTTGTAGGCCAAAAACATCTGGGGACCCAAGGTTGGAGAACACTGGTCTATGCTATCCATGCACAAGGGATAGATATTTGTCTTGAAATTGCACCCTCTGACCTGAGAAACATGTACAGTCATGCCTTGGATTGAGAGCATAATTCGTTCCGGAAACGTGCTTGTAATCCAAAACACTCTTATATCAAAACGAAATCCCCCCCAAAAAAACTTGTACAGAGATTTTTACTTTAAGCTGTACTACAGTACTTGTATTGCAAGATGTCGCTTGTATATCAAGTAAAAAAAATTTAAATAAATATTTAAAAATTTGCTTGTCTTGCAAAACGCTCTCAAACCAAGTTACTTGCAATCCAAGGTATTACTGTATCCTACTTTCCTTCAAGGAATGTAGGGTGACATTTTAGGGTGGTTCTATGGTACCTTCACAACAAGCCTGCAAGGTAGGGGAGGAGTGACTGGCCCAAGAAAATCCATGAGCTCCATTGCTGAGCAGGATTCTGCAAACAGGCTTCTTTAATCTAAATCTAACACTGTGAAATATCATACTTCCCCCCTGTTCCCAGATGCATAAGAGCTGGTTGCTTTCTGGTGGTCAAGTGTAGGGACGGTGCAAGAAGCTGCACAATATTCACTGGCATTCTCTGTTATTATTGCTTCAAATGTACCAGATCTGAATCCAGGCACTGTAAACAGGCTCTGGGGAGTGAGCACTGGCTGATGTTCTTGTTTTATTTACTGTATCCTTTATAACTCCTTTCTGACCAGGAACTCAGGGTGGTGTATGTGGTCCTCCCCTGCCTTAATTTTATCCACACAACAACCCTGTGAAGTAGGTTAGGCCGTGAGATAGCGACTAGCCCAGGGTCACCTGCTGAGTTGCATGGCACAGCGGGGATTTGAGCCCTGATCTCTATGGACCCAGTTGACATGCTAACCATTACAAGATGCGATTGTTTTTCCAGAAGTGACTTCAGTTAATTTTTAAAAAAGCACTGAAGGAAAGACAAACGGGGTGGGGGTGGGTTAGACTGCTAGGCCTGCAGCCTTCTCAGGACCAGCTCCAGGTTTGAGGAGCCCCTTGGCAAAGTGTGCTCTAGTGAGCTCCCTCCCCTGTCAGTGGGCCCCGGCAGTGTTTTGAGCAGCACTGGGTGGCTAGGTTTAGCCACCCTTTACATTTCCCACAATTCCTCAGAGCACCACTAGGTTGAGGGCATTGTGGGAAATTGTGGTTCAACCAACCCATTAACGCTGCTCTTAGAGCGAGGCCAGAAAAAGAAGATTAATTGCGGGCAGAGGAGGTATCAGTTCTGGCCCCCGGATGCCAGGGACCGACGCCAGCCCTGAGCCTCATTGAGGAACACATAAGCTGCCCATGGCAGTTGAGGGCCCTGGGATCTCCAGTGTGGTACCCATGGGCAGCAGTGTGCCCGCAGACACCTTTCTTGGCTCCTGCCAGGCTTCCTGCTCCGATTTTTATTATATTTCTTAAGATTTAACTTTTAAAAATTAAAAATATGAAATACTGCCCTTCGGTGCCATCTTTATTTAGTTTCAAAAGACTGGTTTTGTCTTTTGGAGCTCAGACCCAACCTTTGCCTTCTACTTAGGTTCTTGGGCATGCTACTTTTCTTTTTGTCTCACCAGTTTGCCTTCTGGGAAATGAGTGTTTTGTGACTGGTCTTATCTACCATGGTAGGCATTTTATGAATGGGCATCCATTTTGTGAGAGTGCCCACAACACGCTCTCAAAATTCCAGATGTGCTCACTGACGCAGAAAAGCTGGGGACCCCTACATGAATATATACACAAGCATTTATACACTTATAATATATTACATAATATATAATATATGCTCTTGTCCTCAGCTGATCTGCTTGTTGAATTTATTTGTTGACAGTAGCAGGGACTTGACAGTAGTTGGCAGCAGTGCCAAGGACATACTGAGGAACGCAGGGAGATGAGTGTGTGTGTGTGTGTGTGTGTGAGAGAGAGAGAGAGAGAGAGGGAGAATTGGGACTTTCCTTCCCATTTCCTTGAGTTTTTCTGCATCTAGAGAATTGTCAGTTTATTCGCTTTGCAGAAAGAGAAGGAAGAATGTGTATGATTTCTTTTTCTTGCACCATGTAGCAATTGCTGTTCTAAAGGCGCCAGATTGGTTCTCTATTTCTGGCATCCCATCAGACCTCTTAATCCTGCCAAAAATGTGTGCTGTTTTTTTTTTAAAGTACATTATGTACACATGGAGGAGGTTTCTTTCTGTTTCTTTTTTTCTTCTTATGTGATTCAGCATTTGCGCCATGTTCACCTTCAGCAATTAAAAAAAATAAACAAACTCAAAGTGCCACACTAGCCTTGTAAGGGGAGAGAGGCTGCGAGATTGTCCTGTCTCTAGCAGGATTCGCTTGATCTCCTAACAACTCATTCACATGGTGATAATCTGTTCCCACTAGAGCTTTCTCACCACTGATGGGCGAGGGATTATGGAAGAAGCAGTGACTTTCTGGAGATAAGTCACTGTGTGATGAAAGCCTTTGAAGATCAGGCTGTCATGTCGTAATTAAAGTTGTCATGTGAATAGCACAGTCATCTGAATGCACCCTAAGGCTGCAATCCTAGAACACACTTAATGAGGAAGAAGCCCAATTAAACATAGTGAGACCTACATCCCAGTAAATGTGCATATATGATTGCATTGTGAGTGCAAACAAACAGCATTGTAAACAAACAAAACAGCAGCATCAGAAAAGAAAAACAAGTAAAAACTCACCACTGAAAAAATAACATTTACACTGAAAATGTCTAGCAGGCTCATAAACCTCCTGTCGATTCGCACGTCACTCTAAATTCCTTCCAATGCAACCCTGCTTTCACTGCTGAAAAGTGAGTACGTACCGTGATTGAGGCAGACAGACACAGTTCTTCCCTTCCTTTTGGAGGGCGTTCCGGAGTTTTGGAAGGCCCCTGTCAAGATACTCTCAATGAGCCCCTCCCACAGTGAGTCGACCTTCTCACCGCCATTGTCACTGGCTGCAGTTGCTCTTCATCATCTTTCGCATCATGGCTACCAGTTGCTTGCTTGACAGGCAGAGAGAGCCAGTGAGCAAGGAGGCAGTGGCATCTACTGCACCTCCTCACCACCACCACCACCACCACCACCACCACCACCACCACCCTTGTCTGGGCCAGAGTGACAGTGAGGTAAGCAAGCAGGTTGCAAGAGGAGGAGCAACTCCAGTGGGCCCAGTGAGGTAAGCAAGCAGGTTGCAAGAGGAGGAGCAACTCCAGTGGGCCCAGTGAGGTAAGCAAGCAGGTTGCAAGAGGAGGAGCAACTCCAGTGGGCCCAGTGAGGTAAGCAAGCAGGTTGCAAGAGGAGGAGCAACTCCAGTGGGCCCCTGCTGGGGCGTGAGCCCTCGGCAGGTGCCCGACCATGCCTTCTTTTGATGCCGGTCCTGAGAAAAGGCTTGAGAGCAGCTTCAGATGACTGGGCTGCCACCTGGAACAGCTTTCATATGGTTGTATTTTCTGGTGGTTACTATGTCACTCACCGCTTGTGTGAAGCCGGTCTGATACATCCTATTCTTGAAAGTCTTGCTTCGAAGGCACCAGACCAAAGCTTGATGTCTCTTTGAAAAACAGTAAGAGGAAGAGAGAGAGATGCCTAAGGACAATTAACTAAAGCAGTGTTCTCCAACCTTGGGTCCCCAGATGTTTTTGGCCTACAACTCCCAGCATGCCCCAGCCAGCCTCTTTTGTTTTGTCGGTGGAATGCTTACGGGCCCATACAGATAGCACGTTGGCGGCTTCCTGCTAACTGTGGTTAACAAATCGGGAGTCAGGATCCATGTGCACGTGTGTTCTCTCCTGATAGTCCCTCTTTGCCTGGGAGAAAACTTCCTCTCTTGATTTCTGCAGACAAAGAAATATTTATATTTATTTATTCATTTATTTATTTACAGTATTTGTATACTGCTCCATATCAAATTCAAACTTGGATTAGACCAGTGAATTAACATGTTGTGAATCATAGAAAAAACTGTCCCAGTAGGCTTGTTAGAGGACTTCTGTTTAAAAATAACAGTGTCTCATGGTGCTTTGAAAAGTCTAGGGCGCAATCCTATGCTATCTTTGCATAGCTGGCTGGGGCATGCTGGGAGTTGTAGGCTTCCCCCCCCCCCGTCTAAACTTGCATAGGATTGCACCTTAACAAATTTAGACTGCAATCCTACACCCCATTGACCTCAGTGGGATTTACTTCTGAGTAGATCTGTATAGGATTGTGCTGTTAATGTAGCAGGAGAAGAATCTACGTCGCCAAACGCCTGAAAACTCTCTATCACAGCAATCTTCAACATTTTCAGACCCAGCACCCACATTTAATTGCAAACAGCAACATGGTATACTCTTCTTAGTAACTTAATTTAAAATATTTATATTGTACCCCAGTTTTCTGTTGCTTATATTAGACACTCAAGGTGTTTTTGCCATATATGCCCATTTTTATGTTTCAGGGCGTATCCTCGTGTTGTACAGATAAGGGAACATTTGCAAGTGCTGCTTATTGTACAGATGTGAAAAAGCCACACCTGCCAAAATACATTTTTCTATACAACTATTAAGGAGAAAGGAATGCTGTCCTCCTTGGCATCTGGTCACCCTTTTCTCTGCCTGTCTCGTTCTCTTTAAAAAGAAATCCCCAGAAAGAAAAATAGTTTTGGTTGGTAGCGGCTGGTGGCTCCAACCAATGTCAGTAGGGCAATGTATCCAATCCGGGTTGCAGTCCAAACTTTTAAGGAGCTATCCATGGTGCTGAACCTAGTTGGAGAATAAGGTTCGGCACCATGGATAACTACTTTAACGTTCATACTTTATCCAGAGTGGATAAACCGCCCCACTGACATCGAAGCCACCAGCCTCCACTGGTCTTGGTGCCAATGATGTGACACACCTGAAGACAGTACCAACCCGCCACTTGAAGACCAGTGATGGATATGTAACCCCCTCTAAGGCTGGGGCTGGGGTGACTCCGCAGAGAGCTAGAAGGAAAAGCTGAATCTCATTCTGCCAGGGGGCTGAATAATATTTTGGGGCTCTTATCCCCCTGTATAAGGGCTAGGTCCTTCAAGCTGCAATGTTTTAAGTTTGTAATTTGCTGTGATGGTCCTGTTGCTTTGGGACTAAAGTTGTTTGCAGAGGAGCATATCTGAAGTGTCTAGCACCTTGCTGGATTCGAGGAATGGCCAACTATAAACTGTGCAAGCAACTTTGTAGTCAGAGGGGCTATTGGTTGCATTGCTCCTGTTCAAACACCAGCCTTCCCCAGCCAGGTGCCCTCCAGGTGTGTTGGACTACAACTCCCATCATCCACATCCAGCAACACCACACACCCCATGCCAGCTGTAAACCATGCAAATAATTCAAATGTCATGCATGGTAATCTAGTTATGTTACTGCAGGTCTTTTGTGAATTTACCTTAGCCTGGCAATATTGCATTCAGTGCAAGACCAGACATGGTATTTCAAGTGTGCGTGTTGTTGGTTTTTTTAAAAAAAAGCAGGGATCTTATATGCTTTTACTTGTTCTTTTTAAACAATTTAAAAAAAAATTAAATCCATTGTAGAAAATCCAGGATAAAACTATCAAATCCAACACATAAAAGAAAATGAAATCATAACAAACATCCTTTTCTAATTATGTCAAAAACAAAGTTCAGTCAAGATTTATATGACCACAATGACTGTGTGTTCAAGTGCCTATGCTTAGATAAATTCAAGATTAAACTGTTAAAAAGCAAGCAGTGCATTCTAAGAGCATTTGTTGTGGTTATCTATTTATACCTCATAATAACCAAAGCAATGTTATCAGCACAGGTCAAACAGCCACCCCGCACCCTTATTTTTGAGCAAAAAGGAGTTGAGCCTTGAATATGAATATAAGTACAGTCATGCCTTGGATTGAGAGCATAATTCATTCCGGAAACGTGCTTGTAATCCAAAACACTCTTATATCAAAACAAAATCCCCCCCAAAAAATTTGTATAGAGATTTTTAATTTAAGCCATACCACAGTACTTGTATTGCAAGACGTCACTTGTATATCAAGCCAAAAGAACCTAAATAAATATTTAAAAATGTGCTTGTCTTGCAAAACGCTCTCAAACCAAGTTACTTGCAATCCAAGGTATTACTGTATGTCAGCAACAACAGCCCACTCACAGGGGTTCCCCTATTATTCTCCTTCATGTGGGGGGTGGGGCAGTGGGGGAAGCAATTCATCATCCCTCCTGCCATGTTGGGTCATGCCCCTGCGGGAGGAATCTTCCTCCTCTAACTGGAGCCAGAGCTCACAGAGATGGATGACCCTATGAAACCACCCATATCAGGAGACCTTGGAAGCCTGGGCCCTCGGGAGAGAGGACCATGAGTCCGTCCCCGCAGCAGGGGGGAGTTCTGCTTCAGAGACAGCGGCTGAGTGACCACCCAGTCCCAGAGAGCATTGTCACCTTAAGAGGCAAACCAGTAGGGTTCCTTAAGAAAAAGCACCCAACGCCAAAGAAGGACTCCTCAAAAGGAGGGAACTCCTCAGGAGCAAGGCTTGTAATGTACTGCAACTGAGCCTTGGGTGAGGCTCAGGAGGCTCTGGTAACATAAACCTGCATACTCAATCTAGCTTTTGCTTTGTGTTTCTCATTCTAGAGCAGTGTTCTCCAACCTTGGGTCCCCAGATGTTTTTGGCCTACAACTCCCAGCATGCCCCAGCCAGCATTCTAGAGGCTTTATTTATTTATTTGTTTATTTAATGAAAGCTCTGGGCCTGGTTCACCTGTGGGGCTCTCTTAGCTGGTCACAATTCGTTATTCTAGAAAAGATACTTACAATATCTGACAGTGTTTATCGTTCATCCATTTTGGGCTGTCCCATCCCCCCCCCCCCCCCCCGGTCTGCATTTTCCTGCTTGGAATGGCTGCTTTTGCATTGGCAAGCCATCCAGAGCAGCTTCTTTACCAGACTGCACATTATCCACAATTTGGCTTATTTTCTCCATAAAAACAGTCTCGGCCAACTGTTCATGAGAGGAATCTGAGGAACTTGGAAGCTAGAAATTAGTTATATCCTTTGAATATCCTAGAGAAGTGACTGCATATGGTTTGGAGTAATAAGCTTTGAACTGCATATTAATATAATTGGGATAACGTGTAATTTGCCCATTAGGCAGCTTAATAGTTGGGATTACGTTTTCTAACTTTTCTGCCAGCAAAGATCCTGTCTTTCCCACCAGTTCTCAGAACTGTTGACAAATGGAATGAAGGTAGAAATCAGTTTTCTAAGTTTGTAAAACACCTCTCGCTCTGTCAGTTCTTCTTCAGTCTTTTTGAAAGCATATCTGAGATGCATTAGACCAGGGGTCTTCAAACTACGGCCCGCGGGCCGGATACGGCCCAGCGTGCCCTTCCATCCGGCCCGACTCCGTAGGCCCGAACTGGGCCCGCCCGGGCTCTCAGCCGCCCGAACGGGCTTGCCATTTTCTTCGCTCTCCTTGGAGAGCCAGCTGCGCGGGCTGCGCCGCCCGCGCTGGTCCCGTCGCGTCATTTCCGGCGCAGCGGAAGTGACACGCGGGACCCTGCTCCGTCGCGCTGGACCCCCGCGCTCTGTTTTTGAACAGAGCGCGGGAGTCCAGCGCGACGGAGCGCAGCAGAATGCCGTGGCTCCGGCGGTGGTGGTGGCAGTGGGGCGGGGGTGGCGGCAGCGGCAGCGACGACAGTGGCGGGACTTTGGCGGCGGTGGCGGGGCTTCGGCGGCAGCAACAGCGGGGATGGGGCTTCGGCGGGGACGGGGCTTTGGTGGCGACGGGGCTTCAGCAGCGGTGGCGGGTGCAGGTACGGCAGAGGGGGTGGCGGGGTGGGTCTGGCAGTGGCAGCGGGGGTCCTGGGGGGGCTTTGGCGGCAGGGGGGCGACGGCGCGGCGGGGCTTTGGCGGCGGTGGGTGCAGGTACGGCGGGGGTGGGGGGGTCTGGCGGTGGCAGCGGGGGTCCTGGGGGGGCTTTGGCGGCAGGGGGGCGACTGCGCGGCGGGGCTTTGGCGGCGGCGGGTGCAAGTACGCCGGCGGCGGGTGGTGGTGGCGGGGTGGGTCTGGCGGCGACGGGGGGATCCTGGGGGGGCAGGGGGGCTTTGGCGGCAGGGGGGCTATAGTCCAGACCCCCAACAGTCTGAGGGACAATGAACTGGCCCCCTGTTAAAAAAGTTTGAAGACCCCTGCATTAGACAATAGATTTAGGGGAAAAACAGAAATGTCCTACAGGAAAGTGACTTATGCTGGCTCAGCTTGTCTGAGTGTTGAAAGCTAAGCAGGGTCAGGCCTGGTTCTTCTTCGTGGTCTCTGTGCTTCACACACATATGGGTTCTCTGCGCCTGCGCTGAGGTCGATCGGAAACTTCTTTAGCTGAGATGAGGCGGGCGGGAGCCCCTCCCCCTCGCGCGTGCTCCTTAGCGCGGCTCCCGCCCGTCTGCTCAGTTCCTCTTCGACCGCCTTTGCGACGAGTCGTTAGGTTGGGAGACCCCTCCTCTAGTTGCCTGCATTGAGCAGGGGGTTGGACCTGATAGCCTTGTACGCTCCTTCCAACTGTATGATCTATGAAATCTATGAAAGGTCTTTAATCAGAGAAAACCATGCAAATGCTAGCTGTAGGCCAGTGGCAGGGGAAGCTGGTGACTCCTGTGTCAGTGGCGTTCCTTATCCATTGCATCTTTTTGTTTGAGCTTTATAGGAGCTATCCACAGTACTGAATGCCACCCCCAAAATAGGTTCACCACCATGGAGCACTGCTTGGTTCAGTGATACTGCTCAGGGATGGGGCTTGGAGGAGACTTAATGCCGTGTCTGCAGAGCTGGCCCAAGACATTTTGCTGCCTGAGGCGAAGGACAAGATGGCGCCCCCTCCAGTTCTATGTACAAAGGCTGACTGGTAGCTGAATCTTTCTTCAACACTGACAATAGGACAGCAGCATCCACCACGTCAGAAGGCAGCAGGCTAGCTTAGGGGACGTAAGGCAGGTCATGTTGCCCTCAGCTCTCTCCTACAGCACTTTGCTGCCACCTCCCAGTACCTGCTGCCTGAAGCGACTGCCTCACTGTGCCTAATGGTAGGGCCGGCCCTGTGTGTCTGAGAGCTAATGGGATATAGTGTCAGCCTCTCCAGGGTTGGGAGAGAAATTTAGGTGTGTGAGGAGGGAGAGGAGATCTTCTACTCCACCATTTCCTCTTCCCCCAGGTGTTCCGCATAGTATCTCCTTGCCTATCCAGTTTATGTAAGACAAGGTGTTGAACCTCTTACAGCCTGAGGACCAAATTCCACTTTGGAGAAGCACTCAGGGGGTGCATTCCAGTCATGGGCGGGGCCAAACACAAAAGGGGTGGGGCCAAAGTACAGAAAATACCCTGGAAATTTTAGCTTAACGTTCTTACTGCCAGTAAACTAAGCCTGAGGAGAGGCATTTCAGCCTTTCAGAATGGGGGAAACTGCACAAAAGGCAGGAAACCACCAAACGATTGGTGGGCGGGTGAAAGGGGGTGGGGTCAGGGGAAGGGCGTGGCCATCAGGGAAACACCGGAGTGCCAGCGTGGGACTCCAGGTGGGTCGGACTTGGCCCGGGGACCTGAGGTTCTCCACCCCTGCTGTAGGATGGGTTAAAATCTTTGTTGAACTGGGGCCTTAATGTGGGATTTTAAACAGGTTAAGATTACAAGTATAGTTCCCTGTCAGTATATTTCTTTTCTTCCTTGTTAGAAGTGGAAAGAAATCAAAGAATCCAAAAACGCCCAGGTACCTTGAAATACTAAACCAGACTCGCAGATAAATCTTTAATTGGTGTCTGCATGCAGGGTTGCCAGGTCGCAACCCCGAGGCCCTGCTTGTCTCGAAGATCTGCTGGTGCGAAAGGGAAGACGATTGCTGTTTCTCCCAGCCTTCCCGCTCCGTCCCTTTTCTGCTTCTGCCACCTCTTTGCCCTTCCTGCCAAATGGAGCAAAGAGGATGCTGATTGTACCTCCCAGTAGGCAGAAGGACTGGTGGTGGAGCAGGGTGGGAAGAGCTGCTGCTGCTGGAGCTGGCAGAGACAGGCGGGGGCTCCACGGGACCGCCTGCATTCTCCCCCCTCCACCAGTTCTGTCCGTCCGCCTCTCATTTGCTTCGGCACTTTCTCTGTGCTGGAAAGGTCACTGTAGCACGTTCTTGGGAGCTGCAGCCACAAGAATGGCACTTTCCTTGCATCCAGCTGTTTGTGTATTGTGGCACTCAGATGCCTAGAGGTAAGAACATAAGGAGAGCTCTGCTGGATCAGACCAAAGGTCCATCTGACCCAGCATAACTTTCCTCACAGTGGCCAACCGGATGCCTCTGGGAAGCCCACAGGCAGCATAGGAGGGCCATAGCCTTCTCGAGTCGCTGTTCCTCTGCAACTAGCATCCAGAGGCATGCTGCCTCCATAAGCGTCAGCTGGTGATGCTGGTGTAGTGATCCTATGCGAATGATTTAATCCAGGGGTGGGGAACCTTTTTCATCCCAAGGGCTACATTCCCTCATGGGTAGCCTTCCAGGGACTGCATGCCCAAAGTGGGTGGAGCCAAAACCCCACACCCACAACATTCACACACATCTACCCACCTCCCCCATTTGCACACATCCATACGTCAATAAACCCCCATTGATATCCCTCACCAGCCCACTCTCTCTCTCCCCCCTTCTCATATAGACCCATCCATCGATCCATCCATCCACCCACCTACACATGCACTCTCTCTCACATGCACAGACACCAACTATGTATACATATATGCACTGACAGAAGGACAGCACACACCCCAACCCAGTCTGTTGAGCAGCAGAGAACTGAATTTCCTGGTGAATTGCAGTTCAGCGGTTTCGCACTGGAGTCCCCCTTTGAAGTTCCTTTGCTTGAGGATGGCCACTTTAAGGTCAGTTGCAGAGTGACCTAAGAATATAAGAAAAGTCCTGCTGGATCAGACCAAGGGTCCACCTCGTCCAGCATTCTGTTCACACAGTGGCCAGCCAGTTGCCCACAGGATCCCACAAGCAGGACACGACTGCAACAGCACCCTCCTGCCCTTGTTCCCCAGCAACCGGTGTACGTGAGCATCCTGCCTCTGATACTGGATCTGGTGGGCTGAAATGTTTTCCTACTGGTTTTATGATTGGGAAACAGCTGAGCAGCGGGCCGGGGTTGGGGGGAGACCATGGGGAGGGGAGCTTTATGGACTTCTGTTACCTGTGGCTTGAATTGGGATTATGGATTTTTGTTGCACTACAAGTGCTAATTAGTTTATATGTGTGTTGTTGGTTTTTTTTTTTATACCACCAACACTGATTTGTTAATTGTCACTGTGACTATTTCACTTTTACTCAGTCAATCATCACTGCCTGTTTTATGCGTTTTCTTTCCCTCTGACTTCACTCATCTCCATTCCTAGCCCTGCCCTGCCTCGCCCCACAAGAACATGTGTGCATATATGCCTGCCAGTTTAGGATCACACGGCCATGCATCTGATGATGTGGACTCCGATCCACAGACGCTTATGCCACAATACATTTATCAGTCCAAGGCAGGCTTGCCCACTCTGGTGCCTTCCAGATGTGTTGGACTACAACTCCCAGCATGCCCCAGCCAGCATGGCTGGCTGGGGCAATACTGGGAATTGTAGTCCAACACATCTGGAGGGAACCAGGGTCGGGGTGCTGCAAGGTGCTATTGTTTTTTCCAGGAATTAATTATGCATTCTGTGAAGAAGTCAGGAGCCTTGATCCCAGGCCTGCTCATTCTACTCGCAGCTGATGTAGATCTACGGGGCGGTGAATGCATGTATTCACCCCATCCTGGAATAGTGCCATTTGCAGTGGGAGATGGGTGTTTAGGCTCTGGTTCCTAGATACTATGAAGCACCCCTTGAATCACCCTCTTGAGAGTGATAGGAATTCAGTGTTCTTCTCTTCTCCCCAATAACAGATGTTTTAGGAAGCTTTATTGTTATTCAAAAGCTTTTAATCAAAGACTGCAGATGTACAGCTATAGATTAACTGGTGTGTGTGTGTGTGTGTGTGTGTGTATCTTTCACATTATATTGGAATGTATCCTCATTGCAGCAGTAAAAAATAACATGGATGAAGAAGAACTGTGCTGGATCAGACCAGGGCTCCATCCGGTCCAGCATTCTGTTTATAGAGTGGCCGACCAGATGCCTGTGGGAAGCCCACAAGCAGGACATGAGTTTAACAGCACCGTCCTGCTCATGTTCTCCAGCAACTGGTATATAGAGGTATGTTGCCTCTGATACTGGAGGTAGCATATATCCTTCATGACTAGTATCCATTGGTAGTCTTATCCTCTATGAATTTGTCCATTCCTTTTTTAAAGCTGTCCAAATTGGTGCCCATCGCTATATCTTGTGGTAGCAAATTCCATAGTTTAACTATGTGCTGTGTGAAGAAGTTCTTCCTTTTATCTGTCCTGAATCTCCCACAGATCAGCTTCATGGGATGACCCTTCGGGTCCTGGTATTATGAGAGAGGGAGAAAAATGTTTCCCTATCCACTTTCTCCACACCATGCATAATTTTGTACAGTACACCTCTTCCCTTACTTGCCTTTTTTTAAGCTAAACAGTTCCAGACATTGTAACCTTTCCTCATAGGTGAGTTGCTCCAGCTCCTTGATCATTTTAGTTGTTCCAACTTCATGGAGCAAAATGTCACTGCTGCTACTTTTGCTCCAGATGGGAAGTCTATCATTGTCACTGTTCCATAACCCGGCTGGCAATTACCTGCTGAGCACAACTAGGTGACTCCTGTCAGTGTTCCCCCCCCAGCTTTCCTGATTTTGGATGTGTGTGTCTAATCTGGGGTAGAATCATACCTGTGCTATAGCAAATGCCTTCCCAGTCGCTGTGATCAGAAAACTGTGTCTGAACTGGTGCACGGACCCAGTGGAGATACTCTGTATTGCAGTAACCTATGTGGTGGATCCAAATTAATTAATTAATTAATTAATTATGCCTTGTCAAATAACTACATAAGGAGATGGTGGCCTGTAGCCACTTACCATTTGGTGAAAAGACCAGTGTTATCACAGTTCTGAGCAGCCATAGAAGGGCACCATACTTTTATATGGTGAAAAGGCTACCAAGAATTCCCTCCCCATGGAATGCAGAAACGATGCCGTAAACTTCCATGATTACTATTGTGGTAATTGGAGTTGCCTTGCCCCACTCTGTCCCATGATGGTCATATTCCTGAAGGATATATTTGGATTTACAGTTGGTTGTCTTTTTGGATCAGTACAGACTTAACATTGTTACTTCTCTGTTCACCATAGTTAACAAACAGAAAGCCAGCCCCTGTAATGTGCCCTGGTTCTAAGGTTCTGCATTACCCCAAGGAGGACTTGAATTCAGACGGATCATAGGTCACCCCACTTCTATAACTTCCTGGTCTGAGGACGTAGTTCTTCCATCATCTAGCTCTGAGGATGACTCCTGTGCAGCTTCTCCTGTCTCTCAGCCATCTAGGAGTGTGAGACTGCAGAAACACACTGGCACATTAAGAACTGCATCCAGCATCCAGCAAGGGTGGAGCCACGGAAAGACCAGGCTCTGCCAGCCTTCTTAAGGCCGCAGTTGATGGCAGTCCTTTGCTGGGACAACAGCTCCTTATGGGAGAATAATATTCCAGCCAGCACTTCCCGCAGTGCACTGTCCAAGGCCCTGACGTGACTCCAGCCTTGCTTAACGTGACCCAGAACAGCCCCTGGAATGCCTCTCCCTCATTGCAACCTTTCCCTTCCCTGGAACATATCTCATCCCCCCCCCCCCACTGCTGCCACCACCACAACCCTTTGTCACAGTCCAGCAGTTTGTCAGCATGTTATCTGGGTTACCTGCTTCAAGCCACACAGTTTCAGTTCTGTGGTGAGCGAGAGGCGTTCCTCTAAGGCAGTGTTCTCCAACCTTGGTTCCCCAGATGTTTTTGGCCTACAACTCCCAGCATGCCCCAGCCAGCATAGCTGGCTGGGGCATGCTGGGAGTTGTAGGCCCAAAACATCTGAGGAACCAAGGTTTCATAGATTTCATAGAGCATAGAGTTGGAAGGAACCTACAAGGCTATCGAGTCCAACCCCCTACTCAATGCAGGAAACTAGAGGAGGGGTCTCCCATCCAAGTAATAACCAGGCCTGACCCTGCTTAGCTTTCCACGCTCAGACAAGCTGAGCCAGCGTGAGCCACAGGCCTTTGTATTGGCTCCAAGCAACCAGGACGGAAGCTTTTGGAAACTGGAAAAAGGTGGGAGCTTCCCTGCTCCCTTTCAAGCTGCTGCTTTGCACAAGTGACTAACATGGGGAGGGGTCATGGTGGCTCAGTGGTAAGGCTACATGCCTTGCAAGCAGAAGGTATCGGGGCATCTCCTGCTGTAAACATCTCCAGCAGCAGAGCTGGGAAAGGGATCTCAGCTTGAGACCTTGGAGAACTGCTGCCAGTCGGAGTAGATGGACCAATGGTCTGACCCCGTATAAGGCAGCGTTGTACGCTCATAGGCATGTGGGATCAGGCAGTAAAATATATGTGGGGTAGTGGCTTCTGTGGACTTCTTTGAAATGGTCTTGAATGTGTGTCGATTGATACCCCATTCCATATTTTCTGGTTTTGCTTTCTTGCAGGCTGAATATCTTGCTGGCTGGGATGAACCCCTTTTATTTCCATGCCGTGAATGTCGTCCTGCACTGCCTGGTGACGCTTGTGCTCATGTACATGTGTGACAAAGCCGTTTTCAAGGACAGCCGCCTGGCTTTTGTCACCGCTCTCTACTTTGCTGTCCATCCCATTCACACCGAGGCCGTAAGTAGATGAGAAACCTCTAAACTGCAAGAGTTTCCTTTCCAGCTTCATGAAAGCTCAAGTCTTCCCGGCAATTGAAAAACCGCCCTTTTGATACGATATAAGCGTGGCCTTGACTCAGTGGCAGGCGGCTGTATAATATACCTCCACAATAATGGTGGAACCCACACTTCCATAGATCAGCAGCAAAAGTGCCCCTGTGTTTAGAGAAAATAATCAGCGTAGCACGGGAGGATAATAATAAACTTTATTAAACGTTTCTGTCCACAATAACACCCTAACCCCATGGTTCTGAGCAGATTTGCTTAGAAGTAAACCCCACTGAGTTCAATGGGACTACCTTTCACATATGCCTGCTTTTGTGCTATGCATATAATTCTGATTAAGTGCCTAAAGCAGGATTGCTGAGAATAAATGCCCAGTGTTTTCACTGAAGAATAATTAGATGCTTGGCTGTCACGCAATATTAAAAAAAAAAGCTTTTGAGATGTCTGTCCTGCTGAGACATTGTTTGGCCTCCCTTTCTTCCTCTAGAGTTCTCTCTCTCTCTCTCAAGCAGAGCACAAAAAAGTAACCCAGCATTCAAAAAAAGTCTTGAGAGAATTGTAAATATTGTAACATGGCATAGATTGGATCGTACACATGGTTATAAATTAGAAGAGCTGAAAACATTGATCAGTTAACCACTGTGATTAATTCCTAACTAAATGAAACATTGACTTTTAAAATGAGCTGATACCAGCATATCATATCAAATAATAAAAATACCTAGCGTTTATATAGCAGCTGTTGTAGATTGCAATCCTGCATATGCACTTACCTGGGAGTATGTCCCATTGAACTCAGTGGGACTTACTTCTGAGTAGACATGTAGAGTATTGCACTGTTAGTGTTCAGAGCATTTCACAGACATTACCATGTTGTCGTAATCCCTACAACAGACTCCCCCCAACCTGGTGCGCTCCAGATGTTTTGGACCACAACTCCCAGAATTCTTGACCATTGGCCATGCTAGCTAGGGCTGATGGAAGTTGAAGTCCAAAACATCTGGAAGAAACCAGGTTGGGGAAGGCTGCCCTACAACAACCCTGTAAGGCAGGCCAGTATAATTCTTGTACAGCAGATGAAGGGCTGAGGCTGCAAGAGAATGGCTTGCCTAAGGCCATATAGTGAACTTGTGTTGGAGGTAAGATTCAGACCAGGGATTTCCTGACTTAAAGCTCAATCTCTTTGCCTTTTTACTACAGTGCATTGACCAAAGTTTGCCAAGAGTGCAAGAGTTTTAGGGTGCAATCCTATGCATGTTTAGACAGAAAAAGGTCCTGGAATGCTGGCTGGGGGATGCTGGGAGTTGTAGGACTTTTTTCTAAACATGCATAGGATTGCACCCTTAATATTTTTATCCAAGGATGGGGGAAAAAGTATTACAAACTCCAAGGAACTCCCAATACATTTTCAGGAATGTTCAGGTTTGTAGAAGCCTGGATCATTTGACCAATCTGGGATAGGTCTGTTTTAGATTATAATCCTTAGTGAAGATCGCCTTTCAAGCCCTTTCAAAATGAATGGGAGCTGCGGATTTGGGCAGCTCCTGTTAATTTCAGTCAGGCTTGTGTAGAAGAATTTGCTAGATGACTGCATACTTATTTACCCGGTGGTTTTTTAAACTTTTGTTAGAGCATGCCTCCCTAAATCAAGGAAACAAATACTTGTGCCTCCTAAGTATAACTGTGGCCATGTCCACACACTTAGGGCGTGTTTGCACGACATGGGAACCGCGGGGGAGCAGAAGTCCCCCGCAGTTCCCGTGTCGTGTGAACGCCAACTGGGGGTGCCCCTGCGGGACGGCCGTGTGCGGGACGCACGCAAAGTGACCATGGTTGGTAGAGGGTAACAGCAGGTGGCTGTCCCGCGGGGGCCGCACAGAGGCGGCAGCCCACAGCGGCTGGAGCTGCCACCGCTCCATCCTGTAGGGGCAAATGGCCCCTCTGGTCATCCCGGGCCCTGCCCCCTAGCTCTGGGTGGCCCGCACTACGGTGCGGGGACTGCCTGCTCCACCGGGGTCCGCCCGCGCGTGCGGGGCGCAGGTAATCTGTGACGCCCCGCCAGACCCCGCGGATCGCCCCGTGGTGTCTCCCCCGCCCGCAACCTGGGTCGTGCGAACTGGCCCTTAGTGTAAATTTAGCAAACCCTAAGGGCCAGTTTGCACGACACAGGAACCGCGGGGGAGCGGAAGTCCCCCGCGGTTCCCGTGTCATGAGAATGCTGCCCAGGGGCGCCCCTGCGGGACGGCCACGCGCAGGAAGCGCCCGAACTCACCATGGGCGGTGGAGGGGTAAGCCCTCCCTGCCCGCGGCCGAGGCATCGTGCAGACAGCGGTCGGCCCTCCCACGAGGGCCGCCTCCTGCTACACAGAGACGGCAGCCCAGAGCGGCCTGAGCTGAGGCCGGTGATGAGGCTGCTCCAGCCCCCGCAGGGCAGTACGGCAGGCAATTAAAGGGGCAGCACCATACAATGCAGGCAGCGCTGCTGCCCCTGCCCTGCCCCTGGACCCTGGATAGGGAGAGATGAGGTGGGGCGGGGGTGGAGGGCTGAGCCGAGCAGCCCCGATGGCAATGTGCAAGGGGGGATCCGCCAAAGGGGGGCCAAGGCCAATGGGGGAAAGGGGAGAGGGCAAGCTGCCACCACCGCGCCGTGGAGGGCCTGCCCACCCTGGAAGCAGTGGTCAGGCACGCCCGGGGGCGCCTGCAGGAGCAGCAGGGGTGGCGCACGCTGTGCTGCCAGCTCGCCAAGGCAGCCCCCCCCCCGCAGGAGCGCCGCCAGCCAAGGGAAGCCATGCCCCCTATGGACACAGCAGATGAGGGGGGCTCCAGGAGCCCAATGGAGGGCCCCTCCGGAACGCAGGACAGCCCGCCAGGAGGGGATCCTGGCAGCAGCTGGGACCCTGGGGAGGTGCGGGCCGTGCCCCCCCGACACCCACAGCACGGAGGCCGGGCCCAGCGGTGCCCCTGCCAGCTCCAGGCGCAAGGCGCCTGCACCCGAAGAGACCACCATGGGGGCGGGGCCGCGTAAGCGCCACACCACCCAGGAGCTGGACCGGCTGGTGGTGCATGCCATACATGCAATGGGGCAGCCGCCGGACAACCTGACATCGGATATCGAGGATGCCCTGGGCACGCAGGCGGGGGTCACCTGGGGTGGGCCCCGGGCCCCCGGTGGCACCGATGGGGCCGGTAGCCCACCCCCACTGGTACCCATGGTGGCATGGCCCCCGTCCCCAGCGGGGGTGGCCACTGGGGCGGCGGGCGGCGGAATGGGCCAGGGAGGGGCACTGGAGGGCAGCACGGCGGAGGGGGAGGTGCCCACGCACACTGAGGCCGCCGCCCCAGCCCCAGAGGAGGAAGAGGGGCATAGGGGAGATGGGGCCAGGGCACGGGCCCCTTAGCAATGCAGAGCGCGCAGCGCGTTTGCGCTGCAGGCGAAGGGAGGACAGGGTCCAGCTCGCCAGGGAGCTCATGGTGGCCACAGAGGAGGCCGGTGAGCGCTGCCTTGCATCCATGGCACGGATGGATGAGAGGGAGGACCGGCGGCGGGAGATGGACCGGCTGCTGGCCGTCTGGGTGACCACCACCCAGCACGACTCCTCCCGCGCCGCAGCGGAGGTCATGCAGCAAGCCATGGCAGCCCCATGGCGGAGCGGACGGCTGCCATTGACCGCCAAACAGCAGTCATCGACTGGCTGACGGCGGCCCTTTCAGAGCCGCCGCCGCCGCAGTTCCCACTGTACCCCTACGGGGACGCCCCACCCTTCCCGGCCCCGCTGGTGGCACCGGCGCCACCAGCGGCAGCGCCCACCCTTCGTCCCCAGGTGGGGCCCCAAGCAGCACTGCCTTAGGAGCTTGGTAAATGAAACCAACTTTGAATGGTGAAATACAGAGCAATAGCTTGTATACTGAATTAAGTGAAAACTACAGGGCCACTGAAGAAGGCCTTTGGGCCGAAACGCGTTTGGCTTCTACACAAGAGGCCCTGGGGCTGCGGCATGGGCTGCTGCTGCCGTGGAGCTGCTTGTCGGGGAGCGCCTGGCGGCTCGCAGGTGGTCACTCCCACATGAGGGGGCGGTGTGGGGCGCCATGCTGGACACTGAGGCCTGGGACGATGACCGGTTCCAGTGCTCGTTCCGGATGTCCCAGGCAATATACAGTGCCCTGGTTGCCGACCTGGCGCCCATCATCCGCTGCTCGGATACCAACATGCGGCCTACCGTCCCCCCAGAAAAGAGGGTGGCGATCATGCTGTACAAGCTAGCATTTAACACAGGCTACACAGCCCTCGCCACCACCTTCGGCCTGGGCAGGTCCACATGCTGCGAGATCTTCCGGGAGACAGTTCCCGCTGTCAGTGAGCTCTACCTGGCAGATGTCGTGGCCATTGGGGATGAGCTGCCGCTGCCCCCTGCTGCCGCTGCCCCCTGCTGCGGTGCGCGCCCAAGCACAGGCCATCCGGGCGTGCCTCACCCGGTGGGTGTGGTTCCACAACCCCCATTGGCCACCAGCGCCATGAGCGCCCCGGTCCCCCCCTTCCCTCTGCCCCAGGCCTGGCCCCCTCCACTGCACGGGCACTGATGTGGCCCGGCTGCAGCTGCTGTGGGTGGGGGGCGGCTCCCTCCCCCTCCACCCACCGGTTCTGTGGCTGGCGTGCCTATGGGGGGGGCATGGGGCTGCGTGCTGGCGCCATTCCAGGCCTGGCAGCCGCACCTGCCTGGCCCGGGCACCGCAGCTGCCCGCCTGCCCACTCCGTGCGAGCAGGAGCGCTCCTTCCCTCCCGGGCTGCTGCCGGGGCTGCTGGAGCAGCTGGACCTCCGGGGCTGCTGCCTGCTAGCGCCAGGTGGCATGCGGCGCGGCACGAGGCTTGACGGCTCCAGCTGGGTCCGCCCACGCACGCGGGGCACGACTTGTCTGCGGCGCCCCGCCAGACCCCGCGGGCGGCCCCGTGGTGCCTCCCCCGCCGGCAGCCTGGGTCGTGCAAACCGGCTCTACGTGTGCTTAACTCTTAACTTGCAGAGGTTTTGTTCACAGTGAATAAAGATGTACAGTGTTGGGTTGGGCTTGTTAAGGAAGGTGTGCTCTTTCTTTTAAAAGGGCATGGCATGGCACCCCCCCTTTTTTTGTTAACTGTGTTGTTGAATGGGTTCAAGGGTTGAGTATGGGTTGTTGAACCGTGGGTTGTTGTTGAAATGTGGGTTATCGCATTGTCTGAACCCAGCAAAATAACAAACCATGGTGAACAACCTACAGTTCACAACCCAGCAACAAACCATGGGTTCTCTTCATGGGTTGTTCATGGTTAACAAGCCATGGCTTGTTAGCACAGCTAGGTTCAGACAACACAATAGCCCACTGTGAAGGATTGAGGCCTACGCAGGCTTAGGTTAGTTGAAGCCTGTAGGCCCAAACACTTCCCTAAATTAGTTGAAGCCTGTAGACCCAAACACTTCCCTAAATTAGTTAAAGCCTGAAGGCCCAAACATTTCAAGATGGGAGGGGGGCATTTGTGAGTTTCAGTTCACCCAATAGAAATTAAGTATTATTTTTCCTGTTCAAGGTCACATGGTTATAACCTTCCAATCCTGGGAAGGCTTTATTTCTGTGGGGTGTGGTCAGCTAGAGCCAGAGAAAGACTGACTGCAGAAGAGAGAGGTAGACCGAAGTTAAGTTAGAGAACCTTGTGTTATGTGTCCGTTTAATTTTATCATACTTGCTTTTGAATTATAACTGCTCTATTGTGTAAATACCCTAATGTAATAAGTAAACTGTTGTTGTTAAACCCATGTTGTTGGAGTGACTTATTCACCACGCCTAAAGCCTATTCCCATGCTACTGGAAACAGACAAAAGATTTGATCTCCTGGATACGGGAGAAGCTTTGAGAAGAAGCAAAGATCTTCCAAATGCAGGTCAAGGGGTCCCTGCAGTAGCGAAACCTTGACAGAGGTGGGATCCTGAACAGTGAGATTAAGCACTCCAAACAGTAATTGGGTTTTTTACTAATAGAGCTGGCAAAAGCAGTGTATGTTTTAACTTCGGGCCTGCGGAATAGGGACCCAGTGAGGCTATTAAAATGAGCCAATATCTCTCCATGAACAAAACTGCCCTGTTTGAGCAGTGTAAAAAGGACAATTTGCCATGGGAGGAGAAAACAGCAGAAGAACTGAAAGTTATGCTGATCTCCCAGGCGGCAATAGAAAGAGCTGCACCCTCTAACCCCAGTACAGTAGGACCCCAAACAAAAGAATGGGAGCTCCGTGAACAGGAACTGCGGCTAGTGACAAAGCAGAAGGAAAAAGAGACCAGGTTAGAGTGGGAACGGCTCCGACTGCAACAGGAGCAACTTAAAGCCCAGCAGGAGTAACTTAAGGCCCAGGAAGAGCAACGCAGGCATGAGGAAAAGCTGCACCAGGAGAAACTTCAAGCCCAGCAGGAGCAACTTAAAGCTCAAGAGGAACAACGCAAACACGAAGAAAGGATGATGCAATTGAAAGAGGAGCAGCCTGTCAGAGTTACCCTGAAGGACTTCACAGCATACACCCCAGGAGAAGACCCGCAAGTGTTCCTGACCACTTTTGAAAGGGCAGCACAGAAGTGGGGACTGCAAGAGGGTGACTATATGAAGTTTGTGCCTAATTTAATCAAAGGGGAGCTGGCAGAGATTTATAATAGCATGCCAGAGGGGGAGGCTGTTTCCTATGCTTAATTCAAAAAAACTGTGTTTAAAAGGTTCAGGTTGGGTCCTGAGCACTTTAGGAAAAAGTTCAGAGGGTTAACACCTCAACCTGGTAAATCTATGGTAGAGTTTGCAACAAAACTAAAAAAACCTGCTACTAAAATGAGTGGATGAAGCAAAAGCTGACAACAGGAAAAAGGTGCTAGAGCTTATGGCTCTGGATCAGTTTTATTTTCGGTTGCCCAGAGAAATAAAACTGGAGGTTAAAGATAAAGATCCTGAAACTGTAAACCAAGCTACAAAAATGGCTGACAAACTGATTGAAAACCGGGAAGGGTTAGGCCCCAGGATTGAGTCTGAGAAGAAGGGGGGGGGGGAATGGGAAGCCCCAAGTAAAAAGGAGTTCAAAAAACCTCCTTTTAATCCTTCTCACCCCAGAGACCGTGCCTGCTATTCGTGTGGTCAGACAGGCCACATCAGGAATAGCTGCCCCAAGTTACAAGCAATAACACCAGCTAACCTAGGTAGTCCTAAACCCGAACAAACCAAGCCACAAGGTGCAGCAAGCATAAAAAAACGTTATAATTGTGGATTTGTGATCACCAACAGGGAAGAAGTTAATAGGTAATCAGTTTAAAGAACCTGTTTATGTAAAGGATAAGAAGACCATCATGGCGATGTTGGGTTCTGGGGCTGATGTTTCTCTGATCCGGGCAGATTTGGTGACACCTGAAGATTTAGTGCCAGGAATGTCTATTGAGATCCAGGGAGTGAATGGGCCCTCCTTTGGAGTCCCAGTAGCAAGGTTATCCATAGAATGGAGGGGATGGAGGGGTCTGTATGAAGTTGGGGTGATGGAACCTCCAACCCAATTTGCCCCTATCATTGTGAGAAAGGATATAATGGGCCCAAAAGCTCAAATATGTGTAGTAACCCGCAAGCAAAAGGAAAGGGAGGAAATTTCAAGGCAAGACCAGGCAAAAGCTAATGTGGTAAAAAAAAAAGGTACTAGAGGTACAACCCACAGTGATTCCTGAAGGTCCAAAACCAACCCCAGACCCTCCCCCAACCGAAACAACAGAACAAGCCTCCATGCAACCTGTAGACCTGAAAGCCAGTGAAATAACCGAGGCAGGTGGTTCTGTAGAGGAGAAGGCGCTAGAGACCCCTTTTCCTGATTTAAAAAGAGTAGAGGAATTCAAACAAAAAGTCCTCAGTGATCCTAGTTTGGAGCCTCTGAAAAGAGTTGCTCTCCCTCAAGAGAGGCCCTTCTCTGAAGAAAAAAGGGAGCAGATTATTTGAGAGAAAAGATTGCTGTATAGCAGGGGTTCTCAAACTTTTTTCACGGGGGGCCAGTTCATTGTCCCTCAGCCTGTTGGGGGGCCGGACTCAATGGGACTCCCCTGTGCCGCCTCCTTCATGGGGGGACTCCCCTGTGCCGCCTCCTTCATGGGGGGACTCCCCTGTGCCGCCTCCTTCATGCTGCCCCCGCCGCCACCGCTGGTGTAGGACCCCCCGCCGCAGGACCGCCCGCCGCCGCCGCAGGACCCGCCGCCGCCGCCGCAGGACCCCCCGCCCCCCGCTGCAAGACCGCCCCGCCGCCCCCCACTGCTGCCGCCACCGCAGGTCTCCCCCGCCCCCGTAAACCCCTGCCGCCGCCATAACCCCCCCGCCCGCTGCCATAGCCCCACCCGCCGCTGCCATAACCCCACCCGCCGCTGCCATAACCCCACCCGCTGGCGCCATCCTACCTGGTCCCCTGCGCGCTGCTGCTGCTGCCGGTGCCTCTGCCACAGCCTCCGCTCGAGGCCACCGCCGCTGCCGCCGCGTCCATCCTGGACTCCGCCCGCGCTCAGAAAAACAGCGTGGGCGGGGTCCAGGATAGACGCGACGGGACCAGCGGGCGGCGAGGCGGATGAGGTAAAGCCCCCCCGCCGCTTCCCTCCCACCCACCCACCGTAACCCGCCGCTTCCCGCCCACCCACCCACCGTAACCCGCCGCTTCCCGCCCACCCACCCACCCACCCACCGTAACCCACCGCTTCCCGCCTTCCCACCCACCCACCATAACCCGCCGCTTCCCGCCCGCCCGCCCGCCGTAACCCGCCGCTTTCCGCCCAGCCACCGTAACCCGCCGCTTCCCGCCTTCCCACCCACCCACCATAACCGCCGCTTCCGCCCACCCACCGTAACCCGCTGCTTCCCGCCCGCCCGCCGTAACCCGCCGGCCCGCCGTAACCCGCCGCTTTCCGCCCACCCACCGTAACCCGCCGCTTCCCTCCCACCCACCCACCCAGCGACCGACCCCACTGCTTCCCACCTTCATCTCTGCTGCCGTCCTACCTGGCCACCGCCCGAGTCCGCTGCCGCCGCTGCTGCTGCTCCGGCGCATCCATCCTGGATTCCGCCCGCGCTCAGTTTTGAAAAACAGCGCGGGCGGGGTCCAGGATGGACGCGCCGGAGCAGGGTCCCGTCGCGTCACTTCCACCGCGCCGGAAGTGATGTGACGGGACCAGCGGGCGGCGAGGCAGATAAAGTAAAGCCTGCGCCCCGCTACTGGCTAAGCCGCCCCTCCTCCCCTTCCCCCCACACAGGAGATGCAGGGCGGCAGGCAGGCAGGCAGGCGGGCAGGCGGCCCATGCCCCCCCCCGCCGGCTCAGCCGCCCCTCTTCCCTCACAACTCTTGATTGGCTGCCGGGCCGGATGAAAAGACCCGGCGGGCCGGATGCGGCCCGCAGGCCGTAGTTGAAGACCCCTGCTGTATAGGCTGTGGTTACCAAAAACCCAAGAGTTAACCTAGAAACCACTAAAGCAACTGGTAGTACCTAACCAATTCCGGCTAAGGTTGCTAAAACTAGCCCATGATGTGCCATGCGCAGGGCACTTAGGGAAAAACAAGACTAAACAAAGGCTCATGGCAAACTTCTTTTGGCCTGGAATTGCTAAGCAAATAGAGTACTGCAGGTCTTGTAAAACCTGTCAGCGTGTAGAGAAGGCAGAGCATCACAGTAAAGCCCCTTTACAGCCTCTGCCTATTATAGGAGAAGCTTTCTTCAAGGTGGGCATGGATATTGTAGGGCCTTTCACTAAACCCACCCGCAAGGGAAAAAAGTACATCCTCACAGTGGTGGATTTTGCCACAAGATACCCAGAAGCTGTAGCACTAGCCTCTATAGATGCCCCGTCTGTAGCTGAGGCTTTGCTAACTATATTTTTCAGAACTGAATTTCCCTCTGAAATCTTAACAGATTGTGGGTCAAATTTCCTTTCCGAGATAATGGAGTGTCTGTGGAAGTGTTGTGGGGTAAAACACTTGAAAACCACCGCTTATCACCCCCAATGCAATGGAATGGTGAAAAAATTTAACGCCACACTCAAAGGAATGATTAGGGCTTATGTAAACACACACCCTATGACTGAAATGACAAACTGCAACACCTACTCTTTGCCTACAGGGAAGTTCCACAAGAATCAACGGGATTCTCACCCTTTGAGCTGTTGTATGGCAGAAGAGTGAGAAGCCCTCTTGATCTCCTGAGGGAAAACTGGGAAGGTAAACTCGTAGAAAACAAAACCTCTATAGTGAATTATGTGTTAAAACTTAGACAAACCCTAGATACACTCTGTAAACTAGTTCAAGCCAATGTAACCAAAGCCCAAGAGGTGCAAAAATTCTGGTATGATCAAAAAGCACACTCTAGAGTATTTGAGGTAGGGGATCAAGTAATGATATTTCTTCCCCTGCGCAAAAATAAGCTCAAGGCTGCTTTAAAAAGCCCCTACACAGTCAAAGAAAGAGTTAACCTATGTAGTGGTTAAAGAAAAATCTAAAAAAAGACCCAAGGTAATACATGTAAATATGATGAAGCCACACTATAAAAAGAGTAGAGTAGTTTTAAAGGTGCTGGGAGACATACACAGAGAGGTAGAAGAGATGTTAAGGTTAAGAGTAATCAAACCCTCTTTAAGCCCCTGGTCTGCCCCAGTGGTCCTGGTGAAAAAACCAGATAACACCATCAAGTTCTGCATTGATTTCAAAAAATTAAACTTGATAACCAAGCCCGATGCATATCCCATGCCACGAACTAATACCCTTTTAGATCAGTTGAAAGCTGCTAAAATCATTTCCACTCTTAACTTGTGCAAGAGGTTTTGGCAGATGAGCCTAAATAAAGCTGCTAAACCCAAAACAGCATTTGTCACACCTGATAAGTTATTCAAATTTAACGTGTTGCCTTTTAAATTAAAGAACAGTCCTGCCTCCTTCCAAAAGCTAATCAATCGATTGCTAAATGAATTATGTGCATTTGCAGTGGCCTTTATCAACGATATAGCCATATTTCGTGAAAATGTAAAAAATCACTTGGTACACCTAAAAACAGTATTGCAAGCTATACGTGAAGCAAATCTAACAGTAAAACTAAGCAAATGTCAGTTTAGAATGCCAGAGGTAGTATACTTAGGGCACAAAGTTAGAAATGGTCATATCACACCTTTATAAGACAAAGTAAAAGCTATCAAAACTTGAAACATACCTACAACCAAGAAACAAGTCAAGTCATTCTTGAGATTTGCTGAGTATTACAAGAAATCTTTCCCCCATTTTAGTGAAATTGCTAGACCAGGGGTCTTCAAACTAAGGCCCGCGGGCCACATCCGGCCCGCCTTGCCTTTTTATCCGGCCCAGCGGCCGATTGGCGGAAGCAGACTTTTAAAAAACTCTTTCGCTTCAAGTGCCGATTCTTTTGTCGAGTATGCTCATTTGTGTGATGGCAAAAAAAAAAGTATTTTCGTGTTAGGCATGAAACAATTGTGCAACTATATATAAAAATACCATCAGCCCTGCCAGGAGTATTCATTAATATTCCCCCTTCTTCTTTCCCCATTCCTTTTTCCTTGTGTGTCGTGTCTTTTTAGATTGTAAGCCTGCGGGCAGGGACTGTCTTGTTAATTGCTGTAAACCGCCCAGAGAGCTTCAGCTATTGGGTGGTATAAAACTGAAATAAATAAATAATTCTGGAAAAGTCATCCTAGCACTGGAAATAACTTTCCATTTAAGGGGGGGGGGAATTCACCCCTATCAAGTAAAAAAAAAAGGGACCTGGGTCCTTTTTTTTAACTTGATCCATTCATTCATATTTTTTTCAAACTATAGTCTGGCCCCCCAACAGTCTGAGGGACAATGAACTGGCCCCCCGTTTAAAAAGTTTGAGCACCCCTGTGCTAGACCTTTGACTGATCTAACCAAAAAATGTAAACCTGACAAAATTGATGAATGTCAAAGAGCTTTTAATAGACTAAAAAAAAAACATTTTAAGCTCGAGGCCTGTGTTAAGAGCACCTGACTTTAAAAAAACCTTTATTGTGGCTACAGATGCCTCTGAGACTGGCCTAAGTGCAGTATTGTTACAAAACTATAACTCTGTTAAACATCCGGTAGCCTACTTGAGTAAGAAGCTTTTACCCAGAAAAAAACCCTGTCTACAATCCAAAAGGAATGTCTAGCAGTAGTGTGGGCTCTGGACAAGCTCAAGCCTTATGTTTTTAGACAAGAATTTACTTTATAGACTGATCATCATGCCTTACAATAAATACAAACAATGCAAAATACCAACTCCAAGGTTCAAAAATAGTCTTAGAAATTGCAAGAATTTCAAATGAACATTGAACATGTGCCTGAAAAAAAGAATGTAATAGTGGAAGACCGACTTTTGGGTAAGTTAACGTTTCACAATTCTCTTCTGTAAAAGGAAAATTGTTCCACTTGAGGAGAAGGAGGGGAAGATGTGAAGGATTGAGGCCTACACAGGCTTAGGTTAGTTGAAGCCTGTAGGCCCAAACACTTCCCTAAATTAGTTGAAGCCTGTAGGCCCAAACACTTCCCTAAATTAGTTAAAGCCTGAAGGCCCAAACATTTCAAGATAAGAGGGGGGCATTTGTGAGTTTCAGTTCACCCAATAAAAATTAAGTATTATTTTTCCTGTTCAAGGTCACATGGTTATAACCTTCCAATCCTGGGAAGGGTTTATTTGTGTGGGGTGTGGTCAGCTAGAGCCAGAGAAAAACTGACTGCAAAAGAGAGAGGTAAACCAAAGTTAGAAAACCTTGTGTTATTTGTCCGTTTAATTTTAGCATACTTGCTTTTAAATTATAACTGCTCTATTGTGTAAGTACCCTAATGTAATAAGTAAACTGTTGTTGTTAAACCCATGTTGTTGGAGTGACTTATTCACCACGCCTAAAGCCTATTCCCATGCTACTGGAAACAGGCAAAAGATTTGATCTCCTGGAATGGGAGAAGCTTTGAGAAGAAGCAAAGATCTTCCAAAGGCAGGTCAAAGGGTCCCTGCAGTAGCGAAACCTTGACACCCACATTTCAACAACAATCCACAGTTCAACAACAACCCACACTCAACCCATACTCCGCCCTTGAGTGTGGGTTATCGTGTTCTCTGAACCCAGCCTATATCTGCATAAGTTAGTTTTTAACATTCATTTATTTATTGTTGACATGTTATCTCCCCTTTCTACAAAAGGTATCAAACAATAAAACACACAAGTGGAATCTGCAACAAAATGTTGTAGCGTGGAGTGCCCCTGTTTAGCTAGCCAGCCAGTCAAGCGTACCTTCTTCAGGGATACCCAGCCTATTCCAGGAGTTGCGAACCTGTGGCCCTCCAGATCCTCCTATTGGATGCCAACTCCTGTCAGCCAGTGTGGCCAGTGGTCAGGGATGATGGGAGTTGTAATCCAGCAACATCTGGGTGGGCACAGTTTCCTTACTCCTGCTCTCTTCCTTTCCCCTTCCCTCTCTCCTGGTTTTCCATTCTTCCCTCACCCTCCTCCAGTAGTCAGTCTGCATTTCGTGCTCACTGAGTACGCTCAGTCCTTATTGGGCAGTCGGGATTCCCCCCCACAAAAAATATTTGTTGTACTCCCCCCAATACAACCCCCCCCACACACACACTGATACCTCCCTCTTGTGTGTGTGTGGTTCTGTTCTGGCAGCATAAGGATCCACACTCAGAAAATGAGTTCAGTATTAGTATATAGGATTCCATCTACGGTAACTCTTTCATTGTTCCATGTGACTAAGGATGCAATCCTATGCAGGTTTAGACAGAAAAAAGTCCTATAACTCCCAGCATTCCCCAGCCAGCCAGGCTGGCTGGGGAATGCAGGGAGTTGTAGGACCTTTTTCTATCTAAACCTGCATAGGATTGTACCCTAAGAAACAGAACCCAAGGCAGAGAGCGATGGAGACAGAAGGCTAACATGGTTCTCTCAGTAGCTCCTGAAACTTTCCATCCCGCTTCCTCCTCAACCTGTCAAAAACCACAGGCAACTTTGGCTTCTTTGAAGATGATTAGGAAATATCCTTGTAATTTAGAAGTGAAGTCTGTGAAGGCCAGCATTATGAAACATTGCAAATGACAATTTGAGCTTTCCCGGCTTTCCCCCCTGAACCAGTCCTTTGTTAGGAGAGCTGTTGGATGTGGAATGTATAAGATTTAGAGTGCTTTGAGAGTGCAATGGCTTGTCTTGTTGAGATCCTTTCAGGAAAGATTATTTCTTTAATAACAAAGGAGCCTTGAGCGTTCTAGATGCCTCCCAGACTGTTTCAGACATTAATCAGCCAGTCTTTAAATAATGCAAGCCTTTTGGTGGTGGCAGTGGGGAATCATTAAAATTGGAAGGGGGGGGGGATGTATTGGGTGGAGAATACAGGCATGCTTTGATTTGTTTAGTTTTAAGGTAAGGATTAACAGAGTACAAAGCAAATACTGGAATTATGAAGATGAATTAGCTTTATTAGAACCCAAGTTTCAAAGGGGTGTTTTTTTAATTTCTTGATATTTAGGAGGAGGTAAAATGTTGAAGCAACATGAATAAATTATTTAGAAACTTGCCAGTTTTAGAGACTGGGAAAACACTCGGTGCAATCTCGGATGGTGATTAAAATTTATGGATGAACTAGGAATTATCTAACCTTTTGTTAGTGAAGTTTACCACACTTAGGAGTGATTGTGCTAACCTCTGGGGAGGGGCTTCTTTAAGACAAGGGCTAGAGAGTGTGTGGCCCTCCAGATGGTTCTTGGACTGCAACTGCCATTAGCCCCAGCCAGCAGGGGAAGATGGTGACTCCTATTTCAGTGGGGGCTCCTCATCCATTGTAGCTTTTATTCTGAGCCTTGCAGGAGCTATCCATGGTGCTCCATGGTGGTGAACCTATTTTAGGGATGGAGTTCAGCACTACGGATAGTCGCCAGCCTCCCCTGCTAGGCAGCATGGCCAGTGATGAGGGATGATGGGAGTTGCAGTCCAGCAACATCTGGAGGGCCCCGCCTCCCCCACCCTGGCTTTAAGAACACGTCTCCCTGTATTACGCCAGTGTGGCGTAGTGGTGCGAGTGCTGGACTGGCGACTCGGGAGATCCGGGTTCTAGTCCCCGCTCGGCCATGAAACTCACTGGGTGACGTTGGGCCAGTCACTGACTCTCAGCCTAACCTACGTCACAGGATTGTTGTGAGGATAAAATGGAGAGGAGGAGGAGGATTATGTAAGCCACTTTGGGTTCCTTGCAGGAAAAAAGGTGGGGTATAAATTGTGAAGGATCAACAACTGGATCCTTTGCGTGAGTTCGGCGCTTAACGGGTTAACCGGCACTGAGTTACAGCCCGTACAAGCACAGGAGACCGCCTGGGAGGTCCGTACACACAAGAGGAAACTAGAGCCCTTTAAATGACCAAATAAGGCTTTATTTGTTTACACAAGATACGGAGCGGAACTAACAGCTTTCTAGGAATACTACACTGTCAACACAACCTCAGTTGACCTCTGCGTTTATCAATGAAACAGGCTCCCAGGCTAGCGCATTGGGATTAGTCAGTTACCTTAGACCAATGACGTTATGCTACTCAATGTCAGCCTGGCTCCGGGTCGGCCGATCCGGGGATGGGAATGGCTTACTCCAGCTGCCGCTTGGAGGACGAATCTGGTTCAGAAGTACCCTGGGTTCCCAACAACGCTTTACCGGAAGGGAGAGGGGTTTTCTACCCCTGAGTTCCCGCTCCCCCCACCCTCCAGGTCAGGTGGGGGCTTATGCCTGCCCCTTCGTATCAGGTGGGCTTATTCCTGCCCGGGAAGAAGGTGACGTACTGGGTACTTTACAGCTCTTTGAGACTGCCCTGATAGTTTGATGGTTCTTGATGGTCCTTCCTTGGGTTTTGTGGAATTCCACCGAGACTCTCCATTGTTGGGGATGCCGGTCTGTCTGGCTGCTTCCCCGGTGACTTCATCCCCCCTCCTCGCCCCCTTCCCTTGGGCGGAGACTGTGTGTGTGTGTGTGTGTGTGTGTGTGTGTAGACTCGTGTCAGGCTTTCTCCACATAAATATAATAAATAAATAAATATTATTATGTTGTTTTTAAAGAGCATTGGTTTGGTTGGGTGTTGTAGACTTGCCGAGTTATGAACATGTCTGGAGAGGGGATTGTTTGTAGCCCTGAAAATGGTCCCTCAAGTTCTCTTCCTCCCTTGCTCATATTTTTCCTCCTCAGCCCTGAACTTTGAACTATCTTCATGCCCAGGCTACATCTTACATCAGGGATAGGCAACCTGTGGTCCTCAGCCTAAATTTCAAAAGCCCTCTGCATGCGGTTGGTTCAGTCCTCTGGCAAAAATGATCTGTCCCTCCCCCAGCAGCCTGCTGGACAGGGAAGGAGAGAAAAGGGGGTGGTCCTGCCCGCTTTTCTTCTTTAATTGAAAGAGGTGGTGATCAGGCTGCTCCTGAAGAAACCAAACCTGGACCCATAAGATATAAACAACCATAGGCTGGTTGCCAACATCTGGGCGAAGTGCTTGAGTGAGTGATCACTGATCAAATCCAGGCACTCTTGGATGAAACTTGATTTTCTAGATGCAGTTCAGTCTGGTTTCAAGTCTGGTTTTGGAACAGAAACTGCCTTGGTCATTCTGTGGGATGGCCTGTTCTGGGACAGGAACAGCAGGAGTGTGACAACATGGGACGGGCCTTTTTGGTGGTGGCTCCCTGTTCGTGGAATGCCCTCCCTAGAGATCCTCACCTGGCACCTATTTTGTGGTCTTTTTGGTGGCAGGTGAAGATCTTATTCTCCCAGGCGATTTAAGAACTGTGCTTTTAGATCTTTGCACTATTTTATTTTTTGCTGCTGGCTTTAATTTGGTTTTATTTTGTATTGTGTTACTTCCCCCCCTCCCTCAATGCTGGTTTTATCCTGGTTTTATTATGTGCTGTTTTTCCCCATAATTTTTGTACTGTTGTTTTTTGTATTTTATGTTGTCAATTTACCTGTAGATTGCCTGCAGGACTTCGGTTATTGGATGTCTAAAAGCCTAGGGAATAAATAAAAATAACACAAATAAATAAATACGTCTGATTCTGGCCCCATCTACCGCTGGCATCTGGACCCCAACACAAAAAGATCCCCCCTCCTGTCTTACATGCAGAATGTAGTAATAGTAGCCTGATGGCTCCCTTTAAGTGAGGAAAAGCCACTTCCAGAGGAGTTGATTTTGAATGGAGAACCTGTGCTGAGGAGTTGTAGGACTTTTTTCTGTCTAAAGATGCATAGGATTGTACCCTGAATGTCTTTTGGTAAAAATGACTGATTGATGAGGATCAGGGAAAACAGACCTCTAGCAAAACTAAACTGCTGTTGTCCCTTCCACACTTACCTGGTAGTAAGATTGATTGAATCTGGTGGCATTTACTTCTGAGTAGATGTGCATAGGAATGCACTGCATGACAGATGCTGGTCATCACTGATACATTGAAATACAGTTTCATTATTTAGTTGCAAACCTAACATGTTTTTTCTTTTCCCCCATCCCTTCCTAGGTAACGGGTATAGTAGGCAGAGCAGACGTGTTGGCCTGTCTACTATTTCTTTTGGCTTTTCTCTCTTATAATAGGTATGGCTCTTTTTGTCTTATGGTTATGATACTTGTAGTTTTCAAGGGGGACAAATAAATAAGGAACAGTGGCTCCTGGGACCCATATTATGCTGGCAAACCCAATTCCTTCCCTTACAGTCCTATTTCTTTTCTGTTTCCTCTCTTTCTCTCTCTGCAATGGATGGGGTAAAATAGCTAAAAACAACTGCACAACTAGATACGTTGCAACACAGCTGATCACCGGAATCGCACATCCGTACGCTGTTGTCACCTGCACCGCCCACACGGTGTGCCCATTGCAGGCTGTGACAGAGGGGCCATAGCACAGTGGCAGGGCACATACTTGGCATGCTGAGGGTCCCAGTTTCAACCCCCGGCCTCTCCAGGTAGGGCTGGGAAAGAATAATGCCTGAAACCCTGGAGAGCCATTGCTGCCAGTCAGTGTCGACTATACTGGTCTAGATGGGCTGACTCAATAGAAGGCAGCTTCCTATTTTCCTACGACATTTTTCATGACTAGCTTTTCAGGTTCTAAAACCCGACAGCCTAAAACAGGCAAACAGAAATGCTAAAAGAAAAGCCACTTCCTGGCGGGGAGGATTTATGTGATGGCAAAGTTGCAGTGGGGAAGAGTGCTTAATCCTTTCTTACCCATCATCACTTCTCTGCTCCAAATAACCCCTCCAGCTGATTCCTCCCCTCCCCTGCACCCCCAGGTACCAAATGTATATTTTGCAAGGATAAATGTATGTTTGGAGCCTCATGATGGGGGACGGGAGAGCAGTTGGGGCAGAGCAGCTTGGAGCAGAGAAGTGGCAGGTGAGGAGAGGGTTAGCCCTCTGCTGTTTCTCTTCTCCATATTGCCTCCCCCAGCCTTTCCTTTGAAAGCAATCAAACAAGCAAAAAAGACTCTCAGGGTTTCCTTACATGCATTTGCAGAGGGAAAATATAGTACCTGCTTTTCCCAGGGATGCTTCCCACACACCTGCTTGTATGGGCTAGTAACAACCTGGGGCTGTGGAAAACTGCCCTATAGGTGTGCCTCTAGAGTATAGACAATACCCCCCCGAGTTTAGTATGCACTGAGAAGCAGGCAGGGAGCTCTTGCACACGCAGACTGCCCAGCGCATGCTGGTAGAGGGAAAAGCCACACGCAAATACAGAACTTTCTGTTTAAGTGAATGTGGGCACTGCATGACTCCCGACAACTTTGTCTACACCCTGAAAATGTTTGTGGGCAGAAATTTAGCAGAAAACTATTCACTTATATGTAAAGTTATGAAATTTCATGTGTGATGTGCATGACTGATCGATATGTTCTAATCCAGAGAAACTTATTTTGAAGAAATGTTTTGGCGAACTATAAAATTGAGAAGAATATATTTTGTCTTTAGCCTCCCCATCCAATTATATTGTAAACCAGTGTTCTCCAACCTTGGGTTCCCAGATGTTTTTGGCCTACAACTCCCAGCATGCTGGGAGTTGTAGGCCAAAAACATCTGGGGATCCAAGGTTGGAGAACACTGTTGTAAACAGTACTATTAATGAATTACATTCATATCCTGCCTTTCTGCTAAAAATGCTGCTCATTTGTCATCTTCATCGTTCCCTCTATTTCCAAAGGTCAGAGGTGAGTGCCAAGACTTGTGTACCCAAAAGTGCACCACCCATGTAGAAGAGGCAGAGATTAGGCAGGGGGCGGGGGAATCCCAAAGCAGCTCAGTGAAGACTGATCATGTTCAGGGGTGTGTGTCTGTGGAGAATGGAAAACTGGGGAGGCAGGTGAGGGGTGGGGGCAATGAAACAAAGTATCCTGGAAGTGGGCATAGCTGGTTGGTTTAAACCCTGAACGGGAGCATTCTATACTGCAACATTTTGTTGCAGGTCTTACTTGTTCTGTACTAATAGTTTAAAAAATGTTATTTCTCACCAGCCCTAGATTTTTTTGCATTGATATGGCCATCCTAAATAAGTCACATAAGTTTCTTTAAATGGTTCCCCCCATTTAAATAAACTTTCTGTGACTTATTTGCTGGTGCAAATCTTTCGTTGTCCTTTGTTCCAGGATATGTCAGTGGTATAAATTAGTGACAGCTGGTTTACATGTTACATCAGTCAGGAAATGCTTTCGCAGGGTGGCGGCTTCATGATAGAGATAAGAAAAAAGCTACAGTGATATACAGCCTGGATTTCCCGCGCTAAATTGAAAGCTGGCATTAGCCATGAATCTCTGGGAATGGAAATGCGGGCATCGCTCTATGCCTGCACCTCTATAGTGAAAGCCGTATAAAACCTGTTGTTGCCGTTTACAGTGACAACCAATTCAGTTGAATATTGGAAGCAACAGTAACAGCTATATTGGAACATCGGAAACTGCTTTATACCAGGTTAGGTTATTTGTCAACGTAGCCCAATATGGCGAACTCTTGAGTAGTGATGGGTCTCTAGGGCAGCCTTCCCCAACCTAGTGCCCTATAGGTGTTTTCGACTTCAACTCCCATCAGGGCCAGTGGTCAGCAATACTGGGAGTTGTAGTTCAAAACATCTGGAGGGCACCAGCTTGTGGTTCCCAACCTTGGGTCCCCAGATGTTGCTGGCCTACAGCTCCCAGCATACCCAGCCAGCATGGCTAATGGCAAGGAATGCTGGGAGTTGTAGTCCAGCAACATCTGGGGCCCCAAGGTTGGAGAACACTGCTCTAGAGTCTTGGGCAGAGGGCTTTCCCATCACCTGCTCCTCCTTGATCCTTTTAAACAGGCGATGCTGGGGGTCGAGCCTGGAACCTTTGGTTTGTAAAGCATGTGCTCTACCACTGAGCTACGGCCCTCCCTGAAGTATACCTGGGATCCACATGGTTGTGTATGTGTATGAGGAATTGCTCTTCAGCCGAGCCTAGTCCGACCCTGCTTGTCGTGAAATAAAGGCTTGCCTGTGGCTGCTGGCCTGCCCAGCTGTCTTTGGCTCCCAAAGGAAGCAGGAAGTGGCTGCTGGCAAACTGGTCAAAAGCTCCTCCCCTTTCTGTAGCTGAGCTCTTCTTTCCATTAATTTATTCTGTCTTAGATGCCTGTATCTAGCATTCTTGTATCTTGTAGATTCCTGTATCTAGCATATATGTTGATTGGTGGGAGATTCATGACAAAGAACAGGAAGTATTCCTTCACACAGGGGATAGTTAAACTATGGGATTCACTTCCTCAGGATGTAGTGATGGCCACCAATCTGGATGGCTTTCAAAGGGGATTGGACAAATTCATGGAGGATAAGGCTGTCAGTGGCTACTAGTCCTGATGCTACCTTCAGTATCAGAGGCAGTGTGCCTATGTACACCAGTTGCCGGGGAACATAGGAGGGAGGGTGCTGTTGCACTCATGTCCTGCTTGTGGGTTTCCTGTGGGCAGCTGGTTGGCCACTGTGTGAACGGAAGGCTGGACTAGATGGACCCTTGGTCTGATTCAACATGACTCTTCTCAAGTTCTTATATTCTGACTCCTGGTCATTGCTTTTAAAATCTCTGCATGGCTTTTCCTCCACTCATGATTTGGCCCTTGCTTTTCATTATATGCCTGCATATGATGTCTGCTCTTTCATATTTACCACCCTCAGCTGACTGAAGCCCTCCTGCTCCCTTCAATGACTGGCTCTATCTATTAGCCCTCGCTGCCCTCTGTGCACGGAACTCCTTCCCTGGACATGTATGTGGCGCCAGCTAGGACTGAGCCCGCCCCCTCCCCCTGCCCCAGCTTTGCTGCTTTATTCATGGCCTGCAAAACTATCTCTCCCCCCACCACCCCAGCCCCCAAATTTCATCTATGTTTCTCCCATTGTGTTGAGGGGAAGGGAGCAAATTCTTTCCCTCGGTCTTCCAGCCAGTGCTGTGCTGTGATCCATGCAGGCTGGGAGAACTGGAGAATTCAGTACAGTGCAGGGAGACTTCCCATCCTGTACTGCAGCCTGTGAGCTGCCACAGCACAGTGCAGGAAGCGGGAATCATAGAATCATAGAAAAGTAGAGTTGGAAGGGGCCTACCAGGCCATCGAGTCCAACCCCCTGCTCAGTGCAGGAATCCAGGTCCACACATCCCTGACAGCCTCCAGAGTGGGAGAGCCCACCACCTCCCTGGGTAGTTGGTTCCATTGTCTTATTGCTCTAACAGTCAGGAATTTTTTCCTGATGTTTAGGTGGAATCTAGGGTCCCTGTAACTTGAGCCCATTATTCCGTGTCCTGCAAACTGGGATGATCGAGAAGAGATCCTGGCCCTCCCCTGTGTGACAACCCTTTAAGTATTGGAAGAGTGCGATCATATCTCCCCTCAGTCTCCTCTTCTGAAGGCTAAACATGCCCAGTTTTTTCAGTCTTTCTTCATGGGGCCTCGTTGCTGGATTGCCTCGGTCCAGGGCTGGCCCTACCGCTAGGCAGAGTGAAGTGGCTCACTTGGGCAGCAGCTTTTGGGTGTCGTGAAATAGCTATTTCATTTGTTGTTACTGTAATTTTAGTGCCACGGATGGGGCGAGGTGCCTTTCTGCCTCATGTGCCAAAATAGCTTGGCTGGCTTTGTGTATGATGCATCTCGACTTGGGTGGGAGGGGGGCACCATTTGCTGCTCCACCGCGGACAGCAAAATGTCTTGGGCCAGTCCTGCCGGGACCTCCAGCTGACTCTCCTTCTCTTCCCATGCTATGCTGCTGTGGTATTTGTGAACAGTCACAGAAGCCAACTGAAAAGTAGGGTTGTGTTGTTTTTCCTGGAGGCATTTTCTACCACCCATTCCTCCCTGTTTTCCTCCTTAGTATCGCCAAGGTGATCTTTCAGCTCAGCTCTAGTGCCACCTCTCTCCCTTTCTTCAGATCCCTCCTCAAAATGCACTTTTGCTGGGCGGCCATTTTGTCCTCCCCTCATAATCCTCATCTGCCACTGCAACCAAGCAACTGGAGTGTGTGCCCGTATATCTCTCCCACCCTGCCTCTACTGTTTTCCCTCTTATCTATTTTTAATTATAAGCTCCTGGGAGCGAAATGACTTGCGTATGTTCCCTATATAGCTCTGTAAGGAACCATATGCACGGATGGCTCATTATTAATGATAATTCTTCCCTTCCTGAAGCTTCCTTTTTCACCCTGCTGTCTCTTCTGCTCCTCCTTCCCCAATAATCTCATCCCCCGCCCCCATGTTTCTTTTTTCCATATAACTCTACTTATTTAACATAAGCACTGTTCAGGTGGTCTTGTTTTGCTAACAGCTTAGTGGGGAGGGGAGTTTGTAACTTAAGGGAATGAACGAAAATGCACTTATTTCTTTTAAAGTCAGTTCTCGTGTTTTTGTTCTGCCTTGCAGGAGCGTGGATCAGCTTTATGTTGGGGAACATTTCCCTCCCACTGCCTCTCTCCCCTTTTTGCTGCTTAGTTTATTTCTTGGGACCTGTGCAATGCTGGTAAAGGAAACAGGAATCACCGTGTTTGGTGTCTGCCTGGTGTACGATGGCTTCCTGCTTTCACAAAATAGACCCAGATTGTAAGTAAATGTGACTTTAATGTTCCATCATTTCGACTTTATCTGTCTCGCATATAAGTCCACAACATTTTCCTGCTCACAAACTTGCCCATGCACACCTGTGTAGGTCATTTGTGATGCCTTGACTGGGTGGGGGAAATAACCAGGTTTTCCAGTTTACAGAAGTTCCCTTACCTGGCTTGTTTATTTATTTTATTTTATTTACAACATTTATAAACCACTCCACATCTAAACAGATTCCAGGAATGGTGAACGATAAAATATAAAAAGAATAAAACACCATATTAAACTTTTTTAAAAAAGCAGAATACCAATAAAACTGTGACTTGATCAATCGAAGAAGGCTTCTTGAAAGAAAGATGTCTCCAGCAGGCGCCAAAAACAACACAATATTGGTGCCTGCCTGGCCTCCAGAGACAGGGAGTTCCACAGAAAGGGAGTCATCACACTGAAGGCCCTACTCCAGGTGGACTCCAATCAGGCCATAGGTCCATGCGGAACCACCAGGAGCATCTCATCTGATGACCTCAGTGGTTGCCGAGAGACAATCCTTGCTTACCACAAGTGAACAGGTGCATGCTGTTTAAAAGACCAGGCTCTGTTCTGTGCAATCCTGTATTTGAGTATAGGATCTCGTGCTCTAAGAACCCGGGTCATCTAGCTGTTCCCAGGAAGGGAATTTTGTTTTGATGTGCAGGACCATTCAAATACATCTTGACCATGCTGGCTGGGGATAATGGGAGTTCTCATCCAACACATCTGCAGGGCACAAGGTTGGGGAAGGCTGCCTTCAGTGATTGCTTTAACTGTATTTTATACTTGCATTTTATGTATATGGTAAGCCGCTCTGAGTGCAGTTGTAGAAGAGTGGAACATAAATAATACATCATTATTTATTATTATTTTCATTCACAATACGCTTTTCATAGAATTATAGAATCATAGAAAAGTGGAGTTGGAAGGGGCCTATAAGGCCATCGAGTCCAACCCCCTTTTCACATTTATAGGTGTCCAGAAAGCTCTTTAGGAAGCATCATATATCACGAAAAAGTTACCTTGAATGGATCTCTGCGACAGGGATGCAGAACTTCTTTCAGACCGAGGGGTGGATTCCATTTCGGAGAAGCTCTCGGGGGCTGCGTTCCAGCGGTGGGCGGGGCCAAAGGCAAAAGGGGTTGGGGCCAAATTACGAAAAATACCAGCATATTTTAGCATGAAGCTCTTACTAGCCAGTAACTAAGCCTTAGGAGAGGCATCACAACCTTTTAGAATGGGGGGAATGGCTTCACAAAAGCCAGGAAGCCACCAAATAATTGGCAGGGCGGGGGAAAGGTGGGGGCAGGGGAAGGGGATGTAGCCTGCTGGGGCACCCCAGAGGGCCAGATTGGAAGTCCCAGAGGGCTGAATTAGGCTCCAGGGCCTGAGGTTCTGCACCCCTGGACTAGGACCAGGGAGACCTGTTTTCAATTCCTCATTCAGCCACAAAGCTTACTCGGTGTCCGTAGTCTCACTCACAATCTCTCTGCCTAACCTGCCCTACTGGATTGTTGTGACACTGAAAGGGTCAATGCAAGAGGTGCAGGGGAGGAGAACCACCTGATGCCGCCATGAGCTCTTTGGTGAAGGATGTGATGAAAAAGAATAATGTGGCCTTTACTGCTAGAGTTCGCAGTGCTTCCATTTGGACAGAATCATCCTGCATTGAGCAGGGGGTTGGACTCGATAGCCTTGTAGGCTCCTTCCAACTCTATATGAAATCTATGAAATCTCCCCAAAATCTTAGGACTTGGTGCCCTCCGGGTGCATTGGATTGCAAGTCCCATTATTCCCAGCCAGCATGGCCAATGGCAGTTTTAGTTCAACACATCTGGAGGGCACCAGGTTGGGGAAGGATGGTATAGCGCTAGCATATATCCTGGATTGTTTACCCAACCCCTTTTTTTTTCTTAGCTTCTCTCTCAGTTAGATTTCTCCACACTGGCAGACGCAAACGATCATGTTTTACCTGTTTCAATAACATTATATAGCAGCCACATCTAGACGGTAGAGCTTCCAGAAATCAGGCTGTGTGGCCCAGGTGTGGTGCATCTTTATGTCCATGCTAAAATCGTTATCGAGCATGAGTGGTATGGTTTGTGGAGCTCAGTATTTTATGTCTAGGCAACTTCTTTTTTGTGCGGGAGTTGTTGAGATAGATTTCTCCATACAAATAAAATACACTGTTAACAGAACTTAAGATGGATAATGAAACAGGCATCAGCCGCAACTGAAATCAAGCTATTAGAGGAGACGTGAAGGTGCAAACTACAATGTATCATATAATATGTGTTTATACACGTATAATGTACAGTATAAAGGTTTTGCTTTTTCTCCCAATTAGAAAAAATGGAGGCGTGCATCAGAAGGTGGCTCGGCAGCCTGCAGCTTCCCTCCATCCTTCGTTGCAACTCCCTTCATCCAGCAGGGAGAATGGGAAGCACCGTGTCGCTCACAAGGGGACGTGGAACTCCTGCCACCCTGCGTCGCCCGAAGAACAGCAGCACAACAGCCTTTCTGTCTTGAGCAAAGCTGCCTGGGCTGTGCTGAGGTACCATATTCATACAGTTGCTTGGAACACTTTGGGCCCGAGGGCTGCATACGGTGATTGGCAGGAGGCTGCATGCACAAGCACACAGACCAGTACTCGCTCACTCTTCCCCCCATCTCAGTGTGCTCAGTTGAGCACGAGAGCGAAATTTGGTGGCATTGGCAGCTTGGACACCTGTAGGTTGCCCATATGTGATCTAGCCTATTATTTTCTTCATCAGGCATTTTCCACTTATGGCCCTCCAGATGTTTTGGCCTACAGCTCCGATCATTTGTCACCATGTCTGTATTGGATAGGGCTGATGGGAGCTGTAGATCAAAACATCTGGAGGGCCACAAATTGCCCACCTCTGGTCTATGCTGACGGGCAGCAGCTCTCCCAGGATCACAGGTAGATGTCTCTCCTGTTACCTGCTACCACTTGATCCTTCATAACTGGAGATGCCAAGAAGTGCCGATTGGAGGAGGATCTTTCCCGCTTTCATACGGGATTAAAGACTTATCTTTTTAGCCAGCCAGAATGAGTGGTTGGGCTAATGTGGTGGTTGCTGGGATTCGATACTGTAGTAAGTGGTTGGTGTTGATTATTGTATTGTATTGTTATGTTTACTGTATATGTTATTTGTCCCGCCCTTTGGTGTAAGGGGCGGGACAGATGATGATGATGATGATGATGATGATGATGATGATGTGAACCTCGGACCTTCCATATGCTAATCAAGTGTTCTGTCACCAAACTGCGGTCCATTCCTGGTCCTTTCCCAAATAGAGATCTATTCTAATGTATGTATGTGTTTTTAATGTGTCCGTTTATTTCAAGAAAGGTACTATGGGAGAATTGGTTTCATAATGGAAACCCAAGTATGCAACCCATCAAGTGCTGCTGCTAGGGATGTGCAAATCAACAAAACCCGAGCTAGCCAAAGTTCTCCAAATTCCATCTCGAAGCTTGTTCCAACTTGAGTCCATATGAGATTGCAGGCTTTGTTTTTTTTCAATTTTGCATGAATATCTGTGCATATTTTCGTGCGTGTTTTTCCAAATGTACGCATCGGTTGTGTGCATCTTTGAAATGTACGCATTCTTCTCCCATTGATCAAGTTACAGGAACCTAGATTCCACCTAAACATCAGGAAAAATTTCCTGACTGTCAGAGCAATAAGACAATGGAATCAACTACCTAGGGAGGTGGTGGGCTCTCCCAATCTGGAAGCATTCAAGGTGCAGCTGGACAGCCATCTGTCAGGGATGCTTTGACCTGGATTCCTGCATTGAGCAGGGGGTTGGACTCTATAGGCCTTGTAGGCTCCTTCCAACTCTACTTTCTATGATTCTATGATTCTATGAAAGTGTGTTTGTGTGCATTTTTCAAAAGTAAGCATTTTTTCATGCACCTTTTTCAAATGCATGCATGCTGCCGTGCACATTTTTCTTTGGTCCACGAATCACATTGCAAGCTTGGAAATGTACAGACTTCGACCGCAGATTGCCTGTGAGTCCATATTCAGTGTGGAAGGTGCGAACTGGGTAAATCCTGATAAAAAAGGGAACTGAAACAAATTTCTCATACATCCCAAGCTACCGCTATTCATCCTGCTGTGGTGGGGTTTGTGTGAGCTCCAGTGAAATTAGTCGATTGTATACAGGAGTGGATGAATCATTTTTATTCTGGTCTATGTCACTTTTTTGCACTTAGAAGTGTGTTCCGTCCCAAAAATTTTTTTGCATTCCTGTGCAAATGTTTTAAAACTCTGTATGAAATTTCACATCTAAGTATGAATATATATATTTCTAACAGTATTTTCTCTCAAAATACTACTTTCTAATTGAATTTTCTCCAAGGTATATATTTTTAGAAACATTTTCATGTAGAAACATTTCAGAAACGCAACATCCTTTGCAAAATACATTCGAACATTCAGAAAGTGCAAAAGCTGGTGAAGTATCTGAAGTTGTGATCTATATATTAGCCTGGGAGGTGTGGATCAAAGAGGGATGGGTGAAAAATTCATTTTAGTTTGCTTTCAACCAGAATTTATCCAATTCACACTTCCCAGAACGGAACACGGACCTGAATGCAATTTGTGGTGTGAAGGCTGTACATTTCTGAGCTTGCAATGTGATTAATCACAAAAATGTGTTCGAGAAATGCATGTATGCTTTAGTCAGTGGGAGAAAAAGATGTGTACATTTCAGAATGCTCACAAAAATACGTACAAATGTTTGTGCAGAAAACCCCCTCGATGCTCGCAATCCAATATGGCGGGGATGCAGAACCTCGGGCCTGGGAGATAAATCTGGCCCTCTGGGGGTCCCAGCTGGGCTCTCTGGAGTTCTCAAGATGGCCACACCCCCTTCCCCACACCCCACCCCATTTCCCCCAGCACTGATTGTTAAGTGGTTTCCTGACTTTTGTGCAGTTTTCTTCCCCATTCTAAAAGCTTGAAATGCCTCTTCTAAGGCTTAGTTATTGGCAGTAAGAGCTTCCAACTACAATATGCTGGTATTTTTGCTCCTGCCATTTTGCCTTCAGCCTTGCCCAAAATTGGAATGTGGCCCCCGAGAGCCTCTTGAAAATGGAATGTGGCCCTTGGGCTAAAAGAGCTTCTTCATCCCTACAATATGGGCATGACTTGGAATGGGCTTCAAGGTGGAAATTGGAGAACCTCGATGAGCTCATGTTTTGCTGATTCACACATTCCTAGGATCAGGCCAGTTTGTATCAGGCTTCTCAAAGATCGAATTCCTCAAGCATCTTTAGCTGTAGACTAGTTCTTAGTGTCTTGTTCCCTCTGCCGTGAATGGGCTGGGGCCAAGATATTCTAGCACAGATTCATTGGTTTGGCTTGTTTCCTGTTGGATATGATCGTCGGATGGTGACCATTTGGGGGCGTGCCCCATAGAGGTACCAGGGGTGAGGGCGAGAGTGGATGGAACATTTTCCCTTATGTACATCATGGCCTTGTCATCAAATGGCATTTTTCAAATGGAAACAGCAACTGAGCTCGTGTCACTCTTTTTTTCTTAGCTCTATGGATGCAGGATAATGTCCTTGTGCTAAGGATTTATTTATATTGATTTCTTACCCAGTTTCTTACTCATCAACTGGTAATTGAGTTGTAAATAAGTCTTATTAGTCATTATCCCCCTTTAATCCCTCCTTAATAGGGCACAGTGCTGCTAATTGGAAATGCTTGCTTCCTGATGTTATGTTTTAGTTCGGCGATCTTGATTAGGATAGTGACTATTGCAATATAGTTATGGGGCAGGACCATGTGTGTAGATTCTGGCTAAGCATCAATTTAAAAGAAACAGGATTAATTTCCCTAAGGGTTTGTGTTGCAAGTGCACAACAAATCAAAATACAGCTACAGTGGGCAGATACTTCTCACAGAAGTATTTTAATGGGAAGAATTTTCAGGCCATGGTAAGCCAGGATGGGCAAAAGGTAGAACTTGATCTCTACTGGTAGATCGGATCTACGGGTAGATCTCTGAGTGTTTTTGCAGTAGATTGGCAAGGGTTTCTGGTTCCCGATTGTTTATCAGTAGCACCAACAAAATGACTCCCTGCCCACCCTAGATTATGCTGCTGAAATGAAGAAAGCTTGGGGTAAGAGTGGATTTTTGTGTGGAAGGACTCTGAACTCCATTCAGTTCTGCTACTCAAAGTTCTGGACTCAGAATTCTTTAATTCTAAGTGTGTGCCTTTTGCATCAGGTTTGTCTCAGGGTTCTAGTAAAAAAAACAAAGTATGTGCTGTGTTCATAAAGTCTTCCCACCCCTAATGTAAGCTGCATTAACATTACAGTGGTTTGTGTCTCTATAGCAGCCTTCCCCAACCTGGTCCCCTCGAGATGTTTTGGACTAAAACTCCCAACATTCCTGACCGTTGGCGATGCTAGCTGGGGCTGATGGGAGTGCTCCAGGTTGGGGAAGACTCTCTCTTCATTCCAGAATATTCAGATTGTTAGCCTGGGAATCATCCCCCCCCCAAGTTATTCTCTATTAAAACAAGAAACTCCATCGGCAAAAAAAAGAAACCATGAGCGCATATCTCTATCTATAAAGGAGACATTCCAATTAAATGTTATCAGGCAGACCAGAAAATTAAAATGAAAACAGTTCTGTCTATCAGTGCCAAATAAAATATCTTCTGTACTGTACACCAGTTCAAGACATACATAACGGATACAATATTTTCATTTGCCAACATGTTGGCAACCCAGTCAGTCCTACAACAGAGTGGTGGCTCCCAGTCTCATCCGATTGTGTAATTCGTTTCAAAAAGGGTTGACCTCCTCCTGCTGGGGGAAGTATCAGGCTGTACTACTGTCTGGCCTGATAGTGATTTACAACAAGTAATGTTGCGATACAGTGTTTATTCAAAAGTTTAAAAAGGGCACAGTCCTGCTACAGTTTACATCTTAGGTGGATGGAAAGGAAAAAGGCGGGAGGCCTGGAGGGACGGGAGTGAGCGCGTTACTATTCTTATAGTGTCCATTATAATGGGATCACTTACCGGCTTTAGGCTGGCTGGAGTGCTCACCATGCTGCCCCCTGGTACCCTACTCCACACCAGTGGGCTCCTTCTTGGGGGCTTACATGGTGGCACTCTTCCTATTGCTCCCGGTGGTTCATTTATTCCCAGCTGCTCTCAAGTGATGATACGTCAGAGCATTGTGGGGAATTAAAATGGTACCGACCTGTAGGGACTGGGCCCATTGCTGCTGCAGAAGAGACTTCAAGGGATGTGGGAGGAGATTCTGAGTCCGATGAAAGGGGAGGGGGTGGAATGCCTAGCTGAAGTGCCAGGGCACTCCGAGATCAGCAGGGAAGTAGCAGGTAGGCAACCTGTTTCAGGTACCGTGGGGATGGTGAGCCTGTTAATCAGGAGGAGGGTGGAACTGGCGTAACTAATCCCAGGGTCAGACGTTAGTTAAAGCGGGTGGACCAACTAAGACATTGTTCTCCAACCTTGGGTCCCCAGATGTTTTTTGCCTGACACTCCCATGGGGCATGCTGGGAGTTGTAGGCAAAAAACATCTGGGGACCCAAGATTGGAGAACACTGAACTAAGAAGTGTCAGGCTGGAGTGTTAGTAATTTGCTCAGTTTAGAATCCACTTCTTACCTGTGAAGTTGCAGCTCCTTAATAGCTTGATTGCTTATAACTCTTAACTAGGCTTGTTTCTTTTCTGATTAGTTTCTGCAATACACTTAATTTGTCCTTTTAAAGCCAGCCTTGCTGGTTTCTATTACCAGAATACAGCTTTCCTTAGAAAGTCTTTGTCTGTGTCTGCCAGGGACCGACCCTGACACAACCCAGCCTTGACCACTGGGATTATTTTTTTTAAAGAAGGGAGCCCCAGGGCAGGTGTCCCTAGTGTGTGCTTTCCTGGGACATTGGGTCCACAGCAGCTGCAGGAGGGTGCCGTGTGGTAACGCCAGGCCTGGCTTGCTGGATCAGGCCAGTGTTCTGTTTCCAAAGGCTTCTAGGAAGTTTGCAAGGAGGGCACGGAAATGGCAACCTTTTCCTGTTTGTCCTCAGCTTCCGGTATTCAGAAGTATTTTGCCTTTGAATGGATTCACATCCATAGGGAATAGCCTTAAATATTACTGAATAAATACCTGTGGTTAGATCACAGGGTTCTATTGATCTAAGTCAGGGCCAGTGAAAGAGCTTTAGGGCTCCAGAGCAGATACAAATCCATCCACCCCAGGTCCCATTTTGTCACTAAGTGACAGTCTTCTCAACAACTGTTAGAGTGGCTAGGTGTCTGACTTTACAGAGGACAGTCCTCTCTTTGAAGGGGAACTAATGGCCGTGCTTACTGGGGATGATGGGAGTTGCAGTCCAACACATACAGAGGGTACCGGGCTGGGGGAGGCTGGAATACATGACTAGGTTGCTTGCTAGTATTGCTATCCAGCAGTTTTGTGCAGGGTTTTTGACTTGGTTAAGCACCTTTTTGAAACATTTCACTTTACAAAAATAAAGGAAAAATTATTCACCACACTTGAGAGGTCTGTCAGCTTTATGGAGAACTGCTTAAATGTTGTACAGAAGCATGGTTTCCTAATGAGAATTAAAGGGGAGAGCCAGGTATTTTAACTACCATTTTGCGACTTTACACATCTCTTCTTTTACAGCCCTCCAATTATCATTTTGTAGTGAAGTTATGCACAGCACTATGAACACGCTTGATCTCCTCAACGTTTAATTTAACATGAAGCTAATAACTTCCTCTTGCTTTTTCTATCTTGCAAGAAGTTTATACACACACACACACACACACACACACACACACAATCACCCCTCTCTCTCTCTCTCACACACACACACACACACACACAAGAAATGCCTCTTCTGAGATAGTGCCTGAAACTGCACATGTATATATAATCTAAATGCCAAGTATACTTCTTGCATCAGAACTGGCTACCAGTCTGTTTCCAGGCAAAAATTCAAATGTTAGCCTTTGCTTGGAGATTTCTTAAGTTTCTGAGGACCATTATACCCAAAGAACCGACCCTCCTGCACACTAATCTGCCCATCCACTAAAGTGATCTTCTGTGCATCACACCACCATTTTGAAGTACAGTTGGTGGAGATCTGTAAAAGGACCTTTTTTGCAGAGGCACTCAGAATGTGGAACTCTCTGCACCTGGAGGTTCATTTGTCTCCCTCTTTGCCAATTCTCTGCCTCTGTCAATCTAGCTATATCTCATTTTTCCTCACAAGGAGCCCAGGGTGGCTAACAACCTGTATAAAAATGATACAACACATGAATGCCGTTACAATCATAACTCTAAAGTTGGAATGGACAAATACATTGAGTGAAGACTTGACTTTTGCAGCAAGCTTTTGAACTTTCTGCTGCTTAAATAATTAATTTTGTCAATTGGCTCAGAGGGGAAGCCTTGTTAGTCTGTTGCAGCAAAAAACAACAAAGAATCTTGTGGCACCGGAGAGAGCAATCCTATGGCCCCTAGACATCGTCTGGGGGGTGGGGCGCCCAAGGATACTTCAGATTCCCATATCCAAGGCTGGAAACGGAGTACCAACCTCAGAGCTGGGAATCTGTGCTCTGATCCCCCTGCCCCTGCTGCAGCCGATGCAGAAAGAACCACTCCAGCTGCTTCTCCGAGGTTGGGAAATCGACCTCAGAGAGGGGGTAAAGGGATTTCCAGGGGGAGGGGAGGAGACTGGGGCCACCAGGGTATGTGGTATCCTGATGGTGCTCCAGCCTTCTTCCCTCCCCCTCCGAAGTGCCTCAGCTAGATACCGAAAACGGCCGTCTAGCTAAAATGCAGAGCAGGAGGATCAGGGAGGCAGCGATCGCCTTGCCACTCCTCCAGCTCTGCATTGGATGCTTGTAAGCCTTCAAATTTGGGGGATTATTAGCATCGAGAGCACAATTGATAGGATTGTGCCCTTAACAAATTTATTATGGCATAAGCTTTCATGGACTACAGTCCACTTGATCAGATGCGTCTGATGAATACCATTATAACTTTGTTAGTCTTTAAGGTGCCACAAGATTTTGTTGTTAGTTCTTTTTATTTGCTGCTTTTTTGCCTATTATTTTAGTTTTTTGTACTTACTTGTATCTTTTAAATTATTGGTTATGATTATTTTAACGTGTTAATTGCTTTTTATTTATGTATACCACCTTGAGCCGAGATATAAATCTCCCAATAGATAACCCCTCCAAACAATGTTTACCCATATGTAATGGATAGAGATGAAATTGATTAATCAATTTGACTAACAGTGTAATCCTGTACGTATCTACTCTGAAGTAAGCTCCACTGAGTTCAGTTGGACTTTCTCCCAGGTAAGTGAGTACAGTCATGCCTTGGATTGAGAGCATAATTCGTTCCGGAAACATGTTTGTAATCCAAAACACTCTTATATCAAAACGAAATTCCCCCAAAAAAATTTGTACAGAGATTTTTAATTTAAGCCAGGGGTCTTCAAACTACGGCCCGCGGGCCACATCCGGCCCGCCGGGTCTTTTCATCCGGCCCGGCGGCTGATCTAGAGTTGTGAGGGAAGAGGGGTGGCTGAGCCGGCGGGGGGGGCATGGGCCACCTGCCGGGCCGCCTGCCTGCCTGCCGCCCTGCATCTCCTGCGGGGGGGGGGAAGGGGAGGAGGGGCAGCTTAACCAGTAGCGGGGCGCGGACAGGCTTTACTTTATCCGCCTCGCCGCCCGCTGGTCCCGTCGCGTCACTTCCAGCACGGCGGAAGTGACGTGACAGGACCCTGCTCCGGCGCGTCTATCCTGGACCCCACCCGCGCTGTTTTTCAAAACTGAGTCCAGGATGGATGCGCCGGAGCAGCGGCGGCGGACCCGGGCAGTAGCGGAGGCCAGGTAGGACGGCGGCAGGGATGAAGGCAGGAAGCGGCAGGTTACGGTGGGTGGGCGGGAAGCAGCGGGTTACGGTGGGTGGGCGGGAAGCGGCGGGGGGGCTTTACCTCATCTGCCTCGCCGCCCGCTGGTCCCGTTGCGTCACTTCCGGCACGGGACCCTGCTCCGGAGCGTCCATCCTGGACCCCGCCCGCGCTGTTTTTCAAAACTGAGCGCGGGCGGAGTCCAGGATGGACGTGACGAAGCAGTGGTGGCGGCCTCGAGTGGAGGCTGTGGCGGAGGCACCGGCAGCAGTAGCAGTGCGCAGGGGACCAGGTAGGATGGTGGCGGCGGGGGGGGGTTATGGCGCAGGGGGCGGCTACGGGGGCGGGGGGCTCCTGCAGTGGCGGTGGCAGCGGGGGCGGCGGGGCGGTCCTGCAGCATCAGCGGGGGATGGGCACGGGGGGGTCCTTGCGGCGGCGGCGGCGGGGATGGGGACAGGGCGGCGGGGGGGTCCGGCAGCGGAGGGGGCCTGCACCGGCGCAGCGGGGGGGCAGCATGAAGCCGTACTACAGTACTTATATTGCAAGACGCCACTTGTATATCAAGTCAATTTTTTAAAAATAAATATTTAAAAATTTGCTTGTCTTGCAAAACGCTCTCAAACCAAGTTACTTGCAATCCAAGGTATTACTGTATAGGATTGTAGCCGTAAACACACATGAATAATTCACTGAAGGCACAATCCTATGCAAGTTTAGATAGAAAAAAGGCCTACAACTCCCAGCATGCCCCAGCTGGCTGGGGCATGCTGGGAGTTGCAGGCCTTTTTTCTGTCTAAACTTGCATAGGATTGCACCCTGAGTCTGCAGTCCTATATCCACTTACCTGGGAGTAAGCCCCCCATTGAACTCAATGGGGATTATTTCTGAATAGACACTTCTAGGATTGCACTGTAAGATTTCTTTGATAGGGCGATACCCTAATGCTTTGCCTTAAAGAAGATGGCATGTTGTGTTTCTAAAATATATTTTAAAGGCAATCTCTTTTCTGTTAAGGGATTTTTAGGTTATCTGGGACAGGCAGTGTTTCAGCATTTCCTACATTTTGTTTTAGTTGGTCAGAATAATCTTTTTTCACTCCAGTGGAACAGGAAATGTATCTTGCAAACCTCTGGTTTTCTTAAACAATATTGGATTCTTTCCTTGTTATAAAGGGCAGGTTTATAGCAGGGAGTGGCTACTGTATTTTTTACATAACCAGTAGACTGCGTCATAGACCATGCTGATCTATGAAGAGTGGTTTTTTTTTTACGAGTTCTGGTCAGGAAGTTAAATGTTGGAGGGCTATAAGACAGATGTCTCTATTTTATCGCTATTCAGTGCATTTGCAATTCAGCTGCATTTGATGGATGCTATGTGTGCTCCTGAGGTCAATAGGACCAGATTGTTTACACTGGAGTTTTTGTCTCAGGGCCAACACACACAATGCACGATGCTCTGATATTTGCTCCTCAGCTAGCACTAGCACCAGCAAAACAACAGAGGAGAGAGAGAAGGAAAGAAAACTGAACAAGCTGGAAGAAGCAACACAGCTGTGAGACTTTTTGTAATTAAAGTTTCAAGACTTGTCATTTCCTGTGTCAAATATTGCTGCTTATAACTTGTAGAGAGGAAGATGCTTCCCCAGGGCACAGGGACAAAGAATCTAACTCCTCTCTTGAGTATGTTTTGGTTATTCTTATTTATTTATTTATTTCATTTTTATACCGCCCAATAGCCGTAGCTCTCTGGGCGGTTAACAACAATTAACAAGACAGTCCCTGCCCGCAGGCTTACAATCTAAAAAGACACGACACACAAGGAAAAAGGAATGGGGAGGGAAGAAGGGGGAAATTATTGTTCCCCCTTGGTTGGTTAGCATGGAATGTGGCCTAGGAACCTCTTTAAGATATTTTTAAAATGTGACCAGTCTCCCCACCTGTACTTCAGAGCTAACCCAAATGTTCCCAGGGCAGGTTAAGGTTATGTGGTAGACACCTCTCTTATGTGCCAGTGAAAACGTTAGTTGTTCATTGGTTGTGAGAGCCAATTTTAATTGGTGAGTAGGATGGCATATTCTTTTTGTTTCGTTTTGTCTTTGAGAATGATGGAGTATATTACTGTAATAGGGAATTAAAGAAAATATTGAAAATGGATGTTCCCTCTCACACTGAGTGGAGGCTTTTTGCTTATTAAATGCATAAGTTCCTTCAATATTCCAAAAAGGCATCTGCAACAAGGTTTTGGTAATACACAGGTTTCTGTAAGTGAAATGGATTAATTGGTTAAAATGGGTGGGTAAAGGCAGATGAGGAACTACTGGTACATCTCTGTGTGATCAGTGAGGATTTCTGATTCCCAATTGTTCTACAACAGCAATAACAAAATTACTCCCCCCTCCCCTAAATTATAATTAAATGAAGAAAGGTAGATGGGTGGGAGTAACCAAGAGTGGATTTTTGTGTGGAAGGATTGTGACCTCTGTTCAGTTCTGGTACTCAAAACAAATTCCCGGGCTCAGAATTCTTTAATTCTAAGTGTATGTCATTTTGGATCTCAAGGTTCTAGTAAAAAAAAAAAAAAGATCCTGCAAGCCTGAGGTCTGCTCAGTCCTGGGTCAAAAGGCAGATGGTGAAAGCTTTTTTAGTTGATATACAGCCGTTTGGATGAAGCGTTGTGGAGGAGAAGGGAAGGCGGCTGGGCGCCATTTGGATACGGTGTAAGCCGTCTGCCCCAGTCTCCTCACCTCCCCCCTGGCATGCCCCTTTAGCCCTCTCTGAGGACAATGTCAGACCTTGGAGATGCAGCCAGCACAGTTCTTTCCATGCCAGCTGTGAGGTGGGAGGGCCAGGGGCTCCGCATTGGGAGTCCCAGCTCCACGGTTGGAGGACCTTGGAGCTGGGACTCCTGGTAATCCTATGGCCCCCTAGACAATGTTGGGAGACCATAGGATTGTGCCATTAGTGGCTTCTGGCCACAATAGCCAAAATATGACCTTTGACTACTATGTGCTGGGCTGGGGACTAATAATGGGGGTGGACATTGGGCGCTGTATGTGACTTCTGAACTTCCATGAAGATTCTGTTTGGCCATTGTTGGTCAATATGCTGCTGAGGTAGACATACCCCTAGTTTCACTTATCATAACCATTCTTGCGTTCTGTTGGGGTGTGCTGCCGTTGTTCTGCAGGAGAGAGAAATATTCCAAACCAACGTTGGCAGCCAATTTAAAGGATGCTGTAGTTGTGTGGTTCCTCTCAAAAATTACTTCTATATAGACTCAGGGTTCCATGAGCTAGAATAACGTCACATTGTTTGGCTGGATCGTACTGTAAGTGTGCACACTGGTATTTCAGCTCTCTAATGCTTGGTGGCACTGGTGTAGCTACTTGTTACAATATTCTGTCTATATGGGTTGCCTAACCTAGAGGTTGTCACAGAAGCATAGAGCCCTAGTATAGAAGCTTAGACCAAAAATGTTCCACTTCCAACCACCAGCTGTATATTTGCAAATGGCAGAAGTATGCATATGGAAGTATACTGTTAATTAAATTCTTCTTATGGGGCATATTCCTTTTGGAGTTAAGATGGACTACCGGTATAATTAATTAATTAATTAGTTATATTTGGAAGGGATATGCCCCATTAGAAGTTCAAGAAGAGCTGTCCTCCATATTTTGCTTTGATCTGTTTGCACTTAAATGTCTAGTTAAGAATTCCACGAAGGGGTTCTTCTCAAACGGCACCACATGGGGTCAGTTCATGGATATTTTCTGAAGAGTCCCCATGGATGACCAGTTCTGAGGTAATGCTTTCCTTATGTATGCCTCAACGGGAGTCCATTCCAAAAGCACTGACGTGGAGGAAAGTTGCATTGCTGGAGGAGCTGGCTGTATATATGATGCTGGCCAAAACCCTCAAGACATTTAGTAGCTCTCTTGGCAGACCATGGGGTTATGTACTCAAAGGTTTAGCATAATAACTGGATGGGGATTTTCAGTGCCAGCCTCCATCAACCGGGCACCCCCCCCAGATGTGTTTGATTATAATTACCAGCTGGGGATTATGGGAATTGTACAACACATCTGGAGGGTGCCCGGTTGGAGGATGCTGACTTAGGCAGATAGGCCAGGGGTGGGCATCTTGTGGCCCTCTAGACATTGTGGCCCTAGCCAGCATAACCAATGGCAAGGGATCATGGGAGTTGTGGGCCAAAATATCTTGGGCCATGGGTTGCCCACCCCTGATTTAAGTATACTGCTCCAAGATAAGGACTGGTTTGTTGAGTCCCTTCTAATTCCACTTCTGTTATTGGTTGCCTGCTACATTGATCATGCAAGCCATGATGGTAGGTAAAGGCTAATGACCTCTGGAGTTTAAGCTGGATACTTTGGGGTTTCTCCAGGATGTTCTAAAAATGATCTGTCTTGCAGAAACCAGAAGGATGCTGCCAATCTTTTCAACAGTGACTTCGAGACAGATGGTCACAATTGCTTTATGTGAATACTTTGGGATTTGGGAACAAGTGAAGCATATCACTTAATATTATGAAAAATTTACTAACATGCTTCACAAGTCTGTTTCCTTTTTTAAAAAAATCTGTTCTTGTTAGTTGTTATGCACCTATTTTGGCTGACAAATTCAGTCTGCTTTTGGTTTTGAGGAAGATGGTATAGCAAACAGGCTGCAATCCTACACCCACATATGTGGGATAAAGCTCAATGGGACCTTGAGTAGACCTATATAGGATCATTCTGTTAGACTTGATGCCAAAATTCAACACTCCTTTCCCCTAAATTTGGTTTTAATATTGTAGCCACTTCTAAAGTTTGATTGTAAAAAATCTAAAATACTTCATGCGTATTACAAATCTGTTTATTAATCACAGTGTTTGAATTTTTTGTGGTATTTTACCCTTTTTTGCACCAATCTACCTGAATTCACATGTGTCTTTACCTTTTCACAGCAAAAACATTTCAGAACACCTTACACAAGAACAGCTCATGTTATTCAGCCTTAGCATTACAAAACCCATGATGCAGTATGACTGTTAGTGAAACACACATTGTGACTCAAACTCATGAAGCACACATGACTGTGAGTGAAACATCTAGAATATTTCCCAAAAGTGAGGAATTGATAATATTAAATGAATAGACAGATAACTGGAACTTACTTGAAATTAAAATATGCAGCTGTACATTCTGCAGTAGCCAGGCCCCCACTTGGCACCTAGAATGCCAAAGTTTTATTTTATATAAATATATATCTCCTCCTGGGAAATCCATTTGATTATCACTTTTATGACTCTCAGGTGTTACAGGCTGTGAGATTGGAAATGTCAGAATCTAAAAAGAAGCCTCAATGACATTTCTAATACTGCTTCCCAATAATGAAAGGATATACTGGACTGGTACTGCTAAAGTATATTGGTTCCTTTGGGTAGCCTGGTTAATTTTGAGGTGTGAATAAGACAAAAAAGAAATCTCAGTGGCTGATTTTTCTAAGCCTGCTCATCCATAAATAAGTTGATTCCCCAATAGTCTTCAAAAGCTGCCATTATTCCATGATGATGCTCAACTACATATTGAATAATGATCCTGTTGCCAAGATGAAGGTAAAAGAGAGAACAATGCAGCTTTTGATCATAGGCTTAGAACTGTGAGTGAGTTGTTTTTGGGTTTCCGGAGTCCCTTATGTATTAAACATAAGGAGGATGTTTAATAAATGTATATTTAACACATGGAGGATAAAGCTATCAATGACTATTAGTCATGATAGCTCTATGTCACCTCCAAACTGCCTCTGAACACCAGTTGCTGGGTGACATGAGTGGGAGGGTGCTATTGCACTCAGGGCCGGTGCTACCATTAGGCCAACTAGGCGGCTGCCTAGGGCGCCGGGCTAAAGGGGGCGCCAGGAGCATAGGGCTGGAGGGAGGGAGGGCTCAAGTGGGAAGGGGGGGCGCTAAATATCTGATCTTGCCTAGGGCACCAAACTGCCTTGCACCGGCCCTGATTGCACTCATGTCCTACTTATGGGTTTTCCACAGGCAACTGGTTGGGCACTGTGCGAAACAGGATGCTTGATTAGATAAACCTTTGGTCTGATCCTGCGTGGCTCTTCTTATGTTTTCATGTTCTCATTTAAAGAAATTTACTTTTAAAGAAAAGTAAATTACAGAATGCCAGAGAAAACACAGCAGGGGAAAAAATGCAATTAGTAAGGGAATTTTTAAAAATAATTTCCCTTTGAGTTTAATAGGAAAAATAGTTCAATTTAAATTGAACTAAAATAGAAAAACATTGATTTAAAGCATGCTGAAAATGCAGACTTTTTTTTTTTTTTTTTAAGAACCATTCCAGCTAATGAAGAATGAACAAAAGAACATCAATTCAATGTGGAATAAAATTCAAGTACTGTAGTAAAATGCTACAGAACTTGAAAAAATTAGTAATGCTGGGGTGTGGGGTGGAGAAGAAAAACTGGAAATAATGAAGGATTAACTTAACTAAAAATTATAGCCCGGTCCTATACACATCTAATTGGAATTAAAGAGCAATAGGTTTATTAGGATGTGATCTCAAGTAACCACACTAAGTTTTGGAGTTGTGCAGCATAAGCCTATGTGTGTTTACTCAGTAGTATGTTCCATTGAGCTCAGTGGGGCTTACTCCCTCGTAAGTATGTTTATGATTGCAGCCTCACTGAGCACACTGAGACCTACTTTCAAGTAAACATATACAGGAGCATGCTGTTAATGTTCCATAACATGGTTCAAAGCAAAGTTAGGTGTGTGAACATGTTGATTAGAGCAACAAAAGGAGTTGGGCACTTAAAACTTTGCAGCTAATAGGGTTGAGTAGGTGAACAGTGAGGGGAGTGAGCATATAGGAACATAAGAAGTTGCATTATACCTGAGTCAGACCATTGGTTTTGAGATTGACTGGCAGCAATGGCTCCACAGGGTTTCAGGCTCAGTTCATTCCTAGCCCTTCCTGGAGATGCCGGGATTGAACCTGGGACCGAACCTGGGACTTCTGCATGCAAGTAGGTGCTCTGCCACTGAGCTGCAGTCCTTCCCAATATATATTATATGGCGGTTCACAAACTCCTGTTATTGTGCCAGAGAAACAGTAGTGAAGTTCTGAAGAGAGAGAGAGGGGGGGAGTTGACAGAGGGAGAGTATGGTGGGGTAGAGAGAAGCTGTTAGGGAAGAAAATTGTAGTGTGGTGCCTGAGAGAGGACGAACGGTGGAGTACAGAGATTAATCTAACCAATTAATTGATTCAACTATTGTTGATAAGACTGCAACATTTAACCATTTCATTGGGAAGCTTAATCAATTCAAGTCTTGTGACTAAAAAGGTGTTCCTGATTTAATCTGGCACCATAGTCAAATAAAAAATTGTAATACAAGTGTTTACAAAAGCCGGAGATGATCGCTGCCAAATTACGAGGCCTTTTCCTCTCTTGCACATCAGTTTAAGGAATGCTTCTTCCAAGATTGTGCCTGATGTGTCGTATATCTATTATCATCTGAGAACAAAATATGTTTTTTAATACGTAATTATGGTTTTGTTCATATGCAAATTTAACCAAACAACTGATTAATAAAACTCATGATTCGTTGGCTAGTATTTCTTTAATTGGGTGATAGCCCTAAGAATCACAAAAATAAGATCAAATTCAAGAACACTTCTATTAATTATACTGTTTTAAATAAGCAGAAAAAAATTAGACACTCAAGCCACACTTTAGGAGAGCATGGCTGAAGAAATAAAGGCAGAGGGAAAACTTTCTAAAGGCAATGAAGGAAAGACACAAAATTGGGAATGTTCCCCATATAAATGTAATGAAACATCATCTCAGATTAAATCCGTTTCACTTAGAATACTAAAAAAAGCAAGCAGAAGCACAGGAAGAGCTTAACGATAAGCTAAAAAGTATGACTGATGATTCAAAAGTGGGGGGGGAGGAAGGACATGGGAATTCTTGGTAACGTACACAACCACTGTATTCACATAAACAAAGCAAGTCTATGGGGGCAGGTGAGGAAGAATCAGCAGCAGAGCACGTGATGCTTCCAAAGACCAGCAGGGTTGCCACTGAGCAGGAGAGCAACCAGGGCGGTTCTTTCCATGCTGGCTACGAGGGGTGGGGGCAGGGATGGGGACTCGGACTCCAGGACTCGACTCGTGAGTCGGACTGAGTCCCTCCTCTGACTTGAGTCAAACTCGAGTCCCAATATTTTTAATGGGACTCGAGACTCGACTCGGGACTCGAGACCAAGGACTCGTGTTCCAAAATCGTGTTCCTCAAATGCAACATGGATAGGTTTTAGGAAGTACAGCAAGTTTATTTTTAAACTCATTTTTCTAAAATGCAACCTTTCAGACATTTTGGGTTTGGCTGCCTCTGCCTGCCTGTTTGGGGTTCCCTGCCTCCTCTGCCTGCCTGGTTATTTTGGGTTTGGCTGCCTGGTCTGTTCTTGCCAAAATCAGTTGCAGAGTTTTCAAATAAAAAGGCACCCTTTTGCCTAGAATTTATTTAAGCCACACATCTGAAATAGCCTTATTTTGTTGGGGAAAACTCCCATTGATTTTAATAGGGACTCGTGGAGTCAGCTTTGGGAGTGACTTGTGACTCATGACTCATGAGTCACCATTTTGGACCAAGGACTCGGACTCGAGACTCGGGTCCAAAGACTCGTGACTCGACTCGTGACTCGAGACCAAGGACTCTTCAACATTCCTGGGGTGGGGGCAGGGCCAGAGCTCCGATTCCCAGCTCCAAGGAGTGCTGTCTCCGACCTCGGATCTGGGAACCCAGACTACCCTATGGCCCCTCAGTCAAACACTGTCTAAGGGCCATAGAATTGTTCCCTCCGAAGTTTTGAATGCTAACAAAAGAATTAAGAATAATGCAAGAAAACACATCTTACAAAACAGAAATATATAATAACCCCCCTCAAAAACAATGCATAATTATTTGCAAGTGGAATTAATATTTTTTAATAAAATATACAGTTTCAAGAGAGTAATCAATATAAATAAAAGTTGTATTTAAAATCAAAAGATTGCATTCAGTCTATAATAAAAAGGGTGTGGGAAGCAATAAGAACAAAAAAGGTAGGAGGGTGTTTGCCCTCCCCTTGGATTTATCTTAGCCTGTTGAAGCAAAAATATATTTTTTCCACCAGCCATTCCACCAGCCCTGCCAGGAGTATTCATTAATATTCCCCCTTCTTCCCTCCCCATTCCTTTTTCCTTGTGTGTTGTGTGTGTCTTTTTAGATTGTAAGCCTGTGGGCAGAGACTGTCTTGTTACGGTAATTGCTGTAAACCGCCCAGAGAACTTCGGCTATTGGGCGGTATAAAAAATAACTAACTAACTAACTAAATAAATAAATAAATATTACAAATTTAGATGGTTGCATAAAAAACAAACTGTCTTGTGGCACTTTAAAGACTAACAAATGTACTACAGCATAAGCATTTACGGTCTAGAGTCCATCAGATACATGAAGTCTTATCCTCAGTTAACGTGTGTTTATATACAGTAATACCTTGGATTGCAAGTAACTTGGTTTGAGAGCGTTTTGCAAGACAAGCACATGTTTAAATATTTAGTTTTTTTTTACTTGATATACAAGCGACGTCTTGCAATACAAGTACTGCAGTACGGCTTAAATTAAAAATCTCTGTAAAATTTTTTTGGGGGGGGATTTCGTTTTGATATAAGAGTGTTTTGGATTACAAGCACGTTTCCAGAACGAATTATGCTCTCAATCCAAGGCATGACTGTACATGCACAGAGAGGGAGGGAGGGAGGGAGGGAGGGAGGGAGAAGAGTGTAGAGAACAACATCTGTGAACAGTGGGACCAAATGGTTGCCCAGTTAATTTCTGGGCTTAATTAAGTGTAGTGGTTGTTTCCTTAATATCCTTGGCTTGTATTTGTACAACTTTCTTCTCCATATTACTTCCCTATGTCTCAAGATCAGTTTGGGGCGTGTTGCTCTGTGTGCCACCCTCTCACTAAGATTAGATACGTAACCTGTGGAGCAGGGCTTCCTTGGTAGTGACACTACAATTGTGGATTTGCCTCTCCAAGATGGCCTGCCCATTCCGTTTTTGTTTAGTTGTCAGGTTTAAACCTGTTTTCCAATGCATTTAATAGTTACTGCTGTTACATTTTTAATGCTGTCTACTTTCTATTATATAAATAGTTAGTGCTACTGGCTTTATCATTTGTAATGTTTTAATTCTTTCCACTGGTTTTAATGTTTTTGTTTATTTTTATATAACCTTGGACACTTGCAAAACGTGATCTATAAAAGACAATTATTTATTTCAAACATTTATTATATCCCACACCTTCAACCACTAGGGTTCCCAGGGTGGCAAACAATATAAATACATAATATATATATATATATATATAATCATAGAATAGTAGAGTTGGAAGGGGCCGAAAAGCCCATTGAGTCCAATCCCCTGGACCCCTGCTCAATGCAGGAACCCAAGTCAGAGCATCCCTGACAGATGGCTGTCCAACTGCACCTTGAATGCCTGCAGTGTTAGAGAGTCCACTACCTCCCTAGGTCATTGGTTCCATTGTTGTATTGCTCTAACAGTCAGGACATTTTTCCTGATCTCCAGGCAGAATCTGGCGTCCTGTAACTTGAGCCCATTATTCTGTGTCCTGCACCCTGGGATGGTGAAGAAGAGATCCTGGCTCTCCTCTGTGTGACAACCTTTCAAGTACCGGTACTTGAAGAGTGTTATCATATCTCCCCTCAGTCTTCTCTTCTGAAGGTTAAACATGCCCAGTTCCTTCAGTCCCTCCTCATATGGCTTTGTTTCCAGTCACCTGATCATCTTTGTTGCCCTCCTCTGAACCCTTTCCAGTTTGTCTACATCCTTCTTAAAGTGTGGTGCCCAGAACTGGACGCAGTACTCAACATGAGGCCTAACCAGTGCTAAGTAGAGGGGAACTAGTACTTCACGCAATTTGGAAGCTATACTTCTATTAATGCAGCCCCAAAGAGCATTTGCCTTCTTTGCAGCCACATCACATTGCTGGCTCATATTCAGCTTGTGATCTACAACAATTCCAAGATCCTTCTTGCTTGTAGTACTGTTGAGCCAAGTATCCCCCATCCTGTAACTGGGCATTTGGTTTCTTTTTCCTAGGTGCAGCACTTGGCATTTATCCCGATTAAATTTCATTCTGTTGTTTTCAGCCCAGCGCTCTAGCCTATCGAAATCACCTTGAATTTTGTTTCTGTCTTCCAGGGTATTAGCTATTTCACCCAATTTTGTGTCATCTGCAAATTTGATAAGCATTCCCTGCACCTCCTCATCCAAGTCATTCATGAAAATGTTGAAGAGCACTGGGCCCAGGACTGAGCCCTTCGGTACCCCGCTCGTTACCTCTCCCCAGTTTGAGAAGGTACCATAGATAAGCACTCTTTGAGTCCTATTCTGTAGCCAACTGTGGATCCACCTGATAGTTGTTCCGTCTAGTCCACTTTTAGCTAGTTTGCTAATCAGGATATCATGGGGCACTTTGTCCAAAGCCTTGCTGAAGTCAAGATATATTATGTGCACAGCATTCCCACAGTCCACAAGGGAGGTTACCCTATCAAAAAATGAGATCAGATTGGTCTTGTAGGATTTGTTCTTGACAAATCCATGTTGGCTTCTAGTAATCACTGCATTGTTTTCAAGGTGCTTGCAGATTGACTGCTTTATAATCTGCTCCAGAATTTTCCCAGGGATTGATGACAGACTGACTGACTGGTCTGTAGTTCCCAAGTTCCTCCTTTTTGCCGTTTTCATATATTATCACAATGTAAGAACAACAGCAAAGAAATCACATCTGCAGTCATAAATCTAATCCAGCTGCTTCAACAGTATGAAAATCCAAAGATGATGATGAGATGGTAATAATAAGTAGTCTATATTTAAAACATTATAGTCTGCCTTTCCTTAAAAATAAAATAAAATCTAATTACAACAAAAATATATTTATTTTAAAATAATATGAATGTGAAAATAGCCCCAGTAATCAAGATGTTTTACAGTGCAGGATTTTCAGATCTGTTGAAAATACATTTGTAACATCATCTATCAAAAGAGGAATATATATTAAATTGGTTAACCTCTACTTATTAACTTATACATAGCATTGATAATTATATAATTAGCTTATGACACCCTGCTTAAGTAGCTTATTGAATTCACTTCTGCATGGCGTGGTGATGGATTCTTGCTTAGATGGATTTTTCTTTTTTTAACAGACTGAACATAAATTCATGGACAAAGCCAAGTTCTTCTTCGTGGTCTCTGTGCATCACACATATATGGGCTCTCTGCGCCTGCGCGGAGTTCGTTCGGAAGACTTAATAGCTGAAAACCAAGAAAACGGGTGGGAGCTCCTCCCCTTCGCGCATGTCCCTTGGCGCGACTCCCGCCCGGTCCCTCAGTTCCTCTTCGACCGCTTCGCGGAACAGTCGTTAGGAAGCTTCTCTCTCTACAACTTACCTTTGCTGTTAACCTTCGTTCTCCTAAAAAAAACAAAAAACATTTATATCTGCTTTCTTCAAACTACTAAACTTCTACTTACCTCTACCTCTCTTTCCCTCGCCTTTCTCCCCGCCTTGGGAAGAACTGCCGAAGAGAAAATGGCGCTTAGAGCGCCATTCCGCAAGTGTGTTAGGTGCGGAGCAAAACTCCCACCAGCCGATGGTCACTCACTGTGCCTCCTCTGCCTAGGAGAAGGACACGTAGTTGAGTCATGCCACCACTGCCAGGCTTTTACAAAGCAGGCACGCAAGCATAGGGCAGACAAGCTAAAGCCAGAACTCTGGCAAAAAGCCCTGCTGGCTACCCACCCCTCGGCATCGACTGAAGTACAAACACCGCCAGCATATAAAACACCACCGTCTCATATGGTTACTACCGACCGTCCGGCCACTCCCGGTAAGTCGATCTCTGGATCCCCTTATAAGGCCAAAAAACGGCCACATAAGGACAAGGATGAAGCCGAGAGGAAAAGGAGGCGTAAAGAGGCCAAAAAGGCCAAAGTGGAAAAACCCTTGCATTCACCCACACGGACAGTGGAGATGACATGCCACACACCAAGTTCACCCGTGCCCAGTCGCCCTTCAGCGTCCTTGAGGCCGGCGTCGAACTCCACGCCTAAGACTCAGGCGCTCCATTCCGAACAGGACCGAGATCGATCGTGATCCCCAATAATGGGACCATTGAACCCAGAAGAGTCCCACGCATCGATCTCAGAGGGAGAACTGGTTGACTCTCCAGCCAGAGCAACCCAGACCGGCGGCCAGACACAGACCGCCGAGTCCAGTCAAATACTGGTGGACACGTCTACCTACATCACGGTAGACAGGTACCCCAGCCTGTCACCGGCCACGACCCAAACTCATTGAAGTCGATCCGGTAGCAGGTCTAGGTCCCCAATTCCGGAGACCAGATCCATCTACTCCACTGCCTCCAGATGCTACAGGGAGGCTGACGATGTGTCCTATGCATACCATAGGCGACGCTCCCCACAAGATGGAGTACAACGACTTAGATACCTCCACCGCGAGATGTCCCCGCCACCACCCCCGGTGCCACCACGACGAGGCTCCCTACAGGCGGCATTAGTGACGCCATTGCCTCCAGAAAGGCAGTGCCCACCACCACCACCAAGCCAAATCTCGACACTGCAGAGGAGCCCCATCTCCTCCTCGGAGTACGTGTCCGACTCGGAATCATGCGATTCCCCGCTCGCCGACCACTCATCACCAGAACCGATAACTGGGTCCATCGCGGCGCCATCACCATCTGAGGATCTCGGATCTTTCACGGATCACATCCAACGCATGGCCCAGGCCCTCGGCATCGAGGCCAAGATAGAGCAACCCAAACACAGGGACCCAATCTACGACGTGGTCACCGACACTGAGTCGACTCCCACGCTCCTACCACTCCCTCTCACTCTCATGGACACAGTTAAAAATAACTGGAAGGCCCCAGCCACCACACCGGCCACGGCCAAAAGACTTGAGTCCATGTACAGAGTAAGAGAAGAAGATACAAAATTCCTCCTCTCACACCTGACGCCGAACTCGATTATAGTTGAGTCCGCGCAGTCCAAATCCGGGAAATCACATTCCACGCCATCCGACAAGGAAGGAAAACGACTTGATGCCTTCGGTAGAAGGGTGTACTCGTCCAGTGCTCTAGGCATCAGAGTAGACGGATATCAAGCAACAATGGCTAGATATCAACTCTTCCTCTGGGATAAGATAGGTAACCTGTGCAACCATCTCCCAGAAGAACAAAGAGAACTCGCAAGAGTCTTCCAATCAGAAGCGACAGGCATAGCTAAATAGCAGCTAAATACTGCGCGACACCAAGCTGATTGCCACGGCAAGTCTATGATAGCAGTGATAGCGCTACGCAGACACGCATGGCTAAGATCAGCATCCCTCACACAAGAGACCAAGTCAAAGATAGAAGATTTACCTTTTGATGGTGAGGGCCTCTTTCACGCATCTACCGACGACTCGCTAGACGTGGTACAAAAAGCACGAGCTAACGCCAGAAAGATGGGACTAGCTCCCCCTCAAACCCAACAGTACAGACAACGGCGATGGAACCAGACCCAACCATCCCAATACCAACACTACAGGAACAACGAGCGTCGAACCCGAGAACAGCAACCCTCGAGCTCACGCCAGAACATAGAACGAAACCGCTTCAGAGGCACGAAAAAAGGCCCAGCATTCGCAAAGCGTCGAGTTTGACGCTTACTACGCCCCGACCACAGCATTGACAACAACGCGCCCATTCTTCCAGGACAGACTCTCACGGTACCTACACGCTTGGGACCACATCACCTCAGACAGGTGGGTCCTCCAGATCATAAGCAGTGGCTACAGAATAGAATTCGACACCTCCCCACCGTTCTCAGGCACCCGCTCCACAAGAGCAACACCCACGCTTGTAGAAGAAGTGCAAACGCTTCTACAAAAGGGAGCAGTACAACACGTCCCAAAGGCACACGCAGCAGCAGGACTATACTCCTGCTACTTCACGGTGTCAAAGAAAGACGAAGGATTACGTCCAATTCTAGATCTCAGAGGAGTAAACTTCTTCATTACTCCAAAGAAGTTCAAAATGGTCACACTACAGTTCATCTTACCACTTATCTCTCGGGCGGACTGGTTCGCGTCAATAGATCTTCAAGACGCCTATTTTCATGTAGCCATGCACCAAGACAGCCAACGGTACCTAAGGTTCGCACTCGACGACACAGCCTACCAATTCGTCGTTCTACCCTTCGGACTATGCACCGCCCCAAGGGTATTCACAAAGTGCATGGCGCCTGTTTGTGCACACCTCAGAACGAGAGGAGTAAAAATTTACCCCTACCTCGACGATTGGTTGGTGGTCGCCTCTTCCAAAGAACGCCTCATCGCGTCCCTACGAACCACACTCGCCCTATTAAGCGAACTCGGGCTCTGTATCAACTCGAAAAAGTCTGTCCTCGAACCAAAACGGTGCATACAATTCATCGGATCCGTAATAGATGCAAACCTCGGTCGGGCCTTCCTACCTCAGCAAAGACTACTCACAATCGCGTCGACAGCACGACGCATAAGCAAAGCGCCGACTTCTTCAGCGCGCACAATCCAGAGGCTGCTCGGGCTCATGGCATTGACCATCGCAGTGGTCCCCCTAGCCAGACTACATATGCGTCCACTGCAACAGTGGTTCATTACCACCTTCGACCCCGAAAAGCACGGACCACAGTTCAAGCTACGCCTCCCAAACCAAGTCAGACACTCCATCAAATGGTGGATACACGAGAAACACCTCGCGGTCGGGGTCCCATTCACCCCACCGGAACTGACAGCGATACTTACTACAGACGCATCCCTCACAGGATGGGGGGGGGCACTGTTCCAGCTGGACAGTGCAAGGCCTCTGGACCAACGAGCAACGAAACCAACACATAATGTGTTAGAGCTAAGAGCGGTCCTGCAATCCCTCAAAGCACTCAAACATTGCGTAGCCAAACAACACATACAAATTGCCTCCGACAACACTACAGTGGTGTCATACCTGAACAAGGAAGGTGGCACCCGATCAGCCACACTCCTACACCTAACTCTAGAACTGTTCAACTGGATCCTGGCACAAGGCATCACAATCACAGCAATTCACATAGCGGGCAAAGACAACATCCTAGTGGACGAACTCAGCAGACAATTCACGGACCCGCACGAATGGACCCTAGACCCCGAGGTCAGGGACTCGTTATTTCAGACATTCGGCACACCGGACATAGACCTGCTCGCCACGTCCCAGAACACAGCATGCCAACAGTTCTGCAGCAGGGGAGGGAAGGACCCTCGATCAATCACCGACGCCTTCCTCATCCAGTGGAACTTCAGACTCCATTACCTCTTTCCACCACTACCACTCCTAAACAAGATCATCGCAAAGATTGCTCGAGAAAGAACACCCTGCATTCTAATCGCCCCGTGGTGGCCGAGGCAACCATGGTTCCCACTATTACTAGAATTGTCGAACGGGAACTACATCAAAATTCAACCATACAGCACCCTACTAACCCAGAGCTCGGGCTTGGTGCTACACCCCTCACCAGAATCGCTACACCTCACAGCGTGGAAGATACACTGATCACACACAACGAACTGCCACAAGAGGTGGCCGAAATTATGCGGGCAGCGAGGAAACCATCCACCCGTAAATCTTATGCTAACAAGTGGGCATCCTTTACAACATATGCCACTGCTCACGGGATGGACCTGCAGAAATGCTCAGTTATAGATATCCTACGATACCTACACTCCCTAACCAATAGAGGACTGTCTCTCGCATCGATACGAGTACACCTGGCAGCGATCTCAGCGCACCGCCCGCCCAACCCGCTCGGTACCCTATTCACAAACCAGTGGGTAAAGTTATTCCTCATAGGACTACGCAACCTCATGCCAATGACATGATCGCTTACGCTGGGATGGGACCTCCAACTCGTACTACAGGCAATGACGACACCACCTTTCGAACCCATGGCAACAACCAGCCTTCGCCTACTGACACTAAAGACCGCCTTCCTCACAGCAATTACATCCGCAAGGAGGGCAAGCGAATTATGTGCGCTACGGGTAGACCAGCATGGTCTTCCACAAGGTCTTCCACAAGGACAAGGTGGTCCTCCAACCCGACCTGGAGTTCCTACCCAAAGTGGTATCGAGCTTCCATCTCACACAGGAGATAATATTGCCAGCATTCTTCCAGTCCCCGTCATCGCAACTGGAAAAGCTGCTACACGCGTTAGATGTACGCAGGGCGCTGGCCTTTTATGTGGACCGCACAAAATCTTTCAGGACCACGCAGCGGCTTTTCATCTGCTATGGCGGCAGAACTGCTGGCTCCCCAGTGTCTAACCAGCGATTTGCCACCTGGATCGTTGAATCCATCAAATTGGCATACCAGCTCGCAAACCGCCCCTTACCGGCTACCATACGCTCACATTCTACCAGAGCGCAGTCGACGTCCACGGCCTTCGCAAAAGGTGTCTCCCTCGACGAGCTGTGCAGGGCGGTGACCTGGACCAACCCGTCCACCTTCATCAGACATTACAGGTTGGACGTTCGGGCCAGGGCTCCTACTGCATTCGGCAGAGCGGTGCTATCCTCAGTCCTTCATTGATGCAAGACACCACCCACCTCCGGTAAGTCTGTTTAATACTCTACCCATATATGTGTGATGCACAGAGACCACGAAGAAGAAGAACAGGTTGCCTACCTGTAACTGTGGTTCTTCGAGTGGTCATCTGTGCATTCACACAACCCACCCGCCTATCCCCGCTGGTGTCACGTCACTCTTATCTCAGCCGTCTCGGGCCCGGATCCCGTACAGATGGATGTAAAATCTCTCGGTCCCGAGACTGCATCGCGGTCTCGAGGAACTGAGGGACCGGGCGGGAGCCGCGCCAAGGGACATGCGTGAAGGGGAGGAGCTCCCGCCCGTTTTCTTGGTTTTCAGCTATTAAGTCTTCCGAACGAACTCCGTGCAGGCGCAGAGAGCCCATATATATGTGAATGCACAGATGACCACTCGAAGAACCACAGTTACAGGTAGGCAACCTGTTCATGCTCATGAATGTTTGGTGAGCAGTGGTAATAGCTGGAGTGGATTTCAGTGTCTGGCCTTTGCCAACAGAGAGCTTAGTTGCACGTGGGGATGAGAGCTTCCCCTGGTGTGGGAAACACTGCTTGCCGCTGTTGGGGGGTGGGGAAGAATGTTAGAGAAGTGTTCTCCACTACGCTGGCTGGGGCATGCTGGGAGTTGTAGGCCAAAAACATCTGGGGACCCAAGGTTGGAGAACACTGTGTTAGAGCAATCCTGCGCAGATCAGACACAGTCCTCATGTATAGCAATGTAGGTGGGGTTGGAAAATACGGGAGACAGTTGCAGCAGTGATAAATTTCAGCATGTGTTTCCTTCACTCTTGCTTACCCATGTGTGGTGCTCTGCCCCGGTACCCCCAGTTGGAATGGAGTTTGTGGTTGTCCGGAGTCCCGAGGCGAGGTACCTGTTAGGGTTCTAAGCAGAGAAGTGTTAGCAAACGCGCTCAAGTTCCCCTGTGTGTTTTGAGACGAGAGACCAGGCTATTTTGTGCAAAGTCCCCATTCTCTGTAGTTTCCCATCGGCAGTGTTGTGAGCTCTAAGTGTCCACGACACGGGCCACAGAGATATAGTGGTGCAGCTAGTTCAGTGGTGCAGCTAGAGCTGGATCTTGCGGCCGGGGTCCAACCCCCCTGCCCCCCGATGACCATCCAGAGAGCAGCAGGTGATGGGGCAGTAGTAAAAAACCCAGCATCATCACCTGGGCTGGCATAGGCTGACACTGCCTGCCTACCACACCACCCTTTCTTCTTATTAAAAAACACACACCAACATTTTATAGTCGGGGGGAGCAGGGAGCCGGGCATGTACATTGAATGGTAGTGGTGGGGGAGAGAAGAGAAATGTTAGTTGTATGCTTCACAACTGAAGTAATACACATGGCCAGCTAAAGAGGGCCCCCGCGAAGCCAATATGTCCAGGGCTTAAAATTACCTAGCTGCAACCCTGCCCGTGCTACACACCCTGTAATCTGCATTATGGTCAGAGGTGGTGTGAGGGGGCCACCCACTAGGGCTTGAGCCCCGAATCTTTCATTTGGAGCCCCGAATCTCTGGGAGGCCATCTGCCCTACCACCCTGCTGTCCAGTGGCACTTGCTGAAATAAAGGTGCAATAAATGATCCCTGCTGCATGTGATTTCCCCTGGATTTGCTGGCTTTTTGACCACATGTGCTACCCCGCCTGCTGCCCCCCCTGAACCTTTCTGCCTGACGTTTTTTTCTGAAATCAGATGCCCTCCTCTCCCCTGACCATACATCCCTTTTTACAAATAGGAGTTTGCTTAGGAGACAGGGTCCTTTAAACACACACACAGACTTTAGAGCATATGTAAATTAGCATATGTAAATTTATGCATTTTTTAAATCCTGTGGGCCTGAGCCCCAGATCTTTTCGGTACCTAGCACCGCCCCTGATTGTGGTCTCTCTGTGTGGGGCTTACATGCTGGTTGTGGCGTGCTGTGATTGGGTACTGAGTTTCACCCTATCTTATGCCTGTGGCTTAGGCTGGCTCAGCTTGTCTGAGCGTGGAAAGCTAAGCAGGGTCAGGCCTGGTTATTACTTGGATGGGAGACCCCTCCTCTAGTTTCCTGCATTGAGCAGGGGGTTGGACTCGATAGCCTTGTAGGCTCCTTCCAACTCTGTGATCTATGAAATCTATGCTCTGTCATGATGATGTGGACAGGGCAGTCATCTAAGTGGGAGCATTTTCTTAAAATTCCCCCCCTCCATTGAAGTCAATGGGAGGAAAATGTCTTCTGTGAGTTCTAGTGTAAAGTTCCACCGTTGGTCTGGGTGTGGCTGTGAGTTAAAGGGGTATAGGATATGGCAGCCTTCCCCACATTTGGTGCTGTCCAAATGTTTCAGAGTACAGCTCCCAGCATTCCTGACCATTGGCCATGCTGGCTGGGGCTGATGGGAGTTGAAGTCCAAAACATGTGGAGGGCACCAGGTTGCAGAAGGCTGGGATATGGTATAAGTTTGCTCCTCCCTGTGCTGCCCATAACCTTCCCCCAAATCCTCCATCCTGTTTTAGCCATTCCTCCAATGGTATAACGTGGGTTTTGCCAGTGTAGTGGGACTTCCCAAAACAGCCAGTGCATGGAGGTGATTGGCCCAAACTATACATAGGAGAAAAACTAAGCTCCCAAGTGATTGCAGGATACTGACATTTAGAAAGACTATAGTGCATGCAGCACATGAACCCCTTCCTTTTTTCTTTTCTTTTTTGCTTTCCCTTGGCTTTAATGAGAAATAATGCCGCAGGCAGAAATAATTATTATAGGATAAATCAAAAGCGCACAGATGGAACACCCTGATAATGAGCTACAGCAATTAGCAACAGCTTTGTTTTTGAATCCTGCCAGTGGTATGCTTCGGAATTCCCTTTGGATTTATTTTTTTTTTATGTGGTGGCTATTAGAGTAGATAATATTGGGAAGAGAACTGGAGGCCCAGACATGAGGGCTCTGGATTCTAGGGGTTTGGCTCCAGGAGTTTGTTCCCCAATGCTGCCATCTTATGCGTACTTGCAGGGAACTGCAGCAAGCTCAATGGGATATACTTTCCGGGTTTATATTTTAGGGTCAGGGTGTAAAAGTGAAAAATATAACAGGGATAACTATGACATTTGTTCAGTGCAGTGGTTTTAAAAAACATTTTCTGGAGACTTCTTGCGTGCCTTGGAAGCTTACCAGGCATCCATCAGATCACAAGAAAAGCCATGCTGGATCAGACCAAGGGTTCATCTAGTCCAGCATTGTGTTCACACAGTGGCCAACCAGCTGCCTGTGGTATACCCACAACTAAGACATGAGTGCAACAGCACCCTCCTGGCCATGTTCCCCAGCAACTGGTGTATATAGGCATACTGCCTCTGCTACTGGCGGTAGCATATAGCCATCAGGACTAGTAGCCATTGATAGCCTTCTCCTCCATGAATTTTACCCTTCTTCCAAGGACCACAAAGCTGCATAAATGGTTCCCATTTCACCTTCATAACCACTCTCTGAGGTACGTTAGGTTCAGGGTCAGTGACTGGCCCAAAGTCACCCACTGAGTGTCATGACTGAATGGACATTTTAGCCTGGATCGTGCTGCTACTAGTCCGACATGTCAACAGAGTGACTGAAAGTCTGCTTGCCCTCCTGAAATGCAAAGAGGAAGGGGAGTATCGGATGTGTTCCAGGTAGAGTGGCCCTTTGTCCTCTTTTACAGAGAACAGTCCTCTGTTTGAAGGGCTGCCAAAGGTTTGTCCTCTATTTGATTCTGGTTTAAAGATACAGAACTATAAGTACTGGTCCCCCATCAACTATTAACAGCAGAACGGTACACTGAACAGGCAAGTACACAGTTCTCAGTTTTCGGCACTATGGTGAGAGGAACTATATTTCTGTTTCAATTATAATAAAACTATTTCTAAATTGGCATCTATACACACAATTAGCATATTCAGATTTTATGCAAATTGGCTTCTTTCTTTTTTGGTGAGGGATCTTCTCTTTTTTGGTGATTCATAAGTGGCCACCTTAGTTTTAGGGTGCTCTCTCAGTTCATCCTGGGCAACAGTGGACCACCAAAGAGAGAGACTTCATCCCAATACACTGATAGTTCTATATTCATTGAGAAGCTAATGTATTTCAGACAAAAAGACTTTCTTCAGGGTCTGTCTACCAAAAACAGGCAAACAGGTTTATAAAATTTGTATACATTTGTTTGGAACAAGCCAAAAGCATAGCCAGTAAAACAATAAACCAAAGAAAAATATTGTAACAAATATTGTATTTAAAAATATAACAAAATAAGCTGGACTCACAAACATGTTTTGATATTTTGAACAGTCGTGTCTTAACTGTAAAAAAATATATGCCCATATGGCATGTTATAGCTGAGGGATTTAGCATGTGATCTTTTTTGGCTAAAATGCATTTGGTTCTCAATAAATAAAGGACTTCTAGCAGGGACTGTACAAGACCTCTCTAAGAAATCTGAAAGTCAATGACTGGATTTCAGATGTCATGCAAAACTGTGGGTTTTTTTTAAATGTCTGAACCTATGCCAGCCCACTAGCACATGATTTGCAAAGAGCTAACAAACCAGGATATCAAAGCATGATATCTTTGCTGGCTCGCAAATCATAGTTTGGGCTAACTGTGGCTTGCCATTACATCTGAATTCACAAACCACAATTATGGCTTCACAAGGCTGCTGCAGCATAGAGATGAGAGTGAACCTATGAAGCTGAACAGATGGAAAACAAAAGGAGACAAGCAGCACTAAATCGTGGTTTGCTTGCTTTTCATTTGGAAGCTGTGAACATGGTACAGGTTCTTAATTATGATTAGTAGAAACCATGGTTGGGTATGATGTCTGAATTGAGCTGTTGTGTTTCTTTCCCTTCTCTCCTACTTTATTTCCTGTTACAGAGAAGCTGTTGCATTTGTTATATATAAAAGCTCAGGTTGGGGGCGGGGGGATTGGTGCATTTATTAGAGATTTGCTTGCCTGAGCCTGTCCAGTATCTCTTTCAATCAACCTATTTTCTACAAAAGGGGCTTGTTGTTTTTGGATGGCAATATATCCTGTACTTTCTGTACTCCTTCCAAGAAATGCTGGAAACAGTAGGTGGTATCCTCTGTGCCAACACCTCTTGTGTTTATATTAGCCTGTGAAGTTTATTGTTGTGCTGTCATTAAGAACAGGAGCTATGCTATGGCTAGCCTTCAATTCGATTCCGATAACTTGAAGCAAAGTTTTAGTGCTTACGCAGTTTGCTCTAAATTCTTTTCTTAATGAAATGAAATGCATCTGTTGGGTGTGGAAACATCCATTTCATTACAACACCAAACTTTCTTGAAAGACAAGGAACATTTAGGGTGAACACTCTGCCGTTAAGTCAAGCCCTGTGGATTTGGTAGAATATTGCTCGATGGTGGAATGTTTGGAAGAGCATCTTCACTCTGCACTTTCATGGCGGTCCAAGTTGGAACATTCTTTCGAATGAGGATGGATTCGTATAGTGATTACCGTACATATGCCAAAATGGGTTTACACTTCATTCATCTGCCCCAAATCTGAAGAGACCTATTGACCATACAGTCTCAACTCCCTTCTCTAGAAGTAGGACAGATGTACCCACTAACAGTTCCCATTCCCCTCTTAGGTCAACCTACCCCGGGGTAGGCAACCTTTTGGGGCCATGGGCACAATTGGCAATTTGAGAAACTGTCCTGAGCACCACCACCAAATGGCTACCATGGGAGGTGTGGCAAAGGACAAAAGACTGAGTACAAGGCAGAAATGGGATCTGAGCCCCAGCACAGTAAACAATTCCTTTGAACCCAGTTTTCAGCACCAACTGAAACCTATTTCACAGCAATCCCAGCTGCTGGTAAGAAAATCTGTTAATTAAAAAGAATTGGGAGGGGTAGGGCACCTTGGTGGGTGCTGATAAAGGTGTCCGGGGGTGCGTTGATGCCTGTGGGCACCACATTGCCTACCCCAGACCTACCCTATCCAGACTATAGTGTATTGGAGTGATAACCATCTTCTCACCAGTACAGGGTTCATTTCATTTGCCAGACTTAGTCATGGTCATTCCTCCTGGGAAGATAGATAACCAGCTCTGGCCTGAGCCATTTCTGAGTGATGGGCTACCAAGGTCTTGCTTCCTGGCACGTGTTGCTGCATTGCTTGTCTTTAGGCTTGTTCCAACCCCTCCTTCTCTATTCTTCCTCCTTTTCACAGTACTCTTGACTGCAGCATCGACTTCACTTGACTCTGGTTTTGGTTTCTTCTTGTGCCAGGTGCCGTGACTGGGCTGTCTTGGGGAGGGGGTCATAGATCAGTAGTAGAGCACAGGCTTTGCATCCAGAGGTTCCCAGGTCAACTCCTGGCATTGTGAGAAAGACCTCTGTCTGAGACCCTGGGGGGCTGCTACCAGTCATGGTAGGCAATGCTGGACTGAAACAGACCAGTGGTCTCAGCTGATGTATCACAGGCTACAATGTTCCTATGTAATCCTGGCTTCTGATCTCTCAACTGTGCCTTAATTTGTGTCATCTTGTCCTTTTTTCTGTGCCTCTCATCGGGAACCCTCCAGCTGTCCGGCCATGTGTTCCACTATAGTGGTGATCTTGGAGGGTCACGTACTGGACAGGCTGCCCATAAAGAAGAGCTTGGAGGCTTAGCTTGGTCCCACTCCAAATCTTTCTCCAGCCTTAGACACAGAAAGAGGCTGAAGCACAGGGATGCTAACAGACCCTGTCTCATTTGCTATGTTTACCTTGCAACAGATCTGAGCTGGTTTTAATCTGAGAAGCATCTCTTTGCCATCCTGTCTCAGCATGCAACAGATGGCTCAGTATCTGGACAGGTTGAGCTAGAGTTTAGAAGTCCATTTACCACCTGGAAGAACTCAGGTGGACAACTCTCTGCAGACACATGGTAGCAGAGAAGGAAAACAAGGAAGCTGCTTTCATGGCTATCATCATCTGAAAATAGTCCTGAAAATGGACACTACGCTGTGTTCATATACATTTGGCTCAATTTTTATACCACTAGTGCTCAGGCATTTTCCCCTTACATTTTAATGCTTCCAGTTTCCTTGTAAATGGAGGCAGCACTATTGTAGGGCAAGAAAGCACCAAGGCTCTTTTCCAGAGTTCCACCCAGCCATCTGTAGTTGGGTTTCAATATTAAGAAAATAATTCCCCAACTGACTTTTGGAAACTAGCTCTCAGACAAACAGAACATTTCTGCCGTCCTACAGAAATTCCGAGTGTCTGTTATGCAAGCTCAAATCAGGTAATGGTCTTCCCATAACAAGTATCAGAGACATCTCCATTACCAGATCACCTTTGTTCAGTTGAGAGCATAACATCAAACCCAGCATATGTCCCTGCACATATCTGTGACAGAATGGAATAGCCCCATGATTGTTATGGGGAAAAGGGAATACTGAGCTACGCCAGATGCATTGGCCTTGGCATGGATAGCGAAATCCACCAAGGCAAGGCTCAAGATCTCCTCTGGTAGCTAGAGATTGCTCTGTAGCAGGAGAACTGGACCATTTGTAGAATCTCCAGTCTGTTCCTGGACCTCAGTGAGACACATTCAGATTCAAGATACACAAACGTAGCGAGAGAGAGCAATTCCCTCTGGACAATTACAATTCCTTCCTCAACAGATCCCCCACCTCCACACAAGCAACTCTTGTGCAGCACTGAGAACCAGACCCGAATGGGATCCCTCAGTATAATTTTGACTAATTTCAGTAGCACACACACACAAATGAGCAACTGGGAAAAATTTATGCCATTCTGACAAAAAGAAATTAGAATTGGACTGAGATCCTGACTGAAGCAGAATAAAGTGGTATAGAGTGGACTGCCACTTGAGATTACAAGTGAGGGATGCTATTTTTAATGCCCCCTGTTAAAAAACAAACATTACATGACTAAAAAAAAAGAAGACATTAAGGAATAGTATTCTAGTCCAGTCCTCTCGCTGCTTTTCTATATTACTACTTGCAGGAAGGATTTTTAAAAAAAACTTAGGAGAACATACAAAGATAGGATTCCTCCATCTGCACCCTGATGTGATACAGCCTAGTTTGCCATCTCAAGACTCTACCACCTACTTCCCACTCCATTGTATGGCATGTGTAGCTTAGGCCTCTGACATTAGATTACGGTAATAAAATCAACCCGCATTTATAGAGCCTAAGAGCCAGATTTGGGTTTAGAGAAGAATGAATAGATGGAAAGGGTGTGGTTGGGAATGAACCACTTGGCTCGGTTTTTCATGTCAAAAGTCATAGCGTAAATTGATCAGCTTGGCAGCACTGATAAGACTGAAGGCAGCATCTGCATGCCAGAGTTTGGGATGCTTTCTTTGGATTTTGTATTATATTGCAAAAATAGAAGACATTTTCAAGGGGAAAAATAAAATAAAACATCCCATCCCCAAATGAATGTTTTTTAAAATATCTTCCAAGACTGTGAACGGAATTGTATCTCATTTAAAAAGGGAGGAAATCCATCTCAAAACTGTTTATAAAAACAGTAGAGCTTTTCCAAATAAGAAAAGGGAGAGAAACTTGTTACCAGTTCTATTTAATGTTCCTTCATTGGAGTGAATACAGCCTGCTTTATTTCATTCAATTTGGGCAAGGGAGCTTGTTAGATCAGAATGTCAGATTAGGCCTTTCATTTCTGTGCAGGAAGGGGCTGTTTCCCTGATGGCTTTGGGATTGGCCTCTGCTTAACTGCTTAGAGTATGGATATTGGCTTGATAATGGAAATAACTTGTGGAGAATAGCAGGCAAGGGCTCTTCATTTGAACAATACCTGTGGAAATAGCTGGCGTTTTACACCAGCTCTCTTTGGGAATGGAAGAGCCAAGCAATGGTGGCTGGTTATAGAGCTGTTGATGGGAATTTGATAGGTGTGTCTGTGTATGTGATGGGATGGGGGGGGGGGGAGGAGAGAAGAGGTTGCTCTCCAACCACTAGGTAATACTGCCTAATTGGCTTGTATTGACCCTGCACATAGTGCACCACCTAAAATTAATCCTCAGTTTTGCTAATATTAGGACTATAAAAAATTTCTTTGCTTTTTGTCCTCTTCCTTCTAGAGGACCCATGTGTTCCAGTTTGCACCAGAGATAAATCCAAGTTGCTGCTGGCATTTATATTTTCAGAGGGAGAATTGTCATTGCTTTTTTTCTCCACGTAGCCTTTGGTGCAACCTGAGATATTTTTTCTTCTCCATCTGATATGATTTGACCTAATTAAGTCTGCATAACATCTCTTCCACTCCATCTTATAAACTGCAGGCAGGGGCTTTCCCATGATGCCTAGAAACATCTTCTTCTTCTCCACACTTCCACAGTCCCCCCTTTTTTGGTTTAACGTCCAGCCTGAAGAAGAGATCTCTGGGGAGTTCAAAAGTTTGCTCACTTTTTTCTGATTTTAAGTTCATCCTTATAAAGCTGCTACCGTACTGTTACTTTTGGAGTTTTCTAAATGTGGTCTAATCCTAAAACCCATAGCACCAGCAAATTAGGCGGTATAAAGGGCTTTTTCAAGACAGTGGTCTGTCTACCTCTGTTATGTTGACGGTGGTAATGGCTGTCCAGGTGTAAGCCAGGTGTCTTTCCCATCCTGCTACTTAAGCTCCTTTATCTGGAGATGACAGGGATTGAATTTGGGGGTCTCATACATGCAAAGCCTGTATTTTACCACTAGTTGTCCTTATTGATTTGAATTAAGCATGGCGAGATCGAGATGGCCTCTTGTGCAGGATACCATTCTGTGTTTCAAGTCCAAACCGCAGCTCAATCCCACACCTGTTTTCACAGTAGGGTGGAAAAATGCCAAATACATTGCATACCACGTCTCTCTTGGAGGCAGAGATGGGCACATTCAAGTTCTCCGTTTGAAGTTAAAGTGCCCATTTAATCCACATACCTGTTTTCAGGCGGGACCAAGAAAGATGTCACACACATTGTACAGGCTGAACAAAATGCCTGCCTAAAGCACACCTCTGGTTCCAGGTCTTGCTGCAAGCTCAAGTCGTGACAGAGGAGAGAGGCAAGCTGTCTGGATGATCTGTCAATATTAGGAAAGTTATTCTGCATGCAGGGGTAAATCTTCATCTCTGTATGCACTTGTTGCCTGCTCTAGGCTTAAAGAAACTGCACAGGGTTAGATTCACAGATGGTGCAAGCCAAGACCATGTGTAATTGAGTATAGAGTTTGTTTCATTTTAGAAACATACCAGAAGGACGCCACTAGCCCAGACAGCTTCAGCACTGCTTATCTTGTCAGTAAATATTTAATAACATAGTTGCTGGATAGCTCAGCCCACCTAATTTCTATTTTACAAATGAAGACTATTTTCCTTGGGTGTTGAGAGTGCGTGGGAAGAAAAGAGATGGTTCGGAGACCGGAGCGCTTGTTCTTAGCTATTCTGCAGTGTGCTGTAGTTAGGCTTTTAAGACTCCCACACAATCTCAAGCTATCCCTTTCAATTCTTTCTGGGAAAGATGATATGTGAATACTGAGTACCACAAACTACCTAACTGATCCCAGTTTTGGGGTGCCTGTGTCAAACTCAGTTTCTGCCCAGAGGAAGCAAACAACAACAGCAACAACCCCTATATAAAATAGGGAGTTGCATGCACTGAAAAGAAAAGTTGAACTAGGGGCCTCAGGGAGAAACCCTGTGCCTTCCTTAGCAACTACTTGGGCCCCCTTAGCAATACTAGCTACATGGAAAGACTTATGACTGAAAAGTAGCAGTTAGCTGCTGGTAGCCTTCAAGGTCATATGGGCAGGAGAGCTTTCTTTACTGATTTTAAAATAGTTTAACCCCACCTTCCCAGAAAATGGCCTAGGTGGCAAACAATATCTAAAACCAGTCCTGTTGTTGTTGTTATTACTAGTACTACTATTGCTGCTGCTGCTGCTGCTGCTGCTACTACTACTACTACTACTACTACTACCACCACCACTTCTACTATTATTCAGCTAACTCCTAAAATATTTATTCATTTATTTATATTAAAAAAAAAATTAAAACAGACCAGCAGAAGTGAAGAAGCAATTTTGCTTAGAAAGGAATGTTCCCTTCTGGTCTTATCGTGTGCTGAAGACACAACATAGTGGAGGATGTTTAAATTCATTCTGTGTTTAGGGAGCCAGGAGGAATGCTCACAATTGGAGAAGGCTAAACAGTGTGGCCCCCAAGGCATTTATCATGTGACTCCAGGACCTCAAGCGTTGCAGAAACTTGTAGATGGTGGTATTTAGCTGCTTTGTGTAACTAAGGGCTCATCGAAACAGCCTCTTCCTGCTCTCCTAATTGATCTCCCATTCAGGATCAAAGTCTGCAGAGGATCCATGCCTGTTGGGGGGGGGGGGCTGTGGCAGTAGAGGTCCTAGCAATAGATGGGTTTGGGGACTGGCATGCTGGGATGCAAGGAGCATTCTTGACTACACAATGATGGGAGTCGAGCATCTAGGTTTGCACACAGTGTCAGAATCTTGAAATGAACACGGTGAGAGCGCAAAGCGAGGCTAAGGCTAAAAAACAGGCCACGTATATGAAGGCCTAGACCAGAGACTGAGCAGCTTGGAGTGTTATTCCTGTCCTGGCTGGCAGCCTACTGAGGGCTGAAACACACAGGAAATCTCCTTCCTGGAGGAGATTAGCTCCCATTTAGGAATGTAGGAAGCTGTCTCATACGGAGTCAGACTACTGGTTCAATACCAGACTACTGGTATTGTCAACGCTGACTGGTAGCGGCTTTCCAGGCTTTCAGGCAGCTTTTCCAGATGTACCTGGAGATGTCGGAGATTGAACCTGGGACCTTCTGTATGCAAAGCATGTGCTCCAACGCTGAGCCACGGCCCCTCCCTAAAAGACATAGCACTCTGTTTGCGAGGGCAGGACTACCTGTTACCAGGCAAACGTGGCATTTCCAACCCTGTGTTTAATTTGTAATGATAATGGCAGGGGGGCGGGATGAGGGACATTTGCCAGGTGGATGGTAAGGGGATACTTAATTAGTCCCCTGCCTGCTCATTCACCACTGTAAATCTCCCTGCAGGTTGTTTTTAACCTGTCTCCCCCCCCCCCCTGTGGCCAGACTCTGAGACTGCAAAGAAGCCTGACTTGGGGGCATTTGTGGTGGAGAATCAGTGGGCTTGGGAGCATATTTTGCTGAGGTCATACATACTCCTGCCCTTAAGTTTTGGATTTTCTGTTTTTTTATTTTTTATTTTTTAAAGAATTTTAATCATAAAAAAAACACTCCTGCCCTTAAGTTTCCTTGCAAATCTTGTGTATTGCTGCCACCTCTGGATGCTGTATGGTGCCAGAGGCAGGATACCAGAAGCCAAGGGAGTTTCTGGAGAGAAGTTGGTGTGGGCCAAACCATACATTTGCTAGATATGTAGCATGCAGCTGCATACCTTATGTTTCCTTACTAAATTTTACAGACATACGGTATCTCTTCCCTCCCCAGGGTGATCGGAATGAAAATTGCCCCCTCCTGCCTATGTAGCTAAAACACTTAAGAAAAATGTTTCTCAGTTGTTTTTTTTAAGTTTCCCCCCACCCTCCCTGCATCTGTAATTTAGTAAAGATAAGAAGTAGGTGATCACTCGTGTCCGAGTAAGATTGTCTTCCAGGATAAAATTACAAAAAGAAAATTATAAAAAGAGGAAATCCTAAAAAAATTGTGTAGACTCTAGTGATGGGTCCTGTAAGTGACTGTGGAGGCCAATTCTAGATCCACACAGCTTCCCACAGTGAGGACACAGGTTACCAGATGGAAGATGGTCCTGTAAAGGATTCGTTTGACATGTTTTTCGCTTAGCACGTTTCTCCCTTTCACCTTGCACCCGGGCTTCTTCAAAGTCCATAGAACCTTTGTGAGAGGCCAACCTCCAGTTAGATCATTCATGGGCCAGAGCTTCCCAGTTCTCAATGTTTCTATTGCATTTTTTTTAGATTAGCCTTAAGAACATCTTTAAACCTCTTATACTAACCACCGATATTCCGCTTTCCATCCTTGAGTTGGGAATAAAGTAATTGCTTTGGGAGACGGCAGTCAGACATTCGAACAACATGACCGGTCCATTGAAGTGGGCGTTGAAGGATCATTTTTTCAACGCTAGTAGTCTTTGCTTCTTCCAGTATACTGACATTTGTTCGCCTATCTTCCCAAGTAATTTGCAGGATTTTCCGGAGGCAATGTTGATGAAATCTTTCAACGAGATGGATGGAAATGACGTTTATAGATAGTCCATGTTTTGCAGGCATACAATAAAGTTGGTAATATAATGGCTTTATAAACCAGCGTTTTGGTCTCCCTACAGATATCCCGATCCTCGAACACTCTACGCTTCATTAGAGAAAATGCGGCACTTGCGGAGCTCAAACGATGCTGGATTTCAGTGTCAATGTTAGCTGTAACAGAAAGATAGCTGCCAAGATACCTTGCTTCATGCTACGTATCTAGTGAACATCTGGTTTATCCCTGAGGCCATTAGGAGGGAGAGACATTTCTTGAGAGGAAGCATGTTGGTTCCTCTCCCTCATAATTGGTGGAGGTCTCTGCAAGAGGGGCTTTTTACCAGCTGCTTCCTGAGATGATTGTGGAGGAAGAGGGCCTCCAGAAGTCCTCTTATCCTTGGTGTCCCAGAATTCCTCCTCTGCTGGTGCAGAGGTTGCAGAGTTTAGGACTTGGGTCATGACAACTGGGAGCTGTAGTGCTCAACTGGACTTGTGAGAAATGTCCCAGGGAAAACCCAATAATTTCCTACCCCTCATGCACAACCCCATTGCACATCCCAAAGAGCCACCTATGAAGGCTACATAGTTGGCCCTTGCCTGCAACAACCTATGCATCTGGGCTACAGTGATCAGAATCACTGTAAACGACACCCTGGTTCCTTAAATTGACGGCCACCTGGGAACACCCCCGCCACAGGCTTGGCTACCAAAAGACCTTAAATTGACATCCGAAAGAAGCTTGTATCTATCTTAATTTTAAACATTTGAAGACTAAAAGACACATAATATAAAGAGAGACACAAAATAGTTCCCAGGAAACATATACGGTCTTGAGATTGCCACCCCCAAGAGGGGCTTACAAGTAAAGCTTTGTTGCTGTCTCTGGAGCATAGGGATCTGGTTCTTGGAAAGAAAGGGAGACAGCTGAAATAAATGAAGTTGTCATTTGCAACTGCTGCACCTGGTTTTGTATGGGTGGGAGAAGCTGTGAGCGCCTGACTGAGAGCTTGTAACCCGTCTTGCTCGGCCTTACTTGATCAGCTGGCAGACAGTCGCCGGTATGCTTGGCATGAGGGGAAGTCTCTTCCCCCCCCCCATTCTGTACAGATGCACTTCTGTGCAAGTATTGGCATATTATGTATATGTTTTTCTTCTGCTTTTCCTCTCTGGTTCATCCATGTGGGTACCCCGAGGGCACTTGCAAAAGAAAAGAATTTGTGCCACATGTCACGGAATGAAAGAGAGGGGAGGTGGAAAAACTGCTCTCATTTCATTCGCTCTTTGTACAGTGTATTTTCTGACTTTGCACGAAGAAGCCCTTTGGCTGTCTTGTCTCTTTTGTGAACTGTGAACAGTGAAGAACCTTTAATGCACATTTTGTGGGGAGCTGGAGAAGGAGGAAGCCTATTGGAAGCAAGCTTCAGACCACGTACAAGGTCATTGTTGGAAAGCCTTGGCAGCGGTGGGACATTATTCAGAGATCTCAAATATCCACTCTGGTTCTTGCGAAACCAGCTGAAGCAAATTCGAAAGTAAGGCTTCAAACAAGTCTTACAAAACCAAATATTGGATTTATAGACATTTTGTCCTTGATTACAAAAATTAGAAACCAATAATAGCTATTTCTTTAAATGCTGGTGAGTATAGTCCAGGAAATGTTAAATGCTTAAGTCCCAAAAAAACCAATAGGACTTAGAAATGCAATCCTAGGCACTTTCTTGGGACTGTGTTGTCTCTTAAGCCATGACTAGTGGAAACTTAACATGGTTATATACAGCTCTCTTTCAAGGCTATTAATGCAGTCCTACATCAAGGTTTCTTCTAGTCCAAGGAAAAGAGGAAGGTTGTGGGGAGTATGGAAGCAGGATTGTACTTCAGGAAACAATGCACAGTTAATTCACTGCTTGAATACAATAATACAGTACAGTAGCAGATTTATTGTTGTAACCGCAGGACATACCGGTAAGTATCAAAATCCAAACATACACACAAAATACAACCAAACTATAAATACAAAATACCTAAAACAGTTACAACCCCAGTAAGTTGACGAAATACAAAAATACAACCTAAAATACTATTTGGCTGGATGTCTGACAGGATTAATAGATAAAATATTCTTTCTAATTTTAAAAGATAACATAGTAAAAATGGCCCCTTGATGAGTAACATAAGGAGATAACATCCACCAGCAAAAAAATTAATACATTCTGCTTCTGAACCTGAGAAGTTATCAATAATCTGACCCAACGCCCTCCCCCTTATGGTATCATAAAAGGGGCAGTATAGGACGTGATGTTATAAGTCCTCCACCTGTCCCTGCCACAAGGACAAAGGTGCTGTTCCATAGGAACCCTCAAGATACGCTGAGGGCATAGTTTGAAAACATAAGCTGGTGAATGCCTTCCTTAGTGGTGCACCGGTAAGGACTTCTAGATACTGTGAAATAAATTTATTGTTCTTTAAAGGAGGGTACCACAGAGAGAACTTGGAATGCTGAACTAGAGTAATGTCTCAGCTGACATCCCACGCAAGAAGCTGGGCTCGGATTTTGTTTATATCCCAAAGCTTAACAGCATTTAGTGAAGGGAGGGAATCAATACAGTGAGTAGGTCCTGTTGAACTCAGTAGGACGTACTTCTGAGTAATGGGCCAATATACATGACTGGTGGGCTGTGTTCACCTTGTGGGTTGCAAATTGTGCAGGGTGTGTGTGAAAGATAAAAGGGCCGTCTTTCACTTCCCAAGAGAAAAGTCCTATTCTGTGGCCACCTGAGGCTCTCAGGGAAAGCCGATAGCATCTGGTAAGAGTCAGCTCAAGGCAGGTAAAGTCCAGTAAAAGTAGGCAAAGTTAAATCACAGTAGGCTAGGTCAGGTCAAGCAGGAAAAGTCAAGTCACAGCATGCAGCAGCAAAGGCAGAAGCCCTCTTTGCAGAGGGCAGATGAAAATAGGACCTTGGATAGCTCCAAATGAGCTCTGCTGGCAGAAGATCTCTTCTCCAAGACAACTATAGGAGGATGTTGTCTCAGCAGGGAGCTAAACCCTACTGAAGCCTTATATAGGCTGAAAGACCTGTAGAGTGGTTAGCTTCACACACACCTCCCTCCATGGTGGATACGTCCCCTGAGATAGCAGCCTGAACCTTGTCCTCATCAGGGGCCTCTGCTGCGCACTGAAAAGTCTGAGGGCCAGGGGTCATGAGTATACAACAGTGATCACAAACAAGGCAAAACATACTGGGATCTGAATATAATTTTTACTGAGAGATTTTTCTAAGGCTTGGGTAAAGAAAAAGCCAATTCAAACCTATTTCTCAAAATTTTCTAATCTATTTATATGTGAATGCATGGTGCATTTTCTCATTGTGAACCATCCTGGGACATATTTGTATGAAGAGAGGTATACAAGTACATGTAAATAAGTAAAAGAGGCAAAAAAAGAGGGAGGATTAGTCAAATTATGGAGGATAGTTCTATTAGTTGGTATAAATAATTGTGGCTAGATGGAACCTCAATGTTAGTGGCAACATGCCACAGAATACCAATTTCTGGGCAACAACAGCAGGAAAGAGCTATTGTCTTTATGCCTTGCTTATGCGATTCCCAGAGGCAACTGGTTGGCCACTGTGGAACGATTGACTTGATGGGCAGTTTGATCCAGCAGAGCTCTCCTTATGTTCTTATATGACTTACGGTAATTAAATGCTATATAAATGTTCAATAGCAATAGCAATCAATTGCCCTAATTCATGAAAAGAAAAAAGGAAGGTGGTGGGGTGGCTGCTTACATGTGTGGATGTTGCCATATGTGGCTAGCTGTGTGTACGTCGTAGTTCACTATGGAGAACTCCAAATTTTCAAAAAAAACCTCCCCCAGCTCTGTAGAAATGAAGAGCATGTATCTCTCTGTTTTCCTGTGCTGTGCTGAAAATGGGTGGTGCCAAATTATTTAAAATATCTTTTAAAACTCTGCCTCTCCTACAGCTTGAAGTGGATAAATTACCCTTGTTCAAGCAACACCTGTCAAATCACATTAAATTAAACCCCATCGGAATATATCACAAGGAAGGATCAGCCCAGTTTTTAATCACGAAAATTTGGCCTAAACTGTTGGGCTTTGCAGTCCGCTGAACCTCAGCAAGAAGGCTCAATGTCAAGACTACCTCCGGAAGCTTGTTCCAGAGCGTCATTCAACAGGGATAAGACTCTGTTGAAAAGACGCTGCTCTTTCCTGCTGATTATACAATCTCCGCTCTACCTAACTGGCAGGGGTTCACCAAAGTGGAGGCACCCCCTGAAGTATGTAGGCCCAAGTCTGTCAGCTTCTACGGAAAAATGCCTTGCTATGTGAAGCAGGCCTCCATGTGGTTGCATTTCAAACAATGGTGCCAGAGGCAGTGTTGGGGGCGCGTGCTAGGGCTGGAGCCCCGGATCTTTCATTCGGAGCCCCAGATCTCTGGGAGGCCCTCTGTCCCACAACCCTGCTGTCCATGGGCACTTGCTGAAATAAGGTACAGGGGCTCTGATGATCTCTGTTACATAGGATCTCCTGGATTAACTAGCTTTTTGCCCACATGTGCTTCACTTTCTGCTGGCGCCCCCCCCCCCCAACAAATCTTTCTGCCTGAGGTCTTTTTTAAAATGCTCTCCTCTCCCCTGTCCATACGTCCCTTTTTACAAATAGGGGTGTCCTTAGGAGACAGGGTCCTTTACAGACTTTAGAGCAGTGTTCTCCAACCTTGGGTCCCCAGATGTTTTTGGCCTACAACTCCCAGCATGCTGGGAGTTGTAGGCCAAAAACATCTGGGGACCCAAGGTTGGAGAACACTGGCGAGCATATGCAAATTTATGCATTTTTTTTGGTCCTGTGGGCCTGAGCTCTGGATCTTTCTGGTAGCTAGCACCACCCCTGAATGGTGCCATCAGGGCAAGACTTTGGGGGAGAGGTCAATGGCCCCACTTAGCAAAATGAACAGGAGCCCCCCCCCCCAATCCAGCAGGACTGGCTTACCGCATTTTGATAAAATACATGTTTCTGTCTAAAGAGCACCCCCCCCCCCATAAGAACATTAAGTCTAAAATGGTGAGGCTAAAATTACCTCACCACTGACTTCAAGTAGTCATAAAACCTCTCTTTTGCTTGTACGAATTGGGCCTCTTCGTTTTTTCTTTTTAACAAAGACAAGCTGTCTGGTCTTCTGAGTAGTTTGTTTTGATTCACACAACTCCATCTGGTACCAGCAACTTTTAACACCACTGAAACCCGCGTGGTCTTGAGTTTTATTGGGCCACCTACCCTGCTGTCTTCCCTTATAATAAGGCCATGGTGCAGCAGTGATGTCATTTTGTGATGAGCTCTCCTTTTCAGGAAATCACAGCTGCCAGATCTCTCTTGGCCTCCCTTCGAACTCTCTCTCTCTCTCTCTCTGTGTGTGTGAGAGAGAGAGAGGGAGGGAGGGAGATGTGGGTATATGAGAGAACTCCTTGCTTTCTTAAGCATTTCCCTTTGCTGTTGTGATTATGGATTATTCCTGAAAGGCTTTTTAGAAAAGAAAGCAACAAAGCAATCTCATAGTGACTTATGGGGAAACTAGCATGGAAGCAAGGTACAAGACAAAACAAAAAAAGTCTGTACAAACACACTTGGCCACCCCCAACGTTTAAAAGGTGGTTGCCTTCCCTGTGTTTCCTGTCTTTCTTTTTTTAAAATGTGCCTCAGTGACAGATACATTTTGGAAGTATTTACCATGTAGTTATGGCGAGCAGCTAAATATTTTTGTGACAATGATTCTGGCATTTTCACGGAATTAGAGGTAAAATGGAGTGTCAGGGACCAGGCCCGAGCCCTAGCTGGTCAGTTTCTACAAGTTGAAGCCCGAAGTTGAACAGACCAAAAAAATAATAATAGTGCTCTGTTGAGCAGGCAAGACACAAGCCTAGCAAACCTCCAGTGCTTCATACTGCCTGCCAGTTACACAGGCCAGTGCTGCATCATACTCTGTTTCTTTCTGTGTATGAAGAAAAAGCTCAGCCTAAGGCAGGAAGGGATGCAGAATGTCTTTCATTCCATTTGTGAGAAGCTTTTGGGGACCACGTTCCAGGGGTGGGCCGAGCTGAAGGCAAAGGAAGGTAGGGCTAAAGGCAAAAGGGCAAAAAATAAATGAATGAATGAATAGCAGCGTATTTTAGCTTAAAGCTTTACTTCCAGTAACTTAAGCCTTAGGAGAGGCATTTCTACCTGTTAGATTGGCGGCGGCGGCGGTGGCGGGGGGGGGGGAATCCGCACAACAGCTGGCAAACCCACCAGACAATCAGTGGATGGGGAAACCATGTTAAGGCATTGTTTTATTATTGCTTTATTTATTATTGTAGTTAGAGATGTGAAGGCTTGGGACAAAAAACAAAAAATTCAAGAAAAAAACCTTCCCCCCCAAATTCCCCCCCCCCCCCAGGGCTCCACATCTCTAATTGTAATCTGCCTTGAGTGCCATCTTTCTTGGTAGAAAAGCGGAATACAAATCAAATCAATCAATAAAACCCAGAAGGACAGATTGGGACCCCTGGAGGATTGGCTTTGGTCCCCCAGACCTGAGATTCTGCATTCCTGGACGAAGGCCTTAGTGAGTGCAGATTTCATAGAGTTGGAAGGAGCCTACAAGGACTATCGAGTCCAACTCCCTGCTCAATGCAGGAAACTAGAGGAGGGGTCTCCCATCCAAGTAACAACCAGGCCTGACCCTGCTTAGCTTTCCACGCTCAGACAAGCTGAGCCAGCGTAAGCCACAGGCCTCCCGGGTAGCTCACTTACTAAGTTCCAGGACTCGGGTTCCATGTGAATGCCCAGTCCTATGAAGGCCTGATACGATTTTCCTCCTACTTTCTGAAGAACAGTAATCCTACAACCTGGACTTCTGCACAGAGTGCCTGCCTCCCACGAGATGCTACTTGCATGGTTGAGGAGAGGGTGGTGAGCTTGCTCCTTATACTGCATGAGGACACTGAATATACGTATGTTCAGAGAGCCAGTGTGGAGTAGTGGTTAGAGTGTTGGACTGGGACTCTGGAGATCCGGGTTCGAGTCCCCACTCGGCCATGTAGCTCGCTGGGTGACTTTGGGCCAGTCACTGACTCTCAATCTAATCTACCTCACAGGGCTGTTGTGAGGATAAAACTGGAGAGGAGGAGGATCACGTAAGCCGCCTTAGGTTCCTTGCGGGAGGAAAAAAGGCGGGATATAAATGTAATAAATAAATAAATAAATAAGAACTGGGGCTCTAGGTTCCCATTGGTGCAGCTGATATAAGAAAGTTCTGCTACGTATGGGGCCTGTTTTGGTAATAAAATGGTTAACTAGGCAAGGCACTAGACTGGGTTTCAGGAAACCCCAAGGGTAGCCTGAAAGTGTGGTTGCAGTTCAAGTTGGGATGTTGGAGAAATCCCCAAAGGATTCCAATGAGTTTGCACTTCTATGAATCTGACCTGCGGATTCCGCAGTAGACTGGCTTTTTCCGAGTTGTGCAGATTCCGTGGACTTGCAGATGAGTTGTGTTTTTTTACTGGGGGGGGGTGGATTTACGCAAATCCTGCACTTGCACAAGTGTGCATTAGTGCTAATGCCTTTGCACAAGTGTAAACAGGAATGAAATTCTCGTAAAAGAAAATCTGATTCCATCAATGAGCAGACGACGAAATGAAAGATCCCTGACAATCTGCGGAACACAGTCGGAATAGATTTAACAAAATCCACACATCCCTCGCTCCAAGTAATTACGATCAGGAGAGAAATGGATTAGTTCTGGTTAGTATATGGTGGCCACTGGCAGTGTGTTCTTCTTTTAGTTCCTCATGGCCAAAACAGACATTCCTTTAAATGTCTGTCTGGCAGCTGTCTTCTCATTTTTACTCTATAGTAGGCGCAGGGTCCCTGATCCAGATCATCATCATCAGGCGATCACTTGTGACCGAGTAAGATTGTCTTCCAGGATAAAAAAATTACAAAAAGAAAAATTTTAAAAGGAGGAAATTCTAAAGAAAATTGTGTAGACTCTAGTGATGGGTCCGTAAGTGACTGTGGAGGCCAATTCTAGCTCCACACAGCTTCCCACAGTGAGGACACAGGTTACCAGATGGAAGATGGTCCTGTAAAGGATTCGTTTGACGTGCTTTTTGCTTAGCACGTTTCTCCCTTTCGCCTTGCACTCAGGGCTTCTTCAAAGTCCATGGAACCTTTGTGAGAGGCCAACCTCCATTTAGATCGTTCATGGGCCAGGGCTTCCCAGTTTTCGATGTTTATATTGCATTTTTTTAGATTAGCCTTATGAACATCTTTAAACCTCTTATACTGACCACCGATATTCCGCTTTCCATCCTTGAGTTGGGAATAAAGTAACTGCTGTGGGAGACGGCAGTCAGGCATTCGAACAACATGACCGGTCCACTGAAGTTGGCGTTGAAGGATCATTTTTTCAACGCTAGTAGTCTTTGCTTCTTCCAGTACACTGACATTTGTTCGCCTATCTTCCCAAGTAATTTGCAGGATTTTCCGGAGGCAACGTTGATGAAATCTTTCAAGGAGGTGGAAGTGACGTTTATAGATAGTCCATGTTTCGCAGGCATACAATAAAGTTGGTAATACAATGGCTTCATAAACCAGTGTTTTGGTCTTCTTACAAATATCCCGATCCTCGAACACTCTATGTTTCATTCGAGAAAACGCGGCACTTGCAGAGCCGCGATGCTGGATTTCAGTGTCAATGTTAGCTGTAACAGAAAGATAGCTGCCAAGATAGAGAAAATGATCGACATTTTCCAGTATTGCCCTGCCAATCTGGATAGATGGCATCACCAAAGGGTTAACTTGCACTTGCTGATGAAGCATTTTGGGTTTTTTGATGTTAAGTGAGAGACCAAGTTTTTCGTATGCTTCTGCAAAAGCATTTAGGATAGTTTGGAGATCATTCTCTGAATGTGCGGAGACCACATTATCATCAGCATACTGAAGTTCCACAATGGAGGTTGTAATTACCTTACTTTTTGCTTTCAGCCTGCTGAGATTAAAAAGCTTTCCATCTGTTCGATATATAATTCCCACACCAGTGGGAAGTTTCCCCTCGACAAGATGTAAAACCATGGCGATGAAAATAGCAAATAATGTTGGGGCGATAACACATCCCTGTTTAACACTTGACCCCACTTTAAATGGAGCACCATGAGAGCCGTTGTTGTCCAAAACCGTTGCCGTCATGTTGTCATGGAGAAGTCGCAAGATATTCACAAATTTATTGGGGCATCCAATTTTCGTAAGGATAGTCCAGAGAGCTGTTCGGTCTACAGTATCAAAGGCCTTAGCCAAATCAATAAATGCCATATAAAGGGGTTGATTTTGCTCCTGGCATTTTTCTTGGAGCTGACGTGCAGTAAAAATCATGTCTACTGTCCCTCTAGAGGGGCGGAAACCAGATCCAGATAGTACACCCCCAACACACACATCGCACATACTAGGGTTCCAATCCAGATTGGGGGGCCCTGTGCCTACTCTAGAGTAAAAAAGAAAAGAAAAAAAGACATAGTTTCTAGTCACACATTTAAAGTAATGTCTGTTTTGGTCCTTACATACTTCATTAGAGATGACTACATACTGCCAGTGTTCTACTATTTCCTGCGTTGAGACATTTCTTGTGGTAAGTTGGTTTTACAAAGGTAGCAGGTAGTTCTTTTCCCCTCTTCTTTTTATAAAAAACCCCATTGAAGTTAAAAAAAGGTTTTATAGAAACACTTTCTTCTGCTGGTCCATTAGATAAGCAGAAAACAGGAGGTGGTGAGAGCCTGCTCTCGGGTTAATTAAATCAACTTTTCCTTCCCTCCAGTGACTTCACATCAAGGCCAAGGTGAAATGCTAAGAGCCATCTGAGTTGCCTTTTAAAGTGGGGAGTTGTCCCCTGCCTGCTATCAGTGGGGGCTTGGGGAACTTTGGACCTTGCAGAGTTAGACCCTTTTTAGTCTAGTTTGGCATTTAATTTAGATGCCAAAATCAAATAGTGACATTTATTAATAAATAGATGTACAGGGTCTGAGATAATTTAGTTTTCTCTATGGTATGTGGCTCATTTTATTATTTTCCTTTACATGACATTCATAAGATTGTTTTAATTAGACAATGCACTTTCTGGAACACATCCAGATTCCCCCCATGTTCTCTTTTCTGTTTAAATTTTAAACCCACCTCATGTGGGCTTTGTCTATCTTGCTTTGTTGGCGCTGAGAGCTTTTTTTCACATGTTAAGGGTTGCTTGCTGTCTACCATAAAAATGTTGATCAAAAGCTGCTTTTGACATTTTTCTTTTACGCTGAAAGATGTTGTAACCTCTTCTCTTTTGTTGTTGGGACTTCTAAACTGACGTTTTGCCTTAAATCGCCTGACTAGTTGGGTGAGTGCGATAGTTTCTGAGGCAAAAAGGAACATCACAGTGTTCCTTTTTGCCTCAGAAATTGAACAGCAGAGTCTGAACACCTTTAATTTTTACAACCCAATTATCCAGAATAATTTTTAATGATGGGTATGTGGAACAGAACCAGTGGAGGCACCATGGCTTGGATCTTAAGCTTTCACTTCATGAACGGAAGGAGCTTCCAGATACTAAAGGAGAGTTCTGCTCATGAAAGGGGTCATTCTGTGAGTACCTTTCTCCTTCTGTTCATGAAATAAAAAACTACGACCCCAGCCCATGTGATATACACAATTAAAAAATAGATCATAACCACATGTGTGGTGGCCATGCCTAAAGATGCAATTCTTCTGAGATATGCTTTGCATCAGAGGGAGAGGTGAGATAGCAAGGCCCCCTCTACCAGCATGGCTGGGACCAACAACCATTTGGCTCCTAACCTCTCCCAGAACTCAGGCTGTGGTTATTTATATATTATATTTTTAATCCAACCAATAACAAACATTCTCTGGGCAGGTCACAAACCGTGAAAAGAATAAAATACCATATGAAAGAATAAAATGCAACACAAAACGACAAGCAACACAGGAATACATAAATATAAAGATGTATAAAATAGCCATAACAATCTAAAACCAAAATCTTCCAAATGCTTGGGAGACAAGAAAGGTCTTTGGCTGGGTCTGAAAAGATAACAATGTAGGCACCAGATGAGCCTCTGTGGAGAGGGCATTCCATAAATAGAACACCACAAATGAAAAGGCCCTGTCTCTTGTAGACACCCGCCTAACTACCATACCTTTGGTGGGGCACTCTGGTACTTGAATTTGCCAATTTTTCTCTTCCATCCATGTCCCTTTTATCTTTTTGTACCATATCTATTAAATTAAAAACCATTATTTTAAACTGTGAATGCCTTCAATGCCTTGGTGTAAAGACAGTGTATAGATGTAATTAAGGGCACAATCCTATGCACATTTAGACAGAAAAAAGGCCTACAACTCCCAGCATTCCCCAGCATAGCTGGCTGGGGCATGCTGGAAGTTGTAGGCCTTTTTTCTGTCTAAATGTGCATAGGATTGCGCCTTAATTACCGTAACCTTTCCCACATCTAGTTCCAAAAGATTGGTGTTCGTTGATAACCAGTTTTATAAATGTCGTCATCTTTTTTTTACATTTCAGTTACCTGACCACAAGTAACAAACAGAAGTTCTTGTATACCACAAGACCTTTTTTAAAGAGGGCTGCCTTGGTACTTACCTATGTAAGTATTACTACAAAATATAATCTTGTTCCCTTTAATTTCTTCAGATGAATTATATTCCAATAATAACTTCTCAGTTTCAAGAGTAAGCCAATATCATAGTATCTTACTCTACTGGTACATAAGAATGAACATACAGAGAGCTTCAGCTTAGGGATGTATGAGGAATCCGATAGGGGCGTGAAAATATGATGGATTTGCATGATTTGTGCCCCTTGGATTGTTAGCCCCGTGCTGGCACTGACTCGATGTGGTACAAGTCAAACCAGCTTGCAGACTTTTGTCTCTAAGCCGAGCTGTGATTTGCACATTGTTTTAAGAACCGCTAAGGAAATTTATGCAGATCGGTGCCCGAAAACCACATGGATTAGTGTTGCAAAATCAGCTGATTTGTGCAAATTGGCACTGAAACCATGTGGTTCTAGTGTGATTTGCAAATCAGGCGATTTTGCGCTAATTACCTTAGACATTTTTTTAAAATGTGCAAATCGCGGCCCATCTTAGAGACAGAAGCCCACGAAACACACACACACACACACACACACACACACTTGGCCCACTTCTGTTCAGAAGCAGGCAGGAAATCCATTGAACTCAAATGAGCTGGATTTCCCTATTTCAGTTCGGCTATCAGGCAGCATAGAAATTTAATAAATAAACAAACAAATAAACGTAAGAATCACCATGCTGGGTCAGAACAATGGCGTATCAGGAGGGCTGGCCCAAGACATTTTGCTGCCTGTGGCAGAGTAGCTCTCTATCCCCCAGTCAAGGTACATAGCACCCTAGACCAGCCAAGTAGTTTTGGCACCAGGCCTCCGCTCTCCTCCCGCCCTGCAAAAGGCAGACAGCTGATTCCAGCCATCTACGGTAAGTCTTTTGCCCTGGAGCGTGAGGAGTGGAGGCTGAAGTGCCACCAGGATACTATGTATGCTGATGGAGCCTGACTCCTCCTCTCCCCTCCCTGCACCCCGGGACGGCCACAGAACTCTGGCTCCTAGATCGGTCTTACAACCTCGGAGCTGCAGCTGGAGCGATTCTTTCTACTGTGCTGCCTGTGAGCACGAAGGGAGGGTGCTCGTGCTCCAAAGTCAGAGTCCCAGCTCCGACCAGCGGAGCATGTTTCCAAGGTTGGAGCTGGGATTCTGACTTCTCCTATGGCCGTCTAGACTCTGTCTAGCGGCCATAGGATTGTGCTTTAAATGACTAAGAATGCCATACTCTTTTGAGATCACCAAAATCAGCTCTTCCTAATGGTAGGACCAGCTCTGCTTATCACATGACAATGAGGACCCTTTGAGGAAGTTGATGGAAATCAGGTATTTTAATCTCCCCCTGGCTTGCTGACTATAAGGAATTGTGTGCCTCACTGTAGTAATAACCCCAGTGTCTGCTCTTCTTCTCTGAAGGTGATCCTACTTTTGTATTTTCGTCTCTGGATAATGGGAGGTTCCATGCCAGCATTTTCAGAACAGGACAATCCAGCTTCATTCTCGCCATATCTCCTTACAAGGTACAGTACCAGGAGCCACATACATTTGGACTGATGCCGCACTTCCCTTTAACATGAACCAATCTACCCCATAATCTTCGTTGTTTCCCTCTGAAAATAGCAGTGATCAAAATTACTTAGGAATCCTGTAATATCTGTGGAATTAGGCAGACGCAAATCTATAAAACCATGCCAGTGTGTATGTGTCAGAAAATGTCCAAAATGAGGTAATAGTTGACATTCGCATGTGAGCGATGGCAACCCTGGTTGAATGTCATAAATGTCTGAAAATTCATAGGTACATTGGTATGTTTTGACAATCCCCTAAATATGATTGTCTGCATTTGCTTGTGAATGACTGGGTTCACACAACACGATAAGGTGTGGTGGTTTGTGAGCCATGTTTGTTTCAGAGTGGCTTGTCGTGTTGTCTGAACCCAGCCAGAGTGGATTGTGCATGATTAACAAACCATGTTGCTGGGTTCAGACAACAAGCCACTCTGAAACAAACATGACTCACAAACTACCATGGCTTATCGGGTTGTGTGAACCCAGTCAATGCCTGCCAAGTACAGAAATAGAAACCTATTTTGGGGCATTCACCAATTCAGCTGGAGCTCTCAGCATTCACACATGAATAGTGATGGCCCTCAAATTATGGACATCCCCCATAACATACATAAATGATCCCAAGCTTGGACAAATACTTAACAAAGTGCTTAAATGTCAATATGTCTTGGGCACCAAAGCATATATTTTATGCTATTCATTTGCCCAATTTGTATTCTGCCCTTTCCCCATAGAATTCAGAGTAGTATGCACAGCGTTATCTCACTTGATCTTTGAAATGACCCTGTGAGGGAGGTTAGCCCAAGAAATGCTGTTGCAGCTAGCCAAAGAGGAAATCCTGCGGTTAACAATGTTTCCAAAATTAGTCCAGGGCAAAAATTTGTTACCTTAAAACAGAAAGCATTTACGGTATGTCAAAATGCACAGGAGAACATGGAGATTATGTGGGTAGAAGAAAATAGCAAATTTAGGGTTTTACTTCCTGACTTGCTCTAAATTGTTAAGCTAGGTGCGGCATAGCTCAAGATCCATTACCAGGAGTATGAACTCCTGCAGCTTCAAAAAAGCTGCCCAGGGTCCAAGGATAATCATCACCACATCAAAAGCTTGGGTAAATGCAGCACTGATCTTGTCAAATAGCCTCAGGATGCTTCTCCCAAAGAGCCACAGTACAAAGGAGATTCGTGGTCCTACAGAGCTCTCATTTAAATTACCGTAGGCAATTTCTCTGAAAGGCTAGAGAAGCCAACCTGAACCAGCAAATGCTGCAAAATGAGTGCCACATTTTCAGTTGATTTTCTGCTGGTCATGCTAATGCATAGAACGTAATGGGAGTCCCCTGTTTTGTGGAGACTGCATTGCCCAATGAGCCTTTAATACTCCAGGGGCTTTTGTCCAGGCGAGCCTGATGCCCAGACACCAAGGTTTATCCCTAAAAGGAGCAAAAAATAAAGTGGGAGAGGAGCTGTAGTGTGGAAGCCACCAGAAGAGAGAGCTGCCTGGAAGACAGACAGACAACTCTTTGTATCTCCGCAACAGATTAAACCAGGAGTCTCTGGAGGAGGAAAAACAAGTGTTCTGGGGGTCATGTAAGAGGGTGGAATGGAAAAGAACAGCATGGGGTAGGTTTTGTAGCCCATTAACTTTTTCTTTTTAAAGACCTGTGTGCGCTTCCTTGGATAATCAGCAGAATTTTAACTCTTCCTAAATGCTGGAAGGATGTTATTAATGCCCTTCATTAGGAGTAACAGTTTTTCACTTCGGTATTTACAGCTGAAGCTGTTTTAGCTCAGGGCCCTTTCCATCTTTTGCAAGGCTCTAAATCAAATGCGCCTGACAAGGCACTTCATAATAATGTTGTAAAACATATGTGGCTGCAATTATAACCAGGTGCTGTTATTTATGGGCTCTATATCTCTGCTGTATTGGTTTGTTTACTCCGAGGCACTCCTATCAGGCAGTCCATCCATGCGGCAAAGCCTTCCCAGTCTCTGTATCGCTTCGCATACTTGTCTTTTTGTCAGTTGAATAATTTCAAGAAGATAACCATAACAGCTTCTTTGAGAGAGAGAGAGAGAGAGAGAGAGAGAGAGAGAGAGAGAGAGTGCGCGCGCACTCATGTATAGCTTAGTTGGTGCATGTTGGACTTCTCTCAGATTGGACTGTGTGATGATAGTGGGGGAAACAGAAGATGGCCTATTGTAGTAGCAAAGTCCTCACTCAGAGTAGGGATGGACAGATCAGTCTATTTCCAGCCCGTGTTAATCTCATGTGTGTTCATTCGTAAGTTCATTCTGTCCTGTTTCTGCATAAATATGTGTGTGTGTGTTTTTAAAAAAGGATAGTTACATTCTGATCAACACATCTGTCTGGGAGGTGCGGATCAGATCAGTTCACCCCAGAATTCACAAAGATCACATTCCTTAAGCATCTCTAGCTCAAACCAGTGAGCCAGCCTGACCTGGAAGCTTCTATAAGGGTCAAGCAGTACCACATGTCCATGATCTATTCTAGTGTCTTCTTAAAAGGCTGCCTTGCTGGTTTGGCTGGTTTCCCTGTAGTTCCCTCCTTTGGCCAGAGGTGGTTGGTGGTATACATACTGAATCCCCACCTGATACCCTTCAGTTTCAGAACCTCCTATAGGCCCAAGTCTTGTTAGTAGGCTACAGCCCAAGACAGTGTTGATTTTTCTTAAGGTGGGTTGTACCAGCAATGCCATGAGGAGGAAGACAGGCAAAGATTAGAGGGAAAGAAAATGAAGTAGATGGACAGAGAGTGAAGGGAAGATACTTAGATATAGTAAAGCAAGGATGAGGAACCTGTGGTTCTTCAGATGTTGGTGGACTACAACTCCTATCATCCCCAGACATTGGCCAAATTGGCTGGCTGATGGGTCTGCCATGGAGGGTCATATGTTCCCCTACCCCAGTAGTAAAGATAAAAACAATATAAAAGATGACTGATTTTAAAGGTGGGTCCATGTTAGGGGAAGAAGTGGGCACTGAGTCTGGATAGGTTAAAGGAGACTGGTATGCAGAATGGAATCTCTTACAGCCATGGTGCTTGGACCAGAGCACATCTTACAGCCACTGTGGAGATGCTATCCATGCCTAGTGATTCCCAGTGTGGAGAGTCATGATGTGATAGGAGAGATCCCATGCTAAGTTTAGGTTATCATTGGCAGGGATCACTCAAGGGAAACCCATGTGGGGCGGTATATCCTCAAGATGATTTTAATGTGCTCCAGCCATTTAAACGGAGGAAGAAGAAAAAATGGTCCCAGGGCTACTTCTGTCACTCGCTTATTGACCAAGCATAATCTTATGCATGCTTACTCTGAAGTAAATCCCACTTTGTTCAAGGCAGAAATCGTAAATGCACATACTAGTGAGAGAGCTTCATTGGCCACAGTGGAAATTACTTGGGAGGAAACATGCATTGGGCTGCAATATTCGAAGTATGTATGACTCATTTTCTTTGTTATACAGAGTGATAAACAGACTGGCTCTGTTTGCATGTAACAATAAGCCATGAATTCTAGCTTATTAACACAGCCCATTCACGCCCACTTCATGTGAGTGGGTAAACAAACCATCCAGGGATAGCTTTGGCTGGCTGGAAGTGATGGGATTTGTAGTCCAACACAGCTGGAGGATACCAGGTTGTGGAATGCTGGCTTAACATACATTCGTACCTGGAATTTGGTTGATTGCACCCCAACAAACCAGGATTTAGAAGCCAAACAAACCAAGATTTGGAAGCCAACAACAATGCCTGGCTTATAGCTGGCTTATGCTGCTCATTCACATTGTGGTTTAATAAGCTAGAACTTTTTGCTTATTGTTATGTGCAAATGCAACCACTCCAAAAGAGTATCTTCAACATTCTTCCCAGGCTATAAAGGGCTAACTCTGTTTCATACCTTCATTCTCTTAGATGTTCTCATCTAGGTCTAGAAATGTAGTCCTGGCACCAAGACAAAAAATAAGCCATTACCCCACCTATTAGAAATAAATAAATTTTATATATCTTTGACAAAATATTCTGCAAAATGAAAATTTTAAAAATGCAAAACTTCTTTGACCATCTGACTTACTTGCACTTTTAGCCTCAGTTATTCAAAGAATAAGATGTTCATTGGAAGGAATGCAACAATACTTAAAATTATTGGATTCATTAACTCAAATGGTTAGAGAACATTCTCCAGAGCTTCATAAACTATGGATTAAAATTATAAATAAACAACTCAGATCGCAGTTAAGAAGTAAGTCCCCGGTATTTATATTCAAGCTGTCACTTTCCTCAGAGCTGTGTTCTTGGAGTCCGGTGATTTTATGTTCTTCAGAAAGATCTGCTTGCAGAAGCAGTATTTATAATTAGTTCTAAAGCACTAGGCTAAATGCATGTAAGCATCCATTATGCCACAGCAGCAATGGATGCCTAGGTTCTTTTTATTAAACCATGCAAACTTAGGTAGTAAGCTTAGACCTTTCTTTAATATGGCATAGGGCAGGACCATATAACTGGCAAGTTCATATTTACAGATTTAAAAAATGCATTGCAGTTGAAGACTTAGGCTGTAATCCCATAATCATTTACATGGAACCAAACCCCCTTGAACTCAGTGGGACTTGCTTGTGACTAAACATGTGTAGGATTGCTCTGTAAGTATTATGTACTATCATTAATTTGTGTACATAGATGGTATCTGTACATAGATAATGCCAAGCAACTTCGTCTTCATTTTTTTAATGACCCAAGATCAGCTTTCCCCAACCTTGCACCCTCCAGATGTGTTGGACTGCAACTCCCATAATTCCCAGCCATCAAGGCCAATGGGCCCATCAGTTGGGGAAGGCTGGCTAAGATTAAAAGATTCTTTATTAATTTTATTTTATTTATAGTTCTTCCTGTGCTAAGAGCACAAGGTGGATAACAGTATGTTAATAAATAAACCTTGAATATAGTAATTAAATCATAATCCTATCTATATACAGGCCTGTGGCTCATGCTGGCTCAGCTTGTCTGAGCGTGGAAAGCTAAGCAGGGTCAGGCCTGGTTATTACTTGGATGGGAGACCCCTCCTCTAGTTTCCTGCATTGAGCAGGAGATTGGATTCGATAGCCTTGTAGGCTCCTTCCAACTCTATGATCTATGAATCTATGAATCTCTGGCCACCAAAAGCCAATTTGAATTAGAACACCACTCTGAAATGCACACCGACCCGGATTGCACGATGAAACAACCCATGATTAACAAACCATGGGCTCTCTGTGAGTGCACGCTCATCTGCTTCCACTTTAACAGAGTTTTAACTCATGGGTTATTTTGGGTTATTTTGGAAAGCAGGCGTAAGGAGCATGCAGGAAGCAGCGTGCATGCTCGCTGCCATGCAGCCATACCTAACTATGAGTTAAATGACCCATAGTCAGCAGTTATGTGTGAAGCAGCCATTGGCTCAGACTTCAGTGAATCTCTGGGGAGCAAGAGAATTCTACAGTAGAGGGGCAGCCAGCCAGAATACCTCACTGTGTGTACTCTTAATTCTTGACTTCTCAAATAGATAGTAAACGTAAGAGAATGTTCCTAGTCAAATTAGAAGTCAGGACGGAAGATAAGGAGTGCTATTTTCCATCTGCCCAATAGCAGAGGGCACTGAAGTAGGGTTTGGGGGGGGGGCATTGCTACACTGCCTCCAGAGAAGTAAGGAAGTAACTGATCTGGGCTAATTTTGTGACACGTGGAAGTAATTTTGTGAAATGTGGGATGTAATGAACCAGTGCTTAAACATGAACTTCATTGAGTGGGGCGGTAGCTCAGTGGTGGAGCACATGCTTTGCATGCAGAAGGTCCCAGCTTCAATCCTTGGCTTCTCCAGCTAAATCTACATTTACTACAAATCAGCCTCCTCTAACTTGGTGCTGCCCAGTTGTGTGGGCTACAGCTCCCATCATCACCTGCCAGCATGGCCACTGGTCACCAGTTTGGAGAAGGTTGAGCTAAATCAAGGGTGGACAACTTGTGACCCTCCAGATGTTTTGGCCTACAGCTCCCATCAGCCTTAGCCAGCATACCCAATGGTGAGGGATGATTGGAGTTGTAGGCCAAAATATCTGGAGGGCCACAAGTTGCCCACTCCTGAGATAAATGAATGAGTTAGCAGCGGATGGGAAATCCCTCTGCGTGAGAACCTGGAGGTCTCCTGCCAGTCAGAGTAGACCATACGGGATTAGATGGGCAAATAGCCTGACCCTATTATAAGGCAGCTTCCTCTGTTCCACTGCATGACCTTGGGTAAGTCACTAGCTCCTTCAACAGGTTTTGGGGAGGCTAAATTGCAAAGAACTTTGGACGTCAAATGTTGCCTTTGAATTGATACTTCATAGAAATAGCCAGTGTAGCTTACTGCTTTCTTAAAAAGAAGACTAATGGCATTAGCTTTGAAGGGGTGTTTCAAGACCTTGATACCTTTTGCAAAGCATTTTGAGAGTTACTGATGAAAGGCACCATATAATGCCGCTGATTACTTAAAGAGCAAAACAAAAACTGCAATTTATTCTTTGACCCCGAGTTTCGTGCCCGCTGTCATAGCCACTCTTAGCTTTGTGGTGTATACAAACGACAAGCCATTATTCAAGGCTATTAAAATGGGAAGGCGATCCAAATTGTTAGTATTTTAAAAGCTGTCACAGATGGAATCTGTGCCTTTTCAAAGAGTCTTGCAGCGAATCAATAAGTGCTCTCTTCTGTCCTACCGCGATGTTTGGCGAATGCTTTCTAACCGTGCAAATTTAATGAGAGCTTTCAGTATTTGACAACAAGCAAAAATGGCCAAGAGATTTTCTGTTGCGATGAGCTGAGACTTGAACCAGCCAACTATGCTCAGCTTGTGATGAATGTTTTAGGGTTTGAAAAAAAACAATGCACAGCCATTAGCAGCATGTTTGGAAGGAGCCTAAGAGGTGCCAAGACAGAACAGAACAATTTCAAGCCACTTGGTTGGCGCTCCTGTTGTTTGTTGTGATGTATCATTTCTGTCAAATCTCTAAGCTGTGTAAAGAGCTGAACAAATCAGTTTATTGGGGATCCTCATGAATGTTCACACATGGTGAAAGGCGAGGCGGCTTAGCACATTCTATGCCTGCATATATAGTTCACAAGAGCAGTGTTCTCCAACCTTGGGTCCCCAGATGTTTTTGGCCTACAACTCCCAGCATGCCCCAGCCAGCGGCAACTACATGCTGGGAGTTGTAGGCCAAAAACATCTGGGGACCCAAGGTTGGAGAACACTGCACAAGAGGACTTGCAGGACTAGCAGCTGTCTGCTTCCCCGTGGGCCACTTCTACATTGTCTGTTATGTTTCAAGCTCTGATCTCATGGGAAGTCCTCACTTTGTTCGTGTTTCCTACATTGGTATCTCCGACCCCCAGTGGCTGGGTATCATGTTGGGATTTAACCATATGATCTTGGCTTCCGACATGAATGGAGCTTCCAAATGTTACCAGACCACGGGAAAGCAGTTTTGTTTGGCAGTTACTTATCTGCCTCTGTAATGCAATTTGCATTTGTTTTTTGTTTTTTCATCATATGACCAACATTTCTGTATATCTGCCTGGGCTATCAGACACTTATTTCTTCTATTTATATCCTGCTTTTCCTCCAAGAAGCTTGACATAGTTTCTCCCTCACTCCTTCCATTTTATCCTTGCACCAACACCGTGAGGTAGGTTAGGCTGAGAAATGGTTATGAGAAGCGTCATGGCTGTGCAGGGATTTGAACCCAAATCTCCTAGACCAGTATGCTAATCCAGCCTTCCCCAACCTGGTTCCCTCCCGATGTGTTGGACTACAACTCCCAGCATCCCCTAATCAGCCATGATGGGAGTTGTAGTCCAACACATCGGGAGGGAACCTGGTTGGGAAGGCTGCTCTAATCATTACACCACCCTGACAACCTGTGGGTCTTCTGGGAGATGCCCTCCTTGCCTTGCTGCACTGTGATTGGTCTCTGGCTTTTCCTCTCTCTACATTACTTCCCCTTCCTATTAGCAGACTTTGTTCAACAAAGGCACCTACTACATGCAGCACTGAGGAATGTGGGGCTACCATATGTGGCAGAACTTTCTCTATGGAACTCCCTTCCAGTAGAGATTCGGTTGTCCGCCACACTGTTTTCATTCAGGCGCCAGCTAAATATGTATTCATTTGTACAGGCTTTGGGGATATAGGCAAGTGTTTTATCTGTTCTAATGATGTTTTTTTAAAGGGTATTTTTTAATTTTAGAGGTGTGTGATTTTAACGGTGTTTACGCAGGGATTCAAACCTAGACATTTAAGAGCTAAGCACTCAAAATCCTCCGCCTGGATAGGCAAATCTTGTCAGTTTTGAGTGTTTTAGATCACAGGTTCTTTCCTTCTAGTTGATGAAGAAATGTGCAGATTTTTTAAAAACAAAACAAATGGCATTCTCACCCATCCCTATGCCTGACAGTAGGAAACAATTTCCAATGCAAGATGGGAATATGTATACAGCTGTGGAAATTCGCTCAGAATTCTGAGTTTTCTCCCTCGTTCTTTAAAATGGTTCTTTTGTCCCACAAATCAGACTTGGTCCCGTCCTTTCCGCCTACTGATGACAATTCAGAATGTGTTGGAAAACTGAAGCCTGCCCTTCCCCTTGAGCAAGGTACTACCTGTTGAACTTCATCTTTCCTTTTGCAGGTTTCTCACTTATTCCTACCTCCTGGCCTTCAATGCCTGGCTGCTGCTGGCTCCAGTTACTCTGTGCTATGACTGGCAGGTTGGGAGCATCCCTTTGGTTGAATCCATCTGGGATGTGAGGAATTTTGCCACTGTTCTCTTGGCAGTGGTGATGCTGCTGCTTGGTCTGCATTGCATAGTAGCCTTCAAGGTAAGCAATTTTTTCTCCATATTCAAGTGTGTGTTTGGTGTACAGATTATTATGCAGAAAGAATCCTGTTCTGCAATGATGGAGAGTGTGCTTCTGTGGAGAGCAGAGAGAGGGGTTTAGCTCCTCCCTCGTCATAACCCAATCTTGGCTCAGTCAGAGAGAAATCTCAGCCAAACAGGAAGTGATGTTGGATGCTGGCTGTTCCGTGTTGATTTGAAAGTTGCATTGCCCTGATGCTGCAGCTGAAAGCCCCTTTCCTTCTGTAGATGGACCAGAACTGGAGGAGTCAAGCTCTCATCTCCCTCCCTCCCTCCTGGTTCAGACATAGTTGGTGATTTGGAAAGGAAAATGCAACTAGATGGAGACTGTTCCGTGTGCAAGCTGTTTATACAAAGCAGCCCCATGTGCTGCTCCCGTGATTTCCAATGTACCATCAGAGCCCCTCTCCCCCCTCACAAGCTGTGAACATGGCTAAGGCCACCCTGGGAGCCTCTTACACAAATAACTTCCCTTGTGGAGCAACCTCCGCGTGGTTGTGTTTTCATACATCTCCCACGCTGCTGATTTGTTAACCCCGATTAACAGGGATCCAGCGTTGCGTTTCTCTTTGTCGGAGAAAGATTTCTAGGCTGCTGTGAGTCATTTGCTTGGTAGCAGTCTTAAAAGAGGAATCATTGTTAGATGGATCCAGAGGTCAGGGTGTGCTTCTGTGAGCGTATGGGATGTGGGCTGTCCCATTCATTTTAATGGAAGATCTAGATACACATACGCAGGAACAAAGTATTGACTTCCTTCATTGAAATAAATGGGGCAGTCTTTGCAGAACTCGTGTGTATCTCAAAGTTTCTGCACCCATAAGAAAATGTGAGTGAATGTGGTCCCCAGTTGCATGCATACAACTCCATGCCTGTATTCTGGGTTTTTACAAGGCTTCACATAGATCTTACTCATGCATTCCTTCTCCACTCCTTACCTCACCATAATTTCCATGTGTATTGTATGATCTGGAAAAATACCAGATTCTTCCTAGATCTGGCATCTCCCTGTACCAGGCTTGAAAGATAGAAAAAGATAGAGAGCTTTGGGGAGATGGGATGAGGGAAAAGAGGTGAGACAGGTGTGCTAAGGTATGCATGACCCAAAGGGTTGCTGCCCTCCCATATTGGGAAGACTTGGAATTGTGATTCCACCTGTTCCTTATTACTTCCTTCTCTCTTCAGTCTTAATCAGATTTCCTGTGACTTTGTTCACTGCTCACTTTGAACAGTGTCTATCAGTTTGCTTAGAAATCTCAGCTGAAGCCAGCTCCAGTACACAAAACCACAAGAACTTCTCACATTATATATATATAGATATATAGATATATATCTCCGAAGAAGGTTGTGGTGTTGGTACAGAGCTGACAATTTAGGTTAGGTTAGCTACCTTTTTGCAAATACGCTCAGAGCCTGGTGTTGGTAATGAAACTTGGAGAAAGATGAGCTGTGTGTGAATATAATCATTCTAGAGCAGTGTTCTCCAACCTTGGGTAGCTAACTGGGTCATGCTGGGAGTTGTAGACCAAAAACATCTGGGGACCCAAAGTTGGAGAACACTGCTCTAGAGGTACAGAATAGGTGAAATAATACAATCCAGCAGTTAGAAATATTGCAAACCTCTGCTCTGAGTAAAACAGTTGCTTGTACTTAGAGCTGCTTTTTGCTCATAAAGTAAAATACTCAGATGGCAATTGTCATCCTGGAAATGTAAGAAAATATATTTTATTTTTTGCTGTGAATGCCTACCAAGCCTAATGATGGTTGCACTAGTTTTGAGCAACTGGCAGATCAAAAATGAAACAAAAGCTACAAACAAAAAACAAAGCATCATTTCCTCTCTCTTAATCAGAGTCTCTCATTCTATGGGCTTTGCACAGATGTAACACCCCCCCCCAAACAAAAATGGAAATCTGATAAAACTTATATTCAGCTTTCCATTCAGTATGTTTGGTGTTCCTGCTCAGCCATGAAACTCACTGGGTGACTTTAGGCCAGCCACTGACTCTCAGCCTAACCTACCTCACAGGGTTGTTGTGAGGATAAAATGGAGAGGAGGAGGAGGATTATGTAAGCCGCCTTGGGTTCCTTTCAGGAAAAAAGGCGGGGTATAAATATAATAGATAAAAATAAATAAATAAATAAATTTGCATCTGTGCAAGGCCCATAGAATGAGAGATGCAGTTAAGAGAGATGATGTCATGTTTTGTTTGGAGCTTTCGTTTTTGTCTGTAACTTTAAAAAATGGTACCCTGCAGAGTTAAACCACACATGTAATTTGGCCCTGGTTTGGTGTCTGAACCCTTTTGGAACAGGGAACAAATTCTTCTATGCCTGATTGTTACTAGCTATCAAAAGTTTTGGGGGCTAAGAGTCACTCTACATCTAAGTAAATAAATGAATAAAAACGAGAACAAGCTTATTGTTTTGCTTTATTTTCAGAGATGCTGAGTGTGTGTGTGTGTGTGTGTGTGTGTACCTTTGTGCATAGAGTTAGAAGATATATTACATGAAATATAATTACAGAATATGTCTATTGGATTGATTATTTTGTTATCAATAAATTTTTAAGTGAGACTAATTTGTTGTTGACTCTTGTGATTTGGATAATTGCATTGTTGGAATGCTTGCACAATGCTGATAAAGGCCTTTAAGCTATGAAGGTTGGTATCTTGGTTTGGTTTGCTGTATATTTCTATATTTATAACTTAGAAGGAACGTGGTCAGATGGCTTTGAGACTGTCTTTCATTTCAGTTTTGCTTGCACTACTCTTGGAATGGGGCCATGTGCCATTTCACTGGAGAGAACATGGCCTAGAATGCAAGAGCAACTCTCCAGTATTATTCGTTGGCGTGTTCAGGAAATTAGCTGTGCTCTTGCTTCTTAGCTTTCCCTTGGTCCCTTTCCTATGTATTTTTTCTCGTAACAAGGAGGGCATTGCAAGTTTCATTTCCCAATATCCAGCATAGCCTGTCTAATTAAACCTGTTCCCAGAAGTTCTCTTATTTCCTACATATGGGTCAGAGTTCTTGCCAGAGGACATGACATTTCTTTTCAGTCTGTAAGAAGCAAAGAGATATTCCAAGAATGGCTGTTCTTCCCCCCCCCCTTTTTTAATATTTAGATTTAATTAGGTAAAAAGTTAGCGATGGTATATTATTAGGTAAATGTTGTACGTATGTGTAGATAGATATAAAAATCAGAGCACTCCACTGAGTAGAGAATTTTTTAGCTGATCAATCATCTGCTTCTTAACCAGTTATTTGACAACTTGCACACAATGCCATACATATCTATTCAGAAGTAAACACCATTGAGTTCAATGAGACTTAGTCCCAAGTGAGTGTGCATAGGATTGCAGCCTAAGTCTAAATAAAGTAGTGAAATGGTCAGTGTGACTCCCAAGTGCCTCTAGACGGAAGTCTTCTAGTGTTAATATTCAAAAGGCATTGCAGAGCTGTTCAGTCTATTTTTTCCTCCACTGACTTTTTTGTGGTAAGAGAAAAGACAGACGAAGCAGTGGGAAAACATAGGAGGGCTACAAATTGAAGACAACAATGTCTGGACTGCCCGTAAAATTGCATGAATGAGGCAGTGCGATTGCACAATAAAGGCCTTGTCGGGGAGCACCCATGTTCTTCACTGATAACCCAAGCTCTAGTGCAGTGTTCTCCAACCTTGGGTTCCCAGATGTTTCTGGCCTACAACTCCCAGCATGCCCCAGCCAGATACGCTGGGAAGCTACCTCCGGAGGCCAACTGCAGGGTATGCATATTGAAGTTCTCATGTTTATTCCTTGTCTAGTGAAGGGGTCATATTCAATGTTAGTCCTATGTAGATTAAGACCCGTTGAAATGAATGAGACCCATTAACATGAATGAGTCCCATTAATTTCAATGGGTCTACTCTACATAGGACTAACATTGGATATTACCCAAGGGATCATAACTGGCCAGGTTGTGGGATTCCTGTATGAGACACTAGAGAGTTCCTCCTAATATTAGAATGTTGTTCGAATGTCTGACTGCCGTCTCCCAAAGCAGTTACTTTATTCCCAACTCAAGGATGGAAAGTGGAATATTGGTGGTCAGTATAAGAGGTTTAAAAGATGTTCTTAAGGCTAATCTAAAAAAATGCAATATAAACATCGAAAACTGGGAAGCTCCGGCCCATGAACGATCTAAATCAGTGTTCCCCAACCTTGGGTCCCCAGATGTTTTTGGCCTACAACTCCATGCTGGGAGTTGTAGGCCAAAAACATCTGGGGACCCAAGGTTGGAGAACACTGCTCTAGTGGTTAGAGTGCCTGAGTACAACTGGGGTGAGCCAGGTTCAAACTCCCTCCCAGCCACGAAGCTCACTGAGTGACCTTCAGCTAGCCACTGTCTTTCAGCTACCTCACTGGATGTACTGCAAGGAAAAAAGGGGCAGAGGTAAAGGAGAGACCCAGGCCTGCTACCGTGAGCTCCTTGGGAGAAGGGTGGAATAAAAATGTAATAAATGAATATATTTTATTTTATTGAGAGCCAGTGTGGTGTAGTGGTTAGAGTGTTGGACTGGGAATTGGGGGATCTCGGTTCAAGTCCTGACTCAGCCATGAAGCTCACTGGGTGACTTTGGGCCTGTCACTGACTGGGCTGAGACAGCGCGATAACCCATACTCAGGGGTTGAGTATGGGTTGAGTGTGGCTTGTTGTTGAAACATGGGTTATTGTGTTATCTGAACCCAGCTGAGCTAAGAAGCCATGGCTTGTTAACCAGAAACAACCCATGAAGAGAACCTATGGTTTGCGGTTGGGTTGTGAACTGTGGGTTGTTCATCATGGTTTGTTATCTCAGCCGGGTTCAGACAACATGATAACCCACGGTTCAATGACAACCCATACTCAACCCATATTCAACCCTTGAGTGTGGGTTATCATGTTGTCTGAACCCAGTCACTGACTCTCAGCCTAACATACCTGACAGAGTAGATGGGAGGATAAAATGGAGAGGAGGAGAACCATGTAAGCCACCTTTGTTTCCTTACAACAACAACAGTTTCCACAACATAACTGTGCAATTTTCCAGTGGTCCCTGGGAGGGTGTCCTAGGGGCCACAGGTGTTGTGCCTCCAGTAGCTCAGACAGAGACCAGCCGTGCCGGAGTGTGTTTGGGGTGGGGCCAGGCTAAGTGCAGCCTGACCCAGCTGGGCAGCCTTACCAATCAGCGCCTGCTCAAAAGGCAGGTCCGAAACACGCTGGAAGCAATTGTTTGCTAATACAGCTACAGCCGGACGCTCCTGACATTCCCGACCTCAGACTTGTACCTTGGAACCTTGGAGTGACCTTGACCATGACTTTGCCTGATCCCGAACCGGTTTATGTTTGCTGTATTTGAAATGATATAGGTATTTTGGCTTTGACCCTCGGACTGTGATAATGACTACGGCTTATCTTGGAACTGGATGGATTTATGATAGCAGGGTAGATTGGATCTCCTCCTGTGAGGACCACAGAGAGGTTCAGCCTTGGAGGGAGAGATCTGATCTTGTACACCCACCTCAGCCCCTGTAGAATATTTCATTTTACATCTGCGACATCAGAGAGGGGGGAAATTGGATGGATCAATGGGTGGTCTCTGGGCATGCTGGGAGATGCTTTGGAACCACAGGATTCAAAGCCCTCCTAGTCCCCATACACCCCACCCCCCAACATAGCCCTGGAGTTGGCATAAATAATTAGGGAAATGGTTTAACCCACAAATAGGGAAGAAGAAAAAAAACTCCCGAGTCTTTCCTCTTTTCCGCTGTGCTGGGCTTGTGCTGCCAGGGATTAGGATATGTTGGAGGCTCCGACATCAGAGCATTCAAAATCAGGAGGTAGGTTTGCAGTGTAAAAATGTTTACTTGGAAACAAGTATCACTGAGTTAGAGCGAGACTTCCTAACGAGCCTGCAGTTTTCCCACCAATGTTTGTGAAATGTACCATCAATACCCTCACCCTCCACGTTTCTCATTCTGGCAGACTTCACGCTGTACTTGCAGGCACAATCCCCTAGCAGTTGTATGTCGTGCGTGAAGTAGAGGATCCACCCCATCACGCACACACTATGCATTCAATGATGAGAGGATGGCAAGTTGCAATTTAATCACGCCTCTAATGAAGCAGTAACCTAAAAGTGCCATGCAGAGTGGCAGTTACAGTATTCTAAAACAGGTTTCTTCCTTTCAAGCTTCCTGAATAACGTCTTACCTATGGGCATGTCATAATTAGCTTCAGGGTAGCCATTCCAACCCACTGGCTTGCAAGGCACCCTTTCCTCCAGCTTCTACTCATGAATTCTTCCGGCATCAAAGGCAGAACAGAGGATCTGCCTTGGGTCTCGCTTCATCCCAGTCTACAGCCGTGCTGTTCTCTCTCATGACAACAGGGGTGTCGTATCCAGCTCCAAACACTACCCCGTACCCCACCCCATCCCCGCTCCTCATACACAGCTCTTGTCTAGTTTGGCCTTGGAGACACATACAAACATTTTTTTATGTTGCCAGGCATTTGGGAATTAGCTTCAGGAGTGCTTTTCTTGTTGCCTTTGTAATCAAATTGGTTTATATTAGGTTGTTTTTATTATCTGTGTGGGAAGTGAACCTCATTATTGACCCAGAAATGTCATAAACACATAAATTAGCACCTGGTAAAAGCAGTCCAGCAGGGCCTCATACATACACCCACAAAAGCCACTAGCCTGCAAAAAATGTCTACTCGCTGGCGTTTCCATTCTGCCCGCAGAGGAGGGAAGCCTCATCCTCCATGGCCATCATGGAAACGCAGGTGCAGGTGGGACAGATAATTCCACCCCCCCTCCACCACCCTGCTATGTTTCTGTGTGCTGGTCGTAGAGGAAGAGACTTCCATGGCTAGCACAGACTTTCATGCCAGCAGCTTGCTCGCCTGCATGGAATTCTTGGTCGCCCTAGATGACCAAGTGGGTTGTTGGTCCAACAAGATATTTACCTTTTTAGTCTTCATGTCTAAAGACCTTTGCATAGCTTGCTATACTATATAATTACTGTTTCACTTACAAACTGCTGTCTACACTTCCTTGTTTGCGACTGTACTTTTATAATCTTGTAGAGGCCAAAATGGGAGAGACCTTAGAAGCTCACTGCTCTTCTCCCCCCCCCCCCATACCACTGCCTTCCCATACAATTCTTGTCCCCCCAGTCAAAGACATTACAAGGTGAGCCGTGGCTATTTATTGACTTCTTGCCTTTTATTCTCCGGAAGCTACCTTCATTTTCATAAAAGACCCATTTTGAATAAATCCTGCCTTCACTTTCCTGAGGGCCTGTTTGATTTCCTGACTCCTCTGCTAAGGTCACTATTGATGTTCTTGGTGTTTTAGCAATGAGGTTTTCTATGTCTATTGCATTAGCATTTGCTTCAGGATGGGAGAGCAATAAGTCAAATAACCCTGGCTGGCTAAAGGATACTTCTCTCACTCCCTACCTGTATAAACTACGTGTCTGTCCTGTTAACTGACTTAAAGGAGCACAGGAAATGTTAAGAAGATTAACTAAGCTTTAAAAATTGTGAGTTGTGACTCCCTCAGGAGCCACAAATATTGGAGTAGATACAAGCGCAACAGCTTGTATCTTCTTGTATGGTTCAAGGCTGACTTGCCAACCCACCGGACTTGATTAAAGTGGTGGTGGGGAAACTCCGAATTTTAATTTCATGGTGGGTGGGGGCTGAAGGCAAAAGGGGCAGGGCCAAAACTACAAAAAAAACTACCAGCATATTTCAGCTTAAAGCTTTTTCTACCAGGAACTCAGCCTCAGGAGAGGCATTTCGACCTTTTAGAATGGGGGAAAAGGCTGCACAAGAGCTGGGAAACCAGCGAGTGAGCAGTGGTTGGGGGGAAAGGAGTCGGACCAGGGGAAGGGATGTGGTGGCCTTCTGAGATCCCAGGGCAGCTGGATTTGTCCCCTGGACCTGCAATTCAAGGGGACAAATTAAAGGATATTTTGTGGAGAAAGCCAACCTAAGCCCCCTTTCTGACACACACACACTCACCAAGGTGGGGGGAAGGAGACCCAGGGGGGGGGGAGACAGCCAGTCTCCACAGAGACCAAAGGGAACAAACAACATCTGCATAGAATCACCCCAGGGGGGAAGACAGGAAGCATCGCCAGGTTCGTCAATGCTCTCGTATATCAGCCCCATCTACATAAGACTTGAATACCTCGCCAGAGCAGACATAAGAAAGGACCATTCAACACCACAGGATGGGACCATTAAGCAAGTGGCTTCAAAGGGACCCCACCCCACAGGGGGAAGGCGTCACCCCACCTGATTGGCAACCCCACCCAAAAGGCCACCCCTCAGGGAGGGTGGCAACCCACCTGATTGGCAACCCACCTGATTACGGAGGGAGGGGCTACCTGAGACACCAAGGTATAGAACACCCTGCGCAAGGGAACTGAGTTGTTGGACCTGATCAGCAATCTTGCCCCATGCTTGGGGTAAGGGAATGAAGGGATCGGCAACCCCTGGTAGCAGCACCCGGCGTGCTCCAGCTAGCTGAAATCACTGGCCGCTTGGGTTGACCGGACCCCCGGGAAACCAAGCTGAAATCACTGGCCGCTTGGGTTGACCGGACCCCCGGGAAACCAAGCTGAAATCACTCACAAGCCGCTTGGGTAGACCGGACCTCCGCCGGGAACCCAGCTAGCCGCTTGGGTAGACCGGACCTCCGCCGGGAACCCAGCTAGCAGCATGCGGTTGACCGGGCCTCTGCTGGAGCCCGAGCTGAACTAACTAGCTGAGAGCCCTGAAATCACGGTGTCCTTGAGACTTCTTGCTTGCTACTTTGTACCGTACTGATAAGCTGTATTGCTGGCGTGTGTCTGGGTTTGTGAAGGTAATTTTGTAAATAAACTTGTTTTATAAAAGATACTTTTGTGGCTATAAGTTATCCCTTTGTTCTGGGCTAAGGGTGATAGTCGCTGGGGACCTCGGAGAAGGCCCGCCCTAGGACTCGCTACCCCCTTAGCATTGAACCCGCGCAGAAGACCAGGTTGTCGGTCTTCCACTATTTTGGGCCGGGAAACGTTAAACCCTTCTTCAGGACTGTGTCTCAGTCCTATATGCCACTGTTCCTCATCTCCCACCATTCACAAAGATGGACACAAATGCCAATGCACCCCACAGGTCTGCCTGTCATGTTTTGCCCTTAAAACTTTTGCAGAATCTAAGTCAAAGCCAGCTCCAAATAGGCCACATTATAGTAGGACACTGTATTAATGTGACTTTGCCCATTTATTCCCCAAGTCAGATAAATTCAGCAAAAGAGAGAGAGAGAGAGAGAGTAAAAGTATTCATAGTAAACATTCATAGGTGTTGGCTGAGAGCATTCTGGCTCCAGTGGATTTGAAATGAGGCCTTAGCCATTGGTTCACCACCCACTGAAGTGCTTTGGGAATATGAAATGAACATTTCAACTGCTTAGAAGTGTAAAAACAACAATTGTCCACACACAAGACACAGAGGTCTGATGAGGCTATGTGCTATTGCAGGAAGAGAAGTAATTGAGAGTAGGCAGCACTCTCACAGTATTGGTGTTAACTGTTGGGCTGTGTCTACAAGAGTAGAATGTGAAGGGCATATGTGAGGAGTGTTGGAAGTGGCAGTGTATGTGAATAGGGGAATGAGTGAAGGGGAACCTGTCCCAGGCAGGCTATTCCACAGAACAGGTGCCACCAGAGAAAAGGCCCTGTTCCATGCTCTGAACAAATTTTTACTTTGCAAACTGAAATTATGTGGAACAGTTTCAGCCTTCATCCGCAGGAACAGGGAAGTTCATTGGATGATAAATGTTTAGCATTCTTCACCAAGTATGAGGGCAGGAAATGCTACCCAAATAAATTGATACTGTATGGACACCATTATTTTTGTTTTCAGTACTAGACATGAATATGATTTTATTGTAAGAACTTTTAATAAGCTGCCTTGAGAGTCTCTTATGACTATAAAGCAGGTTGTAAAGCTGTGTTGGAGGGCTTTTGTGGCTGAAAGGCAGGATAAAATTCCTAAATCAAATAAAATTCTTTGAAATAAAATAAATAACTATCCAAATATATTTACCATTATTTTAGACTACTGAATGTACCCCACTCCACATGGGTTGTAATAGCCCTTCATTTGATACGGCAAAGCAGTCAAGCAGAGCTATGCAGCTGTCAGACATGGACACATTATGCCTGCCCCATCCGAGTGAAGCCAGCAGGTCTCTGCCATCCCGAAGCATGGTCCCTGCCATGGTGCACCCCATAGTGCCTTGAGGGAGGGGTCTGCCCATTCCATTCTCCTGAAGGAGGGCACCCATATAACTCTGTCTCTCAAACTACTCCTCCCTGGCTTCAAATTGTATTGACTGCAAAGCTATGTGCTGGTTAGGGAAAGCTGCCGCCTAGTGGCTGAAGGTGGTACTGCAGACTTCAAACTCACAGACACATTTAAATTACGGTAGTTAAAATTAATTTATGTGTTCTAACAAGCAAACAACTCTGTGCACACCCCTAGAGTCCCCTAAGTATGCATGCCAAGTTTCAGGTGTCTAGGTTTCACAGTCTTGGAGCTATGACAGTGTCAGACAGACAGAAACACATTCTCTTTTATTATTACAGGTTACTGCTTAGTGAGCAGTTGCTGGTATCTGACCTGTGCTTTCCCTTATATTTCTACAAGTAAAAGGGCTAGAAATGTACCTTTAAAAAAATGAAAGCTAAACGTTCAGGGAGGAGCCTGGCATAGGCCACTATGGTGATGGCCCTTTCTTGTAGCCTTTTGAAAACAATGCATTTTGTACCTTTATCCAGAATTACTTCACATTCTTGCATATGTACAATTTAGGCGAGCATCTTATTCCATCATTTTCCTCTGCATACTGAAGCAATTTGGTATCTTGGAATGAAAAGGGCTATAAAGGTCAAAATACTTTTTAAAAAACTAGATCCAATTTATCTTTTCAGTTTTCTGTCTGAACGTGTCTATTATGTCATTGTCTACATTTTGTTCAGCAAAAGTACAATTAGAGCTTGTAGGGATTAAGTTTGATAAAATCAATCCAATTCTTCATAAAGCTGTTAGGAACAAAAAGAAGAAGAATAACCATACACGCAAGAAAGAAGATTAGGCTCTGATTAATAAATGCACAGTCCCATGTATGTCTTAGAGGATAAAAAGCTGATGAAAGACCCCTGCAGAAAATTTTCTTAAGTATTTAGATTTCACTTCTGCCCATGTGAATGTTCAAGGCATAAAGAACTGCCTTGTACTGAGTGTGACTGAAGACTCATCTATCCCACTACTGTCAACCATGACTGACAATAGAAATGAAGTCAGGTGCAACTGGACAGCCATCTGTCAGGGATGCTTTGACCTGGATTCCTGCATTGAGCAGGGGGTTGGACTCGATGGCCCTTCCAACTCTACTTTTCTATGATTCTATGAGTCAGAGGCCTATAGCTTGGCCCTCAGAACCTTTTTAACTAGAGGTGCCAGGACTAGTTGTACAAGCAAAGGCTGTGCTCAACTACTGAATTCGGGTATACCTGGAAATGGTGTAAGACCAGCTTTAAATGTGATTCTGGGAAAGGAAAAAGAATATGCGGATGACACGCAGCTCTACTTCTCTTTCAAGCCCTCACCAAGGTTGGCTGTTGAGACCCTGTCCAAGTGCCTGGAGGCAGTGGGTGGCTGAATGGGAAGGAACATGTTGAAACTGAACCCCAACAAGACCGAGGTACTTCTGATGGGAGACAAGGGGAGGTTAGGGGATGTTGACCTGGTGCTGAATGGGGTACATCTACCCCTGAAGGACCAGGTCTGCAGCTTGGGGGTCATTCTAGACTCCCAGCTGTCCATGGAGGCTCAGGTGTCAGCTCAGCTGTGAGCCGGGCGGCACTGTATCAACTCCATCTGATACGGCAGCTGCGCCCCTACCTTCCGAACCATCTGCTCCCATCAGTGATTCATGGTGCCTTGGTCTCCTCTCGCCTAGACTACTGTAATGCGCCCTACGTGGGGTTACCCTGGAAGACGGTTCGGAAGCTACAGCTGGTACAGAACGTGGCGGCTCACCTGGTTAAAGGCAGCTGCCAGCGTGATCATATCACTCCAGTGCTTAAGGAGTTGCACTGGCTACCAGTTGCTTGCCGAGACGAATTCAAGATGTTGGTTTTCACCTTTAAAACCCTACATGGCTCCGGCCCAGTTTATCTCAAGGAGTGCCTCCAGCAACATCAAGTAGGCCGCTCAACAAGATCTGCCATGGACGGCCTTCTCATTGTCCCATCAGCCAGAGCAGCCAGGCTGGTGGGGACTAGGAAGAGGACCTTCTCTGTGGCGGCCCCCAAGTTATGGAACTCCCTCCCTAGTGACCTTCACCATGCCCCCTCCATGATGAGCTTCCGCTGGGCTTTAAAAACATGGCTTTTCAGGCGGGAATATGGGGTGGGTTAGGATTTTTTTTTTAAAAAAAAATTAAATACTGTTTTGTTATGTTGTGTTATTATTGTATTGTTTTAACTGTACATCGCCCAGGGTGGCCGGGTGACCGGCCAGATGGGCGATGCATAAATGTAATAAATAAATAAATAAATAAATAAAACTTACCTGTACAATGTTTAAATCGGTTTGCCTTCACACTGCAGTGTTGGCACACCAGCCGCCCATAGCCTGGACAGCTGCAGCAGTAACATGTTAACATTGTATGCATAGCAACTAAGTGTCCAGTTTTAATGATATGTTGGGCTTGTGCAATGCTGCATGGGTAAGGTCTTCATACCCACACACCACAGTGTTTAAACTGGGCCTTACAGAGAGCCCTTAGTGCCTTTGCAGAACTACAGTTCCCAAGATTCATTTCTCAGGAGATGGCATGACCATTTAACCAGTTTGTAGGATAGATGGGGATGGAGTGTAATTGTACAAGATTTGAGTATTTGGATGAGGCACTCATGCTGCAGCTAAGCTATGCATCTGTTGTGTGTATGTGCGGGTGTGTGTGCGTGCATACCTATGTGTGCCACTGAAGAACAGTGACGCAATATTTCTTAGAATTGAGTGCTATAAAATGCTCCGGTGCCCTATAGACTGAAAAGTGGCCATAAAAAAACACACACCGTGCAGTTTCATGTTTCTAGCCTCTTAGCAATTCCTTGTCACATCTACTTAGTTTTATTGGGCATCAAATATGAATGTTTGCTGCTGTGGGTAGAATGGAGTTCTCAAAGGAAAGCCTAAATGTTGCAAGAAATGGTGGTTCGTAAGGAATTGTTGAACAAATGACCAATTTCAACCAGCTTTGAAAATCCCAAGGAAGCTTGTTGCTGGAAGGTTTGGCCTTTTGGAATAGTGTTGAGAAAGTCACTCGCTGTGCTTGTTAAGCAATTATTGCTCATTAAGTAACTGATTGTGCTTAAGAGAACTGCTAGATGTTCTAGCTCAGTTCTAGAATAGGGGCTGTTAGATTTCTTCTCTCAGTATCTTAGATGTTACATACTGGTGTAGGATATTATGGTAACCGTATTTCCTAGCCTTTAGCTTTTCTTGAGATACTAAGAATCAAACAATACATTGGCTCAATTTGGACAATACACTCCCATACCTTCTCTCTGTGTGCAGGCTTGAGGAGCAAGATCAGCTTTGTCCTGCTTGCAGCACCCCAGATCAGCCTTCCCTAACCTGGTGCCTGTCAGTCATCTTCGACTACAACTCCCATCAGCCCCAGCCAGCATGGCCAATGTTCAGGAATGGTGGTAGTGGTAGTCTGGAGGGCACCAGGTTGTGGAAGCTTGCACCAGATGATCGCGTGTGAGCATGACATTTGAACAGTGTTCACGTGTAATGTCCAACATGCTTAAGCCCAAATCACAAGGTCAGTTTCCCCTCCAAACTCTGGTAACCGTGGCACCATTTGGACTTGTGTGCCATTTGGATTTTACATGCATCGATCTTATACAGCTATTACACCCACGTGTATGAATGTGGCAGCTGGTGAGGTGGAGCAGGAGAAAGCCCATGGGTTGGCGGAAAGAGTGCATTCTTCACATGCAGATGGTCCTGGGTTCAACTCCTTGGCATCTGCAGGCCTGGAAAAGACAGAGTAGGCCATGCTGAGTTAGATGGACTGATGCTGTGTCTCAAAATAAGGCAGCTCAATATGTCCAAACAAGCAACGTGATGATGTCATGATACTGTCAGAGTGTAAATGTTAAAGAGAGTGGGGGAGAATGCAACATGGAATTAATGTCTATTTCAGCCCGAAATTTGCTGTGTCCTTCCGCCAAACATGGCAGTATTTTTTGGTACATAATAGGTATGCATGTAGTCCTTCTGTGTTGTCAGGACTCCTGTAATCTTGTTTTTGGTTTCTTTGTCAGTATTTCTGTACCTGAATATTAAATATTGGAGTTCAGACATCTAGGGCTTTTCTATACGAGACATTTATTGTGCTGTTAATCACTGTATCTACTTTCGGTTTCATCACAGCATTGAGTTCCGAGCTCTACACAAAGAGCTCTTCCTTTCCTGATTTTCTGCTACACAACCTCTAGGTGGAGCTGTGCTATAGTGGAATAGTGCAAATGCACCAGGAGACAGATCACCATTCCCCCCATTGTAATTTAATAGCCCATTTTCCCCATTCTTAAAAAAAAAGATGGGGAAGTGCTCTGAAAAAACAGAAGTGAAACTGGAGGATCACGACATCATCTAAAGAACCCATAAACAACCATGAGTAAGGAATTATGAGCGCACAATAAATGCCTCGTGTAGAAAAGCCCCAATTCTTCAGGATAACTTAGTTGTACTATAGCTATAATATTATATAGTAGGAGTAGGTAGAAGGTAGATCTCCAGATGTTTTGGACGTCAACTCCCAGCATTCCTGACCATTGGTCATGCTGGCAGGGGCTTCTCGGAGTTGAAGTGGGCTGATCAACCTTCTGCCCACTCCTGTTATATAGCATAATGAAACACAGTGAGGAAAAAGTACCACACTCTTTCTCATGAGAAATGAAGAGCATTCTGGGTGGTGCAAGTGGGTGCATGGGGACTCAGGGAGGATGTATGGATAGGGATCAATCTATAGCTGAGTTTTCTCTATAGCGGTGCTAGCTGTAGCTCCACCCGTGGAGATAATGCAATCACTCAGTCTGGCTGGAATTTCCTATGCAAGGGGGAAAGAGTTGTTTGGGGAGACAGAGTCCCTACCCAGGTTTGGCAAACACACCAGAAATCCTGTCTGCTTTACACAACAGCCATGGCCATACTGGCTGGGAATGATGGGAGTTGCAATCTGACTGTGGCTTACGCTGGCTCAGCTTGTCTGAGTGTGCGAAAGCTAAGCAGGGTCACGCCTGGTTGTTACTTGGACTGGGAGACCCTCATCTAGTTTCCTGCCATTGAGCAGGGGGTTGGACTCGAATAGCCTTGTGGGGCTCCTTCCAACTCTATGATCTATGAAATCTATGAACATCTGGAGGGCAGCAGGTTGAGAAAGGCTGGGTTAGAATGATGCCACAAAACAGAAGCCAGTGGCTATTCTACATCTGTATTAGATAGAGGTATATTTGATATTAGGCTCTGTAATCATTAAGTCTTTCTCCTTTTTCTTGGAATTGTATCTACCTTTTCAAACAGCAGCGAATGAATTTTCATACTAACATCAGTGGTTAATATTGTAATGTTTGTTCATCCAGTTCAGTGACGGTTATGCTACTGCTGTTTGCTTCCAATGTTTTGTAAGGCTCACTTGATGGGACTTTGAAAAGGCCGTTTGGCCTGATTCTTCCCATTCTTCTCCCCAGAGTTGTCTATTCTGTCTGGTTTAAGCATTCCATAGAAGGTGGTAGCAGCGCACCCAGTCATAAACTGCTGGTGCAAATGTACCTTTAGTTTGTGAAGTATGTTGCTCATTTTGATATCCTGGCTGGGCAGCCCCTCGAGGTGGCGTAGATTATGACATAATTCTAAACCATGGTCTGGCTTTATGTCCAAATGCAGCCAATATATATGAAGTGCTTGGAAACTATACACTGCTACATAACCACTAAGTTTTATTATTAGCCTTAAAGCATACTGCTCAAGTACCGTAATAACAGAACCATAATAACAGAACATGAGCATTCAGACATACTATGTACAGTATATGAAATAGTATAGATATTGTTAACGTCAGAACTGGATCTTTTATCTTTCCTGAATTCGGCATTCTTTTGCACTCACGTGTCTCTAATTATTGTTTTGTTGCAGAAACTGGAACACAGAGAAGTTCTAGTTGGCCTGTTGTTCCTGGTTTTCCCCTTCATACCAGCTAGCAACCTCTTCTTCAGGGTGGGATTTGTTGTGGCAGAACGCGTCCTGTATATGCCTAGGTAATTTTCACACCTTTAATTCTTTTGCAATGAGACTCTCAATCATGATTTTTAATTAAGTTTTTGCCCCCCTTTGATTCCCAAAAGTGAAAATTCACAAGTATTTAGAATGACCACTTCAGAAATTTGATAAGATCTGTCAAGGAACATCTGCCAGAGAGTAGTTTATTTATTTATTTATTAAATCATTCATTTATTGCATATTTATACGTCCCATTAGCCGAAACTCTCTGTGTGGTTTTGTGTTCTGGGGAGATTCTATAGCCTTCCCAAATTTGGGTCCCTCCAGATGTTTTTGCCTACAACTTCCATCATCCCCAGCCAGCATGGGCAATGGTCAGGGATGATGGGAGCTGTAGTCCAAAACAGCTGGTGGGCACCAGGTGGGAGAAGGCTGCAGTAGTAAATAGAATTGTTTAGCTAGCTGTATGCAGTGATCCTGTGCAATGCACATGTTACGTCTTTGCTAATATTCAGGGTTCACGGTTCACCAAGTGCTAAAATCTGTACAAATGAAATTTGGAGGGTTTAGTACTTATGCCTACCCAAGGACTTTACTGAAATAGGTGCTGTGTTGGCAATGATTCTCAAAACAGCTTGGTTGCATCTTGACAGCTTGTAGAAATCAAGCAACCTGATGGAATAAGCCTTTATACTATAAAGCTTTGGTATAAAGCTTTACACTATAAATCGTAAGTATAGAGCCTCAATCCTACATTTTGTGGTCATTAGGTTTTTCCACTCTCAGAATGCTGCTTCACATTCTGGACAAATGAACCCCTGTTTCCCACTGCCTCTGTGCATCTTAGGAATGCTATAGGGATGCTACTGGATTTGCAACTCTGCAACATTTAGAAAGAAGTGCTGTTTGTGACTGTTAGTGACTCCATGTGCCCACCGTTGTTTGCATGGTGACAGCAGACCTTTCTTAGGGTACCACAGTTAGCGCAAATGGCAGCAATTGCAGCAGTTGTGTGTATAGCCCCTGTGTGCGGGCTGCTGTGAGCACAAACCGAGTCTATGTGGTCAAAGTGGTATCCCCGCTAGATATTACTATGTAACTCTATGGTTGCTGTCTTTATTTGTAAAAAGTAGATGAAGTAGAAGATTTATTTTCTTAGTTTCTAGAGCTTCCCAGTTCTGATTTAGGTTCCTTACTTCAGCTTATATCAGATGTATTATTCTTAGAGAAACCATCTTTGTGGTCTAGAGTGATTTTCTTTGGGTTGGGATGAGTTTCTGTAATGGTGTTCTTTTTCAAAAGGCACTAGATGTGAAGCCCAATCCATTATCCTTATTTGGTTTAGATTCATAGGGGTTTTAGCTGCGTAGTTTGGATAGAAAATATTTGATAGGTTCATACTGTTGCTTAGTTCTACAAAATAAATTAATGGAAGGATAAGTGGCAAACTTCAAATTGAACCACAGACATGAAATTTATCCTGACGTTCTTCCATTCCTGCTGAGAATAGCTTTAGTTAGATCCAAGATTTTAATTAATGAAGATGGACATTTTGTTGGGTAGACATCTAGAGATACTGTTAAAAAAAATAAACAGCAAACATAAAAAATTACTCTGTTAGAGCACTGTTTTTTGACATTAGTACCTTCAGGGAACCACATAAATTCATCTGCCAAGAGATCCCTGAGCTTCTGTCATGGAAAGCCAGTGTAATACAGAGGATTCTGGGACATGTTTTAGAGTGTGAATTCAGTGTATGTGGGGCACTGGCTAGGCCAGCCTTCCCTAACCTGGCACCCTCCAGATATGCTGGACTGCAACTTCCATAATTCCCAGCCACCATAGCCAATGACCATGCTGGTTGCAAATTATGGGAGTTTGCCGTCCAACAGATCTGAAGGAAGCAATAAGAACATAAAGAGAATCATGCTTAATCAGACAAAGGGTCCATCTAGTCCAGCATTCTGTTCACACAGTGGCCAACCAGCTGCCCATGGGAAACCTGCAAGCTGGACATGAGTGCAACAGCACCCTCCCACCCATGTTCCCCAGCAACTGGTCTACATAGGCATACTGCCTCTGATACTGGACGTGGCATAGAGCCATCAGGACTAGTAGCCATTGATAGCCTTCTCCTCCATGAATTTGTCCAATCCCCCTTTGAAGCCATCCAATCTGGTGACCATCAGTAATTCTTGTGGAAGTGAATTCCATGGTTTAATTGTGTACTGTGTAAAGAAGGACTTCCTTTTAACTGTGCTGAATCTCCCACCAATCAGCTTCATGGGATGACACCATTGGGTTCTAGTATTATGAGAGAGGGAGAAAAATGTCTCCCTATCCACTTTCTCCGCACCATGCATAATTTTGTACACCTCTATCATTTCTCCCCTTACTCGCCTTTTTTCTAAGCTAAACAATCCCAGATGTTGTAACCTTTCCTCAGATTGGGGAAGCCAGGTTGAGGAAGGCTGGGCCATGCCTTTCAGGCTTCACTGTTGATCTGCATGAAATGAAAGTGAGATCTAAAACACACCCAACACTCTCCTATAATTGCACATTGTAGGGGAGACTGGTAATAGTAGACACTGGTTAAGCTCTCTTTTCAGAAAAAACATGCCTGCCATTTGTGATCTTCTAGCTTCTAAGAAATTAGAACTTCTAGCTTCCAAGAAATTGAAGATTTCCCAGAACGCAGCTTGAAACCACTGTCTTGATCTGGAAAATAGGGAAATGTTGATTGCTCAACAAAATTTTGTTTACAAAATTATTTTATGCTTATGTCACCTGTAAGCACAATAATTAGGGCCACACAGTTTAACTGATTTAATCAGTTGGTAATATTTTAGTTGCCAGATTGATGTGACTGAGATGGAAGGGCATGTTTGTCTATTTGTTTGTTTTTAAAACTATTTTTGGCTCATGTGTATAACCATAATATGGGATGAGAACAGAAAGCGTTGCGTGAAGAGAGCTATGAAAACATGCATCATGTGAAGAGATGTTGTGTAATACTAAACCTTCATTATTGTTGCTATCATGTATACTAATAGTGAATTCAATTTTCCAAGTGCCGATCCTTAGGCAGTTCAAACAGCACGCTCCATACACAAAAGGGAGGTATCAGCAGGTTTGGTGGAACCCAAAAGTTTGCAAAGTACAAAACAAACTTTGGGGAAAATCTAAAACAGTCCAGTGAGCATGATTGTATTACACCAGCGGGACTGGCTGCTCGCACAATGGGGAGTCAGTGGTTCTAATGTAACCCTGGAAACAAGCGGAAACACTCATTTCCAGATCGAAACAGGCCAGGTCAGCAGAGCTTGCAGAAGGGAGCTCCACTGACCTGGCCCGTTCCAGAAATGCGTGTTTTCATTCATTTCGGGTTGCTTTTAGAACCACTATCTCCTTGTTGCGCTAGCACTCAGTCCTGCTAGCACATGGGCACAATAGGATACTGCCCCATACCTATATATAGATATGGTTTGTATCCAATGTTAGTCCTTCTTAGAGGAGATTCGCTGAAATAAATGGGACTTAAGTTAGATTAACATTGGATAGATCCGTGTGTGTGTGTGTGTGTGTGTGCGCGCGCGCGCAATGTGGGGATGCAGTGTGGAGTGCATTGAGCATTAAGATGGAATACATTCTATAAATAAAAGCTACCAGTTAGTGTCAGAAGGACAGGCCATCTTTAATATTTTCTTTTTTGTTGTCTGTTACACTAACACACTAGAACCCAAATAGACTCAATAAAGTAAACAAGAGTGCCCTTGACTTACTTAAAATTGGTTTCTACCTAATTCATTAACCAATTAAAGCTTTGGTTGTTTAACTTACTGAAGAAAGCTTGCAGCCTCCCTAACTCAGAATGTATGACAACATTTCAGATCATTCCCATACTGTACTGGGGGGGACTGATAAAGTGAGCCGGTTTGGTGTCACCAGAAGGCACCACAGAATCGCTGCAGCCCACCATGGCATTTATTTAAGCCATAGTGGGTTGCAGTGTGTGCGGGTGACTATTCTGAATATTCAAGCTGTGGCACGTGGTTGCCGTGGCTTGTCGTGCAAACCCAGCGGGCTGTTTTAGGGTTATGTGAGGGCTGTTTAACCCTTGTATTAGCCACCCTTGCTGAGTTCACATGACATGATAAACCACGGAGACTACCTGCCACAGCTTGAATATTCAGAAGGGCAGCCAGCATGTGCCGCAACCCACCGTGGCTTAAATAAACCATGGTGATTGTGTGAACCTGGTCAACTTGTGCTAATGGAAGAGAGAAGGGCTTGCGGGAAATTGATAGTGTTGGGCAATATAATTGTATTGAGCAACAGTAGCATCACTGCATTGGGCAACTTTCCGTTTATTTATTTATTATTTATTTATTAACAACATTTATATACTATAAATGTATATAAATTTATAAACAACATTTATATGCTATAAATGTATACATCTATACAGATTCTGAAGCGGTGAACAATAAAAAGAATAAAGCACCACATTAAAACAGAATATAAATAAAAACCAAGGTTGATCAGTCAAGGAAGGCTTGTTGGGATAAAGTTGCTTTCAGGAGGCACCGAAAACAACACAATGTCGGTGCCTGCCTGACCTCCAGTTCCACAGAAACAGAGCTGCCACACTGAATGCTCTTCTCTGGGTGGACTCCAATTGAGCCGTAGGTCCATGCAGAAGGAGCAGGGCATCCTATGATCTCAGTGACCAGGCATATTGATAAATGATAAGGCACTCTCTCAAGTATCCTGGTCCCAAGTTGTTTAGGGCTTTATACACTACTACCAAAACCTTAAACCTGGCCCAGTAGTGAATAGGCAGCCAGTGCAGTTCCTTCAGCAAAGGTGTTGCATGCTGAAAAGGGGCAGCTTCTCACAACAGCCGAGCTTCTGCATTCTGCACTAGCTCCAGCTTCTGGACCCGCCTCTAGGGCAGCCCCACATAAAATGCATTGCAGTAATCCAGTCTTGACGTTACTAGCGCCTGTACCATTGTGGCTAGGCTATCCCTGTCCATGAGAGACCATAGCTGATGAATCAGTCGAAGCTGGTAAAAGGCACTCCGCTTGGGACTCCTGCAACAATGATGGATCTAGGAGTACCCCCAGACTATGAACCTGATCTTTCAAAGGGAGTGCAACCCCATCCAGAATAGGCAATGAGCCTATCTCCCGTACTTGGGGACCACTCACCAACAGGGCTTCCGTCGTGCCAGGATTCAGCTTTAGTTTATTGGCCCTCATTCAGCCCATCATCTTTGTCTGCCTTGAGCATCCTCTCGCTAGTTCCCAGTCTGTACAATGGTGGTCATCCACCTGGAGCACCTGGGGATGTTCCAGCAGTAAGTTTAGCCTGGAAGGGCAAGGGCACTGTCCTTCACACTGACCTGGTTTGCATGTAACAACAACCGAGAGTATGGGTCATTTAATTGTGGGTTGTCATTATGTGCGAACCCAGAACTATGGATTAACTATGGGTTGTTAACCATGAACAACCCAGAAAGAGAACCCTTGGTTGGTTTTTGGGTTGTGAACTCTGGGTTGTTTTAACTGTGAGTTGTTACGTGCAAGCCCAGAACCATGGGTTGTTCATGGGTTGTTTCTCCAGGCTACAGAGGTGACAGGCAAGAGTGGTAAAAAAGCCCGGCCACTCTACATGCCAGTACTACAGTCTACAGCTCTGCAAAGGCATTTGGGATACAGGGAGGGAGTGGGCAAAAGAGGAGGGTATCAAACAGCACAGAGATTGAAATAACAACCTGCACTTTATGTGATCATCTGGCAGATAAATCATGGGTAAACTCTGCGTAAGGTAGCAACCCATACTCGGTTGTCATTACGTGTAAACCAGGTCACTGTATGAGATAGGACCTAACCCCTTCGCGTTCACCCTCCTCAATTCTTATCAAGCCTCAGGGAGGCAGGAACTCATTTGCAACTCTTGATTACTCAGTCCTGAATTTCCTTGTGTAAAAATGTCTCGGCTTGACAGAGTACTGGAAACTTAAATAAAAAATGAAAAATGTGCAGGGTAGCCAATTCTTATGCTAGGTTGAAAAGGGATAGATCTGGCTTGTTGTCCCAAGGTTCCCCTGGGGAAAGTGAGGCATGGTCTACTCTGAAAACCGATACTGGCAAGAGTATGGAGAGAAGTAAATATGACTGTTCACAGAATGACTGAATAGTGATAAATGATCTCTTTCATTATATTTCAAACAACAAAGTCATGGGGCATTCTCCTCAAACAAGAATTTGTAACCACTGCAAAGCAAGAGTTATTATTATTATTTTCTTTTTGCTCCGAGGTGGGGATTGCTAATAAAATGGTCGTGCAAATACGAGAGTAAGGAACATTTTTAAAAACATTATTGAGCACTCTCTTCACCCGCAGTTTCATCTTGCCAAAGAACACAATGTGCCTTTCTTAGATTTTGTTTCCGCTTCTGCTCTCAGTTCTCTATTAGCATAAAACAAGAATGTCTAACCAGCATGAGTGGGGACAGTGCAGCCATAGGTATGGGATCGTGAATTAAAGAGGCTCTTTTGCCTCTTTTTTGAATGAAATTTTTTTTGGGGGGGGGTAAAGATTTCTGTTCATGAAACTTAGGGTGACAGTGTGACAATCCCTGTCAGATTCCACAGTGAAAAGCAATGGAATTGACTGAATTCGTTGTATAGTAATTGAACATTAGACCTGAGTATAAGGGCCAAACTACATGTTTTGTGGAAGATCTGTGACTAGATCTCTTGATTTCTTAAAAAATATATATTATTGTATTTTTTTAAAATTATACTGTACTTCGTATTATTTCAGCAGAGCTCTCTTCTACTGTTTTTATGTTTATGGTACCTTCTCAAACTGGGGAGAGGTAACGAGCAGGGTATCGCAGGGCTAAGTCCTGGGCCCAGTGCTCTTCAACATTTTTATTAATGACTTGGATGAGGAGGTGCAGGGAATGCTTATCAGATTTGCAGATGACACAAAATTGGGTGAATCAACTAATACTCTGGAATACAGAAACAAAATTCAAAGTGATCTCGATAAGCTGGAGCGCTGGGCTGAAAACAACAGAATGAAATTTAATAGGGAATAAATGCCAGGTGCTGCACCTAGGAAAAAGAAACCAACTGCACAGTTACAGGATAGGGGATACTTGGCTCAACAATACTACAAGTGAGAAGGATTTTGGAATTGTTGTAGATCACAAGCTGAATATGAGCCAGCAATGTGATGTGGCTGCAAAAAAAGGCAAATGTTCTTTTGGGCTGCATTACTAGAAGTATAGCTTCCAAATCGCGGGAAGTGATAATTCCCCTTTACTCGGCACTGGTTAGGCCTCATCTTGAGTACTGCGTCCAGTTCTGGGCACCTCACTTTAAGAAGGACATAGACAAACTGGAGAGGGTTCAGAGGAGGGCAAGAAGGATGATAAAGGGACTAGAAACAAGGCCCTATGAGGAGAGACTGAAAGAACTGGGCATGTTTAGCCTTCAGAAGAGGAGACTGAGGGGAGATATGATCGCACTCTTCCAGTATTTGAAGGGATGTCACACACAGGAGGGCAAAGATCTCTTCTTGATCATCCCAGTTTGCAGGACACGGAATAATGGGCTCAAGTTACAGGAACCTAGATTCCACCTAAACATCAGGAAAAATTTCCTGACAATGGAATCAATTACCTAGGGAGGTGGTGGGCTCTCCCACTCTGGAGGCATTCAAGGTGCAGCTGGACAGCCATCTGTCGGGGATGCTTTGACCTGGATTCCTGCATTGTTGGACTCGATGGCCTGGTAGGCCCCTTCCAACTCTACTCTATATTCTAGGACAGATAAAAGGAAGTACTTCTTCACACAGCCCACAGTTAAACTATGGAATTTGCTACCACTTTGTGAACAGAATGCTGGACTAGATGGACTCTTGGTCTGATTCAGCATGGCTCTTATTATGTTCTTATGAATATCTGCAGTACGGAATCCTTCCCATGTGCAACTGTAGGCATGAAGGCATCCATTCTATCTGGAACCCTGCACAGTTGGTCTTCCAAATTGCCTGGATGCCTTCACCCATACAGTGGTACAGGCAAAGGCTTCCTCACTGCAGACGTTCGTGCTGAACATGTGGGCAACGGGGGGCAAGGCAAGCCAGCATGTGCGATGTTGAGGGCAAGGCTAGTTGGTGCAGCCCCACTCCCCACACAGATGCCGATTCAGCGTGCGTGAAAGTTCTGAAGGGCATCTGTCATTTATTAAAAGGAATAGAAGTCGGGAATGGCTGATTGCCTGTGCTGTGTTCTGGCCACTCCTCTCTGGCTTGTTCACATCTTACAGTTTTGTTTGTGAATAGCTTGTGCGGGTTAGAAAAGAATCCTTCCTCCCTCCCTTGTCATATTTGCTAGTGACCGGGGAGTGGTTGATGCCCTCCCTGCAATGTGTATCTTGGCTTCTTCTTTGAGTCACATGGAGTTATTTGCTCTGTAAACTCCTTTTTGCAGTGTTTCTGCTACTTCCTTATGGGTCTGTTATGGTCTGGAATGGATTGGTTTATCAGTAGGAAGGCTAATGGAGGGATACTCTCAACAGGAGGTTGGACTATACCAACCCTGCAAGTTATTCTACAGTGGCTTTTGGCATGTGTGTGTGTGTGCCACACACACAAACACCCCCCACCCTCCATCCTTTACTATCTACTAGAACTGCCTGGTTTCACTGTCTCTCTCCATCATCCTGGCTATCAGGATAGCATCTATTGTTAATCCTCCAGGTGCTGCTTCTTTACCTTCTTTATAGTAATAATAATATGAAGTGAAACCAATAAATATGTGAACAGCTGCCTGCATTTCCATATCCAATATTTTTCCAGCCCTGTGCAAACTGCCCTCTGTCATCTTTCAGTTATTTGGAAAGCAGGCCAGCAAACTTGGGTGCTCTGAAATGGTTTGGGGAGCTGTTAACAGTGAGGGGAAAAAAAAGAACAACTTTCAAGGCTCAAATTCCTGTTGCAAGTTTTGGAGGTTAACCAAGCAACACCCTGAAATGTTCCAAGTCATACAATTAAAAAAATATTTTTTTAGGGAGTCAGTAACATTTAAAAGTGCTTAGCTTTGGTTAGAATGCCCAGATTTTCTGTCCTATGTTCCTTAGCTTCAGAGCACTTATCACCAGATTATAATAAAAAAAATGTAAACTGCAAAAGCTGAGATGCTAAACACTGATATGAGAGCAAGTCCCACTCATCTCAGTGGGACTTACGGTAATTTGGAATAAACATTTGGATCATACTACATGTGTATAGAAATGAAATAATAATAATTATAACAACAACAACAATAATAATAGAACTAAAACAGTCTCATGCACAACCAACCTTCCATAGCTCCTAAAATTCTGCTTAAATAACTAAAGTTTTATCAAAAGTTGAAGGCTATTTAGAAGAAGAGAGCTGCTCACATGAGTTTGACATTCAGGGCTGCTATTCTGCTTTTTTTTTTATTTTTTATTTTTTAATTACTGGTACTTTTGATTCTTACCTCTTAAAGAACTTAATTCTCAGAAAACCTCCCTGCTGAAAATAATAGTAATTTATCTGGTATTGCTGGTGTGCTTTCAGAATTTCCCTATCAAGTGGCTGAATCACAATGCTCAAATTACAGAAGCAATCGGTTATTGTTTCCTGGTTAATGTGCTTGAGTCACTTTTTCTATTTTTATCAGTCCTGGGAACTTTCCCTCTTGGATAGGATCCATTGTTTTTGCAACTGTGATTAGTACAACAAGGTAGCAGCTCTTTAATCCATGCTGCATCTCTCGTGTAAGCCAACAATGCTATAAAACTTGCTCCTGGTTATCAAAAATGTTTGTCTCATGGGCACACAAGGGTATGAGAATACGTAACAATCACTACTAGGGTTCATGTGTGTGAAATGTTTGTTTCTCAGTCCTTATTTACAAGACTGTCAGTGACACCAATATTAGAAATCTGGCAATGGAGCATCATAATGATAGTATGCCTCTTCCTTCAAAGAGGTTGGGATGGTAAGCATGGGGTTATCACAACAACCATGTAGGTATCCGGGCCCTGCAGTATAGTCAGTTGGAAAAGGGAGTGAGTATGGAGGCCTATGGAGGCAGATTCATAATCAAGGTCAAGCACATGACCAGGTTCCAACTGGCGGTGAGCTGAGGCACAGGAATCTGTAGGGTTACATTAGTGACAGGTTACTTGGACTGGGGAACCAAGCCATTGCATCAGTTATATAAAGCCAGCTAGGCCCATATTGTCTTCCCAGATCAGGTTATGGGCAGCACAGGGAGGAGCATCATCATCATCATCAGGCGATCACTCGTGACTGAGTAAGATTGTCTTCCAGGATAAAAATTTACAAAAAAGGAGATTTTAAAAGGAGGAAATTCTAAAGAAAATTGTGTAGACTCTAGCGATGGGTTCGTAAGTGACTGTGGAGGCCAATTCTAGATCCACACAGCTTCCCACAGTGAGGACACAGGTTACCAGATGGAAGATGGTCCTGTAAAGGATTCATTTGACGTGCTTTTCACTTAGCACGTTTCTCCCTTTCACCTTGCACTCAGGCTTCTTCAAAGTCCATAGAACCTTTGTGAAAGGCCAACCTCCAGTTAGATCGTTCATGGGCCAGAGCTTCCCAGTTTTCGATGTTTATATTGCATTTTTTTAGATTAGCCTTATGAACATCTTTAAACCTCTTATACTGACCACCGATATTCCGCTTTCTTCTTACAAATATCCCGATCCTCGAACGCTCTATGTTTCATTCGAGAAAACGCGGCACTTGCGGAGCTCAAACGATGCTGGATTTCACTGTCGATGTTAGCTGTAACAGAAAGATAGCTGCCAAGATAGAGAAAATGATCGACATTTTCCAGTGTTGTCCCGCCAAGCTGGATAGATGGCATCACCAAAGGGTTAGCTTGCACTTGCTGATGAAGCACTTTGGTTTTTTTGATGTTAAGTGAGAGACCAAGTTTTTCGTATGCTTCTGCAAAAGCATTTAGGATAGTTTGGAGATCATCCTCTGAATGTGCGGAGACCACATTATCATCAGCATACTGAAGTTCCACAACGGAGGTTGTAATTACCTTACTTTTTGCTTTCAGCCTGCTGAGATTAAAAAGCTTTCCATCTGTTCGATATATGATTCCCACACCAGTGGGGAGTTTCCCCTCGACAAGATGTAAAATCATGGCGATGAAAATAGCAAATAATGTTGGGGCAATAACACATCCCTGTTTAACACCTGACCCCACTTTAAATGGAGCACCATGAGAGCCGTTGTTGTCCAAAACCGTTGCCGTCATGTTGTCATGGAGAAGTCGCAAGATATTCACAAATTTATTGGGGCATCCAATTTTCATAAGGATAGTCCAGAGAGCCGTTCAGTCTACAGTATCAAAGGCCTTAGCCAAATAGATAAATGCCATATAAAGGGGTTGATTTTGCTCCCGGCATTTTTCTTGGAGCTGACGTGCAGTAAAAATCATGTCTACTGTCCCTCTAGAGGGGCGGAAACCATATTGAGTTTCAGGGAGGATCTCTTCTGAAATAGATAGAAGACGGTTTGCGAGAATCCTAGCAAATATTTTACCTGCGGTAGCTAAGAGAGAAATGCCCCGATAGTTTCCACAGTCTGTTCTATCACCCTTCTTAAAGAGGGTGATAATTATGGCATCCCTGAAGTCTTCTGGGATCTCTTCTCTTATCCAGATTTTTTCGATGAGTTTATGAAGATGTTGTACAAGTTCGGGGGGCCCTTCTTTAAAGATTTCAGCAGGAATCCCATCTGGTCCACTAGCTTTGTTGTTCTTCATTTGATTAATGGCTTTTTTACTTCATCCAAAGTGGGGAGTATTGCAAGTTCCTCTCTAATTTGTTTTTGCGGGATTTGCGAAAAAATCTCATTATCCACCTTAGATTTACGATTTAAAAGGTCATAATAATGCTCTTTGCAACGCAGTGCGATAGACTCTTTGTCTTAAGAGTTTGGTGCCATCTTTTGATTGTAAAGGGTTTGTACCATAGGTTTTTGGTCCATAAATGGCCCTTGTGGCCTTAAAAAATCCCCGTGCATCATGAGATTCTGCAAGTCGTTGAATTTCTTGAGCTTTCTTTTTCCACCAAGCGTTCTTAAGTTCTCTTGTTCTTCTTTGGACCTCAGCCTTTGCACTAGCGTAGATTTTTTTCTTGGCAGCACAGTTAATATCATTTTGCCATATTTGGAAGGCTTTCCTTTTTTGGTCAATTATATATTTAATCTCGTTATCATTTTCATCAAACCAGTCCTGATGTTTCTTAGTTTCATATCCAATAGTTTGTTCACAAGCTGCAGTAATGGAGGTTTTCAGCTTAGACCAATGGTCCTCAATGTTGTCAGGAGGTTCCGTAGGTAGATGTTCCTTAAGAAGTGATTGAAGATGAGTTTGCTTAATAGGATCTTGAAGGGCGTGGATGTTCATTTTACGCCTTGGTTTCCTTCCTTGAAGCCTACATTGGGGAGCAGTGTTGATAACCATAGTGGACCGGATTAGTCGGTGGTCTGTCCAGCAGTCGTCGGCACTCACCATGGCCCTAGTAAGAAGTACATTGCGGCGATCTCTAACACGGACAATTACATAATCCAGAAGATGCCAGTGCTTTGACCGTGGGTGCTGCCATGATGTTTTAAACTTATTCTTTTGTCAAAAGAGCGTGTTTGTAATAGTGAGATTATGCTCTGCACATATAGACAAAAGTAAGATTCTGTTCGGGTTGCTATTACCAACTCCGTCTTTTCCAATAATTTCTGGCCATAAATCAAATTCACGTTTGACTCTTGCGTTAAAATCGCCCAGGAGGATAATTTTATCCTCCTTAGGTATCTCCGACAGGAGAGTGTCCAACTGGGTATAAAAACTTTCCTTCATGTCATCATCAGCATCTACTGTTGGCGCATAAGTGCTCAAAATAGTTACCTGCTGGTTATTGGCGAGCTTTAATCAAAGAGTTATCAGGCGTTCGTTAATGCCAGTAGAAACTTCTGACAAAGAGTTCACTAGCTCATTTTTGATGGCAAAGCCTACTCCATGTATTCGTCGGTCCTGCTCCGGTAGTCCTTTCCAGAAGAAGGTATAACCTCCTTTTTCTTCCTTCAACTGTCCCTCTCCTGCCCTTTGAGTTTCTTGAAATGCTGCTATGTCAATTTTAAACCGTTTCAGATCCCTTGCAATAATAGCAGTCCTACGCTCAGGGCATTCACCTGTTCCTGACTCCCAGCTGAGCAGGAGCACAACAGGAGAGAGGCTCCAGCTGTTTTTGGGACTGTGAAAAGGCAAGCAGGCTCCCAGAGAGCGAGCGAACAGAGCGAGCGCACAGGGAGAGCAAACAGGAGTTTGGCAGCGGAGTAGTACAACAACAAGTGCTGCAAGGGAAAGGCGTGGCCTGAGAGCTCATTCTGTTGAGCAGAAGCTCCTGCTGACTGCAACCACCTGGGGCTGATTGCAGCTGATTGATTGCAGGAAGTGGGGCTGATTGCAGGGCGTGGCCTGGGAGCTCATTCTGTTCCTGACTCCCAGCTGAGCAGGAGCACAACAGGAGAGAGGCTCCAGCTGTTTTTGGGACTGTGAAAAGGCAAGCAGGCTCCCAGAGAGCAAGCGAACAGAGCGAGCGAACAGGGAGAGCAAACAGGAGTTTGGCAGCGGAGTAGTACAACAACAAGTGCTGCAAGGGAAAGGCGTGGCCTGAGAGCTCATTCTGTTGAGCAGAAGCTCCTGCTGACTGCAACCACCTGGGGCTGATTGCAGCTGATTGATTGCAGGAAGTGGGGCTGATTGCAGGGTGTGGCCTGGGAGCTCATTCTGTTCCTGACTCCCAGCTGAGCAGGAGCACAACAGGAGAAGGCTCCAGCTGTTTTGGGACTGTGAAAAGGCAAGCAGGCTCCCAGAGAGCGAGCGCACAGAGCGAGCGCACAGGGAGAGCAAACAGGAGTTTGGCAGCGGAGTTCGGCAGGGGAGGTCAAGGGGGAGGTCCCTAAAAAATAAAAAAATAAAAAATAAAAATAAAAATAATAATAATAATAAATAAATAAATAAATAAATAATAAATTAATAAATAAAAACATATATATATATATATATATATTATATATATTCTAGGAGACGAAACAGAGCACTATGGAAGGAAAGGACTCAGCAGTGGTGGTGACCTGCAAGGGGTGTGCAATGTTTGTTTCCTGCCGGAGATCGACATGGCCTACACGTGCAACAAGTGCAAGCTGGTCAGACTGTTGGAAGAAAGGTCAGAGGACTGGAGCAGCAAGTGTCAACCCTCAGGAGCATAAGAGAAAGTGAGGAGTTCTTAGACAGAACGGTGGATCTACAGCACCAAAGCACAGTACAGGACCAGAAGGGCAACGGCAGGAAGAGGCGGAGTCGGAGACTGCAGAGGCAAGGGAAAATAACGCAGGGGGAACCCCTGGAAAAGGGTGACTGTTAGGAGCAGAAGAACTACAAGACACTCTGCGCCTGTGGAAGCAGTGGAGCTATGGAACCGCTTCCATGTACTTGAGGACGAGAGCAGAGGACAGCCTGCAGAGGACGGATTATCGGGCACCCAACGTGACAGCGAGCAAGAGGCTGAGGGTCAGTCAAGTGGAGGCAATCAAACCAAGGCCTACAGCAAGAAGAAGAGAAGAGTACTCGTAGTGGGAGACTCCCTCCTGCGGGGGATCGAAGCCAAAGTATGTCGCGAAGACCCATGGACTCGCCAGGTGTGCTGTCTCCCTGGGGCACGGATTAAGGATGTGACAGAGCAGCTGCCGAGGCTCATGCAGCCCACCGACACATACCCCTTTCTTCTCTTCCACGTGGGTACAAATGATACTGCCAAGCGGAGTTACAAAGAAATCACGGCAGACTTTGAAGAGCTGGGAAGGGAACTCAAGAACTTCGGGGCCCAGATAGTTTTCTCATCCATCCTTCCAGTACTTGGAAGAGGCATAGAAAGGGAAAGAAAATACTCCGAGTGAATGACTGGCTACGAAGGTGGAGCCGACGTGAGGGATTTGGATTCTGGGACCACGGGCTACACTTCCTGGAAGATGGACTGCTGGCAGAGGATGGGTTGCACCTCACAAGGACTGGGAAGAATGTGTTTGGCCACAGCATGAGGAACTTAATCAGGAGGGCTTTAAACTGAATCCAACAGGGGAGGGAGACATAAACTCGGGGGTACCAATGAAAGAAGGCCTCTATGCCACAATGGAGAGAACAGCTCCAGCGGTGCCCATTGATAGTCTACCACAAAATGTAGGGGGAAAGTCGGACTATAAAGCACATAGTCTTCAATGTCTCTATACTAATGCCAGAGTATGGGCAATAAACAAGACGAACTTGAACTCTTGATACATGAGGGCAAGTACGACTTGATAGGGATAACTGAAACCTGGTGGGATGACTCCCATGACTGGAATACAGCAATTGAAGGGTATAACTTGTTCAAAAGGAACAGAAGCAACAGAAAGGGAGGTGGAGTTGCACTGTATGTTAAAATACGTATCTCTGCACAGAGATACAGGAAGAGGAGCTTGGCAGCCCCATTGAGAGCATCTGGGTTAAAATAAAGGGGGCAAAGAATAAAGCGAACATGGCGGTTGGAGTCTACTACCGACCACCCAATCAAGGAGAAGACGAGGATGGAACTTTTGAAAAGCAAATTGCCATTGTTTCAAGGAGGCACGATGTGGTAGTAATGGGGGACTTCAATTTCCCTGATATCTGTTGGGAGACTTATTCAGCCAAACATGGCCCCTCCAAGAAATTCCTGAGCTGTGCTGCTGATAACTTCCTCCTACAGAAAGTGGAGGAAGGAACTAGAGGATCGGCTATCCTTGACCTGATTCTAACCAACAGAGACGAGTTAGTGGATAAAGTGGCAGTTTCGGGAACTCTGGGGGAAAGTGACCATGTTATACTTGAGTTCTTGATTCTAACAGAAGCAAAAGCTGAGTGTAGCCAAACACGTACCCTGGATTTTAGGAAAGCCAATTTTAACAAACTCAGAACAATGATTAGTAAGATCCCATGGCAAGTGACTCTCACGAGAAAGGGAGCCCAGGAGGGGTGGGAGTTTTTAAAAAAGGAAATTTTAAAGGCACAATTGCAAACAATTCCCACAAGGAGAAAAGGCAGAGGGCAACAGAAGAAGCCAATGTGGCTTCACAATAAACTCAAAGATGACCTGAAAACAAAAAGGACACGTATAGGAAGTGGAAGGAAGGACAGGCTACAGGGGAAGAGTACAGGCAGGTAGCACAGAACTGCAGGAATAGTGTCAGGAAGGCTAAAGCTGAGAATGAGCTAAGGTTAGCGAGGAATGCTAAAAGCAACAAAAAAGCTTTCTTCAGATACATGCACAGTAAAAGACAGAAGAAAGAACTGGTGGTTCAACTACGCAATGAGGATGGCAAATTGATAACAGAAGACAAGAAAAGGCAGAAGTGTTCAATTCCTACTTCGGCTCGGTCTTCTCCCAAAAGAGGGTCTATGACCCCCCTGGCAAACCTGAAGTGCAGACTGAAGGGGCAGAATTGCAGCTTGAGATTGATAGGCAAATGGTCAAGGAGCACCTGATTACTCTGAACGAGTTTAAATCTCCAGGGCCTGATGAGCTGCATCCTAGAGTAATAAAGGAACTGGCAGAAGAACTCTCAGAACCACTGTCTATTATCTTGAGAAATCATGGAGGACAGGTGAAGTGCCAGACGACTGGAGGAGGGCAAATGTTGTTCCCATCTTCAAAAAGGGCAAGAAGGAGGAACCTGGGAACTATAGGCCAGTCAGTCTGACATCAATCCCCGGGAAGATTTTTGAGCAGATTATAAAGAAGTCAGTTGCAAGCACCTTGAAAACAATGCAGTGATTACTAGAAGCCAGCATGGATTTGTCAAGAACAAATCCTGTCAGACTAATCTGATCTCATTTTTTGATCGGGTAACCTCCCTTGTGGACTGTGGGAATGCTGTGGACATTATATACCTGGACTTCAGCAAAGCTTTCGACAAAGTGCCTCATGATATCCTGATTAGTAAGCTAGCTAAGAGTGGGCTAGATGGAACAACTATCAGGTGGATCCACAATTGGCTAAAGAATCGAACTCAAAGAGTGCTTATCAATGGTTCCTTCTCAAACTGGGGAGAGGTAACGAGCGGGGTACCACAGGGCTCGGTCCTGGGCCCGGTGCTCTTCAACATTTTTATTAATGACTTGGATCAGGAGGTACAGGGAATGCTTATCAAATTTGCAGATGACACAAAGTTGGGTGGAACAGCTAATACTCTGGAAGACAGAAACAAAATTCAAAGTGACCTCGATAGGCTGGAGCGCTGGGCCGAAAACAACAGAATGAAATTTAATAGGGATAAATGCCAAGTGGCTGCACCTAGGGAGAGGAAACCAAATGCAGAGTTACAGAATGGGGGACACTTGGCTCAACAATACTACAAGTGAGAAGGATCTTGGAATTGTGGTAGATCACAAACTGAATATGAGCCAGCAATGCGATGTGGCTGCAAAGAAGGCAAATGCAATTTTGGGCTGTATTAATAGAAGTATAGCTTCCAAATCGCGGGAAGTGATAATTCCCCTTTACTCGGCACTGGTTAGGCCTCATCTTGAGTACTGCGTCCAGTTCTGGGCACCTCACTTTAAGAAGGACATAGACAAACTGGAGAGGGTTCAGAGGAGGGCAACAAGGATGATAAAGGGACTGGAAACAAGGCCCTATGAGGAGAGACTGAAAGAACTGGGCATGTTTAGCCTTCAGAAGAGGAGACTGAGGGGAGATATGATCGCACTCTTCCAGTATTTGAAGGGATGTCACACAGAGGAGGGCAAAGATCTCTTCTCGGTCATCCCAGTTTGCAGGACACGGAATAATGGGCTCAAGTTACAGGAACCTAGATTCCACCTAAACATCAGGAAAAATTTCCTGACTGTCAGAGCAATAAGACAATGGAATCAACTACCTAGGGAGGTGGTGGGCTCTCCCACTCTGGAGGCATTCAAGGTGCAGCTGGACAGACATCTGTCAGAGATGCTTTGACCTAGATTCCTGCATTGAGCAGGGGGTTGGACTCGATGGCCTTGTGGGCCCCTTCCAACTCTACTTTTCTATGATTCTATGATTCACTATGTTATCCAGCAATGTCCGTATATTCCATGTTCCAAAATTCAAACGTCTTTTTCGACCGCTAAAAATGGTGACCCCACTGGACGCAGTAATCCAGTCAGAGGAGAAAGAGGTAGACTATGTTTAGGGCACCTTTTCTAGCCCCCTCCCCATACGGGGTGAGCAGAGTGGATCCTAAATAGGGCTGCTCAGTCATGGATACAGCTGCCGAGCTGCTCGACTACCTCGTTCCTTGAACAGGGCGACTGAGTCTGCATCCACCACCCATGTGCTGGTCCATGACTAGGAGCTTCCAGATTCACAGTCCTGCCCCCGTCGCCATTCACCATGGGGCTTTTTTTTGTTTGTTTGTTTGGGTTGGGTTGGGTTGGGTTGGGTTGGGTTGGGTTGGAAGATGCCGGTGCGTGAAACTGTTTTATGTGGGGAGATCGGTGCACAACGAATCACCACACAAACTTGACAGAGTACGGCAAAGATCCAATGGCACGGTTACCATGACGATTGGAAAACCATTCTCTGCTGCAGCCTTCATCTTATATTGTATCCCAGCCTTCCCCAAACTGGTGTCCTCCAGGTGCTTTGGACTTCAACTCCCATCAGCCCCAGCCAGCCTGCTCAATGGTCAGGGATGGTGGGAGTGGTAGTCCAAAACATCTGGAGGGCATCAGATTGGGGAAGGCTGACCTACACTGAGAGATAAGATAGGGGTGGGGAGTGTGACCCTATTGATTCTTCTGGACCTCTCTGCTTTTCATACCATCAACAGCGGTATCTTTCTGAGTTGCTTGGCTTGGTTAGGATGGTGTTGGAGACTCCATATTACAGAGATCCCTGTTAGGATTCAGCTGGGTCCAGAGACTGGCAGCAGGGTTCAGGGCAGGCTGTGGTTCCAGAACAAACAGACAAAGATCTGATGGGTCAGAGGCAGAGGACATGTTCCAAGATGGGATGGTTGGTGGTCTAGTTCCAAAGCAGGCAGACAAGAAGGCGAAGCAACAAGAGTTTGTTCAGCAGTTGCTCCAAGTGACAAGTTGCTCAGACTGAGTTCAGTCTGGGACTGGAGCTTTATAGGACATGGTTGATCCAGACTGACCTGTGTTGTCAGTTGACAATATTCAGGCTTGCTGGTACCATAGTCTTGATCAGCCTTCCTGAGCCTAGTGCCCGCCAGATGTGTTGGACTGCAACCTGCAGCTGGCTGGAAATGATAGGAGTTGCATTCTAACACATCTGAAAGGCACCAGGTATGGAAGGCTGTTCTAGCTGTCACCTTGGCCCACTGAGCTTAGTCTGCCGAACTTGTGCAGACGTAAGGCAGCAGCATCTGACTGCTGGCGGTACTGGTTCGAGAGTATCCTCCAACTCTCACAATCCCAGAAGATGGTGCTGAGTGATTGTTGTTCTGTCTCTTGGGATGTCATCTTCATTCTGCAGAATTTGATCTTGCACTGCTTTTTCCAGCAAGGGTGGGTCAGAATTTTTTCTGTGAATATGATTCTCTCTGCTAAAGAGAAGCAGCTACAGTTCTACGGGTTGTATAACAAACTGGGGAATCTATTCTTGTTTCTATAAATAGGCATATGTAGGAGTCAAATGTTTACAGGGCATTTTGACAGTTTTCTCAGGGTATTTGAGGGAAAGGTTTTCCCAGGTAATGCGTAGCAAGTGAGACATTTTGTAATAAGTTGCGATCTCCTCTGTCACTGTTGCATGTTTCAAGGTGCATACAGCCGTGGATTTCAAGTAACTTGGTCTGAAAGCGTTTTGCAAGACAAGCAATTTTTTAAAATAAATTTTGACTTGATAAACAAGCGACGTCTTGCAATAGTAGGGATGTAACCGCTCACCTCGAGTGGGCGTAGCAGGCCGAAATCGGCCCCGCTCACGCCCGCCAGAGACTCGCTTTGATATAAGAGTGTTTTGGATTACAAGCACGTTTCCGGAACGAATTATGCTTGCAATCCAAGGTATTGCTGTACTTATCTATTATTTCTTAAAAACACATCTTTGTATTCATCCTTTCCACTTTAAAACAGGGAATTGCTTACAATGTAACAAGCCAAAATATGTTCTTATGCCTTTTTTAAATTATACGTTAAAAAAAAAACCACCCTAAAGATGTAAAATGACTTTTGTAGTCATCTTCCTTCAGCTGTGGTAATAGCATTTTGTTCGGTAGCAATTAAAATTCATAATGTGGTGAGGATGTGAGAATGGAGTTGCAATTTTCATGAGGTTGTGACCTCTTAAAATCATGAAAAAAAAGAACTCTCATTTCCCCCAGCCATTTCAAGAGAATAAATTATTATTATTCATTTGCTTCTAGGGTATATCTTTTCTTTTTCTCTTCCTATTATGAATGCTTATTTGGTGCACCATTTACTCTCTGTAGTCTCTGTCCATATTATTTTATTTATTTTATTCAATGTGTTGGTCAGTCCTAAAGATCTGAATTTTGTATGGCTCAGGCAAAGCTATTGGCAATGCTACGGACAGGTCAAAACCATTGGGGAAGGCTTTGTTTTTCGCTGTAATTGAAGTCAAATGCAATGCATTAAATACAGTGCATTATACACAATATGTACTTTCTATGGATAACTGCATATACCAAGAAAAGAACCCCTGGTTACGGACACAGAAAGAGTAAACTGTATTGTCCATTGAAACTAAATGCAAATTTTATTTGCAGATGACCAGAAATTGATCTTTAGGTGATACTCCTCTAATCAATTGATATTTTTTTTCCTGCAGCAAGTTGTTATTAAATTGAAGGGGCAGAAGCCAGCCTCAGTTACACACTTTAAATCCCCATAGAATCCATCAGGAGAGAGTTAAGCATGTGTGTAAATGTCTCTCCCGTTGAAATGAAAAGGACTTACAACTGTCTAACTTTGGCTGCATAGTGCAGAGGATAATTACAATCATGCTTGTTTGCTCACACAACTAATCTTACCGCAACTGATTCTGCAGTTGACAGTGATGGCTGACTGCAGGAGTTTCATAGGATCATTTAGTCATTGTGAGGCTGGGGTGGGCAACCTGGTGCTCTCCAGATGTTTTGGACTACAACTCCCATGATCCCTGGTCACTGGCCATGCTGGCTGGGGCTGATGGGAGTTGTAGTCCAAAATATATGGAGGGCGATAGGTTGCTCACCTAGGGGGCAGGGCCCCCTATGTTTTTTGGTTCCTGGGCATATTTGGAATTTTGAGATAGTGCCACAAGTGCTTTCACAAAATATCTGACATGGGGGCAGGGGGGCCCTTCCCATTATATGTTGGGCATGTTTGGTCACAAAAGACTCATTTACCATAAGACAAAAAGGCGAGACTGAAAGAAAAATAACTTGCCCAAGAACTTAAGTAAGAGGCAGAAGTGGTGTCTGAGCTCCAATACACAAAACCACTCTTTTGAACCCAAGTAAAGATGGCACTGGAAGGCAGCCCTTCCTTTTGCAGCATGCCAGATTCCCATTTTTTAAAATAAAAAATACTTTATAATGTCTTAAGGCACAATCCTATGCATGTTTAGACAGAAAAAAAGGCCAACAACTCCCAGCATGCCCCAGCCAGCTATGCTAAACTTGCATAGGATTGCATCCTTAAGAAATCAGATAAAAACCAGGAGGGGCGTGGAGCTGGCAGGCGCCAAGAGAGGTGTCTGCAGGCACATTGGTGACCCTGTCCACCATGTTGGAGTCCCCAGGTAGAAGGTGTCGTAGGAACACAAGAAGCTGCCTTATACCAGGACAGACTATTGGTCCATTCTGTCCAGTATTGTCTACTCTGACTGGCAGCAGGTTTCAGGCAGAAGAATTCCCTGTTACCTGAGTCTGTTTAGGGGGAAATGTCAGGGATTTTCTCTGATACCTTCAGCATGCAAAGCCTGTGCTCTAGTCTACCTCCGAGCTTTGATTCCCTCCCCTAGTAACACATTCACCTTCTGTGCTGCATCAGCAGCCTTGAGGTAGTGAATTACCCTGCCTAAACTGTTTTTTGCACTGTGTAAAAAGCTGTTACCTTTTGTCACTCCTGAACCTGCTGCCAATCAACTTAATTAGGTGACCCTGAGGTCTAGTATGATGAAAGAGGGAGAAAAGAAGGTCTTTCTATCCAATCTCCCGTGCCATTCATAATTATATAAACCTCTCAAATCCCACCCCTACCCCCAAGTTGGCATAGTCATTTCTATATTAAACTAACAATAACTAAACTAAAAAAAGTCCTACAACTCCCAGCATCCCCCAGCCAGCATTGCTGGCTGGGGGATGCTGGGAGTTGTAGGACTTTTTTTTCTGTCTAAACATGCATTGGATTGCATCCTTAACACATTTGAATGTAGACAAGAGCCCGTGCGGGAACGTGTAAAGTTATTTTAGACCAAATCCAACTATCCTATATAACAGGTGTGGGCAAGTGCAATGAGGTGTGAAGGGGTGGATGACTCCCCGCCTAGCCTTCCGTGGGCCGAATGAGGCCAAGGGGGTGGGTAGATTCTTCAAACGCTGGACGAGTGCACAACCTCTGCTCCCCCAAGGAGAATCCTGTTGTTGTCTCTGATCTGTAATTGGAGATAACAAGAGGATTCCTCTCCCCATCTCTGCTCAAAGCCCTGGTGGTTTCCAGGCTGGGAGGCAGGGCTGGGCGAGTAGGAGGGGAATGGGTGGAGCCCTTTAGGAGCCCAGGCTTCTGCCGGCTGGATGGGCAACCTCCGCAGGCTGTATTATTAGGCCTGGGAACCAGAGGTTGAACACCCATGCTATAAGCCAGTGTTTCTCAACCTTTTTCCGACTGTGGCCCCCTTCCGACCTTGTTTCCTTCCTGTTTTCTTTTGTTTTGTTTTCTCAGTCACTTCTCTGTTTTCTTTACTTCTCTCTGTGGCCCCCTAATCTCATGCCATGTGATTTTCACCTGTGGCCCCCTTGGAATATCCTGGGGACCCCTGGGGGCCATATGGCCCCAGGTTGAGAACCCCTGCTATAAGCTAATAGCAAACTCATTCTCCAAATGCTGATCCTTATGTAGTCAAAATGGCACCATTCACACACACACGAGGGAGGTAATAGCAGGTTTGGGAGAATCCCAACGTTTGGGGAAGTTCAAAACCCAAAACCCCAAGGGAAGCATTTTAAGAACTTTTAGCGCTTTTAGATCTTTGCACTGTTTTATTTTTGCTGCTGATTTTGCTTTGGTTTTATGATGTGCTGCATAGTTTTTATCCCATGCTGCTAGTTTCATCCTGGTGTTATTTTGTACTCTTTTATTATCATTGTTTTGTTGTTATTTTGTACTTAATATTTTTAATTTAACTCTACCTTGCCCAGAGAACTTCAGTGTAAGAAATCATCGTCATCATCCTCATCATAATCAAACCCCAAAATTGCCCAGTGAGGACCGAGTGTGTCCAGTGGCCACAGAATTCTGAGTGTAGTTTGGAAATGGAATGGGGTATCCTGGGAAAGGGCCTGGCTGACTGGCTGGAACCCTGAATAGAAGCACTCCACATTGCAACGTTTTGTTAATGTGTTAATCCATAATTTTCTGTTGTAATTGGCAGGGGCTAGCCAACATCTCAGGCTAGTCTTTCTGAGCCCCGCTGCCTAAAACTAGAGATCCCAGGGATTGCCCCTGGGGCCTTCTCTGCCACTGACTTGTGAAGGTGCAGGGCCTTCTTCCCTTCAGCCAGGCGTAGGACTGGAGACGTCAACTCCTCAATTCATGGGCACAGGTCTACAAGGAGAGCTGGGCCTAAGTCACTGAACCATAATTCCTACTTCATCAGATGATGCAATCATGGAAATTGCTTGGCTCCTGAACGTCCCTGTACATATGATGGCACGAAGGAACATTACGTGTGACCTGATGAAGCAGCCATGATTGCAGAAAGCACTGCTGAGCGTGTTTGTATTTTGCCTGATCACCTGCTATGCAGTCTCCTACACAAGCATGTTCAGGAGCAATTGCACAGAGAAAAGTGCCCCGCAGGAGGCATGTGGGAAGCAGTCTTGATTTCTTCCTATTTTTAAAAAATGGAGGAAATAATGCAATTTTGCCATTAGGATTAATTAGTTCCTGTTTCTCTAGAGCTCTGAACAGATAAAACAGTCCAAGTTACAGAGCACAACAAGCATCCTTTTTTGAGGTTCTTCTTCTCCAGATTGAAACTTCTAACATTTGTGTGTTTGCCAGTTAATGTTGAACATTCTGAAGAGAAACCAAATAGCTTTTTAAAAAGCTCTTTGATTTCACAAGGAGTCAAAATCATAAGAACAAAACAATGGAATGCTGTTGCTGTGTAATGAACACGCTGGAATAAAAGCCAAGAAATTTTAGACAACAAAAACAAATTATCTTGTGGTGCTTTATGTCTAGACTATAGATTTAGCTGTTTACTAAATAGCAAACAGGACCTGAGAGGTGGGTGGGATTATATTTTGGCCTTATGCAAGATAGGGTTGATATTTGGATAGCTTTTTAGAGACGATACTCTTGTGTAATAGTTTAAGGATGCATATGAAAATGTTATAAAGGAGTGGTTTCTTTGTAATTAAAAAACTAAGCCAGAAGTTCAGTGTCAATTTTTTAAAATCTCCTGAGGTCATTATGAGAATGTTATTTCATAAGGTAATACTGACTTGCTGAATTTAGATAATTCTGAATTCACTTATTTAAAATATTTTATACACCTTTTCCTAATAAGCTCAAAGTAATTTACATTAAAAATTTAACACTTCAGACACTTAACACTTCCTGTTAAACTGACAATACATTAAGGGCGCAATCCTATGCAAGTTTAGGCTGGGGCATGCTGGGAGTTGAAGGTCTTTTTTCTGTCAAAACTTGCATAGGATTGCACTTTAAAATGCTCATAAATAGCGGTGGTGCTGAAAATAAAATTAAGGGTGCAATCCTGTTCATGTAGGATTTTTTTCCTGTCTAAACAACTCCCAGCATTCCCTAGCTAGCATGGCTGGCTAGGGGATGCTGGGAGTTGTAGGACCTTTTTTTTTCTGTCTAAACATCCATAGGATTGTGTCCTAAGTCAGTAAGTGTCCTGTTTTTTTTTTTTTTTAAACCCAAGTTTTTCATGGGAAAGGGGTGTTAAAAGCCATTTGGAAAAGAATGGCCTGATTCAGACACAACACTGAACCATACTTTAGGGCAGCCTGAGGGTGCTGCGAGTTGTAGTCCAGCACATCTGGAGGGCACCAGGTTGGGGTAGGCTGCTTTAGGGTTACATGAACAAGCTTGCGTGAACCTCTGGCTGGCCTGTGTTTCCGCCCTCCCCTCTCTACCTCCTGTGCATGTAGGAGGAGGAGATCAAAAGCTTCTTTTTGTCACCAGCTGCTGTTGCTCCTTCTCCTCCTCACTGCTAGCACTTGCTTAGTTTGACAGGCAGAGTGCCAGTGAGAAAGCAGGCAGTGGCCTCTACTCCTCCTCCTCACCAGCACCACCACTGTTGTCTAGGCCAGAGCAAGAGGCAGGTGAACAAGCAGGTTGCAAGGGTGAAGAGGAGGAGCGACTCTAGGAGGCTTTTGTCAGTGGGCCCCTGCTGGGGTGTGGGGCCCTGGGCAGGTGCCCGTCCATGCCTACCCTTGACACTAGCCCAGGTTGGACAGTTAACTGCCATCATTCCCAGTCTGGCTGGGAATGGTGGGAGCTGAGTTCCAACGCATCTGGAGGGCAGCAGGTAGAGGAAGGCTGATGTAGTTAATGGATTGAGTTCTAGACATGGAGCAGCGAGATCTGGGCTCGAATCTCTGCTCAGCCATGAGGCTGATCAAGTTGCTTTTGGGAAGTTCATCTCTCAGCTTAACTTACTTCACTTGACAGGATAAAATGAGAAGAACCCACAGACACCACAGTGAGCTCCTTGTAGGAAATGTGTTTCATAATAACAGTGGTATGGCTTGTTCTACAGGTGCCATAAACTTGGAAAAACAGAGAGTTAGGAAGGGCTGAAGTCTTACTGTTTTACCTGTTTGGAATGTGGCCTGTGTGGTGCTGGGCTTCCAAGCGACTACAAGGTGGAAAGATCTTGCTTCAAGGGACACTTTCCTCCAGGTTTAAAAAGTCTGTGCCGAGGGCAAAATGTGGCAACCTTGAACAGTATTCCCAGGAGCTGTGATATGGGGTCACACCCATGGGGGCCTGCTTCATTCATTATTTTTTTTGCCAACATAGCCTTTCATATCTGTGTAGAAAAGTGGGCATTTTATAATGTCTGAAGCGGGATGTGTGTGTGTTTGTGTATGCAGTGCCAGCTCCAGGTTTTGGAAGGCCCCTGTCAAGATACTCTCAGTGGGCACCCTCCCTCAGTGAGTAAACCTTCTCACTACCATTGTCACCAGCTGTAATTGCTCCTGTTCCTCTTTCTCAACGTTGCTACCACTTGCTTGCTTGACAGGCAGAGAGCCAGTGAGTAAGGAGGCAGTGGCATCTCCTCCTCCTCCTCCTCCTCCTCCTCCTCACCACCACCACCACCATTGTCTGGGCCAAAGTGAAAGGCAGGTAAACAAGCAGGTTGCAACAGTGAAGAGGAGCAAGTCCAGGGGGCTCTTGTCGGTGGGCTCCTGCCGGGGTGAGGAGCCCTCGGCAGGTGCCCAATCATGCCTACTCTTCTTGCCAGGGGTGTGTGGGTGTGGGTGTGGGTGTGTTCATCTGCCTGTTGCTGCTTTTAACACAATTTTAATGTGTTTTATCATTGAGTTTATTGTATTTGCTTTTATTATGTATGTCACCCTAAGGGCTTCGGCTATACCGTGACTCATAAATTGAATGACTAAATAAATAAATACACAGAAGAGGAAGCAGGTGACAACTACCTGATCGAAATAGCCGTAGTGGAAACCACTTCTATCAACTTGTATGTGTTGCATAATAACTTGCATAATAACAGTATCCTGGAACAAGCCAGGATAGTAAACCATGGTTTGAAGTTGGTTTATATCCTGGCTTGTTCTGAAACTGTTAACTGTAGTTTCCTGGCTCAGAAGATATTTATTTATTTATTTATTTATTTATTATATTTATGCCCCGCCTTTTTTCCTGCAAGGAACCCAAGGCGGCTTACATAATCTTCCTCCTCCTCTCCATTTTATCCTCACAACAACCCTGTGAGGTAGGTTAGGCTGAGAGTCAGTGACTGGCCCAAAGTCACCCAGTGAGTTTCATGGCCGAGCGGGGACTAGAACCTGGATCTCCCGAGTCCCAGTCCAACATTCTAACCACTACGCCACACTGGCTCTCCTAATAAACAGACAGCCCTGGTGCAGTTGACTGGTCAGCTCCAAGTGACGGTCTCTAGCAAGCACTCACACTGCCTTGATTGGTTCTCCCTTCTCCCATAGTTCTGTTATCATTTCCCCCCCTCATAATTCAGGTGGGATATTGTCTTTGTATGCATTTTGCATAAGTAATGGGTGGAACGGGACACTTCAGTCACTGCTGTGAGGCAGTGGTGGGCAGCAACACTTTATTTTTCTTTTTTCTGTTGGTCACCTGGTTATTAATTCATTCTGTGCAACCCAAGTCCATGGGTACTGGACTGAAGGCCCTGTGTTCTCTTAGTTACTGTTTCACCAATAAAATCTGTCTCAACCAAAATCAACATTATTATTCATTGTTACATTTTGCATTCTCTGCGGGAAGCTCAGGATATCGATTTAGCCCTACCTCACACCTCTGTTTATGCTAATGGGAAACTATGGTTAATTGAAGACTTCCTGGTTTGTTTGTTGGCTTGTGTGTGGGCAAAAGGCTTGATCGTAACTCACTCAGCTATTGAAGCCAAGATATGATTGTCGAAACCCTTCCAGTATTTTGTCTTCTCTCAGAGTAAAACGAAATATTATTACATGGAGCTAGTGCTCCTCCGTCTCTTTGCTCACTCTTCTTCAGAAGTAGATCAACACAATGTGTGCTATGTCTTGCCCTGTCTCAGCTGTCAACGTCAATGATCTGAAGTGAGGCTTCCTGGTTGGATTGCTCATGCACTGAAGCAGGAGTAAAGGGCCTGCATTTGTGGGCAAAAGGCTCATTCATATCTCAGCTTATTAAACTGAGATATGATCATCTGAACATGGTCAATGCAAGAGATCTGCCCTCTTGCTTGTTATGCTAATCTCTCAGAAAAAACCACAGCCACTGTGTGCAAAATGTAACATGGAAAATATCTTTTCCTTTCCTGTTTGCTTTTTCAGTATGGGGTACTGCATCCTCTTGGTCCATGGCTTAAACAAGCTTTGCACGTGGCTAAATAAATGGGGAGTCACTGCAATGACCACCTCGGCTTTGCTGCTGCTGTTATTTTCTTGGAAAACAGTGAAACAGAATGAAATCTGGTTGTCAAGGGAGTCCCTTTTCAGGTAAGACTAATTCAAGGGGGATTACAGGGTGGGGGGAGGCAAACTGGTTTTGTGCGGGTGCTCCAATACTCATGTATTCTGCACAAAAATATTTTTATACCTTACTAGGAAATATATATTATTTGGAATATGGGCTATTTTGACTACCATATATTATTATTACATTATTTATTATTTATTTATTCTTATATTTTTAAATCGCCCTTCTGACCGGTCACCCGGCCACCCTGGGTGATGTACAATCATTAAAATACAATAAAATACAATAAAACAATTAAAACTACATTAAAACATAATTAAAACACAATTAAAAATATACGTGTTTTTTTTTTAAAAAAAAAAACCCTAACCCACCCCATATAATTTTATATCCCACCCTTTTCCGTCTTACATAGTCCTCCTCCGCTCCATTTTATCCTCACAGCAACCCTGTGAGGTAAAGTCACCCAGTGGGTTTCATTGCCAAGTGGGGACTAGAACCTGGATCTCCCGAGTCTCAGTCCAGCACTCTAACCACTATGCCACGCTGGCTCTCATACACACAAGTGATAGTGGGGAACAAGGAGAGAATGGATTAGTCGATGGTGTGCCTCTGCAGTGGGGGATGAAACCTCTAAAATGCTGCTCTTTAAGACTGCCCTGTCTAAAAATAGTGTCTCCTTAATCAGGAAATCTGCTACTTGAGCCAAATGTGCTGACTAGGAATTATTCCCTCCCATCTTCCCAAACAGCGTTTGTGCTACTTTTTAGTTATGCATGTTAACTCTGCAAAATTAGGAGTGTGCTCTGTTCTGCCTGCCTTGGTTTTTGTGCATCGCAAACAGAATTATTTAATAAGTTACAAGCACATATGCTTGTGAAAGATCAATGGAAGTCAATTTAACAGGAGGTTGCACAGCACACAGTTTATCATGGTGGAAAACTTTATTAGTGGTGATGATGTTTCACAGGACAAGGGAAAAACGAACCCAGGCTAACTTTCAGTATATCTTTCCAGTGCCATCCAGGTTTAATTGGGTGAATTGTCATTGCTTCTCTCATCTCTGGGAATTGTAGTTTTGTGAGGATGCTGGGGATTCTGTGTTTGGCACCCCCAACATGTGTCCTGAAAGATGAAAACATCTTCACCAGCTTTATTTTACATTTGTGCGGTTTGTGCCAGCATAGTATTGCGGATTGGTCTGTGGGAAACATCATAGTAGTCAATTAGGAAGGAAATTGCACTGAGATATTGTTCTCAAACATAGTGGATCTGTAGTTTCTTCTTTTCCCCCTTAGCTAGTTCAATTGCTATGTATTTTCTGAAGGAACAATATTAGAGTTTAGGAATTCATGCTGGGCAGATGTGCGTGGAAACTATGAGTTGGAAGACTGAAGGAAGTAGAAATGGAAAAAACATTTTTGTTTCCTTGTTATTTGTTCTCCACCTTTCCCCACTTGGCTGGGGTACAGTTATTTATTATTTCCTCTTCTAATTAGGAAATGATTTCCCAAGTGGATCAGGCACCGGGCTTCAGATACGTCATCTGCCTTGATTTGGATTCCATAGGACAATTTTCATATTATGATTTCAGGATCTGAGAAGTCCCCCCAAGAGTCAAAATGTAGGATCTTACTTGCAGGATTGCCCTGCAGGGATAAACTTCTTGTTATAACTTTTCAATTTACATCTGTTCCTTTGATTACTTCTAAAAGTCATTGTTTGAATGCTAAAGTTTATCACACAGTTGGCCATAGATCTTTGGATGAAGAATTATCCTGTTATTCTACCCTCACCTCACTATGGAGTCCTGTGTGTACCGCAGTGTGCAGTTCACATAGTGCTCCTATGTGCATGGGCTTCCCTATTCATTTCCATAGAGGGAGCAGCTCAACATGCGCATGGTCAGAGCTGTCCCCAGCAATGAAAAGAAGGGGGACGCCTTTGAGTGCAGGAGAGCTGTGTGTGTGCACACTGGAATATTCCTTTTGTCACAGAGAAAGAAGTGGAGGGGGTGTAGGCAGAACTGTCTAGAACCAATGCTTTTACTCACATACACCCCTCTGACTTAAAGTACTCTTAGGGATATTTTCCTCCACTTCCCTATTGGAAAAGTGACATCTACACCTACTTTTCATGTCTTCTAGAATCCCAAAGCTGTTCTCCTCTCCCCTTAGCACTGGCACCTCTCCGTCGTCACTTAGAGCCTACAGCTCCTTTGGATACCCAGAACAAGCTTGTCCAACTAGCCGATGATCCCTTGTGCAGCTTTGTCTAATTCAACCCTCCTGCCCTTCCCCACCCCCTACCCCATGGATGTGGCTGGGTGTGGTCAGAACTTGGTCTGCCCCTTAGAGAAGCGGCTGGAAGCTTCTATTGCTACATGGGGTGCTCCCTGCTCTCTATATGACATGGTCCTTCTTCCCATTGGCCTACTCTTGGAACAGTTTGCTTTGCTGTGAGGTATGTGTATTTACAGAAGGACTTCAGTAGGGTGAGGCTTGGCAGTATGTTTCCAGGTGAGGGATTCCTACCAGGTTTGAGGAAACAGTGGTTACAAAAGTACATTTTGGTGTAATCAATCTACTAGGAACCTTTCACATTCTTGTTTTCTGTGGCGGACCGAACCTGGTCCGTTGCGCAGGTTCGGCACCTTAAGGGTTAACCGGCACCGCAGCGAGTGATATTGACACGGAATCCTCTCCGCGGAAAACCACAATCTGGTCAATTTAAAAGAGTTTAACTAATAGACTACAGGAATTTCACAGTATAAACATAGCAGTCACTACAGATAGGGAAATGGAAGTATTCAATTTGCTTTCTAGGTAGGCTTAGCTCGAATGCAGAGAATTACCTGGCATCAGAGATTCTGACTCTGATATCTAGTGTAGCGGTTTGCTTTGCCGGCCACCGGCCGCCCTGCCCAGGGTTGGAAATTGCTTGGCCCTAACTGGAGCTAGCGACCTGATCCGTGCAAGCCGGCACCGTGTTCCCAACAACCCTTTGTCCTTCGGCACGTATCTTTTCTACCCTCCCTCGCCCCCTCCCCGCCCTTGATGATCAGGTGGGCTGGTCCCGCCCCGCAGGGTGGTGGCGCCTTTCGGGTGCTGGCATCTCTTGGGTACTTTGGGGTACTTTGCAGCTCTTTGAGATTGCACCCCTCACCTCTGGAATGTTCTGCGCTTCCTTGAGGGTAAGTGTCAATGTGCCCCATTGAAGGTATGCAGATGTGGTTTATGTATAACCAGTCTGCCCAGAACTGTGTCTCCTGTGCCCCGGGTGGGGATTATGCAGACAGAGGGGTGACAGCGGAAAGGGGGAAACATGTCAGGGTTCAATATGTCAGAGTTCAGCAGTATGCTCAGGCTTTCTCTCCACATTTTCCAACAGGCTTCATGCTTACTTGATGCTCTTTGGGGCAAGCGAAGAAGGACAAACTCAGTAATACAAAGCAGAACTGTTGATGGTGCTGTTCCTGTGTGGTTTCTCCTTTGTAGGTCAGGAGTCCAGACTCTGCCCCATAATGCCAAGGTGCACTACAACTATGCCAATTTTTTGAAAGACCAAGGTCGGGACCGTGAAGCCATCTACCACTACAAAACAGCACTTGAGTAAGTTCTTGGAAATCTCCCTAGTATTCATCCATAACTGTTTGCTCATGGTAAATGTCGACAGATGGCAAGGAAGAAGTCATCTCGAAACGTGTTTTCATATCTTACTACATGGTGGATTTTCCCCATTTCTCCGTATGCACAAGGGAATTAAAATTACATGTAAGCCACTTAGGGCACAATCCTATGGCCATCAGACAGAGTCTAGACGGCCATAGGAAAGGTCGGACTCCCAGCTCTGACCTCGGAAACACGCGCCGAGGGAGCTGGGACTCTGACCTCTGAGCACCCTCCCTCTGCCCTTGCAGCTGGCGGTTTGTGGGCAGGGTGGGGGGCGGGGAAGGGAGGAGTAAGGCTCCTCCAGGATATGCAGTATCCTTGCAGTGCCTCAGCCTCTCCTCCTCGCGAGCCGTGGGGAAAGATTTAGATGGCCGAAATCAGCTGTCTAATTTTTTTTGCAGGGTCGGAGGAGCACAGGGGTGACCTTCGCCTCCACCCTCCTTCTGCCCTCCATTGGATGCCCGTAATACTCTGAGTTCGGTTACAGGCTGCCACATTGGATTCCACTGCCCGATATTTTATTATTTTAAGTGGTTTATAAGTGTTATTAATAAATAAATATACTTACGTACTCTACATGCTTCATAGTTGCTATGAAATATCTGTTAACAAAATCATACTGGAGTGTGCTTTGTAAAAGCATTTTAGGCTGCAATCCCATGCACACTTGCTTGTGCGTAATAGAACAATCCAATGCATGTGTACTTGAAAGCAAATCCCATTATGTTCAGTGGGGCTAGCTCCCAGCTAACTGTGCATACAATTGCACTGTAAATCCCATTGAACTCATTGGGACTTACTTCTGAATAAAGAAGTTATTAAACCAAGTTCTTAAACCAAGGTATTTGTGAAGGATCAGCAACCGGATCCTTTGCGTGAGTTCGGCAACTATAGGGTTAACCGGCAAAGCAATACGGCTCGTATCGGCTTTCGAGTACAAGAGGAAAAACCACAACCCTTTGTATGCCCAAATAAGGCTTTTTATTTGTTTATATAATAATCAGGTCGGAACTAGCAGTCTTCTAGGAATACGTTTACAGTCAACACAACCTTAGCTGACCCCCGTCTTACCCAATGAGCAGGCTCCCAGGCTAGCAGATTGAATCAGGTCAATATCCTCACATCAGAGACAGTACTCTAGTCAGTTTCAGCCCAGCTCCCGATCGGCGCTTCCTGGATGAGAACGGTGTACCCGGACGGCTTGCTTTAAGGTGGATCTGGTCCTGGCGTACCCGTGGTTCCCAACAACCAACTCCCGGAAGCGAGAGGGGTTTTCTACCCCGGATTTCCCGCTCTCCCCGCCCTCTGGGTCAGGTGGGGGCTTATGCCTGCCCCTCTGTTTCAGGTGGGCTTATTCCTGCCCAGGCAAGAAGGTGACGTAGGGGTACTTTGCAGCTCTTTGAGACTGCCCTGGTCCTTGATGGTCCTTGATGGTCCTTCCTGGACTTTTGTGGATCTCCGCCGAGGCCCTCCTTTGTTGGGGCTGATGACTTGTCTGGTTGCTTCCCCGGTGATCTCATCCCTCCTCCCTCGCCCCCTCCCTTGGGGGAATTGTGTGTGTGTGTGTGTGTGTGCAACTGGTGTTTGGGCTTTCTCCACACCCTCCCATTTGGGGAAAGATGGCATTGGGGTCCACCACCCCAATCCCTATCTAACTGTTTTCTACTGAGAAAGCCCGGGACAACCCATCTGCCACGATGTTGTCCTTACCCTTGATGTGCTCTACGGAAAAATCAAAATCCTGTAGGGCCAGACTCCACCGCAACAACTTCTGGTTGGACCCCTTCACCCTATCCAGCCAGCATAAGGGGGAATGGTCGGTCTGCAGCCGGAACCGGCGGCCCCACAGGTAGGGGCGAAGCTTGGTCACTGCCCACACTATCGCTAGGCACTCTTTCTCGACAGTGGCCAAGTTCCGCTCCCGAGGCAACAGTTTCTTACTCAAAAAGGCGACCGGGCACAGCCCCTGCTCTGGCCATTCCTGCAGCAGGACGGCTCCCATCCCCGCTTCCGAGGCATCCGTCTGCAGAACAAAAGGGGCTTCAAAGTCTGGGGCTTGCAGCACCGGGGCTGCCATCAGGCAGGCTTTCAGTCCTTCAAACGCTGCCTGGCAAGCGGCTGACCATTGGACCTTAACGGGTTGCCGCTTTTTGCACAAGTCAGTCAGGGGGGCGGCTAGCTGGCTAAAATGGGGCACGAACTTACGATAATAGCCAGCCAGCCCTAAAAAAGCTTGGACCTGCTTTTTCGTCTGGGGTTGGGGCCAGGTGCGCACCGACTCTATCTTGGCTTCTAGGGGCTTGACACTACCTCCCCCTACCTTCTGTCCCAGATACTCCACCTCCCCCCTCCCAACCTGGCATTTCTTCGCCTTCACCGTCAGCCCTGCATCCTGAATCCTCTGAAATACCTGGCGGACATGTTGCAAATGCTGCTCCCAGGTGGAACTGAAAATGGCGATGTCATCTAAATACGCGCAGGCAAACTCCCCCAGCCCATTTAACATTCCGTTTACCAGCCTCTGGAAGGTAGCCGGACCATTGCGGACCCCAAAAGGGAGGGTGGTGAATTGGAACAACCCCAGGTGGGTCACAAAAGCAGACTTCAGGGCAGCATCCGAATCGAGCGGGACCTGCCAATAACCCTTTGTCAGATCCAGGGTAGTGATGTACTTGGCCCCCCCAAGCCTCTCCAACAGCACATCCATGTTGGGAATGGGGTAGGGGTCAGGGACGGTTACTTTGTTTATTTTCCGGTAGTCTATGCAGAACCGGACACCCCCATCTTTCTTAGCTACTAACACAATCAGGGAGGACCAGGGGCTCGAGCTAGGGACAATGACCCCCAAGTCCAGCATGGCTTGGACCTCCTCAGCAACGACTTGGGCATGGGGCCCCACCGCTCGGTAGGGTAGGGACTGTATGGGGGGGCTATTCCCTGTGTCGATGGTGTGCTGTATGAGTGTGCTGCATCCCGGACGATCCGAGAACATGGGCTGGAAATCTTCTAAGACCTGGGTGATCTGTTGCCGCTGCTGTTCGGACAGGGAGGGGGACAGTTTGATCTCCTCCATTCCTCCCCCTTCCCCCCACTCGGCCAACAACCCTCCGTCCGGGTCTCCCTGTTCCGCACATTCCTGCACTCCCCCCACCTTCGTTCCCCGTTCCACATACAATTTCAGCATATTTACATGGAATACCTTTTGCCTCCCCGGCTGTCCCGGGAAAGCCACTTGATAATTCACCTCCCCCGACCTTCCAATCACGGTCCCTGGGCCCTCCCACTTCAAGCACAATTTGTCCGTCTTTTGGGGGCGCAGAACCAACACCTGGTCCCCCACTTCAAAAGTCCGTGGCACAGCCGTCCTGTTGTACCACGCGCTCTGCTGCTGCTGTGCTGCTTCGTGATGCTGCTGCGCCGTCTCCCTCACCTCCCGAAGGACAGTCTGGAGGTGCTGCATGAAAGTATGCACAGGCATGGAGGCTTTTGCGGCAACCCCCTCCCATTCCGCCCGTAACAGAGCCAAAGGTCCCCTGAGCTCCCTTCCAAACATCAGTTCGTTGGGGGAGAATCCCAGGCTTTCTTGGGGGGAGTCCCGGTAGGCAAACAACAAGTAGGGGAGGGCTTGGTCCCAAGTCCCAGGGTGCTTAGCCGCATAAGCCCTGATCATTTTTTCAAGAGTCTGATTGAAACGTTCCACCAGCCCATTTGTCTCGTGATGATATGGCACCGAAGTCAGGTGCTCCACACCCCCCAGTTCCCACATTTTTTTAAACAGTTTGGACACGAATCCCGTGCCGCAGTCCGAAACCACCGTGTGGGGCATTCCTAGGCGGGCGAAAAGAGAGAGGAGAGTCTTAGCCAGGCTGGTGGTGGAGATGGAGGCTAAAGCAAAAGCCTCTGCATAACGGGTGGCAAAGTCAACAACAGTCAATATAAACTTCTTCCCCGTCTTGGTGGGGGGATTCAAGGGTCCCACGATATCCATCCCTATCCTTTCAAAGGGGATGCCCACAATGGGTAGGGGTTGCAGGGGGGCTTTCGGATGGTCCCGGTTATGCCCCACCCGCTGGCAGACATCGCAGGACCGGCAATATTCCCGCACTTCATTTGCCACCATGGGCCAGTAAAACCCCTCTGTCACCCTGGCCAATGTCCGTTTCTGTCCCAAGTGACCTCCCCACGCCACATCGTGGGCCAGCTGTAGCACAGCCTGACGGTACCTCGCAGGCACAACTAATTGTCTTTTTCTTGGTTGGGGACCCGGTTCAGCCCTTGGGCAGAATTCTCGGTAGAGGGCTCCTGCCTCCCACAAAAACTGCTCTGACTGGTCCCCTACCCCGGACCCTTGACTGGCCCGATCCCGACATCCCTGGAGGGATGGGTCGCTTTGCTGCTCCTCTTGAAACGCCTTCTGAGTCCCAAAATCTCGGGCCATTGGCGCGAACCCCCCGGGGTCTTCTTTCCTCCCCACAACCGCGGGGAGCGGCGGGGGACGGCTGGCTGCCTCTGCCGGGGTCACTTTACCGCGACCGGGAGGGGGGACCGGGGACCTGGGAGGCTGCCGGTCAGGGGCTTGCTTGGCCCGACGCCGGGTCACCACCCCCACCTTGACCTGGGCAGCCCGGAACGCAATGTCGTTCCCAATGATGATCCCCCATTCTTGTTGTCCATGCACTATAACATCCATCTCCCCTTCCCACCCCTTGTACTTGACCCAGACCCGGGCGAGGGGAACGGCTATGTTGGGAGAGTTATAGGGCTTTATGGCACAGGTGCGCCCTTTTAGCAACTGTCTCTTCTTTACCTTACTCCGAGGTAAAGCAGTTATGTCCGCCCCAGTGTCCCTATACCCCACATGGGAAACATTGTTTACAGAGATGGACTCACAGAATTTGTCCTGGCTCCACCGCAGCTGCTCCGGTGAGGCAATGTGCATCAATGATGCCTGTGAGATGGCCCCCAGTGAATGCTGTCCTCCGCTCCTCAGGGACCGCGCCGCATCTTCCCCGTCTTCCTCGATGGACGAGCTGGACTGCTGATCCTCCTCGTGTTCCTCCGGTTCGCGGGACTCTGGAGCAAGCATCCTCCCCACCTTGCCCGGCGATGTCTTGGCGTGGCGGTTCTTCGCGATGAGCTTGGGGCAGCTCCTCTTGAGGTGCCCCGGTTCTTTGCAATAAAAACAGCCACTGGCGCTGGGGCTTTCCTTGGGCTTGCCTAGGACTCCCTCCCGAGGTTTGGGGTTGCCCTTTTCTACGCTCCCCTTAGCCCCACCACGATTGAGGTTGCCCCCCTTTGTTCCTTTGGGCTGCCGATACAGTCCCATTTGGTCGGCCAACTTGCCCATTTCCCGACAGTTTGGGGGGTCCCGATCCCTCACCGCCGTAGCTAAGTCCTCCGGGATAGTGGCACAAAATTGCTCTTGAACCATGAGCTCCCGCACCTCCGCCAAAGTGGTCTTCCCGGTGGCCCCGATCCATGCGTCCCAAACCTGCCCCAGGTGCGCCATCCAGGAGGCATACGTGTCCCCTGGGGTAGGCTGTCCGTAACGAAATTTACGGCGACAATGTTCGGCGGTGAGGGCAAACCTCTCTCTCACCGCCTCCTTGAACGCCCCATAGTCCAAGGGGGCAGTTTGGGTGTGAATACCCAGGAGATCAGCCAGTTCCCCGCTGACCTGAGTCCTCAGGGCAGACATCCTTAAGTTGTCCGGCACCCTCTGCTCCAGGCAGGCAGCCTCGAACAGGGTGAAAAAGATCAGCACATCCTGTCCCGACTGGTAGGTGGGGAATTGCTTCCTGTCCCATTTAGGGGTCGTGGTGCCCCCACCCTGGGGTGCAGGGGATCCCCCTTGTCCGGTGCCCATGGTCAGCCTGGCCAACTCCAGCTGCATCTGTAGCGCTACTTGTTGCTGCTGGCACATTTCTTGTTGGTGCTGCATCAACTCCCTGGCTTGCTGCCAATTGAGTTGGGGAAAGAAGGCATCCAACCCTCCTCCCCCCATGGCTCCGCCAGCAACCCTTCTGTCGAGGTCTTCCTCTACCTCAGGGTCCCTCATCTCGCTTCTCCTGCCGCTACTGGTAAGGCTGGGGCTACCCCACTGCTTGGGTTCCTGCCCTACTAACAACGATGAAGGGGCTCCCCCCCCTTCTTGCCTTGCAGTCTTCGGCCGCACCACCCACTCCATTGTGGAGGTCTGGGTTGGGGTCTCTGGACTGCTCACTAGCTCCGCTTGCTCTTGGTTCAGGCTATTCATTCTCTTTGATCTGAGCGCTTCCCAGCAATCTACTAGCCTGCCCGAAGCCCTGTTAGTTCCGACTGTCAAATGTGGTTTCCAATTGTCCCGTCGTCTGCCACCATGTGAAGGATCAGCAACCGGATCCTTTGCGTGAGTTCGGCAACTATAGGGTTAACCGGCAAAGCAATACGGCTCGTATCGGCTTTCGAGTACAAGAGGAAAAACCACAACCCTTTGTATGCCCAAATAAGGCTTTTTATTTGTTTATATAATAATCAGGTCGGAACTAGCAGTCTTCTAGGAATACGTTTACAGTCAACACAACCTTAGCTGACCCCCGTCTTACCCAATGAGCAGGCTCCCAGGCTAGCAGATTGAATCAGGTCAATATCCTCACATCAGAGACAGTACTCTAGTCAGTTTCAGCCCAGCTCCCGATCGGCGCTTCCTGGATGAGAACGGTGTACCCGGACGGCTTGCTTTAAGGTGGATCTGGTCCTGGCGTACCCGTGGTTCCCAACAACCAACTACCGGAAGGGAGAGGGGTTTTCTACCCCGGATTTCCCGCTCTCCCCGCCCTCTGGGTCAGGTGGGGGCTTATGCCTGCCCCTCTGTTTCAGGTGGGCTTATTCCTGCCCAGGCAAGAAGGTGACGTAGGGGTACTTTGCAGCTCTTTGAGACTGCCCTGGTCCTTGATGGTCCTTGATGGTCCTTCCTGGACTTTTGTGGATCTCCGCCGAGGCCCTCCTTTGTTGGGGCTGATGACTTGTCTGGTTGCTTCCCCGGTGATCTCATCCCTCCTCCCTCGCCCCCTCCCTTGGGGGAATTTTGTGTGTGTGTGTGTGTGTGTGTGTGTGTGTGTGTGTGTGTGCAACTGGTGTTTGGGCTTTCTCCACAATATTATTTATTAAGGAAAACACACAGACTTCAGAAACACATTGGCAAAGAAACAGAAACAGCCCTTGCGTTGTGTAACACCAGGAACAATAACTTATAAGGGTCTACTTGGATGATCAGTCTATCAGTCTCAGTTTCATCAGAGCCTTTTTCTCTTTGCTCCCAGCAAGTCCAGCCATGAAAGACTAGATCTCTGTAGGACACTTTCAGAAATATTTGTGAGTGATATCCGTAAGCCACATGGGAGCAGTGCTGATCCCCTTACTGCAAGGGTGGGGAACCTGTGACCCTCCATATGTTGTTGGACTGCAATTCCCATCATTCCTGATCATTGGCTGTGCTGGCTGGGGCTGATGGGAATTGATGCCCATCAACATCTAGATGGCTACAGGTTCCCAAATGGTGATTTACTGACTGCTAATTCAAACAGACTAACAGGATTAGTACATGTGGCACAGAGAATGCTACACTAAACCAGCCACTGTAGCCTTAAAACAGGTGCAGAACTGGTTTCAAGTAGGGGAATTGGATAACACCACCTGCTGCCCGCTGTAGGCCTCTGACATCAGTGGTCGTGGCCACACCCACCTGATGCCATTTGTTCCCAGGCTCAAGTGTTCTGCATCCCTGTCCTGAAACCTCATGCTAGGACATCCCTCTTCCTTGAATTACTTCCTGCTCAACTTCCTATTTTGACATTGCTGTTGCTGGAGAATCTGTTGTCTGAAAGCACTCTTAACAGTTATGCATGAAACAAAGGAAGCTGTGTTGATCCATAAAAATTTTTTCCCCAAAGCTATTGCCTGATTGTGGTTTTTGGAATGACTCCAACATGCAATTCTAAACATGCTTACTCAGAAGTACGTTCCACTGAGGTCAATGAGACTTACTCCCTCGTAAATGTGAGTGCTAATAGCACATGCCCAGTTACTTGTTTTGCCAAAATACATGGGTAATGCTTTTTTTTAGTGTTCAAATCTTAAAGTATGGAGGAGTTTACATTTACATAGACAACAGGTTGGTTTGGTTTAATCTTTCTCATACCAAATTAGCCTGTTGGTAAATTAATTCCCAAAAAGAGATAACAGCAACTTTGTAGGCTTTCTGGAATTCATAACACCACATACACATCCCCTCAGAGGCATCTTTGCAAACTGCCTGGACATTTGCAGTTTACAAGCATACACACCGAGGATACTTATGTTTAAATACAGTGTCTGGGCAATGCACCTGCAATTCTGAATATACAAATACCCGGTTTCCAAGTATAGTCATTAGCAGATAATACAATAAGTATGAATGGTCATACTGCTAAGTTTGGGTTTGTCTCTCTTTACAAGATGCTTTGTGAGCCCAACTACAGATAGGTGAATTGTCTTCGACACTTTGTTTTATAATCTGAAAAGCAGCCTCGGAGACTGTGTTTGGAAGTGGAAGAGCAGCAGAGGAGAGGCAGCGTAACCCTTTTCCTTCCTGTCTTTGTTCTCATAATCACCCTTCCCCAAGCAGCTTGTCACAGAGTTTGTAAAGATACAGAGTTTTTGCTTTCCCCATGGTAGGGGGGGAAAACAGCATGGGAAGGGTGGTTTTGAGCTCAGAAATGGCAAACAGGTTAAGCAAACCCTCTTGCCTCCCATTCCTCCACTCAGACTGGCAGCCTCCCATACCTGCTTTTAATTTAAAAATAAACGAAACAGTTGCAAGGTGGTTCACATGTCTCCTGTGTAACTCTAGTTTAACCCTGACCCAAATGCCTTTAATGTCCCATGGAAAGCCTTTCCGTAGCAAGACACTTCTGAGGAATTTACACAGCCAAATATTTGCATTTCATTGCCAGACTTGTAGAAATGTGGAATGTGGAGCCCAAATGAGTCTAGCTGTTTTTCCTCTTGGATTTTTTCCCCTTTGCTTGCAGCTAAAACGCAAAGAATTGGGAAGGCTGGCCAATGGCCATCCTTATGAGCTGTGCACCGGAATGGGCCAAAGTTGGCTTTTTTGGAATGGAATTTCCCCTGGCTTGACTCTGATCTGTTTCCCTTCGGTCCAGTGGCTGAATAGAAAACGTTGAAGTAAACACTTCAAAAAAACATTGAGGACAAAACAAACTGTGCCTATTTGAATTGTTGCTCCTGCCTGCGACCTCCATTTCTCCAGCGCTGCCACTCTCAGCTGACTGAAAGTCTTCTGCTTCTTTAAATGACTATTCCCATTCTCTGGCCAAACAGGAAAGTGCCTCCCTGAATATGTACACAGAGCTACCTCTCTCTTCCTTCCTTCAAATCCTTCCACTCAGAAAGCACCATTTCTGCCTGGCCTTTGGCTTCTCCCCTTAAGGCGCAATCCTATGCAAGTTTAGACAGGAAAAAGGCCTACAACTCCCAGCATGCCCCAGCCAGCATAATCTTCCTTCCCAACTGTTGCCTTGAGTGCTTCATACTGAGGCAGAATAGAAATGCTGTAAATAAATAAACTGTAACCAAGCTTGAAAAGACATTTGCGCACATTTCTCCCACCCTTCCTCTTGCTTCCCTCCCTATGGTTTTTCTTAGACTGTAAGCTCCTTGCGGGCAGGACTAACTCAGGGCTGGTCCTACCATTAGGCAGAGTGAGGCAGCCACTTCAGGCAGGTGTTTTCGGGTGTCATGAAAGGGCAGCAAATGCTTAGTTACTTGATTTTATGATGGTTGTATTTCTCCTGCCAAGGTGTGTGTGTGTGTGTGTGTGTGTGCGTGCGTGTGCGTGTGCATGCATGCGTGTGATTTTCTGCCTCAGGTGCCAAAAAAACTTGCCTGGTCTTGGGCATTGATGCATCTTGATGAGATTGGGTGGGTGGGTGGCATTTGATGCTCCACCTCAGGCAGTAAAATGTGTTGGTGCCGGTCCGGAGGGCAATTATCTGTCAGTTTTGCCTTCATAACTTCATAAGGCAGCATCCATGCTGATGGCACAGTATAAATAGTCAATGAGAATAGCTCTAGCCTGAGATGCAGTTTGGCCCAGGTTTTCCTGAAGTCTCGTCACTGCTTGATGCAGTCACTGCATTCATCCTGCTGACAGTAACATACAGCCCTCATTCACTGGCACTTAAGTGCAGTCGTCTGCTTCTGAATTAGTCTAAGCACAAAGTAACTGCTGTCTGTCAGAGGTTTTCCCCTACTATTTCTCTCCCCGCTCCCTCCCTCCCTCCCTCCCAAACTCAGCAAGCACCAAGTTGCCATAGCTGTGGTTCGGTCTTCTACTTGGCAGAGCTCTAATTATGAAGGAGGCTGCTTTTAGGATTGATTTGGCAGGAGTATTAATTAAGCATCATTAGATATATAGCCCACGACAATCTTCTTTACAGAGTATTGTGAACATCAGCCCGCTCAGAGCTCTGTGCCTTGTGAAGGACGACCAGCAGCACGTCTTCCAAAGTCGCTGGTAGCCGCAAGTGCTTCACTGGCGGATGTGCGGTTGCTTGGCAACTTGAAATTAAGCTGTGGTTGCTTGCTCTGATCTGTTACCTTCATAACTCAAGCAACTAAGTTATGTGGGTAAAATAAACATGCCTTCATGCTAACAGGATCTCCTTACTGCTGGAAGATGGTTGTCGGCGTCACTAGCTGAGATGTGAGTCGCTTTTGCCAGATGGCTAACAAGGATAATAAGTCAGGTTGTAGCACTAAGAGTCAAGCTAGTTAATCCATATTTTAGGAAGGGAGTTTGCTATCAAAGGGTAGATTAGAAACATAGGAAGCAGACTGAGTCAGACCATTACTCCACCTTGCCCAGTATTGCCGACACTTGACTGGCAGCGGCTTTCCAGGGTTTCAGGCAGGATCCTTTCCTTGCCCTACCTGGAGATGTCAGGGATCAAACCTGGGACCTTCTGCACGCAAAGCATGTGCTCTTACCACTGAGCTATGGTCCCTGCATGGAAAAGCTAGACTATAGGTGAGTCCTATACTGGGGAGGGACATGGGAATATTCTAAGTCATGCAACTTTTTATTTATTTATTTAAAATGCTATTGATTTAAATTGCACATAGGATATGTGAGTACACTTGGTTTACATGATTCATTAGAGTGTTACACTACAGCAGGGGTGGACAAATTGTGCCCCCCCAGATGTTTTGGCCTACAACTCCCATCAGCCAAAACATCTGGAGGGCCACGAGTTGCCTGCCTTTGCACTAGAGACTGTAAGGTGCCAGAGATTTGAACCAAGGAATCTGGCAGTGGGGCCTAGGTGCCTTATTCTTCATGCCACCAGAGTAGCTCTCAGACAGAGGGGAATACTGACCTGATACTTGCTGTGTTGCAGTGCCAACCAGAGAGAATGATCAGAGAAGGGTACTGTCAGAGAAGGGTACTGTGCAGCTCATGAGACCAGCCAGACCAGGTGATCCTGGGATCCAATAGGGGCCTGACTGCCCTTTTATAACCATTATTCCAGGCTTTGTTCCTCAAACAAAGTGGTTACTTTAATCTGGCCCATCTAATTGACTGCTTTCAGGTTCCCACAGGTCCTCTGCAGGGACAGGAGTTGAGGTTTGATGAGAATCATGGTCCAGAGATGGTTCTGGGTGAGCCAGTCTTGCCAAACTCAAAACCTCACTGAGGCAACTTTTAACACTTGTGAGTAGAGGCCAGAGTAACTACCTCTACCCCTGAGTAGCTACCTCTACTCCATCTACCAAGGCAGAAACCTCTAGGGTTTCCGTGGGTCTTTGCTTTCCACTATCAGATATTAGCTGAAGTGGGTGTGTGCACACTTTTCTTAAGAACATAAGAAGAGCTCTGCTGGATCAGACCAAAGGCCTATCTAGCCCAGCATTCTGTCCCAACAGTGACCAACCAGATGCCCTCTAGGAACTGGTAAGAGAGGCATACTGTCTCTGATATTGAAGGTAGCTTATAGCCATCAGAACTAGTAGCCACTGATAGCCTTATCCTCCATGAATTTGTCCACTCCCCTTTTAAAGCCATCTAAGCTAGCAGACATCACTATGTCTTGTGTAAAGAATCTCCTGCCAGATTCATCGAATAATCCTAAATTCTAGAATCATCAGAGAGGGAGAACAGTTTCTCTCACTGCACATTTTCCACAGCGTGCATGCTTTTGTAAAACTGGATCATATTTCCCGCTCCTCGGTTGCCTTTTTTCTTTTTCTAAACTAACAAAACTCCCAAGTGTTGCAGCTTTTCTTCATTGGGAAGGTTCTCCAGTGTCGACAACATGATGCGATCTCTCCCTATAAGGATGGGTGAATCTGTCAGTTTTGTTTTCTCCCACATTCATTTTTTTTAAATCTCAAGTTCTTTCCATCCTGAAAATGAGAAATTTCTGTATTTTGGTAAATTCTGATCAAAAGCAAATACTACAGGCCTGTGGCTCACGCTGGCTCAGCTTGTCTGAGCGTGGAAAGCTAAGCAGGGTCAGGCCTGGTTATTACTTGGATGAGAGACCCCTCCTCTAGTTTCCTGCATTGAGCAGGGGGTTGAACTCGATAGCCTTGTAGGCTCCTTCCAACTCTATGATCTATGAATCTATGAAAGAAAATTCTCACCCATCTGCATCAGCCAAATTCGATAGGTTCAGCTATTCCAAGCGTGGAGAGGACTATGATGTACTTGCCTGCCATATAGCTGTTAAAGAGGAGGAGCCTGTCAGGAAAAAAAAGAGGCAGCAACCCTAATTAAGCACTAACATAATTGAATACACAGGGGTTCAAACCCAGACTTTTAAGAGCAAAGCACTCAAAGCCATGGGTCTGGATGGACTAATGTGTCAGTTTTAGTTTGCCCCACATTCTTATTTTTTAAAATCTCAAGTTCTTTCTCTCCCGAATATGGGGAACTTTGCAAAATTTTGGTAAATTCTTATCTAAATCAAACTAAAAACATCATCCCTACCCTTGAAGGCTGCGGTATCAGACAGATGTTAATGTACACATTCAAAATACCATTCTATGGTTCAGTTTCGAAGACTAGCTTATAAAAACATAAGAAGAGCCCTGTTGAACCCGACCAAGGGTCCGTCTAGTCCAGCATTCTGTTCACACAGTGGCCAACCAGCTGCCCACGTGAAACCCACAAGCAGGATAGGAGTACGACAGCACCCTCCCACCCATGTTCCCCAGCAACTGGTGTACATAGGTGTACTGCTTCTGATACTGGACGTAGCATATAGCCATCAGGACTAGTAGCCATTGATAGCCACTGATAGGAGTTGAGCCATTGATGGCTCAACCCCTGCAGCCATTTCCAAAGGAGCGGAAGGATGCAAAGTAGGTTGCAATCTTACATCTGAAGCGAGGCCTCTTGAATGCTGTACTAGTGTGGGTATGTCTCACTAAGAAACGCATGCATTGGATATGGTGACAGAATGCATTTTTGGAAAAGCAAAGAAATACAAGGCCGTTGGTTGTGTGATAACGTAACCCCATGAACTATTGCAAAACTCTTGTGGGAGTTGCAGAACTGGAACCACATGGGGGGAGTCATAAACAGTGTGAAACAAGCTTCTATGTGCAAATGTATTGGTCTGGACAAAAACTCTTTCCTTTGTGCCAGGCACAGACGGTGGAAATTAAGTGTACCTTGAAAGGCTCATTCTTTAGGGGAAACTGAGCTGAGTCTAAACCAGAGTTCACGAGCAGTTGATATTCAGGAATGGTGATAATGGTTATAAACCTTTAAGCTGACTTGCCGCAAAGCAATAAAGACAAATTGCCACAATAGAACTCTTTGGTAGCTTGCCAGGCGTGCTATAGTTGGACCCAGAAAAAAAAGAGAAGAAAACCAGGCTATTCGGCAACACTGTTCTTTTTTTCCCTTTTTTTTTTTTAAGGGAAGGACGGAAATAGATGTTGCAAAAGAATGTAGATTATTGGGAGGTGAAGGTTGTCCCCTAAGGTTAATGTTAAAATACTTGCCAATATAGCAGGTTTCCAGCTCTCCTGGAGATGCTGAGTGCTGCAGGGAGATAAAAGAATATTCATCTTAGATGAAATAAAGTACAACTCATCATCACACTGAGTGTGCATATTCATATGTGGGCAAGAGAATAGGAATATTGGGATATTCCGTTTCTGGTGCTGTGCTGAATGTTTCATGTGCCGCTGAAGCCTTCCGTAATAAAGTGCGGGTGCGCCCTCCCTCATCTCTGCTAACACAATGTTGCCGAGAAACAGCACTACGCCCCTCACTTTCCGTTCTTTGCCACTGCTCTGTTGCAGTGCTCACTACTCCACTCGTGATTGCTCTCCTTTGCACTGTCATTCCTTTGTGCTGGGTATGGGTCAGAGCCCCTGCTTTGCATGCAGAAGGTTCTAGCTTCAATCTCTACCTTCTCCAGTTTTGTTTTTGTTTATTAAAAAGAAAAAGAAAAAACCCTCATGTAGCAGATTTTTTTTCCTGCCTCAGATCCTAGAAAGTCACTGCCAGTCAGAGCAGACAGTACTGGGCTAAATTGTCATGATCTTGGACCTGCAAACACACACTGTGGCATTCCAACACAGCAGACTCTAGATCAGCGAGACTCTTTTATTGGCCGGAATCTCACTGCAAAAGCTTAATGGTTACAGTCTTCAAAAACACATATAGCTGGTGACAGTTGCTATAGGCTCTAACAGCATTCTCACAACATAAATGGACTGGTGGCCTGGCTCAGTATATGGGATCTTCCATATATTCCAATACTGCTTCAGCCGCAGACTGTGTTTGGCCCAGAGAAGACATCACGTTCAGTGTATGATTGCATTTAACGTGTCTAGTTTGTCTTCTTCTAAGAGGTGTGTGTGTGTGTGTGTGTGTGTGTGTGAGATCAGAATTGGAACTGCAGTGCATGGGGAAGATTTTTTTTACCCCTTCCTTCCTGCACCATGGTCCTGGTGGAAATCGCCTTCCAAAGCTGCTGCTACTCTGGGAGGGAAGCTTCCACTGAAGCCAATGGAAGCTTTCCTCCTACAGTTAATAGCTTTAGGGGCACTGTTTTCATGGGGACTGCAGTGAGGGGAAAGGTTACCCCTTCCTCCCCACACACCAGAATCCCAATCCTGATCCTCACGTCCCCCACAGATTTAATTTAGATGAAAAAAATACAAGACACATTAAATGCAGTCCCGTATTTAACATCATGTCTTGTTTGGCCCTAAGGGAAGGGGAGGGAGCACAATAGAGTTGCTAGACAATTATAAGTTGTAATCTCCAATCACCCTACTAGGAGTTGATGGGGAGACTGTGTTCCTCTTCTGCGAGTTCCGACTGCAGTTGCTTGTCAGCAGCAAAAGACTGCTTCTTTGCAAATGGTTCAAGGCGAGCTGTTTCACTCTCACCATGATGAATCCAAGCACAGCGGGCATTGCCAAACCAAAATGAATACTGTCTTGTTGATTTAAATGTGGTTTGCTTGTTTGCCCAGACTTGGAGTGGCGTTATATTGCGACTCAGGCATTCCTGACTGAAATGTTGGAAAGAATTGTAAACAATGAAATGTAGACAGTTTTCATTATATATATATATTCCTGTTGCGAGTGTATGGGTGAGATAAAGAAGAGTCAGACACAGAGTATATGGTTTCAAATCAGGGCCACATTTATTGAATTGAAGATCTGTGAAGGGCGAAGTGCGGTACTAACCTAGCCCGGCCATTGGCCGGGAAAAAACCAATATTTGGGCGAATACATCCGCACTGCACCGGAGGCGGGTTGGTCTGCCCCCGGCCAGTTGCCCTCCATGTGGAGCTGGAGGGCTTTACCATCGTCGCCTTACCTTGACGCCTCCAGGCACCCAATGTAGGCGAGAAAGGCAAAACCTTAAAGACGTCTGGGCGGGAACCCAGGTGCCTAGATAAGCCCTTTCCTGTGTCCCCGCCCTAGTTGAGCCATTGGCTCAGTATCTGTGACTAACCTGACCTGTTACCTGACTCCCCTTTCCTCTCCCACTCGCAAATCTTCTCCCCAGCCCCAGATGAGGGGCCAGTGGAAGTCTGTTGTGGATGCAATCTGATTTTCTAACGTTGCAATGCTATATCTTATAGACCAGCTTTCTCCAACCTGGTGCCCTCCAAATGTTTGGGGTTCAGTTCCCCAGCCAGCATGGGGATAGTCCGCAATAGTCAGGGATGCTGGGTGTTGTGGTCCAAAACATCTGGAAGGCTCCAGGTTGGGGAAGGTTGCTCTAGGGATGGACCATCTTAATGGGTCTTCCAACACTACTGGAATCCTGGGTTGGGAGAATCCACACTTTGAGGTATTGAGTGGACCATTGTAAAGCACTCTTTCCCTCTTCCTCTGCACACACACTCTCACACACACCTACTTTCAGATTTTCTGAACCTAGGCAGGAGCAGAACAACATATCAGTTGTTACCCACAATGGGTTCTCATGTTGTGCGAACCTGGACTGATTCCTCCAGGGTGGTTTGTTTGAAGGCAACAAGCCATCCTGACAACCCACAACTTGTTTTAGGGGTTCTACCCACGATGGGTTGTCATGTCATCCAAACCTGGGTGACCGACCCCATCATGAGTACCAGAAATTGGGTAGTGAGCTGCTTGGCAAGAGTGGCAAAAACTCCTTGTTGCTCTTGCCAATCTTCCCTGGGCACTCAACAGTGCCAGCCGCCCCACAAGTGCCCTACCAGCACTTGGGGACGGCTGGCACTGGCTTGCTGCCCTCCCTGCCATGAGAGCCGTTTTTGGCTCGCCGTGGCTTGTTGTCCCTTTACACACACACACACACACACACCCCGAGATAGCGAAATCTGGCTTTACAGCCAGTTTTTGCAATCCCCATTTTGACAGCCACTGACAGCCCTTCCAAGTGCCCAAGCAGCACCTTGGAGGGGCTGCCAGTGGGTGGCAAGCTTTTTTTCTTATTATTGCGCACACAATGTGTGCAAAAGTTTTCATTCTATTTTTTAAAAAAAATTTCAGACATATCACTAAACCATACTTTAGAACAGTGTTCTCCAACCTTGGGTCCCCAGATGTTTTTGGTCTACAACTCGCAGCATGCCCCAGCATGGCTGGGGCATGCTGCGAGTTGTAGACCAAAAACATCTGGGGACCCAAGGTTGGAGAACACTGCTTTAGAACAGCCTTTCCCAACCCAGCGCCCTCCAGATGTGTTGGACTACAAATCCCATCAGCCCTGGCCAGCTGACTGGGGGTGATGGGAGTTGTAGTCCAACATATCTGGAGTTGGGGAAGGCTGCTCTACAGCATTTCTGCAGAAATCTCAGCACTTTGCCAAAATGGTGTGGCACACACTTGGTCCTTTCAGGACTCCTATAAGGTGGTGCTCGCGGTCATGCCGGAGATCAAGGACTTTGCCATCTGCACAGCTATACTTTTTGACCTGCCATGCAAAGTGGGTGAGGGAGGAAAGTGGTGAGTTAAACAACAGAGTCATATTAAAAAAATATGCCATTTAACATCAGGCTGTACCCTACTTTAAAATAAGACCCAGGCAAATACTGCGGGAAAATCAGGTTTCCTGCTAAGCCTTGCCATTTGCTTCCCTGCGAGGTTTTTATTTATACTTAAAACCAGCAGTGCCTGGGTTCATTTAAACTTCATTAAATTGCACTCTGGGTTTACATTCTTCATACTTTTCAGAAGGAGGCTGCAGGTGACCTTGGGTACCATCTGGGATTTATTTCTGGGAAGAATTCAAGTGCCAACACCATTAGCCAACTTTTGTTGTTGTTCCATTTTTTAAATTCCTTTTTCTTTTTTAAACAAGAAGTCAAAACCTTCTGCGCTGCTACGTTTATGAGAGCTATAGCCATCCTTGTTCCTAATGCATTAGGGACTATTATGACACCTGAACTAGCCTTTTGGAATGATTTCTCAGAGTTTGGTCTCAAGGTAACAGTGTTTGTGACCCTTAAACTGATCCATTGTTGCAAGACCCAGTCATTTTGAACGGCCTCACACAGTTGCAGGGATGAGCGGATTCTCCTTGTTTCATTCCTTTATTCCTTTAGAATTACACTCTGTGTTGCATCTTACTGCTCCTTAATTCACAAGAATCATAGAAGTGACCTCAGAGGTCATCTAGACCAACCCCCTGCCAATGCAGGAAATCCACTACTACAGTACCCCTGATAAGTGGCCATCCCACCTCTGCATAAAAAGTCCACCACCTTCTGGGCAATTTGTTCCGGTGTGAACAACCTGGACTGTCAGGAAGTTCATCCTAATGTTTAGTTGAAATCCCCTCTCTTGCAGTTTATTATTTTTATTTATTTACCGTATCTATCACATTTATATCCCACCTTTTTTCCTCTTGCAAGGAACCCAAGGCAGCTTATATGATCCTCCTCCTCCTCCTCCTCCTCCTCCTCTCCATTTTATCCTCACAACAACCCTGTGCGGTAGATTAGGCTGAGAGTTGGCGACTGGCCCAAAGTCACCCAATGAGCTTCATGGCTGAGTAGGGACTAGAATCTGGATCTCCCAAGTCCCAGTCTAACACTAACCACTACGCCACACTGGCTCTCCAATTTGAACTCATTTGTTCAGGTCCTATCCTCTGGAGCAACATAAAACAAATGTGCTCTGTCATCTGTGTGACAGCCCTTCAAATATTTGAAGATGGATATCACATTCTCTCTTAATTGCCTCTTGTCCAGGCTAAACATACCCAACTCCTTCACCCTTTCCACACAGTACTTGGTCTCCCAAGCTTCTGACCATCTTTGTTGCCCTCCTCTGAGCAGTTATTAACTCAGTACTCCAGTCTGAATACAGTGGTGCCGTCAGGGTGGCTGGTCTGGTGACCTGTGTCATTGGGGCTCCTTATCCATAGGAGCTATCCATGGTGCTGAACTCCACCCCCAAAATAGGCCCAATACCATGGAGGGAGCACCTGTAAAGCTCAAACAAAAGATGCAATGGCTAAGGAGCCCCACTGACATAGGACTCACCAGCCCCCACTGGGTACCATTACTTCTCATGATCTGGACATAGAAAGTTAAGAAGCTCTCTTATACTGAATCAGACCATTGGTCCATCTAGCTCAGTATTGTCTACACCACGGGGTGTTGAACCTCAGGCCTGGGAACCAAATCTAGTCCTCTGGGTTTCCAAGGTGGCCCTGTCCCCTTCCCCTGGCACCACCCCTTTCCTGCTACTACCAATCATTCTGTTCTTTCCTGACTTTTGTGTCCCCCCCCCCCCATTCTAAAAGGTTGAAATGCTTCTCTTAATGCTTGTTTACTGGCAGTAGGAGCTCTAAGCTAAAATATGCTGGTATGTTTAGGTTTTTTGGCCCCAACCCTTTTGCCTTTGGTCCTGTCCCCAACAGGAATGTGGCCCTGAGAGCTTCTCCAAAATGGGTTTCAGCCCCTGGGCTGAAAGAGATTTCGCACCCTTGGCCTACACTGACTGGGTTCAGACAACACGATAACCCACACTCAAGGGTTCCGTATGGGTTGTCGTTGAACCGTAGGTTGTGGTTGAAACGTGATTTATCATGTCTGATGCCAGCTGTGCTAAAAAGCCATGGCTTGTTAACCATGAATGCATTTCATATCTGTTCATTGCTATGGATATATACACATTTATGTATGTATATTAAACTCAATATTTAAACAATCTGAAGAATATCATCCATTTACAATCAGATTTAATATCTTCCTGCATTTTCAGCTGCACGATCTGGGCCAATTTACACTTGATGGTGGTCCATCAAGTTAAGAAAGGATCGGATAGTAGATTAGGAGAGACCCTAGAGAGAAAAGACAACGCTGGGCTAGACTGACCAATGGCTGGATTCAATATAAGGCAGCTTCCCATCTTCCTGGAATGCATCATTCAGGTGTCTTCTGATTTTTCAATATTAAATAAACTAAACGCGTAATCCTACGCAAGTTTAGACAGAAAAAAAGGCCTACAACTCTCAGCATGGCTGGGGCATGCTGGGAGTTGTAGGCCTTTTTTCTGTCTAAACATGCATAGGATTGCACCCTAAGTTTATTTTAATCTTGGTTTCTTATTGTTACCTGCCTCAAGGACCATTTTTAGATGGAAAGGTGGGGTATGAATCAAATAAATAAACGGGTCTTATAATCTGCATTTTTTTAATGCAAAGTGAATAGGTTTCTTATTTTTGAGCTTTCTTTCCTGAGGATTTTCTTGTCTAAAAAGAGCTAGTAAGAAAATAGGTTAACAATAGTCCTCTTGGGATATTTGTCATGATTGTGTAACATTTCTGAATCCTGCTCATACAGAGGAAAAATGGGAAGGGAGCTTTGCGGGGAAGACGGGAAGAAGGCCGTTGTATATATTCACAGCGCGCGTCTTATACTTTGGCTTTGTGGGAAACTCTCTCAGCTGAGCAAGATTCTCTTTTATTTTTAGTTTCAACTGACATGAAATACTGCTCATATCTTCTCAGTGCTATTGCTGCAGTGTACTCCCCCCCCCCGCATCCCCAAAACGCCTCCTGAGGATTCTAGAATTTCATAGGAGTTAAAATGTTCAGCAGCTGAACTATATTTCATAGTAATGCAGTGTGATTTAATATGCCTTTCCCCACCACCCCCACCGAGCTCAAATTATTGTGTTGACACTGCAGGCTTGGCAGTTTTGGCAATGGAGCCGAAATATGAAAATTGCGCTCCTTCCCTACACAGGATCAGGACTGGCGTCTGGGACCAGGGGTTGGCCAGGGAACCAAGCAGTGATACAAAAACAAATCATCTATCAAGCGGCAGCCCATGTCTTCCTGTATGACATTCTTTCTCTTCCCCCACTCCCTGATACTTGGTTTACCACACACCTACCTTTGGGTTTGTTTGTTTTTTACATTTCCTCAGATAGCTCATGTTGTTGGTGAAATTTTGAAGTATAAGGTTTGCTGAAATGGTACCAGCTCTCAGCAATCCTTAGTGCTTGCTCTTGGAGCTGGGGAACTGGCCAAGCAGCAAGGATGGGGGAGTGGTTGGTAGCCTCAGATGCTTGGAAGGGGATGCAGGTGGCAGCGTAGGTCATTACAGATGCTAAAATCCCAAGTTAGTGGGAAACCTCTTTTAGGGTTGACGGTGGGAGCAACTGGGGGGGGGGGGGGACATGTGATGGTTGCTAGCACCTGGCCTGTCTTTTCTCTTGCAGTTTTTGCCTCAAGCAGTGGTGCTGATGGCCAAACTAGGCCACGGACTGAAGGTACATGAGGCAGCCACTTTGCTGAAGCCAAGCAGGTCTTGGGTTGGTCAGTGCCTGAATGGGAGACCACCTGGGAATCCCATGTAGCCACCCTGACTTCCACAATGGAAGGAAGGTGGAATATAAACATAATGAATGGATAAATAAAGTAGGTGTGATGTTAAGAATGTGATTGGCTTTTGTATGCTTGGATGTTGTTGAATAAATAGCCATGGGGTGTGTGTGTGCAGAATCTGGATCAGGACCATGGTGTGGGAGGAGAGGGGATTTAACCATTTGCCTCTGCCACAGTGTGATCTGTATTGCACCTCTGCCTCCTGCTATTTGCCCTGGGAGAAAAACTACCATTAGAGCTCATTCACCTGCTATTGGCACTGGGCGGCTTGGGATTGGGATCACAAGAGGGGCAAAATATTAAATCCTTTTTCTACACCCCTCCCCCTCAAAGGCTGCTATTTAATAAACAAGAAGAATGCATGCCAGGGCCAGTCGTGTGCTTAAAATCATGTCTAGTTTGGCCCTGGTTCTCCAGGAGAAGAAGAGGAAGTAGAGAAGAGAATGATTTGGGGGGGAAGTGGTAGCATGCAGTATCCCCACAACCACTAGAAGGAGTGCAGCAACTCCCCTAAACTCCTTGTGTGAAGGAGCTGGACCTCTTCAGTTCCCAGACTCCTACTTGCATTGTTTCAACTTGCCTGACTTACTATCCCAGCTGACTGGTTCCTGTCTATCCTGTGTCCCTTCCCTTCTCTACAGACCTGGTCCACTTACTGCCCCTGGATTGCCGCCTAAACTACCGGATTGCTTCTAAAACTGATGGCCCTCTTTCTGACTTTGGCCCTGGTCTTGACCTGAGATCTGTGACTAAATTCACAGCTCCTATGGACTTTGGCCCTGCCAGTTCCACAGCCCTTTCTCACTGCTGTTGTTTTAAAGTGGCTTCCCAGCACATGAATTAAAAGAGAATTAGCATCCTTGCTGGATTATAGATGGTATCCATGGCAACCAAGTCCTCCCTTCCTTTCACTACTTCTGCCCTAGCTGATAATGAAATTGTCTTGCTGCCACCAAAGTAACTGAGATATCAAATAAGAGTCATGACCCGAGAATATTTACAAAAATATAAGTGTCTCGGATAGGAGAATGGTTACAGTTCTCTAAAAATTGAAAATCCATTTCTGCCTTCTTGCTTGACATCTTTTCATGTTGAAGCTACAATTCGCCAATTCAGGGAAACTTCTTTTATTATATACACTCCTTGAGAATTGAGAATGCGGGTAGCTTAATAGCAAAGTTTGGGAAGCGAGGAGGACACCATAATTGGTAACAGAAGTATTGTGCTGTGTATGCCTCTAATAGTTCAAGGCCAGGCTGCCTACATTTATCCAGACAATTGGAGTGGCAATGTTGAAGGAATCGTCTGAATAATTCATTTTGCCCCAAGAAAACATCCGGCTTCTCTTATGTACAGAAATCAAAGCTGAACCTGATTTAAAGTATTATTTCCAATTTCCCCCTCCCTGTGGGTATAATGAATTGCACTGTTTCAGGTCTTTTGCACTAATTATGAAGGAAAGGCGATTTTTAGTGGAAGTGCCTAAGATTTCGAAAAGATGGAGAAATTGATTTTTAAAAAATAAAACTGGTTGCCCTAGTGAGCGTTTTAATGAAATTCAGCTTTCTTTCATAAATAATGCAGCACTTGGCGCTTGATTAGGTGAAGCGAAGAGGACTTTGTGCCTAATGAGATACATGGCAAAAGAGATATCGCCTGCAGATGGTTGCCATTACTGGTGACATATATACGGTTGTGTGCGCGCCCGCGCATGTGTTTTGTAAGGGAGGCTCCAAATTGGAAGGCTGTATTTCATAATAAAAAGCCCGTTGGATTAAATGCAACACGCTGGCTCAGCTTGTCTGAGTGTGGAAAGCTAAGCAGGGTCAGGCCTGGTTATTACTTGGATGGGAGACCCCTCCTCTACTTTCCTGCATTGAGCAGGGGGTTGGACTAGATAGCCTTGTAGGCTCCTTCCAACTCTATGATCTATGAAATCTATGAAATCTATGAAACAGATTTTTCTCCCTTTTCAAACACTGAAGCTGTATTAGAAGAAAAGCTGTTCTGCACCTTAATTGGGGTGCAAGATCATTTCAGGTAGTGCTCACCCCAACACACAGATTTTAAAAAGGTGAGGCGGAGTAGGAATAGAGCTCAAGAACATCCCTTGGGAAGCTCCCGTCAAAGGAAAAGTCCAGGGACAGAAACCAGTCGGTTGCTTCTTGAAGCATTTTCCCCCTTCCTTCAAGCTGATGTTGCTTTCACTTCTTGATTTTGAGCAGCAGCCCAGATAAATGTGGCATTGCTTTTGCAGGGCTCCTGCATGTTCCACCCAAGGCAGGGCTTCTTTCCCTCCCAAGAGCTCTGAAGGAGGGGAACTGTCAGTGGGTACTTTCTTGGGTGGCCACATATGGATTGCCAAAAAAAGAGGAAATGTATCACACACACACACAAAAAAGAGTACAAAAGATGGTGCTGATTTGCATAAAATTTGCATGTGTTAATTTATATGTTTAGATGCAAGTTTAGAAATAGTTGTTATAATTTACATAGAAATACGGTACATCTCACCATAGTGTAGAAGACCAGGTGACCTGGCTGTGTGCCTTGTTCAGTCTGCTGTCCGTTGCTGCTGATGGACAACTTCAAGGCCCAGTGCTTCCTTCTGGTGGTTCCTTATCTTTAAACCGGACTTAGACTGGACAGCCCTTCAAATAGAGGACACATTCAAAATAGAAGGGTGGCAGCCCTTCAAATAGAGGAGTGTCTTCTGTAAAAGAGGACACATGCCTATCCATGTGGGTATGTCCTGTATATGCAACACTATGATGGAAGAAGCTCAGGTCAGTGGTCGGCATCATGGGGCATCTACTGAGGCCCCTTCCCAGTAGGGGCCCCACCTCTGACTCCTGAAGCCTCCAGGCCTTGATGCTCCTCTGTGCTGACATCACTTGTGCTGTCCTCTCTGAGCTGTCCTCCTCTGTGCTGTCCTCTCTGAGCCGTATCCTCCACTTGCCTTCTGAGTGTGGAAAGCTAAGCAGGGTCAGGCCTGGTTATTACTTGGATGGGAGACCCCTCCTCTAGTTTCCTGCATTGAGCAGGGGGTTGGACTTGATCGCCTTGTAGGCTCCTTCCAACTCTATGATCTATATGAAATCTATGAAATCCTCCTGGGCAGTTGTGTTGATTGGGCCCAGCAGGAGAAAGCCAGTGAAGAGGCAATAATGGCAGGGGTGAAAAAGGGTGGAGCTGGCACTGGAGAAGCCACACCCATGGTACAGCACTTTTGCCTTCCTCACAACTCTTAAATAAACAGCAGCCCTGTTCCAGAGGAGAAACAGTCGTCTTGGAATAACCACCACCTATTTCAGCAATCTTTAAAGCTTGATATATTCCATAGGCCTCCTCCAGGTGTCCCCACCTGTTGAGGCAAGGCAGGTAGCTATAAGGGACAGGGCCTTTTCAGTGGTGGCATCATGCTGGCTCAGCTTGTCTGAGCGTGGAAAGCTAAGCAGGGTCAAGCCTGGTTATTACTTGGATGGGAGACCCCTCTTCTAAGTTTCCTGCATTGAGCAGGGGGTTGGACTCGATGGTCTTGTAGGCCCCTTCCAGCTCTATGATCTATGAAATCTATGAATGCCCTCCCCAGCACATAGCTTTGTAGCCCATACAGTATGAAGCCAGGAGAGATTAGTAGGCTGAGGGACACAGTTATATGCTTGCCCCCTCCAGCCCCCCTTCAGGAGAATAGAGTGGGAAGTCTTCTTCCTCGGGGCTATCGGGGTACACTATAGCAGAGGCTGTGCCTAGGCATGCCTGCAGGCATGGCTCCACTCAGATGGGATGGGCACAATGTGTCCAACTCTGACAGCTGTGTAGGTTTGCTCAAATGCTTTGCTGTATCAAACTAAGGGTTATTCCAACCTGTGCGAAGCTGGGTCTGTTCGCTAGGAAATAATAAAGCAGCACTTGATGCATAGCCTCATTTACTTTCATATACTCGCATATAAGGAAAATAATTGGGCTAGAAAATCTTTAGGGTTTCCAAGAGGGAGTGATTGTTGGCAGGGGTTGGGTAGTTTTCTTTATTTACAGCAGAATGATCCGATTCCTTTTTGTTCCCATAGGCTGTACCCACGTCATGCAAGTGCCCTGAACAACCTTGGGACATTAACCAAAGACCTTGTGGAGGCAAAGGAGTACTACAGCAGAGCCCTCCAGCTAAATCCACAGCACAATCGAGCCCTCTTCAATCTAGGAAATCTACTCAAGTAGGTTTACAATCTCATTTGGTTCGCTTTAGGTTCAAAATAGAAAAACACACTCTCACAAATCCAGCCCAGGGCTGGCTGGTCATCTGTTCATTCTTCTCTTTGGCCAATATTCAGGGATGCTGCAGAATCTCAATCTCTACTGTGAAATATATTCCACAACTTCAGGGCCCATTGTGCATTCGAGTCTTGACACAACATAGTGGCTTGGACATCACAATAAGCCGGGGATAGGCAACCTGGTGCCCTCTAGATGTTTTGGGGTACAACTCCATAAGCCCCAACCAGAATGGCCAATGGTCAGGGATTGTGCGAGTTGTAGTCCAAAACATCTGGAGGGCACCAGGCTGCCTGTCTGTGCACTAAACTATGGTTCATTGTGATGGGAACAAGCCGCAGCAAGCCTCCTGGCACATGCGATTCCCCCTCACCTCTTCTCCTCTGGTGCAGCTGTGAGAAGATTGGAAGCTTTTGCTCCCACTTTTGGTTAACAGCAACTTCTTTCATCTGATCCTGACAAACTGCTTAATCTTAATTACAGTTTGTTTGAAACAAGCCCAACTTCAAACCTTAGTTAAGATTAACCACAGTTTATGGTTTGGATGTAACGCTAAACTGTGGTTAAGCAAGAATGGAAGTGGAGACATCCAGTCTCCTCCTTTCACCATGCTGAGAGGAGAAGGGAGAGTGTGCAAGCCCGAGGCTCACTGCGACTTGTTCCCATCACAATGAACCATGGTTCGTTGTGATGTCTGAACTGGTCCAATGTCACTTTTGCCATGGAGGCTCTCGAAACCGACCATGGAAACGGGACAGTGCTATGCAAGTGTCATTGTTATCGTTCTGTGGCGTCCAAGGTGTCTGCTGTGCATTTTATTTTGTGTTAATGTTTAAAGTTCTGTACCATCTAATATACTTTGGAATAATCCATTTAAAACTCTATAAAATATCTAATTATAAATCCTGAATCTTAACAACAGTAATGGAATGCTAGTCCTGCTAGATCAGTGATGGCGAACCTATGGCACGGGTGCCACAGCTGGCACGCAGGGACCTCTCTGTGGGCACTCGAACCATTGGTCACCAGATCATGAAAAGACTGTCCCCTTCTGCAAAACACTAATGATTTTGTTCTTTCTCACAGTGTGGAACAGAATGATTTTATTCTAGAATTCCTGTTACAGAATTCTTTTCTACATTGTTATCACATTTAAAAGATTTTGAAGAATGATGCACAGAGCATGGCTTGGATGTAAAGCCCTAACAGTTGACAGTGCTGCATGTGTTGCTCTCAAACTAACGGAGTATGAGCCAAGGTTTGACAAATTATCAGCATGCATGCAATAGCAAAAATCACATTAATTGTGCAAAAGCATGCCCAATGCGAACGTTTACCTAATGCAGTGTTTGCAGTCCAAGACATAAAGTGTTTAAAATGTGTTAAACATGTTTAGTTTTCTTGTTTTCTTGTTTATCTTGCTCATCCTAGTATAGGTTGACTTTTACTTTTAGTAATCCGACACCTGTAGAAGCAGGGAAAGGACCCGGGGTAAAGCTTGCCCCATACAATTTCAGTCTGGCATATAATCATATTACAAGTTGACAATCCCTTATCCAAAAATACATGTGCCTAATTATTTAAAAGTGTGTATAAATTCCCTTCAGGCTATGTGTACAATGTAGTACTATAATAATTTTTGAGTTGATTTTTTTTTCAACAAAAACTGTTTGTATCCTTGAAAGTATCCTTACTGTGTTTTTCTTTTAAGACAAAAGATGTTAATTAGTTCGGACAACTGTATAAGTTGTTTTTCTAAAACTAAAACCTCGGTATTCAGGTTTAATTGCAGTGTTGGCACTTTGAAATAAATAAGTTGGTTTTGTGTTGCAGTTTGGGCACTCGGGCTCAAAAAGGGTTCGCCATCACTGTGCTAGATAACTGCAGTTTTGTCAGCTACCTCCCACCTACCCACAGTCTGGTTTGGATGGCATCCTGTTCTATGGTTCATTTAGTATAGCCGTTCCCAAGCGGGTGCCCTCCAGATGGGTTGGACTACAGCTGCCAGGATCCCCCAGCTAGCTATGCTGACTGGGGGATTCTGGGAGATGTAGTTCAACCCATCTGGAGGGCACCAGGTTGGGCAAGGGTGGTTTAGTATAATGTTTAAGCCAGACCTGCGATGTACCCTAATAGAGATGTACCACATAAGCCCCTATAATACTCAATGTTAAGTGCTCCTTTCAGCCTTTCTGTGCATGCTCATACAAAATTTTAGGAATTTTAGGAAGAATCTTTCAGTATGTCCAAGAGTGGCTACAAATACTAATAGAATAATCCCGTATCTTGAAGGCAACAAAAACTAATTGGGTACAGGCTATAAATATTAATGGAAAACTGGTTGTATATTCCTGCCAGATCGATCTATAAGAAACACAGTAGGAGAAGTTTATAAAATGCAAATCTGAGGATGGATACAGAGCACCTGCTCACTCATTCTCATGGTGATTTCATTAGATGAGAGAGGATACTGTCCGTGCAATGAAAGCTTCAAATTTCCTTGCTATTGTGTAAGATAATTGTAATCATAAAGTGAATAACAAGGCCCCCCTGAAGCCACCTTAAGACATTGTTGGGACGCTGGGCCATAGGCAGTTTAGGGAGACCTGGCAGATTGGGAAGAAGGAGGAACAAGTTGCTAAGATTGGGTCCTTCGGGCATCGGGACAGGGGAGCATGACCCACGTACAACTGCCTGACAGACAAGGTCAAGGATGAGTGTTACCCAGATGACGACAAAGGCTGACCTGACAGTCCTACCAGGTCAGGAAGCCAATGGATCGCCTGGGTGGTTGGAGTTACCCTGGAACCTGGGAACATAAGAAGAGCTCTGCTGGATCAGACCAAAGGCCTATCTCAGGGGTGGACAACTTGTGGCCCTCCAGATGTTGTTGGACCGCAACTCCCATCATTGGCTATGTTGGCTAGGGTAATGGGAGTTTATTATTTATTTATTTAATACATTCCTATACCACCTTTCTGCCAAGACACCCAAGGCGGTTTGCAATTTTTACATACTGAAATAAATGTTACCAACCCATCCACCCACCCACCCTAAACAAACACCAGAATATAGTTCTCTCAGGCCTCCTAGGTCACTTCAGGAGCTGATGGCATGAGCTCCCTGGCCTGGGCTTCTTCATGTCTGCCTTCCTTCAGGGCGCACATGTCTTCAGTTGCAGTCCAGTAACATCTAGATCAGTGTTCTCCAACCTTGGGTCCCCAGATGTTTTTGGCCTAGAACTCCCAGGATGCCCCAACATCTGGGGACCCAAGGTTGGAGAACACTGATCTAAAGGGCCACACGTTTCCCACCCCTGGCCTGTCTAGTCCAGCAGCAGCCTTCTGTTCGCACAGTAGCAAACCACATACCTCTGGGAAGCCCACAAGCAGGGCAGGAGCGCAACAGTACCCTCCTGGATACTGCCTCCGATACTGGAGGTAATAATGGCTTGATGTTGGGCTGTCCAGAGTGGCTTGTTTTCAGGGTGATTTGTTTTCCCAAACTTGTTTAGCAGGCATATAATTAAAACTTTGCTATCAATATGGCGTTGAGACAACTTGGAATTTCAGAATGGAGGGGTTGTGTTTGTGATTAACTGTTGGCTACTTGACTCCCATATGCATCCAAATAATAATAATAATCAGTCATCGTGATGTATGTTTCCAGGGAGAGTTACTTGCTGTAATCAGTACATTTGTTTCTGAGCTCACAGGATAAAATATTGCTGGCTGTCCATATTTATCGTTTTACAAACAAAACAAAAACACTTCCAGTTTTCCATTTTAGCTATAGGGCCCATCGTTAGGCATTTAGATAGGAAGCATAATCCTTGAATGTATTTTTATTTTTAAGAATGTGTGTGGTGTGTGTGTGTGTGTGTGTGTGTGTGTGTGTGAGAGAGAGAGAGAGAGAGGAGAGAGAGAGAGAGAGCATGTGAGCCTGTGCAAAATGTTATCCTGGCTGTAAAACCAAAAAACGGTGCTCTCCCCAGAGTAGCTTTCTGGTGGTTTTTAGCAGAGATGGGATGTCCACGGTATTGTATACCTGGATATTTACCAAAGTCTGAGAAGAGTTTCAGTCCATAGTTGAAGGCATAAACCAGGGATGGCGAACACGTGGCCTATGGACCACATGCCCTGCCCCCACCGAATTTGCCATGGCGGTGGGGCAAAATACAGCAACTTTGGAAGAAACGAAGGTGCATGGGGAGCACCCACCCTGCTTGGAAGCAGAATTGCACTTCTGGAAGTCTCCTGGGAGCACGATTCTGCTTGTAAACAGGATGTGGTTTGTTTCCTTCTAAATCCCTGGGTTTTTCCCCGCCACCATACATTCGCTGGCAGGGGCAAATTTGGTGGTGTGGGAGCGGTGCCCCCGACCCTGTAAGTTGCCCACACCTGGCATAAACCAATGCTCATTTTTATTTTATTTATTTCTCCATACCTTCAGCCAGATCAGTACGTACAGCAGAATGAGTTGGTCGAATGGACTGTTATCCCTTGAGAGTGCAGGTGGCAGATACCAATGTTGATTGTTCCTGGGTACAAAAAATCATTGCAAGTAGAAAGCTAGCACATCATTGGAGAGAGGTCCTAACCCAGCCCTCTCCCTTCTTTCTTTCTTTCTTTCTTTCTTTCTCTTTTTAACTTTCAGGGTATTGTTTCATATAACTGAGCATTAAAAAAAAGAAGATAGACACTGCAGACTGAAGTGCTATGGTTCATTCTACCACTTCATTCCGATCTCATTGTGCTGTTTGTGTAGATTCAGCCATAGCCCTTGGCGAAACTATATTTCCCAAACAGACCAGGAATGTTTGTCCTGGCATGCTACCAGCAACCCCTGGGAGGGTGGGGGGGAGGGAGAGAGAGACCACCCTCCTTCCCTCTTCCCACAGCTAGAGCACTGCTGCCCCACTTGGGTAAGTGTTATTTAAAGGGAAGTGGGAAAGATTTGGGGGATCAATGGGTTTTGTAGGTTGGGGGCTGGCTGGGACCAAATTCAGATTCATTCATTTCATTCATTTATTTCATTTATATACCGCCCCACAGCCGAAGCTCTCTAGGCGGTTCACAACACTCTATACATAAAAACAACAATAAAAAACATACAAAATAGTTTAAAAAATTAAAAACCAATTAAAAACACAGTTTAAAATAACAATACAAAAGCTAATAAACTGAGCCTACAGGTGACAATCCCCTCCGTGCTATTCCAAGCTCCTAACTAAATGCCTTGGCATAGAGGGAAGTCTTAACCTGGCGCCGAAAAGATAGTAAGGTTGGTGCCAGGCGGGTCTCAGTGCGAAGCTGATTCCATGACTGGGGGGCTTGGCTTGGAGATAAGCTGAGCTGTTTTCCCATTGGGAGAAATAACTTAGTTTATTTCCAAGGCAATTGGACACACGCTTGGGGGATGCTGCCTATCTCTAATCTAGTCAGGCCCAGGTAAGTAGCCAGGTACTTAACTAGGTGAGGGGAACCCTATGGGCCCCTTTGGTAGGCCTGGATGCCTGGGCAGAGGAAGGGTAAAGTGTGGTTAGTTTAGACTAGGGGTGGAGAACCTCAGCCCCAGGGGCCAAATCCAACCTCCCTGGGGGTACCAGTCTGGCCCTCCAGGGTTCCCTAGATCAGTGTTCTCCAACCTTGGGTCCCCAGATGTTTTTAGCCTACAACTCCCAGCATGCCCCAGCCAGGTATGCTGGCTGGGGCATGCTGGGAGTTGTAGGCCAAAAACATCTGGGGACCCAAGGTTGGAGAACACTGCCCTAGATGGCCATCATGCTCCCTTCCCCCAGCCCTACTGGCAGTAAGAGCCTAGGGATGGGTGATGCTGCGGCACTTGACCTGCCTCTGATTCAGCGGATCTCGCAGCTGTGTCAGTAGCAGGCTGAGTCAAGCCCGGGAAGCGATTTCCATTTTCAAAGCGGGATCGCTGTTTACGTAGAGACCGCCATAACCTACGCCAGGAATGCACTGAAAATGGCCGTGATTTGCATGGATTGTGCAAACTATGGCCGTTTTTGGTGTAGCTTACGGCAGTTTCTATGTAAACAGTGGTCCCGCTTTGAAAACGGAAGTCGCTTCCCCGGCTCGACTTGGGAGATGTGAATCAGCACTGGAGAAGCAGTAAGTGAGGTGGAGATCGGGGGTGGGTGGGTTTTTCGAACCAGGCAAATCCACCGGATTCCACACACACACACCCCAAACGGATTCCTCACATGTCCCCAGCCTTAAGCTAAGTATGCTGGTATTTTTTTGCCCTGCCCCTTTTGCCTTCGGCCCCACCCACCGCTGGAATACAGCCCCGGAGAGCTTCTCCTCAATAGAATGTGCCCCTCAGGCTAAAAGAAATTCAACATCCCTGGTTTAAACAGGTCTATTAAAGAAGCCAGGATCAAATCATGGTTTATGATACTGCCTTGTTTCAACAAATCATGTTTTAAACTAACCAGAGTTCGAATGTAACAAGAAGCTCCAGTTAGTTCAATCCAACTTCCTTCTGGGTGAACTGGAGAAGGAGAGGGGAGGGGGGATCACCCAAGCCTGAAACTCTTTCCAGCACCGCTAAACTATGGTTTAACCATGTTATGTCTGAAACAGGCCAATGTGGCAGAGGTAGGACTTAAATGAAGGTCTTTCAGATCTAATCTATTTGGACCACACTGATCGCCCTCAGACAGAATTGCCTGTGAAGGCTGACTCTGTGTGATCAATACCAGCTCCATCCCTGCCTAAAACTGAGCCTGTGTTTGTCTGGAATGGAGTCAGAGTATTTATTCTCTCATGGGATCAAGCAACATATGTAATTCAGGCTGTCACATAAGAGATACTATAATCTTTTTATTATCTCTTTTAAAGATGCACATTGTTCTCTGATCAAACAGAAAAAAATCCCATTAGCAGGTAAAAAAAGGATAATTGAGAGGACTACATAGTGCTCAGGAAGCATGCCTGTGGGTAATAATTTTTTTTACTGCTGCTGAGTGGGTTTCTTAATCCTTTAACTTCTGATACTGGCATTTCCTGCACTCTTGCCAAATGCTGATTCTTTTTGGCAGAGAGAGCAGTCATCTGTTTTCAGTGTCTTTGAAATTTGTCACAAATTCCTATGTCCAGAAGGACTTCAGATGTTCTGTAAACTGTCAAATTAGCAAGACTTATATTATTGAAAAGAGTGGGAGAAGGTACATACAGCTTTATTTGATAGTGCTTCCTTTACCTAAATTACACATGGTTCTGTAGTTTTTCCGCTCTAAAACAGGGATGTTTCCTTCTCTCTACACAGAAAAGACATACTATTTATTTATATATTTATACCCCGCCTTTTTTCCTGCAAGGAACCCAAGGCGGCTCACATAATCCTCCTCCTCCTCTCCATTTTATCCTCTCAACAACCCTGTGAGGTGGGTTAGGCTGAGAGTCAGTGACGGGCCCAAAGTCACCCAGTGAGTTTCATGGCCGAGCGGGGACTAGAACCCGGGTCTCCCGAGTCCCAGTCCAGCACTCTCACCACTACACCACACACACACATAGTGGTGAGAGTGTTGAACTGGGACTCGGGAGACCCGGGTTCTAGTCCCTGCTCGGCCATGAAACTCACTGGGTGACTTTGGGCCCGTCACTGACTCTCAGCCTAACCTACCTCACAGGGTTGTTGAGAGGATAAAATGGAGAGGAGGAGGAGGATTATGTGAGCCGCCTTGGGTTCCTTGCAGGAAAAAGGCGGGGGTATAAATAAAATTTCCAGCTGAAACAAAGGGAGAGGGGGGTGGAATTTACAAAGCCACAAATAATATCTTCTAAAATGCTCTGCTTATTTTTATACACACACACACACACACACACACACACTTGTTGTGGGTACTGTCATTTCCCACAGCTATACATAAAGTAAGTGTAGATTACATATCCATTGCTTAAACATCTAGGAACATGCATCTAGGAGCCCTGATTAGGCCATGGATGTTTAAGCACGTAGGTCTGGTTTCTACTCTTTTCAAGTTTTCTGTGAGGAAACACCAGTGTGACATTGATCTACTGGCAGCAGTTTCTTCTAAAATGTTTAGTGTGTGTGTGGAGCCAGTCTTAGTGGAAACATTAAATGTGGAATGTATGCTTTTCACTTATTTCTGTGTTTTGGGATTCTTTTTTTTTAAAGGAATACATGCAGAGTTTATGTTGGTTTTTGTGTGCATCCACTAGATGCTTATTTGGACAGTTCCAGTCCAAATATGCACCGCTAGTCACTCCCTGCTTTAATTGGCTTTTGCTTTATTGGATCTCATTGGCTATCCTTTGGCAGCATTATTGAGCAATGCACAGCGGGATGCTTCAAACACAACCTGGGCCTCCTTCCCACTCATCCTTTGCATGCATTTCAAGGGGCCAAGCATGGAGGGAAAATACAGCACGTCATCCTTGATGCAACATGTCTGTATTTTGTAATCGCTCCCCAATGCAAAAATACATTGTTTGCAGAAACGTTTAGAGCCATCTTAAGAATGAGTTGATGTCATTTCACAGCCTCCACTATTCTATGGGTAAGAATATTGAGCAGTTTAAAAGGTCTCCAGGCAAAGGAAAAATGAAGTAAGAGGCCTGCCATCATAATCTGCTCTTTCAGAAAGTGCAAATAGAATTGCTATAGTATCATAGAACAGAAAGGACCTAAGGTAATGTCATCAAACTGCCTTGTCGAAAGAAAGAACTGTCTGGCAGCTGCCCGCCCGCCCGCATGCGCGCACACCCACACCCATGTATATAGAGCAGTGTTCTCCAAGCTTGGGTCCCCAGATGTTTTTGGCCTACAACTCCCAGCATGCTGGCTGGGGCATGCTGGGAGTTGTAGGCCAAAAACATCTGGGGACCCAAGCTTGGAGAACACTGGAATAGAGTGTACAGCTAGCAAAAAGTAGGTGCCCTCTCAAAAGGTACCTGCAGAGCCTTTGAGACGGCTCAAGCCAAACCCTGTAGGAGGCTGCCTTATACTGATTACATTACTTTGTCCATTTAGCCTAGCCTTGACTTGCAGCGCCTTTCCACGGTCCCTGGCAGAGGATTTCCCCATCACTTATTTGTTACATTTGTTACTTGCTACAGGATTGAACCTGGGACCTTCTGCATGCAAAGCAGGTGCTCTGCCACTGTGCTGTGGTCTCTCCCCACGTGCTGCAGGTGAAGGAAGAGGTGCAAGGGTGTGCTCCAGCACAGCAGTATCTATCTAGGAAGTAGGTATGGGAATCAGGCCCCTGCGGGAGGAGTCCTCTTCAGAGGAGGAGCTAGAGCTCCCAGAGACAAGCAGCATTGAGGAGCATCCCATGTCAAGAGACCGGGATGTGGACCAGGAGGAGCCTGGGGGAGATGGCCAGTTTGGCCACGGGCCCATCCCCGTAAGCATAGGGGAACTCCACCTCTGAGACGGATTGAGCGACCACCGATCCCCCGAGAGCAGCCGCATCTCAAGAGGCAGGCCAGAACAATGGCTTGTGAGAAGGCATGTCCGTTTGCAAGGGAAGGCTCCTCATGAGTAGAGGATGCTGTCACAACCCTCCCCTCATGGGGCCCTCAAGCTTGCCCTCTTTTTTTGGAGCTATGGGTGCTGTTACGCAAGGTTGGGGCTACTCTCTCTAACCCTTACCCATACCCTTCTCACACTGACCATGGGATTTCTAGTAATCCTACCTTATACTTCTTTGACCAGCTATAAAGCACAGCTACCCACACAGGTTGCTTCAATAAACAAAGTAAAGTTTATTTAGATACAGCAGTTTTCTTGAAATAAATTTCATACATAAGCTTCAATCAATATTAATTAATTTACTATCCCATTGTATTTCCAATCCACCCTCACCAAATGTTCCCAAAATATTAATCCTGCACTCACTAGCTAATTTCCTAACAAAACAAAACAAACCTAATCCAATCTCTCAACTCTCTCTCCAGTCAACTGCACTCCACACTCTGCCTAAACAGCACCCCCACAGCTTATATAACACGGCTTTACCCCCCCCCCCACTCTCCCAGCCAATCATCTCACATATACAAATGCACCATTCTTCCTGCCCATCATTTCTCACCCACCCGAGACTTGCCTAACATAAAACACATAGATGCAACAGGAATGCATCCTTGTAACTATAGACTCAATACAAGAGCACATGATTGCACTTACCATATACGTATACACTTTAATTTACCCCCAATAACATAACATCACAGATGCCTCATGACATCATGAGTAGTGCCTTCCTCATGAGGAGGGCTTCTTCTAGAAGCCTCTGATGTCCGGGTGGACTCTGGAAGCTCCAGAGTATAAGCCTCAGTCCTAGGCAGTGAGGGCTGCTGGAACAACACTTTTGTTTTAGGTCCCAGGACCTTGCAACCTAGCTTTCCTGGCCTTGCTTCTTCTTTGGACTGATCTCTTGTGCTGCTGACCCTTGGGCTCCTGATAAGACCCTGTTCCTTGGACTGTACTTGATCTGGACTGCTTGTCTGAGCTTGACTTTGGCTCTGCCTCCGACGCTCCTTTTGAACCGCCCTTCTTCTTAACCAGCAAAGCAAATACAGTGCTTGATTTTGTCTGACTTTGCTAAATGGATGTGCCCCATAGTTTGCCCCAGGACTGAGTGTGACCTAGCCATAGCAGGACAATGGGAAAGGTCTGTACTAGGGTGCACAACCTTTTTGATCCTGAGGGCCAAATCTTTCCCAAGAAAGCCATGGATGTGCTGGAGCCTGCCAAGAATGGTTGCATATAGTGGATTTTCCTGGGAGCAGGCACACGTATAAACCATCCCCCTACTGCATTTTAAAATCTGCAGGTTACTTGGGGCACACTCCAGCACTTTAACAATACAATTTGGGGATCATTCTTCAAAGAGTAAATTCCTCTTTTGCTTCAGCCTCCCTTCTCACAGCCTGAGGGTCAAGCTACTCATTAATGTGTACAATATTTTTATTTATTTATTCGAAGCCTCTTTAACCCCACTCCCAGTGCAACGTACAAAGGGTTCCCAGAGCAGAGTTTGAAGATCTATAATAGGGCAGTCTCTGCCCTCAGGCTTGTAGTATAAAAGAGACAACATAAAAGGAAAAGGATTTGGGAGGGAGGAGAAAAAAAGAAGCAAACTCAGGCTCTGGTTCTTCATCACACTGTTCTTATAATGACTAGCTGGAAATGAAATAGTTCAAGGAGAGGAGGAGTCAAAAGGTGTTGGTTCTCAGCTGAGCTGATGGAGTGGTCCTGCTTTCCATCTCTTCCTCTGCTGTGCCCTGTTGGAATACCTGTTGTTAAGTGGCAGTAGATGGAAGGAGGATCCTGATGGTGCTAGTTTCTTAGCAGAGATTGTGGAGTGGCCCTGCTT